>JALXJV020000009.1:12574723-14045973 GCA_024633595.2 Lepomis macrochirus
AAGTTGTGGTTTATTCCCAGGGAAAAGACATTTAAATATCAGGGTTGAGTTCACTGTTTAGTTGACCTCTCAAATTCTGTATTGATTTTGTGGTATCACCAAGTCTTCTCTTTATTTATTTCATACACACATAGTGCATGTGTTTGAGAGCATGTGCTGCTCACTGGTTTTGGAAGTATTCAAATCCTTTACTTATGGTTTTTCACACCTGCACTTTCTAGTCGGGTTAAATCAGACTCTGGTTCATTTTTCTCCTTAGTGCGATTCTTGGAACCTCACCAGAGACCCCAGAGTGGAGGTGATCTCAGTCCGGTCCCAAATGCACTCTGGACTGGATTGTTTGTTGCCTGTGTGTGGTTGTGTTTGATCCGAACTAAAATAATCTACCATTAACAAATGCTCACCAAACACGTCTTCGCTTTAACATGTTCATGGTTAGCATGTCATTGGTACATGCTATGTATTGGTACATGCTATATATTATATGAGTATTAGCTCCTCTGGTCTGCTCAGTCGTCTCAAGTCTTCTTTGCAAAGTATGAAGCAGTAAAGTATTTTCAGGATATTTCCTCAAAGTGCATTCAGCATTCTGCTGGTGTAGTTTTGTTGGTATAATGCCAAGATAATTACAGAGGTTATGAGCTAATGCCAAATGTGCTGTTGCTCCATATTTGAAATCCAGCTTTGTTAATATCAGTGTTTACTCAGTAGCAGTCTTCTTCTTCCCTGCTGTAGCTGGCACATTACTGTGTATCTTGGTGTGTCACTGCTACCTGGTGGTCAGTGAAATAGTGTGATACCATATTGTGTCTGAGCAAAACAGTGACCCACTTGTAGAAAAACAGCCCCATAGTGCTACTAGAGGTCAGAAACTCCACAGGGAACCTTTAAGGGAAAGCGGCAATACCACAGATTAAAACACTCCAATACAAGTGTTAGTCCTCCATTGAAAATGTTGCTAAATAAAACTATATAAGCACTCAATGCAGAAAAAGGACCCATGTGAGTGTTACAATATCAAACAATAGATCATGGGATTATTGCTTAAGTATCATATTCTAAATAACATTGTACTGTTGATTTTAGTTAATAAAGAGCTAATTTTAACTATATACAGTTGAGTAGTTTAATTTATAACAATGTATCATATATGTGAAGGCTCATCATATGCTTAGTATGAAAAAAATTAGTTTTTAAAGTAACTAGTGACTGTAGCTGTAGTAGAATAAAAAGTACAATATTTTTCTATGAATTATGAGAAGTATATGTTCAGTGGCATGACATGGAAGTGCTCACATAAAGTATCTGAGATTTATACTTAACAGTACTGAAGTAAATTTACTTATAGTAGTTACAACCCACCAACAGCTAAACAGAAAACAGTCTGCAAAGTGTATTATTTAAAAAAATGACATGACAGAATAATAAAGTACGAAAGAAAAACTAACAGGCAACTGAAATGTAGGAAAGCACATTCCTTCTCCCCAGCAGCATCTCTCCACTTTAAGTGTTGAAGTGTTTGTCATTCAGCTTAATAAGGTGGCCTCAATAGGGAACACCACACCAGCAACCTCAGGATGGAGAGCTTGGGTTGGGGTTGTAGAGGGTTTATGACTTCATTTTGCACATCGACAGTAAATAGATTTGCATGGGGCTGCACTTGAGTGGAGTTCTGGGAATCAGCTCTCTGCAGAAGTTACAAGTCCTCTGTGTGGTTCTACAAACATATAAAAATTAAAATGTTCAGCTTTACATGCAGACTTTGTAAGTGAACAGATACATTAAAAAATCTAATTCAGATTATCTTTTTACAGCATGTGTTATGTGTTAAGATGTGCTGAGATGTGCTGTGCAACAAATAGATATGCCACATAAACACAAAGACATATATGGAAGCCCATTTCCACCATAAAAGAAAAAAAATAGAGATGAAAAGTTAAACATAATGAAAATAAAGATACGTATGAGATTGTCAAAATTATAACATAATTGATTTATGAAACATGTTGATTTATGAAGTAAACATTTTGACTTGAATTTGAATTCTTATTGTGCCTACCTTTTCTTGTTTTCTTTTCTTGGTGGAAATGGGTCAACAAAATGACAGCAAGCGTCAAATAAAAACAGAAAATTCAGATTTGTTTGAATGAAAGATGGAAGTATAAAATTATAAATAAAATCAATGATGAAAGAAAAACTTGCAAACAAGTGGGGATACACTGCCGCAGCAGACAAGAATAACTTCATTATAGTGATGGCCTTGCATATTGTTGTGTTTAATTATTCATCTTAATCATTGAATTGTACATGTGCTTGAATAAATCATTTAATAATGGCTGACTGAAACGGAGGGCAAGGACCTACCATAATTCAGCTGGTTGAGGCAGCAGATTTGGACTTACTTCAGTCCAACAACCAGCCGCCAGAGAAGAAACATCTTAATTTCCAAGAGGCTGTAATTTCTCTGTTGCTGCACACTGTACGTGTAGTGTTTGTGTTTGAGTTTGTGTTGATGGTTATATCTTCACAAACATAACAAATAATGATTTTCCCTCTGAAAAGTAATTACAGAGCAGTGTCGCAATCTAACTTTCTTTCTGACATTGACAATTAATAAATAAAACTACTGTAAGGTACTGGTCTTTAATTATTAAAACAGCTCCCCACTTATTATGAAGACAGCAATCTGGGGGTCAGTAAAGTTCATGGTTCAAACCTTCAGCTCTGTTGACTGAAGTTCATCCTCTGTGTTGAATCGCCTGCAGGAAAACTTTAAACTTAAGAAATTAATTTCTCTCTCTGAGTTCAAAGCCTCAGTTAGGGTTGTATAAGATGAATCCTGTGGGACTTATTGTTTTGCATAAGTTGTTATCTTCCAGGCTGTGGCACTGCTCTCTCATCTCTCTCTCTCTCGCCGTCTCTGTGTTTTTAGGGCTATGAGATTATTTTTGTAATATGATAATGCATTGTTTGTCTAAAACTTCATATGTGTTGCCCTCTTGCCCACAAAAAGTATTTCTCATAAAAGAATAAATTAAAAGATGTTAAAAAAACCTGCTCCTGGAAGAAGTCCAGTGAGGCTCTTAGTGCCAACTTCACCAAATGGCCTGTCTAGTAGTTCACACTGCCAACCATTTGTTTTATGCTGGACCAGAATTGAGAGGGTACAATCTGCACAAATCATAGCGTCAGTAAGATTCAGTTAACTGCAGAGGAAAGGACGATAGCAAGGTGATATTGATGAGTTCTGATGTGGGGGCATTTACGTCAGTTTAATATACACACTAGATGGACAAAAGTATCTAGACACCTTAAAGTAACAGCCAAACATTATATATTACACAATATAACAACCAACTCATCCCAAATGCTCTGTTCAGGCAAGTCGAGTTCTTAAACACCAATTTGTTTTGTTCGCCGGTGCACTGTCATGTTGAAATAGGAAATGGTCCTACTCAGTATTAAGCATGTTATTTAGCATTGCTCTCCTATAATATTAACAGACTTGTGATGGACAGTTTAAAATATGTGCCTACATTACCCACAATGCAGTTCTAACTGTCAACAGTTTGGTCAGAGATTCAGTTGTGCTACGCTGGTTGCAGCTAATGTTGCTTTCGATCCGCTAGCCTCAAGCAGATATGAGGATCTGGGTAAAACGGTGCGGTAAGCTCTATTCTTTCTACACCCTGATGCACACCCAGATTATTTTCATTTCTAAATTTAAAGTCATTAAACCCAACCGATGGTGCAATTTATTAGACTTTGATGTGTAAAATTGCTTGTTCACCTTTAAGATTTCCTGCCATTAAAACCAAGTTGCAAAGCCCTTACCATGAAAACAGCCCATCACCAAACCTTTGTGTCCGCATAATTATGGTGAACACTGAAGGTTTGATATTCAAACCTTTATGTTGCACAGTACTTTTTCAATTGAGGTATCTCTGTCTTAACATGGCCTATGTGCTTTATGGCATAATGTTGAAAATAAATGACTAAAGCAGGATTTCTATGAAATGCAAATGTAAAACTGCAATATGGAACCTTACATCAAAATGTAAATGTAATGTAATGTTGTTGTAAATGAACACATAAAGTACTTGATGCCAGGAGACACTGTCACTGTCAGTTTATTACAATATTACAGAGACAATTACACTTTCTATTTGTTTATTTAACAGTTTATGAGGCTACTGCAGCTGTCATCTTTGTTGTGTGCTGTCACTTGTTACACATGTTTTTTTTATAGTGAGATTAGCTGCTCATCTGCTCATACAACTCACTGTCCATTTGTCCATCTTTCAGTTAGTAAATGAGTTATTTATGAGGAAAGTTTGAAACTTATTCTTATAGATGTTACTTACAAATGTATATTTGGTAATGTAAATTTTTTTGAGTCTGAAAGTTTATTGGGGGGAGTAGATCTCTACATAATCCCATGAGGAATGTGTGTTCAGATGACCAGTTTGCAAAATTCAAATTACAAAATTACAAAGTTACAGTTGGAGTTTATTGTGTCCAGAACAGGATAGTGTCCTCTTTAGCACCATGCATACTAACATCATTAAGATAAACAAATAACTACTGAGATTTTGTATGTGAAGGTCTCCATAGCAATGCCAGAATTATTATTATTTTTTATTTTTGCTGTTGTTAGGGCAGGTAGTAAGTACGCTTTTGGTTTTGTTATATATTTAGCAAAGTCTAAAATCTTTGTCAGTAATGACAAAATGCCTCCAAAATCTTTCAAAATAAAGATACATCCTTACAGTCTAAAACGTTTCCATAAATGAGCCAACAATTCAGTCGGTACAAAGAGTGCATAATTAATGGTGACTGAGCGATTTTCATAAAAAAAAAAAAAACTTTTCTAAGGAGTGAAATAGGTTCAATGTAAAAATTTAAGGTGGATCTGCTGATGACTGGGATTTTTATAGGTAACTAACTTTTTCACTTGTCCAAATTTTTTCCCAGTCAAGCAGTTGGATAATAAAAATGTCAACTAAAAGCTAGTTTTCTGGAAAGATCTATGTAATTTGGTATTAATAACAGTGAAAGGGATACAAAGTTCTGAGGGAGTTGCTTGAGTTGTGATGAGTTATTAATGATTTCTGCTATAAAAACTGCTTCATTTAAGTAAATATTAATTCATTCATTATTCATTTGTTGTTGGAAACTTTATTCTTCATGTATCTTGAATTGCGCGGTTGTCTGTAGATACGTTTCACATTTTAATGAGTTCCGCTGACCTGCTGAGCATCGACCCGTTTTTATGATATGACTTTTACAAATTAGTTGGAACCAACAACAAGAAAAGCAACCGTAAAACATATTATGTCAATTAGTCAATTGTCAGTTTTTCTGACAGACTAATAATATACTTCCTGTTTCAAAACACATTGCATATTGCGGCTGAAACATCCATATAGGTCAACATCTCAATAGCTGCAGTTTCAACACAGTATGCTTCTGTCACAAAATGCAAGTTAGGTTAAATACATTTTTTGGCATTTTTACATTTTTGGCATTGGTGGACAAATAAAGTGTGGGGATGACATGCAAAAATGGTCCTCAGCCGTATTTATAAAGCCAGGATGTTGTGGTTAAATGGTGTCCGCCTCAGAGCCTGTCGTCAGCAGGATAGATGTGAGCAGCTTTTCTCACATTTGATGAGTAAGACATGTGAGAGTGACTTTTTGACATGAAAAATAGCATGTGGTGAGATTCAAATAGCATCACAATCACGAGGAAGTAGTTCATACTGGAGATGTTGACAAGACAAATGTTTGTTCATTGGGTTGCAATAATCTGTAATTAGAGCACAGCAAATGCGTTTTCCATCAGACTGTTTTGTAGTGCAGATAGATTTGAAAAATTGCCTCAGGACTGTGATCAAACACTGGATTCACATCATCTCAAACAACCAGTAGTAGAACATTTTGTAAACAGTGTTTATCTGTAATCGCTGTATTTTTTTTAAACAGTAAAAAAAATCATCTTACCTTTTTTTGCCTTAATGGCATTTAGAGAGGAGTTAGTCCTATACAACAGTATTTGTATATAGAAACCAGACCTCTGGGAGTAAGTAGTTCCTCAAATAGCCGTAGAGATGGACTTTACTTCCCCAGAGTGAAGGTGTGTCCTACTTTGCACAAGAGTAAAAGTTACAATTTAAATGCTTTGATGTGCAATGCAGTCTGTGCTTTTGTGGGTTGGAGCGAGACGAATAAAGTGTTGAATCTAGGAATTTGTTTGGGAATTGGAAAGAAGAGCAGAAAGGAAGCAAAAGTTATGTTTTATTTTTGCCCAGCAATATATTTTACTCACTTTGTGAGAAATAATGCATTTCTATTATTCATTTGTTATAAAAAAATCTGTATTGTTTTAGTGCCAGATGCTAAGCCTAATAAAGGCTGATTCCCAAAGACTTCAAGTACAAATAACACATGGGCATGCAATGATGACATTAGTACAAACCTGTTTTTTACACTGATTTTACTAAAGTCTATTTGTGTGTGTATCAAAACACTTAAAGAGCCATGTCACTGGGTTTGCAAGCTTTAGTAGCTTAACAGCATCATCAATCATCTACACCTAACATACCAATAGAATTTCAGATTTAAGAATGTTTTCTTCTACAATTCCAGGTGTCCACTGATTTCCATTCATTTTTTACACAGTATGATAATCAATAAGCAGACAATTAAAACTCTGTCCCATCTATCACAGTTTTTGTAAATGTTACATTGTGTGGTAATGTTTTTTAAGCACAGTTTGACATGAAGAAAGGGGTATGACATGAACTAGGTATAATGTTGTATAATGTATAATGTTAACTTGGACAAATTGGCAGTGAACAGGAATCAATGGCTGGCTGCAACAGTAGTAAAATCCATTTAAATGATGAAAACAAAGCAGCATGTTTTTGTAAAATAGTTTGCTGTGTGTAACGTAAATGGAGTAAATTGGACAAAACATGCAAAACCAATGGTATGGTCCCAATATGTTTAGGGAAAGATGTTGGATTTGGTTAAATATTGACAAAGAATGCAGGACTTGTAACAGAGGGTGTATCTGTGGTATTGTTACTTTTACTTAAAACAACTACAAGTGACATTTTGTGTATATTCTGGCAGCCCCTGTCAGGTACGGACTGGGAGTAAAAAATGGCCTGAGCGGTTCACCATATACTCCACCACAGGTGCCCTGCTTATGCACGCATGTACAAAGAGGACCAGCCTCTAATAAACCACCTAGCAGCATCACAGCAATCAATCATTATGGCAGTACTACTTTAAAGAACACACACTGAAATTGTCATGATTGAACTCTCTCACATCACATGAAGCCTTGAGATAAAAAGACTAAAATATCCACAATCCTCTCTGAGGCCGAGAACTGTCTAACTGCTAAGGGTCAGCTGGTTGGCTTTGATTCATGGGAGTAGACCCACTCCAAACATAAAACGTAATCTACGCACCTATCATCAACATGGATACAAATGAAATAATATATAAATTAACTAAATGAGTATTTGGGGGGGGGGGGGGGGGTTTACACACGGTAGCTCTGCTTTAATCTTGCGAGGCTGCCTTCAACTTATACTGTAAGTTTCCAGCTAAACTGAGGCTTTTTGAGCCCCTTTCTCTATCTCTCTCTCTCTCGCCTGTCATTCACCGGTCTTGTGCAGAGTCTTGTGTGCATGCTGTGCTGCCGATAACTGCATGCACACTGCAGTTCTTTGCGGGTCTATTTCAAGTAGCCGGCTATTTAAAAACGCTAAAATATTCTTTGTGTTTTCATCAAAGGTGATAAATGATCTGAAAGTCCCACAAGCTGCGGACAACACCAGTGAAGCTGGGGGCTTGGTCTCTTCAGCAAGTGTTCCTTATTTGCTACTACAAACATATACGCTACGCCTACACATGCACACTGATGACCCAGTGTTATGGGATTACAATTTTGGATTTATGTACACAGTTTAAAAACATTTATTGAAAGTTTTATTCTTTTTATGTTCATTTACAGCATTAAACATTGAAATGTATAATGTAATAGGCTGGATATTAACTTATTGGGAGAAAACTGGTGGTTCTATGTAAAATCAGACATCGAGCACCCCCATATTGCAAAAATGGCATGATCCTTGTTTGCTGTAAAGCTTCGACTTTGAAGTTGACGAATCGAATCAGGCTCAGCCCATTGAAGCATCAAATTTTCGACTATTTAGGGTCAGCCCTAAAAGACACATTCTTCCACACAAAATGTGAATTTGAGAGGGAAAGGATTGATTGGTTTTATAATACATGTATATGCTACTCTTCAGAAGGTCACCCACTCGGCCCATAGACTGCACTACCTAACGTTCATGCTCAGGCTGTGGCACTGTGCAAGCATTCCTTATGTCACCCTGGATCAATGACATTTCAGCAATTAAAGGAGAAATCAGGGCAATTTTTAAGTTAATCTTGATCGTTATACCTTTTTGAGTACTGTCTATAGAAAACAAAATGAACCGGATTGGTGCTTGCAACACGGAGCTGCTACAGCTAATGCCCAGAGCTCCCACGTAGCTAAAACGGCAGCTATGGGGGCATTTACATAAAGAGTGTCTTTGTGCCTCTTAACAGACACAAAATGCAATTAAAATGTCTGTACAACATGAACAGGGCTCTTACATGACAACAAGAAGCGTTTAGCAACTTAGCCATTAAAATTCACCTAAATAGTGTTTTTAGACGGCTAGCTGTAGTCTCGCGCTGAAGTCCTGTGGGAACTTAGTTCGTTGTTGCCGGAAAAAGGTAAGGAGTTCTCCTTTAAGTGCCTCTAAGGTCTATGCTAAGGGCTGCATAGGCTAATATGGAATATACCAAGCCTGGGAAGAAGGAGGGGTTGAGCCATGTCACTCAACCTTCTGCCAACATTTTTAGTATTAGTAAAAAAGCATAGGCTATGAAAGGTGGCCCACTGGCTTGGAGGTTGGCCGGCCAACCAGGAATTGTCCCAGTACTCCACATGGCCAGACTGTCACTGGCCCCCGTTGACAAAAGTGGTAGTATTTTCACTGCCTGTGTCATAAAAGTTATGATCGTGAGCGTGCATTTGTTCTGGAAGTCACTGAAAGAAAGGTGCAACTTTTTAACACAGTTTTTCTTTTTAAACACAGCTGTTTGCAGGATGCATAGCGATGAAGTAAAACAAAGTGTACTTTGTTTTAGTGGTTAATGTTAGCCCACTGAACTCCGCTAACAATACACAGCCAAATAAAATAGACATTAAGGCCATGATTAAATTCTCATATGCCAATATAGATAATTACCAATTGGAATAACTATACATTTTATTTCCGATATAAAACATTTTTTGTATATTCAATCGTGTCATGAGTGAGTAACTTCTGATATTTCGCTGCATCACAAACAAATTCAGAAATCTAATACCACAACATATACATTGATATAGAGGCAAGGCAAGTAAAGTGAACAATGACAAAGCAAGTAATTTAACTTGTTAGGTTTGGTTAGGTTAGCTAAGTTGTAGGTTAGCTAACTGTCACTACTTGCTGCTGCAAGCTAATATGAGATGATCCCAGAACAGTACAGCAGCTCCAGACTGCGCTAGTCACAGCTCTTCTGCTGCTATTGCAAACATCACGATAGTCGTTTTTCTATCGTCAAATGATATATGTTGTAATATCGCACAGCTGTGGCTAACGTGCTACTCACTGTGAAACTTTGCCTGGGAAGATGTAAACAGAGGCTCTTCTGGTCTGTGTCCCGTAAATTATTACGTCTGATTTTGCAGGGAATGAGACCTGGTGACATGCATTAAGAGATAATTTCATTACCAGTTAGAAACTCCTTATAGTATGTTTAAGTAAAGGATGTGAGTATTTCCTCCACCACTATATACTAAATTACCTAACAGTATATATTAGACTTATCTAAAAATTCTCAATCTCAATCAAAGTCAATCCCCAGCATAATTCAAATGGTGCTTACTTTTGATAGTTGAAATAAATTTTGAATATTTGAAGCTGAGACTGTTTTACAACTGAAATACTGAAAGTTAAATTTAGTCCTTTACTTAAAAATAGATGCATAATGAAAGCCAGTGTTTCGGCAGAAGACTTGAACTTTACCTTGTGTCATTTATTTTTACAGCAACACGGACCTCTTTGCAGGCATACCACTTCTAGTGAGAAGAGAGTACATTACATTAATCTGACTAATGAGCTATCACATTGAATAAATAAATCTACAAGAACAATAATGTATTTTAATAAGAAGTGCTAAAGGCCACTCAGATGAAAAATTACCTCTCAAAAGTCTTAGCCTATAGAATAAATCTGACTTCCCCATTTTGTTGACACGTAGGGGCCATGTGAAGTTGATTTTAATAATTGATCACCAGAAAGTGCTTGGAGAGAGCTTTGCTGATAAGCAAAAGAAGAGTTTTTTGTGTTTGAATCACAACATCCTATCGATCCTCTTTGAATAACGCTTAGTGGAAGAGTCACAGACTTAGGGATTATTTATGGATCCTTCTTGACCTTAGCATTTCGCTGGGAGATTGTGTTTAGGGCTATGAAAGTGACAGCCAGATCTGCACACAAAGACACAATGGATAAATCTAAAGTGACAGCAATAATCAGAGTGGAGAGATTAGCAGTTTCCAGCTTTATTTTTTATCCTACAAAGACATACATCATCATCAGCCTCACCTGCAGGGAGGTCGCTTTTAGCTTGTATGTGTTTGAGACACCATTCTCATTTGTCACCATTGATCCATCAACAATTTGTTTAAAACAGAGACAGCACTGGAATATTTTGCAGATAGATTTTGCATTAGTACAAACTTGCTGTTAAGTGCGTGTCTGCATCCTGAGTGAGTATGGTTATAATTTGTATTAAATTTCGGTGCAGACAAACAAATCAGCTTGCAGCCTGAGGGCATTTTTGTAGGCTTTGTATGAAAAAAAAACTAAGTTAAAGTAAAAATGTTTTCACTTTTAGTGGCATATAACATGGAATCCTAAATATTCTTATTCTTTATCTGGTCCACAAAGGAACGTATCTTGTTGTTCTTGTTCTTAATTTCCTCTGCATGCCTTACGTGGATGTTTTGGGGTCGAAGTGAAGATGCCCACAAAAAAAATGGTTTAAAGATTGTTTTATAGAGTGGACTCTATCTGCCCACTGTACAAAACTAATATGCAGCAGTTTGAGAGAGCAATCAAATGGAAATGGAAATTTGAGCAGCTTAAAGATGAAGCTCATTTTTCCCTTAAGAGCTTATCAGTGTTCTGCCAAAATGTGATTCTCCATTTCACTGCGACTGTACCGAGGGTACACTGGCTGATGTTCACAGCCTCCTTCTATTATACATTGTTTATACTTTTGCTGTGCCTGCCTGAGATTACTTAACAAAACAATAGTGCTAGTGTTTCTTTAGTGTTTGTCCAAAATGAAACAAAAATCATTACCACTTTCTAATAAGTCATCATTTACTAAAGGTTTATAACTTTTAACTAATATCTTTATTAACATATAATAACTAATTAATAGATCCATTACGTGTATAAGCAACTGACTCTGCCGCCAAACCGCAAGTATCCAGCCATAGCTAGGCATGTCAGGCCTTTCAAGGTTTGGACTTTTTATTAGCGCACAGAGCTCTAATAAAAGCTAATTAAACCAAAAAAGCAATGGCAGCTCTGTCCTGTAATTTATACAGTTGTGGAGAATTTTGCACTCCAGAAACCCAAATCGTCTGATTTATAGGGTTACAAAAAGGTTTCAAGCTATTCGCAAAGTTGTGTCCCCTCTCTTGCACGGCATAAATGCAGTTTAAAATGATGATAATGGCAGCTTTGCCATCAAAATTAAAACACTATAGATCTCTGACTTCTCAGTCTTCTCATTTCTAACAAAAGACTATGGATTTTGTCAGCTAAAACGACGACTAGCAGATTAGATTCACTATAGATAGCTAGCTTAACCTTATGCTAAGGCTAAGACTTTGTGAGTTGGTTGACAACTTCATCTCCAGATTTTTTATGTTACCGGCTGATTAGTTTAGCTTTCTTAGGCTGTGCTGTACACACTAAAGTGGACAGAAGCCTACAAAATTAGAATGTGCAGGAAACCCAGACCAGTACTTACTCTTTGATTCTCACCACCCACTGGAGCATATGCTAGGAGTAATCAGAACCCTTTACCAAGAGCTGATACCAACAAGTGCTCAAGCCCAAGAGAAGGAGCATAAACACCAGAAGGATGCACTTAAAGCTTGTGGCTATTCAAACTGGACAACAGCCACAAGATCTAGGAAGAACACCAACACTACAAGTGATAAGGAAAAGAATAATTACATTACATTTACATTTATTCATTTAGCTCAGCGGTTTTCAATAGGTGAGGCTCGAGTCAGTTTATAATACGCGACTTTGTTTTTTTTTTTTTTTTTTAAGTCCCGTTAAAACAGCACGGGTTGTGGGTTGCGTTTTTTGGGGCTTATTAAAAAAAAGGGTAGCTTGTTAGCAAAATCTGACAAGCAACTTTGTTTTCTTTACATCTATCATAGTTGCTGATACTGGATTAGCCCACATAAGCAGAGAGCAGTCTGTTTTCTTTCGTTTTGAATGGTTCTGTTTAAAAGTATAATGGTCACGGTTGCCGTTTTCTCAATCTCCAATATATTGATTGACACTGTCTGCTCCCAGCTATAGCCAATCAGTGCAATCATATAAGTGCTGTGGCGTAAATCGCCGAATTCGGCAATTTCAGCGTTATGGAGGAGATCCACAATTCCCAGACAATTAAATATTTTAATAAATAGGCCTATGTGAATTAGCTACACTGCACAAACCAAAAGTAATCCTACCCATCGGATGAAGAAGGGTTGACTCTCCCCAGAACATAAAATCTTCATTTTATTTTGTTTTCCGTGTTTGCATTTATGAGGAAAAAACAATGATACGAACGTGACCGTTCTCTGGAAGCAGCACTAAAACTTTCACAGAGCCTAAACAGAAAGCACAAAGCCTTTCTTTAAAGTGAATTTGAAGAAATAATTTTTTGAAATAATTTTATCTTAATTTAAACCTTTTGTTCAAAAAGGTTTTGATCGATAAAAAAAATCATGAAAAATATGTGAATCTGTTCGATCTGAAAACATGCCTTCAATGCTGTTGACTGTTAAATGTTGTGTTCCGTGAACAAACAGCGTTGTCGTTCATTGATCAGGTAGAGCTGTGTATTGTGCTGATTTTGATCGAGACGCTTTTTCAACCGTCAGGTGTCGTCGTCGGTAGCTTTGGCGCCGATTACACGTTAAAGGGATAGTTCACTTCAAAATGAAAATTCTGTCATCATGTAGGCCTACTCACACTCAAGTTGTTTCAAACCTGTATGAATTTCTTTCTTCTGCTGAACACAAAGGAATATATTTTGAAGAATGTCAGTAACCAAACAGTTAACTGGAACCATTGATTTCCATAGTATTTTTTAGTAAGTCAATGGGACCAGTTTACTGTTTGGTTACTGACATCAAAATATATATCGGCTGTTCTTACCTACTCTAAGGGGAGGCTTACATTCACCCAATTTGAAAACCCCTGATTTAGCTGACACTTTTATTCAAAGGGACTTAGAATTGCTATGTATGTCAGAGGTCCCACACCTCTGGAGCAACTAGGGATCAAGTGTCTTGCTCAGGGACACATTGGTGGATGTGTCACAGTGAGGAATTGAAGCTGGGTCTCACACACCAAAGGCATGTTTTTTATTTTAGCAACAACAGAGTGATTCCATATGTGGCTGGAGTATCAGAGAAACTCAGGAGGATGTTCTACAAATACCACATCCCTGTGTTTTTTAAGCCCAAGGACGTGCTAAAACAGATACTGGTCCACCCAAACGACTGCACACCCAAACACAAGAAAAGCAATCTAGTGTATGCTTTCCACAGCAGTGAGCAAGGTTGGAGGGTAACGGATTACATGTAAAGGCATTACTTAATCAGGATACAAAAAAAAGTAACTGTATTCTGTTACAGCATAGAAATAACAGATGTAATTGTGGGGATTACCTTAAGCACAAATTTTCCATTAAACAGGAAATGTAGTGCTATTTGCCTCCGGATATATTTTTTTATGTGCAGTCTATGCAAAGCTACGGAGGCATGTGTCGAAGACACTGATTGGTGTTTACAGCCGCCATTAGTGCCAGTGTTGACGCCCCAACCCCGTCATGCAGACTCTGTGCGGACTGGTTCCAGCTCTCAGTGAGTGAACACGGCAGCCAGACCAGGACCGAGCACAGCCTCTGAGACCGACAGTTTTCTTGCAGGGTTTGGTTCCCTGGGGGCTGAGTAAGCTAATTGAACCGCTAGCAGCACGGCTAACCGACCAAGCTAACCAGCCACAGATACAGGCAGATAGGCTACAGTTAGCGGTTTAGCAAAAAGTAAAGCTATCCATCAAGAAGCTATGTGTAAATCATCTCAGTACTGGATTCCTTGTTGGTCTCTGAGGCTGTGTTTGATCCTGTTCATGCCGTGTTCACTGGGAGGCTGTTGAGCGAGGTTTTGTTACCCACTCGCCCTGCTCCAGTTCCCATTCAGGCGCTACACCCCTCCATCATTCCCTGCAGTCCCGCTAATATGTCTAATATTTCTCCATCAAATATGATCCAGTTTCACCAAAATCAGTGAAAAAAAGTTGTGTTTTTTTGTACAGTAATCAGTGGGGTCCAGTCCCAGAAAGACGATGCTTCAGCATTAAGAATCATTTCATTGGACGCTATATTAATACAACAGGTGCAGAATGAGTCATCAACATTTAAAAATGCTTTTCCAAATGAAATATCGCCAAAAATACCTACAAAATACATTTTTTTCATTGATGGGTCAGATACTGCCATAGTGGTGACAGTGCAAAGCCATCCATCCATCTTCAACCACTTATCCTGCGTACAGCTGGAGCCAATCCCAGCTCACATCGGGGAAAAGGTGGGTTACACCCTGGACATGTAACCTGTCCATCACAGGGCCACACATAAACAAACAACCACACACACACTCAAGGACAGTTTTAGAGATACCAATTAACCTAGTCTGCATGTCTTTGGATGGTGGGAGGAAGCCAGAGGACCTGGAGAGAACCCACGCGGAGAACATGCAAACTCCACACAGAAAGGCTGGGGCAACTGGGGTTTGAACCCACAACCTTCTTACTGTGAGGGAACAGTGCTAACCACTGCACTGGCCCACAGTGCAAAGCATGTCATATATAAACATTTAAACGTGGATTTCGACGGGAAGGGAAGATTTTGTCCATGTTTCTCTAAAAATGCACTGAGCAGAAAATGCATACTCTCTTGTCTTCATTTGCCTATTTGGCATTTAATTAATCCAACAGTAACTAAAAAAACAGATTACATTACTTTATTTTGTGGAACTTAGATTAAGTTGCTGATTCCATTTTTTAATGAGTAATTTGTGATTGTACCGGATTACATTTCTAAAGTAATCCTCCCAACCCCTGGCAGTGAGGAATGCAGAGACCTACTGAATATATTGGGAAAACTGAACAACCACTACACAAATGCATTGCTCAACACAGAAGGGCCAACAACATAGGTTGTTCAAGATTTAGCAGATTACCTACATTTAAAGGATAAGGGACACTTTCTGAGGGCAACAATGTATATATTTTGGACAGCGAGGAAAGATGGTTTGAAAGAGGAGTGAAAGATGAGTGAGAGATGCCATTTTCACCTGAGTAGAGAAACCATCTCTCTGCAGGGGAGGAGGTCTGGGACACCACTTATCCCCCACCTACAATGCTGTCCTTTCATCTCTTTCCAGGAGATTGAACAAACACTCACATTTGGCCCCCTGTGACAATGCCAACGACAGCCATATAGTACGGGCCTTAAGTGACTCCAACGACCACAATGACTGTTGTTGAAAAAGCCTGGAGCTCTAACGAAACAAGTGATATCCAACACTTTGATAACTCCACAGAGGTTGAATAGCTGGGATTTCCTGCCAGTCAGTCAGAACTGAAGAAGCCTCTTGGATGAGAGGCGAAACGTCTTCAAGTATGTTCAACCAAGTCCAGTTGCTTCTGATTTTATCCTTCCTTGGATAACTATGACCTGGATGACTGAGAATTTTCACAGACAAATAAAAAGGAACAACACAAGCAAAAGGACTTGTTGACAGCCTAGCGACCCATATTTTTTTCTTATTGATGGTTTACTGATCTATAAAGCATTACTAAATGGCAGTAGTAACAGAGCTTGTTAGAATTTGATAACCATAACTTGCTATATATCATGCAATAATATAATATGCCACATATTTTATAGTTTCAAAAAGAGTAAATCACAAACTGTGACCACAAAGACATCTGTTAAAAACTTGTTTGTGCTGCATCAAAGATATAATGCAGTTTTCCTTAAACTTTATCTTCTCTTCCATGGTAAAAAAAAACCTTTGAAGGTACAGTTCCTTCCTTGGTTTATTTAGAAGTAAAGGTAGTTTCTCTTTTTTAAAGCTACACCTTTCAACACACCTGACTGAGGCAACAAATTCAAAGAATGTGGAGACAAGGAGTTGAAATGATGAAAGCATGAGACAGAGCAAAAAAAAAAGCATTAGATGCCAGCTGATTGGATAGTTGTCGCTATAAAACAGTTGCTAATCTGTATTGACACTGATATATTCACAAGATAATCCTTGTATATGTGAAGATCCTTCTTCTTGTCATGCTGAATCAATACAGACAAAGTAGCTACAACTACAAAATATCTACGTGAGAAATTGTTGCAGCTGTACATCTTCCTGGTGTCCAGTTGAATAATAATGAATCAGTCATTGCCTGCATGTATCTGTATATTCAACCAAGGTGTGTGTGAATGGTGTGAATGTTAATATGCAGTTGTGGGGACCAAGTATTAGCAGTGGATTACAGGTGACTAGCAGGCTTTTGAATCTCTTTCCTGTGATACCCTTTGAATGTGTTCACTCCCTTTGAAGTGATGTCAGTTTTAAAATATCGCAGCCCTTTTATGTTTAACCATGGGTGTTTGCGTTTAAGGAATTTTTTTTTTTTTAGAGGGAGGCGATGAAAGCAACACAACAGCATCCATCAAAGAGTGGGAAAAAGTCTGGGAAAAGTCCTGCACATAACGAAGCATGACTTGTTAAAACACGACATGAGGCTGTTGTTGTGTCTGCGCTGGGTGATTACGGTGCAGCGGCGGGTTAAAGAGTTGAATGACAGGCGGATCCTGACGGAGCTCCCTCTCTTGCTCTGTCACTGAATTTGATCGACTGATTGTGTGTTTTGCAGCAGTAATGAGCTTTACAGTATGTGCGTAATGTGCCAGGAGCTGATTCGTATGCTGGATGAGCTAGCTAATTGTTCACAGTGCACATTCCCCCAGTCCCATGGCTCCTCTGATTTGGATTCATTTAGCCTTTATTTTACCTCATTATACAGGCCTGTGTTATTGCCAGGTTGTATGTGAGGTATTTTGCATTGTTGAAATTGACTCTGGTAATTTAATTTAAACCGTAGTACCGTGCATCTCTTAAATACAAAGCATAGTGGGAAGGTGCAAATTTAAACTGATGGGTTTTGAAAGGTGAACTATATTTTGAGTGTTTTTTGCTTCAAAATGAACTCAATAGGCTTGAGCTGAAGTGTTAGAAAAAAAAATCCTCTTGTAATTTTATTTGACTGCTCTCAACAACAACAAGCTGCAGAGACTTCTTTATTAATTCACTCATATTGCCACAAAAAGCAAAAATCCCAAGCTGGACTTGCCAATGAACTGTGCCTACTTCAACCTTGTACACAAATCAAATGTGAGGAGCAGTAGTGGGGCCATTTTTATTTCAAGGACTAAAGCTGGCTCATAGCTACAGTAAGAGCAGTAAGACTAGGAAGAGGATGTGAAGCTGCAGTTCAGTAGGTCTGTAAGCCGAGGGATGAAAATGTTCTCTGATGCTGATCCTGCGGTTGCTCTGGATCCCAAACAGCAGCAGAGAGAACTGACAAAACCGGGTATTTACTCTGGCATTCCACTGGCACCCTCTTGTCTGCCCAAAACAAACACTATCCAATGCATAGCCCTGATCTTCCTGGAAAACACACCAGACTCTCACCAGTGTGTTTTGTGTTAGGCAAAAAGAAATTCCCTCAAATGCAGTTCTTCTGGTCATCAAAGCTCCGACAGTCTGGTCGAACCTGAGATATGATAGTTTGCATATAAATTTGAAGAAAAAAAGGAAGCTCCTGAGTAGTGATTCACAACTGCTGGGGAGTTTCCATCACTGTGACTCTGTGGTATCAGCCCACAGGAACATTCAGACACTTTCTGTTAAGATTTCTCAGAATTTTTTCTTGTTAATCATCATATTCGATTCATCTCTATCTCTCTCGGTGTGTGAGTAAAAGTGCATGCGTGTGTGTGTTCGTGCTCTACAGCTTGGCAGCTACCATTGTGTGGGCAATGCACCCCTGAGGGTAGTACCCCACAAAGCAACTAATGGCACTAAGCATGCAGATAGAAGACTGATTTAGAGTGAGAGGCGTCTCTAATCTTATGAGGTGTCAGCAGTGTTGTGCCATGGATTAGCCGACTCTTTCTCTTTATTTCCTCTATGATCATCATCTGCTCTGTGTTCATCGCCAGCTCCGGCAAGCACTGCTGTTCAACATCCTAGTTTCACATTTTATTATTATTAGTAGTAGCAGTAGCCATAGTAATGGCAGCTGGATTATTACTGTTGTTAGTAGCATTTATATTTGTTTTATCAGAACCATGATTTTGTTCTGTGTTATTTCTCTGGACAGTGGAAGGATACATGTATGTAACAAACACAGAGTACCAGACATCTTAAAGTGCATACCCACTATAGAGCTGGGTATCAAACTTCAAGACTTATTTGGTACTGACTGACTTCTGCTGTTTAGTACAGAGTATTAAAACTGTCAAGCAGAGAATGCGAGCAAAGTTCTTGTATGGCCGCTGGTGTTTGGACAACATTTAACCTTCAGGGACTTTGGTATGGTTCATTAAAAAATAAAAAAGCGTTTTGAAGAAAATCATGCTTTTATTATTCAAAATCAGGTCTGAGGGACTGTGGCTTCTCTGTGACAGATTCAACTTTTATAGGCCTATTCTCGTTTGAAAAAAGTCTGGATGTCATTTTTGGCGCACCTCAAGCAGCGGCACTGCACGAGAGAGTGAGACGCGACTGTTCTGGATTCTGCTGCTATTAAAAGAGCCCTCAGTCCAATGGCCAGTCCGCTAGTTTGACCTCCACAGTGTCAACTTCTTTGAAGTGTTGTGGGTCAAGACAATAGGGTTCACGAATGGACCAATGAGCAAACACAATGTGCAGGGAGTACTCATGGGCGTAGTGTCGTAGTGTCAAATTGCAATTCGTTTGTTATTTCAGATGCATTTTGACAAGACTAAAATTTTTCAACGAGTCAAAGTGGCTAGTGGCAGTCACTGTTACCCGCCACTGCCTGCATTTGGCGGGTGTTAATGTCAAGCCCTGAACGTATTACATTTAATTACTTTTTGATTACTTTTCTAATCTTTTCTAATTACTTTTTGACTACTTTTCTGTTTTCAACAGTTGTGTGTTTTCAACTGTTAACTATTTTCAAAAGACAGTTTGAGAGCCAATTTAACTGGCCGACGGGTGGCACTGCAAATTCAAACGAGAACCAAAAGTCAGAATAGTAACAAACTTTACTAAATGGCTGTGGCTGGAAATAGCAAAGGAAGACATGAGAGCACATGAAAAACATGCAAAGCAACAATATTAATTAGTGGTGGGCATAGATTTTTTTTTAATCTAAATTAATCTAGATTAAAATGGCTCATTTGAATTCTGCCGAAGGCATTTAAAATATGTGTGCGAACGGATTTCAAGCCAGGTTTCAAGCCAGGTGGCGATTAGACCAGGGGCTCATCTCCTGTTTCCAAAATGCATCACAAACTGCTTGAGAAAGCTGTTCTACTATGATAATTGGTGATGAAAATAAATCATGTTCAATAAGATGTACTTGTGTGTAGCGTGTGATGTCCTTTGCATTTAGGTGGTACTTGAGACTGGAAGAACTCCTACAGTAAACTACTTCCGCATTGCACAAGGTGCAAACCAGGTGTTGTGCCGAGTTTTGCCTGCCTGCCGAGAATTGCATGCATAAAATTCTTTGTGGACTTCATCAATGGTGATAAATTGATTTGAAGTATATATTTCATGAACGTTTAGAGTCTTTAATATTTTAATACACTTAGTAGGGTAGAAGGACCATTCCTTGACATTCAGTATATGTGGCGATAAAGCTGTTTGATCAATGAGCATAGCAAAGTATCTGAGAAGGACATAAAGAGGTGGATGCATAATTCGGCAGATCAGATTTTGTAGGCTCCCTGCCGAGATTTGCATCCACCTCTTTTCTCAGCATAGATGACCGTTAGCACCCGCGAGGTGCATGCAATTCTCGGCAGGCAGGCAGAATTCGGCACAACACCGGCTGCTTCAGAAATGTTCGTACACAAAGTGCTGTCCAACAGCTGTCTGTGGACGTGTTGCAACAGTTAGTGTGAGTAAATACCGCACAATGTGTTTTTTAATCCACCGACGTATCAATAACTAACCTAATGTACTCATGACCATTTTCAGAAGTAACTGTAATTTAATTACACATTTTTCCCAGTAACTTTATTTTGTTTATTAAATAACGTAACAAAATTACATGTAAGTACTTAAAGTACTTAATGTAAGTACTCATGCTCACCCACTATCATTGACTCAACCACACACTTGCTATGCTTGCACTGTTCTTATAACGTCACCTGTCATATACTCTAGATGTCCTTTGCAGAATGAGGAGAAGAAGCTAGCCAAGCATTGAGTGTTACCGTGCTTGCAACAACACTCTGATTACCTTTACCACTTTGCAACTGCTTGTTTATTTGAATTAATATTGTGTGTGTTGCATTATATTTTAATTACACAGAGGCAGCTGAAACAGTGATAGATACATTATCTTTATCTGAGATGAGAAGTTCAGACAGAGATAAAGGAGCATTGTGTGATGTGATCATATTAGTGTGTTTGCAGACTTGAAGGTATGAGTGCTGTATAGCTGTACAGATGCAATAAGCTCCTGTGAATATGTGCGAGTCTGTCAGTCTGTTGGACTCTGGTTTGCTTGGCGTGCGCTTGATCATTGAGGTGTCTTTGATGTTGTGCTGCAAGATCTGACACTCTGATCTGCAGCATGACAGAGATGACATTGAGAGATTGCATCAGGAAATTTTGCATATACAATATAAGGTTTCTGCTCAAATCCACACAACATCATAGCCGCATGTTTCCTTTGTCCTCATATTCTCATCCTACTCTCATAACAAATTGACTCATTCCCATTAGAATAAGCTGCAAACATTGCCTTTAAATTGACAGTACAATGTATGCTAATGGTGTCGGAACTGTGGTCGCGCAGTGTATCCCAAAAGTAGTTACACAGGTGTCTTAGCTGTTTCTGAGGAAGATGTGGAAAAGCCATTACAGCTTAAACTGTGTAAATTGCTAAAACCAAATGTGACTACCCTAAGTCATGTGGGTGGTACACTAACAATGAAGTCGAACTCGCCTGAAATAGAAACACAGCCAAATGCGGTTCTGCATATAAATGTGTGTATACTTGCTGTTGCATTATATTGTTCGTTTGTTTACACTCTGTGCCAGTGGGGGCACATGAAGATTAAAGAGGTAACTTTAACCTATGGAAGATGGAAACAGCGGTGACAGAAAAAGCAGAGAACAAGAGCAAGACCGTGGTAAAAAAACAACAAAGGCAGCAGAAGGGAATGGATTTAGAAACTTTTTGATTGATCATAAAGGTGCACATATTCCCCTAACAAGCTTTAGCAAACTGAGCCTCTAAAGGATTCCCTTTGAAAATGGTGACCAACAGTTGTAAACCACAGATACAAACCACAGACAATACAGATACAAAATATTAGAACACTTTCAGACTGTCTCTCAATAGGAGTTGGTTAGCAAAGTTAGTTTTAGTCAAAGTCAGCGAGTGTTTGCACAAGATGGAGGCTGAAGCCAGCTGTCCTGTTGATACTGGTCTTTGTGGAAGTAGCGTTCACCCAAATTACAAAAAACTATATTATCTCAGCCCCTAATGGTTTATAGCCGTTTAGTTAGTTTTAGTATTACTTGTCCAGGTTTTCAGATGCCTGAAATTTGTTTGTGGTGCTCACAGCAATGAAATATTAAAATTCTGTTTTCATTGAAACTAATCATATGGAAGAAATAGTCCCAAAGAAAACTGTTAACTATGCCTTTTCTGGATTATCCAGAGTAAGCAGGATGATATTTCAGGAAATATTGTTTTTATGTAAGTAAGTACATACAACCTGGCAAGTCCAGTATCCCCATTAATTCCATAAGTATTGGAGGAATTAATTACTGATGGAATCCAATACTAAGACCATACCTTGCTTACTGTGGACCGGTATTGTACCCTTTAAAGCTGTTTAAGGAATATTTCAGTTCTTCTCACTTGTGTTTTATTTTTGGACAGTAGTACTCACAGTTACAGTAACAATTTTCACACCAACCTAATTGCTGGGATCTGGGGGTATGGCAACATTTCTAGACACAAGGTTCAGTACAGCAAGCAAGGCTGGTCATACAAGCTGTTTGGCAAAGAAGATGCAATCAACACCAAATATTTCAAAATCCATTAAATAAACTTAACAGTTAAATTCGGAGTAAAAGACACTTCCTTTCAGATAAACACAGTAACATTGGTAAGTCCACTGACTCGGTGGCACAGTGGTTAAGGTTTGCACAGAAGCAAAGGCTGGTGTTCACCTACCAATGCTGACCCTATCCAAATGTTGTACTGCAGTTGCAGAGAGTCAAACACATGAATTTGGAAAAACTTGCTTGCCTTTGACTCACCATGCTCTCCCTTTGATCACACAGGTTTCTACTTATTTCCTCCCACATTCAACAAACACACAATCAGGGAGTGGAGACTAAATTGTCCATTGGTACGAATGTGGACCCCAGCAAGTCACTGAGGCTAATTGGAATCCAAATATAGAATAATAAACCTGTGCTTTGCCAACACTGTTGGTCGTCATGGTTATACCTCCTCGGGGACAATTTTGAATGCCGACACCAGTCAGACTCATAGCAGTGCTGCTTTTTTTTCTCTGTCGATGTGTTTGAGTTTGCATGTGTGTTTCTGGCCTGTCAGTGCGGCACATCAGCAGTCGTAACAGGCGGTCCCTGTGGAGGGCAGACTGACAGGTAGGTAATGATCAAAGAGGCCGTTTCCTGTGTTTCATGTTGGGCTCCGAGAGAGATACATCTGTACTGCCGGTGCCTCTTCATTTTCACGGGCTCGGGTTGCAGATAGCACTCACTCATCTCACACACATCGTGCATACATACACGTACAAGCACTAACTTTCATTTTGAGACTCCTCACATTAACAGCTACTAACACATTTCTCAGATTCAGCCTCACTCTCCCCCATGCCGCACTCCCTCCGTTCTAATAAATTGCTGAGCTCATGCTGCCTGCACACCAACTCTCAGTCATTTCAAACTGTCATCTGAACTGTATCGCACATCCATAAAATATTAACCTGAAGGGGAAACACAGGCAAAGCCGCCCAGTCTGTCTCCAATCTGACCCTTCCTGCCTCCTAGAGTAAGCAGGATTATCACTCTGACTCAGGTGCCAGGCCACTCACAGATATCTTACCCTCAATCTTGTGTCCACAGTTGCTAGTGGTTGTGTGGATGGGTTTGTACTCTGCTCTGCTCTGTTCGGCCCGCCAGTTTCTGTTTAATCAATTGAAGCAATTCAGATTGTATTTGAGAGTGGCCAAATCTCATCTCAGGCTGTATGTTGTTGGAAATGAAGTGCATCCTTGAGGATGGGTGTAAAAACAGCTTCACTTTATCTGGAAGATTAAAACGTCAGGGTCACAGTAATCTGTCTTAATGAAACTGTCAAGTAATCCGAGAATCTGTAAACTCTGTGGTGTCACGCTGGTGTTTTGGGCACTTGCCTATGTGCATGTGTGTATTTTAGCTCACTGAATTTAGACATGATTTTTTAAATTACTGATTGGCAGACTAGAGGGTTGGATGATTGCTATGAGGTGTGAATTAACCAGCAATTAACCAATGTTAAGGTAATTACATAGCCAATCAAATAAAACTACTCAATGCAGGTAGGAGAAGCATGAAGAGCTGATTTAATCATCTATAACAACTACTACTTTATGCATTCTTAGGTTTGATCTCTTAGGCCTCTTAATTTTGCAGGAGCAGAAGATTTTCTTTGCGTTTTCATTTGTACTTGAGATTCTATTTATTTGCAAGATTCACACCTTTGTACCACTGGCCTTGGCAGTTTTTGGCAAGACTCAATAGACCTTTTCTTGATACAGACTTCATTTTAAATCACTCAAACATCAACCTTAACCCTTGCCCACAACCTGATTGGACAAATGTACTATTGAATGGACCGGTATTGATCTATGCTGAAAAACATGATGGCTGTTATGGAAGAAAGTAAATTCACATTTCTCATAAACCTCGAAAAGTGGTCATGCAGACGCAGGATCACGCTTATTTCTACACGTTAATGCAAAAACATACATACTGTATATAACACTTGTTCAAACACTTCGCCTTACAACACCTACTTTTGCCCTTTCACATCCAGCTTTCTTAAGGTTGGAAAAATATCCTAAATCCACCATCTGACAGGATCACATATATATATTTTGTATCAGTTTGTTTCAACTCTTTGAAGCTATACATTGTTTACATTAAGTGAAATATCTGCACCTCTCCATCAAATAAATATTCTACATATCTTGTGCATCATTTTCTACACATTTCCTCAAAATACAGCGTGACATATTTGGTATCTTTATAAACTTTGAGATTTTTTGCTAGAAATTTAAATGAAGCATTTTTGGGGTTGAACAATGTTTGGCACTCCGTTTGACTTTGTATTGACTGTCCTGCTGGTGGAATTGGCGATTGAAAAGGTTAGATAGTTCATCTTTCTGTAGTTTGACCATTGGCTAGACATGCATCTGGTTGAGCTCCTTTCATTTTCAGTGGAAGTTTTCCAGAGTTAAAAACCAAGCTCAGTGTGCCAGGCTAATGACTTGCAGTTTGTATTTGACCTTTGTTTTTCTCTGTTGCCTCAAAATTGTTTAAAATTTAATATTACAGTGGATATGGCTAATGGTACATATTGTGCAATAACAATTTTACAAATTAATTGTGTGTCACACTGTGTGAGACGGATATTATGAAGTCTTAGTCTCAGTCTGTGTCACAGTGCACAATGACAATTTTGAGTTGTTTTACATGAAGTGATGAACGTTTAATCAATCATAGTACTTCTATACAAAATAAAACAAAACAGAAACAGAAAACCTCAAAAGAGGAGAAGATTAGCTGGGTTTCCTTCCAAATGTAGTGCAAATTTTAACTAAAATCATCAAAAGGAAATGTAAGTGAATGCTTGCTGCCATCCACTACCGGTATGTGAATATTAGGAGTTGGTTTGTCAAGATGAACTGTGGTAATGCTAATTTTCCAGTCAGTTTCATCAAACCGTTGACATAATTAAATGAGTGCCTCAAATGAAACAATGTAGAAAACATGATGGAAATTTATGTTTGTTAAGGGAACCGTTACATTGCACTTTGCCATATTTTGCTTTATTCGATACACAAACTTTTCCATTTTAGGCAAGCATAAACACTTTTTTGACACAGTTTGTTTTTCTTGACCAAACTCAAAATTAGCTGTTGGCGGACTTTTAAGATCGGTGATTATACCACCGAAGATTTCACCACGTGATCCGTCATTCTCCGATTTACACAGTTGAAAAACATATTCTCCTTGTGATTTGGACTGTTATTCGGACAAATTCTGACAATTGAAGTCCACTTGGACTAAGTGAAAATGCTCTCTTTTTATTGACTAAATGATTAATCAGTGAAAATACTAGTTAAATTAATTGATATTGGAAAAAATTGTAAGTTGCAGCACTACTTCAGAGTGTAGTTTATCCATATTAGTCTTTATATTTACCTAAAGCTGCAGCAGGACTGTTGGATACTGTGGCACATCCTGAGTTCGTCTTCCTCTTCTAGAGAGGAATTGTCAACAAACACCAGTGAACTCAAGGCTGACCCTTTTTTACACACCCAAGGCTGGCAGCTGATCCTTCTGAAAAACCAACAGAATCTCTGAAAGGGGGGAAGGATGCATAGCTGGCAAGCATGAAAAGCTTGAAATGATTGATAGCCATTTGTTTTGCCTGCTTAATACAACATAAACTCTCTAGCGATTCATCACCGGAGTGAGGGTTTTCCACGGTGCCTCTGCAAAGCCCACTAAAAATAATTCATTTTCTCGAGCTACCAGCCAGGCACTAATGTTAAATATTCATGCAGGTCCAGTCTAAATGATGTGGCCATTGGCACACAGTTAGAGCACACTCTGTGGAAGGGAGGAAATGTCAAGCTGTGAATAAATGAAAGCAGTGGAGCCGTATATTACCCTGCCATTGTGAATTTACTATAGTTGCCATTTTGTGCGGCCACTTCAAATAGATCTCTTTTATAATCAATACACTCAGTAAAGCATCGAGCATATTGCTACGTTGGCAATAATCTGGACTCGTGTTTGCTCATCCTTTATTCACTGTTTGCATTTGTTACCTAATTTGTGTCTCATGAATGTTAACTGAGGACTTTGTGCAATTTCTGTTGTAACAGTCGGTGTTGAGTGAAACAGCCTATCAAAGAGTGTAAGTTGACTCCCTTCATGTCGAAGCACTACGAGCTCCTCTTGTCACGTGAGATCAATAGAGCTTGTGCCTATACAGCTGTTAATGGTTTGATTCCTACTGACTGCCACATCAGTCAACTGCATTCATTTCTGAGATGTTTCACAACACAGCATGCTGATATGGAGAAGATGTTGTCAAGGCTTCACAGAAATTGTTTTGAGACGTTATAGGTCATCTTCTGCTATGATATCAGTAAGCACAGTGGAGGGAAAGGGCAAAATATAATAGAACTGACTGGGTTGAGTATCCATTTAGAGGAACTCAAATAGAGGGCATAATGTCTGCTGTGCATCATTCGGGAGGAATGGGGAATGTTAAATGGCCTCATATTGACAGACACACTCTACCAGTATTCATTTTTATCACACACATTCATACACACACACACACACACACACACACACACACACACACACACACATGCGTCAGCCGCTCACATCCACACACACATTTCCTCCTGCAGTCTCTGACTAATGAGGCCTAGGGCTGGAGATAGTTCCATCAAGGAACTTCCCCCACTTTCTCACACACACACACACACTCTCTCTCTCTTGCTCTCTCAAACATGCACCTGATTGATAGCAGTGATTTGACTGAGAAAAGGGAAATGGGAAATTGAAAAATGGTGGAAGAAGATTGGAAACAACGTGCTGATTATAAACTCTGTGAGGAAACAAAAGGCCTCCCCTCTGCCTTTTCTCTTAGCTCGGAGGTAGCAGGTGTGTGTCTGACAGGTGCCTGATTGAGGCGCACAAAAGACATTACAACTGCAAACAAATGGACGTGTTTAGCGTCCCCGGATGCAGTTAACGTTTTGGGCTGATAGATGTGATTATGAGTATATGAGCCGAGGCAGCCAGAGAACGGGCACAGGTGTTAGGGAGAGTGGAGCAGAAAAGGAGCCATGTTATTGTTGTGATGATAATAATCCATCTATACAATTAATTCCATGTCATTGCCAAGGTCATCAGCCTTTGGGGATGTATTTAATATGTCTCATATTGTAATAATGGAGCCTAACTCTGCTGGAGACCACAATGATTTATCATCATGAGAAAAAAAAGTGTGAGTGTAAAAATGTCAGCAACAACTATTGTGTTTTTACCGATTCACAAAATAACCTCAATTACGTCAATGCCATCGCCATTTATTTTGGTCTTATTTTATGTTTATGTTCTTATGTTCAGGATAAAATAAACAATAGAACTTTTATAACAGTGGAATAAATTAGTCGCTACCTCCTTGTGAAACAGTTTTGTGTATTCCATAAATGAGGGAGCGTCTTGGCCGAGGCTCCGGTGGTTTAATATTCTCTGAGAGCTTCCAGACAGTGAGTGGTGGTGCAGCATCTGTCTCCTGACCCTGCCGGACCCCCACTTACACCTCTGACCACCTCTTTTCCACTGGGCAGGCTGTAGCGATGACAGGCCTGTCAGAAGCTTCTCCTAATGTCCTAATTACCCCTAACGCACACACACACACCCACAGAAACACTTGTGCAGATGTACACACATTCATAGTGAGTAAGCAGATATGCTGGCTGACAGTCTAGAAAGCACACACACACACACACACACACACACACACACACACACACGTCATTGCTTCTGTGAACACTGCTTATGTTGGTTTTCCTGGCAAGAGACCATACTATAGGTGAGGCATTACAGCATCTCCAGAATAGCAAAAATTCCTCCCTCAAGACTCTTTGGAGGCTTTGATTCGTATTGTTCTGCGCCTGTTTTGATCCGGGCAGGGCTGCATGTTGAATCAGAGCTTCAGTTTGTCTCCTGTGGTAAGAAACGCAGTACACCTGCCGCAACTTTCTTTTTAACAAAAAACAAAAAAAACCCTGAGACCGGGGCTGAAAAGAGGCTCCGGCTCCGCAGTGCCTGCTGCCTCTGAGGAGGAAAAACAAAAAAAGATGCAGCGTCACCCAAAATAGACAATGCGAATGAGATGTGATGTGTCACTTTGCCAGAGGTTAAGTTTTGCCTCAGCTTTAAGCGGGGATCTCTCTGCTGCATGGTTTTCGGGCGCACAACACACTGCCGCTGCTGCACTTAAGTCCATGCTCAGTCAACCAGTCTTGTTAACATAACAGAGTGAATGATTGTGCCTAGTAGGAAAAAAAGAAAATCATCGTACCTCCCAGCGAATGCAGTTACATGGTGATTTATAGACCTCTGAAGTTACAGCATTTTTCACTATCAGCATGACTTAATAGTGTGTTACTATAATCCTCTTCCTGCCTCATATTATGTTGATTTGAGACATCCTGCTTAGTAGAATTGTCTTGTTTTATTATGTCAAATTAACTTTTGATTTTAAGCAGCTGCTACCTTTTTTAATTTAATTTAATTTTCTTTTTGCCTTTTGATGCCGTTTTATTTGTGTAACAGGGAGAGCTCTGTGTCTGTCATGTGAGGCTTTGTGGAACAGCAGTCTGGCATCTACAGCAGTCAGAAATGTGTTAGCGCTCTCTTTTTCTTGACAGGACTACTCGTGCCGAACACTTCCTGAGTTGTCATTAAAGTGGCTGGTTGCTGTTTGCATCTTCTTCCTTTTTTTGTCAGCTGCGGAAACATTTCCACGTGTGCTTTGAGTGACAAGACCCAGTCACATACACCAGTGAGACTATACACCTTTTTTGTTTGTCTGATGCCTGAAATGTCTTAATTTTAGCCTTTTATTCATATTCATTCATCTATTGTTATTATGTGCAGTAGCAGATGCCCATAGCACTTTACTAAGAGGAGCCAGGGCACCAAATTCAATATATCTGCTTTTTATCTGCCAGGATTATCCCTTAATCTCTCAGAGTAAAAGCTGTCTTCAGCTACACATGTCCTCCTGGCTTTTCATGAGTACAACGCAAACATTCAGGCCATAGATTGGACATTTACAAAGCATATCCCATTAACAGCAAGCAATTAACCACCTCTGTGGGGATATTTGCAAAATCTCCTTTTTATCACAGTTTAGCGAGCAGGAATATGCTCTGCACCTCCTGCAAGCCTACCTGATTAATGTTTCAGTTGACTCTGGGGAGAATTAATCTGAATATTCCTAGCAGTGTTTACAGGTGAGCATTTTCTGATATTTCACTGTCTAGATTAAGCTGTACCTAAGAACTGATAATAAAAGAAGAGGGACGAATGTGTAAAATGAAATGTGACTAAATTAGTACTTTTTTAAGAATGCACACATTTTTACAGTATAACCAGAACAGCCTGGTCTGTTACAGTTAAATGCATGGTCTGTTACAGTTAAATGCATGGTCTGTTACAGTTAAAGCCTCTAATAATAAGAATTGAAGATCATAGTCCTTAGAAAGATTTTTTTCCAAAGTATCAATTTAATCATGCAGTCTTCATTGGGGGATGGAGTTTGCTCAGTTGTCATGGAGATGGATGTGTTTACATGCAAGCTCAATAGCACTTTTAAGACTCCTCCGCCTGTCATCAGTGTATAGAGTAAGGCTACAGCTAATGAATGAATATTTCCATTCCAGTTTAATCTAACGATTAGTTTTTTACTCTATAGAGAAATAGCAAAAATGCCTGACACATTTTCTTAGGTCCAAGTTGAACCAACTACTTGTTTTGTGCAACAAATAGTCCAAAACTCAAAGCATTTTTGTTTAATTAATCAATTATCAGAATTGTGGTTAGCAGTTAGCTGACATGAAGATGAGTTGATATGCCACTGTGTGATATTGTTGAAAGCTTTGGAAAGTACTGGCAAGTAGAGCTGGGATGGTGTTGTCAAATACTAGTTCACATATGCAAATTAAAGGGCCTTTAAATCTGTAGGTATCGGACACTGTTTTTTGGCGAGGACAGCTGAAACTCTTTGAACGGTTTCTTTTCTGAAAATCTTGACCTCAAAAGTCGCTTGTGTTTATTGGATCCACTCTGCAGGAGCTCGCTTCTCCATCCGATTTCCTTGAAGAGAAAAAGTTTGAAGCCCACCTCTGATCCTTCTAATTAAATGAAAACACAGTGGGACACACAGTCAGACAGCTTCTCTCCACACACACACACGGGCACAAACACACAATGGTAACCAATGTGGATCTCTATTGGGAACTACACAGAGTTCCAGCATCCAACTCCGCTGTGTCCTCTTATGCAGTACGATCACACACTAGGTTGACATGCAACACGCTGCAGATCATGAGCATAAATAAGCAAGGAAATGTTTTACCTGAAAGAAAGAACATTAATTCAAAGGCATCACACTTGTTCTGAGAAGAAATGTTGCCTCATTAGTGTTACCCCACTGCTTTTACTGAGCAGCAGCGATAGAGAGAGAGAGAGAGAGAGAGAGAGAGAGAGAGGCCATGTGCCACTCTTAGCACACAGACATCCAGTCTCTCGAGACTTTATTTTGCCTCAGTGACTAAAAAATAGTGCAGATTATTATGGATTCATTATGGTGAAAATGGGTTGAATGCAGATGCCATGAATACCAGAACACTTAGAGCCTCCCTCCATATAGAAAACATAATGCAATGCAAGAATCTGCCCTTTCAAATGTTCACAACGGGCATTTTTCCCCCAGCAGGAAATGAAGCATCATTGTAGGTGGGAAAGCGGGATATGTTCCACTTTTCTGTTTCTAAACATAAAGCTACCCGTTGTGCGGAACAGGAGGATGAGAGTCGGATGAAAAGAAGAAGAGGCGAGGAGACAAGGACAGACAATATTTGGAGGACGGTTGGGCTGCCTGCTCTCATCCCGCGTGATTGACAGATTGGTGCAACGGCTGCACTCGCACGAATGCCATCACACACATTTCCCCAGAAATCTGTCTATCAGCACTGTCTAAGCAGAGCGACAGCCATGACATCTAATCACAGGCGAGCTGGCACCTCATAACTTCTACCTAATGTGCTGCAGGTACAGAGGAGAGAACAGGAGCACGGCAGACACACCACAACGCTATTTATAGCCCTTTCAGAGGCCACCAGCAGGAAGTGGATCATACTGAAGAGTTAGGGAAGGTGTCACCACACTGTATCACAAGTCTCTCTGTTTAGATGTAGGTCTCTGTTGACAAGATTTAACACTGCGATGCCCCAGTGTTATGGTGATACATTTTTCTGGGTTACATTCTTGACAAAGTAACAAAATGAGGGCAGATATACTACACATACAAGATGATAATGAGTCATTTACATAATGTTGCTACAACATTATAATTACCTGGCAATTAAACAGCTCAAAAGCCTCATTATGGGCTGTCCTGAGGGCTGGTTGGACAGGGACACATACGGTGTGTTCATTCAGGCTCGAGTCTGAGGCTATCAACCACCGGCCTCCTTTTGTTCATATCATTTTCAGCTGATGCAGAATTGCCCCAGAAGCCGCGTTATGTTGAATTATCACGTAATAAAGATAAAGTTTTGACTGACACTTGAAGTTTTAAAGACACAGAGTGAGATATTGTTGCAGACTCCTGGACAATGTTCAAAATTTGTTTCCCATCGCGTGTGATTTGTCACTCACACTTTTTTGTCCTGAGGGAACTGCTGACACATTGAAAATGCACAAAGGAGTATAACAAGGACATGTGTCATACCTTGCACCCTTATTACGCCGGCAATGACAAGTGAGACAAGCAGTCACTTCAACATACTGTATGCTCGGCACTGAAGCTCGCATTGCTCAGAGTTAAGAAGCTCCAACGTCTCTGTGAAATGCCAATGTACTAAAATATGGCGTGTGAAATATAAAAATGTAGATTTGAATGTGCAGCAGAGGGCATGGAATGGGGTGTGTGTGTGAATGGGGAGAGTGGGAGGACGGGTAGGGGTGGGGGTTTGTTTATGAATAGCAGACAATGAATGATGGAAGCCCTCCCGAGGGTGCAGGCCCTGAGCACTGCTGCGGGGACTTGGGAACACGCCAGTCTCCCATGCCCTGTGAGATGCCAGTTTGGGTGGGCACCGTTCCGAATGGGTGCTCTTCTCTCCAGGATACACTGCGGGTCCTAGGGGAGCGTCTCCAGGCAGTGGCTGCACCAGAGCGGGGCTGGCTGGAATCTCAATCAGGGACACGAGGGGCAAGAAAAACTAAGTCCGCATACTCCCTCTGTTCCTCCATATTAATGTAACACTCGGGAGAAATGGATGAAAAGAGAAAAATGGCTTATTATGCTCAGGACACCTGTGGAAAAAAAGAATGATTGGATTGTAGAAATGACTCATTATAATGCCTTTTATATTTCTCTTAATTGGTGGAAAATTACACAAATAGCATATGGAGCTTGAATTTAATGAATTTCAACACCCCTATTTAGGAATTATGAATATTTTTTTGTTACCAGCGGAATATGGCTCTCTGCTTACATCCTGTCTGCTCACAACCTGTCTGTTTTCTTCTCCTCTGCTCTCGTTCTCGCCTGCGCTGCAACAGGAGCTGCTGAAACCGTGACAGGTACTCTTTCTTTTTTGCTACCTGCTGTTCATTTGGAAGTGCTTTGCTTCTGTCTGTGTCTGTTGATTGGCTGTCCATAGCAGTCTGTTCATCTGTGCATATTTACATGAATGGTTGGTTGTGCTGGTGTTTTCTTTTCAGGAAGGAGAAGCGAGCCACGCACTCACAACGCCAATCCACACTTTTTAAAAAGCATTTTTAATTCTCAAATCAACAACGACAGATTTCCATTTCATTTTCAGGCCACTTGGTTGTTTTGTTGTTTTTTTTAAAAAAAGTTTTGCGATAATAGGAGGTGCACCATCTATGTCTCATAAATAAAACAAAACGAGACTACAGCCATCTTCACAGCTGTACTAACATCAGCATGCTAACGTGCTCACAACGACAATGCTAATAGGCTTATGTTTAGCACGTATAATGTTTACCATTTTCACCATTTTAGTTTAGTGTGTTAGCATTTTTAACATTTGCACATTATCAATAAACACAAATTACATCATGCTGCTAGCATGGCTAAAAATTATTCACAGCAGTAAGAAACCTCTTTATACTATTTTCAAACAGCATTTACATATTGTCTTCTTCAGGTACATGATTTGTGTGTGTGTGGCTGTCTCCTCCTTTCTCTGATGTCTAGCAAAACATTGACACCTCACTAGCAGAGGTGTACTAACCCTTCAGTTCGTCTGTGTTATTTCCTTTCTAACAAGGTGTGAGGTTACTGTGAATTATTGAAATAAATTCTCTTGTTGTGGCTGGTAGTAAAGAAAAATTGGAGAAAAAAAAGAATACGAAAACACATTTCAAGTATCAGTATCAGTATTGTGAGCTGGAAACATAGTTCTCCTAAAGTAAAACATTTTAAAGAGAGCGGTTAACTGTGTTATTGGGCGGCAGATACCTTTTAAAAGGCTTATAAGTTTAACTTGTGCTTCATTAATGGTTAATAAACTATTTAACTTTGTTTTATACTGTAGAGCAAGTATAAGTCAGTCCATTTTGGGTTGTGAAAATCCCTTTGGCTGGTATTTATCCTTTCTGATTGGTAATAATGCAGTTGTAAATGTTGGTAACACCCTTATTTTCAAGTCATGTTGTAGCATCATTATACAAATGGTTAGGTTCTAAGAGAGCTTGTCTTTGGAAGAAAAAAAAAAAGATGGTCAAATTAGTGGGTATGAAATTTTTGAAACCTTCTCATACAAAGGGTCTGGGAGAAAATGGCAGTGCACTAATTATACCCTGAGACAGAAGGCTTCTTACTTGTGAACATCCTTAAAACAGCATTTCATCATGAGGATCAGGGTTTAATGACTGAGCAGGATAAAGACACACAGCAGTGAAAAGGCAGCATCAGAGGAGGAGAGGGAGAAACTTTTATTGTTAATGACTGTCTATAGTCCTGGTTGTTCCTTGAAAGGACGCGACTGCTGCAGACAGCAGTGACTCAAGGGAGAGGAATTGGGGGCTGGCTGTCCTGCTCTTTGCTACCCCTTTCATGTCTTTTGATGTGAAAACAAGACAGAAAAGTTCAAAGAGAGAGCCAACTTGATTCAAAGGTGCCTGTCTCCCAACTTCTGCTGGAGGAGCCGGTCCACTAATATTTCCTGATTTCGTCAACTTCTGTTAAAATTGGTAGGGGTAGGTGCTGTTTTGAATTTTGAATGCTGCTGATGAGCTGAGCGTCCATGCCAGACACTTGATGCCAGATTGTACATCCCCTCAGAGAGCATGCAGACTTTTGAAGGTCTGTATTTCCCTCTGACTGTTTCATTCAGTATGTTGTGATGCAGGAACAGGAGGGCAGCCATGTGTAGAGATACAGGCACTTTACTCTTCCAGACAGCTGCTGGAATGAGTGTGAATTTATCAGCCAGTCATCTGTGCCATGCCTCTGCCCACTCCCCCTCCATCCCCACCCACCACCCAGAATTAATGACTGCCTCTCCTCATTTGCACCCAATCATGACCAGGATGCCGAGGCAATTGAAAATGTTTACTCCAATTGCAAAAACCCTCCATGTTCCACAAAGTGGCCTGTTTTCACTTTGATGGGATTGCTAATCACAGCGACGTTATTTATGTGTGTTTTGAATTGGAGATGAGCCTAGGCCAGGATATTGGAGGGGTACCAACCTTGCTTGGGGCTGCTAAACCTTATGGAGAATTTATCTATTGCATCCCCTTTCTCTCAGTCCAACAGATTGGGAGCAGAATAACCTTGCTTTGAGGCTGCTCTATGTTGCTGTTTTGCCTGCCAAATATATTACTTTTACAGTGATGAAATAAAATAGACATCAAAACACTTCACATTGCTCATCTTCTGCAGCACTTGCTACATGTGCAGAGGAGCTCCAACACACTTGATATCATTACAAACTTAACACATTTCAGCTCTCCACGTGAAGATTATTTTGACTTGATTTGATTATCTTGCACTTTACTTTTAATTGTATTTTAGATGGTAAACAACTTATATTGCAAGGAGGTAACTATTTGCTCACTCTACTCCTTAATTTGTTCACTAATCCGGTTGCCATGTTGCTACCTGAATTTATGTAATTCAGTAAAAAAATCTGAATTATTATTATACAACTTTAAAGCCTATTGTTAGAGCATATTATTGGCTATTTGTGCATCAATAATTTAGTGCTGTCTGTATTTGTAGTCTATCTTTCTTCATCACTCCTTGTAAAGCCCACAAGAACAGGATACTGATTTTGACCAAATCAGATCATCAGAACCGACCGAGAATTACTTCCACCATATCCAGGTGGCTACTGGCTGTACCTTTATATTTAACAGAAATATATGATAGTGGTATTGGTCTTTTCGTCTAACTCTCTGCAAGAAATGTTGAACTATTGTATTAATAAAAGGTAATATGTCATAATTTTTCCCTAACCTTGCCTGCACTGTAAATGCCATTCACATATATTGCAGAAAACAAAAATAAAGTTCTTGTCTGGCAATAGTTTTGTCAGAAGTCAGAAGTCCATTATTTACTTGTCCATTTATTTACCGCTCTCTGTGTTCCACTTACTGTTGCAACTAACATGACCAACAACACTTTGAGAGAGAATTTGAGTGTTTCCAGGGAGGAGGCAAGGTAATAAAAGCTAATATGTGTGTTATAGTATCCAAACACTTGACAAGATGCACCACCCGCTCACTCCTCTGTCCACCGCTTTTTAACAACATTGTTAGTAGTCGATAACACCTGCATTTATCTATATACTCCCTCGTCCATATACTCATTCACTGTTGGCCTATCCTCTTCCCCTGTTGGCTGTTAGGTGGACTGAACCTAAAACTATCACATGTACTATTTAATTTGGTTCAAGTCTACCGGTATGTCCTTTTTCACAATTTAATATTAAATTATGTCAATACACATTAACAAGCAGTAAATATACATCATGGATTAACTACACACCTTTAATGGGCTGCATTGTGTACTTTTTGGGCATAATCTGTGTCTGTTATTACCTATTAGCTTCCTTTTGTCCTGAGCGTGATCCCTGGCAGCAGAGTGGAATGAAATGGGTAGTTCATTGCATCAGACAGGTCTGAGGAGCTTTTCTCCACAGGAGGTTAATTTCTTATTGCTTGCCGCATTCACAGAGTTCATTTTGAATCATGTTAGTTTGGCTGTCTATTCCCATTATCACTATCTGGAAATGCAGGTGTTTTTTCCCCCTCCACTTTGTAAATGTCAGAATGCAATAGAGGTGTCTGACAACTCGGGCATGCAAATGTGCTTTTGATGTTTTCTTGGGGCCGTGGCTGAGAGTGCTGTTCCTCCGCTGGTGTGAATGTGAGGCATTAAAACGTGCTCTCCATTCTCCTTACGCTTCTTTGGCTCCTGGCAGATAAATATAGCACAAGGTGACTTTTGATTCTCTTCCTCTTTCACTTGAAATATGGGGGAAACAAAGCCAGGTTCTTTGCGTGGGGGTTTTGGTGTGAGGTGTAAGTTACGATGACAAGGACCAGGGCCTGTCTGTGGCAACAATGCCAGTGTACAGAGAGTGACTCAGATGCTTACAGCACTTTTATTCCTAGAGATACAGAACAGAACAGCTGAGCACACGGAGCACACACTGATCACATGGATCCTCAGATGGAGGGGTCTGTTAAAGCTCAACCATAAACAGCATCCAGCCGAGCTCATCTCTCTCTCTGTTGTCTCTTTCTCAGTTTAACTCCCCCTCTCTTCCTCCTCCACCCAGCCCATATCTACTACTTGCCACTTTCTTACACTCTTTCTTTGTCTCTTTTTCTTCCTACCCTCTCATCTCTCCCTACCTTCGTGGGCAGCAGAGCTTACAGCCCATCTGGCACTGACTCACAGGGCCCACTCTGAGCTCGGGTAGATCAATAGTGACAAACATTGCACATGGCTCTTATATTAAAAGGATTAGACATGGCTGCAAACAGAGAATCTACGCAGCCTATTCATGTATCTTTACACTGTGCATGTGTTCACATGCAGCTCCTGGTCTAAGAAATATAAATATTTGAGGCTGTAAATATCCAGATAGAAATGCTTGTCTCCCATCTGAAAAAAAAATTTCCCATCTGTTTTGTTTTTTGTTTTTTTTGCCGGTGTTGTGAAGTCGAAGGTCAGAACTTGGCAACTGACAATGTGTCTGTGATCGAGGGGGAAATGGCCACCATCAGCTGCAGAGTGAAGAACAACGACGACTCAGTCATCCAGCTGCTCAACCCCAACAGACAGACCATCTACTTCAAAGATGTTAGACGTAAGTGCTGGTGCCCTGGACACAATTTTAACCGTCTCTCTGGAAATCTTGTGAAATAAACATGAAATATAACACATTCGTTCCTCCACAAAAATGGAGAGAAATCTATTTTTCCACCACAAAAGGATTACTTGTATAAAAATGAAAAACATTTGCCTTTAATACAAACTACTTCATTTTTTATTTCTGCTATTTAGACCATGACTTTGAGGGACAATTCTATTTTAAATTCTTGTTTTTATAGTCATGATCATTGTTCATATTAGTCCCATGATTCAGAGACAACAATTCAAATCAACAATGTTGTTAACCTGCTAACCATGCTATCTCCCGCAGTTTACTTGCAATCACACATTTTTTTCACATTTTCACAATACATTTTGCCAGGCAAAATCTGGTGTGACTGTGTTCTGCTGATTTAAATGGGTGCATTTATATAGCACCTTTATCCCGAGAGCTTTAGAATTTGCCTCTCATTCACCCATTTTACTCTGCCAGTAAAACGTGATTGTCAGTGACAAGCTAACGTTACAGCAAACAGACCATTGGACCACAATGCATGGCCTGTTATACATTTACAATTTCAAATATAAACTGATGTTTATATTTTGCATATTTATTGTTTCCCTATGAAAATAATAAAATGTGTCAGTCCTTATATGCATGTATATCCTTACACAAAGCACATGGGAGTTATGGAACAGTGGTCTGACTGTAAAAAAATTGTTTCCTGGTAAAAAAGCATCTTCCTCAAATCTGTGTGTCCACAACATCTAGTCTCCAATTCAGAGACTAAATTTGCTAAATTTGTGACATTGTGTTGCACAATCTTGTTTTTAAAGGTGTGTGTTTTTGTGTCAATTTCACATTTCAGTGTATCTGGTGCTAAAGGTATTTCTCAGGTTTTGACATCAGATATCACTACAAAGATCTGCTCTAGCTTTAGGTTAGGTTTTCTATGCAAACGTGATTTCATCTGTCCTTGACTTTTTGGCTCTTTTACACAAGTCATTAAGCTCAGAATGCGGCAAGATTAATATGAGATAATACACAGTGCTACCATAATGGGAATACCTCTGTGTCCTTGTCACTGTTCGATTTTACGATAATCTCTTAGATTAGGATATTGAACATTATGATTATGCATGAGCATATGGGCTACTTCTACTTCGGAGCTGAGTTTTTGTCTCCGCTTTTTTACTTGTTTGTATCTGGGATCTGAGCCAAAATTCAAGGTGAACACCCTTCATTTCAGTCTATATTGCATCCCAGCTGTTATTTCACAAGTCTAGGTAGCGGGACGTGTGTTCCATTTTCTCACTTGCCAAGAGCATCAAGGGAGGTTGAGTACACATCTTAGTCATATTTGTACAAAATACCCAAAGCTGCCTGAGAATATGGCAAAGAATGGATTTATATAAAGCATAGGTCATGTTGTGCTCTACATCTCAAACATATTTAGTAATAGCTTTGTGCTGTTGAGGAAATCTTTCCACGAGGTAGACCTTTCCCACTTCTTTCTTTGTTAAGATGCTTCACATGAGCCTTTAAACATGTAATTTTCTGACCTCTTAGATCTACATATATGTCAGATTTATGACATGCAGCTAATGCGTAATATGGCTGCTGCTGAGTGTTTGTGTTCCTTGTAATGGAGTCTGGTGAACCCACTGAACCCAATGGCAGTGCTATTCCAGGCTCTGTTTCCAAAGGACTGCTGGGGACCCCCCTCAGCCAGTGGCATTGTTACCTGTCAACGGGGCCGCTCGACACAGTGGCAGATCTTTGTATACAAGGAAGTAAACAACAGTGACATAGAGAAACACGAGAAGTTACAAGAAGAACAGCAGCTACAAGTGAAGTGGTAGCCACAGAAACAGAAATGCACACAAATACTACAATGATAACAGCTTTACAGTGCCAGTGAAGGCCAAATAAACACATTTCTATTCTAGCAAATAAAGATGAATTATGTCACAGGTATAGAGGCTGAGCGAGGGTTGTTGGTATGAGCCATTTATTCTGCTAGATATATGCAAAATGACATGCAATTTCATCTGAAATGGAAAAATGAGCCTTTATCAGTAAAGGTGGACCTGTATGATGATGCAATATAACGCCATTATTTATTCACTGCATCTTTTCTCAGGAGTTGTCTGACTTTGTGTTACAAAGGTTTAATGTTTAAAGAAATCCTCTGTCAAAGAGTTTCCATTTAGCATTAGATAGTAGTAGATTCCCTGTAGGTTAAGAAGCCCCTGAAAACCTTGTTTAAAGTCTTAAGTATTTCTCTATTACATTAATAGTTAAGACTTAATAAGCAACTTCAAACTTAAAGTCTGGAAATGGATATTATTTATTACTTATTATATAATAAGTGTTTAATACAAAAACACAGCTAATTTGCCTTATTAGGTGGACTGTGTAGGTGTTGATTGAGCCAATTTTATTGACAGCAGCCGTGTAAAATAAGCAACAACTGCACAGCTGTCTTCACATTTTGATTCCTAAATTGTGATCGGTGCAATTTCCATGCATATTTTCCAACTTTGCCCTGCCCACCTCAAACTAGTAGGAAGCAAGAACAACAATACAGGTTTTCAGAGCATTTAAAAGTTGACCCCAAAAAGTTTCTTCATGAACAAGTAAAAAGTAGGGTGTAGCTGGATATGTCAGTTTTGTTGGTTACAACAGATTCCTGTAGTGACAAGTTTTCACTTCTCTGTCCAACTATATGGGAACTAATTTAACCCTGCAAGTACATTTCACAGTACATTTGGGGGCCAACAATGACTATATAAGTCACATGTCTACATAATTTCTAATTTGACTTTAACAAGGGCGAGAGCACAAAATGAGCCGAAACAATTAGTTGATTGTAGATTAATCAGTTACTTAACTTAGAGAAAATTAATTAAAGAGAATTGTACCTTGTTTTTAAAGCATCAGCTACTAAAAGACTAACTGGCTTCAGCCTCTTGAATGTGAATGTTTTTTGTTGGTCTTCTATGACAGTGGTTCTCAAACTTTTTCACATCAAGGACTGCTAAACTGACACAAATTAGTTCACAGACCCCCATTTGATAAGATTTTATTCCAGGGTCCCCCACCTAATAGGACTTTAGCTTTAGATGTTTTATTACAGAAAGTGTATCAAACTTTATGACCAACTGTCATTGTGTTACCCCAAGGACCCCTGGGGTTCCTGCACCCTTTTTGAGAACCACTGTACTATGACTATTTTATCAACCAAATGATTAATTGAGGAAACAATCAGCAGATTAAATCACTAATGAAAACAATCATCAGTTGCCACCCTAATATGTAGACATGTTTTGGTGAAAATATACCTTAACATTGACTAATAAATACTAGATACCGTGCACCATCTCTTATGTAAGCAGTCTGCCAGTTATGAAACTGCCTCATATAAACTACGTTCAGCGTCTCAGAAGTGAAGGGTTTCCCTCCCTAGCAGGTGCTTCGACTCTCAAAGTGCATCAGTGTCATTGTTTCCCTTTGAGAAGAGACTTCCAAAGAGCTCTCAAATTATATCTGAGGATGAGGTTTCATGTTGACACTGCCCCGAGACCTTGGATAATGATCATGATGCTAAGTGTAAAGCCTGAAGGGAATAACAAACTCCCCGTGCTTTAAACAGTGGCTGAATAGAGTTCGTTAGCTTGGCAGATGCTGAGAGGACTTGATAAAGAAGGCAGGTCAAAACATCTAAAGGGCTCCCAATCAAATCAACCAAAGCTGTTTATGTAAAAGAGTGCTCAGGGATGAAGGCTGACCCAAAATGAAAAGCAGAGTAAAAACTTTGAGGGAGATGGCTAACCTAGTTTGACGGCATTAAAAGAAAATTCAGCCAATCTATATCGGCATTAGTATACAGATTCCTGGCTACTTTTGATTTAGAGTTTCAGCCCGCCAACCCTCTCTACCTCTGCACTGTGATTTAATTCATTATGTATGTTTGAATGCCTCTCCCTTTTCTGGAATATGTGAGTTTGATGCATTCATCCATGACCAGCAGCAGCCCATTTTAAGAGTTCCTAGCTTGTTAGGAGTCCTCATGAGCACTCTTCACACTTTCCTGTCTTTGCGAGTGCTCTGTGGACTGTAAAGCTACTTTATAAATCAACTTGTATGAATCATTTTGAAACTCACTTTTCTTTTACTCAATTAAGGAGAAAGCCCACAAAAGGGCAGCCCCCCCACTACTTCCCCATCTCTGTTTTATTTTTCTCCTTGTTTCTCCTTTGTCTCCCTCCATCCCCTCGCTCATTCTTACCCCTCTCCTGTTCTCATTTTCCCCTACCTCCTTCTTCCTTCTCACTCCATGTCTCACGTTTGTGTCCCTGTACTCTGTATCCTCACTGTCTCACATATATCCCCACAGCTCTGAAGGACAGCCGGTTCCAGCTGGTGAATTTCTCTGACAACGAACTGCGGGTGTCTCTGTCCAATGTGTCACTCTCCGATGAGGGACGCTATGTGTGCCAGCTCTACACAGATCCTCCTCAGGAAGCCTACGCAGACATCACTGTCCTGGGTAGGTGTGAGGGTGCATGTGTGAACCTCACACATATATCACAGCTATTCTCACATGCACACATGCTTTTATTGTATTTTGATCCATTGTAGATAGTGAATATGAAATAATAGTAATCTTTGAACCTATTATCTTTAGCAACTGAAACAAAATGTCAGCGAATTAGGCTCTTGCGGTGCTCAACAGCGTAACGAAAAGGAGCAGATGCTGAAACTGATGGCTCAGACCACGTTGGTTTTGGCAGCTGTGTTGACTCTGTGAATCCCGGTGAATGTTGACTTGGCTGCTCCAAACGATTCCCTATTGAGAGTCAGCTGTGCCACACTTTGATGCTTTGGAGTGAAATTACTCTAGTTAAGCTTTATTATACATGCAGACATCCTGGGGGATTGAAAGGAATTAAAAGCACTTTAAAGTAATTACTCTAGTTGTACAATTGAAACCTAGCTGCAGTATTTCTGAACCAAGGGCTGCATTGAAGAGTCCTTGAAATAAACACCCCACTGACTTTCAAGTAACTGGAGTTCAGCAAGTTTGCTGTGATGATTAGTGCAAGGGACGAGGGACAACTGTGCCTTATCCTATTTTGTGTAAACCCATTTAATAGGATGTATGATGATTGATAGGATATAATGACATATACTTATATAACATTGGCATTGACTTTTGGGTAACACTTTATAATAAGGGTACAAAACATGTGCATAGGTAATGCATAACTAATGTTCGACTCATGGCATTTTAAATTGCTCTTTAAGTTCCATGTTAGCATGCTGACATTAGGATTTAGCTCAAAGCACCGCTGTACCTGCATGGCTGTAGACTCACAGTTAAGTCATACATTAAATAATGCTGCCAAATTAGCTGGAATCAGGGACATGCTCAGACCTTTTTAAGAGGCTGTTAACACTAACCTGGCTTCTTGTAACTAGTTTATGCAAAAATATGATTTTGTGTTTTGAACTTAACACAGCCATCTATCAACTGATGGTCACACCGTTTCACCATGGCACAATGGTCCTACATGTAATTGTTTGTTACAGACAGCAGAAGCTACAGTATGTAAAGCATTCAAACTTTGAGAAAAACACCATATTCAACCTTCAAACATAAATTCTTTGAAAAATGATTATGAATTGATATTGTGTGCATCATATAAAGTAAAAATTTAAGAGTAGATTTTGCAAATTTAAGCCATTGGGAATTTAATATACTCATATCTCCATGAATGAATACCACGGAATGTCTGGACTCTATAACAAACATTTCTGTCTATGAAACTTACAGAGACAATAATATAAAGACAGTGTCAGAGAAAATGCTATCATTCTTTTCAATCCAATTCCATTTTATTTCTATAGCACTTTATCAAAGCTTTTGTGTTTTGATGCTGCATTGTCCACAGCATCTGTCTTTCTCTTTATCTCATTCTTACTGGTATGGCCATTAATAGTAACTCTCTCGGCCATTACCACTCACATATGTACCTGTCTGATGTGTCTCCTGTTGCTCAGCATGCTTTACCTCAGTTGTTAGAAGCCACCAGTCCTTGTTTATGTCTCATTTACAACCTAGTTGCCAGTAGTAAAGTCAGTGGGAAATGGACAGACATGTTAAAGCTTAAAAAACAGCTACCCAATAACTTCACTGATGATACTAATTTGCAAATGATACTTATTCACTAAAAGTGAGTAAGAACAGGTACTGTGTTGCTTTCAGAGTGGCTGATCAATGCATGTTTCTGAAATAAATTTATGTCAGTGGATTCCACCTTCTTTGGTTGCATATAAATGAATACATGTAGTACCTGTGACATCGATACACTGATGATCAAAGTATTGACACAAACTCATAGTTTCATGGCGAGAACTTTAAACATGTATTTTGCACCCTTAGGTGTTCTTATGTGTTAATAAATGTTGTGTGTGTGTGTGTGTGTGCATAAATGTTATCATGCTGGTGTCTCTAACTGTTGCTGTGGTTCAGTCCCACCAGGCAGCCCAATCATTGAGAGCCGAGAGGACCTGGTCAGCGAGGGAAACGAGACGGAGCTCACCTGCACAGCCATGGGCAGCAAGCCAGCTGCCTCCATCAGATGGATGAAAGGGGAGGAAGAACTGACAGGTCAGTAGAATAACAGCCTTCCCCGGTTTGCTTCACATGCCCCAGGCCTGTCCACTTCCCTATAAGTCCCAGTCTCTGGAGGCGCTTCCTCTGCGAACAAAATGTAGTTCTCCTCTAAAACATTAATGTGTGTTGTACTCATTACAGTATGTTACTGACATGTATAGGAAGTACAACAGAAGATAATTATGCCTTGCAGTGCATTCTTTCTTTCTTTCTACCTTTTTGCTAGTGTGTAAAATACCCTGTCCATATGCTTGACTGCTTGCTCAGCTACTGTATGTAATGATCAAACTATGCATGCACAACTCCAAGAGCTGTAATCCAGGATCATGTTTTTTACATTTTACAAAGCATTTGCCTTAAAGGCATTTTCACACTGTAATTTTGATTTCAGAGATGCGTGTTAAGATTTAAAATAGCTTAAACATTTACTACTCACATTTAGCTACACCTCGACTGCTGATGGATTTCTACGTTTTTAAGACTAGGCAGCCTTTCTTTAAACAATCTATACATAGTTAACATGGTTATGAGCTCATATCTGCACATTTCTTCTTCATTTCAGTGCCTTTGACCAGCTGTAGGCTGTTGCAGAGAGGGGTGTATAATCTGGGGTGGTGAAAATTCCTTATTACCTCTCAGTTATGATTAGGGATCATCAATTATTCATTAGATACCTATTGTACAGCAAAGAGGGGATATTCATTTTAGTCATATTGTATTTACACAGAGTGGATATCTCTGGGCTTGTTGTCAAATTATATATGTATTAGAATGGAGAGGATTCATTTGGCTTGTTGAGAGATGAAATATTTAGACAAGAGCGAATCTGAAGCTAAATGCCATCTGTGCCTCCAGTGTTCCCTACAGGAGTCGAAGTCAATTTCTGTTTATGAGTTGTCAAGTGTTGTGTAGGGGAGGGAGAGACAACAGGATGGTTAGATCAGCGAAATGCCACTGACATGCTGAGCGGGGCTAATCCATAGTGGCAGTGGATACATAAAAAGAGCCAGAGAGTCATGTCCTCCTTTACCCCAGGAAACACAAATCACTAGTCATTATGGACGTACTAAACAATTCATTAGCCACTGCACTTTACAGAATTCTACTTTATAGAATTTCTGCGATCATGGTTGTCTTATGTCTGTGTGCAGGCAAGACGTCTGCCAGCTAATTTAAACACACTTTCAAATTGGTCGAATTGGTTTTGCAACCATTTATCATGCTGGCAGGTAGGGGAGTGATGGCCTGAGAGAGAGACTCAACACACAAGGTGGCAAAATGCTTGTTAGCATAAATGACAGCTGCAATATTATTTAAATGTAGTGGAGCCTGGTACTCAGCTGCTGCTGATGCTGCTAAAGCACAGGAGGATGTTCAAATCAGACAGATGGATTCAAATTATGTGTTTTAAAATTTGTATGTGAAGCTGCGTGCAGGAGGTTTAATCAGATTTTTGAAACGTTAGTAGACCTTGTTTTTTAAATTTTTTTAAATTAGAAGTATTTCGATTTCAATTTATTTGGTGGAAACAGCTAGAAATGTCATGCTTTTTACAAACATTTTAATAGGATGCACTCCACCAGTAAAGTTGGATTTAAAAAGATTTTGTATTATGGTTACAATCGAGCTTGGGACAAATCTGCGAGCCCACGTTTCATTTGCTATGGCAGATATATCTGGCCCACCTCCCGTTTAGACAGATTTCCACCTGTCCTGGATCGAGTCGGGACAGTCACAACCATTTATCTAATATGGGGTGGGTTTGATGCATTGACTGACAGAGGAGCACCGTTGAGACATTTTTCTCCATCCATCCATCGTCAACCGCTTATCCTGCGTATAGGGTTGCGGGGGGAGCCTATCCCAGCTGACATTGGGCGAAAGGCGGGGTACACCCTGAACAGGTCGCCAGTCCATTGCAGGGTCACGCATAGACAAACAACTACTCACACTAACATTCACATTCATTGGTTTAGAGACACCAATTAACCCAGCCTGCATGTCTTTGGATGGGTGGAGGAAGCCAGAGCACCCGAAAAAAACACGGGGAGAACATGCACTCCACACAGAAAGGCCGGGGTTTGAACCCACAACCTTCTTGCTGTGAGGCGACATCGCACCACCGCGCCGCCCACAACCACAACAACCAAAATGGCTGCTGCTGGTGTGTAAAGCTCTGTTAGAGCCACTATTGCATCAGTATTAAATTAACTGGATGGTATATTTCCTCTAAAAGAAGATCAAATAACTGTACTTAAAGCTTTTCTTTACAAGAAAGATGTTTTTGCCGTGCTTCCATCAGTAAAACTGGCCTCACTGGTCACGTTATATTGCTTTGATTGGTTGTACGTCTATCCAATTGCACCCAGAGGCATTTTGGTCTCTAAGAGTTGATAATGCCCTTTGGAAAACAAAAATTAACAGAGAGGATACAGACTAATTCATAAAATGTCCTGGCAAAGCAGGCTATCAGTATTCAGTAAAAGATCTTTTGGGAACCTCTTTGCAGATCAAATAAAAGCTTTATTCACTTTTACTACTCTTATTTTTAATTGTATATGTTTGAACATTATAAGAGCTTGAGAATAGTTTGTCTCTTGACTTCAGGGGCTTATATTTGTGAATAAATATTATAAACTCAAGGCTCAGAAACCCACTTTTTTCTAAGCTTTTGACAGTATCTCACCCTCTTCTTCAAAGAATAGAACTTTTATGTTAAAATAGACATCTGAGCAAGTTCCATTCAGTGAAATGGCTGTGCGATATAAGATAATCCTGAGAAAAAGTTGAACAGCAGTTGCAATAGAAAGTAGGAAAGACTGCAAATATAAACAAATAAACTGAATAAAAGAATAAAGATAAATTTGACAGCTGGAGAGAAATCAAGTTAGTGAATGGCATTATAAGAGCTGCTTTTGTAACTAATGTAAATCAATCAATGAGTTCAGTTTTTAAAAGTAATATTGGTACAACTTCTCTAATAAGGCACCATCTATAGAGGCTTTATGCTGTAATTCATGGTTTTATTAGTAGTTAATAAATAATTTACTAATCATTTACAGATATGCCAATAAGAACATTTAGGTCTCCAGGTTATAAAAATCCTCCAGCATTAACTCTTTAATTCATTAAGATTTTCACGTTTATTTTATGTCAGGTTTATTTAACAGGGACAATGCACACTAATAATACATAAATAAATGAATAATGTTCCTACTAATTGTTTATGACAAATTAGTTTTTAACTATTAACTACAGTGTATAAAACCTCTGTAAAGGACGACTTGTTAATTAAAATTAACTTATGTAATTGTTATACCATACAGATATAGAGTGTAAAGTGTTTTTAGCATCTACTTTATCTCAACTGTAGCCTGCTTCACTAATGGCAATACCAGTGCTATGTTACAGTGTTTAAACAGCTTGATCAGTGGGTGCTTTTCAGCATGTTGGCAGGCAGCAGACCCGGGATAGAAAATGACTGAAAGAAAATGTCACCCTGAAAAGAGGCTATGGTTGATTGCGCTGGGATTGATCAGTGGTTGATACTCACAAGAGCGTTTGATTTGACATCTCTGCTGCAACACTCAAATCTCCTCTGCATTCAAATTCGAGTCCTTCCACGACCTGATCCACAGTTGTTTTCCTCATCTGGGTTTGGATGACACTGCTAATTGACAAGCGTTGGTTGGCCCGTACATTGATAATGGCTTCGTCAGTATGAGTCTGATCTTCAAAACATGACTCTGAACTTTCACAAGTTTGCCAACTGTTTTTTATGTTAAAATTATTTTGTAAGAAGGATCATAACCAAAAAGAATTCACACTAGAAGTCAAATTAATGAGATGAGAGAGCTGAGACGCGCGCAAGCAATGCTATTTTCCTGCCCTTGAAATGTGTTTTGCCTGTCCCTTTGGTATTTTGCATGGTGCAGTGGTCAAATGATGGACACAGCATCATGGGACTTTCAGGCAGACAAGGTAGTAAAAGGCAGGGTGGTGTAATCTTGGAAAAACTGTCTCTTTGACATTGCATTGCAAGCAATATGTTTTTTTGCACAAAATCAGCTGTAATTTTAGTGTTGTGCATAAACAAATACTGCCATGGAGGGCATGTAATGTGCAAAAATGGTAAATGACTGTACATCGGGCAGGGAAAACATGACTGTGCTTTCAGTAACTCAACAAACTAAACTAAAAAACTAATCTAAACATAAACTTCAGTATTTGCCGATTCCGAGTCCTGATCCGATACTTGTATTTCACTAGATAATACAATTGCACAGTGCACACTTCAGGTTGGCGACGTTAAATTAAATTTCTCTATCCTTAAAAGTATCCCCCAGTGTGTGTTGATTCAGTGCATCCAAATGCATGAGTTACCTAAGTGTAGTCACTTTTTTAGCTGCCTCATTAAATTGGTAGTATTGAACGCATCTCTTCTGAAACGAGTAAACCGCAAATATTTGCATATTTTCATGAAAATGCTTAGAGAGTGTAGAACATTTTTAATTTAAAACTAATCTAAATATTGGTCACTTTAGAATGACTTTCCTTGCAGTTGTGCCTCCTGACATACTGGCTGCACCACCTGACTTTGCAATTTATTTCAAATTTAACAGGCTTCTAATATAACACCTGTATAAGAATTTGCCTTTGATAGCAATTTCATACATATATTGTTTTGATAAAATACAAGGTTTTATGATAAATTAATCATTTCCAAGTATTACATTGGTTGATTTAAAGTCGCATGCTCACAGTTGTGCCACCCTGACAATTGAGAACATGCAAATTGCTGGACAAAGTTTTTCAATTATCTCAACAATTTTAAAACTATTGGTACTTTGGTACTATTGGTAATTGGCCACAGTATTTTATTTTGAATTTATTATCCTTGAAACACAATTTAAAAACTTTTCTTAATCTGTTTATTTGCACAGACAGTTGCACCACCTGACATTTTGGGGGTTTGAGATGCTAAAACATGAAATAATATACATACCATTATAAGGTAGTGAAGATTTAAACAAAAAAGGTTTTGTAGAATAAAGTGATATATGTCATGAATTTATCAAAATTACATTTACAGAAATCACTCTGACACAAAAATATGCATGTCATCTCGAGGACAAATGCCAGGGTGGCAAGTCCAGGGAAATTATGAGTTTCTCTTAAGGATTAATGATGACTTTAATCTAATTTACAAAGCTTGTCAACAATTATAATGCTTCATCAGGGAAACTGGCAGTCAGTCACAGCTTGGGGTACTAACAGAGGGTCAGTCTGTATGATGACAACATATTAAATGGTACACTGATTTAAAATATTTTGTATCCATTTGAATGGCCAGGATAAGTTATATCTAATAGGTATAAGCTACTTACAACAATTGCAGAATGTTTTACACTGCAGCAGACAGCAGACTTGAAAGCCAACATACTGTCTGTCAAAGCAGCCACAGTAACTACAAATTCAACAACACGGAACTAATGCATGAGAACTAATCGAGATGGTGGCCGAGAGAAAGCGCCTGGACGAGAGAGAGATGTGACCCACGGCCAGTTCATCATTGTTCATAATAATGCAATGTTCCATAGAGGGGACGAGCGTCTGTCTGTCATTGTTAACAGAGACTCCAGCTTGCAGTATTATTCATACACTTCACTAATAAACTAAAGATCTGCAGTAACATTAGGCTTCATGATCAAAGAAAATGTTTACATCACATTGACTGTCCATATTCACATTCCCTCTCTCCACATGAGCGCTCTCACTTGACATTGATGCATGCATCGACTTTATGAAAAGTTTACCATGTTTCAGCAAAAGCGCCTGATACAGTTAAATAGCCAGCCAGCCAAACTCAAACATTGCTTTTTTATCGACGCATCTCTCTCTCTCTCTTGTTTGTGCAGCTCAAGCACACAGAGCAACTCCATATGGTCAGTTTGACCACTTCTTGTCTTATATTTAATTTATCAAACTTTCTTACCTCAGCTCAGTCGACCTCAGATGTTCACTCAGTCACAGCTTTGCAGCATTGACACATCAGGATGAGTTCAAAACAAAAGATTTTGATATTTTGCTTCCATAATATCAGTTTCAACACCATCTGTCAAACATCCAAAACACACAAGTGTCTTAATATAAGCAATGAATTGAAGAAGTTAAACATGTTTATCCTGATTCTATTCACCTGCAGTGTCTTGCAAAATGTCTGTAATTTTATATAAAACAATACACACATAATCATACGCTGTTTTCTCAAAAATGAGTTTTTTCTCATACCACAGCCTGATTTATATAATATTTAATATAATATTTTAACAAAATAAAACAAGAATTTTGAACCTGGCTTCATCCAATGTTCAAATGTCTGATGTATGCAAATTAGGTCATCTTTTTCTCATTTGCTTCTAAATCTAAAATTTCAGAAAATGTTTTGTCTTATTGTAAGAAATGAAGTGCAGAGGTTTTCATGGTGATACGTAGTTAAATGTTCTACCCTTAAATTTTCTGGTATGCGATATATATATATATATCTATATATATATATATATATATATATATTTGCATTTTATGTGTAACAGTGTAACACCATTCAATGCTTTGATTCAGTATGATTATTTTTTGTGTCATTCTCTACACACTTGCCTTTTCATGATGCACAGATTTTAGAAAATATCCATATTAGTATTGGGATTTAAACATTTCATCCAACCCTACGGCGTTTGCTCTGTGCCATCTTTGCCTGAGCCATTTCAGTAATACGGCTCTGTGATTGGTATGAGACAATTATTGTGACTGGCTGAGAGGATAATGACTCATCATCACACCCCTCCAATTGATATTCCACTTCACCCCACTGTTTGGACGCATAGGGCGGGTGTGCTTGGAAACACCCTCATTGACCTTACAAATGTGACCTAGTGCAGTGCTTTAGGCTTTGTGATTGCAAGATGACAATGGAGCTCTTGAATCTCTGTTGTTATTTGGCGAGGAACGAGAGGGCATTGTTCTGTGAGCATTACCACTGATCACAGCACGCTCCTTTAACTAAAGATGGTTGGGATTAACTAATTTGCTGTGTGTCACGTTAATGCCTGCTTTTTAGAGTGAAGTCAAATCACTTAGATGTAGGCTGTGTTTAACAACTTACGGGGGCAAAGACATTTATAACAGGAGAGATTTATAACTACAGTACATTATGTGTTATATAATCTGTATGTTATGAGTTTAAATGTCATTGAATACCAGTCAGTACTTCTGCAGCAAAATAAAAAGATAATCAGTTTCTAAATCAAAGCCATTTATTTTCTAAGCATTCTCATCAAGCAGCCACACTTTTTATTTCTGCTGTTCATCATTATGTTACTATTATTACTTACTTGCTCTTCTCTAATGGTCAGTGAGCTTTTCAAACAGCCTGTTCTCTCACCACAGTTGGCAGAGTGGTCAAGTTTAATGCCCCTCAAGCGCATTGACCACTGACCGATCCCGGTACTTTAAATTTTATGCAGGCAGGTCTTGGGTGGGTGGGTGTGTGTTACACGGGGTTAATATCCATCAGGAGGCCACATATGTGTGTATTGGTGATCATCAACTGTGGAACAACAGTGTTTTGCCCTCCATGAGTCCAGCTGGGCTCCCCTGTGACAAGGCTGAAATGGAAGTGTGCTGCAGGTCAGAGTGGGGCTGTAATTATTTCCTCACTTCATTACGTGCGAGTAAACCATCACACTCAGCACTGCAGCTAATGCGATGCCCCTGTGGCATTGTAATGCTCTCTAAATGAATGCCCCTCTGACAGCCCAGGGCCTTGTGGGCAGCAGATTACTGCAGGGTTAGCCCCAACAATGCTCACCCCTCAAGCTGCAGTGCATTCATTATCAGGCTTATATGACCCAGCCGCTCCTCGCTTCTCTCGTCAGAATCGAAGGCCTCGGGCCCGTCTGAATGCTCTAAAGTCTCGTTTGGGAACCACATCACCAAATCATAAATTAAATGTAAATGCCATTCAAAAGCACTCCACTTTGGCAGGTAATGTGCCCTTAATAGCTATGACTATTTGCTCATTATGGTCACTGCAGGTTGGCGCTGCTACAGGATTGGAAATTTGTTTTTGAGTTGTTTAGCCGTTAACTTTTTTCGCCTCTTATGCTTGTGACGTTTTTCTAGGTGAGACATCAGTTGAGGAGACATATGACAGGATGTTTACTGCCACCAGCCGGGTAAGATTTTCTGTCACCAAAGAGGATGATGGAGTGCCAGTGGACTGCATCATTGACCACCCAGCTGTAAAGGACCTCCTGGCTCAAAGACACTTGGAAGTGCTATGTGAGTGACCTAAAACTGTAGTTTTTTCATGCCAATAACTAAACAACGGCCTCACAGACAGCGCCAGAGATTTTCTCTTGCTTGGGCAATATGGGGCATAACTTTCTTATTGGTGGGGCTGTGGAATTTGTTGTCATTTGCCTACTGCAGACACTTCTGATGATTGAAAGGTACCACCCACTAAGAATAACAATCACAGTTTGTAAAAGTTAAACAGCTGAGGCAGAATAACCAAGCTCCTACAGGGTCTACTGTTGACACGGTCCTTTGACAGTCAGTAGAAGCACATTAATGCTGATTGGAGAAAATCTATAAATCTATAAATGTACCTCATGCGGGCTTCAGGTTACACAATATTTTTGTCTGTTAAGATGGTCATTGTGTCAGAAAATAGTCATAAATTCTTGTAGTGGCTTGACGGAGAGAATTGACAGACTACACGTGAATGTTCTGGGGACAAGAATATGAACCATCCAAAGTGATGTATATGATGCTACCTGTCTTGGTCAGCATTAAGGGCATGGAATTGGTCATAGCAGGCAAGAGAAGGCAAAGAAAATTTGACACACTAGTCTTTTTGTTGCGTCTGACGGCCATTTCTGTCTCTGATAATTCATGACAGTTGAGGAGGGGCTACAGAATTTGGCTCAACTGACCTTTGGCTACTAGCTGACAGAAAGTAGCCACCTGGAATGGCCCTTATGGCATAGGGATCTACTATTACTACTACTATTACTATTATTACTACTACTATTGTCGTATTTTGTACTTGACCACACCCAACTGTGGTGTAGGTGTCCCAGGTAGACTCCCAGTGTATCCTTTGACCATCGATAATAGAGACATTGCATGTTTTTCACTGCTTGTCTGTTATCTTTGGATGATGCAGTGCTGGTATTCTAATCTTTCAGCCTTAGCCCATGGGATACAGTACAACAGGAAAAAAACTTTTACTCAGGTGTCAAATGATGTTTAGGTGTTCTTTAAATGGTGCATTGATTGAAGAGGTAATACAGGCTGCCTTACACTGTTAAACGTCAAAGAAAGGTTAAGGTACCCTTTTGTAGTCTGTGTGGAATATTAATTTTTTTTTTCAGGTAGACAACTGTTTTATCTGACCTTTCAAGGAAAAGAGAAAGCTTGACTGGAACTGCTTGACATTTTTGTAATCTTTGGCTACCATTGATAAGAAGAAAAAAATCGTTTTGCTGTAAGGTACTGTAGACTGGATGTCTGTCTGAGCACATAGGATAATCATTTCATCGTAGTTTATGTTTCACTTTTGGTGATTCATTTAGAAGTGTTTTTCTTTTTGGGCTTTACTTTAGAGTCCAATAATCATTTAATTTCTACTTTGGCTGTAGGTAAGAGGAAAAGGGCAGTTTTGTTATAACTTATGACACTGGAGTATAGTAAATACTCATCGCTTTTCTTTCCAGACAAACCAGAAGTGAAGATTGTGGTGACATATCCTGAAGGTTTAACAAGAGAGGGTGACAATCTAGATTTGACATGTATCGCAGAAGGAAAACCACAGTGAGTATTCACCCAGATGGACATACTTCAACGCTTCAAAACATATTGAAATTTCTATTAGGTGTCCTACTTTCTACTGTATATGCTTTTTCCAACAATCCCAGCACCCCCTTAACCTTCACATTTCATTGTACCATTAAAATGTTACCAGTTGTTTGCATGCTGTATAAAGCACATCATTAGACAGGGCCTGCCGATAGCCCTCCTCAGACGATCTCAGATTTGACCTTTATTTCACATTTCTAGCATGGACAGACAGTGCCTGAGTGATGTGTGTGGTATTTATGCTTTCCAGTCCCCATCAGATCAACTGGCTAAGAGTAGACGAGGATGTGCCACCTCACGCTGTGGTCACAGGCTCTGATCTCTACATCGAGAACCTCAACAAGTCCTACAATGGCACCTATCGCTGCGTGGCATCCAATGCTGTAGGAGAGGCCTACGACGACTACATCCTCTATGTATATGGTAGGTATTAATGCTTGATGTTTAAATGCCTCCATCACTCTTTAATACCAGGACTCAGTCTGTATTGCTGGTACAAGAAGGTTTAGGGCTTTGGCAGTCAGGAGATTGTATTGAAACTATAAGGATTTACTACAGCACTTGTGTAACAAGCAGAATCACATTTCAAACATATATGGATGTAAGCCATTATTGAGAGCAACAGGGAGCTTAAAATCACAGAAGGTGGCTGCAGTTGACAAATCCACAGAACTCCGAATTTATGTTGAAAGATTTGAGCTGTCGCTGTACTATTAATGCATGATGAGTTTGAACCATACAGAGTAAAAAGGAATGGATAAAGTGACTGATGACTTTGGACTGGTATGTTAGAAACCCAGGAAGTAAGATTTTATGTGGTAGATTTTTATTTTTGAAGCAACAGTTTGCGCAGTAGAGTAGAAAATAGAAAAACAGCCTATATTGCCATTTACTTAATAGTAATTCAACAGACCCAGAAGAAGCACCAAGCCTGAATACATACAGTCACATTACACTTACTCTTGTTGAATGTACCCGCCCTCCCCCCAAATTTACTTGTTTCAAATTCAGCTTGTACATTTCTAGTGTCTTTCCTGTTTCTGTGTGATCTCCTGGTCGGGTCTGGTGGCCTTTTTCCGTTGTTTCTCCCATTCTATGGAATAGTGTACCCTTCAGTGTCAGGCCTTTCCCATCCATAGCCATTTTAAAAAGAAAACGAATCTGATTTAGCATTACACTCCTATACCATTGTACAACTCATGATGGATAGTTGAAAACAAAAAGAATCGAAATCAATGCAGCAGAACCAGAGATATTGGGACATCACATGAAGCAATTTATCTCTTCTGGAGCCACTTCCCAAGGCCTGTAGAGAGACTTTAATGTTTAAAATTCCCCTGTAAATCTTGTCTTTTTACAACTGCATTTTAGACCCCTGAATTTTCAATATGACATGATTGTCTGTTGACATGTATGTAAATATTATGAATAAATTGACTTGAGGTCAGAGTTGACCTTTATTCAACTTTGACTAGCAGATTTGCACAGGCAGCTACTAGACACACTGATATATTGTGTCTGAGAATGGAAAATTTATTGTTGTTGTGCTATCCTTGTGTTTTGTACAAGATTACCCAACCAGTCTACAAACAATAGCATTGCTCTCATGCAGTATTTACAGTATATGATGACTCTGCCTAGTATTAATTGTTTGCCCAAATTGAAACCATGATATTGCATTTTAGGGCAAAATATAGGTCTGCCCTACTACTGCAACAACTGCAACAACTATTTTGATAGTCAAATAATCTAGTCAATAATCTATCGATTATGCGTTCAAAAAGTTATCTTTTTGAACAACAGAAAGTCCTGTCATGGACAAAACAGGTATATATAGTAAGAAAAAACAGTGTGTGCGAAGGTGTGCGATGCACTCATCTGTGCGGCTGATCTGTTGTTAACAAGGCATATCATTTATCTAGTGACAGAAGATTTACATTTTTTGGCAAATAATTTCATCATTAATTTTTGTCTTTTACGTCTCTTATTTGTTTCACCCCCTACCTAACTGTTTCCCTTTGCTTCCAGTTCTATTTCATTCTAAGCTAACCGACTTCCGACAAATAAATGAGGCAATCTCAAACTGCTCCTTAACAAAACAAAAACATCATAAGACTGCAGACTATGACTCCACCATGGGCTATGACTTTTGGGTCTCATAGCAGAAATTCAACCTCATATTTCCACGATAAAGATGGGCTTTGGTTCTGTTGACTTATATTGAAGTGGGTGGAATTTCAATGTGTTCTGCAGCCAACCAGTAAAGGGCAATGGAGGGACCATCTCTCCCAGGACATGACTTTAAATGCCGCAGACAGTTTGTTCCCCTTGGTCTGCACCTCTCTTCGCTGACGTTTCTTCTTTTAACCTTAACATGGCTGTTAGTCATGTTACATCTTATAGCAATATTTTGTGTTTTCTCTATTTTTTCCCCAACACATCACAATCCACAATACAAAAATTAAAATAGCACAATATATTTAACATAGATAAAAAATGTAATAAAATACAAAAAAAAATAATAAGCAAGTTTATTGCCTGTGAATTTACTTAGCTGCTATCACACATAATCTGAAATATGTTTTTATAAACAAAAATTGTATTGTTTAAAGATGCACCAGGCATCTTTGCACTTAAATCCCAGAGAAGGAACAACAGGAGGTAACTGTTTGATGTTTTGAAAATGAGAAGTACTTCATAATTTAGAATCATGTAACGTGACGTCAGTACACACTCCTCGGACCTTAATTTCCTATTTCTGATAGCTGGCAGGGGTGATGAGGACGAAGGGAAAATAAATTTGCAGCAGGTGCAGCCATTGTTGGTGAGTTTAGCTTTCTCTCCTTGGAGTGCCTGCTCCCTGCTGTTTAGAAGAGGATTTTGTATTTCGCTCCCAAGTTTCAATTTGTTTCTGCTTGTGTGCCAAGAACATTGCCTGCCAGTGACCAAACCTGAAACCAGGAATAGGGTGAATCTTCTTTGTAGACTCTCAAGTAATATTTACAAAAATTGTATTTCTGCATCTTTTACTTAGTGCAGGTTAAGCCTCAGAGGTTTCTAAGGCTTTATGTAATATTTAGTCATATTTCTTGATGTTAGGGTTAGATTAGGGTTTGCTTGTCCCTCAAACTAACTGACTAAAATATTTATATCTATTCTAAGAGGTTTTTGAATCATGGCAAATCAAGGATGGAATAACTTAGGAGGCTCAAACTTAAAGTTCTCCTCCACTCAAAAAATGTTTTTTATGTATTGTTACACTCAAATGTTTTTGCAGAATGATATATGTGCAGAGTTTGACACTAGAAGGGTGCTTTCTCATTCTTCTGCCTAAGTTTCTCTGTGCTCACCTTGAATTTGAGTTTTAGACGAGTACACATGAGAAACTATCTTGGAGGCCAATTATTGTCCGGTATGCAACTTAAACAAGCCTTGAAGTCTCCTGTCCACATACAGTGTACACTGCTAATGGACTTATATTACCAATATTTGCATATTCATAGAATCTGGATTATTTAATGAGTGAGAAGAAGTAGATTAGTAGAGTATTTTAATGTCTTTAAACATGTCTGGATTGGATCTTTAGATTATGATAAATTAGTGCATCCCAGCATTACCCTCACACAGTACACTTCCTTATGTACACAACTTTTGTGGCATCAGAAAAACATAATCTAATTTAAAATGATTACAGTTGTTACTATAATCCTTTCTGTTTGTATGTTTACATTTTGATTTAGCTGGCAAAATTGTTCTGAGCTCATTGTTATGTACCCATGCCAATAACTTTCACACTTATGGTAAATTTTAGAACCCACTGGATTACCAAAACTAGTGTGCTTATTTTGTTGATAGGTTCAGCCAGGTGTGAGGAGTCATACTGTTCAGAGAACAATGACAACAGATAAATGCTACTTTAAATGAAACAGTATGATATGTCCATGCACATTTCAAACGTTGTCACACTAGAAAGAGACAGGGCAGGACAGGGTATGGTGGGTTATGCCATTGTACAAAAGCATACAGTGTCATTACATCTGATTCATTGCACATTGATGCATGATGATTGTTATATTTGGCCACTGAAACCAACTGTTTAAAGCTAACATTTGCCCAAAGCAGCAGGATCGGACCCAGGAGAGGAGCTGAGGTGCAGAGTGTTGTGCTAAAAGCAAAACTGTTGTTGGAAATGGGCTCATTGTGGCCGATTGCAGGTTTCGGAATGGTGACATTGTTTTCATTATTATCAGCTTGTTTAGGTCGTGTTGACAGCTATGAACTGTGTGTCAAAAACCAGCAATGTAACTTTTTTTTGTCTGGCTGGCAAATGTTTATGCCACTTGCTGAAAATGTGCATTTGTGAAAATAAATGCATTTGTAATGGTTTTAACGTCCATGCCATTTCACCCAATTGTAGGGCAAGCAGTGAATAGGATTTTAATGGAGGGACAAGATCTTGGGCAGAGGTGTCAAAAAACCTGTCAGAGTCAGGAGAAAAACAGGAAGTGTTGTGGCTGCAGGATTAATGCAGTTTTTTTTTCCTTTGTAAGAGTAACCTGGGACTGACTTTCCTCACCTGGAAAATTTGCAGGAGGAAAACCCATGTGTGTTAAGAATGTTTAATAAACAGGGTTTCAAACGTGGTAGGATCTCACTAATCCAAATCTCTCAGGTACAAAGCACTCAGAGGAGCACTGGTATTCCACTTTTTTATTGTTGAAATATTTTCAATTGTAAGGGGAAAACAACCCCAGCATGCAGGTAATGGAACATATACAGATTTTTCACATCATCTGTGATGTCTGTGATGTTCAGCGTGCTGTAGGTTGGTTGATGTTTGTTGAAATGTGTTTATTGCACCAGCTGACATATGTGACTTTGTCACTGTGACATAGGTTTCCTGTGACTCTCATAACTCTGCCGCTCCATGGTTATTCATCATTGTGCTCTGCCAGGCAGATGATGACATCTGCTTGTTCCCAATGGGCCTATTATGATCACTCCCAAACAAAAGGACAGCATATGCCGGCAAATAGCTCTCTCAATGCAGACTTATTCAAGCTATCACGACTAAATTCCTAATTGTTGTGTAAAGATTTCTTTGAAATTGTGTTTCCTCTCAAGATAGTGTTTTTTTTTAAATGAACAATTTAGGGAAAGCATGTTTGTTATTCTTACACACAGATTTGTAAAGTAATAATATAATATTATGATAGTTCCAAAGTTTTCACTGAATTGCCTGCAGGCATTTAAGAACTCATGATGTGTGTATCTACTGCTGTTAAATTCATGTATCATTTGCTTCATGCTGTACCCATAACACTTGCATGAATGAATGAAAAACAATGGGAGGCAAATGTTCTCCGGTCCAGAAAAAACACCCTATCATTTCTGCCTACAGTGTATTTGCTATCAATGTTTGTGCCTTTGGCCATGATGTCTTCAATTAGTAACTTCCTATCCACATATTTTACCAATTTCCATTAAACACCGTTTCTCTGGTGTACAAGCGTTGGAAGCTCAATGACTTCAGCTGGCTATAATGAGACACAGGAGATTGGTAAAAAGGTGCTCATAACCGCATATAATTATGTCTGCGACTCCCACTCCTCTTTTCTGGAGGATTTAATGCCAGAAAAAAATCATGTTGTGGTCCATGTGAGGGTTTGTTGTCCCAGACTAATCATGCTTGCTACAGTGGCTTAATTAGCGTGTGCTTCTGCAACACTGACTGGTCTTAGCATGATAACCTTGTGCTATTTTGTGTAACTTTTCGCAGCAGCACACGATTTCAAACCGCACCACCGCTATTATCCAGCACTCTTATCCCACTAACTAACAAAGCCCACTAACTGGTAACAAAATTACCATTTGCTTCTCTTATTCGGCATTTTTACTATGTTGTAATTTATGAGCTCTTGCTCCAGTTAAAGCCATCACAAACATGTCAAAAATGCCTTTTGTTTAGTCAACTGCATGCAACCTATTTCTTTTAATGAGTTGTTTTGTTCTTGATACATATTTGCTTTATTATGAGCATTGTTGATAGAGCCAAGCTGGATTGTCCATCAATTTTCTTTCATCCTGGTGCCACCTCTGCCTGTGCTAGTCCTTCGGGCTCTTCCTATTTCAAAAAGACTAATGACCTTTTACTGTGCGACAGCCCAGACAGGTGTGAGGCCAATGTAAATTCACGTCAAATAAAGTCCTTTTATGGTGCATGTATTGTATGAGGCCGGTGGAAAGGCTGAGAGAGGCTTGTCATGCTGTTGGAGGGTGTGTCTGTAGCAGACTGTGAATTGTGCCCCCTGGCTGGTGTGTAGTGTGTGAGAGCTGGCCAGAGGGAGAACTTTCTCTCTCAGAGGTGACCTGGTGCTATAACTCACACATACTGCCTGTTGGCGAGAGAGCAACGCTGCGTTTACCACCACGGTTTAGCCCACAGTTGACTCTTTGACCTATAAATCATCCATGTACAAGAAGTCAAAGATTCACAAGCCACTGGAAATGTGGGTTTTATCAGTGTTTTGACATAACACGAGCAGGCAGGACTCACAAGTCTCCCTGTTCTTATGAAAGGCTGTTGTAAAACTGTCCTTGTGAATCACACTGGTTTTTCACAATGTGCAAAACAGTGCAGAACAAGTTTCAACATCACAGCTTGTAGATTCATTTTTCATGATATAAAATAAACTAAAACGGCTTCTTTTACAGACAATTCCCCTTGTTTTTGAAGAACCCCTATATAAAACTTGATGTAAAAGTAACATTTAAACTGGAGAAAACAAATAAGACAAAAGAAAAGAAAAAAAATCTCTTCCCTGCTGTTGTGTTGGCAGACAGGTTTAAGCAGGCATAGATAAACAATTTCTCCTACATTGTTTCACTTTATGGTTACATTTTCTCATATCAAATTCCTCACTGATACAAATGCTCCCTGAAAATATGGCCTCTCCAAAATACACTCATATTTCAGCCCTCATAATGCTGAGCCCAGAGTCATCCAGCCTGGAAATTGCCCATGGAGAATTCTTGTTCGCCTGGATATTATATGTGCCACATCCTATCCCGGCCTTTGTGAAGACCCTCTTCCCTGAATGGCCAATTTCCCTCTTCCAGACACTGACATTTCAGCTATCAGACTGCCTTCGGTCACAAGGAAAGAAATCTAGCATTCGCCCATCTTCAAATACTGTCAGAGGAGAATCTTCCTGATACCCTGATGCCCCCCTACCACCATCAACACCACCTCTGCCATAAACTCCATCCCCAGCGGCAACATTATACTGTCCTTGATGTTTTATCATTAGTTTGGGAGTGTGTGGTCCCCCACTGCTGTCTTTTGATGGAATACAGACAGTAAAGGCATGGAGACAGCCAGCCAATTTCCCCTGCTGCGACTCTCCCACAGCAAGGGGTCGTGCTATCTTTACCCTGCACCACAGCCTGGCATATATTCCCCTGATGAGGAAGCTTTCAGCACTTCTTAGTACCATTGCATACCTGAATTGCCCTCCATTTTGTCTTTCTGATTATTTTGTTTGGGGGTTAGTGACAGGTCTAATCAGTACAGTGTGGGGTGGAGGATGCTGCTCCGAGCTCTACTGTTCTACAGCGGGAGACCACCAGAGTGGTTTAATTTGCAGTTTGACTTAATTATTGAGAGAGACTGTGGAAAATAGCAATACCTTTCCATGATTGCCAGACATTATTATTCATAGTTAATTAGAAAATGGATCAGAAAAGGAATACAACAGCTTACCATAATGAAATATAATACAACCCCAGCACAGTGAGGTATTAGTGTCTTTTTAGTGGCATGGCTCTGTGGATGGCAGCGCTGGTCTGTAGGTCAGTTGGTCCACCCCTTTGATCCAGACTGAAATATCTGAACACCTGTTGGATGGATGGCCATGACATTTTGTACAGACCTTAATGGTTCCAAGAGGATATAGGCTAATGATTTTGGTGATCCAGTGGCGTTTCCTTTACGTCCCTTTAGAGCTTGACATTTGGTTTTTAATGAAATATCTCAAAATCTATTGGATGGATTGCCATAAAATTTTGTCCAGAAATACATGTGGCTCAGAAGATAAATCCACTGATTTTGGTGATCCCATGACTTCTCCTCCAGAACCACTAACAAGTCGAAGTTTTCAGTTTTCCAATGAAATATCACAACATCTACATGATGTATTGTTACAACATTTTGTACAGACATTCATGGTTTCCAGGTGACAAATCCTAATGACTTTGGTGATCCATGACATTACCAGTATTAAATTAGATATCTTGTCCACTATTTGATTGATTGGCATGAAATTTGGTTCATACCTTCATGTCGCCCTCAGGATGAATTGTAACAATTTGGAGATCCTTTAACTTTTCATGTAGTCCATCATCAGGTCAGATATTGAGGTTGCCAATACTTTGGTTTAACTACCTGCAAAACTAATGATATTTCCATCAGCTACTTACTCCTAATTAGCATATGTTAGTCTGCTAACACACTAACATAACATGGTGACAATGGTACGCATACCTGCTAAACATCAGTATGTTAGCATTGCCATTGTGGTCATGTTAGCATGCAGGCGTTAGCATTTAGCTCAAAGCACTCTTAGAAATTAACTCACCACAGACGCTAAAGAAGAAGCTGGTTATAATTTTTTATAGCTTCTCATCTTCAATGACTTTTGTCTATTTCTTTACTCGTGTCTTCCTTTATTTCTTATACATGTTCTTTATTTTTTTTTACTCTTTTCATCTAGATGCTCCCACTACTAGCCCCACACCCACCACCAACCCAGTCAACACGCAAGGTACTGTATTCCCCCCACTACTGTCCCTCACAGCAACCATGTGTGTCTGTGTGTGTGTCTGTGTGTGTGTGTGGGTGCTTGCATGCATGTGTGGTCAGGTGATCGGGGAGAGAAAGAACGAGGGCTTGTACCTAAGGCTAAGAGAGACTGTGGATGGCCAGTTTTAATCAGATAGTGCTGCTGATAGGTGACATTGAGGACAGGCAGTGCAGGTCTGTCAGAGACACCTGTCATGGCCCTTTGCAGTCACATGTTTGATTTGAGAAAATCTAGAGACTCTGCTTTGCTGTTCTGCTATCTTATCGGCATCTGCAGCTATATCTCAGCCGGCCCATCCATCATATTATAATGCCCTTTACATCTCCCCTACAAATGCCAGTTACATTTCATCTTGCGAGCCAGAAAAAACATCAATAACTATTTTCGCAAAGACATATGAAATGAGTGAAAGGCAGTTCATTTGCAGTGTTTATAGCAGAGCAACCTTTTGGCATCTTCTGTACACACTATTTTATACTTTGATTGTTGCAGTAATGTATTTCAATATTAACCATTTTAAAAAAAATTACTATTATTTCAAAAGCACCAATAAAGCTAGACAGATGGCGAGGCAACCTTGGGAGTTGACATTTGGATATGCCAGAATGTGACATTTCAATACAAAAAACTATCCTTAAAGAATAGATCGGTTCGTCAATAGCTGCTCTAGAGATACGGCAATTTTGGCCCTTTTGTCATGACCGTTTGCAATTCATACAGTCATGAAAATGTGGAGGGGCAACATGCACAGAATAAGTTTGAATCTCAGTGTGAGACTGCATCAAAAGTGCCAATATTCTAATGTGGCCGCTTTCAGATATCGTTCACTTATACATTTATTATATCAAACAATTGGCTTTTCAACAGCTTGTTTGTTCATTATGGATTTATTTATTTAAAAATATAGTTAATATTCACAGAAATGGCACTGTCTGTAGTCTGTGAGGTCTCCTGTGTTGTTTTTTAAAATCTCTGATCGCTAAGAGTTCTTCTTCGTTGCATGTTTGAAAATTCTACTTCAAACCTGCTTTTCATCCCCTCTTTCATACAGTTGCTGCATGGATACAGCCTCACTTCGGCTCACTGACTGTCTCTGGGTGTGGCTCACTCAAACAGGAAGTTGTATTTGCAGAAGTGTGCATTACTCTGCATTTTTTCCCTAAGCTCTTCTCCTCGGAGTTACACTGATGCAGCCGTCTCAGTGTTTTCTGCTGTAGCATTCCAGTAATTTCCGACAGGCTTGAAAGAGGATTTACCATGATTTATGCAGTACATGCTGTGAGGATGTAATTGAGCTTTCTTGCAGTTCACTACTCTTCTAAATACCCTGTCACAGGGGCAATGGTAAGCTGGCTTGCGGTAGATTGCTTTGCACTACCTTAATTAGCATAACAGCACAGTATAGAATTTCCACATCACCAATAAGAAAGTATACATCGCAATTTCTCATTCATTCATTCATTATAACCAGAGTGTGAATTGGCGTGGCCGCTACCAGCTGTGTTTTTCTGTTGTAATCAAAGGCCACTGAACTACTACTGTATATGATCTTGATTTTACAGGCCCAATCAGTACATTTTTGGATGCATAAATTTCAGTTATCACTGAGGGATAACTATTTCAGTTAAATGCACTGAACAAAATTATAAATGCAAAACTTTTGCGCCCATTCATTATGAGTTGAACTCAAAGATCTAAGACTATGTACACAAAAGGCTTATTTCTCTCAAATATTGTTCATAAATCTGTCAAAATCTGTGTTAGTGAATACTTCTCCTTTCCTGAGATAATCCATCCACCTCATAGGTGTAGCATATCAAGATGCTGATCAAACAGCATGGGTATTGCACAGGTGTGCCTGAGGCTGACATTAAAAGGCCACTCGAAAATGTGCAGTTTCATTGTACTGGGGTGGTCCGAGGTGGTTGGAAATAAGTCAGTGTCTGATGTGACCACCATTTGTTTCACGCAGCGCAACACATCTCCTCCACATAGAGCTGATCAGGTTGTTGACTATGGCCTCTAGAATGTTAGTCCACTCCTCTTAAATGGTTGTGCTAAGGTGCTGGATATTAGCAGGACCTGTCGTATCCAATCCAGAGCATCCCAAACATCCTCAATGGGTGACATGTCTGGTGAGTATGCTGGCCATGCAAGAACTGGGATGTTTTTAGCTTTTAGGAATTGTGTACAGATCCTTGCAACATGGGGCTGTGCATTATCATGCAGCAACATGAGGTGATGGTCATGTTGTATTAAGATCAATTGCTTTGTTTTATCTATTTAAGGTTGTGTTTTTTATATATTTTATATAAATAAACATTTTAATGTGTGCCCCCTGGGAAGATTAGAAACTGCTACAGCAGAAGCTAATGGGGATCCAATAAAATAAACAAAAAAACATACAGTAGTTGTTGTGTACTGTAGTTGGATAATGAGACCTGTTTTTCTTTTCTTTTCTTTTTTCTTTTTTCCATCTGAATCACAGATTGCACCTTTTAAATAATGTAATTTGTGTGCCATAGTCTGATAGCTCCACTAAGAACAGAGTATTTTACAGCGTATTTATGACAGGGAGGAACTTACTGAATAAAGCTTTCAAGTTGCTGTCACTCACTAATCCACATAAGCAGCAGGTACTTCGTGGGCAGACTTTCCTCCCTCTGTAGTTTAAAAGAAAACATGCAGGGGGGTTTCTAAATCACGTTAACACACTCCCTCCCCCATTTTGTGGTTCATAATAGAAAATAATAGAAATATAATTTCTATATATAATAGAAAATTGGATTTCATTTCCAAAATGCTAGAATTTCACTTGGTAGATTTACTTTTCTATGTTAAGTTTTCTTTCCTACTTGTTCTAGCCTTGCAAACCAAAGCGTCAGTTCAAAGCCTAAATATGATTTTATGCAGTGGGGGAGCAAACAGCGGGTTAAGGCACATATTCTCAGAGTTGTTTGTGTTCTATGCTGTTTGATGTTCACAACGTTTCATAAGAGTTCATATTGTCAGGTCTTTCAGTGTCTTAAAAGATGCAGTGTGTGTGTGTGTGTTTAGACCTCATGGGAGAGTAAAGTCACCCTTTCATAGGAACATTTCTTTTATGTGTTTGAAACTTTTCAGACCTTGTTCCTCTCCATGTGTTTTTTATTGTTTAGCTACAATTAAACAACAAGCTTTAAATTGACGTCTTGTATCAAGAAAAAGACTTGACAGACACGTGTGACCTTTCTCACTGAACCAAATACTTGACTGAGACATATCACTCTAAACACAGTATTATGCAGCTGCTTCTGAAAAATGAACCATGAGTTTTGGTATGAATGAAGCAGAACATTGTCTTCAAGATGGACAGATGGTTACGGCATCACAGAAAAAAACGCCACAAGTTCTTTGTCAGTGGTTGTGTTTGTTTTGGGGACGGGGTAGAATTTACCCAGAGTCCCCAGCTCTGAAGGAATAAAGGGAGTCTGTGTCTGTAATGCTCCAGCTCATCAGATGCTCAGAGATGATCCAAGGCAGGGACATCATATCCTGGCTAAGCCTTCAGTAACCCCCCGTCTCCCTCAGCTTGTCGAGAGGAGCCAGAGGAAAGACATGGAACAAGGAATTATGATGTAGACTTGATTAAATATACCCTATGTCTCCTTCAAATATGTAGTCCGGGGTAAATTGTTCATTAGCATGTTGCAGTATTACCTCTGCTGAATGGTCTAAAGGAATATAAAAGCTCAGGAACTAAATATTAAAGAGGCTTTGGGGTGTGATGAGTTAAAGGGGGAGGTCAACGGCCTGCTGCTTTATGATTAGTATGAGCAGTAAATTGACTGCCAATAAGAGCTTTGCAAGCAAACATTACACTATACATGAACCAGAGTCTTGCCTCTATACTGCACCCTTTAGACCTGATAATACTACTAAGCATAATATAGTTTTATTGCTTGCTTGCTCAGCCGTCAGGGATTTGTAGGTCCTTGTGCCTTTAACATGTGGTAAACATAACACATACATGACCTCCCTTTGTTCTGACAAACACATCTTTTTCTCCCAAGAGAATATATCACGTGATTTAGCACGAGATGGTAGTTTAGGAATCCACCTCTGGCAGGTTTTGTACATGTTTTCATACATGTTTTGTTTGCTGTTTCCTCCCGCAGCCCTGCTACATGTTAGGTGTTGGCAAGTTTCCACTGCTCTTTAGTCCTGCGATTCAAGCCTTGACTCCATGCACAATATTGACTTCAACAAAGACTGTTGTGAGTGGATTTAGTATTCAACATAATTAGCCATTAAACATTTATCAGTGTTGTTTTAACTCTCACATGTATCACTTATCTTTGAAGTATTTCATTGGAAAAATTAAACAATCATTTAGAAATGGTAATTAGTTTTTTTCCCCTCAGATTTGTTTACTCTGATTCCCGGTTGAAACTGTGTTTTTTTTTGACCTGCAGTTTTTTTTCCCTTTTCTTTAAACAGTTATTAAAGGAGGAAAATATTGTAATGGTCCATTTTAATTGGTCTCCAGGGAATATGTTAGTAATGCCAGCCCACCCCGAAGTTAAAAGAGTGTTTCACTGCAGTAATATTGTTTTTTTTTTCATGGAGCAGTTGTAAATCATTACTAGAGCTCTACTTAGCACATTAGGGTTTGGAGATTGAATGCTGAGCCAATGAACCTACAATGTGGCCTCATTTTTAGCTGATAAGGTGTACATTTGTGCCACGTTACTTCGGGCAACTTTGGGAAGAGAGCAGTGTTTTCTATATTTTGGCAACATTTTCCCTTGCCTTGATCTCCACTGGAGGGGAAAACATGGTAAAGGGGAAGCAAGAAGTGGAGATGGGTTCTACCGGCTTTTGTGCGGAGAATTTTGCCAATCTCAATAGATACAATAAACTGCAATTGAGGAGTTCAAGTTCACTGTCACAATTTCCATTCATTTGCCATTTTATTAGTTGTAGCCAGACCTTGACTTGTATTCCAGCACCTCCGCTAAATGTCACAACTGTATTTGTACATCTTCAAATCATTATTTGGGTTATTACAAAGGGAATCTATTTAGCGGCCAAACGGTGGCATTGGAATTCAACTGAGGACTAGGCTATATTGTGCACTGCTGATGGTCTGCAACAGCAATACAAAAACTGATTCAGTAGAGATTGCCCATGTATGCTCATCTCATTACGCTCATTTCCTTTTCGAACAGCAACAAATACAAAAGCCACGGATGTTAGCAGTTCACTGCCACAAAATGGCAATCTGCGGTCCTTAAGTTGATTCTACACCTACTTCCCATTGTCCTGCCACTGTCCACGCAAGGGTTACTCTGAGGGTCTATTCAGTGCTTTGCTCTTTCAATGCAAGAGTCATTGTTTCAATTATATCCATGTAGTTACATCTATAAATTGTATGTGTTTGTGTGTGTGGGTTAGAGCATGTGTGTGTGTGATATGCCTCGTTTTGTGAGCGGAAAACTATTGAAAGGGAAAAAAAGATGGGGAAACTAAAATTACGTTCCATGTAATCAGCCTGGTGACAAGCTCGCAACTCTGATCTCCACGTTGACAGATGCTCTGTTACTGACCAGAGTGGCAATTAGTCATTCCAGTACAGAGATGGAAAGGTGCGACTGTAAAGCATGTGGTGCTGGGAGTTCAGCAGAGCAGATTTCAGGGCCGCACAGACACAGGCATCAGTTGCAAATCCTCTTTATTCCCCCATCAATCCCCACGGCTGTGCACATCATGTCAGGATGCCGGTGTGGGCATGTCAGCACTCCCCGAGAGAGCAGCGAGCAGCGAGCAGAGTTGTGCTGGTGGTATGGACACTAGCCACATTACAGACATAATCAAAATCTACTTATTTCAAGTGTGAGGCCACAAAGGCTGCTGTAATAACACTGTCTGTCATTTGTAGGTTTTTCTATTCTAAGCACCTTGTAGTATAAATGCTCATATTGAACATGGACGACCTGGGGGAATCACACTCTTAATCCTGGATGTGTTACAGCACTGAATGACAAATTAATCTACACAGGGAGAGGCAGGTTCATGTATCATCCAATCATGCAATTGTTCAGTTCAATCTTCTTTTTTGTGGGAATCAAAAAAGGAGAATAATTGTGTGTTTTCATATTAAAGTTGGTGATCAAATGAAATGTATTGAAAATTTTAAAGCATGTACTGATGAAAAGCCAAGTCAATAATCATGGTCAATGACAAGTAATATGGTTGATCTGAATACTTGCCAAACTCCAGATATCATACCCTAAATCTGGAGACCAAACCTAACCGGGTATCTAGGAATGTTCCCCCAGAAACCTTTCTTACATTCTAGTTAATTTATGGAGTTATCTGTTGATAAAATGCAAGAGCATAGCTTTTACTTCAACATTGGAGGGGACACATTATGTGAGTTGCCTAGTGGTCCTCCCCCTGAAAATTTTGAGCAATACTCCATTTCTTGCATTGTGGTGAAATTTTCTGCACCAATTTCTGCCTTTTCTTCATCAACTTATGGTGGAAATGTCTTTAATTACACAAAGGACATCACAAAATTGAGGTGATATTTCAGGAAAAAAAAACTATAATAGAATTAAATCCAGTAAGGCACTTATGCATTGCTTTCAGATCTCCTGTAGATTAACTTTTCTCATTTAATTTCATTCCTGCTGAGACAACACCTATGTAGGCATGATTTAGTTTCCTCCCCTTTTCATCTTTTGTTTGGGAAAGTAACCTCTTTAAATGGCACCTATTGTCATCAAAGATGAATTAATTCATTTTAATTCAGTTATAAACTCTTGGACTTTAATAGCTCCTGTGTGTCAGCATGATTTCTGCTCATGTTCCAAACTTTCTGCACATTGAAAATCTAGCAAAAATGATGGGTTTGTTGTTTTTTTTTTTGGTTTTCTTGTTTTCTTGTTTTTTAGATTATCCATTATTATAATTATTATCCAAGTTTCAAAACACAGAAAACACACAGTCATTTTCCTTTATTAAATCCTACAAAAAGACAAACTTCCAACTTGTTAATCTGTTTTTTATTTACCAGATTGAATGGAATATTTAAGTGATTGCATGATACACAGGTCAGGAAGCAGTGATAGCAATGACAATAAAACAGAGAACAGGGTCAGATACACTTTAGTTCTGGGTTTAAAGCTCCCTTTTCACTCTGTAACAGCTGTTCCAAACATTGCAACAGGCTATCGAGGTGTTCCCATTATTTTGTCCACCTTGTGAGCAAAATAACAATATTCTTACAGAAATAAAAAGGATACTCCCGCAATTTATGATCCATGAGGCCGAGATATCATGACTTTTATATCTTGACATAACATGGGTCAAGCTCCAAAAACACTGGATAATCCCATAATGCAACAGATAGCATCTTTTTGCTAGACACTCCCTGCCTGGTTGGGACCCCCATTTTTCAACATCTATACATTCAGTAGGTGATGCAAGCTTTCTGTTAAAAAAATTGTAAAGATAACCCTAATGCCATCTTGATACAGAGCCAAAGAAGACATTATAAAATGCTATGTTTTCACAGGCTGAGAAGTACATCTCATGACTAGTGACCTTTACGTTTAAAATCATCTTACAATACGCTCTACACCTCTGTATTGCATTGCATTATGTAATATGTCTCATAATACCCTTACAATATTAATACAGACTGCAGCAACACTACAAAATGAATGGAAATGAGCAGAACAGTAATATTTATTGAATTTGAGATCATGATTTTGTGCCCCTCCCCTGTAATAAATACCAAACTGACAAACAGAAATAGGCACCACGATAGGCAACCAACCATAACAGTTGATACTGTAAGGTGTTATGGGATTTTTAGTTTCCCTTTGACATTTTTGTGATAAGAGTCTTGGTGCTTACTCTGGGTGAATTTTTCTACCTGTTAAATAAAACTCTCCCTTGCTGTGCAGAGGCAGCCAAGACCCTGCATGTTTCCTTGTGGATGTGTCAAGCGAAAGACAGCAGGGAGCAAGGTGAGGGCAGGAAGGTGTGGGAGGCGAGGGAGGGGGCGAGGAGACAGGACTATGCGCAGGCCATTTAGTGGGTGAATGTTCATTAGCATGGAGCATGGGCCGTTCCCTCTCCTCTGGGAATGAGCTGTGCTATCTGACATCCCCGATACAGTAAACAAACTTGCGCCTTACACATCCCTGCTTTACACACACCGACGCACAGCAACGAAGCTTGCTCCGTGAAGACGAGTCCATTTTAAGAGCGCGCTCAACTGAAACAAAACTTTTCTCATTAATAAGCTTCATTGCAGCCTCACTTCCAAGATGTCCTCATGCTAACTGCGCACAGCTCAAATGAGGTGTTGTCTTTAGGGTTTGAGATGTAAATGTGTCACTTGTCTGAGACCCCTCGACTTGACTTATTACGCCCTCACAGTGTTGAGAAACTCTGCACTCTCCGCTCGTCTTTTATCAGAATCATTCAAGTTCAGAGCATGACTAGTGAGATTGATGGAAAATTGAGCTGCTCTCTCATGCAGCAAAGAACAGTGCAGCCATTCCCTCGCCTGCCACTCCTCCATCAGTCCAAATGTGCACAGATATAGACTATTGATAAACGCCTCTGAACTATTCTGAGCCTGGAAATTTAAAGGCTTCAAATTTTGCCTTGTTCTTCTGTGGTGCACGGATAAATCTGGCTAAATGCTAGACAGTGATACTCTCTGACACCTGAGGCAGATACGTATTTCTCTGCATGGGGACACCGGGCGCGCCAATTTATCTTCAGACTTGTGTCTATTTCTGATGATTGAGCTCTATAACTTCCAGAAATGGCCTCTTAAATCACAATGTATTTTATAGTGTGTGAACTTTCACTGAAATTGCAGACAGTGTCTACTGTTTCATGGTGAAATAACTGTCTTGAAAAAATTTTCAACATCGCTCACTCAAAGGGCTTGGGCAGCCATTTCAGCCATATGAAATACTGAAAACGGTGATATAATGAGCTGGATTCAACAGTATAACATTATAAATGTATAGTTTATAACTTATAGAGACAGACTTTATTTTGAACATGTTCAATTGATAGATAGTATTTTTTTTAATTGAAGGAATATTTTAACATTTTGGCAAATGCACTATCTTGCCAAGAGTTGGATGGGAAGATCAATACCACTCTCATGTCTGTACGGTTGATATGACGCTACAGGCTCCAGCTGGTTAGCTTAGTTAGCTTAGCTTAGCACAAAGACCGGAAACAAGGAAGTCAGTGTGCCAGGCAACAAATGAGTAAAAGCATCATTCTGTGCATTACAAAGCTGAATTGTTGGCTCTAGCTTGCAGGATTTGTCAATAAGTAAGAACTTTGGTTTAATAGCTTATGTGAAGAATGTTTAGCTCCAAATGCTCCAAACCATTTACCATTCTCCATGGAGCATCTTGTGCCATGGTATCATCTCATTTTTATTATTAAACAACATAAGCTGGTATTTTTCTCAACAGTCTTTTCATGTGTTTCCTCCGTGGTTAGGTCATGCTAAAATGCTTTGAGAGAAAACAAACCAATTTAGTTTATTTTGGCAGCCTAATGATTTAATGGCCATAGCTTGCAGTGTGGTCCATGTCTGTCTGACGTTATTAGCTTTGCTACTGGCTGAGTGGGTTTACTGATCATGAAATTATTTATGGTTATTGTCCTGTTTTCAGACTCCAGAGCCGGCGAGGGGACACCGCAGAAAATTGACCATGCTGTCATTGGAGGGGTGGTTGCTGTGGTGATGTTTGCCATCCTCTGTGCACTCATTGTTCTTGGTCGATACTTTGCTAGACACAAAGGTAAAGCACCGACAGTGCAATCATACTTGATCATAAACAAATCTGAAGGGTTCAAGTGTTTTTTTTGTTGCAAGTGGAGTGCAGTTTTGAAGTGTGGGACGAGGAGGTGTGTGGCTAATTTTTCTGTACTCTCTGCAGGAACTTACTTCACACATGAAGCCAAAGGGGCAGATGACGCAGCCGACGCAGACACGGCCATCATTAACGCGGAGGGGGGACACAACAACACAGACGAGAAGAAGGAGTACTATATCTAAACTGGACAGGCCAGGGGAGACGGGTGGGGATGCTGGTGGTGTTGGTGGTGCTGTGGGAGCATAATGTCTAACTCCGATAGGTTTTCAAGAAGGCTTGAGGGGCGGCGAGGGCGAGATTTAAAAAGGAAGAGAGGAAAGAATACAGTTGAAAGTAGGACTGGCATGGCCAAGAGGTAAGAAGAGGCATTGCTGAGTCTCCTATCCGACCCTTCCTGGACTGCCGGGGCCTAATCTGTACAGTTCAATTATTTTACAGACAATTTTGTGCCTTGTTCTATTTCTTTTGTTTCTTTTGTTGTTTTTTTCCCGTTCACATGCTTGTTGGATTTGATTTTCCCCCCTCCACCTGATCCTTTGTTGCTTTTAGCTTTTGGAGGAGATTAAATGGGCCTGGTGTTTGTCTGTGTGCTGCAGCTAGCTTTTAGCTCAGGTACCTAGATCTGAGAGCCAGCTCATCTTTTTTTTTTTTTGAGTAATCTCCAGAGTTCAGTAACTGGAACACAGTGTCAACACATTTCTCTCCGCTGGGTCAAAGTCCAACAGTCCCTGCAATTTCATCACATTTCCCACCAAACATGCAGGTCTGATTGGTTTTGACATATTTCAGCACAGATTTCACTCACCCCCTTTGAGGTCAGGTTCACTGTGTTGATTACTAATGTAACAGTTGAGTATTCATGCTCATCATAGAATGTATTTGTTCCTGAAAGTAAAGTAGGAGTGCCGTTAAATATCATTTCACACCAAACCTCTAAGTACAACTGGTCCCTTGTTGTTTTCAAGAAAACATCTAACAATTAGTAGATGTGAGGTCAGTTTAGTATTTGAGTAGGGTGTTGTGGAGTCCAGTCTAAGACATCCTGACAGCTGTAATGTGCCATGATATAGAGTTAAAGTTGCTATAGAAGAAATCAGAATCACTTTTTTTAAACTCTGTATCAGTTCATTCTGCTGAGAGGACAACAGCAAATCAATAGCAGATAACATATACCATCATTTGCTTGCTTTCTTTTGTTTGTGTCATTAGCTGAACATCTAGTTCTGAGAAAGTAGCTAACATTTTAATAAGTACACTTATTCACTTTTTTGATTCTAATTAAATAAGAAGATCAATACCATTCTCATGTCTGTACGGTAAATGTGAAGTTACAGCCAGCAGATGATCAGCTTGGCTTAGCATAAAGACTGGAAACAGGGGAAACAACTGGTGTGGCTATGTCCAAAGGTAAAAAATAGAACTATCAAAACCCCCCCATTAAAGTGTCATTTTTACATTTTGGTTTGGTTGAACAAACGACATACAACAAGTTAATGCGTGACATTTAGAGGAGCACGTAGTCGGATTTGTTACCATTACACATAGCCAGCCCTGTCTGCCCATATTTCCAGTCTTTGTGCTAAACTAAGCTAACCGTCTGGTGGCTGAATCTTCATGTTTAGCGTGCAGACCTGAGAGTGGTATTGATCTTCTTAACTTTTGGCAAGAAAGCAAAAAAGTGCATGTCCCAAAATGACAAACTACTCCTTTAAAAACATTGTCAGTATCTAGAATGATTTTAGTAACTATTTTTAAAATAAGTCTCTGTTTTTGTCATCCATGGGACAGATGGACCAAAAACATGGCATAAAATGTTTCTCTAATAAGTACGGATCCAAAAGACTTCCTGTCTGTTGGTTTAAAGGTCAGACTTTACTTTGAGTATGTATATACCCTGTACTATCTAAGAGTGACTGGTCCTGCTGCATTGATCACAAAATCTTATTAAAATGTGTTATTAGTTAGATATTGGTACAGCCTGCTGTGTGTACTTTTGGTTTAAACATGAAAGTTTTCATATTTTTATACCACCCACATAGTTGACCCTGGATCAAATATAATAATTTTGCGAGTGTGCATACATTCAGTATTACTTGTATGCCGTTAAGGCTGTAAGTTCACTGTGCAGAGTGCTTTTTTAATCTGACAATATTGACAATTTAACTGGAAATGTTACAAGGACATTGGTCTGTTTTATTCTTCCAAGGTTTTATCTTTTTATTTAATTGTACTGTGTTATTGAATGACCAGTGTGTAGGATTTAGGGGGGGTCTATTGGCAGAATATGGCACAAGTGGAATATAATATGCTTTCATTAGTGTATAATCACCTGAAAATAAGAATCCTTACCTTAGAATGAGCCTTTTATATCTACAGAAGGAGCAGGTCCTCTTCCATAGTGTCCACCATGTTGCACCACCATGTTTCTATAGTAGCCCAGAATGGATAAACCAAACACTGGCTCTACGGAGGTCTTTCGTATTTTTTGTGTGTTTTGTGGCCACTGTAGCTTCCCCTACATGCTTGGAAGGGAAGGTTGAGGCGAGCGGTAGGCAATCTGCAGCCTCCTTACTTGATGCCACAAAACTCTAAACACTGGTCCTTTACAGGGAAGAAAGCATGTCACACTTTCAATGACATAGTTTCAGTGATTTATCAGGTATCAAGGTATGTCAGTGTGAATACTCATAGCAAGTGAAAAATACATTTTCACTGCTTATTTCCTGGCTGAGAAATCCTTGCTACACATACTTTTTGCCCTTGCCCATACACAAGTAAAAAGACATTCAATCATTGCAAACATGAATCAGTTATATTTCCTTGCTGTGTGTAAAGACATTTTTACCTTTGGGCTGTCTTTGATAAGTTGTAAGGGCTCTCGGCCTTACAAGTTATCAAAGATTTGCGTAGAGCTATAGACGTGGTTTGGGAAAGATCATTTTTTACTGTCATCCTGCAGCCTCAAACCTTCACAGAGGAGCCGTCTACTGTTACAAATGTATTTCCCCCCCCCACACACCAACGCAAATCAGAAGATCCTACGCTCGCAGACAGAGACGCAGTGTACACACCATGCATGCTTCATGCCTCTTACTATGTCACAGCTAGAAGAGTAAAAACCTGTTTGGTAATTAGTGAGTGACTTCATTGTATTGCCTGAATAAGAAAAAATGTAAATGTATAATGAAAAAGGATAACCACTGCCTTAAACCCACCTCTTGATACTTATCATTATAAAGGAAAAGACTGAAGGACTTAATTTAGTGCCTTCTTTGATTTTGAGGCATATGGTTAGTATCATACAGTATCCTCATGTACACTCTTACAGTATATCTTGTATATTTCTGTCCTTTCTAACTTACAGGGCCAATACTCATCCACGTTGTCTGTATTCATGTACCATACACTTGCATCACGATTACAACCTGAAGCATAAAAAAGCTGATGAAAAAGAAAAGGCTTTCCTTGTTTATCAGGGTGGTGTGGCAGCTTCCACTGACTAAAATGTTGTATGCCAGGATGTAGTATTTATTGTCTTGATTAGTGATTGCAAAACAATTTCAATTTGGTCATAATTATTTTCTCTGCTTCACTTCATTTGTTATTTATTTGGATATGTTCAAGGACAAGGCTCACTAGTAGTATCAGAGATGAATACAGTACTAAGCTACATTAAAAGTAACCTTTTCTGGATTTTAGAGTTTTGGTGTCATGGAAACAGTTACGTGCATGACAGTTTCTATTTTGAGGTTTGATATTTGTCTTAAATAAGTGACTGCTGCTTTTAATTGAGAAACATAAAAAGATTGTCAAGCGCATCATCTAATCCAGTTTCTGATTTGTTTTAAATACTTGATATTCAGTATGTTTGTTTTCACTCTCTCAGGTTCATGAGTGTTGTGTTTTTTTGCATCTCAGGTAGAATGCAAATTTACAGCCCCAAGTATATACTGTAGTTCCACAGCTATTCAAGAAGTGAAGAAATCACAAGGTGTACATGTTTTTTCTCATTTGTACATGTTTATGTGTTCTTAATATGGTGCACTGTTACAGTAAACGTTAAATATTATTTTGCATAGACCTAGTTCACAAAGAAAGAAAACTAGATTTGTTAAGCAGACGAAAATTATGTACAGTCAATGTCAACAAAATCATGATGGTGTTCATGAAACTTCTTCTTCTTCCTCCACCGTAACACTTTGCTTATACAGTATTGGTTATTTAGTAATTATAGGATGTGACCACAAACAGTCAATCAAGCATCTGTTTGCATTCAGTCGATTCATGCATACATTTTCATAGATGAAAAGATGGTGTATTTACTGTGACATTAAGTTTTCTGAATGATCTGTAACATGTCTTGGATTTTTGGGTGAAAGTCATGTTTAGCGCCTGGGGAGGGAGGGGGGTGGGGGGGTGGTTGTTCTATTACCCCCAAAATGGTTGTTTTTGTTGTTGAATCTGAAATTTCTCTCTGTACCCAGGTGACATTTTTCTTTTGTGTAGTAAAGAGGATGTTTATCATATGACCATGCATATTTTGTATTGGTTCACACCAACATTTTTACAAAAGAAAAAAAATCAGAAGAGTACTTGTCTTAATAAAAAGATATCAATGTTTAAAGTACCGTGCTGTTGTGACTTAATCAGAAATGCAGTTTCATTTTGTAGTCCTGCTCTGAGACGGCAGAAAGCAGAATTTATTAACTTGTACTTGTTGTCATATTCATTCCGCCTGTTTAACATGCTGAATACATTAGCTGGACTGAACCTTTTCATGTCATCCTGAGCTGCTGATGTTTGTCAAACTCCCAAAGAAGAAAGATCCCAAATTAAGGCAAAAGTACTGTACCGACGTAGAGTCGATGTGAGTGAGCAGCAGCAGCAGCAATCTGAGCTCCTATCAATGACTGACACATGCACTGTGGTACAGATAAAGGCAAGAAACATTTTAAATGACACAATGACTGACACCGACAGGCTCGAGGCCCCTGTTAAGGGTTCCCGCTGAACACGTGGATGTTAGTGATTTGACAAATTGATAGGCATTTCGAGGGGAACAAGACCTAGTTCATAACCATAAGCAATTCTGTCATCATAATTCTGTCAGTGGCACCATTTCCCATTAGTTTAAGTGATCCATCCCAGGTAAAGGTCAATAACATTATTCAAACTTTAATGGGAATAGTTTAACCTTAGAAACCAGCCACTTTCTCCCTAACTCATACAATCATTGAAATATAATGCTTCCCTCAAGGAATATTAAATACCTGTTTATTGAGTTTTTTCCCTTTACATGACAAATTATGGGATTTTTTTTGAGGTTAAACTCTTAAAATGAAGCAATCTGAATTAAAAACAGGTACAAAGCATTTGCTGTTCGGCTGTACCAGCTGTCAGTGCATCATGATGAGTGCATAGATGTAGAAGGGTGATGTTTCAGTTAGATGCTACTAATCCCATTTAAATGTTCAATTTTAATTTGGAATGACATGTTTAAGTGTAATTAGCACAATGGGGAAATTGAGAGGGAACGAATGTCTGAGCATGGCTTGTTTAGTTGGCTAATTGATTGATTGAGATTGATGGCATGTAGCACTTGGCTTGGCTGAGGTATAATTAAATGATGTGGGAATAAATAGTGGGTGAACAAAGGCAAGTGCAACAGGCTCTGTCTGTCTCTATGTTAATCCAGCTTAGCATAAATATTAAAGGACTTGTATTATTCTTATGTAGTTTTTTATTGGCTGATTCAGTTGTTAACAAAAGGACAAATCCCTCTTGCATGTTGCTTTTTAAACTACACTTTTTTATTGCTTTTTGTATTGCAATTTACTTCTTCAGAAGATTTAGATCATTTCATATAAGATAAAACCTGTACCTGAAAGTAAATGGTATTTATGGTATTTATGCTATGGAGTCTGAACACAGAAAAAAATTACTCCTAATTATGACTTCATAATAAACAAAATGAAAATGTCCTTTTTCCATAAAATTAGGTGAATCATTGAATCAGTATGAGCATCACTACATTGTATATAATTATCGGAGAACTCCACTGCAATTGTTTATCACAGAATAATGAATAGTGAGGTTTTTTTAATAATAACGTTTTCATACAATTGAACTGTCACTGCTTAGATCTGTCTGGTCAAATTTGCATTACTTAAACCTATTTCACTATTTATCAGTTTAGACTTCTCAGCTCGCAACTACTTTTCACAAACACTCTATTGCAACAGATAGTGATAGGTGTACTCACTCAATATGTTGATATATACGCATATTCTTTTTTTTCCTAAATTTATATTTTTTCAAACAATCTTTCTTTTAACATAACAAATGTAAAATATAGAATTAGGAAGCTCTGATGCAGAGCTATTACTTTCATTTTATTTATGTAATAATCCTTCTCTATTAAATACGTATATATGGTAAATACACATGATGCAATAGTGTACAGTTAATACATTTACACTCAAGTAAATTCCACATTCTTACAGAGGAAAATGATGATTGTAATTGTACTTCCCTGCATCAGCTTACTGTTTCGGTTCTGTATCAACCACAAGTTTTTATTCAAGTTACGTTAAATATTCATCAGTATCATTACAATAAAGCACAATTTAGATTAATGCAACAGCCAATGGAATGCAACATTTGTTGACAAGACCTTTTTTTTCTTTCCACCACTGCCATATGCTGTACAAGGCAGCAATTATGTTACAATGCTGATCAACTGTGTGATTATCATGCTTTAAAAACTCATGTTGCATTCATGTTGATCCAGTGGTCTATGTACACAGTAATACATGCTGAAGCTAACATGAAGTGACTGTATTCAAAGAACTGAACATGTGATTTAGTGTTTCGTACTTTGTATTTTGTGTTTAAAAGTAGGTATTTGGCAAGCCAGTCGACTTTTTGCATTAAAGAATGCCAAGTCATTTTTCATGAAACAGATGAGCCAGTTGTTTCAAACAATGATGAAGGACAAGCACCTGAAGTCTGTGATAACCACAACACAATTATCTCCGACTGCTACAGTAGGACCCAGAGAAATCTGCATTAATTAAAGCACACACAACCAGCCTGTTAATCCCATATGAAAGTGTCAGGCAGAAGAGACGTGTGTTTGTGAGGTGATTAACTCCAAACCTGAAAGATGCTGTGAACAGCACTATAGGCTCTAATGTCAGCGATGTTGCCGCTTGATGTTTAATACTCTGATACTTATTAAGAGATTGATGTTTACCAGAGGGAGGAAATGTGCTAGATGTTAATGTGGAAGTTTTAGGTGTGATTAATCACAAAAAGCTATTTTAAAAAAAGCATAAAAATGGGTGAAGTTTTTCAGACAGGAAATCTGTAATTATCTGCTGAGCCTAAGCTTCAAGCAGTATCCTCTGAAGATCCCCCAACCAAATCTCAAGGTGACTCCTTTGTGCAGAAGCAAAAAAAAAAGTTTTCTTTTTCCAAATTTACACTGATGTTCCGCTTCATAGCCACCACCCACATACAATAAGCAAGGCAAACATTTCCCAATCTTCTCCTCTTATCTTTTATTCTCCTACGTCTGCATGTAATCTTTCTATCATATTTAGTATTGTTGATGCAAAATTAATTTTCATTTAAAGTAGATTTTTAATTTGAAACACTTAGATAGCTGTTTGTGATTATCTCCTTGAGATAGCCGTGAAAATGCTATTGTTGCATTACAAGTTTATTTAGTCACCCAGCTTCCTTCTGATACACTGCAACGCCTCAATGGATGTTTTTTCCACTCATGTTTTCTGAGTGTGTTTCTGTTGTCTGCATATGAAAGTGTTCTATTTTTATGGGACAGCCTGTTACAGTTTTTTAAAAAATGTCTGTACACAGCCTTGAAGTCAGTCACAGGGAGCCTTAGTGAGTCTGCGAGTTGCTGCAGGAACATTGCCACCTCAATAATTTATCACTCTGAGTCTATTTTCACTTATTAAATTAATCAGTTAGGTAATTAAAAGTTACATGTTTTAATTAAATTGGCATTGAATTCAAACAGTGAAAGAAAGGCATCATGGGATGAAGTTCATCAGCTTGAATGAGCTTGAACGTCATTTCAATTCCATTTGGGAAGATGTGGGTAAGTTAAAATTATTATCTGTTTTGTACTCTGTATTCATTACTGTCACTCTCTTTTGAAATAGAAGTTGTCGATAGTAACACAATGCCTTAGAGAGCAGTAACTAAAGAAATATGTTAATGTATGTTAATTTTAAAAATGTGTTAGCTAAACTGTGTAACAAGATATATAAGTTGTAACTGTATAATAATTATAAATTCTCACAGATCTTACATAAAACCTATAAAAACACTTGCCATTGCCAATCATGTCAATTCTCCTAGAGTTTATACACTGGTTAGTGTTTAACTAGATTGCTTAGAGCACATCTAGTTTTGTTAGTTTTTACTGTTATGATTCAAGGTTTAGCTACTGTCTGACTTATGTAGTATAAACAAAAATTCACCTACTACATTGTTGGAATATTGATTTTTCAATTCCAGGAAAAAGGAAAATATAAATACATTTCACCACACAAAGGATGCCCTCTATGACAATCCAAAACGCTTCAGTAAAAACAAACAACTGTATCTCAGACTAAACACGTTTTCCACTTCAGCTCATGTCCATTGGTACTAAAGAGCTAGTTTATTAAATTAATCTTAAATTAAATACATTCAAACAAGTTATTTAAAATGTCTTATTTGTGTTGTTTAATAAACTCAATTTTCAATCAGAAAAATTATTTTTCAATTCTTCAATTATTTCAATTTCAATTAAACAAAAAAAAAAACGGATAAAAAAGGTTTAGCTAACTTATGAGATAACTTAAAAGTATATCTCACCAGCTAAACTAAGCTGATACCGTGACTGTGGTTTTTAGCTGTTTTCTAGTTTTTGTGTAGTTTTTCATATTTTTGGTGTTTTTGTTGAGACATTTCTGTGATATAATACTTTTAGTAAGGTAAGATGTCTAAAGTCTGGCTACTGTATCTTTTCTTTGTAGGCCAGCACAGATTAAGATTGGATATAGAGGTTTACAGACAAATATAGAGCAATGTCTGGTATTTATTTCATTTGTTCAGCTGTGCAAAGGATTCAGTTTCTGCTTGATAAAACAACGCTGAGCAGAGCTGTTTATCCAGTTTGCCTGTGTGGTCATCTATACACATCTACACTGAAGATTTCAGATTGTACTCAAAGAGTGAAAGAAACCACGAGGAGATGTGGAAAGCCATCATCTGAAGCATAATTCTTGTGCTGTCACTGAGTATTCATTTTAAAACATGAAAGCCTGAGCCTGAGATATAGTAAGTACCCAGTGTTGGTGCACTCTTAACATGTCATTGTGATGTGAACAAAAGAAAACTGAGCCAGTGAAACAAGAAAAATGTGTACAGAAAAGAACAAAAGAGATGAGTTAATGGAAACAAGATGGAACACACTTTTCTACAGCGGTTAATTAGTATTTTGAGGAATAGTAGTACAACCAAGAATATTGTGTTATTCTAAGAAAAAATATTGTAGGCCCTGAGAAATTAAAGCAAACGTGAGGGTGGACAACATTCTCCAATTATGTTGATAATTACCTTCAAACACATCATTAGATCCTTACTTCTATTCCAGACAGTTTATCACTTCCTGCGCTGTATGGTAAAGTTTTTTTTCCTCTCTGAAAGAATAACAATTTTTTCTAGGGACATTTGCTGCATTTCTGTGTGAAGTTGTCTGCATTATTTTACCTACCGTTAATAGCAAATTAGATATTTTATTGAATCTCGGTTAACAATTAGCATTGATTCACCAGATGAAGTTTGGAAAACAAGCTCACCACAAACTTTGTGTTTGTTTTTAATCATTCAAATTATGAAGACAACATGAAACATGAACAACAAAGAACAGAGTTAATGTAATTAGTTTGCTTTAACCATGTGACCCATTACATGTAACCTGCTTGCAAATGGGTGTTGCTGAGACCTTAAAAGAATTTTTTGAAAGCATTTCACCTCCACTCTAAAGCATATTTGATTTAGCCCAATTTAAAAAGGGCATGTCAGAAAGATAAATTATATCCTTGCATGCTTTGTTTCTTAGCATAGAAATTAAATTGAGGTCTTAAATGCATAAATTAAATACTTGTGAAATTACAGAAGACTGAGCCTGAAGCAAGAGAGGCTCCTTGTTCCAGTCAGTTAAATGACTGCATGGATGTAATTACTTTTCTGCTCAGTTACAAGTTTACTTTCTAATATACTGTTTTCATACACCGACCATCTCGTCTGTGTGTCATCTTACCAGTCTGACTTTAGGGTCATCGCCCAAATACAAATTAGTACTTTTATGTCCAACTGCAGCTGTGCACATGCAACATTTGCAACAGTGAATCCTTTGAATCTGAGCATAAGCTTGTTTACTCTGGCCTCTCATCTGATTGTTACACTAAATGCTCAGTGATCCAGATGGGAGCTTGATTAATTTTTTTAATGGATAAAACCCACTCTCTGTAACCTGGTACCTGTTGAATTGTTTGGCTTTTGTTCTTATTTCCTCATTAGTAATACATTTTGCGAAATTCAAAATCATCGAACTGTATTCAGCATGATGGTGCCAAAATAACCTCCAAATAACAGCTGTATCATTTACAAGTGAATGCCCCAAATGGATTCACATGGCTAAAGCTTATTCAACTGGTGGTTACCTTTTGAACCAACTGTAATGCCTTGGATAATTACATTCTGTTTCTCAGGCTATTATTCATTAGCTAAAAGGTCAAGAGCATTATTTGCAACACAAACTGAGCTTTGCATTGTATGGCCAAGCACGCAGTCTTCTAGTTGCTTAGTCACTTTGATTTTGCATGTGAATGTCAAATTCAAAAAAACTGGGCCCTAATAGGCAGCCATTACTGCAAGTGAGGAGCCTTTGTGTAAACTGAGGTCTAATCACTTATTCAATCACTAAGCATTGCGTCCCTGCTCTCCTCCACTGCTCCTTCTAAAAAGCAGCTGATTTTGTATTTCAAAAACCATGGATACACTTCAATAAAATATATATTTCTGCCCCATAGCCAGGGTATAATTGGTTATCTGAAGTTCTAACAAGGTTCTCTTGGTTGCTGTAATTAAATTAGAATCCATTGTCATGTTAACTAGGTAATTAAGTGAGCCATGGATGATCTTTCTTTCTCTTATCAGTGGCGACACTACGTCTTACAAGCGAATACTGGGAAGGATCCAAAATCTGAAATATGCTGGTGACTAAGCGTGCAGCTTCTCCTAACTACATAATCAGTGAGATGTTGAAAAGATAACAGGAACGTGCCTAAAAGTAGAAACTGCCATCTACTTGTTTAGTTCTTGTGAAACTCATCTCCTCACCGTCAAAACAGAGGACAACGTGGCGCGGAGCCAGAATGGCAGATCAGACTTTTCCTCTGTCACACTAACAAGGAAAAGCGCCAAAAATGGATGCTTAAGCTTGTAATAAGCTGCGGTACTGCTTTATGTGCTCACTAAAACATCTATTTTAAGGCACAATTTCAGGCCATCACACAGTGCTATCTATATACAGTGGCAGCATTTTAAAAGACTATATTTCTTAATACATATTCACAAGAGATCAAAAAGAAAATCAACCCATATTTAGACTGAATTCCAAAATAGGCCCCAGGCAGGATTCGTATCTTTTTAAAGAATATTTTAGAAGTAGAGGCTTCTACTGCACCATTTTACTATTTCAATATGCTCTGCACTTCAGAGTCAAGATCCATCAAAGAAACAATGAGGAAGTGTACATTCATAAAGTTCCAATAATGTTTTGTAATGGAACATTACACTGTAATGAACAACCAAAAATGGTTCTTTATGGAGCCACTAAAGTGCTGTGAACCAGAGAAACACCGCTCCTGCCATGTGCTATATTACTAATAGATCTGCAAACTGCAGTCACAGTAAGAACCATTTGAGTTTTTAAAGTGTTCCTCCAGAATGTAAAGAGTCAATAATGCAAAATTTTGTCCAATTCAAAAGAGTCATCTCCTCCAGTGTGTAGGGCAACTATTATCCTGCAGATCATCGGCCCCTGGAGAGGTGACAGTCCTTTCACCTTGCAGCTGCTGGTGCTTTGGCACCACACGCCTCGCACATCCCATTTTTGCATCTGGACACCACCAGATGTTGTTGAATAATTTCTCATACAGGTGAAAGTTCCCCATGCAGCTGAACCTCAACTCGGGCAACATTTCTTCCAATTCAGACACATCAAGACATACACGCAGATATTTTTTACATTCAAACCGCTGCAGCGTAGGGAGGTACGGACACTGGAGAGCCTTTTTCCCCCCCACACTCATTTCATTTGCTCCCCACTGAAAAATAAGACTTTAACCTGATCCTGAAAGGTAGCATATCTCAAATGCATCACAATGTCCAAAAAGCAGATGGCCGTCTAGCAGGGCAACAATTCTTTCTTTGAAACGCTGAATAATACATGCATATCTTGCTGTGATCCAGCGAATTCAATAGCCTATAGAAACGGATTGCTCTCAACGTAAACCATTTTGCTAGAGACCGTTCTCTTTCCTCAGGTCCAGTCTCCCATAAATAATTTGCCTTCAACCTTCACATGCATAAAAATTGCAACTTGTTGGTTATGAGAGAGAACAGTGAGGATGCACTTTGAATGCCAATGCGGCGATGAATAAACAATGGCTCACTGCTCCAGGAGCAATGCAGAGCTGCCATGAGACATTGCTTTGACTCCACAGGCTCTCTTAATGGTTTTTGCCACAGACCAAGCCTTTCAGTCAGCTGTGAATGGGAGGCTGTTTTGATCTGGGAGGGAACACTTTAATAATTTCTAACAAAGCACCAATTCCCAGGACACTCTGAACCATTTACTTTAAGACATGATTGAACTGACTTTCTATAGCAACAAGCTTCAGGTATGTGAGGACTCATACTGGCTTTCAGATGATGTCATCAACAACAGAGGTCACTAATATAGTCAACTGAAAGGATCTATCACACTGTACATTATATTCAGGTAGTTTTTATAATAACCTCCACTAATATTACAAAAGCAATACAAACATTAAAATAGTAAAGATCCCCTGTAATGGTCCTGAACAGATATGAGGGGTCTGAGATGTAAATCAAAGTCTGTGATCTCCCCCTATAGGCAATAGGAGCTTTGTCGTTTCTGCAGTGCAACAGTGTCACCTGGTGGTGTGCAGATGCCACTATGGGGCTCTAAGCACTTACCATAGTAGTAGCTCTCTACCTGGGGGTCAGGTCACAAGATGATTAACAAGATACACTTATTTTAATTGCCTTCTGACCTAATGTTTCCCCTTTTGCTTCTTAATGCTTCCTACAAGTATTAAAATCATACAATCTGAGAAGATAAAAGCATGTGCGTATTGCATGTATTAGCATACATTCTGGTCACACACACAAAAAAAATCTGTGAGTTGAATAATGGTTACCAAAGCCTCTGTATCCCAATCAAAACAAAACAATGATGGCCGCCTGCCGACTTTCTGGATAGGAAACGGAGGTGCAACCTCCAGGGTTAAAAACATTTTTTTTTTTTCAGAATATTTTTCCTCCAGGTGGTTAGAGGAGTATTTGAAGAATGAAAAAGTATTTTTAAGCGACCTTTTGTGCTTTTCAAACATCATAGATGAATTAACTTTTAGAGAAACAGACAGCCTCGAATGTAAGGTTAGCCTATGCTAAAACATGAGGCACAAACTGGAGCTAGGGGAATGCACCTCAAAAAACGTATCTTAGGGCAGCACTCATTGGGGCTGAAGACTACAAGTTCCGCTCCTCATCTCTGCTTGAGGCAAACTGCTTCAAGCTACATTAGCCACTACTGGCACAACACACCTGAATCCTTTTATAATTATGCCTGAATCTCTGACGGATCTCTGACCAACCTATGGTGGTTGAGTTGCATTTGAGTAAAGTAGGCTCCAGGTTTTGGCAACGGAGAAGGTGTAGAATAAAGAAGAGGATGTCTGTGGTTGTTATACATCTATTTTTATATTTTTTAAACTGTCCATCACAAGTCCAACAACTTTATTAAAGACAAATGCTAAATAGGTGTAGTACTCTTTTAAGGTGTTATAATGCTAAAAGATGTGCATCTCCAATCCTCTCCTGTAAAATACACCCATGGCATAAAAGTTCAACAAACTATAATCATTGATATAATATATCTTTATTTTTTTTAAGATGCTCACTAAAATAATGCATTTAACATGTCTTAACAGAATATCCTCATCTACAATTTGGATTTGAAATAGCATCTTTAATGAATAAAACAACATCATAATTTATGTAAAACACCACATTGTTAAAAGTTCCCTAAAAGAGGAAAGACATTTTCATTTTTGTGACAAAACCACAATGCCATACAAAATACAATTTTTCACCTATCTGAATGAGCTAATTTGCATTGACGGTATGTCTAGCATATTTTGCCACAGTAGCTTTGACCTTAACAGAAATCATAGCACTCATTGTTATTTTAAGATTGCATTATACAATGTGTGGTAAAGAAAAAACACGAGGTTATCTTTCATTCTACCCCCAAAAGTGCTAAATTAGTATTTAATGATGATTCAAAGCAAGCTGTTTCTTACAGAAAAAAATACTGTATATACTGTATATCAAGAGGCTTCATGTACACCACGTTAAGACAATGTGTTTTATACACAGTTATCCTCAAAAGTGCTTTTTGTAGTCTGAGCAGACTGGAATAGAAAACAAAATGTACAGTACATTGGCCACATGTTAGCTGTGAGATATTTATAGAAATATAATACATTTAAAATGAATGTTATTTTATACACATTCCTATACTGAAATCATATTTATACAACCACTTGTCATCTTTTGTTGTTTTGATGTTAAATAAAATATATAAGCCATCATTTTCTCAAACATGCCTCTCTTACTATTACTTTCACATCTCTAAATTTAAGACAATATCTGCATCAATTGTTCCCTTTGAGCTACCTCAAAAGCCACTGCAAAATACATAACTACCAGCGATGGTGACAGCATGATCCCCAGCAGCAGCCTCCCTTCGCACTTTTTAGCAGCTCCTGAAGGTTAAAACAAACACACTTTCAACACAACAGTCTGTTGGTCTGGCAGAGGATAAAGTGCTGTTTTCCTTTGGCCCCGATGTGGAATCAGATAAAACTGGTGGTCAGAATCACTCGTAGACACCGGCCTCTGATCTCAGTGCAGCATGATAGAAGGCCTCATGACCCAGAGCCTTGGAAAGCAGTCTCTGCCCGCGGGGAGACATGCAGCCCTGGCCAGGCAAATATCCGGCCACGGCTTTACCGGATCTTGTGGGTTTAGGTTTGGCTGCTGCGTAACACCCCTCCATGTGGTCATATTGTGTGGGCCTGACTTTAGTGCTCTGAGTCCTTCTGTTGGGCTGAGTAGAAAAGGATCCCAGATGTTCAGGATCCAGAGGGGATTTGGCATGGTGATGATAGTAATGACGATTTTCTCTGGTACTCTGCGACCTCCCCGGCCTCCTGAGGATGCTGGGTTTCACAATGCCAGAGTAGCTGTTGACGGCGTTGGTCATCATTAATCGATCCTCATTGTGACCCCGTGTATGGCTTCTGTCATTGTGGGCGATGTTCTTGATGTTAGGGCAGCTCCTCTCTGGAAGAGAAGGGACTTTGCGAAGAGGTGGCTGCTGAGAGGAGCTCTCTTTGATCTGAATCCGCCTGGATGGGCCAGGCTCCGCAGTCGACCGGTGGCCATACTGCTGCCTTGTGACCTCAGGATCTGCGTGTTGAGAGCTTGGTGAACTTGGGGATGTAGCTACCACAACAGTTTGGCTTTCTGTCCTGCCGGTGGAGAGGAGACAGGCGTTTCCAGGGTCTGACTTGCTTCTTGTGTGCGTTATATCTCTGCTTCTTGTGTCAGTTGGCGAGACAGGGCTCTCATAAGGAGATACAGTCGGACATGTATTTTTATGTCTGGACTTACTCTCCTGCTTGACGGGTTGATACACAACTCTTTCAAAAACTTCTGCATCTCTGGCCTCGTAAACAACAGTGTCCCTGCTTTGTATGTAAAGCTCCCTGTTCACTGGGGGGACATGTTGTGGAGAGTAGTTGTAGTAATCGGATTGTCCACTTTCCCTTGTTGAACGCATGGTGTAAGACTGACTGTGTCGGATGCCACTTTGCCGGCAGGGCTCTACATAACAGCGGGAGCCATCTACTGGGTTTATATCAGAATAGGGGCTGTAACGATAGTCAGCATGTGTGTTCTCAAAATGCGGCCGAACAGGGTGGATTCCAGTCTGAATCAGCCTCTGATAGGGCACTTCCTGGCTCGACGTCTGCTCAACATAAAACATGGTGTCAGGGGGCAGGACTTCTGCCTCTGCAAGGTCATAGTGACTAGTCTGAGGGGCATGGAAGGAGCGAGCCCTCCGGATGGCCGGGTGCCCAACTATTCTATCTTCTGACCTCTGCCATTGGCCTTGTTGCCTGTGGCAGCCACTGATAAGGTGCTCATCTCTATGGTAACGTCTGTACTGAGGTGACAAAGGGTACCTTAACCCTAAAGTGCTGAAGCGGCTTTCAGAGGACTGCCTGTACATGCTCTTTGGCCCCATGAGGTGATGCGGCAGAGCGTCAGGCCGAGGGCAGCGAGGTACAGGCATTCGTCCTGTTTGAATTGGCCGATGATGATGATGATGATAATGATGATTACCATAGACATCCTCAACCAGGCCTAGAGGTCTGTCCTCCTCTGGGCTATAGTGGTGGGTTGAGGAGGTCTTTAATGGACGTGGAAGGACCTCCTCAATTGAGGCAGGCATGGAGGTCTCCGCCAAAACAGTGCGGAAATTAAATACATTGACAGAGTCAGTGTTCACATATACAGGAGAATTTGACGGGCTTGGAGTGGAGCACACAGGTTGGGTGGGTGTTGAAACGCCAACGCTCTGATAGGTGGGTTCTGCTTGTGTGACACCCCTAATATCTTTTTCCTCTCTTTGGTCCCTCCTCTCTGCACTGCCTTCATCCAAGCTTCCTGACCCAAGCGGGCTCACATTAGGTGTGTAATTGCACATGCTTTCTTGTCCGTCAGTGACCTGCGACGGCTCCGAGCCGAGGTGTGCAGGTAGGAAACGAACAGGATGAGCACAGTGGTGGCTCTCCACAGGGCTGTGCATTGACATTTGCCACTGGGAAACAGAGGAAACATGAGGGCTGTGGTACTCCTCAGGGTACACTTTAAGATCGAGAACAGAGGGCCGAGGCGGTCTGTCCTGGGCGTGAAGGGCTTCCTGTCTCTGGTGAGGTTGTGATGGGACAATGTTTCTTCTCTGGGAGCCACTGCTCGCCTTCTGGGCAGATTCAGCCAGAGCCAAAGCCAACTTGCGTGCAGCACTCGTCAGGGGAGGGTGAGGAGGGAGAACAGACACTGAACTCATAAGTCTATCTGTTCCTGGGGGGGGATAAGACAAACAACGCTACAGTATGACAGGACAAACAAAGCTATGGTAAGACATGATGGGACAAGACACAAAAGCTTTCATAAGAAACTACAAAATGCATTATTATTTAAATAGGTACTAACTATATGTTAAATATAATTATACATTTAATACATAAATGTTATGAATCCAAGAGTAGTACTGACCTGGATCAGGCAGGTTCTGTGCAGACTGACTAAGGTCAGTCAGGGCTGACGCCTGGCTCGCAGTGCTGAGTGGGCTGCAGTGTTGGTAGGGCGCTCTGTGGCCCTTTCCATCTGCCAGTGGAGCTTCATACTTCTCCACAGGGGGAGATGAGGAGGGAAGAGGTGGAGGAGAGGCAGATGCATTCTGAACATCTGCTTGCGTCTTAAAGGATTTCTTCCTGAGTTTAGGAGAGAGCGGCTTGGAGGTAACCTTCTTCCCACTTTTAAAGAGAACCGGGCTAATGTCTGGAGACTGAGAGCAGCTAATGTTGTTGTTAGGAGACGAGATGGGCTCTGATTCACTAGAGCACCCTGCGCTCTTCCTCCATTTATTTACGTCTTTGTTGTGTTGCAGCCCTGGTGTAGCTGTGGGTGGGCTGCACTGAAAAGACATTGGGTCAAAGTCCAAACTAGAGATGCCGGCGGCCGGTGGACAAAGATCGAGATCATCCTCCTGGTGTGGAGATGAAATACATGCTGGGGTGCGGACACGATCAGCACCACTGTGACTCTCATTAAATGGGTGGGTTCTGTGGTCATCTTTACTTCTGGTGTTGCGTAGGTCATCTCTATAGACGGAGGAAATGGCCTCACTAGTCGAACGAGGTCTGCGGGGGCGGTAACTCGGAGGTTCCCCTGAGAAGGAAAAAACACATGCATTAGAGCACAGTCTTCAGTAGTCACAAAAATAACCCCCTGGGAGCCAAAAGCAGTGAGCAAAATGTATGATTTTAATATATGAATACCTTCCACGTTGTGTAGAGAGGTGAGAGATTCCTCACTTTTGGTAGAGCGCAATGTGCCACTATCTCCTCTTCCACCTAGAAATGTTTTTACAGAAAATTATTTTTCTCAATAAAATGAATTCTCACTAGCTCTAAAAAGAACGTTCCAACACATTCAACTGTCAAAAGTAGTTGAAGAAATTCATTTAAAAGTACAGGTACAGAAGCTTTGAAAGATACAGGTGCAGAAGCTTTATGTTTTCTGGCTGTGTAACAGCAGCAGTGATCTGACCTGGCAGTGCAATGCTTTTTATCTCATTAGGCTCGCTCGGGTGTCGCTTCAGTTTACGTTTGGACACAGACTGTGACTTGCCCAGGTGGAAAAAGGAGAGCCAGTTCCCCACAGGAGACTTCTTAGCCTTAGCTGGAGGCCGCTTGCTGCTACAACACAGAAACAAATAATTTTCAACAGTCATTGTTTCATATAACAAACGTTCACAAGCTCAAACAAGCAAACACAAATTAAAATGAGAAAAGCACATTAGTGATGCAATTAACGATGCTCATTTTCATTATGTTTTAATCATTCATCACAATTCCTCATGTCACAAGGTATCATCTGTAGATACTGCAAATTGTCTGACTTACAGTCAAAAACACAGAGCTATATAATTTTCAACTATATAAAAAAGAGAAAAGCAGCAAATCAAATTTTAATAGCTATAACTAGTAAATGTGGTATTTTTGCTTAACAAATAACTTAAATGATTATTAAACTACCAATATGTTTTTTCCCCTTTTTTACTGATCAACTAATTGTTTCAGCACTACAAAATATGACTAATCAAACACACTGCAAATCACAACTGATGACATGTTTACTCATGCAAATTAAAAATTAATGTGTTACATAAAAAGTAGGACTGATCAGACAGTCCATAAAACTACCTCTCCATTGGGAGCTCGATAACTGTGTGGAACTTGCCGAGCAGAGCTCCGGGTCCCTCCCCAACCTCGATGTAGTCACTGTGGGTGAGGCAGGGGGTGGTAGCTGGGGTGCCCAGCTGTGCCTGAGTGCGGGCCTGGGCCTCCTCCAGAGATAGTAACTTTGTGGATGGGGAGCAGACTAGCAGGGACTTAGGCCTAGATAAGGTGTTGTTACCTAAAGGTAATGTGTTAAGTGTGTGTTAGAGATGCATATAATATCAGCACAGATGCTACAAGTCATTATGTTTCTATTTTGACCTACCTGTGCTTTCCCGTATGATAGCATTGAGTTTAGGGCTGAAGAGAGCCTCAGTGTTGTTGAGGATGAACTCCACAACCACCGACTGAATACGCACCTCCATGAACGCTGCTGTGCCGCTAAAACAGGCCGACTCGATCTGTCTGGACCTGAAACACAGTTACAGTACAGCACAGCCTATTTCAAAGCGCTGGACCACTGAGACATGCTCCAGTTCACTGTCACAGAAACACCAGAAGGAAACAGCAATGTGGGTGCTAACGGTGCCAATTAAATTCAGCTTGCATGCAGCCATAGATCTGGAATGATGAAGTTCAAGAGTCACCTGAGGAGGTTAGGTGCCCAGACAATAGCCAGGTTTTTAGTGTGCATGTTAGTGATGGGGCTGAAGGTGGCCAGGTGGGAGAGGTGTCTCATGAGGTACTCCAGAGTCCTTTAGATAAAGAAGGCAAATATTTAATGTACATTTCACAAGTTACTTACAAAATATTTAGTTTCAGACAATAATAAATGTCAATCCTAGGGTCATAGGAAAGTATCATATTGGTCGACTAACACGATTATCCTCCCTATTACCAGAAGGTGGAGTCAGACATGCCACAGAACTGGAGAGTTTGGTGCATACAGGAACAAGCAGAATTTATGTTACTTTGCATGGGCGTTATTGGAAAATGCCTTTGTACAGCAGGAATGTTACACTGTACTCAGAAGTGACTAGACTGCCATTTATTGCCATATATTGGGACTTATTTAAAGCTGAGTTTCACAACTAAGACCAGGAGTTTCTATGTGTTTGAGACCTATGTGAAAAGAAAGGTTTTTGGGGGCACATTATCTTTACACAAATAAAATTAGCATCATAGCATTGACAGTTTCAGGTATTTTGATGTAGCACGCACTTTTCTAGAAATCAAACAATTCTACTTCTGGCCACCAGGGTGCAACAGTGGGCTTTAATCCTGACCTGTAATGTGGAGGCGGCAGCTGCTGGATGACATTGTGGATTTTGACCAGCCTCTCCTCATCTGTGGCTGCAGACACGGCCTCCTGTGAAGACAGAGGATAAAGCGCACATCGCTCAGGGCTGATACTCACAGCAGAGCGTAACTTCCCCACTCTCTTTTTCCCTTTTGTACTCAGAGCTGCCAGTGTTTTGGCTTACTTAATCTGCTATTCGGTTTTGGCGTGCACATCCCCTGCTGTTCCTAGAGAGCTTGGCTTAATGCAATGACCTCATTTTGAGCAGCACTTAAAAATGAACTGAACATTTTACATTGTTTTGTACGGTTCTTTGATTATCACTGAGTAACTGGAAATTTGTCCTCTGCAGCTTTTTCTCCTCACAATGCTTAACCGCTACGCCATTTTCCATTTCCATATGTATACCCAGCTTAGGTCCCTGCCAGCTCCACTACTCTGGTCCTTACTGAGAATCTGTCGTAGAGCTGGTAGGTGAGCAGAGGGTTGGGTAGCTCTCTGAAGTACAGCTTGCAGAGGGAGCCCACTGAGTGGATATCCTGTCTGAAGACTTCTCTGCTCAGGTCTGGGATCTGTTCTGAGTCAAACTCGTGCCTATATAGAGACAGAAAGAAGAAGAAGACACAGAACAGCGTGGGAGTCATCTTACTGCCCATCTGTCATTATAAAAACACAAAAACAAGGACATTAACACTATAAGCAACATTTCTTTTTCAAATTCTGATATCTTCTGAAAATCTCTTCAATAATCCAGCCAAAAGCTGCCAAATGTATAAATCAGAATTTACAAATGAACAGAACATTCATTCCATCTCTTTGACATCTTTGAAAATATTAATCTCCAAACTAAAAAAATACAATACTAATACTAATACTGTATATTTAACAGTGATGGGAAGCAAGTAAAGAAGAAGGCTCATCAAAATCCATAAATATAAACTGAGAAAATTCAATCGCCATAATCATTTCCTAAAGGACTGTGATGTGGCGTTGCAACAGTTGGTCAACAAGTTTTCATGTGAGAACTTTTATTTTGTTTGCTGTCAACACCCCAGACTATGTGCCTACCAGTTTATCTACTAATGACTCTGTGTCATGAATTCCTCCTGGCAAGCACAAAACAAATGAGAAAATCATTACAGCATTTCAAAACTGCACAGCTTGAATCTAATTGCATTTGATGGATTTAAGATCACACAACTCTAACAAACATCTCTTGGAGAGCAGCATCCATCATGTTGATAGTGAGCTCCACAGTTGCAGCTATTTTATTGGTACGTTCTGTATACTTCCAATCACTGCTTCCAAATCAGTGCTTGCTAGTGTATCAGGTCAGTCTATAATCCCACACAGAAACCGACAACTTGTCAGAATTAAGTTAACATACAAGTACCCTGCCATGCAAACACATATTTCCAGCCCTACACTTGTCAGGCTCTTATTAAACAAACTATCCTGTATAAGACGTTAATTTGGGTTAAATTTCTAATCAATGGAATGAACAAAATGAGCACAAACCTCAGTTTCTGGATGTTGGAGGAGATCCCAGACAGTCTGTAGATTCCGTCCACGACTCCATGTTTCTCTATGAAGTCAGCGCAGCTCTTAACAACCTGTGGGACTACAGGAGACAGTAGAGAGTCAAGAGAGGCTGTTAAACAGACGCTCAGTGATCACGGTGCTTCACTGTGATCACTGTAGGATGTTTTAGAGAGGAAAGTTCCTTACTATGCATTTTTGGAGCATGTCATGATACAAAAACCTATGTGTAATCTCTTCATTTTTAGTTCCACTCAAATCATTTCATACATATCAATTCAGTCTACATCAGTGATCCCTAACCCCCAAGAGGTTACAAGATAAATATGAGGGGTCATGAGATGATTAATAGGATGAATAAATATTTCTTCAACACAAAATGATACATTTTTAAGTAGTTTCTCTAGTTTTACCCTTTCAGGCCTCTAACAATTACCCAAAATCAAACAATGTGATTTTAGATCATTGAGCTAAGCCAAGAAAAAGTCCTTAGTCAGGATTTTACAAATACTAAGATCTTCAATTCAAGTTATCTTCAGCACACAAGTTAAAAATATATAATTTGGGATTCAAGGGGCTCTGCAGAATGCTTTATGTATTTAAACATAAATGAGTCTAAGAAAAAATGGTAGACTGTAAACTCCAGAATAAATAGGCAAATCTACAAGGATCAATGAAGAAGCACATCCTGCAGGCAAACCTAAAAGATGTATTCATACCACCGACTCAATTCACATCAAACATCACAGCAGTGTATTAAAAATCCACTATACAAACAGCAGATTGACTGGGTAATCTCTTCTTGGTGTATCTCAAATTTGAAAATGTGAAACATTTCAGTGTGACCAGCCAGCAGGTAAGAATTACACGATGGAAAATGAGAAAAAAAGAACCAAAAAAAAGATGCCATTGTAGGAATAATTTACCCTCATGTCCTGAGTTGTGGAGATGTTCCCCCAGGTCACAGCCAAACACTCTCTCTTTGAGGATGCCGCGCTGCCGCAGCTTCTGAGGTGGCGGTCGAGACTTCATAAAAGTCCTCAGGAACGTTACCAGCTTCCCATGCTTCTTACACACTGATTAAGACGACACACACACACACACATAACAGCCACCTTAAATCAATCAGTTTCACATCCCAGGAGCAAGTCTTAAATAAATCATCAAGCAGAAGGACAGACACACACTGAAGAGTACCTGGCTTCGGTACCGAGCTTTGAACGCTGGAGGGAATCTTGTCATTTATCAGCTCAACACAGTCGCAGGGGAAGAAACCAACCTGCGAGTAGACAGAAGAGGACGAGCGTAAAGAGGAGAGACAGAGATGGTGATATACACTTGTAAGTTCAGTGGTGTTTAGTGCTGTGGCAGACTGTAGTAGGGTGAAGGTGTAGAATTAGGTCAGCAAGCATGAGGACACAAGCGATGAAAATAGCTGGTTTGCATTCTTACTGTGCAAAGCATCTTAGGGTGTCGCTCAACCGCAATGACAAACTAGCTTTTTTTTTGCTGTTGTGTTTTTTAAAAACAAGGAGTGAACTCATTTAATCTTATTTAAGTATATATGAAAATAAGCTGTATGTGTTCATTTCTCAGTAGTAATTTCCTGGCAGAGATGTGTTCTTCTAAGAGACAGTGAAATGAAAATACATTTCGCAAGTTCCAATCCTGTCTTCCTGTGTTGATTATTCATTTATCACGTAGTACATGTTAAACATTTTTTCTGTATTTCATCGTAAAACTCTCTTACCTCCTGTAAAACATGCATTTCGTTATGTTATCCGGTGATTACGTAAATGTAGTATCCAATCAAATGTGAACATGGGTTAATCAGCGAACCCCGGCCATTATATCAAAATGCATTTCACGTTAGTAGCTGACAGAGCAATTTCTTGGTATTGGCTATGTTTGGATTTTAGCTGGCAAAAACTTTGTTTACACTTTTATAGAATGTGGCTGAGGTATCATTTATTCATCTCAGCCTCCTCCTCCTTCTCCTCCCGGTCTAACAACACAGTTGAGTGAGGCCAAAAGTCCTCTTTAGCGTAGTATCTCTCTACAGCTCCCTATCTCGCAGTATTCACCCTCATTTGAGCATTCCAATCATATCTATAGGATTTAATTTAAATCCCTCTTGTAGAGATGACGATGAAGCAAAAGCAATTTAAGTTTGACTTAAATCACTACTTTACCATCAGTGGAGGCGGAGACAACTTGTTCTTAATAAACATAACAAACAACAAACAGATGATTCACCTGAAAGCCATGCTTCCCTCTCCACCAGCCTGTGTCTTCTTTGGGAGGCATGTCAATGACTGACACAATGTCCCCCACCTAGATCACAAAGGGGGCAATAATGAGAATGAAGTCTGATCACAGCTGAGCATATTAAAAAAGGCCTTGCGATGGGATCATCATACCTCAAAGGTCAGCTCGTCTGTGGCCTGAGCTGTGTAACGTTTGGTGACGTGTGCAGCAGCGATGGCAGGCACATTGATCGAGGCTTCCTCAGACACCAGCATGTGGTTCCCCTTGTTGTCGATCTGGAAAAAAAAAAAATTTTATTATTATTTTAGCCATCTTGTCAAGAGTTAGACATGTTGGCCAAGCTTAGCTGGAAGAATGTAAGTAGGGAGAAGCAGCTGCTCTTGCTTCATTTAAAGTGACAGAGGGAGACAAGCAATGCCCACTGTTGGTATTTTGAATACATGAGCAGCAATACAATATGTTACGGTAGTGTGGTTTTATCAATTAGAATTTTCCTAGTATTTACTCTAGGCTTGCCTAGCCAATGCTTAAGCCAATGGCATAATTATCTTGTGTTGGATTATGGATTTAACAAGTCTGTTTACAGCAATCAGGAACGTCAAGGAAAAGACACAAAAGTGTCTTGAAGCCTACTCTGACATTGTTATTAAAAAATTACATTAAAAAACAGCATTGGATTTACATACATCCACTCAAAATGACCACTGTATAGCATCTCCAGCTGCAGAGCAATATACCAAATATGCCAAAGATGCCCAGCAGTTGTTCATCCAGAAAGGTTTAAACATTTATTTTTTTACATTTATAGTTCTACATGTGTTAAAGGTGAGTCCTCCAGTTTTTGAGCATTGCTAGGCCACAATGTCCTATACAGATTTTCATCAGCTGACTGTAGGCAAACAACTACAAGAATTTCAAAGGTCAATATTAAATATTTAATTAACTTAATGGGGTCCTTTCTAGAGAGTGAATAACTGCTAGCAAGTGTGACAGTTGATAAGACGATACCTCCATCCATGTTAGTACTGGACCACAGTTGATCTTGTTGTCAGCAATGGCGGAGAAGCGAGACAGGTAGGTGGCCAACATCTTGGTTACTGACTGAATGGAGACATAAGATTGTCAAGATTTAGTAAAGTCTGACTAACATGCAACAGAACTGGACTAATTTCATTGCCAGATAAATCAATAAATACAAATAAAGTGTTACTGAAGTTTCATTTCTAATGTGTGAGTAATTTAAATCCCAGATTAGAGACAATGGAGTTGTAGCTCTGTGGTACCTCAACAGTGTCCTTTAATGTGTCGTATCTTGGCAACTCGGTGAGCCTGGAGTAACGCCGGTCATAGATACACAAGTGGAGGTGTTTGTCCAGCACCCGGAAGTCTTCGTAAGATCTCTTAACCAGCCAGTTTCGACCCTGATAAAAGAGACAAAAAAAACCCGTCTGTTATGACTAAAGATAAAAACAAAGCAGCAACAAAAAGCAGTTTCAGATATCATACCATGTCATCTATTGTCCCATTGTAGCAAGTGTTGTTACCTGGCAAGTGATCTGGACCAGAAGGACCAGCTCTTTGGCATCCAGGCCAGTCTTCGGTCCTTCGCTCTGTCCCTCTGCGAAGGCCAACTATGAGTAAAAAGAACCAAAAAAAAAACATGAGGAGCTAAAATTGAGAGGGCCCATGTTCTAAATAATGGATGTGTAAAATACAAAAACCTCTCTGTATGTGACCAGCCATACAAGAAGTACATCATGTCCAACCCCATTTTTCCATTAAATAGTAAAACCACTTTGATACTGAGCTGTGGGTTTGAGTGTACAAACCTAAAACAATCTCTAGTAACAAAGAACTATGTGAAGAGAGAAAGAGATGTGTTAACATTTTTAAAAAGGATTTCTTCATTGAAACTTCTGATGAATGCTCTTTGAACATGAAAACCTTCATGATAAAGTTTAGATGGAAAATAAGTACAGTATATTTCCTCTGCCACCAGCATAGAAGTGATTCACATTCTCACTTCACCACATTTCCTGCAGAATTAAATGTATAATACATAAGCTGCTGAGATATCTGAGCTTGGAGGGGGAGTAGATTTAGTACAGATTTCTTCCTCCTCACCAATATTCTATATGCCCCAAAACTGAGAAGATCAAAGCCTGTGAATACATTGATAGACATTACTGTAGAAGAGACTTCAAAGCCTGGAAGCCAAGGGAAGTTCTGGTTATTTATAACTGTTAGCATCTCATCCAGATACACTGTTACACAACACACAGCGACCTAGTTACTGCTCAACAGTAATACAGCAAACCAGGCAGGCAATGAATGCAGAATGAGAAATTTGTTTTTGAATAAGTCATGATGGAGGAGCTCGTATTCACTGAATGGATTTGTTTGAAATAACAGTCCGATCTAAGCATATGAGTTAAGTTCTGGTGGGGGGTCAGGAGGCCAAAAATGATGATGAGAGGATTATACAAACAATTAGAGATAGACCAAGATCCTTTTGCGATAAAACATGTAACTAGCTTGATACAAAAAAAAACAAATGATGAAACAAAGAGGCAAATAACTGAAAGTTTTCATTGAAGGCATGTCTAAGGATCATTTCCTCTTCGATGGTCACACAACAAAGCCTACTTCTTTCAAAATAAAACCACCAAGTCTTCAGTCCTTTTTTCAATAAATAACATTGCAGTAATGTTTCTGCGCAAACATCTAGCACCAGAAGCTCAAATTAATATATAATCGTCTGCACGTTCAGGTTACCTGCCACTAAGGCATCTCAGATATCCATCCACAACAAAAGGAAGTGGCTCTCTCTTTGTGTGCAGCCGCAGTCCTGGACCTCAATAAGCTCCTCCAGGAAGCCAGTTCTTGGCTGAGGGCAGCAGAGTTTAAACGCTACTCCTTACTTGCATGTTCGCTATTCCCTGCCGTCTTTACGTAAAATGCTCATTGACAGGGCTTAGGATCACCACGCGCTCACTGCTCTATTCAAAGCAGAAAATATAAAAAGAGGATGCTTCCCACTGTGTGTCTTACCCCCCTTCCTGCCTCCCTCTTTCCATCTCTTCCCCCTCCTCCCTCTCCTGTACGCTGCCTCCATCGCCTTCCCCCTTCCCCCTCCTCCCCCCGTATCCTTTCTCCAGTGACAAAAGGGGTTTGGCAGTAAATGGGCTCAACCGGCACACACAGATGCACAGGCTCATCCATCATACAGAGGCAAAGCTGCACAAGATAGATCGACGGCCCTTCTTCATTTCAAAACAATTCTCGGTCATTCGACTCTCAAGGCAAGACTGGAGCTAATCTGGAGAGGAATCAGTCAGGCAGACTGCAGACCGAGGCAGTCTGCTGTCCTTGTGCTATTCTGTGATTAGGATACATGAGACCTGATCAGTAGCCTCCCTTCCTGCCGCCACAGCCTGTGAATACAGAGACAGCGAAATGCATCATGGGAGACACAAGAACAAAGACTCATCTCTTAGATAAAGTCAAGAAATGAATAAAAAATAACATACAAATGTAAAATAAAAAAATGTGCACAGTGGCATGTATGTTTGTATGCATGTACAGCTTTCAGTGTCAAGTGACTCCCCAGACTGGTATTTCTTGCCTAGCTCAGATCGGCTTTTTTCTTTTTTCCTCCCTGTGGAGCTTTTCAAGGTCACTAAAACTGTTGTGCAGCTTCACTTGTCTCCACTCTACTGATGGAGCCATCACAGTGAACGCAACCACAGCTGGACATTTACCCAACAGACTAAGAGCATCCTGGGATTTAAGTGGCACCCAGTCCACTTCACTTCACTGTAGTCCATTACTGCTACATGTAGGGACTCAGCCCTACAGCATGCACACACTGCTCATGCGCATTTTTGTGTTAAGACTTACACTGACAGCTTCTGGTATGTGGAGAGACAACTGCTGCACTCTTCTGGCCAGCAAACTGAACTGCACTAAGGTTAACCAGGCGGTTAACAGTCACTTCCACACGACTGAGCAGCCACTAGTGCTTCACTGCTTCTTATTATCACTGCTGCAAATATACTGTTCTTAAACATAAAACAAGTCTATATGTCCAAATCATTCGTTGGCTACTGAGAGTCATTTTAAAGACCTGCACATTAAAGACCACAGGTATTCAAATCAAGGCCGTGCATCTAATGTATGCAATTTGCAAATTTTCTCTTAATAATATAGTTATAGTTATAAACTGCAAACACTTCTTTGGCCACCGTTGTGATTGTACCGTAAAAAGTATCACAAAGACATACCTATACTATTATCATAGACATAATATGATGTTTATTTGCACTTTATGTCCAGATAAAAGCAGGTGTGTTGAAAGAGAGTGGGCGATACAGCCTTAACACACTGCACGCTCCCGCGGACAGTAATCACTTTTCAGCAGACGATCACTTTTCGGCACGGCACCTGTCTGCTCTGCTGTCAAGTCTTTCTGGCTACGTAATATCTGATTTCAGGTCTGTTAACACTTTATACAGTCTATGATTAATACACAGTTAAAAACGGGGACATTTCCAGTTACAGGTCCAGACAGGGCCAGCCACCAAAACCGGAAAAACAGGGACTTCTGGTCACCCTAACTGAAACCCTAAATGTAAAGGCTTACATTTAGCGTTTGCACCTTCTTAGTTTAGTATGTTAGCATGCTAACAATTGCTTGTTAACACTAAACAGAAAGTACAGCTAAGGATGTCATTAGTTTTGTATGTATGTGGAAAAAAATTAAACTTAATGCAATTCCTCCTTAAGGGAATATGAATATCTGTACCAAACTTCATGGCAATCCATCCAATATTTTTTAAGACATTTCACTCTGAACTAAAAATGTCAGCCTCATGGTGGCGCAAGAAGAAAAGTCAGGGGATCATAATTAAGATTTATCAGATATTTCAGTCTGCACCAATGACAGAAACCAACTGACAGACAAAGTGACATCGCCATTCCTAGAGCTGTGCTGCTAAAAATACCCAAAAGATTTGGTTACAATATTGCAAAAATATTGTACAATAGAGCATTTACCTCTAGCTACATCTAACTGTAACCATATTTTCTCACACCCCCCTTTGTTTAGTCAAAACAGGTTTTCACTTTCAAAATGAGTCATCTCCTACAATTCTTGGATAGACTCAGCTGTCCATCTAGGAAACAACTGTATCTCAGTTACTGGTTGACATCATGTGCTTAAATCAAACTAACATGGCGGGCTCACAGGTTTACAGAGGTCAGATGTGTCTGACATTAATTTACCCTAATCCAGAGGATTATCACGCTGTTGGAACCAGATCACTGCACTAATAAAATCTCTAGTAGTGAAAACATAATGATTTATGCATGGCGGGGTACAGTTCTGGACAATTAATATTTGGTAGCTCTCCTACTTACAACTTTAATTTGACATTTCAGGAAGAAGGAAAATACAATAATGAGGGCGGGGCTGTCCACAAAAGACAAACAAGGATATATCCGCTGCCACGGTCATTCTCATGCAGAAGACACAGTGTAAGTATTTTCAGGGCTCACCTGAACATTGCCAAAGTCAACAGTCTCATAGTGGAAATGGGCACACTCTGCCAACCTGGGGAAGTGACCTCTGGGGAACGTCAGCCTAAAAACACACAGCACAACAGCGCCTCATCAGTATTCAACACACTGACACACTGATGGAGAGAAAAGCAAAGCAAAAAAGGGCAAAATAGGGAAAAAATAGAGAGATTAGGCCTATGTGTGTGGGTTAAAGATGCAGCAGGCGGACTCATCAGTCTGTGCCGCACCCATCATTTTATAAGTCCTCATTTCACTGGCCTGGATAAGAGCCCTGTTTTACAGCCTATAATAGCAGCAACGCTGTCATGGGGAGCACCTACTTCTTCATATTCTTGACCTTCATACTAGCCGTGCTGACGCAGGAGCGTAGGAGGGGCTCGGCTGAGTGCTCTGTGATGTCATCACTTCGAACCTGCCAAACAGAGAAAGCAGACATCAATAAGTGTCAGTCAGTCACAGGACAACTGATAAGAAAACCGATTACAGTCAAGAATAATTATGTTGATCGCCATAAAACAGCTTGGACGAAGGACAAACTTACAACTGTTTCAAGGATAAAGTAGTGAGTAGTAAAACTAAAGTGCTAATGTTAGGTTAGGGCTATATTATGCTTAATATGTTACATTATATCATTATGTTATTCTAATGTATCTTTTACATATGTTATGCTTTGGTATATATTATATATAGTTTTGATGGTTATGTTTTGCTATGCTAGCTTAGGCTATTGTAATATTACACTTTGATTTGCTAAGTTATGTTGTTATTTAATGCTAATCTTATGCCACTGTATGTTATGCTTTGCTTTGCTAAGCTAAGTTAGGCTAATATTATGTTGTCTCATGCAACTGCAATGTTATGTCATGGGAGTCTCTGCTTCGCTGTTATGGTATGCTAATGTCATTATACTTATATCAAGCCAATGTTGTTATGCTATACTAAGCTAGGTTGTGCTATTCTATCTTAATGTTATGTTATGCCAGTATAATGTTATGCTATGCTTTGCAATTTTAACATATGCAATGTTATTTATGCTAATATGACGCTGATCCTGTTCTGGTATGTTCTGATATGTTCTGAAAGGTTAGGTCATGTCATTATTATTATCACTAAAACGTATAGCACCATTTCATAACAGCAAATATCTCAATGCACACTTCATATAGAGCAGGTCTAGACCGTACTTTTTTTAGTATTATTTACAGAGACCCAACAATTCCCACCATAAGCAAGCACTTGGTGACAATGGCAAGGAAAAACTCCCTTTTAACAAACAGAAACATTGAGCAGCACCTAGGCTCAGGATTGAGTTGAGGAGGGAATGTTCAAATGAATCTTTGAAAAAATTGTTCTTAAGGCATGTCTGTCTATTAAGTATTGTTAAATATTTGTGTATTGTACTATTTGCTTTGTTTTGCCCAGTTTGCAATTGGATTTGTATGTTTGTGGATATGTGACACGGGTACAGGATGATTTACGATTTGAATATAAAAACTTAAGCTTAAATTAAATTAAGGAAAATAATTTATGCATAAAAACAAAATATGCTGTACTTAAAGTGCAACTAACACACTGAAAATGCTTTGTCACTTATCCAAGAGACTTTGATTCTAAAAAATGGAGGGAAAGATGTAAATAAAGCTTGTAACCTGGGGTACCCAGAAGTAAACAGAGGGGGTGATGACATCACTTGTATGTGAGTATTGTCATAACACCTTTACCTCAGCAGTTCTCACTCTCACTCCTGACCTGGAGGTGAGACATCCTCAAATGCAGTTTTACACTTGGTGTGGAACCTTCACAGTGACTACTGACTTTCACATGACTGTGACCTCAGTAACATCATGTTATGGTGACATCATGGTGTGACTCACCTACACAATCAATGCAGCCTTATGGAAGAAGGGTGACATGTCCGTTGGTGTGTTTATGTAAGTAATGATTTAGAGTCGTGTGTGTGTGTGTGTGTGTGGGCGGGTACCATGGCAGTGGATGTCTCCTGTGGCTGCTTCTCTTCTGGAGGATTACCATTTGTAGCTTGAAGTAAGGCATCTTCTTTGTCCAGTTCAGTACATGGTAGCAAATCTCTGCAGAAACAGACAGGCTAAACTTAAAACACAAGAAAGCATTCATAAAGTCTGGGGTTTTCAAATAAGATTTGTAGTTTTTTTTAAATACAGCAGAGGGAGCAAGTGAGTGAGATGAATTCACAATGTGTGGCTCAAATCATGACATTGCACCACCATGGTCCAAAAACATGTACTAGGACTGTTGTGTGTGAGTCTTCATTAATAAAACATGACAAAATAACTATCTTTTCTAATCTAGTTGGGAACAAATCCGTCATGCAGATAACAGAATCTCTCACTATGGTGGGGTCAACAAAAAGCTCTGGTGTCTTTTGTATGTGCTCAGGACAGAAAAGCTTGTCTATTCAGAGAGCCATAAAAGCAATCCTCCCACAAGGGAGTGCTACACAAAACCTTCACTTGAAATGTGACTCAGTGCATTCGGGAGTGGAGGGTGAGGTCCTTTCAGCTCAACTTTTCAAAGAAGAGAGAGACGGGCCTTGGATTTGTCACAGTGATTCAGCGTGATGAGATCAGGACATGAGGCCAAGAACAGTGACACACAGTGCAATTTATGTGATCCACAGCAACAGTATTAATTATGCATACACAATATAATTTCATAGGAAGTACAGTGAGTTTCAGACCTGATGAAGCTTTAAACAGGAACAGTTTTCTCTGTCTCCCGCTGAGAACAGGGTCACATTTTAGCCTTACCATTACACAGCTGCTACTTTTATTCATGCCGCATCTCATTACTTCTCTTTTTCATGATCTTGATCGGATGCCATGAAGCGCAGAAAAAAGAGAGTAACTCACCCCTCAAGGACGTCACTACTTCCTGGTTCACCCTGGGGTCCTGAGGCAGCATTCTCAATCACCGCGGCAACCACACATCCAGCCTCCATGATGCTGCCTGACTGCAACAGCCCGCTGTAGAGAAACGTGAGTGGGAGGGATAGAAGAGAGTGAGGGTGGGCGGGTAGAAGAGTAGAGGATGGGAGGAATAGTCCCATGCAATGTAACCGCCAGACGTCAACCCACTTGAGGATGCGGCGCGCGCGACTCTCAAGGCTACAATCCACAGAGCCCTGACTGTAATCTGCGATGACATCATGCTACAGTGCTATGGGGCTGTTTCAGTGATAACGCATGTCAGGCTGCAAATTCATGGGATGGTTTTCACGAGAATATCAGCTTTTTTTGCATAGACTTAAAGGTTTTAGATGGAAACAACCATTTCCACCTGAAGGAAATGTCATGATTGTCATAGCAGCTTCATTACACGTCCCTGGATAACATATGCAGGTTAAGGGTTGTTATATTGGCTATTAATACCCATGAATGTGTGAAAATCAACATATAAGGCAAAAAAATCCCTTCATGTTCTGCCATTTTATGTTTCTCCGTACAAACTGAATAAACTGAAAATGGGTCAGAAAATCTAAGGATCTATGTTGTTATCACACTGTGGCAGATTTACTGCAAACCTGCACCACTTAAAATACTGTAATGTTCATTAAGGTAAGTCTCTTTTAGAGAGGTCTAAATTAAGTTTTGAGTTTATATGGTGCTCACATGGTGCCCATCCACCCATTATTTATACCTGCTTATCCTTATCCAGGGGCTGGTGCCAATTCCAGCTTAGATTGGGTGAGAGGCAGGGTGCACCCACCCACCAGTCTGTCACATAACTAAAACCAACAACTAGTCACAATGACATCCACGGACAATTGGTTGCCAATCAACCTAACCTGCATGTCTTTGGTGTGTGGGAGGAAACGGGAGCACCTGGAGGAAACCCACGCAGGCACAGGGAGTACATGCTAACTCCAGCTGGCACGTTTGAATCTGAATCCAGAACCTTGTTGTTTTGAGGCAACAGTGCTAACCATGTGCTGCCCTTCCCACATGGTGTATATTCCTAAACAATGTTGCGTTTAAAGAGGCCATATTATGCTATGTTTCAGGTTTATAATTTTGTTTAGGGGGTTTATCAGTATAGGTTTACATGGTTTCACTTTCAAAAAAAGTGCCCCATTTTTGCCATGCTGCTATTGCTGCAGCATCTCTTTTAATCCTGTGTGCTAAACGCTCTGTTTTAGCTACCGAGGGAGGCATCTCACTTCTAATCAATCCACATGTGCAGTACCAAGGACTACTAGCCAATCAGAAGCTGAGTAGGTTGGGTCCTGACAATCAAGTTAGTGTGATCCAAAACAAAACTGTTTCAACCTGGTAACCATGGCTTCAGTTCAGCCGTACATGTTAGAGCCTGAGTTCGATCCCAAAACAACCCGAACCAGCTTCACAAACTAGATTTGAGCAAGAGTTTCAGAGTGGCATATTATTAATTTGTCACAAATACATCTTTCATATGTAATGTTTTAACAGTGCACTGCATCTACTTCACAGTAACAACTTTATGTCCATTGACTGCATGTAGGGTTTCTAACATTATTTTAATTTCATATTCAGTTTAGGGCGTGCCACACTAGCAGCTAGGCGAGCATTATTAGGCATATTATGACACATGTTACATAGTGACGGGTTACAGAAGTAAAGGCTGGACTACAAGCCAGCTGTTTTCAGGCAGTTCAGGAGCAGTGTTTTCTGCGGAAGATGGTGACTCCCTTTGGGATGGTCTCTGGTCTTTTTCACTTTGAAAACAAATAACACAAACAAATACATACATACATACATACATACATACATACATACATACATACATACATACATACATACATACATACATACATACATACATAACAAATCCTTGATATACTGTTACAAAACAACTTTGACCATATGCTATCCATGAGAATCCTACCAGGAGAGCCCCTATCACTCCCACTTTTTACCAGATCCATTACTACAACTCCTCTCTTACACTGTAAACAAACAGAAGGAATGTCCTGATGAAGCGAAACTAGAGTCGTCCTCTAAAATCTTCCCATAACTTGTTTCCAAATGTATGTGGTTGCTTAGCATTAAACAATGAATTTAAGGCATGTGGGCACAAAAACAGGCATCCCTCAGCCACAGTCTCTCGAATTAACAGAAGGCAGTTTTACCTCTTCCCTAAGCAGGTCTGCTAATCAACACAGAAATGTTTGGAGTAACGAGTAGATTCATCAGCCCGGACCATTGCTGTACTAGCAGTTTCCCACAGGCCCGTCTGGCCCGTAGCCTCACTGGGTTGCTGTTGACTGACTTCCACAAAACCTCATGACTCAGCAGAATGTGAGCAGGCAGACAGGAATACAGGCCAGGTCGAGCTCCACTCTCCACATCTCATGCTGTATCTCCTCTCTAATAGACACCATAACCTTGCCAGAGGAGAGCCAACTCATTACACAGACAGGACATGAATTTACAGTTGACAAGTGCTACATCAAGTGCCTGGACGAAAAGTGTTTGGAAAGTCATATGAATGAACATTGTGTCACTGAATTATGCAGGACAGGAAGCATTAGGAGTATTTGTAGTATAATAAGTGCATCTTTGTATGTCTTTAATATGTCAGATGACACAAAAACAAAGTTGTACTGCACAGTCATCAAGATATGTTGATTATCATCACCTCGTTTATAATATTTTGGCTATGTGGTTCTAATGGGCAGAGATTCCTAGCTGCTGCATGCATTCTATGATAAAATATGTTGCCTGACCTTGCTGATTGTACCACATCAGACAGCGAGTCTTTTCAAGTGTAGGAACATGTTGTACTTCACATTGCAGAAGGGGCTGGAGAGCTGGGTACTTTAAAGCTGCTTAAAGCTTTTGTTTCCATCTGAAAGGCTTTGTGGGAGAGGAGCTGAAGACAACAGAGAGCAACATATGAGCATGTGTTGTAATAGCAGGCGCCCGTCAGCATTATGACTATTTTGGAAATGCCCTAAATAGTTTGAGCTATAAAAAGACAAAAAAAAGGTCAGGATTTTAGGTGGTGATCTTGCTCTGCACATATCATTGTCCATGGCAGAAAAAAATGGGTGGCACATACTAACACTTTGTGCAGCATCATAGAAACAATGGCAAACCTGGTGCCACAAAATATCTTGACTATGGTTTAATAATACAAACCTTGGAATGATCATCGCCCAAACTGCAGTAATTCAGGCAAGTATCTCCTTTCCAATCATTGTCTATCAGTTATATCCAAAGTATTAAGAAAAACAATAAGCAAGCTGTTTTACCTGTCACACTGAATGGAAGAGATACGTTCAGCACAGAAGGATGTCGCCCTGGCATCCGATGGCCTACATGGCGTTTTCAAGAAAAATAGGGCAGCCTACAAAATGTTACGCACTGTTTATGAAACCGTTATCAGGCAAGTAGGTTGACATAAAGAATGCCTGCCTTCATATTTGTAGCTACAAACACACAGCAGATGCATCTAAGTGAGTCACAGCTACTTTTTCACATATGAGAGGCGGGAGAAAGGGTGAGAAGAAAATAGAGAGAAAATAGAAACTGCCTGAAACTTTTAGCTTTTCTGTATAAGGGTTTGACAACACACATATTAATGTTAATGTAACTCATCATATATGGATATTAGGCAGTACTTTTACACCTCTATAGGTGATCATGGACTTAAATCACAATGGCAATAAAATCTGGTATGATGGGCTGACCTGCATAACAAACTTTTGCTAACTAATTAGTGCAGGTATTGAAGTAAGGTATGATAAACATGTAATAATAAGTTATAATAATAATAATAAGGATGCTTTGTCATTATCTCTGTTGGCTGTCCTCTTTTATACCACTGTGCAAATGCCAAAACATGGAGGGAGAGATTACGAATTTCTGGAATTTCCAAAGGATGGAGAATTTGGGTATAACCTAAAGTACATGAGCCACAGCCCAGAAATTTTTTTAACTTTTATTTTAAATCCCTGCAGTTGACATGACATTTTTTTATGTTATAGTATGCCAAATAAATGATTAAACCTGCAATAACTGATCGTTTGCCTACATAGACGCTAACAAACAGTTGCTTATTTACACATCCAGCACATATGGAGCAACATTATCAGTCATTTGGTGTTGTGTTTGTGTCCAAATGATGAATGCAAGACCAATATTCACTCTCTTTTTAGCTCTGCTAGTCTATACCAACTCCTGAGGGACATATCTGTCTCTTTAGTTGCTAAGTGCTCTACTATGTTCACCAGCTAGTCGTTAACTCAATGTCTATCTACTGTTTGGTGCTGGGAAGATAGTCAACAGTCGGTTTATGGACCGACAGCTGACAGATGCACCTGAAAATCATGCGAATGAGAGCTGTGAGAGTAAACCAAAACACACAAAAACGCACAAAGTTGTCGGCCTGCAATTCGCTTAAAACCTCCGTAGGCCTAATGGTGTGTTAACACTAAAAGCAAAATTTCTCTTGAGCGAGAAATTTGCATGACGCTATGTTGCAAAAGCCTATCAGCGGTGAGACTGTCGAGACGTCACAGACAGATTCAGAGCGTTGTTTGGAGAAGACCAGACAGACCAAGGGAGTGAACGGCCGCTGGCTGATGGAGAGCTGCTAAATTACGGTGAAGTGTAGAAGAAAGAGCTTTTGGACAAATAAACATCAGTAGTTGGACTGGATTATGCTCAGACAACTACGCCGTTTACCCGTGGGAGGAGTTCAGAGTTAAATGCTTTTTAATAATTCAGCATTTCACTTCAGTTTTAGGTTTAAAACTTTGACTTAGCTTCACTCGAGCTTCTCAGGAGGAAGCTTCCGTGTATTTCAGGTTCCACCTGAGTCCAGAAAAAATGCGCCTGTTACTTTATTCCAGCTATCATTGTAATTTACTGTGAACAAGTTAGCATAGCATAGCTTTGATCGATTCGAACTCCATTCAGAAAACAAACATTTTAAAAGTTGTTGTCCTCCTGACTTGTTGGCAGAGCATGAATTCAAATGTTTAATAAATCGGCATCATATTGTAGTTATTTCGGCATCAGTTTGATCCATTTATTGCTATTAAATCACAGAAAAATGTTTACTTTGGGTTCATACAGCTGTACTAATCACTGGTAGTGTTTGTTTGCGTTATTGCGTTGTGTGTGAACACTCTGCAGTAGTAGCGATAAAACCCCCGCAAGGAAAGCGTTGCGAGGAGTAAATTTGCGTTGTATGTGAACCTGAGTCCGGTGATAATTCTCACTGCGAACGGGCCCTTTCAATTACATGTAATTATGTGATCTATTATGAATATAGTTTTAAAAAGCATATTAGCAGTTTAAATGTACCTTTATCATGCCTTTATTTTTATGCATTTTTAACATCTTCTTCCCCCAGAAGATGTGGGTGACAGTACCCTGCGGTCAGCTTGGGGAGAAGTTGGTTTCATGCTCTCATTCAAAGCCCTGGAATGCAGTCAACACCAGCCAGAGACGCAGTGGAGAAAGGCCTGTGGTTTCCATGGTAACCTCTCTCCCATCCATCGTGACTTGATGATCCTCCAGACTGAGGATGAGGTGGCACGAGGAGGAGGGAAATGAAGCCTTAGAGAAACCTTTGACCACAAGCTTTGACACATCATCACCACTGTCATCATCATCAACAGCCAATCTGCCTGAGGCGATGACATTGTTGCTCCCTCTGCCTTGCGGGATTCAAACACTCGGTGTGCTGCTGCTCTCTCAGTGAACATATTTAAAATCAATCGTCTTTACTGGAGCTTTGTCACTCATTTTACTTCTTGTGGGAGGAGGAGGAGGAGGTGGGGTCATATGATCCTATAATCTTCTTGAAATCTACCAGAGTGAGATTAAGTTTATTTCATCTCACACTGAGTCGGTGTCACAGCTCAATCTTTGTGCAACCCTGCAACCTTCAGAGTCACAATGATCGCAGATGAAGGGCATGAGAATCGGATGAACAGCAGGGCGATTAAATAGTAGACAACAAAGATGCAAATATTTAATCAACAAGCCGGATCTGTCACCTAAGCCTAAGCCTAAACCGGAGTATAGGCCTTTCTGTTTTAAGAACACATTCCACTAAAATAAACAAATAATAAAGTACAAATAAAGAGAGGAGGGACAAAGAGTGGGACAAATATTTTAGGAATACAAGAGAGGATATAGCTATCGCACAATGCTATTGGCAGACCAACTTAAATATTGGGAGTCACAGAAATTCCCACACAGTTTACAGGATTACAGTCACCTGCCCAATCTAATGCAATCCAATACAACATCCCTGCAACAATTACTACCTTTCTAAAGGTCATGGTCAGCCAAATCAGAGATGTTGACTCATCTCTGTTGTAATACTGTTTAAGGCTGTGATTGTGTTGGACTGTATTACATCATAAAATACCCAACATGTACCTAATATTTTGTCTGTACAACCTCCAGAACACATACAAGTACTGTATATTGTAGGCACAGGCTCCAACATATAATCTAGAGCTGAATTACTTTCTTTAAATTATTAATTTATGAATTAGTTGGTCTATAAACTGCCTGTTTACCAGTTTACCATTTTGTGTCAGTTATTTTCCTATCAATCCTAAGTGACTAATAATTTTTAGCTTAATATAAAATACCAAGGCTTCCCATTGTGCTGTTGGGGTGCAGCTGTCAGTAGATAATCGTCAAATCGTTTGGTTTATAAAATGGCAGAAACAGAATGTTATTTTTACTTAAAATAATTACTTAAATGTTTAATTAAAAATAGTTACTTGTTAATTTTCTGTCAATTGTCTAATAATCGATCAATTCATTTTCAGGTCAACACAAAATACCTATTATCTACCTTTTATTTTGTGCCAGCACCTTCCAACACACAGACACACTGTATACTGATATAAAGTAATGCAAAGAGAGGGAGTTTTTAACAGTTTAATCAACAGCTAAAATCTAAAATAAAAATCTATGAAATCAAGCTTTACCAAGGTAACACATTTTACAGGGATGATGCAGTGTATTGTAGTATAGTAGTTTGTGCCCTTAACACTGCATTACAGAAAATTCACAAGAAGAAAAACCCAGGACTAAAATCCTATTGACAGATAAACTCAGACTTGTTTTCAAAACCTGGGATGCATTCAGCACACCATTACCAGCGCTCTAAGCCAACTGGAAACTCAACTGGTAAGCAGTGGGAAAAGTTTACCAGTGTACTATGACCTGTTGGGCCTCACGGATCCCCGGTCAGCTTCATGGGTAAACAGACACTCACACACATACACACACACACACACACACACACACTCACACATAGACACACACACGGTCATCTGATGTTGTCAGTGAGAGGCGGATCAATAGGGAAGGGGGCTCTAGCAGGTGTTAAGATGACATCTTCTGGGCAGTGACAGCAGGTTAAACGCCAGGCTTTTGTCTGTACAATACGTGATAGTAAGTGAATCAGCCTACCTGTAACTGTGCACGTTGCTCCACTCCGCTGCCTCCTCTATGCTGCACAGCGCTGCGCTTCTCAACGAGGAAACATGTTGTCAGCATCGCATTGCAGAAACGCTTTGCTCGGACACACACACGGGCTACAGCTGATCATCTGAGGTAGATGGGGGGTTTTTAGGATAAAAACTGTGCTCGGGTGCGACATCGCCGAGGCGGTGTGGGAGTCATCCCGGAGAGCCGCGCGACTGTCTGACTGACTGCTGAGAATCTGCACTCGTTACCAGGGAGCGCGCACAACTGATCTCGTGCCCGCGCCGTGGATATTTTAGCCCCAGGGGTTCTCAGACCTTTACAATGTCAAGGACCCCAATATGAGGGAAGGCATGAGGGGTATGCATGGAGCCCCTGTGTGATTATATTCACCAGCCCGAGGAGCCCCATCTGGCAAGTTTGTGTGGTGTTAGGTAATGCTTGGTACAGAATTACATAACCATCTAGTGTAGGTGGGGTGGTAACAGGGAGAGGAGTGAAACCTGGTGTGCAAATCATTTCATCCACATGTGTTATATTATTTTGCTTGTCCAGGAGAAAATGAGAAACCCAGTTATTCCTTGTTTTATGATCCCTGGAAGAGCCTCATGAAATGTGACAGAAAAACGGATTAATTGTTTGCCATTTTATAAGTAAACATAACACATAAGCAGCACATATTTTACATTTATTAGCTGTTTGCTAAATGTGAAGTTGCACTCAGGAAACAGCTAGCTTAGTATATCATAAAGAATGGAAACTAGCTCTGTCCAAAAATTAAAACATGCATAAACCAACACCTCTACAGCAAACAAATGTTTGTTTATCCTGTTAAAAAACCATAAAAACAAGAGGGCTCAGTAACTTCTTTAAAGTTTGGATTTAAGAGGGGATGTTATTGGTAAGATGTTAGCTTCAGACAGAGCCTGGCTAGCTGTCTCCTCCTACCTCATCTATGCAAGGCTAAGCTAACCTGCTGCTGCGCTATTAGTCTTATAAATCTTTTCATCTAACCCAGCTAAATGTAAGATTTTGGAGCTTTTTTTCTTTTCTGTGAAATTATGACAGGCATTGTTCACTGTTTTGTGTACTTAAAACATAATATAATGGCTAGTGAAAAATACAAAACAATTAAACTTAACTAAAAAATAACGTGCAGATATTAGCATTTATGAGATAGGCCTCTAAATGTATTTGACCAGCGGATTAACTGCACTCTAGAGTTTCCTCAGGTGTATGTTGCTCATTTGTTTCCCAGCCTGCCAGAGGGAATTTGAACAAGAGCACAAAGGTCAATCTGACAGACCTCATCCTTTTCCAAGCTGTTTGTTTTCCGTGTTCTGTCTCAGCCATTGCCACACAATTCATTCCTTAACGTTTGGGTGGAGACTACAGAGCTAGGATCAAAATATAAGTGAACAACACACAAGCTTACATTTAAAATCAGCCTTTGATCTTCCTTAAGGATGTTTTGTTCTAAATTAAGTTAATTAAGCATTTGTCAGATCTTAGACTATATTTAAAGGATTATAGTGTTTTTTTAAGTAAAAAGGTTGAACCTGGCACTAAAACTACTGGACTGCAGCATGTATGTCCTAGAATAAAAATTTTAAAAACCCTGACCTGAATAAGCCGCTTTTATCACCACACTATCTTCCCCACTCTCTGCCCAACACTTACACCCTGTGTCCAGCACATGAACTACACATAATTCCTCACAAATAGGATCAGACAAGGTTTGAGACAAAACCACAGGAAAATAAAACCTCTTTTGATTTTTTTATTATATCAAAATACAAAAATTTGAGAGGAAAATTTCGTATGGGACTAAGCATTTGATGATATGATGACGTGAATACAACACTGCTTTCATATTCTCACAGACATGCCATAGATAGAGCATAGATCATGTGCTAGGCCCATGTCTACGTCATGATGAGCCACCAGTGAGCCTGTGCATTTTCCCTATAAAGGCTTTTGATGGCGACTGACATTATATATCCAGGCCAGTTGGTAACAGGCCAGTGTTTTTTTACACCATAGTTCGCTTAGGTTTCTGTTTACTCAATAAAGAAACAAGATCCATGGCAGTTGAACATGAAGAGTGAGTAAGACATGATCTCAGACAATACAGATTTCACTGGACAGCAGTGGCAAACGAGAGAAAAGTAATACAAATATTATACATAAGGCTTTGGTACAGCACCATACAGTATGAGTTAATTGCTCACAAAAAGTTAAGTGAAGCGTAATACCTGATGTAGTGACAGAACAGAATGACAAGTCTAAAAACTGATCCCCAAAAAAAGAGAGAGAGAAAACATCAGGTTATCATTTTAAAACAGAGAAAAGTAAAAAATGTTTTTGCTTTTTGAAATATTTACATATGAACATTGTTGAATTAAAGAACATTTATGGAGACAAATTATGTACAAAAAAACAGAATAAACAACATATAATACACAATGTAAACATGTGATGTACAGCACAGAGTTCAGTGGATGAAAATGAAATGAAATGTAAATTTTCTTTCTTTTGAAGCACTACTTGGTTTGCTTGAGTATGAGCATTAGCTAAAACAGTCAACAATGTAGTGCTTATTGTAGCCTACGATAATAATACATTCTAGTTTCTCAGTGCTGGTACACATGAAAAAACAGAGAATATAGAAAATACTACATATTTCTATTTTCCGTCCAATAACAACCAGCTCGGATGTCCATGAATGATTGCTAAATAGGCATTGTTTTTTTGTATTGTCTCTACATGCAAGATTAATACAATAAAAAATCAAATCGGTTTCTAAGTATCATTCTACCAGCACCTAGTGATGCACTAAAAGCTGTAAGCAGAAAAATTGGAGGAAAAAAACAACATAAGATTGAGCTAACAGTACATCCAAAGCAGCCCTCTTAAACACTGTACATGTTTCTGTTGAATATGCAAAAAAGAGCCCGGAAGACGACATCCATTCGTAAATCCCATGGAGAGGATGTATGAGCTTCCCAATACCTTTCTACCAGTAGATTTAGCAGTAAATACAAATGAGATCTGATGACTACTCATGGCTATCCTGTACAGTACTAGTAGGAATTCTACCGTCAGAACGGTGGTGAGATGATGTGAGACGCTTACGCCCCTTGCAGTAGTGTGCTTGAAAAACAGTGCTGTTAACCAAAGATGGTAGACCTACAGGAAGTGTGTAGAAAAGATCCTCTCATGACCTGACGATGCTCTCAGATTCCCTCATATGTGTCCTGTGGCGTGTACTAATCTAAATCAGGTTATGTTTCTCCTTTTTTTAGGCTGGGTTAATATTTTCAATATCATCACAAATATACTTTAGAGAGGGTACCTTGGAAGCACAGACAGACATTGCAAACACACTATAGAAAACAGGTCATCTTGAGTTCATCTGAATGTCACAAGTCTATTATTTGAGGTTATACTTCTATTTTCCATTGTCTATCACTGTCATCACACCATGATACTGTTATGATAAGGACCTATAGTGTCTACCGGAGCTAGTTTAGTTGCTCAAACACACAGGGCCGAAAGTGTTGCTTGTGGAAACAGAAAACGGAAAAATCTTTAGACCTCTATTCTACAGCACCACAAAGTTAAACATAGCACCAAGTCGTAATGTTCAAAGCAACTATGCCCTAACACGCTTTTCTTTATCAAACTAATGTAAACACAATTTCCTCCACAGCACGTATTGTACATGACTAGAGCATGTCTGTGACTCTTAGAAAAAACGTTTCCTTCAGTTTATTTGCTTTGGACACCTGAAGGCGAAAGATCTGGAGTGAATCTACATGTGTGCTCATGAATGGGCAAAATACAGTATTACTTTGTTCAAGGAATATTATAGAGGGCAACACACTTCTGCTTCTAAAGCTTTTTCCAGTGGGCATTCATGTACTATACATCAGAGAAAATACTACTTAACTTGTGCAGCCAGCGGGCTATGGCAATAATACATTGTACGGTACTAACATTAAGGTTTCTTTTCTTCTCAGATAAAATAATGTCTGCTAAAGTATGACAAATGAGGCACCTTAAAATGTTTTAAAAACATTTTCCACTTAAAGCCGTAATGTAAGCAAATACTTTTATATATAATCTAATTTCTTTTTCCTTGGGATCCTCCCGTCTTTTCATACATCCTCATAAAAGAACGTCTTCCTGTAAAACATGGTTTGATTTATCTTTACAAATACAATACATACCATGTACAGTACATAACAAATATAGATTTTTTTCCTCGTATCTTACATGAAACCAATTTCTTAAAGTAGAATATGCACTTTGACGCTCACTTGCAGGCAATCATCACTTTCTCACTTGTCAAAACGTGTTTGAGATTTCAGTAAGCAGACATTGAGTTGATTCATTCATGTGGATATTTGGTGGAAAACCTCTCATTTGTTTGTAGCAGGTGACAGTATATCTGATGCGTACTTGAGTGATTGAACTAGCATTAGCAATGAAAGGAAACCATTTGTTTCTGTCAGAGCAAAGGAAGCTTGGCTCAGAACCTGTACGGTGCCCATTAGTTATTACCGCATACAGGAATAACACAGAGAAGTAAAACAATTTGGACTTAATGTGTCAACTGCTCATCTCACCAATCGCAGCTGCACTAGTAACAATGTAACGGGTCATTCAATGTACTGTGACATCGGGACATTCATTTCCTGTACAGCAAAACATACATTCATTATCGGTTAGTGTTGAAAAATTAACAAACATACAGAGAAGTTAGCTAGCAAGTAATAAACAGTTGTTAAAAGATAAACAGTCAGGGTGGCCATTGTTTGAATATTTCCCATTACTTATTGGCAGCTTTATGAAGCAATCACATTCTCCTTTAACTGCTGTTAAACATTAGCATCCTTTCTCTACTGGTTTGTTCTCTCTGCATGAAAACTCATGTACAGTGCTTCTGAACTTTTCCACCTTAGTTATATTTATTGATTTATTCGCCTTTTTTATTTGTCGAATCTAAAAGTCAGTGTTTTTTTCTTTTTGCGTGGGTGTTCTGGTTATGTCCTATTGGATTTACACAGTTGAAACAGGTACCTATTTAAAACATAAATGTGAATAAAAAACAACAAAAAACAAGAGTTATACATCCTCTGTAGCATTTTCTCTCATGTGTCCTTGGCAGAGAAAGTAAAAACACACATAATATTGGAGTCCCTCACTCACCCGAAGAGACAAAGATGAGAAGGCGAAGGAAAAGGCAGTTTATGTTAGAAAAAAAGAGAGAAAAGGCAAAAAAGGCACCTCAAGACGTGCCACGTTTCCCAAATGATTCCTTAATAATGAAATACATACTACAGTACACTTCACCATTCATCACCCTGTTCTTCTAAACCCTAGAAGTCCAACCTCGGTTGAGCGTGTAAGTCCCAAATTATTTTCCCATGAAGGCTATGATCTTCATCTTAATACGGTGTAAACACACTGAGCCGCCAAGCACTAAAGTTAAGACAGTCTTCTAATGGTTGGCATTGGATCATAAATCAAAATGAACACAATATGCCAGCTGATAATAACAAGCTTCTAAATTAGATAAAGTTAGGCCATATTATCCATTTCAATGAGTGCGGTGTGTGTGTGATATAAACCTTTTTAGCCATACATTTCATATGTAAAAAGGTCAAGTACGTACAGTATACCACAAGAATTACAGCAACTCTGCGTTTACTCTGAGGTATATTTTGTGGTAAGAACCCTGTGTTTGAATACTGACACTATTTGTATTGTAGGAAAGGTAGACTCATGCCCCATGTCCGAGGACGCACCAGGCTTCACAGTACACTGTATCACTGAAAAACCTAAAGATATGGACCCCTCAATGATCAGTGAGTGAAAAATCTTTAACGTGTTGTTACATACTCAACCAACACATTTTTATTACTGTAGGAGGAAGCTTAATTCCCTTGTTTTACTATTTATATACATTATATATTTTCAGAGCATTTTCAAGTGAAATTCCTCAGAGACAAGTAGTGGTGACAACTCAGAAAAGCCATTGTTCTTGTCTTAAAATAAGATTTCCAACCCCGGAGTATTCAGCTGGATGTCTCCCCACTCTGCAAACACCGGCTAACTTTTAAAGATTATGAGAAATGTATTAGCTTGATACAGGAACCAGGGTGGAGCAGGGAGGGCTGAGGTGGGTTTTATTTTCAGGGGAGGTCATTTTAGTCCAATGGCTTAGGGGACATACAGGTCAGCGTAGAGTCCCATAATTTGGGCCCTCTGAGTCTGCACTGGCCAGAATGCCTGTCTGGTCCTCCTCAGACTGCCTGCGGTGCAGGAAGGAGGTCAAATAGAGATAGGGGTTCTTCTTGTTCTGCCTTTTCCTCTTTCTGTGGAAGTTGAGATCCTCTTCCTCTTGGGGTGTCTGAGATTGCTGCTGGGTCTGAGAGGAACACACACCTGAAAGGGAGGCGAGAGAGAAAGAACAGTGGTAACACACCACCCACATATTTTAACATCAATCTTCTGTCTCTTTTCTGTAATAGTCGGACGAACCTGTTCTCCTTCCGGAGGTTGTGTTGTTATTGTTGTTGGCAGCCACTCCCTTGGCTTTAGTAATACAGTGGTGTAGCAGTGCTGGTAAGCTCTCAGACCCGGCAGGATCACTAGACGCACCTAGAGGTTCCCTGAGAAGAGGAGAGACACCACAGCATACATTGTTCTGCATTAATCCAACAGTTGTGTTCGGTCCTGTCTTAGATGTGAAAAGACAGATTGACACTTTGCATTGCTATTTCCAGTAGGTGCTATCATATGGTTTGATGAGCTCTTGTGCTTCTACTGAGAGCCCTTTCACTAAGATGATGAATTTCCACTTTCTATCTGCAATGATGGATGATAAAAGTTAGACACAAAGGAAGAAAGAGATAATGAAAGAAAGAGAAAACAAAAGAAAAAGAAAGAAGAAAGAAAGAAAGAATAGTTGACATAAGATGGCAGTGGATTTGGTGAATTTATTGGCTATTAAGTTTCTTCTCAAACAATCATTACATTAAAGACCCAGTCCAGGATTTATAATACAGACTAGATGTTTATACTTAGGGGTCCCATTAGTGTAATTTAAAATAAGAGACATTTTTGGTCTTTGCAACAGTGCTAAAAATAAATGGAAACAAACACATTGCAGGATTAGACAACAATTGCAAATGACTGTACCCACTAAGGTTTGGGTCTTTAAATAGTGACTGCTTCAGAAATGCGGGCAATAACGGTCTCTTTGCTGTATAAAACTCATAAAATGAAAATAATTTCTGGAACTGTAAAATTACTGTTCCTGAAACAATGAAGTCTATATTATTCCAATACCACTAGTTTCAGTATACAGCAGATGCATGAGCATTTCCCTGAGAGTGTGTGCTAACATGAACGTAAAGTATGTGGGCATGTGTCTTTTAAAAACAGAAAATAGACACTCTTTTTGAACCCTGAAGAACTATTTTCATTTCATGAGTGATACATGCTACGTTTAATGAAGGATAATCAATGCTCAATCAGTGAAAAAAACAATCACATTAAGTTAAAGTATCTTCTCCGTCATAGTATGCAGTTTTACCTCATACCGAATACTCTGGTTTTGTTGTCCATCTCTCATAGAAAGATGTAATAAAATCAAATTAAAGTCCAAATAATCTCACAAACTCTTAGGATTTAAGTTCAGGTTCATGAGGCTCAATGATGGCTCAATGGCTTTGCCTTTCAATGAACTGAATACAAACAGCTTCAAAACCTGACTTAATGTTTCATTAAGTCAAGTTGTTGTGCCAAACATGTATTGTTTCAAAAGGTATAGGAACACAAAGCTTTAGAGATGCTGTCCATCACTTGTCACTGTGGAGAGAGAGATTGAGAGCCATTAGCAGAGAGGGGGTGACAAATCTGAGAATTGCAACAGTCCTGGACAGATAGAGAACATTTCCATTATCACAAAAACTGTGTGCCGAGGCCACAGTGTGTTAAACATAATACATTTCCATAGACATGAACACTGTACAGCACACTTTCATAAACATGAACACTGCGTACAGAGGCTTCACCATGCTGACGGGAGGAGATGGCAGGAAGAGGAAATGGCCGTTAAAGAACAAGTCACATGACAGGAAGAGGAAATGGCCATTAAAAACAGTCACATGACAGAAAAACGAAAGCACTTAGGACAACAAATGTGACAAAGAATTTAGTTTGAGAATTGTTGTTATTTGTTTGGTCGTAGAGAGAAGTTTAGAGAATGCATGCATGGCATTTTGCACATGGAACAAAACTTTAAAGGGGAATACTCCAGTCTATCATTCATGTGCGTCCTCTATTGATTCAAGGCTTTTTTTTGGTGCAGGGAAACATGTCTGTATTCAAACAATCAAAAGACAAAAATGCTTCTCCACAGTCCAAAACCGGTCCTCCTGCTTACTCACAAGCCTAATTACTCCAGCCTACGCCACAGCAGGCTTACTGTGCCATGGAAGTGTATTGACAAATGTGTCCTGCAGTCATTATTACCATTAGATGTACTTCACTTGAATCCAGCACAGAGGCACAACCCAAAGCGATTCCCCTTTAAAGGAGAGAGTGATTAGAGCCCTCCCCCTGCTGACCCCTCCCTCTCAGACATGGGTCCGACCCTTACCTATTGTGCGTAGGGGACCGGGTCACAACGCTGCCCAGATAGCTGAGATCAATCAAAAACAAATCACGTAAGACCCTTACCCTCTATAAAGCAGCAGCCCTATAAGCTACCTTCCCTTAAAGGCCATTGATGAGTGCAGGAGCGAGTCTCTGCTTTGTGCCTGTAGCTACTGTATGATTGAAGCTTCTAGGGTTGTGAGGAGGGTGTGAGGGGGGCAGGAATGTGTACAAATACTATGGGACATAAAAGTATATGGGTCGCAGCTATTTTTTTATGTAGGTGTAAAAGCATACAACGTCCTGAGTTATGTCTGAAAATCTGTATACAGGGGCAAGGTGTTGGGTGTCATGGGAAACCCCTTTAGTGAGATTTAATTGTAATATTTCTTCATGCTTTATGCTGAGAGTTTTTATTCTTATATAGTAGATACCAATTTCTAATAATACAGCTTTTACAAACGGCTTTATTAAAGATTAATAAAGCACTTACTAATGCTTAACACGGCTATAATAACTACTTGTGGCTTTTATCCTCCTCCAGCATGATACTTGATTTTTCTTTTTAGCTCTTGAATTCATCTGACAGTTTGACCTCTGATCTTCTGTAAAAGGGCTACAGAGCATTTGGACCCAAATTGATTTTATAAACAATTTACTATTTTTTTTTAACAACTACAGACTCAAATAATTGTAAGAACTCCCTATTAATGACTTATTAATGTTTATAAATATTGTACAGATGACATACTTTTAACTTTTCCTGTTGGTTTATTAGAAACTGAGTTAACATTTATAACAGACCTGATATTTTTTACCCTTTATTAATTAATTTATTCATGACTTAACAACTAGATTTTCACAACCTGGGAACCCAATAGTTGTTCTTATTAGTGGGTTAATAAAGAATAAATAATAAAGAATTAGTAAACATTTCATTAACTCTTAATAAAGCCATTAGTTCCAGCTTTCAAATTCTTTATAATACATTATCAGAAAGTGGTACCTTTTCCTTTGTATGTAATATAGTGTATGAAAAAGTATGTGTTCATCAAATATACAGTTAATTGATAAAAGTTTTCACATTCATACCTTTTTCAGTAATTGATCTGATCAAATTTCATTTATATCCAGCTGTAAAAATGCTTCAGTTCAAAGTTTCAATGTTCAAAGTGAGGGACAGAAAAAATGGCAGTTTTAAAAAACAGTAAACTTGAGGGTTTCTGGTATCTTATAGCTTAAGTGTTTCAACTTAATGTTCCTGTAGGCATTGTGTTTTGAAAATTACAGTTGACTTCAATATGTTTTATACTCAATCAAATTTGATTAGATTAAATATGTGCTATCAAAGGATAAAGACAATAATACTTTATCTTAAAATCAAATTGAGCTTTCACATGCCATCTACTTTAGGTAACTGTAATTTTTATGAACTGATACAATGTGTGCTAAATGCAATTACATGCCTTCTGCATATTAATGTACAATATGCATCTTAATTATGCCTAAATGGAGACATCAAAGTAAAACTGTGGATATATTCTGAGGAAATTTGGAATAGAGTGCAGACGAGGAGAAAACTCCCCTTCAAATATATATGTGACTATTCTCTACTGGAATGGATCACCTACCCTGAGGCTGATATCTGGAGCTGAGAGGGCTCTGAGGGTAGCATCTCCTCCTCTGTCCTTCTCTGGGATGGCCTCTGCCCGAAAACATCCCTTCCCTCCAGAGGGGGGAGAGGGGGACTGGGAGGGGTAACTGGCTGCAGTGGAGGCATAGGACATGTGGGCGTGGTAACTGGGACTGGGTTGCTTGGCACCCTGGCTCTGAGTGGGAGAGGCGGACAGGGAGGACCTCCGGGAGAAACTGACTGAGGGCTGCAGGGTGAGCTCAGGCATCTCCAGAGACCGAGAGGTGCGGAGGATGCTGGGGCGCGGAGGGGGCCGCACTAGAATATCTGGGGAACCCGGCTGGGTGCTAAGAGGACTTTGGGAGAGTGGAGAGAGGCGGGAGGGCTGGAGTACTAGCGGGGGTAGACTGGGGTCTGCCCGGCGCCCTGCCCTCGGGCTGAGCCAGGACTGAGGGCTACTACTGGGGGCTGTGCTTGGGCTCCTGCACGGGCTGCCGGGTCAGGGTAAGGCAACACTGGTACACCCACACCGTGGGCCGTGTGTCTGAGCTGGCCGAGACTCTGGGCCTGTTGCATAGCTAAACGCCTAACCGGAGGCCTGTCTCTGCCTGGGGGAGCCACAGGGACCTCCAGCTGCAGGAGTCCAGGGCTTGTTGGATCCTTAAGGTGAGGGAAGTGCAGGCGACTGGGGGGTAGAGAGTGAGGAGGGTATGGGGGTGGGTCAGGGAGGTCCTGGGGATGATGTAAGGGATGGTGTGGTGGGTATATGAACCGTGGACCCTCTAGACCCAGGAAGGGTAACTCATGTGGCTGCCAGCTTTCAGGTGAGCGAGGAGGAGGGCTGTGTGTGTGAGACAGAGAATGGCCAGAGGCAGTGTACTGATGGTGTTCCATCTCGCCACTCTCCTCGGGGATGGAGGGGTAACCAAAGGGCCCCTCTGCGGTGCCTGGGGGGGAGGACAGAGCGGAGCTACGCGGGCTGATGTCAGGCATGTAGAATGGTGGTGGAATCCCTGATTCAGTGCGGCTGCCTAGATACCCATAGAATGGGCCCTGGGGAAAGCCCCTGTAGCGGGAGGCCGGGGCCTGCCCTGAGGCGTGAAGTGCACTGCCCTCTGCAAAGCTCATACCTTCCATGGGCCTGTGTAGGCGGGGGCTGTAGGTGGGGGGCTGCGTTGACTCCAGGCTGGAGGACGTTGGGGAGAGCTGGGGCCGCAGCGTGGGCATGATGGGCGGCAGAGGCCCAGGGTCAAAATCATTCTCCTCATCAGACTGCCGGAACTCAGGGTACATGTCAGACTCCTCTGCGAAGGGGAAGCCCTGGATGCGGCGGGGCGGTGGGCTCTCCATGACGAAGCGGCCATCAGGGCCGCGGCTTATCAGCTCAATAGGCGTGGTGACCTCTGCCTCGTACTTGGACACACTGTATTTCTTGCTGGCTATGGCACGCTTGGTTTTCTTGTAGAAGGAGAGCTCTTTGTCTCTTTCTCTCTGAGGGCTGGGCAGCTTCCTGACGTACAGGCCTGGACCGTGGGAACCCTCTGAAGAAAGAGAACGGGGTCGAGATGGAGGGGAGCTCTCTGGACTTATCTTCCCCGATGATAACCTAATTTAAAAAATGCAGACACAAGGCACTTGCTTAATTTTACATATACCAGAAGAAACCCAAAGGGAAAGTGCGTAAAGTAAATAAAAAAAAAAAAATCTCCGATGCTGTAAATTAAAATGCATGAATGCAGTTTCACTCTTGAACTAAACAGATGACACACCACAAAGCCATGGCACTATCAAGGCGGCCATAATGAACTGCATTATGAAAATGACCAGTTTATGGCGGCGGCAGCATCCTGATAGGACAGCAGCTAATGAATGGGATGAGAGGAGAACCAACGACGCAACCATGACAACCGTATCACAGATCTATTGAGTCTACATCTTCTTGAGCAGAGACCAATTTCCGTATGCTGCACCAAATGGTGATGTGAGGAAAGCAGATGACATCTAACCAGGCCTTATTTGCCCACACCAGGAGCAGCAGAGTTAACACTTACTGGGTCACTGAATGCATCAGGTAGAAATACATTATAAAGAGTGCATATACACAGTACTGAACTGTACATGCAGCTGAGCTAATGCAGTTTAATCCCTGTGTGGTGCGTGAAAGTCTGGGCATGCAAATAGGCCAGCGGTAGGCGTCACTACAACAAATACTCATTGTCAGTTGATCACTTCTATGCAATGCATTAACCATGCAGCCAAGCCAGTGCAGTGCAGCACACTCTGTATTTTGGTGCAGGCAGGCACTCACAGGGGGCTGGCGGGCGGGGGCAAGAAACTGCTCCTGGCAGGCTCGTCCCAGCAGGGCTCTACCCCTGGCAAGGGGGTGAGAGGAGGCCTGCGATGGGAGACAAACGACATGGGCCTGGTTCATCTTTGACTATGCCACTTGCAGGAAGGACAAAGTGTGAACTCCCTGATCTGCCTGGACCATTTCTTAAAAAATAAACAAAGGTATCCGATACTGACGATTTACCTAAAGTCTCAGGCAAACAAACATTTATTCTGGAATGGGATTTACACAGATTAGTGTCACAAATGAGCTTCTTTTGAGATTGAAATGCAGTCATACATGTACACAAGATTTACAGACAGACAGACAAATACACACATGTAGCGGATACTGTACATTAAATGTGCAGCTAAACAAAAAAATAGCATTATTTAACATTTAGAATCATGCAGAAAGCAGACAGCGTTTGAGGTTTAAGAATACAAATGGATCAAAAATCAATACACATACTGCAGCTTGGGCACTCTGGGTAATGTGCTTAAAATGCTGGCTTGGCTGCTTTGAACTTTCCTTAATCTGCCCAAAATCCACTAGAGGCTGCTACGGTACATGTTCTTCCACACCCTTCAAGTAGCCCAAACTTATAATCAGTGTTTTTTTGATCACCACCTGGGCTTCTTCTTCTTCTGTATGGTTATTCATTTTGTGAGTTTTAATAAATATAACATCTCTGGCCATGTTACCTCTTGTCTAAATGCTCAGGGGATAGCATGCTGTGTGTAATAATCAGTTCCACTAACAAGGTTCTAAAAAGATTGTGTATTTCCACCTGCCAGCTGCTTCTAAACAAACGTAACTGTTTGTAGATTTTACTGTTATTTATTGTTAAAATGTATGCCCCATCACAGCATGCATGGGGAGAGAAACTGTGTAAAAGGTGCATTAGAAGGTGCACCATAGTAGCCACCTCTGGCAGACATCAGGTGCTCTGGTGTTGACTTTACTTACGGTGACTCAATGCTTTTCCTGAAGTGCGTCACAGACAACGGAGGATCTGAGAGGACAAAAACATTAAAATTTAGCAATTCCTCTGTTGAACAACACAAGTAGAAGAAGACACATGGATGGATTATGAGACAACAGGCCCCTGGGATATGTAAAAGCCCCCCCCACCTACATGGGAGCAAGACAAGATTGAAAGGACAACTACAGAGGGGCTTTTGCAAATCTGTGTTTGTAATACTTTTTTCTGTTTGTGGTGGTTTTCTGTTTCTTTATAGTCATTCTGTATTCTTTATGGTCATTTTGAGTGGGGCTGAAAAATTATTCAAAATATTATCGAAATCTCAACATGGCTAAGTGTTCAGATGCCCCAACCTACAAATCATGTTCTGTAGACGTAAGGGAACATGCTTGTTTGGCACAGACTGCACCAAAAATCACATGATCATTTTTATTTATTTTTTCATTGAAAATGAAAAGCGAAAATGTTTGTTTGGTTGTTTAGTGCCTCTTTGTGGTCATTTTGTGTCTCTTTGTAGTTGTTCTTTTGTCTTTTTGTGGTAATTTTGCATCTCTTTGTAGTCGTTTTTTGTCTGTTGTTGTTTTGCATCTCTTTGTCATTGTTATGAGTCTCTTTGTAGTCATTTTGCATCTCTTTATATTTTTTTTGCATCTTTGTAGTCTTGTTATAGTTTTGTTGACTTTCTGACATAAAATAGTAACATTCCCTTGTGCCCGGTAGTACTATTTAGTAATCCATCCATGTTTAGACATATACTATATTTATTACATGTAAATGAAGTAGAGAAGAAGACGGACCTGGTTTACGCTTGAGTTTGCGACGGTGTTGCTTATTGACAAAGCAAGCTGCTAGAGTGCTGAACAGTACTGCCGCTGCCAGAAAACATATAGTTGCCACAACACCCGCCACCACAGGCCGTGCCAGCCCCTCCTCAGGCACCTCTGCTGGCGGGAAGGGATCTGCTGGGACAAACAAGGGGGTAAAGTGGAGAGGTTACAAACACAAAGAGTCACAAATGTATTTCTCACAAGGGCAAAGCATGCCTGTCTGTAGTTTGTAATGCTTCTTTGTAAAGAAACTGACCTGTGCTAGACACTCCCACTACGTTGCTGCTCTCACTGATGAGGTCATCCATAACAGCCATCACTCGAAACTCATACCAGGATTCCTATCAGAGAAACACAGCAAATGCACTTTTCTTATGACTGTCTCATACACTTCTCTGTGTATAGTATACTGCACCACGTGTTCAAAAGTTTTGATGCTGATTCTTTTTATTATTGTTTGTGTCATAATAAGAGAAATATGATTTGCAGCTGTCTTGTTTACATTTTCTTATTTTAGTAATTTAAGTACTACAGAGGACATTTTTTAATTTTCAACTGTAGTCTATACTGTGGCTGAATGGTTATTGAAAGGGACTAAAATGCAAAAGGATAAAAATATAAAATTCATTTTTGATGATGACATATTGAAGTCACTTCTCTTAAACACAATACATATGATAAAATGTGCATTGTACAGAAATGGAAAAAAAACTTAATTGAAAATAATGTTATTGACTGTTACCAAAATGGGTAGTGTTAATTAACTTTTCAGTCAATTATTCCTCCAACTTAACCCCCCCTGCTACACCTCACACAACCATGTTTCTGTGTCGAAATGTGTAACTGACCTGAACAAGGTCTCTGGCTATGAGCTCAGTCTCAGTAGATGGGATCAGGTCATCCAGAACCTCCCACCTCTCCCCAAGACGGAATTCCATTATATATCGGTCGACGGGAGAGGAGTGGTTGGCTGGAGGGAGCCATGTGAGGAGGACACCGTGCTGCGTGCGATTGGCTGTGAGGCACCGTGGTGGAGTAAGAAGCACCAGTGGTTCTGGGGTACCCAGAGGAGAGCCTGTGGACCAGAAGTATTGCACATAAAAGTTAACAGAGAGGGAAATAATTCAGACGTGACCCAAATAAAACAAACATTCCAGAATCATCCTTTGCTGTGAAATACTCTGAAAACCAAAGTGCGGCTCACAAGATTAAGAGACAGCCATGCTAGCAACTGCAGTCCTGCACATTGGAGCTTTAAGCTAAATGCTAACTTCAGCATGCTAATCACATAATGCTAACATGCTCACAGTGACAACGCTAACGTACGCTAACATTAGGCAGGTGTAATCTTTACCCTGTTCACCATTTTAGCTCAGTGTCTTAGCATGCTAACATTTGCCAATTAGCACCAAACACAAAGCACAGCTGAGGATCATGTGAGAGGAATGGTTGGCTTAAGGGAGACGTGAGGATGTTTGCGGATGACATCACGCTCACTGGTGGGGATGAGTCAGCCAAAGGTTGGCGACTGACCATCTGATGACCTGGTGCACTCAGAACTACCTGAAGCTCCATGCTCTTAAGACAGTGGAGATGGTAGTGGATTTCACAAAGAGTCCAGCCTCACCCATCTCCATCACCCTGTGTGATTCCACAGTTTACACTGTGAAGTCCTTCTGTTTTCTGGACTCCATCATCACCCAGATCCTCAAATGGGATCTGAACATTAGCTCCCTCACCAAGAAAGCTCAGCAGAGGATGTACTTCCTGTGACAACTTCAGAAGTTTTAACCTGCCAAAGACAATGATGGTGCACTTCTGCACTGCCATCATTAGGTCCATCCTCACCTCCTCCTTCACCATCTGGTTTGCTGCTGCCACTGCCAAGGACAAAGACAGTCACCTTCTCTGCAGAGAAGGTGACTGTCGGCAATCTTCCATCCCTCCAGGACCTGTACACCTCCAGGAGGCGAGCAATAAAAATTGTGGCCAACCCCTCCCACCCCAGACACAAACTGTTTCAGACAGTCCTGTCTGGCAGGAAGCTGAGGTCCATCAGGACCAAAGCACACGCTACAAAAAAAATCTTCCCATCTGCAGCTGGCTTCATCAACAAAGGCCTGGGACTCCCACTGTCAGAGACTCCTCTCTGTCCTCTCTGGAGACCATGGCTGCTTGTACAAACTTTTTTGGCAAACTATCCTACAAATGTTGAGATATGTACAACCTTACAAGTACTCAACTTACCTCAGGCTGAATACTGAGAAAGCATTCTCTAAAGTATCTCTCTCTACAGTACCCCTAGCTAAACAAAGACTAAAATTGCTTAACATGTGTGGTGACCTTCGACTGTTTTCTTTCAAGAAAAAAACCTTTCAGACCTGACACAAAGACACGCACACAGAAATACACTGGACTGTTGTACAAGTTTACCCAAAAACAAAATATAAAATCTGACATGACCAAATCCAATACTCTTGAATGTTAAATCATGAGTGACACTTAAACCATCTTATTAGTGGTATGGTAACACAGCAGTAATACAACAACAATACACAGTAACAATATTAGTCTTGGTTTTCGGAAATGAAAGAACAGGGGCTATAACACAGTATATTAATGATGCATGATTTGGACCTAGACCTGGGACTCAAAGAAGTCTTATAATGTACCACTTTAAACAAAATCAATCTTCTTTTCTGATGAACCTGACATGATCTTTTATTGTACATAGCTCAATAACAAAGTGAACAAGTAAACCAGACATTTTTTGTCCACTGTCATTCATCTGTTGTCTGCTATCCAAGTGTGTGAACTAGGTCAGAAATTTGCAAGCCTCGTTTAACCTTTGTTGAGTGAAGGTAAACTTTCCAACACAATGTTTGTTGGCAATGTGTAGCAGAATCTGAGTTTGCAGTACAGTACAGTGTATAAAACAAAGCCAGCATTGTGAAGAAGTTCCTGTCATGGATTCTTTGAGATGATGTTTTCTTAAATCGTCAGTTCTCAGGTTGCTTTTTCTTAATTTAAATTTTTATATTTGAGATTAGAGACAGTTTGGGGTCATTGTAGATCACTTAAAGCATCAACTATTTTCAGCAAGTGCCAGTTAAACTACATAGTTTTGAGTCAGTGCACACTCAGAGGACTTTGGGTGTGCCTTGATCTGGGCATGCTTTGTCCTTTCAACTGCATGGCTGAAAATCTTGCAATGCACTTTTCTCTCTTCATGCCTTTTTTTTGCTGAGTCATTGATTTTAAATACCATACACCCTTAATTCAGTTTATGTTCAGGCGGTGGGACACAGAGACTGAATTGGCAGCATGCCTTAAGGCATGTAAAAGATCTAAATACACTTCAAATCATGAATTTCTTAACAGCAGCTACGTTCGGCTTGATTCCCTGACTAACCGCCTACTAATGCGTCTTTCTTATGACAAACATATTGACTTGTGAAACACAGGTGGGACTAATAACATTAATCGTGACTCTGGTATTGTGCATGCTGGCTTGTTGACACACCTAAATGTAACAGTGGTATCATTAATGTTGTTAGTTACACCTGTGCCTATGACAATTGAAAATATTTGCAGTGAGAATGATTGCTTTGCTCAGCGCATTAAAACATTTATCATCTGATGCCAACTCTTCGCTGTTTTCTGAAGCACACTTTAATTACTGGCTGGCTTTCTTCACCCAAAAAAACCTTCTTCTCTTATGAAGTCTAATATAAGAAGGCAAATATATTTTATCTTAGATATAATCTTGTAGAATCATTACAATTATTTTATGGTTTAATGGTGTTTAATATTTGCCCCCCACCCGCCACCCGTGGAAATAATGACCTTGAATATATTAATCTAAAAATCACCAGAGGGCAGCATCATTCATACACTGTCTGATGATATTCCAAAAAAATAATAAATAGTGTCTCTGAAATTAAAAAGCAGCAGCCATGGATGGAAAACCCTTTGATTAAGTACCCACCTGCAGTGTTGACTGTCACAACTTCGCTGAATGGGCCCGTGCCCAGTTTGTTTTGTGCCAACACACTGAACTGGTACTCTGTCCCAGGCTCCAGCCCTGGCACCACCAACCAGGTCTGAGCACCAGAAACAGGCATTGAATGCCAGTCGTGAGGACCGAAGTCTGTTCTCTTTGACCTAACAACAGAAATGAGACAGAAAAGCAGAAAAATTATACACAATTTAAGGGTAAAAACTGAATAATGGTGAGTAATATGATTAGTTACAAGACAGTGTTGTTCAGTAGGTGGGTGCTGAAATATTGCAGTTAATTTAAGGGTCACGCAGCAAATAAGACATCTCTCACTTCATGGTCTTGCACCAGCCTACTTGTCTGACATGCTTGCAATAAGGTCTTCTTTTCAATGATTTGTTCCAAAGTGCACACCAAAAACCTTTAATATGCTCTAAGCCATTGTCTGAAATCAGCTGAAAGTGCTGATATCTTTAAACATAAACTTAAACCCACCTGTTTAATCTGGCTTTTGATTAGAATGTTTTAGTGTCATTATTCTTATTATTTCATTGGATTTGGATTTTAAAATGACATCTATTTCATTTGTTCAAAATTGTTCTGTTTTATTTCAGCATCTATTCTATTAGTTCAATTACATTTTCATTTCAAACATTTATTTATCGTGTGCATTAGTCTCAAATTGTTTTACTGTTTACATTTGTACTCTTATTATCAGCTTGTCAGTCATCTTTAAAGCACTGTGAATTGCACCAACCTGTACAAAAGGTGCTATACAGATAAAAATTTAATTGACTGATGGATAGAGCAAGTTAAACAACAAACAAGGTTTAGAAATAAAATGCTTATCATTGGCTCTCAGCCAATATTCACTGTAACTTCAAAAATTTCTAATTATTATGTGAAGTGTGTATTGTTTGGTTAGTTCTACCTGTTTCAATGACACTGATCAGCTTCGCATTGAAAAAGGAACATTTTGTTCTTATTGGTGGTTTGCCAGAAGTAACTGTAAAGCCAATTCCTGACTACTGGAATGATTAATGGGAAACTCTCTGCTCATGAAGTAGTGTGACATATATCTGTTTCACTCCTTGTCAGCTCCACAGTAAGGTTACTTCAGCAACAAAATCTTAATCTTAAATTCACTTGAATTATATTTTGCATATCATGTTTTAATTTTGACACTGACACGTAAGTGTGAATGTAAACCTTTGTGCATTTTACCTAGCCATATAAATTACAAGTAACTGTTATTTTGTTGTGTTTTGCTTCCACTATATACTATCATATGTTTGGCTCTACAATGTGAAATGTATTTAGTATATCAAAATCTCTGTAATCGCAGGGCTTTGACTCAAATCTAAAATGTCAATTCGCTGCAGTAATACATCCATTTTTACAGTCAACAAATGTGTATCTGGTGGTACCTGGACAGATATACTGACATGCATTAAAACATTTTTAAAAAACACTATAAGGTGCATATAACACATGTATGATGCTGAGTGCGATGTTACTGCAGTTAGTGACACTCAGTTTCTTGCCCAATACACACCATGTATTTTGCACATGCCAATCCACTAAATACCCCAGGAAATATGCTGTCAAAACAACTCTCTTCTGAGCGTCTGATTTAATTTCACATTTCATCGTCATCAATGGAGGGGAAGAGTAGACAGGGGGAAAAAACCTGTATGTCAAACTCGTCCGATAACCTCCAGGTAGTGTTTCCACATCTGCAGACTGCTGCCATTGATTTGAAGTTAAGTAAGAGCACTTACACTGGACCGTACCACACAGAGAACGTCTGTTCGAAGCCGCCATCGTATCCTGGTTCCCAGGACACATTAGCAGAGGTTGTTGAGGGCAATACATGGATATTGCCAGGAGCATGCGGGCTGGTGCCTGAGTGGTTTTTAGAGGCAGAGAGAGGGAATACATTTAAAAAGCACAAGTACTGTTTTACTTATCAGACATATAACTACTTACAATTATAATTTAATATCACTTGCAGTATTTAAATTATATACTGTACATATTTTTAACATGCATAGTGTAGTGACAAGTCATATGAGGAGCATTTTGTTGCTGTTTTCTCCCCCCAAAATGCTGCACTAGAGTCTACCTGCCTCTCATGGATAATGTGATGCTGGCTGAGGTGGTGACCAGTGTAAGGTCAAGTTCAAGAGCAGCAATGCTGTCTACAGCTCGGCTCATCCCACCCACCTAACACCTGTGCTGTGTGGCCCGAAGCCCAGCTACTTCTCACTGGGATAAAAGGGAGTGTGAGGAGCACAGCTGTCTCCACCGCTCTGTGATACCTGTCAGCTGAGGGCTGGTCACGCGGAGCGCTGACAGCTGTGCGACAGCATAACAACTCTTCAGGCACTGGGGCAATGGGCTACTGGGGCAGACTTTGTGATTTACTAACCAGACTTAAAGGAATAGTTCAACACTCTTCAAATACACTTATTCACTTTCTTGTCTAGGTTAAATAAAAAGAGTCATACCATTCTCATGTTTGTACACTAAGCTTTAGCCAGAAGGGGAGGAAGTTAGCTTAGATTAGTAAAATAATAGCATAAAGTAGCTTAGTTTTTGTAAAAAATCAGATATAATGTATTAATTAGCAAGCTTTAAAGGGCTTGGAGGGCCAATTTATTTAACCTTTGGACAAAGCCAGGCTAGCTGTTTCTCCATTTCCAATCTTTATGCTAAGCTCAGCTGCTGCAGGCTGTATTTTCATATTTAGCATACTAAGAATGAGAGTGGCATCAATCTTCTCATCCAACTCAAACAAGTGAATTTCCCAAAATGTCAAACTATTCCTTCACAAACCTAAAGATACACACTCAAAAGTTCTTCAATAAAACACTATTGTAGTAAGAACTTGTTTTTAACCATTGAGTCACAAATAGTGTTTTTCCCTGTGCAAAAATATAATAAAATTTGTCCTAATTTTTCAATCATACGTCTGAAACATATACTACAAATCTGTCTTTCTAGCCTACAGGGGTTGAATAATTGATACTAAACAGAGAGATTTTCTGTGGAGCGTTCCTTTTAAAACCTGGACTAGAATCTTAAAATAGAGCACAAATCTAATAAATGTTTCCACAGGGAAGAGCAATGTGTATACAATGAGAGAAAAGAAAGCACATAATTTAACCAACAATCCTTTGTGCACGTGGACCTTCATAGCCCTGTTTAAACTTCATAACCATACTTGGCTTTGTCGACACTTCAGTCAATCAATTAAAGAGTACAAAGATGTCCTTGGTCCACTGACTCAACAAAGGCGATAGCGACAGTGTTTTAGCAGACAGGTGGATTCCACTCTGTAGTTACAGATTCAGGCTTTAAATTAAGCTATTAAAGATAAGATCTAATGAAATTTTAATGCTGCCCAAGGGGAAATTGAGTAGAGGCAAGGTGTTTGAGGGATGAGGTAATGCAAATCACTCAAACCACACGGAAAGGTGGGATCACAATGAACTCAAAATAACCATGAAAGGTAAGTTGGTTGAGGAAATTGAGCAAGATCTGGTGAGCTGAGAGCACTGTACAGATTGTTTGTACCGATGACTAGGATACGAGTGCTGGCAGTGATGCTCGTGACCACATTGGTGGCTACACACTCCCATTCTCCATGGTCCTCCTTGCTGAGGGACAGAAACTGTAAGCTGCCACTGGGTAGGATGTTGTGCTTACTCTTGCTTGGCTTCCCCACCTTCAGTGGACATAGAAATTAAAGCGACATGGTTAAATAGTGGTGAGCAAACAAACATTTCAGCACATAAGTAGAAAGTGTAGAAGATGATTTTATAACGTATTTGTTATGGTTATGTTTGTCTACAACACCTTTCTCCAGGTGATGGTTGGTATATCAGGGTCTCCAGAAGCAGCACAAGGGATAACTAGCTCTCTCCCAGCCTCCTGACGGTACTCCCCCCCAGGCCTCACATTAAAGTAAGGGGGATCCTAGATGAACACACAAACAACAGCTCATCATGCAGCCCTCCGGTGCAAATGAGTCTGCAGAAAATTAACTGCAAACATGAGCAGCAATGTACCTTTAGCACCAAAGTGGCAGGGGGGGACATGCCCATGGTACCCAGGGCGTTGTAAGGCACACAGGTGTAGGTGCCCAGGGAGTCTTCAGTGGCCTCTGCCACCCGGATACTTCCATCTGGCATCAGGCTCCAACCGGGGTACTACAAGATAAAGGGGGCATCTGATATGCTTGATTTCAGGGTTTGTCCTGAACTGTCAGGGTCCCGTCTAAATGTTTTTGAACTGCACAAGAAAACAAAAATCCACAAAAAATCCATTTAAATCGGGTGAATGAGAAGTGAATGCTTATGCGATGCAGGCGAGCTTATCTGAGATCCAGACCTCGAGAGAAGCACAAAAATATTGTGGGACCTCAGTGACAGTAGATTAGATAGTAGATACATAGAGAAACAGATAGAGATGAGCAGAGATATACTGTATCTATGTGGCACTGGCAAAGTTTGAATATGACTGCATTCTTCACACAGGACAATGCCAAAATTGTGCCTGACATGTCTCTGAATGAGTACAGGACAGTCAATTAATTAAAAAGACTTAATTACAAGTAAGTCTGATTAAAAATCCTACTTAAGTAAAAGTACAAAACTATTACCATCAAAATGTACTTAAATTATCAAAATTAAAAGCACTTGTTCCGAAGAACACAACCCCTATGAGTGACATGTTATTATAGATGACAATATTTTATTGTTAATATTGGTGCATTAATGTGTAAGTAGCCTTTTACTGTTGTAGCTGGCCGAGGTGGAGCTAGTTCCAGCTCTAGTGGTTCCCAACCTGGGGGTCAGGCCCATCCAAAGTGTCACAAGATATATCTGAGGGGTCATAAGATGATTAATGGAAGAGGAAAGAAGAAAAAACACTTCTGCTACACAAGTTTGTATTCATTTTTAGGACTTCTCAAATGTTATTTTTTTGTGAAATATTAGATCATTTTACCTCTTTGGGCCACAAACAGATTTTTATATGAAACCAGCTGAGAAGTTTAGAAGGGAAATGTGTCTTTAGTGGAACTCCTAACAACCCATAGACATCTGAAAAGACATTGTTTGCTACAAGCTGATGAAAATCTTACAAGTAACTAGTTGTCAGATAAATGTAGTTGAGTACAGTAATTCCCCCTGAAATGTAGTGGAGTAGAAGAATAAAGTAGCATATAATGGAATTACTGAAGTAAAGTACAAGTACCTCAAAAATGTACTCAAGTACAGTATGTGAGTAAATGCACTTTACACCACTGCCAAAGGAAAAGCTTTATTTAAAACTTTTAACGCCCACTGTTTTGCCTGCATGATGCTAGCATTGCGTAGAACCGTCACAGGTTGCTATTATAAAAAAGTCACATGAAGATGAACAATATAATATATGTTTAGACTTTGGACTCTCAACTTTTCCATCACTTTCAAAAATTTCCTGTCATATAAATAATCCAAGTAAAACACACAGAAGAGTCTAAAACTACTACTTTAAAATTTGCAGTGTCCTTACCTTCAAAGCTGTCCAACAACATAATAAAATAAATATTTTTACGTTCACGCGGGTCTATTAATCAAAAATGCTCCATCAACATACTCATACAGTACCTATTGTGAAATTACGACCAATTTTCTAACTCAATAACATTTAAATTTAATTTAATAACAGTTTATTTTGATAGTCTGAGTATTTGTAACATATCACCTGTTTTGCTTTGTGTGTAGTTGTTTAACAGATTATTAATAGTATATGATAATTCCTTAACATACACTGACCAAGATGTTTTTTGTGCCTTAACCTGAATTGTTGAATCTAAACTTTTATGCTGCTGAAAAGTTACAAATAACTACCTCTCTGTAGGTGAACTATCCAGATAAATTGTAACCAAATACTGGTTTGGTTTTATCCAAGGTAAATGGAGCAGTGGATAGTGTAACACAGAGAGGAGGCTAAACGAAGCCCCGAGGCCAACTAACCTTCTCCACTCTGAGAGGATAACCATCTTTCTCCCACTTCACTGATGTCACAGGTGGGTTGGCGTCCACCGGGCAGCGGATGATGCCTGGCAGTTTCCGTGGGACGTAGATGACTGGGGGCATGTTGATCACTCGGGCGGGGTCTGGACATGAAGGAAAGGTCAGTGTTAGGGATGCTGGATACATAATAAATTATGCCTGAGTCATATGTTTGACATAATATAATGTGCAAACAAAATCATTTCAAAAGGACTAAAAGTAAAAGCATTTTTTCAGCATTTCTAACATCACTCCAATCTCAGCCATAGATTTAGGAGCACCGCAGAGGTGTCCTAATGTCCTTCAAATGGCGTTCAGGCAGAGATATTCTGCGAGAGGAGAGATGTTTTGGGAATCCTTGACCACAATACGCTTATTAAACAATCATTTTGACAATCATTTTTTAAACGGACATTGAGCAGGATGCAGAGCAAGAACACAGAAACAGATGTCTTTGCAATGGGTTGTTTTGAACATGGAAAAAAACAGCTTGTGCAACAGAAATAAAACAAATAAACAGTCATAAATCAAACTTTCATTGCATTTTTAGCCACATTATGCACTAGAACAAGTATCTATGTCACCTGCCTAAGTATTTCTCTACTTAATTACAACAGATATAATATAGGGTCTACAAACTAGCAAAATATTTTTTATTTTATTTAAAATAATAGCAGGGCTATAATATTTCAGAGATATGTTTATTTCACTATGGTGACTGGGTGACTTTACAGAAATAATAATAATTTTTCCTTGCTTTTAGGAACATGCAAGAGATGCAGTTGAAAGGGGATTTAGTAGAAGAGAAGATTAGGCTAGCCAGGCATTATTATAGGCTGTAAGAGGATGTGGCGTTGGCTGTAGTATAGTCAAATGAGCCACAATTTAAATTTACTTTTAAACTACATTTATTCTTAAAGCCAGAGGCGGGGCTTGCCAATGTTTTCTTTAATAATGATAATGAGATTTAATGTATTGTAATGGGTTTAATGTATGATGCTTTGGCAATATTGTTGTTACATATTCATGCCAATAAAGCTAATTTGAATTTAATTTAATTTAATTAATGAAGGTATTTGCCTATACACATAAAAAGTGGTGCTAATTTCTGCATTTCAATTTTTAATATTTTTAAAAATATATATTTTAATATAACGGTAACTGTCAAAACTTGATCCTAATTTCTACTTTGTGGCTCTGTTGTAAAAAGGCAAAAAGTGGTTCCTCTCTTTGCTGAAAGAAAGTGTAAGACACTTCATAAATAAGTCCTACTTTTAGTATTTTTGTCTAGGTTAACTTTCAGCACAATTCCTTGTAGTGATTCTAAAATGCTTGATGAATACAGGCACAGAAAATGTTTTGTATGAAGCATACAGGACACTGGTTTAATCATGGTCTGCTGTATTTGAGGCCAGTGTTGAAATCAGAGTCTGCAGTGCTGCGAATCCCCCTGCTCTCTCTCATACTGTAGCACAGTAATCAATGACCAGCAGCAACTTGGGAGCAAATTAGCTCAACACACAAGGGCCGACGATGAAACGTCAGATGCCTAGGAGTGGCATTTCTCTCTCATCAGTCAGAGCTGATGGAAAAGGAAGGTCACCACTTCATTTGGGGGGGGGGGGTTGATTTCAAAAGACACGAGGAAAAATGGAGTTTAAGGACGAGCCTGTCCCCATCTTTGTGCACAGGAATGAGGCTGCAGTGGGTATAGATAAGGATTCTATGATTAAAATCCTCTCACAAAATGAAAATGGTCAAAGAGGCTCAGTCAAAACGACAAGGGGGCGAACTGTGCTCCCCCTTTGTCACATCTGACCTTGTAATTCAAGAAGGTTACTTTGCGTTACAGTGGCAGAGCAGCGCTGCCAAATAATACAGCAGCCTCCAACACAAGCAGCCTCCATAATGCTGCTGCTGTTCCCTTCTCCTCACACAACTCGCTCTACCGTCTCCCCGCCCCTCCCCCTCCACTTTGTTGCCACGGTAACACTCACACTGAACAGTCAGGTAGGCTGACGCCGAGGGCGAGATACCGAGGCTGTTGCTCGGACTGCAGGTGTATTTCCCAGCATCCTCCGGCTTGACCCGGAAGATGATAAGGGTGCCGTCGATGAGAATGCGCACTCGGAGCTTCAGATCACTGCAAGAAGACACAGACGTTTTGTCAGACCATGTTACACCAGCAGGACAAGGCACACATCTATTTTTTTTCTTTCTTGCTGAATTACACCAAGACGCCATAAGAGAGCAGCAGAGAGTCAAACAGCAGCTGGCTCTGAGAGGGATCCAAAGAACACACAGTACAGAGCAGGGAGATTCAAATAAATCTGCTAATTGCCATAATCACCAAATGGTACAGCCTTCATGTTATCCCTCTTGACACCATTTAGAATTGAAACACATTAATGACGGAGCTGCTGTCCTTGTCCACACAGTGACATAATTAAACATTTCATCATGCAACAGAATTGAAGCTCAATATGTTTTTCAATAAAATGGTTTCTTATATGACCCCCTTTTATTAACGGTTTATACACTTTAACTAGTGGCTTTATTATTAGCTAGTAAATCATTTACTAAAGGTTTACAGATCAAGCCATTAATATGCATTATTTAATGTTTATAGACAATGTAAAAACCCATTAGTTAAAACATAAGAAGAAAATAAGATAATGTCATGTGCTACCGCATACCTTTACTGTGTTTTTAGTTATTTATGATATTTTTTTAAGCTTTGTCTTTGAGTATCTTGAAAATCTATATAAATACACTGTATTATTATTATTATTATTATTATTATTATTATTATTATTATTATTATTATTGTTGTTGTTGTTGTTGTTGCTGTTGTTGTTGTTATAGATACAACATACAATAAGATTATTATTAACATGTTAGAGTAGCACATGAATAAGCAGAGAAGTATAAAATAGCAGATAAAGAAGTATTTGAATATAATTTGAATTTATAACAAGTAAAATTGTTTAAAATTGGACTGGACACTTCAGTTCACTTCCTCTTTTTCACTGCAAGTCAAAGTCCTATTCACTTGTTTTGCCTTCCCATTTGTTCTGTCTGTCACTAAAAAAACCCTCTCAGGCTCTAAAGACCTGCTCTGGGGAGCCCGCAGAGGTACTGGCTAGGCTTCAGCTCATCACTGCATGAGAGGCATATGATGACACAAGGCCTGAGTCATGTGATATTGTCATCAGAGCGCACTAACTCGCCTGGCACTGTCCAGACAGACCCCCGCCAGGCCCTCGCTTACTGCCTCTAGGGCCGCAGTAGGACAGGTCACTGGCACACACACACACACACACACTCACACACACTCAAAATACAGCACAGCAAAGGCCTCAGAGACACACACAATGTCACTCACATACCAAAAGCTTCGGGGTGAAAGCCTTATGCACCCTGAGTGGTGGTGATTTAAATGCCTCTGAGTAAAGGGTCTTTAAGTCTTAACCTCACCCAAGTGCTTAACTAACACGTTTCCAGACAGAGTTACTGCAGCTACAGCACAGACGTGAACTCGATCATAACTTTACTTCTTGAAGTAGACGTTATCCTCTTCCCAGTACCAGGTGTAGGTCAGGTTGCCAGGATATGCCTCTGCTTGGCAGGTGAAGAGTGCATTCTGGGATATGTTTACAGTGACATTTTCTGGCGGAGAGACGATGTATGGAGGCCCTGAGAGAAAAAGACACAAGTGATTTAGTGGATTGTGTGTTGTGCAGCTGTGACAAAACTGTCTACTATTTTAACCATTTAAAGCTGCAATTTTTGGGAGAGGGAAACACAAATCTGACATAATATCATCTATTTAGCAAACAGTTTTTTAGCAAACAGTTGCCTAATTACACATGCAACAAACACAGAAACACCAAAACACTAAGGTTTGGGGCCATAAAACCAAAACAATGAGCTGAAAGGGACTAAAAAGCTCAGTGGAGCTGAAGGGGGAGCTTCAAGTATCACCCTGGGTTTACCTAATCACTAAATGTACTTATATATAACACATAAAAATGTCAGACAAATAAAACAAATTTACAATGAAATGACATTAGATTTTATCCTATTGATGAGTACAACTCAGAAAATGTATTGAGCTTTTCTTTTGAAAATAACAGTGCACCCTGGGGATATTTTTAGGCCTGACATGTGAAAATAGATGATTTAACAAAGTCCCAGAGATGGTTGCCTCAACTTAAGTAAAACTCATTTTTTTCCAACCAGATATTTTACAAATACACAAGTTACTGTTGTCTATCAAATAGTAGAGAAGACCATTAAAGGGATGAAAAGTAGCATTAAATCATACAAAAATCATATGCAGGCCTACTCTCGGGGTGAGAAACAGCACACACTGTGTATTATTTACAATATATCAACAGAGTCTGGTGTAAACTACAGTGAGCAGGCAGCTATTGTAACCTTAATAGTAGTCAGTGTTGACGCTTATGCATGCTTCGCATTGTAACCTTTTCATCTCCCGAGGTACTCTAGGTTTGTTCTTAACTCTCAATAAAACAGCAGAAGCCATGAAAGGTAAGCTGTCTTTTATGAGTGGGCCCAGATACAAGCCTTCTGGTTATTTTCCCCTCAGCATGCGCAGCTTTATGCATCAGGTGGGACTACTCACGGCACTGTGCGGGCGTCTCGCATAACAATTAAAAACAGATCACAGGAGTGAGAATCATGACTCCTCAGATATCTGTTTGTTATTGCTCTGGGTATGAGTCCTAATCATACCCCGCATTTTATTTCACAGCACCTTGCATGCCAATTCACCGCAAACTAACTGTAGATTTGCTAAAAGTGTTTCATACATTAAAATACAGTTTATGAGGTGCAACGTGAAACTGTTTGTGTGCATGTACAGTCATTCTGGTATTTATATGTCAGCTATTGCAGTGGCTGGGATATTTGGCAGGGGAGAGCTCTGTGAATAGGGGTGGACAACTGTACAATAAAAACTACTTTTATGGATTGAATTATTCAAAAGTCTTATAACTGAAATGTTATCCCTCTGTGTCTCATTTGGGATTGGCCTACACTAGTCCAATACACAAAGAAATATTAAGTGATAGCTACAAAGTTATGACTATATGGCAACTGCAGTTACCAAATGTATCACAGTAAATGTATCATAGTTTTAATTTCATAGTTTTAATTTCATAGTCTGCTTTATAGTATCAGCTGGTTTTCTATGCACAAGCTGAATGTACAGATAGTATTGTCCTGTTTTGTCTCTCACATGGAAAGCAAGAAGTCCGCACTTGAACCACAGATGCTGCAGTGTGTTGTGGTTGAAAGAACAGGTACGGTAGTATTGGCAGGTCCGCTAGAGTCCTGCAGAATTAATGCAGTTGCATCACATGCACCAGCAGTTACACTGTTCGCTTGGTTACAACACAATGATTTTTTAATGTTTGTTTGCTGTGAGTGTACACATACTGTACATTTACTACTAGGAACAAAGACCAGAGTAATTACTACACAGGTCAAGCGTTAAAATAGACCTGAAGTTACCTCTACTTGTTAAATACACACTACTAACTCGCCTCCTGTGCTGCTGTATCAGGAGACTGAGAGAAGTGGTGGCTGGCATCGCAACCATCTATCTGATCTGTGTCTAGCAGAGAGCCTGGTTAATGGACTGGAGACTGACAGTGACGTCCTCACAGACAGATTCTGGTGCACACATGGCTGTGCACAAGAGCACGAATACACAGGAGCCCCAGACTGAGCTATTGACTGACTGACACAGACTCAAAAGGTATGTTACACACATCAGCACACCAGAGAGTTGCATGGCTTTGCTTTTAAATGCTACTACTGTAAATGCTCTCAAGTATAAATAATGAAACATAACCTATTTTAGCAATGCAAATGCAATATTTGGCTGCAGGTAAAAAGGGTCGGAAGCATGTTTTTTCATTTCAAAATCTAGTGCAAATGTATTTGTCAACAACAGTTACAAACAAACTCTTACATCTAGCAGTCTGCTACACTACAGGATGCTTAATGTAAGGATGCAATACCTTGAACCAGCAGACGGGTGGTGTGGAGCACTTCTCCCTGGTCACTGTAGGCTCGGCATGTGTAGGCCCCTCTGTCATCTCTAGTGATGCCAAGGATTGTTAGACTGCCATCATGTACCTGTTGTTACACGCAGCAGAAACAGATAAACATTCAATCTCTGACGCAAAATATTAAAATAATGTGAGAAACAGCATCATCATTTTGTTTTGTTGAATATTCAGTTAATTGGTCAGTCTAAAAAAGGAAAAGCAATATGAGAAGATGAAACCATAAAAGGTTAGGAACTTTTGCTTGAAAAATGGATTTTAAAGCAGTAGACACATTAAAATAATTTATATACTTCGTATATACATATATATATATAATTTTTTCATTAATGTGGCTCAGATTTTATTTACTGTTGGGTTGCTTGATCTATAAAATCTGATTGTATAAACTCTTCATATGTTTTTTTAGTAAAATATTAATTACTGTCAAATTTAGTGCAGTAAAAAGAACAATATTTCCCTCTGAAATGTAGTACAGTAGAAGCTATGTGACATAAAATAGTACCTCAAATTTGTACTTAGTAAATTTACTGCCCCACTCTTGAAGTAAGTTGTCTCTAAATAAAATACATCAAACATTTAAAAGTCATGAATGGGTCATGCTTTAATTAACTCCAGTTCTGATTCCTGCATCTTGTAACCTTGGAAACGTCTAACTCAGTGTTGCTGCGCGTCCCTGTGTGCAGCCACTGATGAGAACCAATAAGTGGTGAAGAAACACATTAACCAAACCTAATAGAAACACCCTTATAAATTATGCAACAGGTTGCGAGACGCTGTGTCCATTCAAGTCACACACAGCTGTAGTCTGTCCATTCATGCAGCTGAGGGGGGAATCTGCTATGCCTGCAGAATTATTCCTATTCATCCGTCTTTCAAATGTTTTATAGCCAAGAGATGCTACTAATAGATCAGCCTGAGCAACATTTAACTTCTGTCAGTCTGTTTGCAAACGGAATCATCATAGCTCAGATTGTCTATCACAAGATAACACTTGGTGCATCACTGCTGTAACATATGACGTGTGGTGTGCTGAGACCTAGAAGTGTAAACTAAACACTGATGTGTTGTGAGGCACTGATTCAGGCTTGGGAAGCCATTTGTATTGATTTAAAAAGTTGGAAGTTAAAACTGATTAAAATTGTCTCAATTCAATGCTTGTGCTGACTACAGTCTGGCTGATTTGGCAGATTTTCTGTTCAGCCTCCTTCACAAACCAGTAACTTTTACTGAGCTGTCACTTGCGGCTCATGTTATGGTTTAAAAATAAAAGCCTCTCGCTGAATTATCATGGGTTTGATTGCTGTTGACTCTTTTAAACAATCCATAAATGCAGAGCTGTAAAGGCAAAATGAAATAGTTCTGTTCAGACAGAAGGCAAAGTGGATTTTCACCTCATGGAAATGAACAAATCACGTTGACGTGTCAACGCTAATTAGCAAACATGAATAAATAAGCAACCTGCACTTTCTCCAACAGTTTACATGACATTGTGCCAAGTAGCACTTTATTTTTGTTTCTGTCTTTTATCCTGGAGGCTAGGGGTTACAGAAAGTACAATAATGATCTTCCCCCCTCACAGACAAATTTCAACAGCAGGTAGGCTAACGACAACTTCCTGTCCCACCACTGCATTACTTTTCTGTTGTAATGTTTTTTGCAAAGATACTACACACATTTGCATAATTTTTTTTTTTTGTTTCAACTTACGCATTCACCCTGGGCGAATTCATGTCTACCATTTGGCATATTACCATTAACTTGCAATCGCGACTCCTTTAGAATTCACCTCGTGTTCTGTCTGAACACCTCTTTTTTAATCCTGGGATGTTATGTTGCACTGAATATATCCCTGGATCAAATCATCACACTCCTACAGAACAGACAGTGCATGCTGTAGTGATTGTAGCAAACTGCTTACAACAGTAAAGTTAACAGGATCTGGTGATATGTAATGGTCATCAGTCCATTCCAATACTTTCTGTGCTGGACTCAATCCAAGGTGAGGGGGAGAAGATTAAAGAAAAAGGAGGACTGAGGGGAGGAAATCTGCTGCAGATGAAGGGAAAAGGGGGGCAGAGGAAAGAAGAAGCAGTAGAGGTAAGGTGAGGTGGGTGAGTAAGGTGAGCCATGAGATGAAGTCAGAATCTCAATTTCTGTCACATGCACTTCACTGACACATCCAGAGAGGCTGCTGTTTTTATCCTGCTCACTTTTTCTTTGCTTGTGATTTGAGTGTACTTTGGGGAAGACCCTTATAATCCCACCCTAGGTTTCTGTCCTTTCCTGCACAACTGTTTTGTTTAGTATCTTTGTTGGTGGATCTTTTTTCCCCCTTGCAAATAAGTAAAGTAATAAAGTAATGTAAAGAGAGGAGAACGAGGTGGGAGGAGGAACTCTCTAACCCTATCTGTCAAATTCCTGCCTTTCTCCATGGCGTCTCCATGGATCTGAGCATGTGGGTGAGCAAATATACCCTCATGCTCGCTCGCTCACACGCTCTCTTTTCGCCACAAGAAGGAGCTTACCCAAGTTTGATGTTTTCACTTGAACATACACTTGAACAGCCAAATGGATGAAGAACCCTGATAAATGCACTGCTTTTTATTTAACAGTGAAGCTAGAGATGTATGCCGTTTGGGTATCACTAACGATTTTCATTTTTTGTGTAACATTCATATTAGGACTAATGTAATATTGATGCAGAAGAAGGAGATTAATAATGCATCAGAATGATCGTTTACTGAGGGAATGGTAATAAAAAGAACTGACTGGAGGGAAAGATGGTGAAGCAAAAAGGGTAAAATGAAAGAGAAAGAGGAATAGGCCCCTTAACAGACACTCATGTCTGCTCCTGTCACTTCCTGTATCACACAGGCAGCTGTAAAGAGTTGATAGCGCCTGCAGCAGACTGCAGTATCACTGACATATGAGAATGTGAAGGCATGCATAAAAAGGAAGGAGGCATCCGCCTCTCAATACGTTCCAAAAACAATTACAAGCAGTATATAAAATGCCCTTCAATGCTCCTGTACTTGTTATGCATAATCAACAACCTGTTATGTTCAAAGCATTCCAGCAGTTCATTTTGTAATGAGTACTGTGATTTAATTTACCTTGACCTCCCTCGCCTACTTCTAATTCCTACTGTTGTAAGAATGGCTCCTGACAATCGCCCAAGTACCTATGTGAACTTGTTGAATTTAAGTACTCCCTCCAGTTATTAGTCTTTGATTCTGTGCAAGCAACAGCACAAACCTGATGTTTACTGTTGATGGTTTAAGTAGCTCAGACATTTCGCTGCTATCAAACCATACCGAGGCTGTGCCAGAAATATCTTGTCGTGAAATCAGACTGTTGACTTTTGGGAATTTATCCACAGGAATAAATATCACGCATCACCAGACAACAAAGAGGCCTCAGAAATGTGAGGTGTGATGCCAGTAGCTGTTCTTAACATTGTTATAGTGATTCTAGGTGGAGTTAATTTTTACCGAGAAGTGAGTCTGAAGAGCCTGACTGACAGTCTTGTCACTACAATCATTGACTGTCATCATTAATCAGTCAAAGGTCCGCAACTCTCACAGATACATACTCAAATTGAAAGTGTATTCGTACCTGTAAATCACTACTGCACATTTTTTTTGTTTTCTGGCCTACTAAGCTAAAGCCTCAGCACCACAACTAGCAGACTGAAGCCCTTGACAGAGATCTTCTCACAAAAGTGTGATTTTTTTCTTTGCAGCACAACAACAAAACAAACTGATATTAGCCTGACTGAGATACAGCCCATAACATACTTCCAGTACAGATGGGCTCAGTGGATGACACCATCTGTGCACAAGCCCTGCTTCTATATTTGTACACATCATAAATCTGAATTATGCTCATTATTCATTATCATTCTTACTGAATACTTGGCGTTGGTTGCAAGCTCCTCCCCCTCCCTCAGCCAGCTGATCATTGGTTTTGGATTTCCCTGGGCAGAGCAGCTAAGCAGAGTGCTTCCCCCTTCCTTCGCCTCCACATATTGTGGCGGCGTCGCTGTAAATGAAGGTGGGGCTGTGGAGAAAGAGAAAATTATGTCATAAAATGTGAAACATCAGTCATTAAACTGTCTGGTGATGTCTCCAGTTTGGGATTTCTGGATTCTGTACAAAACCTTGAAAATGTAATTGCATATATTTTTTGCCGTGCTTGCAGCTCTACAAATGGCAGTGTTGGTCGGTCCACCACTTTGGTCCAAACTGACATATCTTAATAAATGGCTTGCAATATTGAATGATGTACAGACATTCATGGACCCCAGAGAATACTGACGTTTATGACCTCCTGAAATCTACAGATTGGCACTGGAATTTTGCGCACATATTCATTGTTCCAAAATGATTAATCCTAATGACTTCAACATTTTCATCAAGTGGTATCATTCGGTTTGTTTAATTTGTCCAATACTTTGATTTATGTCATACACAAAAAGCAGAACTAAAGACAGTTGCTAATTTTAGCATGCTAGCATGCTAAACTAAGATGGTGAATATGGTAAACATTATACCTGCCTAAACATGCACATGTTGGCTTTACCATTGTGAGCATGTTAGCATACTTTTGTTAGCATTCACTCAATCGCCTCATAGAGCCGTTAGCAGGGCTGTTGACTCTTGACCCTGTTTTATTCTAATGTACGACTTTTGAATTCAATTTATCAATGCTGCTCTTTCTTCTGCTGCTAAAATGGGTAAAAATCCGTAAGCACACATATGACTTATTTCTTACTTAATAATCACATATTCTGACAAAATACTTGTTTATTCTGGCCATGGATATACTGTATTATAAGAACTAGATTACAAGTTTGGCTACTACTTGCTCACGTTGTCCCGCTCGGAACACAGACTTTACACTAGGATGACATCTTGCACATAAAAAAAGGTTTTCTAGGCTCTAGGTTAAAACCGCTATGCTTTACAAATACACATTTTACAGACTGGTTCTTTTGGCCACAGAAGATATTGTACGATAGTTGGAAGGTGGGAAAAATTGGCAACAAAGCTGACTGGCAGCATTCAGCTCTCTTAACACATCCAATGGTTCTGGCCCATTCCCAGTACACGTGGAACAATTGTGCATTTGAGGGATAAGAGAGGATGCCCTCTTAGAAAATCTGTCAGAAGAAGAATACTTTTGGACAGAAGTTGCACTCAAACTGCAGGTGATGCCACAGTTTTCTGAAACAGTCAGAAAACCTAAAGACAGTGACATCACTGCATTTCCACCTGATGTTTCTGAGCTTCACTTACAGCCACAAGGGAGCTCTCCATCACCTACTGCAGGCCAATAAACTGTAGTTTCCTCAGCCAGCTGCTTTCAGTGTTTCAACATAATATTTTGATTATAAATAGTGGTGCTGTGTTTAGTTAAAGAGAAAAAAGGCGCAGCCAAACAAGTGGGTCACTGCATGCCGCTGGGAGTGCTGCCATGCTTTAGACTGCACACAAGCACCTGGCATGGAGTAAACAAATCGCCCAATTAGCACATTTAGACATCTGCCTGTCCATACTGCCCTCTCACTTGCTAACGCTTATTACATTATATGTTACAATAGATTAATGGAGACTCTAATGAAATCACTGACTAGTTTACGTACGTATCTCTTGCTCATGTAGTTGATGGGTCAACAGCTACATTACACAGATCATGATGCATCATTTAAGTTATGAAGAGGAAACCTTGTACAGTTGCTTCAATTTATTGATTCTCATTGGTAGATCTGACAAATTGTAATCATTTAATCTCTCAGTCTGTACTGCCTATATTTACATCGTCTATAGCAAGGATTATACGCGAATATCCATGTGCCTTCCGTTTTTTGTGTCCTCTCACACCCGTCTATGCATCGACTATGGTACCAAGGGGACCAACTGATCTGCTCATGTGTGGAACGAGTTTGCCAATTTGACCCCAGAAATTAGTAAATTGTGAAGTATTAAACCACCCCATCCCAATATTCTTGATTTTGTCAAGTTGGAGCCCCCTGTCACATTTCAGATTTCTATGAATTGTTAGCTGTACCACCAATGAGACATATCCTTTCTAAACCTTTTACATTTTCTGTAACAGTAGCTGTAAATTATCCAATATTTTTTTAAAAAAGCAGCAATGGAGAAAAGTCTGAGAAATTAATCAAAATTTCTGTTGCAGAACCTCGGCGTTACTTCTTTTTTCTCCCATTAATTACCTCACAACCCCTCAGATTTATCTTGTGTCCCTTAAATGGGCCCGATCTCTCAGGTTAGGAACCACTGCAGTAAACAACTTGACCGTAGTATTTCAAACTACATCCACCTCGATGTGCTACAACAGTAAAATGCTGCTTACCCATTAATGCATCAGTATTATTAATGTAAAATTTAAACTATATCAAATTGAATTCACATTTACTTTAAATAAGCAGAAGTTTAAATGCAGGACATCTACTTGTAATGGAGTGTTACACTGTGGAACTTTTATTTAACACTCAGTAAACTGAGTAAAGTGCAGTTATTAATTCTAATCCAAATTCAGATTTTTCCCAAGGGTTCAAGCATCAGTTGACAGGAAAAAGGTGGTGCACATGGTGGTGACAACAGTAGGTACATTGGTCAACCTGGGAATTGTTTCACGCCATCAAGTACAGCTCATCACAGACGAAGTGTCACTATGGCTGGGAACTCTACAAAAAACGTAAGTTGAGCATCACATTTTCGCCCTACTTACTGCAGCTCTTCATCAATTATATACATTAAAAGATGCTTGAAGATGCTGCACTCTCACTGTTCTTCTTTGTAGACCACACAGCACATCAGCAGATGGCCTGAATGCTCAGACACAGAGCTCGGCTTCTTCTTTGAAGGTTCAGATGCGCTGTTAGTTGGTCACTAACTCAAGAGTGCGTCTGCATGATTTTATTCCCTCGCTTGGTTTTTCTTTTCTCGTCTCTACTCCTAAGAGAATACAGCTGCATAGAGTACAAAGTTTTCATTGATTTTACGCCATGAGCCTCAAACGGTTAACATTTGTTTCAGTCTAAACTGTTGCAAAGAGAAGAAAGAGGCACTTTCCTCTTCTTATGTCAGCATACTCATTAAGGGAAGAAAAAGAGGGTCTCACTGCCACACTCATGTGCTACATAGCTCTTATGACTTCACAATATTGTTGTGTTTTGCCATTACTTGGCGGACAGACATTGAAAACATGGAAGCCATGGACGGCAACCAATCACAGTTTGCCATCTTCACTGTTCCACTGACAACGGCAACAACAAATGTTTCATCCTCACTCGGCAGTGAAAATGGGCTCTGTCTGGATTTTCAATTACATTAAACGGTGACCATTGGCTGATGCGAGACATCCATATTTGTTCTGTATTAAGTCAGTGCCAAGTCGGATATATCTGAAAAGTTTTCACAAGTACGACTTGGAAGCTGGAGGCGGGCATGGCCTCCAGGATATTACATTCAGTGTCAACAAACAGAAAAACGTGAAAGCTAGCATAATGCTAGAAATAATAGTTTTTGTTTTGTTCAGATGGGCCTGAGGATGATTTTTCACATGGGCTCTACTTGTAGCCACAATGTGCCCATTAGTGGCTGACAAGAGCAGGAACTCATGGAGAATATATGGAGCTGGTGGACAGATGAGCTGGCATTTGGGCCCCAGTTGTGTCAACCACCTAAATGCCAGCCCATCAGTAACCCAGTGACACAGTGGCAGGGTCTGTTTTAATGTTTCAGTGTAGATGGTTAACTGATAATCATGTGAAAATACTGGTGTAGCTCATTATTAGATCTCTGAAAAGCTTGCTGAAGCTTGAGAAGTACAGAGAAGGGGTGGACACGGGACAAGACTAGAGAGGAGAGGAGCAGAAGAAGGGAGGGAGGGAGGGCAAAGAGAGAGAGTGGCCTCAGTGTCTTTTTCGGGCACAAGGCCTTGCCATCTGACACCTGCCACTGAGTGGGCACGAATTCCCTGTCCGCTTGGCAGGAAGTTAAGGCTAGCAAACAGGAACCCAAGGAGGAGTGTATGCAAATACCAACAGCCAAAGGAAATGGGTGCCCTTAGTGTCCGTGTGGAGGCCAGACGAAAATGGCACCTGCTTTCCTCACAGACACCCATTTAGAGGACAACAGTAGCATAGTAGCAAGTCTTCATTTGAATTCACTATTTGGATACCCAGTCTCTGCTGCTTTTGGTATTGCAATGAATCTCTGTCTTTTAATTCAAATGACAGCCTCAGAAAACTAAATATTTGTACCCGTTAAACACATCTAACCTAAGCACATATGCGTGTGTGTAGTTCAGGCTTGCTGCGTCTTTATAGCTGCACATTACATACATGAGGTCATGTAAAATGTCATCACTTAATATGCCAAATACATATGACATTCAGGGATATTGTTAGTTCTGCTACAGCCCAAAGAGCTCAATTTCTGTTGAAAGGCCTGACAGGAGTGGAGAGCAGCAGAAGAGGGAGGGAGCGAGCAGTTGAAGTTAAGAGTGAATACTGATGAGGCAAGCTACAGAGATGCAGTATGCCTACACAACAAAACATTGATACACACACACACACACACACACACACACACACGGACGTTGACAAACTCCAAACATCAAGAAAGTGTGCAGGTGACAGCAGAGTATGACGTATTCACTCTTCAACTACAACTTCAACCAGCACACAGAGATCTCATTTAGCCGCATACAAACACACACAAAGAGACGCTCTCATGTCAATGTTGATGTAAAGCGCTATACACAGAACACAGTGCAGAAAGTAATTTGCAGTGTTGTGGTGTGCTAACACACCCGACACACAAATAAACACAAAAGAAAACATTATGTTCTGCATTGATAATAAGCATTTATACAGATCAGCATTTTTCATTCCAAAGTGATTATGCAACGCAATGGACTTTATAAATGGTTCTTTACACAGTATTTCGCATACAGCGCGTTGTAATCATTATTCAAATACCATTGTAAAACATATGCATGATCAAATCGAATATGCATGAGTTTCACAGCACTCATAAGCGCCAGAAATATACATGTGAATGAGCTTGACAGTACTTTGCTGGGAAAGTCTCGCTCTAACAACACAGAGGATTATAGCTCTCTGAAGTTACAGACCTGTGAAGAAAATCGCCACTTTTTGGCTTGAACTTTTTTTCCCCAAATGCCTGTTTAGGAGATACTGACCCATTCATTTTAACCAGTTAAGGAAATACAAGGAATGCAATAATACTGCATGAATTTGCTGCATTTACTTTACTGCCACCTTTGCTGAATCATGCACCTGCAAACAGCATTCAATCAATTACATCTACAGAAAAACATATGAAGCAGCTTAATATAATATCTGTCTAAAAAGCATTCCTCACATGAAACAGATACAGGGCTTCAAAAAAACAATACAAAGGCATCATTGTCTCTGTAGTCTTGGGTGCGCTGCTGAAGAAACATTTCACATAGGATTCTCTAAGCCACTGGGGCATTCCTGGGAAACGCAAAGGTGCAGATTTTTTTTCCGCCTGATCATCAGTTTGATAGCTTTCAGACTATCACTGACAATCCCTGCCGGAACCGCCTTAAACAGGCCACAATCAATTCCCCTCTAACCAGCCTATCATCCCTTTTTACCCAGGGCCTTTTGAAAAGGAGCTGCAGGATTCATCTGAAATAGTTTCTAGCAGTCACTCATTCAGCCATAAACCATCACTAACAGATAACTGGACCAGGGAGTCAACGCTTCAAAAGGTCAGAAAAAACTGTGTTACTGAAGGGCTGTTTGTAGGGCCACAACTTATGATTAGTGGGTTTTTTTTCTTTATTTTATTTTTACCTGAAAAAGAAAAAAGGACATCGTGCTTAGTGATGTGCGATACCATTTAATTCCTATATGATAGCAAGTAATACCCAGGCTGGTATTGCCAATACTGATACAGATACTTTTTACATATTTTATTTCGAGTTTATTGTGTCCTCCCCCTCGCCTCCTGTTTCTGTATTTATGCGGAAAATGAATAGTAGGCTGTAGACTTAACAATTCTAAATAATAGCTGCATAGTGACAAGACATCAAACTACTGCCATATCCTTTAATTATAATAAAAATATCCTGCTTAGAACTGCCTCTTCATAACATAATCATGATTACTGTGACTTAATCTCAAATGTTTAGCGAAGTTTGCGGAGTTGCCGAAGAATTTCACTGTCTTTGCACACACCCCACACACAGCATCATTATTACCTTCACAGCTAAAATACAGCTTTAGCTTCACAGCTAAAATTTTACAGTCAGCCATAGTCAGTATTCAATCGCGAGAAATGTAAAGGGCTGCAGCGGCTCACTTCAAAGAAGCTCCGTCAAAAAGCTGTAGCACAAGCATGACTTTGATAGGCGGAAGGACAAGTAGTTCCTATAAACCAAGTATAATTAGACCATCCTGGTGACAGTAAGATACTTATGATAAAACACACACTCACTCCAAATGATTGTGTTTATATCGATCCTTTTGCATGAGTATCGATCCTAGAGCAGGAAACATTGGTATCAGAAATATAGATACTTTAGTATCGATCCGCACATCCCTAATTGTGCTCAACCAAAGAAATGGAGTGCAATCAAATGTGTGCCACTATCATCAAAGTCAAGCAAGTACAAGATGAGTTTACTCACCAAAATCAATCAGAATGCCCTTTCAAATCAGTCGATTCACTTTTTATGTTCAGCACAGGGGAGTAGGGAGTAGATTTAAAATATCTGTTAAGTGTACATATTTAACACAAAGGGGACTAAAATAATTAACTAATTATATATTTTTCTATATAAAATGTCAGGAAATTGTGAAAAAAGTCTTCAAATTTCTTGTTTTATCCAAGTGACAGTCTGAATCCCACAGGTATTCAATTAACTAGAATTTAGCAATTTAGAAGCAAGAACCACTATATGTTTTTGCTTCTTACAAAATGACAGAAATGATTAATAAATCATTAAAATAGTTGAGCAGATTACTTTTTTGTCAACCGATCAATTGATTAATCGTCACCATCGTTTGACATAAAACTTTCACGAAATATTGTACTTAAACAAGACATTGTCCTGACATACCAAAGCAGATTTTTTTTATACATATTAACTGTATTTTAAACATATTAACTGTTAACTAAAACTAAAACTAAAAACTAGATGTAAAAAAACATGCCTAAAAGGTTTTCAGCCTATATGTCTGGGCCAGCTGTAGCTTAGAGGTAGAGCAGAAGCTGCTTCCCCCAGCCTACATGTTGAAGTGTCCTAGGGCAAGATACTGGACCCCAAAATTGCTCCCGATGGCTGTGCCACTGGAGTGTGAGTATATGAGTGAGGGATTGTCTCCTTCTGATCAGCAGTTGGAACCTTGCATGGTATCCACTTTCGGTCTCTGAATGCGTGGGTGAATGGGGTGAATGTGACATGTATGGTAAAGCTCTTCAAGTGGTTGGAAGACAAGAAAGTTAAAACAAAGTTATACAATCCAAAAAGTAAATTAGATTAACATAAACTCAATAACCCTGTGAACATTTGGAGTATTTACTGAAGATATGTATGTAGATAGGATTGTTTCTTGAAATTGATGTAATGGCTGAAATAGATTTAGTTGAAGGCTCTTTAATGGACATCTCCACTCTGGCGTTATTACATGATTATCATCGGGTGTGTTGATAGAACACTAGTGCTGTGCTTGTACATTTGACCTTGACAGGATTGCGACATGGTGGCCAAAATGTCTCAACCACCACACCAGTTCATTACATATGAAGCTTAAAGGGACAATTCAGCACATTTTATGTGGATGTCCAATTAGAGTTGATGGTAAACGCAGTCCATTGAAGCACTAAATTCTTAACTGTGCGCTTTATAGTTTTTTCCAGTATCTGGCGCCATCATTTGAAGTGACAGTCACAGAGCTGGTGGCACGGAAGAACTACAAGCTGTTTCAGCTTGGCTTTCCAGCTTCCGCCTCTAGGGAAGCCAGGGGGCATGCTCTAGATGTCGCTCTCTTTGCTCGTATTGCAAACTAGCTACATATCCAACAACAAAAATAGCATCCCAAAATATTAGAGCAGAGGATTTTATAGACAAAAATAGTATAAAAATAATAAAAATACAGTGTTTAGGCTGATTCTGATATTCATCCATATATATTTGAGCCTTTATTTGAGCTGCAGTCACCGCCGTATAGCAGGATATGGCCGTGGCAGGGACTGTCTACAACCGAGGCCGCCAAGAGCAAACACTGGCCGGCGGTGCATTTGCTCAAATACCCCTCCGATACCAACAGAAAGTGATTCAATCTGCTTTTGTTGGATGACAGAGATGTGCTGGAGATCTTCTTCAGGATTCAGAAGATAAACTGGGAAAGACAACCAGGGTCGAGGGGGCAGATGGCCATTATGTGATTGTTTTTGTCAACTACTGCTATGTTTTCGCCAAAAAAGTTTCCCTCTCTCCCTTGTCTGTGTTGGTGTATAGTGTATGGGTGTGGCTATATTCAGGGCACCTGGGCCAAGTTCAGCGCCGACCAAATTATAGCAAAACGTTTATTCAATGGAAACGGTGGTTCCTTGAACACACTGTTGTGTACGTAAGCGCACTATTTTCCTGCCTTATTAACGCGGCTGTGTTTACAAACTTGTACCTGCTGATTGGGTAACACCTCTGACACGCCCACCAAACCGGAGAAAACATACCTCAAAGGCAGTTGCACAACACTGTGCACCGTTTCAAGGAAACATGTCGTTCAATCAGAAAAGCAGCAAACCGTTGCAAAATGTTTTAAGATTGAACTCAACCCTCATGGAGAAGCACACCTGACTTCGATCATTTTATCATACACCTGGTTAAATAGTCCTGGCTTTCTCCTGCTCATTGCCAGATTTTCCCTAACCTTATGTGGTACAGTACCCTTAGTCTCCTTAACTTGACGTGTCTACTTACTTGTAGTTTGTCGTACTTCCAATGACCTGTTCTAATGTGTGTTTTTTCTGTGCACCATGATTCTAATGTACACAACAGATCTCACCACACTGTCTTCCTCACTAATGCTATCGCTAGCTGGACCACGCTACCACCAGCCTGCCTGCCACCTGCCAGCCCCAGCCTTGCCAACCACTTCACCTACAGCACCTTTTGCAATTAGACTGTTACTTTTATTACCCCTGTTGTGTTTCTGTGTCCACTCTTAGGTGTGCCAACAGCCGACCATATTATTTACTACTTATTTAGAGATGGAGAACTCAATGGACTACATTTACCATCCATGTAAACGATGCCAGATCTTTCCAACAGCAGTATGACACAGGTTTTCTATTTTTTTTTTCATTCACACCCACAAACATATGTTCCCAGGTCATGGAGCAGGCACTGTGGTCAGGTGACTCACCATTGACTGTGAGGTGCACCCAGCTGCCGTTGTGGAAGGTGTCGTACTGTTGCTCCAGCATCAGGACCCTGCACTCATACCAGCCCTGGTCCTCGGAGCGCACTGGGTCAATCTGTAGGGAGGCTTTCCCATGCAGAGAGGCTCTACCTGGAAACAGATAGGACAAAAAACCCCACCAGAATGAACCAGTTCAACACTGTGTCTTTTTTGCCTTTTAAAAGCACCTGTATGCTCTTTTTCCAGCAATGATTGGCCTCTCCACTTAAACTCACACATAGTGGCTTTGCTGGTCACCACAAAGATCCATCATAGCAGTTGGAGGTTAAGTGCTTTACTTCAACCTTTATTTCTTGCAGCATGAAAAAGACTTCCTTTTGCATCAAAAGCAGCCTCCAAGTCATGGTGTTATATTTTTGAGCGGGCAATAAATGCTAAAAATACAGCCTTTGTGTGAGATTAAAAAGGTAAAATATATTTTTCCAGTGACTACACTACATCATTAGGATTATTATTAGTGCAACATTATAAGAATCTCTGCTTCTCTTATTTTCCTATTCACTGCAAGGAATCCATAAATTCAGACTTTGAATTACAAGTTATTAAAATAAACGCTAGCCTATTTTGGAGCCTGATTTTTAAGTCCAAGTTGGGTGTGACAAAAAAATTCATTCTTTAATATTTTTTCTTTATCTGCTTATTCCTGTTCAGACACTACAACAGTCTGGAGCCTTTCCAAGCATTGGATGGAAGGCAGGAAAACACCCTGGACAGGTTTCCAGTCTCTCACAGAGTTAACAGAGACAGACAATCGCAAACACTTACTATACAGTCATACCCATGGGCAATTTAGAGCCTTCGATCAGGCTGACTTCCTTTGGACTGTTAGAGGAAACACAGTCGGATATAAAGTGCATCCAGCCTCTAGATTCTACCCAAACTCACAAGGTTATAAGTAAAATAATTCTGTCTTTAAATTTAATAGAATAGATTTGACATTTTGGGAAATATGCTTGTTTGCTTTTTTGCCAAGAGTTAGATAAGAAGATCGATCCCACTCTCATGTCTGTGAAGCTAGGAGATGGTTAGCTATAGGCTTAAGGCTGGAAAAGGGGGGACAGCTAGGCTGCCTCTGTCCAAAGGTAAGAGAATTTACCTTCCAGCACCTCTAAAGCTAATTCAACAACACAATAATATTATACTATCTTGTTTGTTTAATCTGTAGAAAAACTGAAGGGTGATGGTTAGCTTAAAATTAGCTTAACAAAAACTGAATGCAGAGGTAAACAGCTAGCCTGGCTCTTTCTCTGATTGCTTTGTTCAAGCTATACAAAAACCGATGTAAAATCATCAACTTTTGGATTTACAGGGGTTTATGTGCAGGACTTTTAGTGCCTTTCCATAAGGAGATAGAATATGTTAATTAGTGAGTTTCAGTTGATTTTGTTACCTTGACAGACCCAGGCTTGCTGTTCTCCCTACTTCTAGCCTTTATGCTACACTAAAATAAACTGTCTCCTGGATATAGTTTCATATATAACAGACAGACATGAGTGTGATAACTGTGAGCAAAAAAAAAAAAAAATGTATTCCCCAAAACTATTCCTTTAACCAATCAAACGTAACAATATTTAAACATAATTTTGTCTTGAAAACAAACCAGCTACCTTCCAGTATTAAGATTCATGCACAAAACTACCTAGGAGCCATACCTTAAGTTGAATTAAAATAAAGTATCTGGTCTCACTGTGGAAAAATACCAGCCTCCCACCACATAGAAACCATCTATTTCTTATAAAACTTCTCCTTCACCGCCTCCTTTTTTCTTCAAGGCTGAGGATAAATTGGAATTCTAAAAGGAGGAAATCTCAAGGGACGAAAGAAGTTCAGGAAACCAGGCACGGTGAAATCTTCAGCTGCTAAGCTGTCTGTCTTCAAGACTCCAGCCCGCTGCTCACATGGCTGCCTCTGACAACCCAACAGACTAAAACATTCGCTTCTGCTCTGTCTGACGAGTGTTTTCAGATGGAGCATTTTGCCAAACTTTGATGTGTAGATGTACTGTATGCACTGTTTCCTGTTACTTCAGTGTCAGGCACATATATTGACTCTGTGGGGCGACTGAATTGCTCTACCAGCACTGTATAGATAGATACCCCAACCCTGGGAATGCTGCCATAGTTGGGGTAGAAAACTGATGAAGAAAATCAATACAACAAAGAGGAAGAGAGGAGAGCAGGGGCTGCAGTCTTGTAGTAAAAAAGGTAGCTTGTCTTTAAAAAGTCAGGTCTATTTTTGCCTGAGTGTTGAAGTGCTGAGTGCAGTGGGTGATGGCGTGATGGCGTGAAGGGTAAGGATAAACTTCAGCTCCCATTTGTCAAAAAGTGAGAGGGTGCTGCTGTAAACAGAGTTAACAGCACTGTATCCACGTCCCCCCCCCCCGGGCATACACCACTTACACAGTACAGGGTTCTGTCTACTGTGAAAACAGATGAGCTAACACCTTGTTCAGATCACATCAGCTTTATCAGATAGGAAATCTTTGAAGAGGAAATGCTAACGATCCAAAGTGACAAAGACACAGTGACGTACACTTTTAAAAAAACTAATCCAAAAGAGCTGCGATGAATAGAGGGGAAAATATAGCTGGATGTATAATCTTTGATTAAATTAGCACTATCATACTGTTAACTAGGACCACTAAAGTTACCTGAAATTAATAACATTCCAAAATGTAGTCTTATTTTCATCCCTTGTGACTGTAGTGTTTGCCACCCTATTATACCTCTTTCACAGCATAAATTTGAGCTTGTTATATCCACCTATTATATCAATTTAACTGTCCAAAACAACTCTCTGATTCACTCATGTACTACACCCTACACAATACACACTCTCAGTAGGCTACTGTGAGCAGTAAACTGAGATTTCGGATGTATAGTAATGAATTTGCCTCATTAGTGACCGGTGTAACGTTCTAGGACTGTAATTTTCACATCCACAAATATTATTGCATTTTGGGATTGTTAGCAGAAAGTTGTGTACATGCCATCTTGGAATAATGCAGAAACGCTCCCAAGTCAGAATAACGGGAGATTCTCCTGTTCTTCCTGTGTTCAAAATCAATCCCTACTTTCTATATGGCAGGATCATGCAATGCCGGAAGAATGGGAAGAACAGGTCAGTCTCCCATTATTCCAACTTGAGAGTGTGTGATGGAAAAAGCATAGCTAACCTTGTAGTCACACCAGATAAAATAGCCTAAATTAGGTATTTAGGGGTCCAAGCCCAAAGTGGGCTTGGAACCCGCGAATGCAAGGAATCGTGGTTCCCAGTACCGCAAAGCAGCTGGGAACCCTATTGTAATCGTTACGATTTTTATTAATATTCTTCTGTCGCTAATTCCAATACTGCAGCCTAGACGGTAACTGCTAGGGATGCGAAACTCACAGGGTAGGTACAAACCCCTGCAAGTACCTCAGGCGCAAGAAACTTCTACCCCTATTGGGCACTATAAGCAAGTTCAACGCGTTTGGGCTTGGAACTCCCACCTACGAAGGCGGATATCAAGAACCTTATATCCACGCATTCGGGGGATCTAGCTGAATCTCTCAGCATAGGCCACACCCATTTCCACCTAGGCCTTTTTTTTCGCAAAATTACGAAAACTGAAAACGTAAAACCCTAAAAAAATCCCATTGACTTAAATGCATTTTATATCTCCAGTATCTAAAGTCTGATTGACACCAAATTTGGGTCAATGGTTCCCCATGGGCCCCTGATGACACCTGAAAAATTTCGTTCAATTCGGCCTATAATCAGAGATCAGATAACATCAGAAAATCCCATTCATTTGAATGGGATTTGAACCAACGAACATTTTGCCTCATAACTACCCAGCACTACATTGCACATTCAAAAACGTTATGTTTCCATGTTTGCGGAATACTGCCGATTCGTATGTTATAAGACACGCCATGTGCTATAACGTTTTCATTTGGCTAAATAGTGAAAACTGAAAAACCTATTTTTATTAACTCCTCCGAAGCCGCAAGACAGATCGGCACCAAACTTGGCACAGACCATCTCTGGACGAAGCTGATCGAGGCTTGTGCTCCCCAGATTGATACGCGAAAAAAAGTTCCAATTATAGGCTAACAATTGTTTACACAAAACGGTAGTAACAGGACCTGTTGTCATATGTTTACTTTGGAATGGCCAATCAACACCAAACTTGGAGCACTTATGTGGGACACCCCCCTGAGGGCCTGTGCAAAATTTGGTGTAACTCAGCCTCTAGTTGGGGCTATTGATTGTATGTCACATAACGCTCTCATAGACATCCATTCATTTTATACAGCCGTAACCGCAAGTCCCTTTCATTTCAGACTCTGGTCATTTATTCTCCATGGGCCCCCCCAGCCGCGGCTGGTGCCGGGGGGGTAAAACTGCTTGCAGTTCTAGTTTTTATTTGCAACTGTAACCAGATACAAATACATTTTGCATTAGGTACATATTTAATTTGCTAAATAGTGTGACTAAAGTAAAATAGGATTTTATTTAGATAGATGAGTTTTGCAGCTATCCCTCCACTGGTTTGTTGACTTTTGTCATTCTTTTGCCAAGTGGGAAATACTGTGGCTTTGTATGGTACAACTAGGAGGCTAAATGTTTTTTCCCCATGCGGCTTCTTAATTACAGCTCTGCATTTTCCTGCTATGATACGATAAGATGTCTGCTGTGAAAAATGTCTTAGTAGCTAATGTGCTACTTTGCTAGCAACTCATTTCTAAAGACAAAGCTACAAAATTTTATCCTGTATGTTCAACAAATGCCCAACCCTAGATACTGTCTTATATATATTCATTTTATTCAGCTAAAGCTGGAGCTAAGAGATATGATTTAGTTTTCCAACAGCTTGTCCCACAGTGGAATGATCTGACACTAAAATTTCACAAGCTGCACATCTGAATTATTGATTGCGTCATTGCTTGAGTGGGCACAAAAATAGATGTTTTTAAATGTTGTAATTTCCATATAGCTGCAGGACAAACTGGCAAAATTATACAGGATAGAGTTTAGTCTGCAAGGAGATATGTACAATTTTTCACTTAGCAGTTAATTAGACAGGGAAAATACACAGCTGTAATGAGGACAAAAAACATATCCTCTCTTTGAGAAATCTTGAGTTACATTATTCAAATGAATATACTGTTGGACTTTTAACAATTAGCAAGACTGGAAATTGAACAATGGTAATGCTCACTGACCCTGTCAAAATGATTTAACCATAGATGAAATCTGCACTTCTCTGCAATGTTTGGATTTGTCCATACTGTAAGTACAGCATTCATGGATAATCTACTCTGTTTTGGTAGCAGCTGTTTGATGGAATAATATCACATTTAGTCTATTCACCAATTTTATTCATACTGTGAGTGATAACAATTCATGGGAATAGTCCAAATGAGCTCTGAGACCACATGGCCACAAAGAGCATCTCGTAAACTACAGTCCAGTGTCATTATCACACTGTCACCATGCACATGCAATACCCAGAACGAACTTTAATCTATATAATGAGACAGGCCATATTCATGTTGCATCTGTTCACTGGTAATTCCTCAACAGTGGACTTGATGCCACATGGCAGAGGCCCACTAGAGCCCAAGTGAGCAGAGTGGAGTGTGATGCAAGCACCGCTTGTTCATACCCTGGTGCTAGTCAGGAGGTTACTGTAAACAATTAAAAGATCCAGCAGCTGCATTATCTACAGAAGCCACTACAAAACAAATAGGAGGGTTCCCCAGACAGTGAGTTACTGCAATTAAGTTTTCTTTGCAGTGATGACCCTGCTTGAAAATCCCACAGCGAGGAATTTCGATGAATTCAGTATTATTAACAAACTGACAAATCTGTTATGTCCACATTTAGGACACTCACACTAGGGAAATGAATCCTCCAGCCTTTCAACAAGCCGTGCTTTGCCTTTATTTCACAGTACATTACCAGGTCAGGCAGGGTTTTGTACTTGGTGGGAATAGGAAAGGATAATTCTGACCCCGTTCTGACAGCTCGCCATCTTGATACAGACACTGAAGCAACATCAGAAGAACCAATTTCCTGCTGCAAGTATTCTGTGTGAAGGCAGTGGGAACCAAGAGAGGGAGATTTTAAGGTTGTGTGATGCGGTAATCAATGTATAAAAAACACATATTTAGGGTTATCATATATATATATGTATATATATAACATTTAATATATATAAAATGTTACATGTTATATATATAACATATAACATTTTAAAGCTGCTATAATCAATATTTTTATGATTTATTTTTAATGTATCATCAATCGATCAAATGTGAAAGGCGTTGCATCACCCAACTCTGCAGTTTGCTTCAGCTCCGATGAGCTTTATAGCATCTTTCAGTTCATTGCTTTGGTTTAAGGGCTCACAACTTCATTGTTTTGGTTCAATCACACTGTTCTTATAGTGTTGCTTTTGGCCACAACAGGCAGCTGTTTTCCGCAAAATAGCTAAAAAACCACTGTACACTACCTGAAGATATTTTCTCTCAGGGGTGCTGTACAGTAGAAATGCGGGCATGACAGACTGTTTGTGTGTGCGCACTTACACACTTTCCTTCAACACAGAGTGGTCTTATGAGGTCACCAATGTCAGGACCTCAGTAATTATATGTATGGATGTATGTATAAATAAAATCATTTGAATGAAAAACATTGATAACACAATCATTTTAAATGTTCCACGCTCAGGGTTCACACTTGGGGAAACACAACAAGCATATGAAAACCTGTGCATTTACGCACAGCAGCATAACTTCATATTTAAATATCATGACACTTGGCAGGATCAGTCAGAATCTAAAGTTAATTAAAGTTCTGTGTTCTTCTCCACATCCAAAAGGTCTCACACAGTCCAGTTCATAAGTGAAACTGTTTGGAGCAAAGCAGCCCCTCCTCCTGTTCAGTCCTGAGCTCCATTAGTGCATCTAAATTATTTTAGAAGCTAAAAGTAGAATTCGGTTTCCTCTGCAGACTTACCTCTGTCTGTCCTGTCAAGTTTATAACTACAGTTTTGCTGCATAAATGTCCCACAGTATTTTCTGTGACATTACTGCGCCTATGGAAACTTTTAAAATGACTGACAGCAGCCTCTCAAATCTTTAAATTAAATTTAAATTAAAGAAAACACTCATACATCAACACAATAAAGAAATCACCTGGAAAGTTATAAGAACCGGTACAGGTGGGATAAATATGCAAAAATAATTAGTCGGGTGGAGGGCCGGTGGATGATTTGGGTGTACATGACTATTCAGATAGGCGTATTGTAAGAGCCGATCCGCGCATCACACCAACATAGCTCCTATAGTCGGGACAAAACAGTGCAATCAACTGCTGACGTCAAATTATTAGGCTGTAATATGAGCCAGAGCATCCTCTGAATTCAGCACTAACCTGCTGTATTTTACGTTGTCGTTTAGTAACAATAGTGCCCATTATGTAGTCTGCACATATCATTTTCACACTGTGTTCCTCTCTATAAATAAGGGGTGCTGCTGCACTCTGCGCACCCCCCTTCACGTGTGCTTGCTGCCCAGTACCATACAGCAGGGAAACTAATTTAGCAACTATGGGGAACAAAGTGGAGAATTTAGAAGCAAAAGCGTCAGATATTTCAAGGATATAATACTCAGTTGCCAGTTTATTAATAAATCTTGTAAGTAATATCTTAATTAATCTGTTGGTTGTAGCTTTATTTTCATGCTTCATTTTCATTAGATTACTTTTCTTTTTATATACAGCATGTAAGGTTTTTTAATATACTGTATTGACTCTATACTATACGTGCTCTGTGCTGCAGCGTCACTAGAGTGTGTAGGAAAGAATGTATGTACAATGCAGTCGTAAATTGCTGAGACACAGTTATTTACCTCTATGCACTCACAGGCAGTATATGCCCCTGCACAGCCCTGATCGCCATGTTAGAAGAGAAAGAATTGCAGTTAAAGTACCAGAAGAGTTTGCAAAGGCGGCCAAGTCTTTCTTTTAGTACTTAAATGTTTCAGTGTACTGTACAATGCTGTATACTTAAGGCCTAAACAGCTGAGGGAAAACACACTGGATCACACTACAATTGCAGGTCAATCTTCTCAATGAAATAGGATTGGGAGGTACATGCACACAACACATTTACGCTGCAATGTATTCAACTGGTTGTCAGAAATGGCTCTGCTCTCAGGCGGAAGCTCATAATTGGGTTAGAAGCAATGTAGGGAACTCCATATACTGCATTTGTATATAGAATTAATCTAGTTATGTAGGACTCTTAAAGCTAAAATCTGTAATGTTTTTGAACTAACGTATCATTACTATGTCCATTCATTTGATGGACTTACAAAGGTAGATTTACCGTGGTTTGCGACATGCTTCATACTCTGCTAAAGGGGAAATAATGGTCAGGTTGACCATTCGGCTGGTTGATACCGATATCATCTAATTCTAGTAAATAATTAAGGACAAATACAACAATTAAAGGACAATAAAATAAGGACAAACAAGTTGAAACAACTTCAAGAGTTCAAAATGACATCCTGTTATTATTGTTTTGCTTAAAGTAATAGTGTGACATTTTGGAAAACACATTTTCCAAAGATCAATAACAATCTCATGTCTGTATGGTTTATATGAAGCTGCAGCAAGAAAACATAACAATATCCTCCTACTAGAACCTCTGAAGCTCACTAGTTAACATGTTACTTCTAGTTTGTTTAATTCAGATCATTTCTTGGCCTGGTGTGGTGAACAACGTGAACTTTCCACTGTCAGCAAGAAGGAGAATTTCCAAAAATGTCAAACTACTCCTTTAAATCTGCAAAGTATTACGGATTTACTGTGCGTGGCACCTAAAAATATTTTGATCCTGATTCATCCCAAGATGCATCCAAATGCTCATTAATTCAAAAGTTTTAAAAATTAAATCTGTTACTGATAAGACAGATTTTTCACAATGTCTTTCTTTTAGACATGGATAACTTTACTCTGTATTAGCCACATCTACAGGCATCTTACCAGTGTACTCTGGATCCACATGAGGAGGGTAGAAGCGAAAGTTGATGAAGAAGGGAATAGGCACTCCAAACTTGAACCACTCCACCACATAGGGAGGCTGCTGGCCGTCCAGGGGAGGGGACACGTCACACCCCAGGATCACGCTCTCTCCAGCTCGCGCTGTCACAAACCGGGGTTCCTCTCTCACTCCGTGGGCACCTGAGAGGAAGAACAAGCAGCAGCATTTACTACAAATGAGGAATTTTATTGTTTTTCTCATAGGACAGGCAAGACTAGGTGCAGGCAAATTCATCTGCATACAATTCCTGCAGACGAAGCAGAAAAATCTCATTGCATTGAAGTCATCCAAGACTAATTTACAAACAATAATTAGGAGGCAATTAAAGGTGATTGACTAAGCTACTGCACAATGGATTAAAATGACATTCTGCTCATGGCTTACACGGAGATGGCAGATTTTGAGTGGTCACCATGCACATGAGTAAACACCATCCTTTTCATCATCCATATCCGTTCCACAGAACGACCAATCGTCATCTGTCACCTGCATCTGTTGGTGAGTGTTTTGTGGTTGTGCCATACTGTACTATAAATAAGCTGCCAAGGGGTTCCATTGATCATAGCTGGCTGCTGCTCAGATAAGCTTTACTACGAGCATCACCAGGTCTGGCGTTTAGCCATGATTGTCCAGGCACGCTGCCGAGAGTTGACCTATCAGATGACTGAAAGGTCGGCATACCTGCCTCAGCAGAACGCTCACTCTGGGAATGGATTTTCTCCAGCTGCCACCCCCGCTTTCATTGAACTGGCTGTATCTTCACCGTCAGAGCGAGCATGACTACCCGCCCTTGCCCAGGGGGAAAATCGCTTCAGGGATCAAGAGACATGCTGACGTGTCATTCCAGAGAAACACCAGCTGAATAAGTTAACGCTTTCATTAGCAGTATCATTTGCATTAGCAGGCGTAAATTTTTACAAGAAGAACAAATATATTGGGACTTTGAGGTATTATGGGCTCAATCAGCAATGGTGTTGAAATGGAAATGTGACCTGCAAGCACTGTGCCCTTTCAGCTATTAAAACCCAAATATTTTCACCCAGCTCTTCTGTCTGAAATAATGCTATAACTCCACCCCTGAAGGCCATATGCATCACTTAGTGATTGTGTTTACCAGTTTAATCTCCATCATCCTGTGACAGAGTTAATCCACTTTATGCATTTCGGCCAGCACAGATTTGGGACTGAAACAGAGCAGATTTAATCAAATTACACTTTTTTAAAATCGAGATGTGGTCTGCCAGTTACGGGCCTCAGTCCTGGAATCTGCTTTGCTATTGTGCCGCTTCGTTAAGAAGGGAAAAACAGTTATGCTATGCTACCCTGAGCTGTAATGAGTGACACACAAAAACCAAATGAAACGCATGTGCATGACTCAATGAACCCCACATGACCATTCAACAGCCCTTGTAGGTATCTAATAGACCAGTGTAAGATACAACGTCTGAATACTAATAATATAACAGGTTTAAAACCAAACAAACATGCAGTAAATGTTACAAGTAAGAAATCTCATATGGGAGCTGACTGACAACTACAAGCCACAGAGGCCATGCATCAAAGAAAGAATGAACAACATGTGCCATCTAAATCATGCCGGTAATAAAGCAGCATTTTCATTCAAATGAAACTGAGATGGAGTCAGTGTTTGATCAAACACAGTGTGGCGTGTCAAAATGCATAAAGACTGCTGAGGGGAGAAGATTGTTGCTGAGAACAGCTGTGGGCATGACGCTCTGCCCTGAAACCTACACAAACCGTGACTTTTTAATGCGCTTCTAAGGAAACCTGTCCCATCCAGTTATAAACAAAACTAAATCAGAAATCTGCTAAACTAATCCTTTCAGGCTTGCAAAAACCCTGAAATTCACACCTGAGCACACTCAATTGCTGCCTCATTTATAACGCCTTTAAAAAAGATTATAATAACCCCTTTCAACACCCCATGCAGGGCTTTTACTGAGGCATATGCTCAGAATTTTCTTCTTAAATGGTCTTTAGAAAGGTCCACTCAACTTGAAGTCTAGATCAGTGAATCCCAATGTAGGTGCCTTAAAGCAACAGTTAACTTTTTAGGAAATTTGCTTTGGTGTAGAGAGATGGATAAGACGATTGATACCATTCAGATGTCCATTTGTGAAATACAAGTCTACAGCATAAAATCCAAAATATAACTTGTTCAGTTCATACAAAAAAAACAAAGAACAGTACAGTTTTTTTTTTAAATATTTCCTGGCCCGGAGAAGTGACTTCCTGATGTCAAAAACTAAAAACATAAAACGTTCATACCAGTGGTCTATTGCTGCCTGGTGCAAGATTTGGTGCTGTAAGATTTATTTCTCTTTTTTAATTCATATTTACTGGATATTTTAAATAACATTTCACCATCAAAAAACTCAGCAACATTTACATTAACTATTTTTTTTAGAGTTGGACCCATAAATCAGCTATGTCAATATATAAACCAATATTAGTTTATTGATGATATATCTGTATTTGTGAATATGTCAGACAATGAGTAGCCTACCAAGAAATTTCAGCACAGAATGCCAAACTAGGATGTTAATGTTTAATGTTTATATTTTTAAGAAATTACCATTGGCCGTTATAGTTATCCAATAAAAACCAAAGTAACAGTCGGGCTGTAATTTGAATTTTACTCTTAAACGTATAAACATATGAAATAAGCAATTAACAAAATAGCCATATCAAAGCCCTGTTATACCTTATACAGTCTATGGTTATGCCAAAGCAAAGATAGTTGTCATAGTAACACAACAGGCTTTCCGGCACGAGAGTTTTCAAGGTGCAGTGCGGTCAGAAACAATGACTAGGGCTTTCACGATAACCGCAAAATATCATGCTATCGGTCAAGCCTACTGCGGAGGATGACAAGCACTGCAACAACTGCAATGTTCATACTTTACACTTCAGGGTGTGTTAAATTAATAAATTAGTGCTTCAAAAGTTCCACAATCGTAACAAGCTCTGTCACGGTTCAAGGATGGATTGCCATGCGCTATACATGACCTGACTTCAAACTTGGAAGCTGCAAGTATTGCCATGTTTTGTGTTGTTTTATGGTTTATTTTAAAGGTTAGGTAACTTGGCGTTAGCATATTGCGCAGCTAATGTGGCTAGCAGGCTTGACAGTGTTGGACTAACAATGTAATCCCAAAGGGCAGTCAAGAGAAACTGTGAACAGTAAGCCTCATTTGAAGCTCACTAACTAACGAGCGTAGTGTGTTGGATGTCTGCAGCTGTTTTTCATGTTGCCTTCAGTGGAAATTTTGTTATAATGTTACTACAGCGCAGTGGTTAGTTGTGGACAAGCGGGAAGCTTCCGGTCTACAATACGAAGCCGATGCGGAAGTCCCTGAAACCTGCATTCTATTGAAAATCCAGCAGGGGGCGACTCTTCTGGTTGCAAAACGAAGTCCATCTCCATTAGAAATAATGGGAAACTGACCCTACTTCTCAGCTGAATAATTACCCCAGTAAACACTTTCCTGATGAGTTTATGGTCTCAGTCGCTAGTTTCAAGTCTTCTTCAATACAAAATGATGTTCATTTAGTAAATTATGGTCCCATTTATTTTAAAATAGACCACACATCACACACCACACATATCTATGAGTCATTACTGTGGCGACCTGTCAATCAGGCTAGAGCTGACTCGTACCATAGGCACTGTGTAAATTTAACCAGCACCATTGAAAAAGCTTCTTAGAAGTCGGCTGTTCACTTTCGCTGATGAGTACATTTAGTTTAGAGACTGTTGTTCCCTAGACAAAGTTATCAGCCCTGTTAAAATGACATTAACGTGAGTTGCAGTTGCACCTAGCTAAGCAAGCTAGCTAGCTCAGTGTATGGCCATTAGCTCCGCTACGTCCATTTCTTATATACAGTCTATGGTTGTGGACAGTCCATTCTGCTCCGCACTGGTGTGTGTTGGGTTGTGTTGAGGTATGTGTGTGCGTGTGTGTGTGTTGCTATGTAAATTGACTTGATAGGCATGCTTGCTCCGACCATAAAGCTGCTGTTAGGGGCTCGCTGTGCAGTGAGGTGAGATCCACAGACAGTCTTACTATGCTATATGGTACCAAATTACTTCATTGATGAAAAATGCGATAATGCAGCATGAGCCCCGACATGTTACGGCACGGGAAATTACTTCACCGCGACAGCCCTAACAGTGACTGTTAGACCAAGCACTGAAAAGGTTTGTCAGAGCTCAAAGACATTCTGACACATCTCAACACAGCCTGAGTTGGTCTGGAACCAACTGTGGATTTTCAGGAAACACATATGTGTACCAGACCTGGGTGTTGGATAAAAAAAATAGTAATTTTGAGTGACTTTTGTCTTTACTCATGGTTCCAGCACTGGCACTCTATGACTTTCAGAAGAAAACAGAGAGCAGGCTCCCATCCATAATGAAACACTGGATACATTGTTTGATTTGAGTAAGTAGAGTCACTTGACATGAAGCACAGGCTCAAACCATGTGGCACGACGAAATCCATTGTTTTCTCCGCAGACAGTTCAGACGGCTCGGATTTCTGGCTGGCATTATTTTGAGATCCTGGTGGCAGTGGGAGTGAGAGAATAGACTTTAAAGACATGACATAATATATTGGAGAGCTAATAATTCTACCATTCCTTTATGAGATCCTCACGAGGGAACAATCTACGCAGGCTTGGTCACTACTTTTGCCTTTTTCATTTCCTTAATGGAGACATGGCAACCCAGTAGGGTTTATAGGGGCTTATTCAAGGGAACATATTTACGCTCTCAACAAGACATAAATGTGATACAAGGGTCCATGTTTAAGATCTTCCAAATAAACATTGCTGGAGATATAAAGGGTTCAATAAAGTTAAGAGATAATGGCAACTCATGATTGCCATGGCACTATAAATGTCAACTGAACTCAACTGAAGTTGAAACCCTTCAAATACGCAGAGGTAGAAATCTGTTGAGTAAGATCTGCATAAATCAGACAGCTAATAAATCCAGAAGATCCATATGTTTTATGTATCTATCCTCTACACACAGAGGATTTACTACTATGATCATGAATTCCTAAAGGGTAACAACTCAGCCACCTGTCAGATAAATCATCTATACAGCAGGCAGTTCATGTACAGAGGCAAAAAACAAGCGGGAGATAATTCTTCATTGTTTGACAAGGGTTAAACTGGCAGTGCCACAGTGAGTTACTCAGAGCAATTATTTTCATTATTGATTAATCTGATGATTATTTTCTCAATTAATTGTTTGGTCAGGCTTGAACCAGGCATAGTGCCAGCACAAAAACAAACTGGTTCAAACACCACTACACTGATGATAAAACAGTCTACTTATGACCTGGCATCAAGTCTCAGAAGTCTATTAGTTACAAGTTTTGACCTAAATTTCTCAGATGCATAGTCTCACTTTAATATTCATTCAAATTAGTGTAGCAGAACTTAGTGTATTTTCTTCATACTCATTCCAATTAACATCTTGTGAGACACAATAAATTCATATAAACCAGGACCTAAGAACCGTGTAGACATAAAATAACAAAATAACAGAGAAAGTCCAAAAACAGAAAAGCAACTTAAGCATCTTTCACTATAAAATCTTCACACTATCATTTAAAAATTACTGACAAAAACATTTACTATATAGTACTGGAGAAAACTGAACAAATACTAATTAAAAAGTCCATTTTGCTTTCTTTTCCAGACTTTTGAGACACAGTTAGCAAACTTAAACACATGAAAATTAAACAGCCATTTCATGGGAAATTAACTCTTAAATCAGTTTGTACAATCAATTTTCCTCCAACTGCACAACCCCGTTACTTATCCGTGTCCCTTGAATGTTTGTTAAGTATCAGCAGCTGTTCCCTTTGTCTTTGATATTATTTCCATAGTGTCTATATGTGTATGTGCAATAATTGGGGAATAAAAAAATCCTGGTACCAGCTCATGTATCTCTGAATTGTCATAATTGGGAGTAAATCTGTGAACCTCCAGATAACACTGTATAACTCTATTCTGTATGGTATCTACAGATTCTAGATTATTTTAAGCCCCATATTCCCACAGTATAGTTTAGTATAGAGGAGATACATTCATCTTAAAGTTGCAGAATAGCCAAGATCATTACATAATTTCAGTCAGTCAGTGAAAGCACCAGTTCCACCCTCGTAAATTCATCAAAATAAAAATCCAAGTCTGTATGTACGTTAACATTTTCTAAAGGACTAAGCCAAAACTAATTCTTTGTGCACTTCTTACCATACTTTTCTTTCTGAAATGCATTATATATTTAACCCAAACCATTTTTTGATTTATTGTTATTCTCAAAAAATAATGTTTAACATACTCTCTAGGCCAGACACAGGCAGTAAAATCACATAATCCGCGTTTAATAAAATACCCAATCAGCATCATCAAGGCATTGGCTAGATTAGCTTTGTTAATCTGTGGATATAATTCTTTCACAAATATTGCAAAAAGAGTTGGAGAGAGAGCATCACCTTCTTTTACTCCAGGCAGTGCATTGAATCAGTCAGTAAACATATAATTCATCTCAACTCAAGCAACTGGGCAACTATACAAGGTCTGGATTGCTTTAACCATCCACACTTGTTTCATACATTAAAAGGCAAGCAATTATCTAATAATCCACTCAAAACTTTTTGAAGCCAACAAAACATGCAAAACTGGACTTTATCTTTGTCAGTTCTTGTTCTATTATGTCAATTATATTAAATTTAAATTATCAATCATTTCTTTCTAAACCTGTTCTGCTCTTCAACAAGATAGTGCACCACCTTTAAATACTGTGAGTTTGTTGTTCAGTAAATTAGTTAGATTTAATTGACCCATTTAGTGACCCATTTAAGGTGTCTCAGCCCACTGAGATAAGAACACTGACATAAGAACAAAGAAAAGCAAGAAATCCTCATGTAAGTGTTTTATATCGACTATTTGGTCTTTTGCTTTTTTGCTCTAGTGAGACCTTGCCTTTCACCAAGTCAATAATTATAATCTTTATTTATAGAAGACTTATCCAGTGCTTTATGAGACGAATAAATAAATATTAGCAAAACATAAATGTATACAAAAATATTAAGAGTGAAGCAGCCAAAGAAAAATGTTAATTGAACACGCAATGTAATGTAAAGACACATCGGTTGGAGGTCAATCAACAGCTGTGATGAATCATCACAGCAGAACCGCGGGGGCACGCAGGGTTAAATCCGCAAGAGATTTCAACTCTGGAGCGTTTTTCAAGTGGCTGAAAATGGCTCTCGCACGAAAAGCACACTACACTGTACTTTCAGTAATGATCCCAGATTTGTACAGTAAATAGACTCTCAAGGCAATTTTGGGGAAATAATCAGGCAGAGCAGAGCCGGCGAAATGTTTTGACAGTAATGACGTCCAATAACACGCTGAGCAATATTGTGGAAAAACATGAAAACTGAGGGAGTTCAGTGAGAGACAATTTTAGATGAGTGCTTGGGCTTGCTCGTGTAGGGTGGCACCCGCATAATATTTCACCCACTAAAACTAAAAATTTAATATTTACCTCATGCTTGGATTTGATTCAGCATACGAGCGAGGATAACCATTGCTGACTGCAGTTAGAGATTTTGTAAAGGATATATCAAACTATATGTGTGCCTCACAGTTATGAGTATATGAGAGCTGCTTTGTGCTGGGCAGAGCTCCCGATGTGGAGGATGTAATGGAATATAGACTGGACAGAGGCTGGAGAGAGAACCTCAAGGACGTGGAGCCACAAGGCTGGATGGGCCACTGACAGGGCGGTAATTGAATGCCAGCCTGTATGTGCTGAAGGTCACATCAGAGAATGGCCTGAGTGTGTGTGTGTGTGTGTGTGTGTGTGTGTGTGTGTGTGTGTGTGTGTGTGTGTGTGTGTGTGTTTTAGGAATATGCCTGTGTACATCTGTATAGTATCTGTGTGTTCATATGGGTCAGTCAAATTTAAATAAACCAGAACATAAAGTACAACAGAACACAAACTCTGACTGTCTCAGAAATTAAAGGAAAAATATAGGCAGTGAGTAAGTTGTATGTATGAGTACCTTTACACTAGTATCCAGGTTATGACAGTTACCTGGTCATTTATAAAATTGTTCTAATGTTATCTAATAGAGTTAGAGCTAGGACGAACCTAGTCTGGCTTCTAGCTGAATTTACAACCCTACTAGATTTGGCTTCTCTATCTGATGACCAGTAATGAAGGGAAATAACACAGTTTATCTCACACATTACATATCTTTGTTTTACTGACTAACAGCAGTTAAAGACACATTTGTGTACATTCCAAGCAGCAACCAGCAGTTCAGAACTACTGTAAATCCGTCCTTATAGTGTTTAGGCCAAACCATAGAGGCTGAAAAATGAAGCCAACAAAGAAGTGCCAAAAACTGCAGTTCCTTGAATGGCCACTTGAGGCTGGCTCCAAAAGCGAATCAATCTCCATAGGTCACCATGTTAACATCTTACCATTCCTGTAAAACACTTAACCAAGGTATACCCCAATTAAATTCAATGCGGCTCTTGAGCCATTTGGACTAAACGAGCTTCTTTAAAAGTTAACATTATGAAGCCTTAAGCCCCCAAACATACTTGCTTTTTAACAATAAATCAGTGTAGACTGGCGTCGGCAACGCAACCAACATTGTACTTGCCTGGGTACTGGGTATACCTGGAGGATCTCCACTGGAGATCAGGGCCGTAACTCCGAATCTGCACACATGTAAACAAACCAAACATAGCGATACTCAAGGACGTTATGATTTTTATGAGATATCATAACGATCTCTGTAATTGCAGACTAGCTCCAGGAGTTTTATTGCCATTCCCGCCATAAATCTCCTTTTTTAAAGTCTGATGCTGACGTTTTTCTTCTTTTGTGTTTAAAGTGGTGGTATTATGCTTTTTGGCTTTTTCCCTCTGCTTTATTGAGTTATATATCTTTTTTGTGCATGTAATAGGTTTGCAAAGTGAAAAAGCCCAAAGTCCAGCCCAAAGGGAGTTCCCATCTCCCACAGAAAGCTGTGCTCAGAACCACTTGAAAACGGCTCGTTTGTAGTCCAGCCCTTCACTTCCTTGACTTGTGACGTCACAATGCAAACGCGTCATAAAGCTTGCCAAGTGGCTGGCAGGGTCAGGCACTCAAACCAAGCTAGTCTGAGTGGAGGACCTTTGGCTCAACTCGCCTTTGTTTGTGTTTCCATTGTAGAAAAGTGGTACCTTTACCTGCTTCCATGTACTTTTTTTCGTATCACCTCACCTCCGTCGAGGTTCCAAGCGAGCTGAGGGATACTAAAATGTAATATGAAAACACCACAGACTGCTGATTAGTCAGAGAGAATATTCACTATTCACTGCGTCATCATTGCGTGCACCGGACAGAGGTCAGCAACAGAAAGTTTTATATTTTACAGTTTTCGTATGGATTTTCATCACTAAATTCACTTCTGAGAAGTTTTGAGGTGAGAAATCAGCAGTGTTGGGCAAGCTACTTGGAAAATGTGGTGAGCTAAGCTACTAGCTACTCTACATTAAATGAAGCTTCACTACACAGAAGCTACCCCCCAGTGAAATGTAGCAAGCTAAGCTACAGCAACGTGGCAAAAGTAGCTTAGTTACATGTAAGCTACTTTTAATTTTTTAATAGTTTATAGTTAAGTCATTTATATATAAATATTTATACACACACTCACACACAAAACATAGGCCTAGTTTATATTGAACCAACTTCATTCCACAGTAGCAATAGAAGAAAGACTCCAATGTGTATGTGTGAGAGCTAAATCAGACACAGAAACTCTCCTACTTACTGCCATATCATTGCTGCTAAATGTACTTCCTCATTCAACAAACTGAGAACCATTGTTGTTTGTATAAAGCAACTTAATTATCATATTATTAATTAATTTAATTAATTAATTAATTCTATATTTTTATAGTTTATATGTGACTTTGTGCTCTGGAAACATAGCAACCTAAACAACCTAAACATTCATGGCAGAGAAAGAGCGAGAGAGAGAGAGAGAGACACTCTGTCGCACGTGTCTTTATTCCCCTGCAGCAAAGTCACAAACATCAACCCAAGGATCGGTGCGTGATGTCACCATCACAGGGAAGTGCTTCTGCCGGCTGCACAAACAGGTCCATGTGTGGCGGTGGTGTCACTTACTGATCCATCAGAAATGCTTGGGAAAATGTAGCGTGTGTAAAAGCTACTAAAAGCTACTCGGTCAATAAAAGAGCTTCGTTACTGAAAAGCTATTTGATTCAGAAAATAGCGACGCTACCACCAAGCTACTGAGAAATGTAGTTAAACTAGTAACGGCGCTACTTGTAGTGACGCTACTGCCCAACACTGGAAATCAGCTGTGTAGATTTCCAATATTGACAGTTTTACGAGAAGTGACGGCGGAACAAAAATGTGATGAATATTTTCGGAATTGAGGAGCTTCGCAAGTGGCTGCGGGGGAAGCCTACGCCAACCCGCGGGAGGAGTGTGTGAGCCCAGCCAGCCACCCGCTCACAGTGCCCTCTGCTCCCGCCGTCACACAGACCGCTGCAGCAACAACGGCAGAGGAAAACACAGCTGGAACGTACTGCACAGCTGGAACGTACTGCTTATCTGTCTTTACATTATGCTTATCTGTCTTTACATTATGAGTAATATTGAAATGTTTTAACCGTAAACTTATATATATATATATATATATATATATATATATATATATATATATATATTCTAAGAGCTGTGTGGATCGCTGGTGTGTGTGTCACACTGAACATTACGTCGCAGCAGTTGTGTGTGGCATCGCTATCTCTGGGTACTATCTGCAATGGAAAACGGAGCAGGGCCGAGTAGAGTCGAGTCTATCGACTTGCGCTATGGAAGAATTTTTCAGCAAGGCAGCATAGATCATCAGAACACCGGCAACAGTTCAACGTTTAGTCCTGATGGTAAGATGTGGAACAATGATGTTGTGTGGTTGTGGACTGGTAATAACTTATCGATTGAATTTTGATTGAACTAACATCGCTTTTATGACCGTTTTGATCTACTTTTCATCATTGAAATAACATTATTTCAGGGTGCAAACCTGATTAAAAATTAATGCTACATTTCAACTAACTGGAACATTGATTCAATGAAAGTTTCATTGATGCATTATCGTTGATTCAACGTTGATTCAGGGTTGGTCTGCTATCTGGGAGGTTACAGTCGCAGTCTGAAGGCTTTGATTTGGATCACGTAACCTTGTTTCTTACGACCCGCCCTTTTTTTGGCTAGTAGTCCTTACCTGGGAACTGCGCGTGTGCAAGTCCAACAAAGATTTTGTACAAGTAAGATGCATCACTCTGTAGCTAAAGAGCGGAGCGTACAACTCATACGGTGAAAAGGGGAGCTACAGCAATGTGCAGCATGAGAAAAAGTGTTTTTTGAAAATTAATGTAAACCTGTTCTGGTACAACCCCTAATTAGGATTTTATACTTGAAAATGAGCATAATACCACTTCTTTAATGGCGGTTGGCAAACCAACTGCATACTGCCAACAGCTGGGCTGGTGTGTGGAAAAGTAGATTACTGCTGAACTGTGAGATCAACATAGTGCCCCCACGTTTGTGTGCTGAATTGCATCCCGTGGACGCGTAGTGTTAATTTCTGTACACAAGCACAACCTGTGCTCCAAAAGAAAGCAGGATACGCGTAGCCATCTTGCGTATGCGAATGCGCAATTAAAAGCTAGTATGTCCAGGGCTTTCCCTAGTCCAAATTAAAATTTTATAGCAATACCACAGAAAATGACACAGGTTTTTCTAAGAGTATGTCTAAGTGTTTTTGTTTTTTTTTCAAACAGCACAACCTCTTGGCAGCAAGTGGCTGCTGCTGCATCACTCCTCATTAGCCGGTAGCCTTAAGCAGATGTATTTTTACCGGTAAATCATGATCTTCCTAGTTGAAGCTAGGTATCGTTATATTGAGAAGTTTATTGGCCCACGAAATAATAGGGTCTGGCACTTGCTTACAACATGGGCATTCATTAACTATTGTAGGCTGTGGACAGGACATGTAAGCTCCTATTGGGTCAAATTAGGTGTCAGTCGAAAGTTAGAGTTCAGAAACAATTTTGAAATTAAGATATCATAGAAATTACATCCAATTTGAAATTATCCCGGTTATAATGATTGGATTGTCTGGTCCTTTAACAATATAACCAAACCAAACCAATCAATCAATAAAATAAAATAAAACAGTTATAAGAGTGGTTATACACGGAACACGTTTTCATAAGTGAAAGAGAAAAGACAGAAGAGAGAAGGAAGACTGAGTAAATAAACTAAAAATAGAAAAAGAAAAAGAAAAAAAACTACACAGCTGATCTGCTGAGAACCAGACCCTTGAGGGAGTCCAGAATCCTAAAACACACGAGCTTCTGCAGGTTTACAAGTTTATTGTTCAGGGAATGATCTGTGAGGGATAGTTGCACTCATATAATGAAGCTTTAGGAAGATCTTTTCTCTCACATTGTGCTTTTATTCTTACATACAAGGGAACTTTACCTCACTTTCTAACGTTGTTAAAGTTGCGTTCACAATTCTTACCAACAATCTTTCTGCTTGAAAGTTTCCATCAACAATCTGCTGGCTTTTCTCCACCAGCGTCTAGGATCCAGTTCTATCTACCCTTACCTACCTTCACATGGGACTAATGAAGATGCTTCAAATCAACAGTTTAATCGGCAAAATATTTCTGTGTTGCTAACATCCACAAATATTGTTATACACTCCCAACAGATCTCTCCTTGCTGACCTTTACACAAAACACTTCAGAGCTCTCACTTAGTAGCAGCAAATTGCTCACAGTTATTTTGCTTGCCGATGAGCGTCAACAATCTGTTTCCAGCATGAGGACTTTTTTTTACTGGCAGTCCAAGTATTCAGACTGGCAACAGGTTCATGTCCATGCCTTCACCACTCTTCCCAGTTTCCTCTCATTTTCACTCTCTCTCTATCTCTCTCTCTCTCTCTCACACACACACACACACATCTATTGGGAAACACTAGCCATACACATAACTATTAACTTGTATCCAAAATGTACAAATTTTACATTACATTCTGTAGACCCAAGTTATTTTCCAGCCCAGCCTACAGATGCTATTCACAGGGTTGTTTTCAGCAGACAAGACAATGACCTCAGTGTCTCTACTTTTACTTTTGTCCGGGGACAATCCGAGATAGATTTGGTCTCTTCATTATTTAGCCCTCTTTAATGGCAAAGTTCCCACCTCACACAAGCAATGCTCAGTCAGGGATGCAATGGATGTGCTGACACCTGCTCTAACACACAGCGAGAGCGAGTGAGAGTGAGAGAGAGAGAAAAAGAGAGAGAGGGTTGAAATGGGTTTGGCTTGCCAAAGACACAAAGGGCGAACCAACATTGCTGGGCACTGCACAGCCAGAGGTGCACATTATAGGGCATCTTTGGCAGGAGCTGTAAGGCACACACCTTCCTCAGTCCAGCCATGTTTCAGTCATTTTTTTTGATGAGTTATAAATGTTTTAGCCAAGGTGTTTTAAATTAATTACACAACAAGGTATATTGCTGCTAACAGTGCTTATTAGTACTTTGGTGTGGCTTTTCTAATAAGTTATGCTGTAAGTATTGTGTTTATTCAGCAACAATAAATCATAAGTAGAAGTATGAGTAAAGAATTCAAAGCAACACAGAGCTCCTATATTGCATGTGAGCAGTTTACACATCCACAGAATGGCATCAGCTCCACATATCTTCCAATCAACATGTCCGCTTCCATATAATTCCCATTTGCTCACTTCCTCTTTCTATGGCTTTCACATACACACACACTGCTGACTTAAGTGTGCTCAGTGTGGATTCAACACTTCTCTCCAGAAATAAGTACTTGTTGTGCAGATGCAGGTATGTGTTTCCCCAAAATACAGGACAGATGCAAGATATTCAGTATTGAAAAGGTCCTTTCAGATACATGAAATGTGTTCTTGATTAAAGACAGAGTCAGTATTCAGAAGTATTTTGAAAAAAGACATAGTATGAATAGTATGATAATAAATCAGTATAATATGGTATTTGTTTGTTGTTTATCTGCTACTTTTGAGGATTGCTGACATTGTCCTCTGTAGTTAAACCATCTCTGTATTTCAGAACTCTCTGTTTTACATTGAATTATAACAATGTTTTAAAATGTAATTTATTTATGGTTTATTTTCAGGAAATCTTTTCTAACAGCACTATTAGCATAATTTCCTTTTTATCTTTACAGCACTTTATTTGCACTTTAACGCACTTTGTGATGCTTTTGAAAGAAATTAATAAATAAAAAATCTAAATAATACTGAAACAAATGGTATTTCCCACTGTTAAATTGGCGTATACAGTCATTATTTTATATATAATTCAGATTAACTTTGTTTTTGACAGTTCCTCCATGCATTACACTGAGACAGTCAGTTATGTTTCTAACAATTTTACAATGTATATAAATACTGCATGTACTATAAAAAGTCCTAGAAACTACAAACAGTCACATAGATATTTATCTATCTGTAGTATTTTACTTGTTTCTTTGAAAAGTAGGCATCAGCTTACATTTAATTAGGGCTGCAACTAGCAGTCTGTGGTTCATTTTGTCTACCAAATGACAGAAAACTTTGAAAAATGTTCTCAGTGCCCAATGTGACATTGTGTTGTTGTAAGGTCCAAAGCATCTGTATTCCAGATACCTTTCACAGACAAAAAGTGAAAACAGTAAAATATTAGTGCAAGACAGGAATAAAATATAGTCCAATGTCTTCTGAAAAGGCGGATTCCCAGTTTCAGCACCACTGCTTTGGTGAGACTGAAGAAACTAAACAAGAGTGGTTGTTGTTTTCTGGGACTGAGTCCCGTCCTCCACCAGGGTGTCCAGGCTCAGCAGCCTTTAGATAGGTCAAAACTCTATCAACCTGCAGTACGCCATAATCCACCACCACTGCAGAGAACACTGAGTGGTCCATTGTGTACATTCAAAAACATTCACTCTGCCTTCTTCAATGAACTGCCTCCATATTATCTATTCAGTCCAACCCGGTCCATCATATATTTGAGCTACCCATTTTATAAGAGTGTCCAGGTCCTTATCTCCAACTCCTGACCCTGGATAGTCAGAAGGATTAGTGACTTCTCTTTTTGGACTAATTATTGATGTTTTAATTTCTCTATTTATCTGTACTTATTTCCATCAATGTGGTGTGCCCATACCCTGAATTTCCCCTCTGGAGATCAATGAAGGCATATCTTATCTTACATCATAACTAAACAACAAAATACTGTATATAGGAGTATGTTACCTGATACAAATGTCAAAGTCAGAATTGTGACCCCAGTAAAATGCATTGCATAACCTGAATTACATTATAGTGATCTACTGGCTCCTGTTGTTTTCTCTCTGTTTAAATCATTGGAATTCCCTATTTAATCATTAAGTACATTTATCGGTCCACTGCCTGATTAATCGCAGGTCTATACTTATTTATCTTTTCAGCCGCTTAACACAGATCAACTTTACTGTACAGATCATTTAACTGGACCTACTGTAAGTGTAATATCATATTTTACTTTTACAATTTTACATGCTTTCAGAGAGATGATGATCTTGCGGCTGGGAAACAGTCCATCCAAACTGGCTTTCCCAGAATGCTGCGGGCTTTGTTTGCAAGGAGACTCCACTGGGACTGGACTGGCTAGGGGGGTGGGGGAGGGGGATCACCAGAAAGAGCTGGCACATGCCCAGTACTGAGAGTCTGCCATCCACAGCTTGAGCACAGGCCCTTTCCTAAGCTCATTACTGAGCTTTACTCTTATGATTGTGAGTGAGAAAGTAGAGCAGTGAGAAAAATGAATAAGAGAGATGAAGTTGTACTGAACATCAGCTAGAAAATTATGAACTGGTTCGACCAAATCATTTCAGAACGGCTTGGCAGGCAAGTTAAAAGCATAAGTCAAGCAAATGTATTAAATACACTTTTTTTTTTTAAACTGGACAGGTGAGAAGAGAAATAACAAAATGCTGCTAAAGATTACACAACAACTGAGTGAGTACTGTATAATGATGCTCTGAGAGAACAGGAGCTTAAATTGGGTTCTTATTAAAAGCCGTTTGCAATGTTTGCATGAGCTGCATGGGGCTTTGTGCTGCTAAGTACCATCATCTAAGCACAAGACCTGGTCCTGGTTTAGATACTTTTATTAACATACTCAGGTACTGTGCTTCTGTATACTCCTTTATACTGCCACTCCACCACATTCCAGTACTTTTTAGTCCACTACATTTATGTGACAGCTACGGTTACTGTTACTTCGCAGATAAAAATGTAATCTACAATATATCAGTTTATAAAGCATGACAATTTCTATAGATTAAATCACAAAACAGGATATAATGTAGTTTAAATTATTTCCACCTCGAACAATGACAACAGTAAAATGGCGTTCACATGTTAATGCATCTGTAATTCAATAATGTAAAATATATATAATGTCACACTGTCAAGGCCATTTTGCATAATGAGTACTTTTACTTTTTATACTTCAAGTATACTTAATATGTCTTTACTCTTATTTCAGGGTCATTTTAATCAGGTCTTTTACTTGTAGTGAAGTATTTTTAAATGGTAAAACTACATTTTCCTTTAGAAAAGGATCTGAATGATTCCTTTACTACTGGCAAAAGAAATCAGTGAATGAATGGGAGGGAAATATGATAAGGTGTTATACTGCTCTGTCTGCAATACAACTTGATATAAATCCATTCACTGTATTGGTCAGCACAGAAAATGTATTCTGCATCATTCAAAAGATCCTGAACTACAAAGAGCAATGTGTTCTCAGCTTACTGGTCTCAACACATCCGGTAATGTCAGCAAAGACACATAACTGTCCAACGAACTCAGCAGTATACAGAAAACTTCAGTGGTAGTTTACGACTTTATCTAATCTCCTCTGCTTTACTATCCACATATAAACATATCTTACTTTGAAAACTTCAAAACATGTCACACACCAAGCAGAGAGTACTGCATTCATGACTACAATCTCTAAAGAAAACAAGAACACAAAGTTACAACGTGTGAATAACTACAACCACGTCAAGCCAGAAATAAAATGAAAACTGACCTCATTCTTCTACTATTGTTTTTCTTTCCTGTAGTCACTTGCAGAATTAAATGCTTTTAAAAAGAAATGACCCATCCCCTGCAACCCCTTGGCATTGTATCATTTAGTGCCCATCACCAGACTGTTAACAATGCTCCTAGGGTCTGCAAGAGCTCTTAGAGGTCAAGAGGGCTTCGACTCTAATAGATGCTGAGAGCCAAACAACTTGACACGATTCAACAAATGAGATTCATTGACATAAATCATATTTAAAAGGAAATTCCACCAAAACATTTATATTCTATTGTTGCAGTTTTATGAAGTTTGTGGTATACAAATACAGAAAAGTAGTCATAACACAGAAAACACAAGTACACTGCAGCAGATGTTTTAAGAAAGACAAACATGTCTCTTACCCATTTCATTAAAACTTTTGAAAACACTACAGATGTTAAAATTTCCTCGCCATCTCAAGGTTAACAGCCTCACACAATGTCCCAGACAATTCCAACAACCAGACAAAAACCGAAGACAGCCCAGTCTATCTGAACCACAATCTCAAGATGGATCCCAGAGACAGTAGGAAGGCTTTCAGACACCGCCTCAGCACTAATGGGAGGCCTCAGATACGTTGGTGGCAGTTTTGACACCTTCACAAATACTTTCTGCTTCTATATATCTCTGTCTTTGAGCATGCCTTCAGAAGAAACCCAGTGACAAGAACAAGTGTGCCAAGCCACAGTTCACAAGGGAGTCTGAGATCCAAGTCAAACTTCAAGCAAGCACGTTCACAAGGAGGGAGCTATAGATGAATACCATCTGGCCAAAAGCCAGTTCAACAAACACTTTTTAAAAAAGCCCCAGCAAACCCCAGCACAGGAGAGCAGAGTCAGCCTACCATCAGTAACTCATGCTGAAAATTGTCCTTCACATATACCACTCCCCAACACTTGCCAATGACATTTAAGTACTTCTGTATTGCCATCAGCGTCCTTCTTGCATCACCTTGATCGGCTGCCAAGTCACCGTTGACTTTGTTGAACTAACCTCGAGTCTCCCCGACCATATGTTGCCTCCCCAATGTGCATTTGGCTCTGGAAAACTTCTTTGACCATCCATTTACTGTGACTGATTGCTTATACCTGAGGTATCCTTTTCACTGACTTCGGACTCTTTTTACAACAAGTTAACCACATTGGTTAACTAGTCGTAATAACAATACAAGTACAAGAATTTTGAACTTTCTATAATTAATTTTAATGGTTTGTGAAACTGGATTAAATTGTTTAATTTAATTCTTTTTTTGTAATGTTTAATTCATTATTTTACCAACACTTCCAGCACTTGCCAAGAATAAGAACACTGCCAAGTTCATGAGATTGTTCACAAGGCACAGGCGAACTTATTGTATTCAGGGATCAAAGCTGTTCACCACACGTTTAGACTGAAAACAGCCCTGTATTTTTGTACATTGTAACGAAATGAACTGCGTTGGTGGTGATGTGTTGTTGTAGGTAGCAATGAGATGATGAAATTAGACCAGAATGGCCAGTGTAAGTAATAGATCCATGAATGTGAAGGCTTATCAGACACCAAAACACAGCACAGCAGTTTCTGATGTGAAAAAGTGTGTTATAACCCTTGAAACAAAGTTACAAAGTAATCTTCCAGGAATGTACGTGTGCCTGTATTTGACCAATGCAGCACATTGCCATCAAACATTGCAATGAGTTTTTGCAATGGTAGGCTAATATTTTTTGTCCCCACTGTGCCAAAGCAGTGGATTCATTGAATGAATGAGGGAGCTACCTTTTATGACGCAGTTTTCTGTCTGACCATGGCCTGACAACCCTGTGCACAATTTAGCACTCAAAGACAGATGTAGTGTTTCTTTCAATTGCAAATCCACATTTTTGACTAGAATACCACAGCAGCAAAACATGAAAAAGCCCCAAATGTGTGTGTTGGCTGAGTTACAGCTGTGTTTTTCACTATATACAAAATCAGCCACACCCTAAAGCGTATTTTTGCGCATGAAGTCTATTTCTTTACATTTTCTGTGCATAGTAACCATGATTGTGTTCAGGGCTCTGAGCCCTATCATCATGTCAACCTTTGAACAAAATCTTCCCTTTGACATGACACACCCATTGCTTGACCCCACTTCAGTTTCCATTATCAGGCAAATTTGTCAGATACATTCAACACAGATGACAGTCACAAAGATACATTGACACCCTCAGCTTTTATGTCAGGATTCTGACCACTGACTTCACCTTCCACTTTCAACACCACCCTTCCATCCAGCAAATAATCCCAGCTAAACTTGACCTATTTAGACTTGAAACATTTCATGAATCTGGGACTCTACTTGTCACACAGCCTCTCCATGATCACAACTCAATATAGGGATTTAAGTATGCAACTATGATATTCACTAGCATTTTTTTTCATTTATCATCATCAGTGGATAGTTTCTTTAGATTGTTAAAGTTTATATATATGGCTAGTAAATGAAAATCACAGCTTAAAGTACTGACTAATGTCGTAAATTTGCTAACTGGCAGACACAAATCTATTTAATTAAGAATGACATGAAACAGAAAAAGCAAGCACATCTTCACATCTGACAGGCTGTTACCAACAATTGTTTGACACATTTATTTGCTAAATAAATAATTAATTGATTATCAGAATTGTAACTCAATTTCATTTAATTTCATTGAAATTAACAAATTTGCCTACACTCACATATTCAAACTACCTATGTTTGCAGATGACGCTCCCTTTATAGATGCTATGTCTGCACAGGAAGAACACAACCTGCATTGCATCATATTGTGGCACCAACAAAAACAAACATGTTGAAATGAGAATCCACGTGGTCCCCTCTTCTAGTCTAACAACTTCCTCATTAGTATATACTAGTATATATATTAAATCTAATTTGCAGCTTATTGTAACAAATAAAATACATGCACACAAGAAAAAGGGTTAGTTATTGCACAGAGGTCATTGGTGCACAGAGTCCATTATTACATTTAAGCCACAAGACAAGTTCTTACACATGATATTTAAAGAGGCAATTTCGAAAATTTTCATTTAAATAAATGTCCCTTGGGTCACTGTCTATCGCCGAATGAGGTAACACAATGCTGATTGAGGCTATGGCCCACTCATGGAAGTATTGCAATATTTATATATTTGCAGTATTATGGACCGGGTGTTGGTGGCGACATTCCCAGAAAAAATGCTGTAAGTTACTACTAATGCAAATCGAACATTTACTACTGCTGCGGCTTCACATTAAAAGCACTTCACTGCCAAAACACGAGTTGACTTTTATTATGCAGTAGTCACAGGAAATGCAATGTGTTTGTCAGTGACCTTGGCACTTACCGTTATAGTTCATCAAAACTGCGTCTACAAAACAAGACACAATGGTCATTTTCAACATTTTTGACAGCGGATCAGTTTAAAATATTGCAGGGAGTAATGGAACAAGAAGGAGCAGTTCCAGTTTCATCTGTTAGATGAAGAGTTGCAGGCAACAGGCCGCACACCTCCAACTTCTTAGCGAGGTAAACAACTCCTTTCACTGTGCCCTGCTGTTCGCGGACTCATGCTGTGTGCAGCATAAAATCAGATCACGGCTGCTCACAGAATGATGGAAAATGGGCAATTACTGCCTGACTTCTTTATTAAAATGACAATAATTTGTTTTGCTGTCCCCAGAATTCTGGGACCTGTAATATTAAACCACATTTGCTTTTACCACCAGTGACCACAGGTGTCGCCAAATCAACCAGGACTAAAATCTTAAGGATTATAATATTATCCATTCAAAATAAACAGATCAACTGTTCTCCTAATAATAACTAACATCCAAGACATTACACTCTATCCAAGTACATCAAGGAAGCTATGTTTATGTTTATGGGTTTCTATACTACATCATGGCTTCACCACCTTCTTTAGATACCATTATGTCACAATGTGGTCTAATTACCAAAGTCTTTTCTGTATGTTTCAGAGCAATGTTTTGATTTATGTTCATTTGTACCTTGAAATCTGACCAGTAGCTCTCATCCATGAAGTAAACTATATGAAATTATGTCATCAGTGGCCATTACTCCCACCATGACAAGTGAAAACCCATCAAATTGTCTTTAATATGGTATTTTCTAATGGGTAGATTAGGGTTAGGTAACTATGACTTTGGCTTTCAACAGGAAAGCATATGGTGTGTAGTTTACTACAGAGCAGGTGTATCAATATGGCACCTCATTTAATTATCATTACTTAAAGGAATATGTCAACATTTTGGGAAAATATGCTCATTCACTTTCTTGCTGAGAGTTCCATCATGAGATCAATATCCAGAGGCTATTTAGCTTAGCTTACCTTAGCTTAGAACCTCATAAAAACCTAAGCTAGCCTAAGCTAATCGGCTGCTTGTTGCAGGTTCATTTTGGATGGGTATATATGTGATCTTCTCATCTAATTCAAAGCAAGAAACAGAATAAGCTTATTTCCCAAAATACAGAGCTTCTCCTAATGCCAACGTCAATATTTTAGCTTAATGTTTAATGCTTAACACTGTGATCTCTTCTCTACTTTACTTATTTGGAAGATTACACATGCCATTGCTCAGACAACCATCAATTGATTATACTGCAATTCATATAACTAAACTCATGCTCTGATTACAGGTTGGTGTGTTGTCTTTGTCATTAGCAAAAGGGGATGAGAAATGAGTTACAGTTTGTGTTAATATGCAGTGGTTCTGTTTGGCAACAGAATGGGTTTAGACACTATATTCTGGGACACAGTAAAAGCAGAAGTAGACCAGCCCTCATTTGTAATTACTAGCAGACTAAAGTGTGATTTGTGACTCTCTGGTGCAGCCTGTAAGCCTATTCAAAAGTAAATCACCTTCATTGCAGTGCCAATACCAGACAACACCTTTGAGTCGATATTATTAAGCCCTTATCTATGCCTTCATAAAATGGAGAATTTCTGCTTTTAACAATCACATCCATGAGAGGCTCTCTGTTCCCAAGTCAAATGTGTTTCACTGCACTATTACAGGAAAGTTGTCACATTGTGCTTGGCTTGGACCTCTTCACAGGAGGAGCCAGACCTGTGAGCAGACCAGTTTTGACTGGGTATGTGGGGTCATTGGGATCAGTTACTAGGCGACAGCTTGGCACATGTCTCCCTCGTCTGGACACTAGTGGAAAAGCAAGGTTAAGTAAGTACATGGGTCAATACAGTGCGCTCCGGTAAAAAAAAAAAAGAAAGAAAGAAAGAACAAAAGGAATATTATGCGGTTTGTTGATCCAGGAATGACTAGTTTATGAGCCACTGGGCGAGCCAATTGCAACCTGTATGTGCTCGGTGCATCGGACACAGCTACATTGACCGTATCCATGTGCAGTGTGCAACTCAGCATATAAATCCCATGCATGCAGCACTGGGTTATCAATTCAAGAGTGCATTTTATCTGACACGCAATGCATTATTTATTTAGTTACTTTTCCATCTTGAGGGCTGAGACGGTCACACCCCTCTCTGGAGAACTCAAACGGGACTGCTCGCTATGATACAATGCACACATCTCCCCCTCAGCAGCGGGGACGTTATTTCCCATTTGTTTCGCTGTTTAATCACACAGTACCTACAGGCCTAACAGCCATTATCAATCAAGCCATCTGTGTCAATCTGTCTGGACACTGGATAGCATTTGTATCACAGACGTGGGTTATCCTGTCTCACATATCATGCACATGAGGCCAGGCCATTTCAAGACAATTGTTGTTTCCCTGATACGATTTAACCAGGGCTGAACTTTCACGTGACATAGGCTATGAGATGCAGCCATTTGTTAGGATGAAATAGATCCCACAGTTCATATGACCTAACATACCAAATAAAATTGCCATGCGATTAGAAAAAGCAGCACCACGCGGAGACAGCAGACATCATATGCTATGTGCGGCACAAGATATATTGCACTTCAACTCACCTTGAGCGGCCGTTCCTCTGGTGCTGAATACACTTGCTATCAGAGTGGCCACATACCAAATCATAGTACTATTGCCGACCAGCTATTACCACGCAAAGTGCCCCGTTCAACCAATCTCTCATATTCGACCTTGCACCTCACGGTCTCTTAGCAAAAGCCCCTTTTCATATCCTATTTTCTTTCCTCGTGGCGTTTCCCTTCATCCTTTCCCTCCCCCGTCCTTCCATCCGCATCCTCTCCCGAAGAGACAGAGCACCTGCACCGCCGCGTTTGTAGTAGACGGAGCCGTTTTACGAGCGCATAGTGAAACCAAGTGTGAGAATGCATCCACAGGTCCGCCTCTTCTGTCATTGGATTGGCTGCTGATTGAGGCTTTGGGGCGTGTATTGGTTCTCCGTACGGCCCCGCACCCGAATGACAGGAGAGCGGCCGTGCGCCGATTCAAGGTGAGTTGGAGCGTGCCATAGTAGTGGAACCGCAGTATCATGCGCATTGACAGAGAGACGTGTCCACATCTTTAAATACCTCTCCTAAACTGGCCCCACGTGCACCATCACCGCCCATCATCCACTCTCTTACACACACACACACACATACACACACACACACACACCTACAGACCGCCTTTTTGCGCTATTCATCATAATTATTGGCACCATCCAGCTATTTATGCCGCAAGTTTTCACGATGAATAAGGGGGGACGCTGGTGCATGTGTGTGACTCATCTGTCGCTCACCCATAGCCCTCAGCTGTTGTCATGTCGCTGTCACCGACATGAAACCCTTTCCCACTACCACGCCGTGTCTGGCTTTATGTGATGGGTGTGGCGACAGATACAATACCGTTCGCCTGTCGTCCCCCCCCGATGGCAGCGAGCGCGAGGATGCAGCTCCGTCTGCGCTGCCCACTGCGCACACATGGTTACCGCTGATAAGGCTGCCTCAGATTTCACTCCCCCTGTTTTCTACATGCATGACCACGGAGGGACCATTAACGCCTGTGCGCCTCTGGCTGCCCGACATCAGCTCAGATCTCTGCTTACACTGGCAGCTGGGTGTGTTTCCTGGGATATAGCCTAATCATATAGGCTAGGTGATGTTTCATGGGAGATAGATTACGTGGAGACTATAGTCTCAGGGCCATATTTAGTCATTTTCAGCTGAATTTGTCACAGTTGTGTCTAGGCATTTGTGTCTGTCTGTCTCCCTCCCCCTTCTTTTCTTTTTTGTCAAATTCTTGTCTGAAATCAAAGATAGTCAAAAAGGTGGTGACTAAAACTCAGACATTCTGCCATGTTTTTTCTGCAGACCTTTTTAGTCCTGCAGTAACATCCCGCTGAGTAATATTTCCACAACACATTTGAACATTTTTATCATTATTTTGCAAGCAGCTCGGTTCAGTCTGATCTTCGCCTGCAGCCCTAAACAATGCAGTAGGCTAAAAGACCATAACATAACAACATTGCCTGCTTGTGTTCTCATATCTAAGCATCACATCACATCACCTGTGCGTGCTAGATACAGATGGCATGATAAATAAAAGGGGGGGAAAGTGTCTCAATAAGGTGTTGGGCAACCATGTGCAGCCAGAACAGCTTTAGTGCTCCTTGGCAGTCTCCAAGTCTTTGAAACAACGCTGGAGGAGTGAACACCATTCTTCCCAAAGATATTCCTCCCTTGGTCACTGTGCTTTCTATTGTGTCGCTCCAAAATTTCTCAAAGGTTGTGATCTCCTGAATGTGCATATTTCAAATCACTCATTGACCATTCTTGTGCTCTGTATGGTTGAATTTGCATTTGTTATGATTATTTTATCCCATGTTCAGGTTTATCCTTCTATTTGTCAGCTGTCTGTTTGTTTGTACTGTAGTATTTTTCAACAGTGATTCCCACTCCGATCAACCTGAGGGGTTGCCAGATGATTAACCAGATATGAAATTAGACAAACTACAACAAAAACATATTTATGTTACACATTTGTGTTTACTTTTGCCACACCATGCCACACACATACAGCACTCTACATGTTTCACTGTATAGAGATGCAGTGTTGGAAGCTAAAGAGAATTTAAGCCTCCTCTAATAAATGTTGCCTGTAAGAGACCAGCATGACTATTGCTGGAGCTTTGCTTTGTAGAAGACTCAACGGCATATGCAACTGAAGCTGTGAGTCATAAGTTATGGATCCTAATAATCAATAGTTGTGTGGCAGGGAGTCCTTGTTTAGTCATACAGCTGTGTGACTAAAAAGGAAAAAACGGAGAGTTTCACATTTTAAACTCAGAGAGGGCTTCTGGGAGGAATTGTTACTGTCAATGACCAAACCATTTTGAAGGTAGGGCATCCATCAGATTCTTACAATTACCGTCAGGTGAGGTGTGCAGTGTAGTGTGCTAAGACTGCTGCATGGCAAAACAAGGTCCCATTACCTACACAGCTTCCCTCAACCCTCACCTAAAGTTACAGAAGTGTTGACACAACCCCAGAACATGCTGTGGGCCTGTAACTTCAGTGGCAACCAGCCCTGATAAGGTTAAAGTCTGTTTCCACAGCGACACACATGACATTTATTCATTCATTTATTCATTCCTGCAACATGACATTTGTTTCATTAGACCACAGGAGATATAGTTTTCTCTTTTTTCCTTCCCCATAACAGAATTTGATTTTCTACAAGCCAGGGCAGAGAAACAGTAAGAACAGGTCAGATAATCTTAGTTTTACAGCCTGAGTTAGCAAAGGGCATGGGGGAACATGAAATGTTTCTAAATTTTGAATACAGAGAGGACAAGTGGCACTGCCCAAGAAAAACAACATGTAAATCCCTTGTCACATGCATAATTCATCAGATTCCAATTTAACTGAGTTTCATTCCTCTCAATGATCAGAAAAAGAATATTCCTGTAAACAGTCACTGTGTCAAATCCACCATTTTAGAAACTGTTACAGGGAGTCACTGTGTCCAATTCATGGGTCTGAAACTAAAGAAATTAGAACTTAGATTAACGTTTGGTTTACCTATTATTTTCTTGGGTTCACAGTACAATTGAAATTTGCTGTTTAGTCTTCCTTTAAGTAGCAAAGAAAACAATACAGTGTTTTTCCTTTCTGTGTTGGAACAAGGTAAGATCAGGATCTCTGTATCTGCTGTCTTTCAGGTGCCCTGCCAAAAACAATGGAATGAAAAATTCATAGATATTTGTCTTCAAGTGCAGCTCATTTATTTTTAGGGTCTTTGTCCAGTGGGATCTTTTTTGTCTGTCACTGCTGGAGCAGGAAACTTTTTGATGTCTACATTGATGAGGGCTTTTTTTTGCTTTGTCCACTAAAGAATAGAATAGAATAGAATAGAATAGAATAGAATAGAATAGAATAGAATAGAAAACTGGGGGGGGGTACAATTATGGCATTTCTAATCAATAATATTCAGCCACAACCAAAGCAAATTCTTGCACTCTTACTTTATTCCTGTGTAGTGTAAATCTCTACATTGGTGTGACTAAGCATAGACCCACACGCTTCCACAGACTCAGATGCTTTAGTGACAGAAACACATGTGATGTGTACACTGAGGAGCCCATCCAGCATCAGTCAGTCAGCCTGCAGACAACTAACCTGCCTGCACCAAACACAATGTCGTGCATGCCAGCTGCTGAACAGCTGTTCTGTCGCATGTCTCTTTATGGTATTTTATACGATCTGTATGTCCTTATAGTCTCACACTCCTTCAAAGTATAATTCATGCTTTGACCAGTAGTGGTCAGTAGTGTTCAAGAGGCAAAACACTTAAAGTTTATGTGGGTTTATTTTTGCTTCTTAAAATGTTACTCAGGACAGCAATGTAAAAGCATGCAATGTTAGCATGAAAAAAATGACGTGATTCGGACCGAATCAGATGTGGCATTATTTTTCTTCATTATGACTCTTAAGACAAATTCAGTTTTATCCTTTATTTTCATTGACAGAATCAGAATAATGATAATCTGGATGTGAAAAATTAGAAAAGTTACATTCAGTGTGTAACATAACATTTTAACAATAAAGTATAATGAATGAAATTAGTCTTTAAGTGTAACCATCCGAGAGTTTTGGGCTATAATGTATTTCTGTAAAGTAGTGTCTCATAATAGCCTTTTAGATCTATTGTTGTATTTGCAGATTAGCTGCTGTGGCTTGTCATTATTATAGCTGTAATGATGCATCAATTAAATGTCACACTGAAATTAATCAGCAACTATTTTGATAATTAACTAGACGAGTACACTCAGTAGAGTGCAGATCTCTGTAAGTGTGTCTGTGGGCATGTAGCTGGGGAACAAGGAGTGAAGAGAAGGCTGTGTGTTCAGTGTGTATGCATAAAAATAGTGGAATAAAGGAAAGATTGTTTTTTTGTATAGCATAGTGTAAGTTTTTTAAATACTTTTAAGAAATTGTTTTTGTAAAGTGTAGTCCCAATTGTCTGGAGATTTTTTTTTAAGAATTATAGAATAGTGTAATGGTATTGTAACCAAGCATCCAGGGTTCACCTGCATAAACTTAATAAGGATATAATTAACTTGACGATAAGCCCAAACTAATTAATTTAAACATTAGAACATTTTATTAACACACCACACAAATACCTACCTCCCTTTCTTCTCTCAAACAAAGAATGGTTGAATCTATACTCAGTTGTCCCTCCTGGCTCTCTTACAGTCAAGATGTTATCGAAGATAACAGATAGAGGATTTATTCATCTTGTTGTATCATGCCTAACTTTAGTGGATCATAAAATCTTAGGTATCAAATTAATCTGCAGATTCTCCGGTTCAAGATGAGAACAAACTTTTCTATGGATGTCGGTTTTTGAGCCATGACAAAGGCCAAAATGTATCCTGCAGCAGAGTAGGTAATAATAATAATAATAATAATAATAATAATAATAATAATAATAATAATAATAATAATAATAAACGTAATTTGTAATGCAATTTATATTTCAGCAAGTCCCAAAGTGCTACATGATAAAACAGGTGAGAGCTAAAAATAAAAAACATATAGAGAGCATGGATGCACTGGTGGGTAGGGGGACCTTGTACTCACTGAGTGAGACAGGATGCCAGTGGAGTGATTAACCTTTTTTGTAGCCTAGCCGATTGCCAGAAATGGCCTTTGCTATGGTATAATGCACTTCAGGGGGCTCAATCAGGCCATGGGAGTGCCTTATCACAATTTGTGAAGTGGTGTGATGATAACTACCTGGACCTTAATGTAAAAAAAAACTAAGGAGTTAATCATTGATTTTAGGAAGAACCGTTTTAACCCAGAAGCCAGTATCATTCATGGAGAAAATGTTGAAATGTTAAGTACTTAGGAACCATGTTTGACTCCAACCTCAAGTTTGACAAAAACACAGTCAATCGCTAAGCGGGGACAGCAAAGAATCCACTTGATGCGGAAGCTAAATTCTTTTAATGTTTCCCAAAGTATTTTATGTAACTTTTATTATTCATTTATTGTAAGTCTTTTAACATTTTCTTTTATCTGGTGGTTTTATGGATTGTCTGTGAAGGACAAGAATAGCCTCAGCAGCATTGTTAAAATCTGCTCCAAGAAACAGTTCAGCTGACAGACCTGAGTTCCCTCTGGAAAAAAGAGAAGGGTAGACAGGTCACGAGTCATTCTGATCACGTTCTTAGTCAGGAATTCTGTTTAATGCTCTCAGGATGGCGCTACCTTGTCCCCCCAAGGAAAACTAACAGATGTGCAAATTCTTTTATTCCTTCTGCCATCAGACTTTTAAATACTGCTGATTGCGGCAACTAAATATGTGCCAGCATCATAAATCTCTATATTTATTATTACTTAGTATTATTATCTATTTATTTATTTATACTGTGGTCCCTGCTTAGTCCATATATTGTGACCTGTGTATTCACTGCTTTGTTCTGGTGCCCAAATGCAATACGATGCCTTTGACAGTGTTTTTGAATGCTTCATATTGTCTTCTTGTCTCGTTTTATACGACTGGTAGGCTAAAACTGAATTGCCCTATGGGGATAAATAAAGTTGTTTGAATTGAATACTGTAAAATGGCGAATACTGTTGAATATGTAATCTATGCAATAAAGAATCTATGCATCTGAAAAGAAAGCCTCTCTTGTGGTGTTTCATTTAATTATAGTCTCAATAGTTCAGGAGACTTTCAGAGAGTTCCCTGATGAAATCTGATGCCACACTAAACTTTAACAAATGGGTTTGTGGTTCGATAGTTTGTAATTGACTGTGTGACATGAGTTGAGATGATATCCACTGAATGTATTATCTCGTTGGTCCGCTGTCCTTATATTCTATATGTGTGCCTCTGACATGAAAAGCTCGTTTTGCCGCTGACATCTAACAGTCAGCACTGACACACTTCTCCTTTACAGAGTAATCCACAGCCTGACTTCATCAGAGTAAGATGTTGCCAGCGATCAGAACTTGCATATATGTGATATCTAATGCACGATCAAGTCTCATTTAATTAAAAATGGCTTTAAATTGAAAGTTAAACACTTTAAAGTGGTGAAGATTAATAAAGGTTCTGGTTTGAATTACTGAACTTACTGTTACTTTACTGTTTTTTTCTGAATATGGTGTCTAAACTTGCCTTTGAAGTGCTGATAGAGACAGTGCAGTGTGTTATAATAAAAATGCAGCGGCAGATTTGAATGACACGTGCATTGCGTTGGAATGAGGGCTCAGGGCCTCAACGTCACTTTCATTCTCTGCACTTCTCCTCAGATGAAAATCACTTGTCATGTTCGGTGGTCATCAGTGGAATATGTGAAAAACCCACCTACAGGGGGGAAAATAAACATGGGAGGAGTGAAGCACCACCCTTCTTTTTTGTGTACTGTGTTTCACCTCAGAAAGTTAAACAACTGAATATTAAGTTATGAACGTTAAGTCCATCCATCAAGTCTTCACATGGATTGAATATAATCCAGCTTTACTCACTGACTATATATCACATATCTCTCTACACGTGTATGTGTACCAGTGTTGTAGTATTCAAGACCGGTCTTGATGGTCTTTGATGGTCTTGGTCTCGTCTAGGACTTGACCACATTTGTGTTTTGTCTCGGTCTCAAACATTGAGGACTCGGGATTTTATTTCAAGACCAGTAAAGACCATAACTTTGGCAATATCAATAACGTGTCTGATTTATTTAACATCCTAACTTTGATTGGATGTAAAATGCATTGTTTCAAATGCAACCAATAACCCTAATTAAAAATGTGTTACCGTTAACAACTGCCCCCCCTTCCTGCGATGGTAAACATGGAAAAGTAGTGTTGAATAAAGATGTTTATGTTGATTTCAGCTATTAGTGTTTGTATGTGGGTGTTTTAATGGGAATGTGGATCTTTCAGATCAATTTGAGAAGTACCTGATCTCGTTCCACATTTTATTGCGTGTCATGTAATGTGGGGAACTTGACTCAGTCTCCTTCTCCCTTGTTGTGGGTTTCGTCTTGGTCTCAGCCCTTAAAAGTCTTGGTCTTTCTTCGGTCTCGATAAACTCTGGTCTAGGTTTTGACTTGATCTCGGTTTGGTGGTCTTGACTACAACACTAATGTGTACTGCCAGAAATAGAGCTCCTTACTAGTTAGTCTATTGCAGTGATTCTCAAATTGGGGGGCAGGCCCCCTGGGAGGGGAAAGAACCGCATAAATGACCAGGGGACAAATAAAGAGTGCAACTAAGTTGAATAAACATGATTTATGTAGGGAAATTTTGAAAAAAATAACACTTTGCTGATGATGTCGTGCAGACCTGGATCATTTCTTTTACTCCTATCAAACTTAAATTGTTTCCTTTTTGGTTGCTTTTTTTACACCCTGTTAGTTATCTTCCAAGCAAAAGTTCAGTTACACAGTGCTCAAATGAAGCAAAACTCCTAATTTAAAGCTGCCTGTTCCCGTTATAACACTGAAATCATCAAGTCACTGAACAGCACACGTGTGAAATCTATTAATACAACAGTGCTAATTGAGCTGTAGGTGCAGTGCCTGATATAACTTCTGGATAACATCATAGTGCTGTTTAGCTCCTCTGGAAGTCTGTCAACAGCATCTCTTTATAACAAAGAAAGAACAAGTTCAGTTACTGTACTGTGGGGAAGGGGAGTATCTCTGTGTTTGTGTGTGTTTGAGAGAAGGGGAGGGCAAATTATTGTTTTCCAACTTATTTTTCAATGTGATAACTTTTAGAGTTAATCCCATTGCGACCAATATAGAAACTTTCTGCAGTGCTTGGCAACGCAAACTGAAACAGCCTTCCAGCCAGCTGATCAGTACAATCTATTCCCTAATGATTAATACTACTGTAGCTATTGAGGTTAGATGCCTTCTTCGAGCGGGTTATTATTACAGCAGAACTAAAACTGTCACTAATTACCTGCTAGCATTTGTACTGAGTGATTACATTTACTCACTTACTCAAAAGTCAGTGTAATCACATTTACATTTCTTTACCTCTGATTTCAATACAAGGTGACACTATAGACCAGTTTTCGTTCAAATTTAATTACAAAAAAACTGAAAAGATTTAAAATGAAATGAAGAAAAATTGTACAATACATATTTACTGTACATTTTGCGCTTAAACTTAATATCTGCAGGGTTGATGACTTGCCAAAGGGAAAGGCAACAGCTCACCCTTCTCCTGCCAAGACACATTCTGCTGGTGTTGCTGGTGATGATGACGGCAATACAGTAAAGATAATGCTTACATTAGAACATGGCAAGGGACAGTGAACAAAAGTTATGGGCCTACTAAATTGTATTTTAGGGTGAGCCTGCAAAGCTTATCTAACCACACTTGATGGATTGGTTGCTCATTTAACGGATGGGAACCAAGAAGATGCTGGATGTTCTTCCTAGCACCCCTGTGTTTGATCATTTCAGCAAGGCTTCTTTGCGTCGAGGCACAACATTAAAGTGCAGCTTACACATTAATTCATAAATGATTATCCAGTAATATGACATAACACTGACTGGTTCCATTCTGGATAATAAGTATTTTTACTTTGAAACTTGAAGTACATTTTGTTGCTAAAAATTCTGTACTTTTAACTTAAGTGAATTTTTGAACGCAAGACTTTTACTTGGAGTATTTTTTAAGAGTGGTGTTGCTATCTGAATATGTCTATCAACACTGCTAGTTTTTTATTTTCATTTTATATTCTATAGAGATTATTACCTTTTGGTTGGTAAATTATTTAAATACGTCTTCCACCACTGAGTGCTGGTCATGACATGTTACATAGTTCAGCTCTCATGTTCTCTGAGATATTGATGCTCAGCAGCACTGCTTCAAAGAGCATAAACCAATAAAAAGCTAAATACTGACTGCAAATTATTTATAAATATAAAGTCTGGATAGAGTGTTTCAGCAGATTATTAATCTTCATCTATAAATGTCTGCTCTTGCTAAAGCTTGATCTTTTTATTCAAAAAATGTGACAGCATGTAAAATGAGGTTAGTGAAGGGTCAGCGAAACCTTACTATGGAGGTGCCAACCAAGAGAGAATAATCTCTACAGAATACGTAATTTAAATATAGCAGTGGTGGAAGAAGTATTCAGGTCATATTCTTACATTAAAAATGTATTTCAAAGTAAAAGTGCAAAGGTATTATCAGCAAAATGTACTCAAAGTACTTGTTATAGATCTATCAGAGTTATATTATATGTTATATTTTTAGATTCAGGATTCAGAATTTTAATGTAGTCTGGTTTAATTGTTAATTTGCAAAGTGTACTTTAAACAAAGATTTTTAAAAATGTGCATGCTGACAGTGATCAGGACAACTAGTGTATGATGTGAAACATTCAAGTTAAATGGAAAACCATGTATACACTATATTAAATAGTCTTCAGTGGACTATCTCTCAATCAGATAATGCTGTAAATTCAAATAATCTGCATACCCCTAAGAATCCCAACACATTTATAAGTCACTCCTGCCCCCCTCACTCAGCCGCCATGATGATGATGAAACTTCGCCCCCTCCTGCTTTGTTCATTAACCTTTTTCCACACGAGTCTGGGACTTTGAGCTGCTTCCCTATCTGAGGCCTCAAGCTGATTCCCACTCCTGCTACGCTCCTGCTGGCACTTTTTGGGCTGCAGCTTGCAGAATGTGTGTAAGCTGCAATCTTCAGTATGTAAAATAAAACTCTTAAGGAGCAGAGGCCAAAAATAGCATACGCATCCTGAAGAATCTCCACAGTTTCTAGTTGGGATGCAGACTACGCCAGAAAGACACAATTAGATTACAGAATTGGGGAGAAAAGAACGATCAGAACCAGAGAGATTAGCAGGAAAAGGAAACCTCTCACTTTACATGCACACTAAAAATAGCTGCAAGAAGGGGGCTGGGAGCTCTATGGGAATCTTCAAAGAGCAGGTTTTTGACACTCACAGAAGGTTACTTAGAGCTAAGAATATCCATCAAAGAAACTGTGACAATTATGACCAATATACATCCCAATATAGTATACATTAGCATTTCTTTGAATCACTTAAGACTTGGAGTGCCATTATCAGTCCCACCCATGTATCATTTATCTTGAAGCATGGAGATGGTGTATTATATATGTTATATCAACATGGCTGAATACTTTGGCCTGGACAACATATAATAAATAATACTTGGTTCGCTGTCCCTGAATATGTTTATAAGCATGTGTCATTAAGTTTGCAATGCTAGTATGCCACACTGGATGTTCTTTCACATCTCCCCTGATGTGTGAATTGAGATAAATAGGACATAGTCATTATAGGTGCATTGTAGAAATCTCTGCAATAATAATACAAAGTTACTTACTGTGGACTTCTTGCTCTGTACTATAACTAATGGAAAGTATGACTGAAAAGAATGAAAAGTGTGGACTAAGAGGAGAAAATGTATTTGAGTATTGGAGGAACTACATTTTAGAGCATTCACATTTGAGTATTTTATTTAAAGCTGGGGTAGGCAATTTATTTCAGAACCATCTCTTTGTATCATTTGTTGAAATTCTCTTTATATCCTGACACCAAACAGTAAATGAAATGCTCTGTCACAAATAAGAAACAAATGCAGCATCTGTGGCTTTTGGGACTGTAATAAGCATGGCCTACCTGCTTGACCTAACTGCCTACATGTACGCACTGCTTCACTGTGCATGAAAGTGTTTAGTGTGAGTGGCTTTGGAGGGAGGCCTGAAAGGAGTGGGTGGGATGTTTTTAAATTTCTTTTTTTTACAGTTGGATACTTTCAAAATCTAGCTGACTCTTGCTAGTTTCTGCTACATGCCTACCATAGCTTTAAACCTGCAGTGCAGAACTTTTGTCTCTCCTCTCTAACAGTGAGAGTAATTACACTGTCAAAGCTTGCTTATGACGAATAGGCTCTGCCAGAGTCGCTGGTGTTAGCATCAAACACATCACTACCGGTGCGCCAGCGCAAAAGGCCAACACTCCAGCTAGCTAGTAGATTTCAAGGAAAAAATTAAGGTTTTATAAATACTGTAAGTGTTCAATGAAAACCCAACCAGTCTACAACATATAGACAAAGCATCAGTATGTAAAATAATATATGTAATGTATTTATATGTGTATACTTCAAATTGCTGACTAAAATTTTTCTACGAAAATAATTATCTTTTTAGGCCTTCATCCCCAGTTTGTACTAATAAAGCCCAACAGATATTTTGCTGATACTGGAATATAGTGACAATCTCTATATTATGCTTCTTAATATATTGTTAATGTCACCCCTTCTTGGAGAAAATATAAAACATAAACTTATTTAATTTATTCAACCTGCAGCACCTAATCTTTTTGTAAAAGAAATTTGCCATTTTATTTCACATAATAATGCAAGCTGATATGCTTTCATATCCTGAGCTTATTTTAATACAGCACACACCTTAAATAGCTTGGTTGGTGTTAGACCTGTCTGTCAAGGTTACAGGTACAGGGCTCTCATGGGTTTGAAACCAAATAGGTGAGTGGATATTAAATCCAAAACCAACAGTTCTGCATTCGTCGTATCGTGAAAGACAGACATTTTTAGGGAAAATGATGCATGGAAGCACAAACAAACTGTAACCACCAAGTTCCACTACAACTTAGCCTACAGGAAATAAATGTGTCTATAAGCAACACCTGTAATATGACTCACTGTAACAGTGATCTGAACAGCTCAGATTGAAATTTACCTAGACTGAAGTAAATTTATTTTCTCCCCATGATCACATACACTTCTGATGCCAATGTCCTTGCATTGAGATTACAGTAAAAACAAGATCCTTGTGTACAGTTTTCTGTGAGATGCAATGAAGGGCAGCCAGAAGGGGCCTTGCAACAGAGGAATGATTGCCTAGCAACATAATACTACCAGCAGGATGGTCTGGTGGAGCAGGAGTATTCAAAGAGGGCCACAAGTTCTTTTGTTGCCCTTTTTGTCTTTGTTTATTTTTTAGTGGGTGGATCAGAGGGTTGTATTCACACACACACACACACACACACACACACACACACACACACACACACACACACACACACAACACACACACACACACACACACACACATTTAATTCAGTGAGTTTAGTTAAACCGTTTTTAAATTCAGCTTATGTTTTCTGTGATGGATGGAACACTGTAAACACTCCTTATAACATCATCACAATATCGACTGTACAGAATATATTATTATTATTATTATTATTATTATTATTATTATTATTATTATTATTATTATTATTATTATTGTGATCACATGAGATGGTGCCGTTATTTGGATGTGTCTGATGTATTGACAGCTGCAATAATATCTGGTTTTACACTGCCACCTGCTGTTTATTTGCAGGAATCAAGCAGCTGCTATATCAAAGCAATGAAAATAAATCCGTCCATCCATCGATCATCCATACCCGCTTATCCCGCATATGCCGGGTCGCGGGAAGGGACTAACATTGGGCAAAAGGCCGGGTACACCCTGGACAGGTCGCCAGTCTATCACAGGACGCGCAGAAAAGAACGGACACTCGTACTCACATTCACACCTAAGGGCAATTTAGAGTCACCAATTAACCTGGCCTGCTGTCTTTGGATGGTGGGAGGAGCATCCGGAGCGAACCCACGCAGACACAGAGAGAACATGCTAAGTCCACACAGAAAGGTCTGGGACAACCAAGGTTGCAATAAAAATAAATACAACTCGAAAATAAATTACATTAATTTAATCTTAAGAAGGGGCCCTTTGATGTCAGCAAACCTACAGAGGATTTGCTATCTTGTGTAAAATGTGTAAAGTAGCCTATGTGTAAAATTCAGATATTGCAAAAATAGTCTGTTTATCTTTTCATTTAATTTAGCATTTGGCACTGTCAGTGATTACAGAAAGCCTTGGTTATATTTATTTTGATAAAGGATTGGGAATGAGGATTGGTCCAAAGGAGAAACTGCTGTTTAGAGATCAATGCCTAGCAATATGATGTACATGCATTTCCTGTCTGTGAACGGTTCATCTTCCGCCCTGATGCCCTTGTAGTGATTTATACACGGTGGGTAGCCCTCAGTTTTGTCTTACAGGCAGCAAGCTTTTACCACAGACAAACAGACGCTTATAAATTTGCAGACGAGTCATTTCAAAATATCAGTTAAATTACATTATCTATGATACTTACCACAACCAACACAAAATAGTTCATCAAACAAAAGAAGTAAGTACACTTTACTTAATTTAATTTGATTTATTTGTGTCTAAAATGAATTTAACACGTTAGCTAATATGTAGGCTTTATTGTAAATACATGTTAGACATAATGTGAAACTAAAGGCTCTCTTTGACATTTACTTAGCCTATTGTTAGCCTACATTTAGCCTCTCTAAAACACAAAATCTACTTGTGATCCAAATTATTTGGTTACACCTTGTTTAAAACTGTAAAAGAATACCACTCAGGGCTTGTTGTGTAAAAAAAATAGCTCTTTCAGAGATTTATTGCAATATTTAATTATTTTGCGAATGGATTCTCCCAAATGCCGGCACAGTCTTATGAGTCACAGACCATTTACACTTTAAGAGATACACAGTTGTCCAGCTGCACGTGTTAATACATCGTATCTATCTCTAGGAGAAATATTTTGACTCTGTCTGTTGAGTCGAGTCATCCGAAGTGACGCTTAATAACTATTGGCAATGGCAGCTTGAACACAAGGATAAATAATTTCATGCATGAAACAATAGGAATTCACAATAAGAGTATAAATTCCCATTACAAGGCTAACATAGCAGAACTATTGTTCACTGCCCTCCATCAACCCAACATCTGTTTTAATAATTCACAATAGTTTTGTACATTTTATACACAAATATTTTGAGCCAGTGTTTCTGTGGTGAACCAATTTGTAATCTCCCCTATATTTGTAAAAAAACAGATATAGGTCTACATCTTCTGTCTTTGAAATTAATAGATATTGTGCATCACTTTTGTTTCTGCCCCCATTCATCATGAGCTGAACTCAAAGATCTAGGACTTTCTCTATGTACACAGACTTTCTCAAATATTGTTCACATATCTGTCAAAATCTGTGTTAGTGAGCACTTCTCCTTTGCAGAGATAATCCATCCACCTCTCAGGTGTGCCTAAGGCTGGCCACAATAAAAGGCCACTGGAAAATATGCAATATGCATATCCATTTAATACTCAACTACAATACAGAGAGAAACATTTCCATATATTTCTTATCTGTTACTTTACAAATTACATGATGAAAAATATTTTTTTCATGCAAAATATTTAATGTTTCCAGCTTTTCAAGTGTGACTATTTGCTGGTTTTCTTTTACAATCATGTAAATAATTCTAATAAATATTTTGATAATTTTGAGGTTTAGACTGTTGGTTAGACCTTCATTGTGAAGGTGTCACTCTGGGCTCTGGGTAATTGTTGGCATTTATCACTATTTTCTGAATATTTAGAAACCAAACAATCAGTCGATTTATTAGGTAAAGCAGACAATAAAAAATATTATTGGTAATAATATGCAAAATAGTTCAAAATGACGTCGACCTCAACCAGCCTAAAAAATAATTATTACTTTATGAGTAACTACATACTTGTTACTGTTACTGTATCACTTCCACTACCACCTTAGACTGCATTTGTGACACCGTAATGGCAATATTACAGATGTGGAAAGAACGCCTATTCCTCTTCTCCCTTCTTCATTTTTAGCTTTTTGGCTTACAGATGAACAACATAAGGTCCAATGCTGCTGACCTGCCGCCATACTGCCGCGCAGTCGCGCGTTCACGACAAGCAACGTGCGTTCAGTAACGAAGTAACGCAGCGTTACTTGGATTAGTAACTATAATATATTTATATTTATGTTTTGGAAGTAGTAACCAGTTTCACTACTAGTTACGGGGAAAAGTACTAATATAGCAGTAACCTCATAATTGATTTATTGATTATATTGATTATATGTATAATTAATCTGAATTTGCAAATTGACTACAGTAGTAAATAAAGTTCAATATTTGCCTCTGAAATGTGGTAGAGTAAAGTAGCAGAGGAATACTCAAGTAAGGACATTTAGGCCTATCTCAAAATTCTACATAAGTAGCTTGAGTAAATAAACTTAGTTACATTCCACTACTGGGTATGAGTATTTTTACACAAGTAAAGGATCTGAATACTTTCTACAACCCCCGGAGTACAAACATTTATCACCATCTAGCGCCTGTCAGACAGCGTTGAGGGCTAGAGCCAAACTGTCCTTGTAGCTATGGAAACTCGTCGATGGCAACATCCACCAGTCTTTTCTGCCCCTATCCTCAAACCTCTCGGAGGTGCTGACTGTGTACTACTGTAACCGATAAATTAGACGCTGCAAGATGGCGATTGTGCGACTCGTAGCTTGTTTTGTTCTTTACACCAGCCTTGGTAAGTTGTTTCTCCTCTTTCCCACAATGCTGTGTTATCCGAGCGTTTGTAACACTTAACGAGGTGAGGCTGCAGTTAGTTAAATCCAAAGCTGTGCAACGGAGCTGTCAGTGCTAATGTTAAAACATATGTTAGCTTGACAAAAACACCTTGAGAGTATTAAATAAAGCATTGTTATGTGTTGCAGTGATTTATTGTGCTGTTTTATTTTCAGTGAGATATGTTTCCGTTAACGTTATGTTGCTGTTGTGCGAATAAAACCTGGAAAATGACGTAGTTGCAAGAGCATCCTTCACATTTTTACGGTTGAATTCGTGTTAACGTGTGCTAACCAACAGCATAGGAAACCGTGTCAACGTTAAGTGTCGTTTTATTTCTTCATTTCAGAGACATTTAAATTAATCCTCCACGTGTGCTCGCTGTGTTTGTTTGTCACTGGCGAGTTATTGTGAGGAAATTTCCAGAATGAAAACAAAGCAAACGTTACTTTGGGGCGAAAGAAAATGCCACCACATGGTGATGGGGGAGACCTGTCGTGTCAGTCCCGAGATGAAAGGCTGCAAGAGCAACTCAATTAACATATATATCTGCTGTGTACTTGTGCATGCATAACCACAAACCCATGCACTTAAAATAAAATAAACACTAGTTAAACCCAAAGTCCAAATGCCAGCTTGGGTTTGATTAAGAGTGCGAGTATTGACCTTTAGTGATCACATGGTGATTGATGATGGTGAATGGGATGTTATTAGTGTGGCAGGTCAAGGGTAAGGAGAAGAGTCAGTCATGGTGGATGACATGGTGGAGATGACATGCCTCATCATTCCCTGTCCAGCAGCAGCTGGAGCTTTTGGGGCGGATCAATGTCGCTGATGCTGGGTGGGTGATATGGCGTGTCCCCTTCCCCCTGGTGTGCGCCTGGTGTGAGGTCACCCTGCTGCTGGGTGAAAACAGTCGAGTGGGTCATTTTCAAATGGCTGAATGCATCAGTAAAGTGTCGAACTTTTAACCCAAGTCCTCTGCTAGACAGTGTGAATCAAATGACTAATCCACCGACAGGCGAAGGACTGACATTATGGTGGACGCAGTGGGTAAATGTAGCTCACTAAAATAGTAGCAGGAGAAATTATTGAAATTCATGTTTTTAGACTTATGTTAATAGTCTAAAATTCTGCCCTCAAGTTAAAGACTGCCTTTAGTTTTAAATTATGAATATTAACCACGTTGTTTAATTCATGCTTCATATAACTTGGATTCATTAGTGCATACATTTAAATGATTTTGTTTAAATTAAGACAAAATTAATGCTTTTGCTCTCCTCCTCTGGATCTGATTTGGAGTAAGGTGCCGTTAATCCCTTAACATCCAGTTTTCTCAAATCTCATTCCACACTGACATTATATAGTTTATCAGCTGGTTCCTGCTCTTAATTGAAGTTATGATATTTACTCTAGGGCCGTTTATTTTCTCGATTGATGTTCAGCTTACAATTGTATTACAAAGAAAAGCAGCAAATGTCCATGTTTCCAGAAGCTGGAACCAGAGAATTGTTGGTATTTTTGATTTAAAAATAACTAAAATGAAGAATCAGTTATCAAAATACTTGTTGTATTTTGATAACTGTAGTTGTATACTTGATTAACTGGCTGATCGTTGGAGTGAAATATTCAAAATCTAGGCTCCCATGTTCTTGATGGCGACTCCAGTTCCATCAAATGAAAATACTGTTGATGTTTTGTGCACGTTTCCCTGACATATTTGTTTTATTTATTTCCCTCGAGTACTTATGACAACACGACTGTCTCATACTAATCTAGAGGAGTGATTAATTGTTATTACACAGTCACTCCAGTATGCTCTGGATCCCAGTGGTCCTTGGTCTGTCCATGTTGCTCGCAGCTAACTCTGCCTTGAGCATATCTGCAGTGACTGCACAGGAATGTCTGGGAAAAAAGCTTTTTATAGATAGCACTGCTTCAGTGTTTTTTGTTTGGTTGCAGGGATGGGGATGGGTAGTTGTTTTCATATTTAGCACATAAGAGGATTGTAGAATGTGGCTATTAAAGAGAACATTTCTCTCAGGACAGTCTATAGACTATTTTGTCTATGCATTACAATAACAGAGGGATTAAAAATGAGCCTGTGTTTGCTTTGCAGCAAGCGGTGAGATTATTTTCATAATTCAAAAATATTATCTTCTCTTCAGCCTGCATTGTCTCACTGGGGGACTAACCATTGTTGTATGAATGCTTTTATTCTAAGCTTGCATCAGTAATTAGGTACACATTGTCTTTTTTAATTGACTGTGTTATTCTTTCCCACGGCCTACTTTTTAAAAAAAGAATCATGTTGACACTGTGCTTGGTTGTGCAGTCGGTACACTAATGTTTTATTTTGGTTACTCTACTCTGTAGAGTCTCTGACACACTCTATAGTTTGTATCTGTTCTTATTTAGTGTGAATAATGAGGACAGAAAGCTTATTATGTGGAACATAGTTTTTGGAAATGTTTGGCCACAGAAAGAAGAGAGGGGGAGGATGACATGCAGCAAAGGTTGCCCCCCCAAGGACCTTTTATCAGTGTTACAGAGTGCTTTACGAAAACAAATGGACTTCAGCATACTTCATTAAATTAATAATTTCCTGTGGACATGGAATAACACATTACCCACACTGTTGCAATCCCTGAAATGATGAGAGTTGTTAGTGTTTTTAATGTGTTTTTTTGTAATGTGACACTTGTGCAGTGTGGTTGTAGCAGATTCTATCAAATGTCTTTGTATTTTTAAAGTGCTGTAGTTTTTATTTTAGTTCTAAAAAAACCCGAGTCCTGTTTTATTCCTGTAGACTTGCAGTGTGTGGAAAGCTCCTGCCTTTACTGTAGATTCAGCTTCTGTTTTTATGCTGGGGACCCAGTACATGCATATGCCCAGGGAGCGTTTGTTGGACGAGCTCTCCTTGTGTCTCTCAGGATGTCCAGTCACAGCTGGGATAAAAATAGCTCTTGATGTACAGGGTGGGAAAGTCAGCAACAGAGACGGAAGCTGAGACCTGGGAGTCAGATCTCATCAGTGTACACAGCTGTGCTTATGTGACCAGATGCTTTGACAGGACCCATGTTTTCATCACTTTCAAGCTGAGCGTCAGCTGTATGCAGGCTCCCTTCGGCTCTGAGTCTTACTGTATATCTCAGGGTCACTCGTGTGGTAACAAGGCTGCGTGAAATACATAGATACGCAGACTGCACAGTGCCTCGGGCATGTCTTGGAGTATTCAAGGCCTGCTCAGATAATTGTTATTATCTAATTTGAAACCTTTCATACTGCCCCCACTGGGAGCGGGAAGGCCTTCATTACTCACCGTGTGTCCCCAGCAATTATTGCATTTGGATGTGGCACAGAAACAATAAGTTGAGGGGTATGGGTAGAAGGTGGAAACATGCTTATTTATCTTTAGCATTTGGAATCAGACCTATGGTGGAATAATGTGTGCATTTGAAATTGTAATTTTCACATTTTCTTAATTTGTTTGTTTGTACATCCCTTGCTCCGCAGTCACTTGTTTTACGCTTAAATAGGCATTCTGCTGGCCCAAACTTGACAGAACTTGTGAATTATGCCTCTTGTCGTCAAGATCTGACATTTACAAAATAACACTACTTGCTTAAAGGAGTGCACTCAAGCGTGGAACGTAAAGTAATTATATCTCATGTGTTGTTTGTGCCGGGGGGGAAACCAAGACAGATGATTAAATGTGCTTTAGAATTCAAGCCCACTGTAAAGTTATTTTTGTGCATCTGATTTGTTTTGTTTGGGGATCTTGATAAATGTTTTATTCTGCAAACCTCTGTGTAAATTAAGGCCACAATTTACCGAAGAAGCTCTTTCACTAAACACGAAAAAACCTTGTCAGAGGAAAAAAATGGGAGCTCTCTGCTCCAATGAGTGACACGTCATTGACCAATTGCAGCTATTCCTCCAAGGCACATTGTCACGCGAACACGATTGAGATCTAGTGAGCTAGTGATGAAGATGCTCATATTCTGACGTCAGATTTGTTTTTGACAGAAGCAGACAACCATCTACTTTGTGTCACAAAGAATTGGCTTATTTTTTTGCAACTTTTCCTTAGCCAGATGATTTCTACTTCTCTGTAAAAAAAAGCAGTGGCTAAAGAAGTTGATACCCTTGTGTATGTGCACTCTTTGAAGTTATGCTGTACTAATATAACTAACAAAACACAGAGTTAAAAATGAGTAAATCCGTTGTTAATAAATGCAGCCGAATGTATAGATTTGACATATTTCAGGAGCTTTTTGCCTTCGGCCTTGATTTTTGGTAATGAAATAAATCTTCATTTTGACCGGGGTCAGGTGATTACCTTTGCTTCCTTATCCGTATGCTTTTGATTATTGTCCTGCTGTATTGTCCTAAGCTGGATGGCATATACTGTACGTCTTCCCACACTGGCTCTCTGGGGTATGTACCCTCAAACAAAATGCTGAACATCAGCACTTCAACCTTAGTAGTTCACTTAAAATGCAGTGCCCTGGAGACCTAAAGCCAAAACAATAAAAAAAGCCTCACTGTCTAAATATTTCCATTAATATTTTTATTGCAGTAATTTAACATTTAGAACATTTTGATGTTTCTTCATCTGCCAAATTATCATTCAATTAACCACCATAACGACCCCAATCATCAAATAAAGTTAGAGTATTTCTTCTTAGGAGTCCGTCCATGCCAAAAGCCTATACTGTGCGGTACATATGTTCATTAAAAATGCATGCAAAGACAGACATATTTTGGCCCCAGGTGTTAATCTTCTTAAACAGAAATGTGAGATCAGATCCCAAGGCCCACTTACTCTCTGAGCGGTTCTATGTTTATCACTCTAATCTGTTGTTTATTAGGCAACATGCCCAGTTGATAATGTCTGCTAATGAAAATGCTTGTGTGTGCCATCAGGGTTACTCAGCGTTTAGTGCCTTTATTCTTTTTCTCTTTTTTTCCCTCTCTCCACAGGCAACATTCCATCATCACTCGGGGTAATCCTCCGAACCACAGACAAGATTGTGTGGGCAAATGAGTTTGAGCGTAAGTTGTTGGAAAATCACTCTAACCTATTTAGCCAAAGTAGCTTTTCTTTCCCTTATTTGGGACACTTTCTCCTGCTCCCATGCACTCTGTTTTCTTCACAGCCATCGAACTGACCTGTTTAATAGAGTCCATCTCCACAAACAACCCAAGGATTGAGTGGAAAAAGATTAAGAACGGTGTCCCCAGTTATGTGTACTTTCAAAACAAGATAGCAGGTAAACTGCTTGAAAACTCTCTTTTTGTTTTTTCAAAAGGCCGATCAACCAGTTAGGCCACAGCGTTTCAAAGTAACGTCTCAGTACTCTCAAAGCTAAGCTGAATGAATGGTACCTTGAAAGAACTTGGCATTGAATTCTGTTTTTCTGTGAAGTCACACTATGTATATGAATGACCAATTGTAAAGTGTTTTTTTCTCCCTCAAAAGGGGACTTGGAGCACAGAGCTCAGCTCAGAGAGCCGGCCAACATCCTGATCTTGAACACCACTCGGTCAGACACTGCAGAGTACCGCTGCGAGGTGGCCGCCATTGATGATCAAAGAGACTTTGATGAGATTCTTATTAGTCTTGCAGTCAGAGGTATGGTGAGCTGGGACACCACATCACTGACCGGCCCATGGTTGGCCAAGACTTTATCACATCTACATTTACATTCTTGTGGGTTAACAGATGAACGGAAAATTAAAGTGCACTTCAGAAATCTAAGATTCTGTTGCGATTCTTTCTTTTTGTATTGTAATAGAAATGTCCAGCCTTATTACAGACTCTTATTGTTTTATTATTCATGCTCTATAATTATGCAACACTGTCTTTAGCACAGGGGGACACTGTTTTTTTTGTGGGATTTAACTGCTTTTCCCAACAGTTCTTGAATGTGTCATGGGAGAAACAGTTTGAGACTTGGCCTTCAATTAGTACGTTTTTAGCTGACAAGAGGCTGAGATAGAAACTCCCTAAAGAAGAAAGATAGATACACCTGTACATGAAAAAGTGTGCAGCTGAGCACTTACAAATCCAATATAGGTTAATTGTTAGTCTCAGATGAAAGTCTCTGTGACATGAAAACAAAAACGTGCTGTTTTACAAGGAGTTATGTGCCAGGTGCAGTGACTTCCTCAAGTCTTGTTGAGGACTTGTTCATCTCTACTAGATGAAGCCCCTGAGTACATTTGTAAATTGTTGTATCCATACAGAAATTTAAAGTCTCTCAGGTCGGCTAAGGGGTGTCTACTGGAAATGTACTGTCTACTGTCTACTGGCATTTGCTGTCTTTGTACGTAAAAAAATAGATCATAAAATTTAAAATGGGTTGTTGTTATTATTATGGGTTTTGTTGCTCTTTTCTTGTTATTGTTCTGCTTGTTTCATACTTTAAACTTTTATTGTGAAGCACTTTGTACATTTTGTACAAATTAAGTCTTTATTTACCTACTTCCAGTGTTTCTAGTCTTTCAGCCAGGCAAACTTTAGCTGTCTTCTGGCTGTAGCTTTGTAAGGGGCAGACATGAGAGTGGTATCAATCTTCTCATCTAACTCTCTGCAAGAAGACCAATAAGTAAATTTCCCAAAATGACTATTTCTTTATGTCTTTACTTCATGCTCTGCTAACTTTAAATGATTACTTGCCGTCTTGTGCCTCAAGTGACTAATAATAATAATAATAATAATAATAATAACAATAATAATAATAATAATAATAATAGATTAATCAATAACAAAAACGGTGAGCAGTTGCAGTAGATTGATGTTTGTGTGTCTGTGTGCAGTAAAACCTGTTGTACCACGGTGCAGCGTGCCAGAGGCAGTCACAGTTGGAACGTCAACCGAGCTGCGATGTCTGGAGAATGAGGGTTTCCCTGCTCCTCTGTATCGCTGGTTCCACAACAACGAGGAGCTTCCTCAGGACCCCAAAAACAGCCCGAAGTTGGTCAACTCTTCCTACACCATCAACCCCGACACTGGGGGACTGGTAAGAAATGCCATAGCTTTGCCTGCTATTAGTACATTTATAACTTTTATTTATTTTAAAATTTAATTTTAGCTTTCATCATCTGTACAAACTGTCATTAAACTCTATTATTAGAAATCAACTTCATCCATTTGCCACATTCAGATGTGGATGGAAGTAGTTTACTGACTCAATTGCAGCTTATCTAATGTAAATGGGAACAGCCTAATCGGAATAAAACCTTAACCACTGTATGACTAATAGCAGAATTAATCCATGCATGCAAAGATAGCCAGTGAGGAAGCTAAACCAAAGACTGGCATTTGAAAGGAGGATAATGTTGCATTCAAAGCCAAGATGATGCGTTTATGGTTTACGTCAAAGTGATAATAACTAAGTAAAAGTCTTACTAAACACATTTCAGGTCCATATCATAAAGTGTTACACCATATCACATAATTTATATGCAGCCAAACACCCTTTAGCATTTTGCTGACAATGCAATGTGTCATTGCACTGAAACATTTCTAAAAAAATATGTCCTCAGAAATTTCGAAGAGTGAAGAAGGAGGACGCAGGGGAGTACTACTGCCAGGCAAAGAATGATGCAGGACACGCACAGTGTCCCCCACAAATCATGGAAGTCTGTGAGTTTCTGAACAACTGAGTCAGCCTTTCTGAGACTTTCTTAGATAAAACCATCTTCACGTTGGTCTCGGTTTCATGCATGGACATTGCTAACAAGCCAAAAGGTGGACCTAGGCTAGAAGGAATAGGCAGGTAATCAAAGACAAACTGTTGGTAAAACATGAACACAGCAGGAAGGAACAGATGCTTAAAAAACAAAGCTAATTAAGTAACATTTTATCCTGTAGTGTACAATGTACTGGAACAGTTAATGACTAATGGGGAACAGCAGAGAAGTTGAGTAAGGCTCAGGCAATCTGCTAGAAGTAGGAAAACTGACAGCACAAGTGGACAGTTAGTAGAAGGGCTTAATGTAAGCAGGAGAGGAGGAAGTGTTACGTTTTGTGGTTGGCGGACCCAAGAGCGGACACAGAACACAAAAGCCAGAGTAAAAGTTAACAGTCTTTACTTTACAAACGTGCAGAGGTGGAGAAGGTTCATGAGGCAGACATGAGCGCGGGGCAGGCAGGTGAGTGATGGCGAGTTCTGGTACCAGTGATGTGATGTAGCATGTGAAAACACAGGAATCTTAATGCACAGGAGAGAAAAAACAGGTACTTCTCGAAGAGTAAGTGATCATCAAAATTAATTAAATTCACTAGAGAGACAAGAAAAGGCCAGCAGCACTCTACTGCAAGTGGTTTAGAATGACCAGATGACAAGTCACAGGAGAACTGGAGTATTTGAGCTGTTGAGTTGATGAGTTGATTGAAGACAGGTGTGTAGTTTCAGCCAGGTGGCCAGAGTGAAGTCATGCACACAACACAAATACACAAACACAAACAAATGAAAAAGGAGTGGGAACTAGGGAGAAAAGAGAAAGTAGACCCGGACTCACACCTCTAGCTGTGACAAGTTATTTATTGCACCATAGTTGACAATTGTTGATTCAAAAAGTTGTACCTGCTTTTCTGTTGAATTAAACTGCAATCCATATTTGTGGTAAATTGTACATGCTGCAGAAAGATGTTAACTTCTCAGACATTCCTGCATATATTGTGTTATGTTACAGATATACATTGTTTTCACTACTGATAATTTAATTTTCTGTGATTAATCATATAGTGGAACATATAATATCAAAATAAGTTACTGTTTTATATCCATCAGACATTTTCAGAGCCCATAGTTTTAACTGAAGCTGTCTTAGTGAATTTAATCCAAAAAATTTGTTTCATAATGAGGTGATCAGTGTCAGCTGCACGTGTTTCATATCTTTACTTAGATAGTTGGTTAAAATTATTAATCAATTATCAAATACTCCTCCTGATGAGCTAAACCATTATCTAAGTGACGATTTCAGCACAATGTGAATTAAATATATATTAATAAACAAAATATACAACAAGACAAACTATAATGCTTGATATCTCTCAGGCCACCAAGCTCTGTTCGCGTATCATCTCTTGCAGATGATGTCGACATCCTTGGGATTTTCCTCAAATCGTTTGGTGCAGTGCTGGTGTTCTTCTGTTTGGCTGCTTCCATATGTCATTCCTTTAAACGTGGATGCTTCTACAAAAAAGGCCACAATGAAAATAAGTGAGTATATGGGGATAAGATTATAGGTTATTGTGCCTTTAATTCTACATAACGTCAAGGATTTTGTATTTTATTATGTTTTTTTAATTATTTCAGCTACAATTGGCCAGCTCAGACTGAAGGTGTTGGCTATGGCGATGCAGATGAGGTAAGAAAAACTCTGCAAAACATCAACAGCATTTTTGCTCATGTCTTAGTATGAAAAAAAATAAACTCCTAAAGGAGTAAGTTCTGCATACATATTTTCTAATTCATCTTTTTCACAGGGCCATTTTCGCCACAAGTCTTCATTCGTCATTTGACAGCTGAGACAGATGATAAAATGAAATCAAGACAAAAACAAAAACTGTTGAGGTTAACTTGCTACAATGATGCTCCTGATGGTAAGGTTTGAGGTGTAACATGGCACATTATTCTCTGAGGCACATTAGAATCCAATCAACCAACTTGCCAAAGTAATTTTAATATCATTTTGGGCCACTGTTTCATGTTTTTTTTTTTATAATGTATCATTTATTTCCTTCTCTGTTAGTATTAATTTACGATGAAAATATTGTTCTTAATTTCACCATGTTTTTATTAGACAATACGGTGTAGTGAATTGTTTTTATTATACAAAAAACATTTCAGAGCTGTGGAATTTGATATTTGGACCATGGTGTAATCGCAAAAGATGCTGGAAGCTACATTCCTTCACGGTTTTTTGGACAGATCCTCTTTTATAACTCTTAAACTTTTTACAGTACACAGAAATTGTTTTACAAAACTCCTTTACATTATCTTTGTTCATAAGATAAACATGATCTGATTTTATTTTAACTTTTTTGTATATACTGTAGTTATACAGGCAATAAGCAGCAGACTGTAGAAGGCTGATGAGCTCAGTATTATAAGGCACAATTTATCAGCCTTTCATAAACAGTATTTACAGATAATAACAAGTATCTACGAGTGCAAAGTAACCCATGGATTTGAATACCTTATATCCCACTATGCTGCAAAGTCAATATGTACTATAACGGTGGTGATGTATAATTTTTAGAGTGCCGTTTCTGTGTATAAGTGACCTTCTGTGCTTTACTAATTATTTTGTGAGTATTGGACATATTGTCCAGTTTGGACTCAGTACTTAATGTACATAAATACATACATTTTTTGATCTTTTAATTTTTCATGGAACACCATATCTTATTGTAAATACGCAATAAAACTGTTTGTTGGAAATAAATTTACAGTATTTACTGTTCTGTGTGTTTCTGCAGTGTTGAGCCTGTCATTTCAAACATTAGTGTCAATGATTTGTGTAACAACTCAGGAACTGTTGTAAAATGTCCACTGTTCATTTGATATTAATGCTATATGTTCATGTTATTTTCTTACTATTAAATACATTTGAACTGTTAATGTTGTGGAGACTGAAATGTGTTTTATATTATTTATGAGTTTGAATATGAAAATAATAATGCAGAGGCAAATAAAAATAACACATTATACACATTTATGCACATAGTAGTTGCAGCCTACAGCATGCTCTTATTACCATGTGTCACTGTTGTGGCAGATGTATTCAGATACTTTACTCAAGTAAAAGTAATAATATTACAATAGAAAATAAAGTAAAAGCTCTTGCATCAAAATGTTGCTGAGTGAGAGTATATAAGTATTTTCAGCAAACTTTCTTCAAATATCAAAAGTAAAAGCATTTGTTATGCAGAAGAGTGTTAATATAGACATTCTGTTCTTGGATTTATTGATGCAATATACAAACAAACAGCATTAATTAATGTTGTAAATTACAGTAGCGTATTTGAGTAAACGCACTAAGTTAGTTTTCTCCACTGTTCTATCTTATATACGAATGAAAAAAAATCTGTACAATCGATGTGTTTATTTGGAAAAGCCCTCACTTCCGGTTTGGAACACCGGCCCAAATACTTTGTTGTGGTTTTATTTTGAAAAGCTCCACCCGGAAGTAATTAATCCATTGCAGGTGGCGTACATCCTGATCATTTGACAACATTCGCCGTATTTTCGTACAGAAAACAAACATGTAATATACATCCTCACAGCGAGCTTGGTGTCCATTAACGAAGCAGAGTAGTTTGTGACCAGTATAGGCGATGTATTGGAGACATTAAGGTCAACAGAAGAAAAAAAAGAAACGGCTAATTTGCTGGTGGACATATAATTGTGCGTTTTCGTGTGCCGTCGAACCCCTATTTCGCTTCGTCTGTGAAAATGAGTATGGACATGTAGCTAAAGTAGAGTTTTCTGTAAAATATCGTCGACTTTTTCCATGTTTAATAGTGTGCTGTGTGCTCCGAGAGGGAACCGAGGTCGCACACCCTGCAGGCCTTTACTGTGTGTTTGCTTTCTACTAAACATTAGCAGTGTTTTGGGGGAGGTTAACGTTAGTTTGCTAAAACAAGCCAGAGTAACGTTACGATAAGAGTTTACACAGCACAGACGTAACGTTACAATGAGTTTCTTTAGTTTTGGACAAAGTGCAGAAATCGATGTGGTCCTGAATGACGCTGAAACGAGGAAGAAGGCTGAACACAAGACTGAAGATGGAAAGAAAGACAAATACTTTCTTTTCTATGATGGCGAAACTGTTAGTGGAAAGGTGAATGTCACACTAAAGAACCCCGGGAAGAGACTGGAGCACCAAGGGATCAAAATTGAATTTGTTGGGCAGATAGGTAGGTACAAATCTAACTTACCTCCTTACTCTATTACTCCAACAGTCTAGCTTCTGTTGAGCAATATCAACAAGCATATACAGGCTTCAAAAAACCATTTATATTGGTGACTGTACACAATTGATTAGGGTGGGGAGTGCGACTGAATTATTATGATGAATTCTTTGTGCTTCTTTTAGTTGTTAATGACAGAATTAATTGGACCAGTTATGTAATATTACTCTTAGATATTATGGTGAGGGTGTTGCAGATTTTCTCTTTGTTAATTTGAAGAAAATACTGATACTGCTGGAGAGGCCCTCCCCAGCATCATTAATAATTTTGCCTTGACTAAGAAAAATAGCAACACCCTCCCACAACAACAAATATCTCAGAGTATTGGAACACCATTGATTGGTGCAATACAGGTTTTTATAAATAACTAAAAGCACCAGCTTCAATTTAAACTTTTAATATGTTTAAATCAAATCAGACTTTATTTATATAGCACCTTTTTTGTGCAAAATTGCAAAACAAAGTGCTTAACAATGCAATGAAATAATAACAGTAAATAGGAAACATGGTAGAACAGAGAAACCAGTGTAACACAGTAGATGAGGGTAGATTGAAATAAAATACATTAAAGGAATGCCAAGCTAAAAAGGTAGTGTATGTCTTAAGATTTCTTTTAAAGGCCCTCAGCTCCTCTGGCAGGCGGCTCCAGACACTAAATGTCACCAGAGGACCTGAGTGATCTAGAGGGAGCACACATTGAAAGCATGTCTGATGTATTTGGTATTCAGGCGCTAGTCCATTGAGTGGTTTGTACACCAATAAAAGGAGATTAAAATATTTTCTAAAACTAAATGAAGGGACTTTAGGACAGATGAGATGTGTGCTCAACTTCTGGTCTTGGTCAGTACACTTGCTGCTGCTGCATTCTGAGTGATCTGTATCTTATTAAAGCTTGCAGCTGTGATCAACCCTGGTAGTGATAAAAGCATGCATAAGTATTGCCGTATGATCCTGGGAAAGAAAGGTTGTACTTAAGCATCATTTCTGAAAAGCCAGTTTTAGTGAGATACTGATGTGAGATTCAAAATTCAAATCAGGGTCTAGAAGCACGCTAGGGGTTTTTGTTTTGTGCCAGATTAGTGTTATGGCAGCATATGGAGACTGAACAACACAGGCCCCTGATTCCTTGAAGGAATCCACATCTTATGCTTGTGTTAGCCAAGAAGTGGTCTCAAAGAAAGACAAAATAGTCTCTGCCAGACAAATAAGTCCAAAAGCTATCTAAATCGGAGCGAAAGAGGCCAACACACTTCTGCAATCTGTACTAATACTGAGAGTTTCTTCACATCCTTGTTCATTATAAGGTCATTTACAACTTTAACCCACGCTGTCTCACTCATCTGCAGTGAGCACAAAAGCCAGACTGAAACTTCTCAAATAGTAGCAGGGAGGGAATTACAATTGCTAGTACTTCACAGTTTTAAAAAAGGTGGTGGGGTTGGGGTCAAATGAGCAGGTGGAAGTGTTATATGCATTTAGATGCATGCGCTAACAGCAGCAAAAACATTTGTAGCAGTCTTAGACATAGGGGAGGTGTCCAAAGACAGGGCTCATGCACATTCTGTATAACATGATTAAGGTCCAACCTGGTTTTTCTTACTTTGTCTCTTTGAAAAATGCTGCAAACTTTTCCACTTTTGGTGTTGAGATGATGAAAAAAAGGCTTTTAGGAGCTGGATTTACGAGGCTGTCAATAATGGAGAAAAGCATTCTGGGATTACCATGATTTTTAGAAATCAGCTTTGAGAAATGTGCCTGTCTTGAATTTCTAATTGCTTTGTTGAAGATTGTGAGGTGTTATTTAAAAATGTCGTAATGGACTTGTGGCTTAGTTTGTCTCCACTGACACAGTTCTGCAATTTGTGATAACAATATCCACAGTTCGCCATGGTGGTTTGTGTTTAGATTTAATCTTCTTAATTTTGGCTGGTGCAATAGTATCAGTGGTAGTCTTCATAATTAAATTTTTGACCAAATCAACACCAGAGGAAGGAAGGATCTGTGGTGGTATGTTATTAATATGATTTCTGACATTTTTAGCAACTTCAGAGGTAAGATCATGTTTTCTAACAATCCGATCCGTAACAAACCTCGTTTGTGATAACGAGAAAAAAATACAGTAGTGGTTTGAGATTGTCAATTATAGACACATCAGTCCTTAGACTATGAGTGCTAATTAGATCCAACATGTGACTGTGGTTGTGAGATGGCCCCCTAACATATTGAATAAAATCCATAAAGCATAAATAAAAAAATAATCAGAATAACACTATGTTTTCATAATTGGTACTGACAATAGACAACGTTTCCGTAAAGTCATCTAAAAGATAGGACAGTGTTTTGGGGTCTACATATTGTCATCACAAACACAGGGGGTTGGGACTTTAACAATATAGCATGATGTTCATTGAAGCAGAAACCACCAAAAGGGGTAGTGCTACAGTTTAGGGTGTCAACAGATATAAACCCAGTCCTACCACCTTTCTTACCATGCCTTGTAGAACGCTCAAAACTATAGCATGAAGGGGATCTTTCAATAGCAACAGCATGTCCGTTGATGTTTAACCAGTCAAGTGTCAAGTTTAAGTAGAGACATGAGTTCATTAAAATTAAGTCTTAGTGATTGGACATTGAGAATTTTACCATCCAGTCTTTCTTGGGGCAGGACGTGGAACATTTAATGGGATGGAGATCAGATTACTAGCAGTTATGCTAGAAGTAGTACAATCAAACTGATAGTTAGTGGATCTTGCATGTTGTCTGTTGCAAATGTTAACAGGGATAAAATTAGACTGAAAACAAACAGCTGGAGATCTCTTTGTTAATGAAACTGTGATGCCGTTACCTTATCTTGAGGCAGGGTGACATAAGGCATGACTTTCAGCACGCCGTGAACTGGCCTGTCAACGCAGGCCCATCCACTGTTTGTGGATAAAATACGGGAGCCTGACTGGTTTTGGTGGAGACAATCTCGTTGTGATCGGTTAAGGAGTGAGGTTATTGACGAAAGGGATATCTTTTACCAAATGTGAAGCTGACGTTGACGGCTGAACCTCACATCACCAAAATGTGAGGGGTTGGGTCGGACAGCGGACCAGAAATGACGCACGGCTTCCTGATGTCCACGAGCTGCAAAAAAACCTCTTCTTAGAGAATCTCTGAATGTTGTTGTTGTCTTCAGTGACTGCAGATACAGAGTTCTGAATGTGAGTCAGCTGCAGAGCATTGGGTGTGTTATTTACGCAATAAGCAGCCACCAGCCATTTTTTATTTTTAAAACAAGAGCTGTCACTTTATATCATGTATTGATTTTTTTAAACTTTATTATAGTTCTTCTTTCTGTCAAGATGCACATTAAAGTGAAGGTGGGTTCTGCTGCTGGACAGTGACATATGACCTGCTGTCTGAATAGATATTGTTAAATGACTAGACCCTCCCCTAATCCCCCAAAAACTAAAGAGTCAGACATTTCCCTCAGGATTTGGTAGAATGAATAGAACAAAAAGTATCAATTAAAATATATCTGTCCAAAACTTCATTAAGGGGCAATCATAAAATAAATGCGTAGCTTCCCAGCTCTATTACAAAATTTACCATCAGTTACATATTTTGCAAAATCTTAAAGTGGTTGTCTCTTATTTTGCTTTTGTTTATAACATCTTTCATCTGTATATATCAACTGTTTTCCAGAGCTGTATTACGACAGAGGAAACCACCATGAGTTTGTTTCCCTGGTGAAAGATCTTGCAAGACCGGGTGAAATAACTCAGTCGCAGACCTTTGACTTTGAGTTCACTCATGTTGAAAAACCTTATGAGTCCTACACAGGCCAGAATGTCAAGCTAAGGTAGGTTTGATCATTCACTCTACTTTATAGGCAGTGAAATGAGTGACTGTCACTCTTCAATCAGCCTGTCACATGGTTACATATGAACATTTTAACGCCTGATGTTGCCTACATTTACCTTGAAATATATATTGTATGGGTTAGATATGATACTGTAGAAACAGTTGTGTTTTCAGTCTGTTTGTTCCATTTGCAGATATTTTCTTCGAGCCACGGTGATCAGAAGATTAAATGACATCAGTAAAGAGATGGATATTGTGGTGCACACATTGAGCACTTACCCAGAGCTCAACTCCTCCATTAAAATGGAAGTTGGAATTGAGGATTGTCTCCACATTGAGTTTGAGTACAACAAATCCAAGTAAGCCTCCATTATTTACATTATTGATTCATCTCTAGACAATTTATTCGCATGTGTATTTAATCTAAAAACACAGAAATAATTGAAGTAAAATGATTACAATGATAGAAACCGGAGAAAGAAACAAAACCACAAATTTAAGATTTGGAATGAGAGAATGTTTTATCGTTTTTTGCTTAATAAATTATTTTTACAATTAATCGACTGTCCAAATTGTTGTCGAGTCATTATCTCTAACCAACTAATCGTATCAGTCCTTAAGACATGAAAAAAGTCATCATTTCATTTACCCAAGTTGTTAAAGTCAGTTCACACAACATTACTTTAACTTTTCTAAACTGAAATTGCGTTATTACATTACTACATTACAATTGTGCTAAAAATAACAATTAATCAATGATTTAAATAGTTGGTGATTCATCTCTGCTGACTTATTGATTCATCGACCAAACATTGAGCCGTAATGGATTTCTTTCAAGCTGGAGAAACAGTCAGTCAAATACCATTCTGTTTGTGCTCAGGTACTAAAGTACTTGTTGTCTACGGACCTCATTCTCATTTTATGCTGCCTTTGTCCTCTGACAGGTACCATCTGAAAGATGTAATTGTGGGAAAAATCTATTTTCTGCTGGTGAGGATTAAGATAAAGCACATGGAGATCGACATCATCAAACGCGAGACAACAGGCACCGGTCCAAGTGTATACCATGAAAATGACACTATCGCCAAGTATGAGATCATGGACGGTGCTCCTGTCAGGGGTAAATAAAACTTTTTCATCAGCTAGTTATTTTAATCGTGAAGCATCTCCTCTTCGAGAGTGATATTATCTGGCCTGTCACAATGTATTATATATTTTAGGAGAGTCCATTCCCATCCGGTTATTTCTGGCTGGTTATGATCTGACTCCCACCATGCGAGACATCAACAAGAAGTTCTCAGTGCGCTACTACCTAAACCTGGTGCTGATCGATGAGGAGGAGAGGCGCTACTTCAAACAGCAGGTAGGCGACTGATAAAAGACTGTACTGAACTCCCCATCAGTGTGTTTACATTTATTATAATAAAATAAGTATTCACCACATCCTCTTACTGTAAATACTGTTACATTTCTGCTGCAGGATCCTGATTACTTGGATATGTATAAAACCTCTGGTTGAATATCTTGTGTCATATCTTGGATTATGTTTTTGGACTCTGTTGGAGAAAAGCTAAGTGAAGATGTAATTGTGGTTCTAAGAACAAGTAATGGTCTTTTTTATCTTGACATTTTATACCAAACAATTAACCAACTTACCAAAAAAACACAGATAAAAAACAGATTTATAAATAATTGGTAGTTTTAGCCTCAACAGTCTACTTTACATAGTTGTAGTCAGAGTCACTCTTTAGATGTACAGAGTGGCGTTTCATTTAGCAACAAATAAAAGCTTTATTTTTTAAATTTGTATTGCAGATGACAAAGTTAACAATGTGCTTCACAAGATAGATTAGAAGAACAGTTGTAAATGTGCAGCAGCGTTCCTGGATTAACTGAACAAAAGATTAGAGTAATCTATTCCATTTGATGGGAGCATATCTATGTTTCCCTCCTTAAATATCCACTTAATATCACCTTTAAAAGGGTTTCATGTTCTCAGCAATGTTTTTTCCCCCTGGGGCAGTTTCCCTGTATTAATATGTTGAAATCACCCACCTACAGTTTATAACCTACTAATGTTATACTGCTTTTAACCTAAGCCCTCAAATTTGTGAGCAAGACTGTTTCCTTAACAGATTTTAACCATTCAAACTGCATTTGAAAAGTACACCTCACTTTATTTTTTGCAATGTAAACTGTGAAGATAGCCCTTAAATATAGCCATTTGACATGGCACCCTGGGAACATAGAGATGAGCCCTTGTTGACGATGGGGCTAGGCGATACGGCCAAAAATGTTATAACAATAAAAAAATCTAATATTAGTCAATAGTCAATAAATGTTAAATCATTATTTCTTGCAAGTTTAAATGCAGAATTTTGATTCTAGGTTGAAGAAACCTTGTGGTTTTAAACTATTCTTCATGCTTTTCCCCAAGAAAATAAATATCTAAATAGAAAAATGAATTGCTGATTCGGGTTGCCCCGGCCTTTCTGTGTGGAGTTTGCATGTTCTCCCCGTGTCTGCGTGGGTTCTCTCCGGGTGCTCCGGCTTCCTCCCACCATCCAAAGACGTGCAGGCTAGGTTAATTGGTGTCTCTAAATTGTCCTTAGGTGTGGATGTGAGTGTGAGTGGTTGTGCGTCTATGTGTGGCCCTGCGATGGACTGGCGACCTGTCCAGGGTGTACCCCGCCTGTTGCCCAATGTCAGCTGGGATAGGCTCCAGCCCCGCTGACCCTGTACACAGGATAAGCGGTTGACGATGGATGGATGGAATTGCTGATTTGTGATGATTTATTTAACTTGAACATTTATTATATATATATCGAAGAAATTGTATTGCAATAATTATTGTTTTATCATCCAGCCCTGACAATAGCATGTATGAGTTTCTCGCTATAAGCAACAGAGATGTTTTGTAGGTGATAAAAAGCAGATATACAAATGTTACTTAGTGAGTTTGTTTTAAAGGTGAAATAACTGTCAAGAGCAACACCAGGATTATTCACACAGTCTTCAGCTTTCATCGATAAGGAGTCAACATACACTGGCAGTAATATCATCAATACACATAAACATGCAATCTAAAATCCTCCAAACCCTTCCCCCGTGTCTTGCAGGAAATCACACTGTGGAGGAAAGGGGATGTGGTGAGGAAGAGCATGTCTCATCAGGCCGCCATCGCCTCTCAGAGGTTCGAGGGTTCGGCTGCTTCAGAGAGTGCGCTGGAGCAGGCTGCTAGGGAGGAAAGCGGGTAGAGCTGCAGTCCCTCCAATCTCCTCTCAGAAAACTCCTCAGCGTCTGCATTGGGAGTGGTGGAGGTACCTGTCAACTGTACATCTGGTGAAGCAGCTGTTTTAATTGTAGCCGCTGCTGGTAAAAGGGAGGAAGGGAGACCGACATATACAGTATGTGAACAATGAAACGGTTTGCATGAGGCATTCAAGGTGGCTTCAGGCTGCTGGTCTTTTCCCTTCATTATTATTATTAATGTATTTTTTTCTTTCTTTCTGGGTATCAAACTAACCACCCGTTGCGATGTCCACTGTGTAAAATCTTTCACGTGAAATTGTTGAATTTTTAAGCCCTCTGTTGGTTACATTCTAATGCTTTTTGAGGATAAGTTAATTTCTAATCTCTTAATTAACGCAACTGATCTATCATGAATTTTCAACAAAGTGCATTTCCAACATTCCGCCTTTTATTGAATGCATTCCTAACACTGTTATAAGGTCAAGAAATCTGAGATAACTTTGCACTGCTATGTCTTGCTCAACACATTTTTCTCTTTGTGTGCATTTGCACAACACTAGTGGAAACTGGAATCTTTTTCCTTTTGGAGTGAGAGTGCTCAAGTATTATCCCACACCTTTTTTAAAATTTGTAAATAAGACCGGCTAAAACCTTTAATCCTGTTACATGTTTCAGCTTGTGTACGTTGATCTTAAAGTACACAGTGCCACAAAATGACCTTTCATGTTCATATGCTTTACCTCAGCATTCCAGCGGTGTTAGGAAGGGGTGTTGTATTAAGGTCTGATAGTATGAAGTCTTCTGTATCCTCTTTATTAGAGACTTGAAAGTTGTGCCTAAGTGTATCAAGCTAATGAAATCCTCCTGCCTCTAACATAATTTTAGTCTTTTAACCAGAGAAACATTACAGTAGAACTATCTATCTTTTGCAAAATGCTAATCAATTATTCCCTGTCCCCCAAACTGAAATAAATTGATGCCAAATGGAACAAAAACCAGTCAGACTTGATTGTATTGCAGAAATGAGTGAAAGTGTTTGTGACAGATATGAGAAACCGGAACAGACTTGGTGGACAAAAATAATAAAAACACCACATGAAGAGGAACTTCCATATCAACATCGTACTACCATATTAACACACTGCTACATACAGTACATGGGTAAGTTGTGTTGTCATTGAGCGTCATTTATTTTTTCAGATTTTCCTTATACATATGGGTCCTCAGACTGTCGAAGGTACCAAATGGTTCCTGAATCAATTACAAAACTGCAAACTTGTTCTGAAATAATGAGTCTGCAGTAATTTTTAAAGCAAAGTGCCAAAAAAATGCAGTAGTTTGGACATCTCAAATGTGAATGTGGTTTTCTTAGTTCTCTAAGTTTTAACATTGAATCTATTTGGGTTTGGATTGTTTAAGGATAACAAACAGCTTTTCATATACCAGAGGATTAATAAAAATAAGGATTATTATTACAAGGATTATAGAAAACCAATTCAGCAGTGTATCTCAAACTTTTAGATTTATGAATAGAACAGCACTCCCAAGTTCAAGCATAGATAAAACAGAATAACTGTTTGCCTTGCCCTTGTACAACACTTGAAAACTGACTCAGTTACCTTAAACTGTACTGCACTTTTCGCCATCACTTCCTGTCACGAAACCAACAATATCCTGAATTGTAATTAAAGTTGTGCAAGGTATCAAGTCTGTCGTCAGCGCCTTTTACAATTAGTATCACATGAAATCTGTGTGAGGACACTACCTGAATGTTAGGTCTATATGTATTATTCCTTAAATATAACAATTAACGGTGAATACAAAGCAAGTAAATGTGGTCAGCCAGACCACAACAAAATCAGTTTAAGGCTATCCATAATAGCCATTTTATTGGACAAGTTGTGCTGTGCTTGATGTCAAAGACCTTTTATCTTCCAGCTTGCACAATCACTGGACAGTGGAAGTCGTTATGAAAATTTATAGAGTGCAGAGTGTGAAGTCATTTGTGTTTTGTATCCACACCACACTGTGTCATTTAGAGGTACAAGTTAAAAACTGGACATGAGCCATAACTTGACAAAAACATGTTTAATAATCTCTATGAACAAAACATGGCAGTAATGTAAAGCAGGCTGCTGCCTCATGACAGTCTCACAAGGGCTCATCATCCTCCAGACTCAGGACAAAGTCAAACTCCTCTGCAGAGAAAGAGCACAACAACCACCATTATATACGGAAAGAAGACACTAAAATAAAACTTCAGACTTTTGCTGTTTGAACTTCTTTACTTGCCAGTGGTTAGGGGTTGCACAGAGAGCCTGGCCCTTGTAAAAAGAGCCATGTTCTTCAGAGGCCCTCCTTCGACGCGATGCTGCAGGTGATACTTTTTCAGCTCGGACAGAGGAAGAAAACGCTTTGTCATTCTTTGATACTGGACATCTACCTGAGAGAGAGAGAAGAAAACAGTCACCCTTCATGCATGATTATCATCAATAATTGCACTTTAAAGTCCTGAATTAGTTTACCATGCTCCACTTGGGGTTGTCTGGTTTACTGGTGGCATCAAAATGGACGTCTTTCTTATCAAACTGAGTGTGGTCCACATAAGCCTCTTTCACAATCTAGAAAAGGAAATGCAGCTGAATATAATGCCTGTCTGTGGCTTTGTCTAAGTCATTAAAATATTGTCAGCACAGAAAGAGAGTGACTTACTTTCATGACTCCTGCTATCCCCGGTTCCTTGCAGTTGCTGTGGTAAAAGAAAGCCAACTGCCCTTCTTTCATCTGCCTCATAAAGTTGCGCGCCTGCAGATGAAAGCTAATTGAGAAACTTTCCCACAGAGAAGAGAAAAACAAGAACATAATTTGCACAAAGCAAGGAGAATAAAATGACAGAAAGCCTTTTCAGAGTGGCATTGTGCTGGTGCCTCATTTCTGCTGAACGTTTTTTCGTTGCAGGGTTCAGTTTTGCGCCTCAACCTGATAATTGCGGACGCCGTCCCAGCAGCTGGTCTGATTAGGCAGAGCCTTCAGATCCTCGATCCCGAACTGCAGAATGAACCAGAGGCATCAGACGAGTGCAGCCCACTCACATTTTCTAAGAACAGACTGAGCTGAGGAGGCTGTCGCTGCTCTGTACCTTCACATCGATCCCATTCTCAAAGCGGCTTTCAGGCTCAGACTTCATCAGCCAGTGGCAGTACTGTGGAGAACTAGCGGATTCTGTGCTCTCCTTAGCTTTTTTTTTACTGCCAGCTGTTTCTGTTGTGGAACAATCAGTTTGACCATTATCATCTTTGCCTGTGCAGATGAATGGGTAATCGTCACTCATTAGTAAATAACATACCAGACAAGACCTTTCACTCTGATTTAATTTGCTTACCTGCATTTGAGGCTCTTTTACTCACTCTGGCCCTTTTCTTTGGTGGCATCTCTCACAGTCTAAAAAGACACGTTTAAAACATTAACAAGTGTCATCCATAATACGGCTGGTTGCAATATAGGCTATACCTTGAGATGATCTCAAATTGTGTACCATCAAAGATTTGTTCATTTTATTCATATTGTGTCCCTTTAGGTCCTATACAGGCAATATGGCATTTTCATGTGATTTTCGCATTAATGTAATGAATGAAATACTTTAATTCATCAGGTATATCTTTTGCTGGATTAGCCAAACACGAGTTGCATTCTTGTCTGCTCATTTTATCCACTAATCATTTCTCAATCAATTTTCCAACGAAAGTTATATCATAAATATGTATTGATACTGTAAAGAAATTCCATATTGCCAACCCACAAACCATCAAATCACAAAAATCGTTTTTTCAACGCTTGTCACTAAGGCTACGACTAAAAAAGGTTTTTATTTTCTGCTTTTATATTATCTTCAATTTTAATAGTCTATAAAATGTCATACAGTCCAAAAATATTCAGTTTACAATCAAAGATAAAGAATACCAGCAAATATTCACATTGAAGTTTGAATCAAAGACTACTGGCATTTTATTCTTCAAAATCCCTCATTTTTAACATAAATGACAGATTGTGTAACGTTATGCTCAGTTGTTGTCAGTGAGGTTTCATCTGATTTTAGAGGGGATGATTTGTTGTAGGGCTGTGGCATTAGGCTGCATTAGTTTTAGCTATTGCTGCACTAACGTTACATAGATAAACTAAACTAAGAGTCTGTAACTGCTCACTATGGATTCCTGAATAACTACTGTGGAAATAGAAATATGCCTGACTTTGATTCCCCTTAATTTATAAACTTGCATTCACCACTTCAAACGAGCATTTGAAATTGGGAGTAGTAACGGTATGCTTCCTCTTTATGGTCATCACACATGGATGGCAGCGATTAGCTAGTTAGAGCTTAACTTGTGCAACACATGTAAACTAAACGTGTCTCACAGTTTTAAAGTAATAGAGATTATAGTGCAGCTCAGTAGATAACCTCTTTAAGCACGGATAAGCCGTACCTTTAGCTGAGTAACGTTAGTGCTCCAGGTAAGCGGTGCTCTATGCGAGTTAAGCGGTAAATTAAGCCATCAATCCCTACAACACGTGACGTCAACAAACTTACCAGCGCACTTGATTTATTAACCCGCTACTCCAGTTTGTGCTGTAAAAGCTATTTCTCCATCTCCAATGGGCAATGACACATGGATGAACCTTTTATGGGATGAGCACTAGCCCCGTTTAGGACTTTCTTACCTAGTGCATGGGAGAGACAGTCCTGGAAGGTCCCGTAGAAAAGCTCAGGGAAGCGGCTTTGTGCAGGTCTTTAACGGAGGTGGGGCGGTTAACCCGATGTCTTCAGCCTTCAATTCTGTTCTCTTGTAAAACCCACCCAACAAATCTCACATCTGTGTCGTCAGTGTTGCCAGATCCTGCTCATGAATTCCCGCCCAAAAACTGTTCAAAAACCGCCCAAAACATGTTATCAGTATTCAGTAATTGAACTTCCACGTGTCCTTACCTACGGTTACATTACATTTACATAGCTTACATGATTTACATACAAGAAATACGCACAGGCAGCTGAAGCATAGGCCTATATAAATAAACCGTTTTAGGTGCATTAGCGCCACCTGCTGGACTGGAGTGTAAGATTTTAATGACAGCATCAAAACCTTACGGTGAAATGACTATATCCTCCACATACTCGTTTGTAAGGCGGCCTCCTGTATTTTTGCAAGTCAAATTTATTTCATCCAATGACATGACACGCTTTAACTGCATTAATGAAATTTTGGGAAACTGCATAACTGACATGACTTTCAGCGCAGCGCCAACGGTGTGTGTGTGTGTGTGTGTGTGTGTGTGTGTGTGTGTGTGTGTGTGTGTGTGTGTGTGTGTGCGCAGGGTGCGAACTGCGGGGGAGCCAGGGGGAGCTTAGCTCCCCTAAAGAGGACATCAGCTCCCCTAAAAACATGATTTGTGAAATTTTGGGGGGTCTCTAAAATATTTACAGCATGTTTTCCCATTAATATATTTCTTTATCCTTCCATGCGGAAATTCGGGAGCGTCAGACTTCATTCACCCAGAGAGAACGATCACTGAGCGTCAGCAGCGAGCCGGTCGCTCCGCGATCTCCTGGCCCTGTCCGCTCCACTCCGTCTCCGGTATACGGGTTGTGTTGCTGGTACAGCCGACACGTTGTCAACGGTTCGTGATCGTTCGTCTGGCTGCAGCTGGGGGCTCTCTGCAGCGCCACTGTACTGTATATTGTAGGAAATACAGGGATGAGAGGATGGGGATAAATAAAAAAAGATAAGTCAGGAAGTGGAACCTTGACAGTTTATCAGGCACAACAGGTGATGGGGTAAAGGATACATAGAAATCTGTTGTACAATGTCTGAAAAATATGGGGATATATAATAGGATTTAGAGTTTTATTATGTTGATGATATAAAGTAGTTTCAACGAACATAGATCACGCTACATACTCCGGTACTGTAGGTGGAGGTATGCACCTTTATTGCAATCTGCCATTAAACGAGAAGAAGGAGCGACAACACACACACATACACACTACATTTCCCAGAAGCAGCAGCGTGTGCATAGGTTACTCAACCACTGTGGAGGTAAACATGGCGGCTGTCGGACCTCTAGGAAGAAGAATTGCCAGACTGGCCTCCAGCATCTGCAGGAGCCATGGTTTAATATTTAACAAAAGTACCCAGAGACGAGGAATAGCTTCAAGTATCGACCGTAAGTCCCAGAAAACGAGAACTGTTTGCTTTAGTTTAATGACAGCTGTGTGTCATGTAAGTTGACTGCACCGGTGACCATAACTGACGAATATGACTTTGTTAACGTTAACGTTGTTCACATTTACAGCTCGTCAACACCCAAGCCAGCAGTCTTTTGATCGTTAATAAAACAAGTAAAGACCCACAGCCCATTCAGTGCTTTAATGGTAGTTTTCTTCTAGTTTAGCTGTCATTGGTTAGTTTCGTCCCTCATGGTCTCCCAGTCATGAGGCAGAAGGACCTATACACGCCCCTTCTTAACAACGCTTTTCTTCTTAGGCAGGTTGTATGGAGTGTCTGGTCATTTTAGCAAAACTGATTTGATAATCTAATACTTAAATGATTAATTGTCTGGAGTCACAGGCTTTCCTACTCTACTTAAGTAGTTACACCCATTGAAGCTGCTTGAAGCCACATGTTTCTTTATTAGATGTGGTTTGCTGCCTCGCACTAGCTCTTGTTATAGAAGAATAATGCGTCTGTTCATCTAAATTTAGGTTAACTTACTGCCAGGCCAGCTTACAGTATCAAAAGCAGCTGTAGTGTGCACACACTGTATCTGTATATCACTTCATCCATGCATGTTCGGATGTTCTCTGCTCTTTTGTTGACAGCTTCTCGTGGACTCACAGATGAACAGAAGGAGTTTCAAAAGGTGGCCTTTGACTTTGCAGCCAACGAAATGGCCCCACACATGGCGGAGTGGGACCAGAAGGTGTGTACAGCAAGGCATACTGTATACTGTTAGTTAATGATGTCAAGGCAGCAGACGTTTGCTTCATAATATTTGGTCCACATCCTGAAATCAAACTATTATTACTATCATTTTGAAATTATTGGCTGGATAGGAAGCACTCCTGCATCTGTCATCCTTAACTGTGAACTACCTGTATGTCCATCGTAAATGCTGTTGGGTTGGATGCTAATGTATAGATTTGTCACTTTGTCAGAATTATGGTAGTATTATTTAACCTTTTTTCCACAGGAATTGTTTCCAGTAGAGACGATGCGAAAGGCAGCCCAGTTGGGGTTTGGTGGGATCTACGTTCAGCCAGATGTCGGAGGGTCGGGTCTTTCTCGGTTGGACACATCGGTCATCTTTGAGGCCTTGTCCACCGGATGTGCCAGCACCACAGCTTACATAAGTATCCACAAGTATGAACCCCTCTTATGGCAAAAAAAGCATGTAGCTGCAATTGAAATATGATGACAAGAATAATGATTTGGTCGTTTGTAAGTAAAGAGCATATCTTTGATTGAAAACTGACTTGAGGCTGGTTTTGTAGTAGTTTGGATTAAAAATGCTTTTTTTGATCTTTTGAACAACTGGCACATGAATTGCTTGTTGACCACTCACTAACATAATGGGCACTATGATGATAGCTATGGCAAATATTTTGTTTGCCTACAAATTTGCAGTATGCTCCTGTCTTTGCAGCATGTGTGCCTGGATGATCGACACCTTTGGCAATACTGAGCAGAGGGAGAAGTTCTGTCCTGATCTCTGTACAATGGAAAAGTTTGCTTCCTATTGTCTCACTGAACCAGGTCAGTCTTTATATGTAAAAGAAAACAAAATGCATTCCAAATTAAAGATACTGTTTATGTGTGATATGTAGTAGCTAGTTGTGTAAGTGATTTATAATTGAACAGTGCTGTTGCTCTATACAGTAGTTGATCAATTAAAGATCAACAACAGAGTTTACCTGTGATCTTTGATTTCAGGCAGTGGCAGTGATGCTGCTTCACTTCTGACTACTGCACAGTTGAAAGGTGACCATTACATCTTGAATGGTTCAAAGGTAATTTCAAACATGTCTGTGCTCACTATACAACTGTAAATAGTTTCTTTATAAAAAGAAAACTGTGAGCCAGAAAACACGTCAATGTCTCTTCTTGACTTTCTAGGCCTTCATCAGTGGAGGAGGAGACACAGACGTCTATGTTGTGATGTGCAGAACAGGAGGTAAAGGACCAAAGGGGATCTCATGTGTGGTGGTGGAGAAGGGAACCCCAGGCCTCAGTTTTGGCAAAAAAGAAAAGAAGGTAGAGTTCACTGGTGTTGGATTGAGTCATTCTGTAGCTAGTGTTTATATTTTACCACTAGATGGCAGAATTAAGTCACAGTCACTTAACTGTTTTTCATTCGGTTCTCCAGGTGGGTTGGAACTCCCAGCCAACCAGGGCGGTGATTTTTGAGGACTGTGCCGTTCCAGTGGCCAACCGGCTTGGTGAGGAAGGACAAGGATTCAGCATCGCCATGAAAGGCCTGAATGGAGGCAGGATTAATATTGGTGAGGAGGAAAACACTATCAAATAGTTGCCCATCTGTTGTACTTAATGATACCCAAACATGTAATTTATTCCCATAACTAGAGAAAATGTTTGGAATCTCCCTGATAATGGAAATATGTGTGTGTGTTTGTATTATAATAAATACACACAAACACAAACACACAGATAATGACTTACATCAAGAGTATTTTCTTCTCTAACGTTAGCTTATTTTGGTTAATTTAGAAGAAATCTACAGATAAAAACAGATGGAGAGTTGTAGCCTTAAAACAAACACCATCTAAATGTGTATTTTGGAAGTTTTACACTTATAGCATAGAAAACATGCACATTGTGACATAGTTTACTTGGCTGTTGCCTGCTCTTGTGATAATCCTGGTGAATCCTAAAGAAGATCAGGGTCTCTGTGTGAACTGATTATTTTGTAGAAGTATGAAACAATGTGTGAGAGAGATGGAATTAAAATAAATTGGTAAGGAAGTCAGATTTGTGTTAATATATTTAACAGTTTGTAAAATGTTTAAATAAATAACTATAAAAATGCCATTTTTTTCACTTGAGCCCCTGCCCACCAAGATGCCCACATCCCTGTTGATCAACATTTTTCACAATTTTCTGGGCCTAACAACTAATCGATCAATTGAGAAAATAATCAACAAATTGATTAATAATGAAAATATGACTCCTCTCTAGTTGTGCTACTTTTCTACTTCTGAGCTACTGTTGTAAAGATTGGCTGTTATTTAGACAAAGTTACATAATCTTGCTTTAAGAGCATAAAAAAACATCAAGGTGACTAAGGACTGTTTTTTACTATTTGCTTGACATGTGATCAACCATCAGCAGCTTCTTAATCAGCATTTTAATATGTTTAATTTTAATATGAATACTCATACAGCCTCCTGCTCTCTTGGGGCGGCACATGCCTGCGTACAGCTAGCTCGGGATCATCTGCTGGTACGCAAGCAGTTTGGAGAGACACTCTCCAACAACCAGGTAAGAAGCTCCCATTTTTACTTTCATCTGAGGATCCAGTGAACCGAGATTCAAAGCACTTAACCTCTGGTCCTGCCAGAGATGATGAAAAGTTATCTTGAATTCGTCCTTACTTCTCTACCTGTCTGTGTAATGTGTCTAGTATCTTCAGTTCAAACTGGCAGAAATGGCTACCAAGTTGGTTGCGTCTCGCCTTCTGGTACGTGAAGCTGCGACAGCGCTGCAGGAGAACCGGCCTGATGCGGTTTCTCTCTGCTCCATGGCCAAGCTTTTTGCAACAGATGAGTGCTTTGATGTGAGTAATACTGAGTAATGTTAGGAGTGTTCATTTTCGTTTTTTTTTCTTTTTCTAAATGGTTACCTGTTCTTACTCAACAGATCTGCAACCAGGCTCTTCAGATGCACGGTGGGTATGGTTACCTCAAAGACTATGCAGTGCAGCAGTTTGTACGGGACATCAGAGTACATCAGATCCTAGAGGGTGAGCTTTTATAAGATTGACCTTACTCTCTATGTCTTGTGTATCAGATTTAAATAGGCTTCATTTCCTTACATTTAAGAGGACCTTCTTGCTTAGGTTTTGTAACAATTCCTCTTAAATTCCTCTTATGTTTCTCCTAAAGGCACAAATGAGGTGATGAGGATGATCATTTCCCGAAATCTGCTGACAGAGTCATGATAAATCTTTTTCCTGGATCTTCAAGTGACTTCATTTGTGACCATATTGTTATGGTCGTGATCTCTGGTTTGTTACTGTGTGACTGGTTTCCAGAAATGCCCTCTGCATTGTAGGTTTTCAAAAGGTCACAAAGGTCATTGCAGGATCTGGGGTAACCCCGTCTGTAAAACATAGTTTTTTCTGGTATTATATCAGGTATTGTCCACTACATTGACAGCAAGGCTCTAGGGACAGCAATGTTGATCTGTCCCTAGACCCTTATTTATCTGTCTGATTTGTACCACTGGTCCAGAATGAAATATCTTTGCACAGATTTCCAAGAAAAGGTGCATTCACGGTTTAAAGAGGATGAATCTAAATGACATTGGCAACCCCAACTTTTCATGTAGAGCCAGAGGTCAAATTTCGACTTCTAAGCGTATTGACAGAATTTCATGCTATATTTTGAAATGTTAAATACCAACATTAGCATTCTGCTCAATTCACAGGTGAATGTAATTTTTATTTAAACACAGAAAGCAACTGATGAATGCTGATAATGTCTGCAAAGTTTGACAATGCTCAGCTGAGCCCGAGTCATGTCCTCGCCATGAGAACAAGACTAAGAGTCTACAGCCATGCTAGCAGGTCTGTAGGGCTGTACTTATGCACAGCAGTGCTTTGAGTTAAATGTCAACATACTAACATGCTGATGGTTAGCAGGTATACCTTTTTACCATGTTTTGCCTGTTAGCAACATTGGCTAATTAACACAAACACAAAGTACAGCTGAGAGGAATATCATTAGTTTGCAGGTTTGTAATCATAAAAAACAAAAGCTTAAATTATGAACTGATGATGATACTGGAGGAAAAGGAAAGGGATCACCAAAAGTACAATTCAGCCTGAGAGAGAAATGACAAGACAGTCTGTCCGATTGTTAATAATTTCACTAAAAGCCAAAAAGGTGAACCTCATGGTGTCAAAATCAGAGTCTCATCAAAGTCATTAGGATTCATCCACTGTGGACCACAAATCCATCCATCCAATAGCTATTGAGATATTTCAGTCTGGATCAAAGTGGTGAACCGACTGACCGACATCCCTAGAGCCATGCTGCTAGCACGGCTAAAAACTGTTTTGCTTATGGTAACTACATAGAATTTTCTCTGGTGCTGCCTCCAGAAATGAAAATAAAATAAAAATATTTACATTTTATTTTGATTTTTCATCCAAAACCAAAAGCTGCTAGCGTGGATAGAGTTTTTAGTTATTCCTATAAAAGCTGCTTTTCACAACAGTCTTGACTCATTTGTGAATATAGTTTGTTATATAAATAGTTAGATACATTTTTTCCTATTGCTTTAAAGGATTTAGCACCATGTTCAGCGGTAGTAAAAGGGTTAAGTTGTTCTATTGAATATCACATGCAGTGTCAGAACTTGTCCCTAAAGTGGCCTTTCAGATGGTATTTATTAGGGATGCACTGATCCGACTTTGGAAAACCGGCTTTGGGTGTCGGTCGATGCCGATACCGATCCGATACCAGTGTAAAATAAGCTGTGTTGTAGGAAAGGAATCATTCTTTTATGTGTAAGGCAACATGAGGCTTTACTTAAACAACTTCCAAAATTTGTAAAACAAAATGCTTTGTTAGCTGTCCTAGCAAAATATTTGGGTCTACCACCGCACTGTTGGAGTACAGCATAGTATGCCCATAATTGAATTGATCGGCCCCTTGTCACCAGTTCCAGATCCAACTATTTCAGTCAATATTGTACGGATCGGTGCATCCCTATTTTTTATCTTTATGGTTACTGTATTGTTACTGTATACTTACCTTATTATGTAGTATGTAAAAAAAGATACAGTAAAACAAAACGAAAGATAAAAATATTTAGGATGTGTATTGTAGGTTATGCATTGAAATATCACTTTACAAATTTGCTGATCACTCCGAATAAAATCTCAATTTTCATTAAAGGATTTAGTGTTTTTTGACACACTAACTGGGAATTATTATTCACATTTTAATTAAATGGTTTGCAAGAGTAATAATGTGTTTATAGGTGTAGTGATAAGTCAGTCAACACTCCAGAACACTTTATTGAAAAAAAATAGTCAACAATCAAAACTGCATTAAAAGTGCTACATACTGTATTTCAGCATCAATACGTCACTGCCACACACTTGCAGAGTTTAGTATACTTACAAGAAAAAGAAACAAAGACCATCAGCCCCACTCACCCCAACTAATGGCTTCATATGTTTACAGTAATTAAATCAAGTTATACCAAGCACCTTTGAACAAAATAGTCAGAAACCATCAACTTCAACAATGTTGAACTCACTATTTTGGTTACATTCCATCTACCATGACAGGCAATATACTCATTAAGTATGTTCTCTCAGTAGACATCAGTGTCATGAAACCATACTGGCATTGTTAAAATAATCAACCCTTATGTGAACACAATGTAAATGTGGGTCAAAGAAAGCAAGACATTACGATAAAGATTAAGTTTGAAATACCTGAATTGTGATTTTGCTCTGAACTAGTGCAGTTAGCCTGAGAGAAATGTCTGAAAAGTGAACCTTACCATACACAGCCAGTTATAGGGGAAATAGATATGAAATCATAAAAATATATTTCTCTTTATTGAACCAGAAGTCAGCATACAAAAAGAAACTAAAATGAACAAACTGAAGGGAGAGCTTGTGCAAATCAAGCACAAACAACCTGCAAGACATTTTCTTCTCTTACAACCTCTCAGGTCTTTATGGAGAAAGTGCTTTTCCATTTCAAGGCATACTTTCTCTCCATCCATAACTGCTGTCTTTTATTTTCCCATCAAAGGTTTCTGCTGGCTACACCAGCGAGCCAGCTTGGCTTTGTGCAGGCACCATGACAGCAATGGCTCCCATGCGTGTCAGAGTGGAGGAGCTCATTTGTGGGGGCACAGTGAGCGGAGGTGGCACCTGAGGCTGAGCCCCCTCAGTCCTGTTAGGGATGGCAACTGCAGGACTCCTTTGAAGCTGTGGAGGGCCCCCGTTTGTACTGGGAGGCCGTTTGTGTTTACGCGATGGGGTGCCTCCAATGTTGTAACCAGGAAGTCCCTGTAGCGTGTTGGCTTCTCCAGGTCGCAGCTGGTAGGCGTTGATCACCGAGCCCGTGTCTGAAGCTGACATGGGGGAGTAAGGGTAGCGGAAGTTTGGCTGGTGTGGTTCTCGGGGGCGAGGACTGGTGGCTATGGATGACAGTGTGCCGTTCTTAGATACGATGTCTGAACCGGTGTTACTCTTTGCCCATGATACTCGCTTTGGTGCCTGAGCATCCTCCCTATGGCAGAAGGAAGTAGAGTGAGGAAAAAAGGAAACAGTGAAATCATTACTTGCTCACATTAAGTCTTTTCTAGTGTCGGCAAATGTCATTCATAAGTAGACATTATTATGGCCTTATTTGATTTATCTCATTATATTAATGTTGGTTTTATCTGTCGATCTATCGTTTTCAATGTGATTAATCCGTATGGATGTTAGTCACAAATACATGTATGAGCCGAAAATACTAGGAACCATATTCTTCTTCTGATGAAGAAATTTATAATCTTTCATTGTGGAAGACCGAATGCAGGAATCCTCCCGGGCCAGGCTGTTCCCGTTTATCAGGCAAACAGAAACAAGCCTTCAGCCTCACAAGTGCCCCACACAACAGCTTAAGTTAGTTCACTAATCTTTTGGACACCAAAATCACACAAAAAGCCTTAAAAAGCTTAAATCACACAATAACCTGGCAGCGATAACATTAAAAGTACTGTTTTTGTCAGTGGAGTTCAATGGCTTTCAAGAGAGTGATATAACGGCTATTTCTGGTTAAACACAGGATCTTACTTTTTAAACAATAATTCAAATGCATTCAATTCTATTGTTACTACATGTGTAAGAGCCCTTTTGGGTGGACAGACGAAGATTGTAGATAGGGGCTGTTTGTGGGGGGCACCTGTGAGGCGTATTTCTGTTTGCCTGATAAACAGGAAGTGCTGGCCTGGGAGCTTTCCTGCATTTGGTCTTCTAAGATGAATAGGAGGGGGTTACTGAGGGTAGCTCCACTTTAATCTTGAGAAGCTGCAGAGCTACAGTCTCCATTCATCCAGCTAAACTGAGGCTTTTTGAAGACGCTTTTCTCTCTCTCTCTCTCTCTCTCTCTCTCTTTTGCCTGTCATTCACCGTTCTTGTGCAGAGTTTTGTGTGCATGCCGTGCTGCCGACAACTGCATGCACGTCGCGGTTCTTTGCGGGTCTATTTCAAGTAGCCGGCTATTTAAAAATGATGAAATATTCTTAGTGAGGTTCATCAACGGTGATAAAATATCCAAAAGTCCTGCGAGGTGCGGACAAGTTGGCACAACACCAGTGAAGCTGTGGCTCCAGTCTCTTCAGGAAGTGTTCCTCTTCTGCCACTACATACACACTACACCTACAAATGTGCACTGACGACCCAGGGTTAGGATTACAATTTTGGATTTATTCACGCACTTTTTAAAAATTTACTGATTTTTTTTTTTCTTTTTACATGTTTATTTAGGGCATTAAATGTTGGAGTGTATATTGTAATAGGCTGTATATTAACTTATTGGGAGAAAACTGGTAGTTCTATATAAAATCAGACGTTGAGCACCCCCATATCGCCAAAATAGCATGATCCTTGTTTCGCTGGAAAGGGTTGACTGAGATTGACAGTCGAATCTGGCTCTGCCCATTGAAGCATCTTCGACTATTCGGGGTCACCTATCTATCTATCAAAAAAAATCCCCCTCTTACTCTCCTTGCGGTGTGATATGTGTCAAATCCTCAAGCTCAGGTCCTCTAGGGTTCTGTGCAGTATCTTAGCTGTTCCTAGGACTGCACTCTTCTGGACAGAGACCTCTGATGTTGTGTATGTATACACACACACACACACACACACACACAAATATGTATATATATATATATATATATATATATCTCCATCCATCCATCGTCAACCCCTTATCCTGTATACAGGGTCGCCAGGGGCTGGAGCCTATCCCAGCTGACATTGGGCGAAAGGCAGGGGACCCCCTGGACAGGTCGCCAGTCCATCACAGGGCCACACATAGTTGCAAATAGCTTTGGTTTTATATTTGATTACCTTAATGTTTAAGTTCAGATTTACAAGAAATATTTCATTGCTATTGTGTAAAGGGAATACTGCTGGTAAAAAGCACCTTGTTTGTTTAAAGTGTTTGCAAACCACGTTATTGCACTTGTGTATATAGTAGTACACTTAAATTAAAAGTGTGAAATACACTACTTTAGAATTCATTAAATTTTGCGTAACTATGTGATATGAATATGATATGTGAAACTCTCACTTGATCTCGTTGGCTATTTCCTCCTCTGTGTCCCCTCTCCTTCTCAGTATGAATATGAGGAAGAGCACCATGGCCACCAGTCCCACTATCAACCCCAGTGTAGCTGCTGCAATCATGCCTGCATTGGAAGCTGGAAAACAGATGTCAGATCAGTATTTATACTCAATGAGCATCACAGCTATGTTATTTAAAAACACTGTGTTGAATATGCTGGCATGCAGTGGAACAAAAAAGGTTTTAATGTGTACGCACAGGTGATAACCTCCAGGTTAATGGAGCAGGTGTCTGAGCCAGCAGTGTTGCTGGCTCGGCAGATGTACTTCCCTGACATGCTTTTAGTGAGGTTGCTCAGCCGGAGGGTGCCGTGTCTCTCGTCTGCAAAACAATCACACAGTTACACACACACGTCACAACCATATATTTATGTCATTCAGACATTGTACAACCGCCAAGACTACTATACAGGTTGACATTAAGTAAGAGCACTTACTGTCAAAGAATGTCATAATACAATGTAATGCAAGAATGAGCTGTATAGAAATTTCTCTCAGATCATGTAGAAAGGAAACGGCACCATCATTTCATATCAGAAATTGATAGATATCCCTACTATTACGTTTGCTTAGATATTTCTGATTTCTGAGACAGTTTTACATTTTTATTAAATGCTTCAACTAATGTTGTGACACAGAATGCATTACATAATGCAGTAAATGATTCCTGGTTTCCTTATTGACAAATAATTTTGTAATTATAGGGGTGTGTTTTCTCTTCATTTGCAGATATAAATGACTCTGTGGTACACAAGATATTATTATATCACTATACCATTATTGTGTGCAACATATCATGGTAGTGTTGAATCATTACTTACCGATTCCCCACCCTTAATCCAGAATCTAATCCTGTATCAGCCCTTATACAATATCTCCAGTATTATAGTTTGGCATTGGTGCAATCCCCCAGCAGACAGCTCTGCAGATGATTCTGCAGGCTTGCTACATAACGATGTCTGTCAGCAATTTTTGTCTTAATATTTTCCCACACCAAGGTCATGACACAGCAGTAAATGTGTGTGCGTTCGTCTCAGTGCTTTCACAACTGTGTATTTCCATTTATCACAATCTGTTCCTCTTGGCACATCTGGTTTTCAAAATGCTGTGTTGTTGTAAACATAGGCTGTAGAAAAATAAACAAGCTTTATGAGCGATTTATCACAACAAATCCTCCAAAATCCAATCTTAGACGTCACGTTTGTTCATCAGATGTGTTTTTTGCTTTCGTGGGGATCGTAAGGAAAAGAGAGTAGGTGTGTCTCTCTTTTGTGGAATCACCCTCCCAAAGTGTTCGGAGGGATGGTGGTGTCTTATAAGCATACGTTTGCCTGCAGCACTCGAGTCAATCCCCACAAAGAGAAAAGTAATGCAACCCAGGGACTCATCCAAATCGTCCCAGATGAAAAGTCAAGGTTCACATTATGCCAGCAAGCAGCATATTAATGCATGAGACTAGAAAATCCTTAATAATCATTTTATCCAAACAGCTGGGTGAGTTTTGTCTGCACCATATGCTTCTGCACCACCAGGAGGGAGATTAATGTAGGTAGGTGCACACAAACCCCTGCCAACAGTAGAACTACAGTAAATTTGTCTCTAACATTACATTGTGCTGAACTAAAAGTGGAAATGCATGAAAAAGTCAGAAATTATTAACTGTAATTAAGCACTACCTGTCAGTGTTGGTCTAAAATGTTTCAATTTGAGTATATGACTACACAATTAAATATGCATATCACTTACACTAAAAACATTAAAATTCAAAGTAAGAATAGCTGATATTCATTGACAAATCATAGCTTTATTGTTAACCTTTTAACCAGACTATTAAAATCATGCCTCAGAAATCAAAACAAAACTGGGTGCCAAATAAAACATTGGCATGAGTGTGATATGCACCTGTCCCTCTCTGATCATTTAATCCCCAGGCTTGAAAACCAGCTGTGAAGAACCCAACCCAATTGTGACAGATTAGCAGAACATCAGCTGACTCTGAGTTTGGAGTGATTTCAAACCTGCACAGTGATCAGATCCCAGCAGCAGCAGAGCTGGGGTTTCAGTATGTGCTGTCTCATGTCAAGACAGGAGCATTACCCATATTACCCTGCCATCACTGCAAGGTCAATGAGCACCATTTGTCAAAGCCTTGACATATGACACGTGATTAATGTAAGCATTAATCAGCAGCATTTCTATATGAAGCTCATAGTTTGACTCCTCACGTGACATGGGCCAAGCATCAGTGGATTAGTTTTCATAATGAATGTAAAAACACACACACACACATTTTAAAACATAAAGGGATCAGGATACTAATGCAAAACCACACTGCAATATACTATTTGCTATTCATTTCATCTTGCCGGACTAATGGGTAAAGATAGATTAAAGAAAATACATTTCTACTAAAATCTACATTCTAGTGGATACAATGTGCACTTAAGAAACTAAAACATGAATGTACAGGACACATATCTGTCTATTCAATCACTATTATATTTATGCACTGTATTCAATCATTGCTTACATTTAAGTGCCACTGATTTATATTGTAAACTGTTTCTAACCGGCTGGAACTAATGATTACAATAATAAAGATGCTTTTTAGATTACTTTTTTTTTCAAACAAATGGTCCAAAACACAAAGACATGGTTAAAATGATGCAGAAGTGAGAAGTTCAGCAAACCCTCAAATTATAGAAGCTGGAACAAAATAATGTTTTGGCATTTATTATTGAAAAACAGGTTTATTCACTTACTTGCCATGAGTTAGTTAGATGAGAAAATCGATAACTCTCATGTACAGTAAATTAAAATACAGCTAGCAGCCAGTTAGCTTAGCTTGGAATGACTAGAAACAGGTGGAAAAAGCTACCTAGTTAGCTTGGCTCTGTACAGTGATTACAAAAATCTTCCCACCAGTACCTCTAAAACTGACAAATTAACATGTCTCGTTCATTTGATCCTTACAAAAACACCATGTTATGGTTTTCCAGGTGTTAATTAGTGTGACTTTAATGAGCTTTAACGAATTTGACAAAGAAGATTAGGTTTAGCAAGGTGACTTAGTGAGCAAGGTGACTAAGAGGCGCTGGTCAGTGAATTTTGTTATGACAGAACCAGGCCAGCAGTTTCTGCCTGCTAACCGGTGGCTAACCTAACTGGCTCCTCCTCACATACAGTACATGCCTCCTTGTGGTAGCTTTATATTTACTGTACGCATACATAAAACAGTGGTTTTGATATATTCTTATCTAACCTAGTTAGTTAACTCAGCAATAAATTTGCCTGTTATTTAAAATTTCACACTATTCCTTTGAATTAGTATTTTCTATGGATTAAGTGATCAACAAATCATTTGAGCCCTACTACGAACTCTAAATAGTGATTATGACCTTTGGTCCAAAAAGTTAGTCAAAAATATTTAGTACACACTAACCAGCTTTGGAGAGGACAGAATAGGCTACTACTAAATACAGCACACAATGAAAGATAAGTGGATCCAATAGTATCTAAATCTAACACAACACACATACTACAGAGATTTAAAGAACAAATTCAACCCTTATTTTACAAAATGGAAATAATATTTGCAAAATCCACATTATGGATATATTCAGGAAATATTGCAATGAAAACAACTTTTTATTATTCCATATGATTACAGTGACAACACACTACAACCTGCTTTTCCTGGAGAGTTTATCCACATTTTCTGATGATTTAATCAACAATGTACAAGGCCATGTGAATGTTTCAGGTTGAATGGGATTATCACCTGGCTTGACACTTATGCTAAGCCTTTTTCATATCTGAAACATAATCCTATAAACATTCTTACATATCGGGTTGATTTTTTTCCTTTAAAGCTTTTCTACAGCTTATGGCTGTAATGAAATATGTATGAGAATGTATGAAAACCCTTACCCATAAACCCCAGGACAAGCATAGGCTGAGGGCAAGATCTCCATTCTGTTTTGTTTTGGGGTTTTTTGGAGAAGGAAAGATGGCAGAGAGAGTGTGAGCATGAATGAGGAGTGGAGTGGTAGAGACGGACGGGGAGGGGGTGGAAGAGTGAGATGTGCTGCACTCTCAGTCCCAAATCCAACTTATGCCTCTTAGAGGGGTTGATCAAGTAATGACATGGGGCTTGTTAGATTAGGCACCAAGGTTAACAGGAAATGAGGAGTGCAGAGAGAGGATCAGCAGAGAGAGAAAAACAGGGAGAGAGAGAGAGATTGCTGAAAGAGATAAACAGTGACAGAGTAAAGTTCAAGTGTCATAGAGAGAGAGAGAGCACACATCAAATAAAAAGAGTTAAACTCGAGTGTCGAAGGTATGTAAGAGGGTACAGACACATATGTGATGTCTGCGTGAAAGTTGCATATCGCACTACAAAAACCTGGGTCAATGCACAATCAGACGGAGTAGTTTTCTATTTATTTTGAGTCTGAGGACTTTTCTGCTATAAAGAGATGAGGGTTAAAGATCAAAGCAGTTAAGTCAATACTCAATCAGCCTATTGTTCAGAAACAGATGGTCTTTTCTCTGCAGCATCATCTGGAAACAAATAAAATAATGCAAAAACAGAAGTTTAGCTTATAGAAATATACTGTATTACATCTCTCTTGCATGGGCAGTGCTGTGATAGGAATATGGTGTGGTTTGAGTTGTCTCAATCTGTAAAGCGGATTAAATACTGCATGTTATGGCATGATCAAGGATCTTCCTCAGAGGTGCATATGAAACATACGGGATCAGTAATGGTCACAGGCTGCATCTGGGACTTATTATTTTGTGACCTGACGACAAGGACTCAGCTATATCTGCATGTAAGGGCAGCAGGAAGGTGCATGATATTTAGACCTGCACATGAACAGGCTTATAGATCATTACTCTGTCATTTTTGTTTCTGTTTGGTACATATCTACGTTAACAGAGAAACAAGGCTGGATAACTATAACTTTACTAAAGGCGAATGTTGCTCTCACCTCTTTTTTCCTTCGACTACTAAATCAAAGTCTATGTTCAGACTGCAGGCTAAAATGACCTAAATCAAATTTTTTTGCTAATATGTGACTAGGGATGGTACTTGATACCGTTATGGTATCGACCGAAACAGCTCAGTATCAAGTAGAATTGAAACGTCTCCAGTCAAACCAGTACTTCAATAGATCATATTTGTAACCATCCATCCATCCATCCATTGTCAACTGCTTATCCTGCGTAAAGGGTTGCAGGGTGGCTGGAGCCTATCCCAGCTGACATTGACCGAAAGGTGGGGTACACCCCGGACAGGTCGCCAGTCCATCGCAGGGCCCATTTGTATGATTTTGCAGCCAAACACGCCAGCAACACACCAAATAGAAAGAAAAGAGCATGCCTTTTTTTCTTCATGTGCCTGCACCATAAACTGTATATAAAAAGACCTGCATGCTCCAGTCCACTTGTGATTTTTACAGACGCTTACCTTCGCAGCCTCCACCTGCAGCTGCGGCTGCTTCAGGTGTAATTAGTTTGATCTGCTGGACATGCAGCCTTTTGATCTGTTTGTGAGTCTTTGAGTGTAGTTAAGCCACTTGTTTAAACAGACTCCTTTCTCGTTTTATACTTGTGACTGTGGTTTCTCACCAATAAAGGAAAAAACACTCGCAGAGATACTAAGTTATTGATCAAAAGTTAGCAAAATAATTTTCAGTTGTTTACTTTCAACATACGTATCAAAAATTACCTTAAATTTGTTTCCCACAGTTTATTTGGTCACTAAACTATTTCACACAGAGTGACTACTGGGTCTGCACCCATCTACCTAAACTCCATAATACAAGTTTACGTTCCTTCTCAGCCACTGTGCTCCTCCAATGAACGCTGCCTGGCTCTGCCATCCCTACACACAAAGCAATCCCAGTCCCAGCTGTTCTCATCTGTGACACCACAATGGTGGAACAAGCTACCACATGCCAACAGAGCATGGGTCTCTAACTTCAAGAAGCTCTTGAAAATCTCTTCCAAGAACACTTCCTCATATAACAACATGCAGTTCCTGTTATCTGGTACTGATTGCACTTTTTTGTTAACTCTTACTTCTTTCCCTAGATATTTACAATATTGATGTGACATGTGTAATTAGCTCTTACTAGTATTTATTGCTTCTCTTACTAGTATGTATTGTCAGTTGTAGATCTTGTGCTGTATTTGATGCTTTGTTGATGCTTGTTGTTCCTCAAATGTAAGTTACTTTGGATAAAAGCGTCTGCCAAATGAGTAAATGTAATTGTAAAAAAAACCCAAGCTGTAGTCTTTACCTGTATAATACTACCGGTCAGGATGAACTAGTTAGGATGAGGAGGATTCTGGTATAATTTCACAATAATTTATGTAACAGTTATTTGAAACAAGAATAAAATAAAATAGATGACCTTGCTGCTCCATAACAATTAAAATAATAATAGGCTACCAATCAACTACAACAGCTTATGCAAGGTATCGAATGAAGTACTCTATTAGTATCGGTATCATGGTTTTGGTACTGGTATTGTGAAGTTTTAAATGATACCCAACCCCATATGTGACCCAGATCTGATCTTTTTATGACAATGTGAACAGGCCAAGTCACATGGAATCTGATCTTTTCCAGTTCAGATTTGGACCACTTCCATATATGGTCTAAATCCGATACAGATCGGATCTTTTCAAATGTGACCTGAGTCTGGACATTCAGGTCGGAATTGATGCGCCTTTGACGTCACTCTAGAGCAGCTGTTGTCACAGTTCTGCTGTAGATGGAGCCACGGTGAATGAAAAAGTTCCACAAAGGCCATAATTAAACGTGTGGTTCTCTTTTTTCTCTACATTGCTATCATCTGCTCACAAATGCTCATTCTTCCACCTGAAATACACCGGACCGCAAGCTCTCTTCAGAGTTATGTGCATGTCCGTGCGGACACAGTGAGGAGGAAGAGATAGAGAGTAATGAGACTGTAATGTTAGTGACTCAGGCAGTTGTATTGTACAGCGCCAGAAACCGTAATGAAAAGAACAGAAAGTTGTAAACACTTAATTATTCAGAAGAAATGTGACCTGTGAGAGGACAATGAAAAACTGGAGTCTCCCATGAAAAACTGGAGGGTTAGCAAGTAGGAGCTAACTGGAGCTAACCTCTATGGCTCTGTTACTCTATGGCTCTATGGCTCTGTTTACTTCTGTACGACAATTTCAGGTTCAATTTCAGTCCGCGGACAGTACACAACAGAATCTGAAATGGACCACATTTAAGAAATAAAGTGAATTGTCAAGCAAAAAAATCGGATCTGGGGAAAAAAAAATCAGAATTAAGGCCTGCATTCTGAACGTAGCCAAAAGGTCTCAAGTGAAGAACTTAGGGGGATAGATTAGAAGCAGGAAAATAATATTCTAACAATGAAATCATTTTTTGAATTGTTATGTTTTCATTACCTTAGAATGAGCCCTTCATATCTAGAGAGAGAGCAGGTCCTCTTTCACAGAGCCCGCCATGTGGCACCACCATGTTTCTACAGTAGTCCAGAACAGACAAACCAAACAGCTCTACAGAGGATCTTTCATGTTTTTACGTTACCTGAAGGCCACTGGAAAGGGAGGGTTGAGGGGATTTGGTTGGAGTGGTATTTAGAAGGTTGCAATCTCCAACCATGAGATCCTACTAAATCCTACACACACACTCCTTTAAAGGGTAAAAATGAGATGGATGCCTGAATGTGACATGATGAGCCAGTGTAAAATTTGGCTTATTTATGTGACACAATGAACATTTTCAACTCAAAATAATGGAATAAATAAATAGAAAATTGCAGTTCTTCAGAAATCTGTATACATTTATATGAATTTGAAATAGAAACCTGATATTTGATGACAACTTCTTATTTGATTCTAACATATTTTAGGAGAATATCAAACAAAAATATAGATTAAAACCTGAAAAACAAAACAGGAGGTGAAAGTACTTTTTTCAGTTGAAGCAGTTCCTGAGTTCCTCCGGTCTTTATTCCCCAAAAAAACTCCACCAATTGGATGGAAGTGAACCTGTATGTAGTCTGATTAGTGAAACCCAAGGTGAAATAAAATCTAAATCTTGGCAAATAAAACCATAACTATCTCTGTTTATAGATACTAAGTCAGTGTAAGTCAGTGTATATTTTTTCTATAATTTGGATGAACTGACAGTTTAAGTACAAGAATTGTATTGTTGTGGAAATACTTACTCTGCATTGGGGAGAAGAAGACCTCAGACAAGGGTGCAGCTTTGGTCCATTTGTACTGAGGGATGGGTTTTCCATGACTGGACTTACAGCTTAGAGTCACATTGCCTTTCACCACTGGGTTCCCTGTCATGGTGCATACTGGGGGAGAAGGAGGGACTGTAGAAACAGAGAGACAGACCGAGTGCTACTGAGAATATAGGATCAGTGACCTGATTTTGAACTTTTACGTCAGGCTTAAATCCACTGCAAACATAGATTTCTCAGGGCAGTAGCCATATTGCATTCAAATAAGAAAATGTTTTAACCCCCCTACCCTGTTTCCATCTGCTGCTGGAAGATGACATAATGACCTCAGAGCCCAATGAATCCCGAAACAGCAGATGAGATTTATTTATGCTTAGTGCTTGCTCACACAAATATGATTTTAACAGACTGGTCTGACAAAAAATCCTTTAAAATATGTTCAGCAAAGCCTCTGATGCTACGGTCCATTACCTTTAACATTAAGGTGTATCTCTCCGGTGATGCCAGGACTTTTAAGGATGATGACACTGCAAATGTAGCGTCCGGAGTCAGACTCCTGCGTGTTGTTGATATAGATGGAGAGGTTGGCTGAGGGCATGGTTGCACTGAAGCCCACTCTTTTGGTGAACTCGTTGTGGCCGTGCCCGACCTCGCCTGAGCTGTAGTTTATGACCTTAATAGAGAAAACAGGTACATGGAAATACTGGACTTAACACAGCAGCATAGTATCATTAAACTGTTAATTATTAATATGCTTAATTAGATCAACATTTCTGAGTCCATTTTATGAAATACAACACATTTGGAAACCAAGGTACTACAGAATTTTTTCTCTTCATTCAAGTGAAATATTGAAAATGTTATTTGCTTTAGCTATGTTAAGATGCGCAGATTACCCATATAACAGAAATCAACGTCCTTCATAAAGATAATCCTGACATGTACAGATGGTGGATGTTAAATTTTAGGCTGATTTTCTGATTGAGATAAGCTCTGAGGCATCAGACACTCAAACTGTTTAGATTATATTAATCATGCAAAGACCCTACACACTCAAACCCACTCTCTCACACACACACACACACACACACACACACACACACACACACACACACACACTATGTGCAGATATGTACAGTTTCACCAGCAGTTCGTGCTACATAGAAGCTGCAGAAAAGTAGAGATGAAATGTCATTAGTGGCATCCGTTCGTTAATCACGCTCCTCCTTCCACTATGAATTAGACATCAGGAATGGTGTTTAAATTAATAATCCCTAGATGGCTTTCTCAGGATTAATCTATCATATATTAAGAGGTAGGGTGGACCTTGCATGTAAAAATCTTTAACTGCTTCTTAAATAAGAATTTCCACAATTAAAAGTTAAAAAAAACTTGAAAATGTTCTATATTTTGTTTTGTCTCCATTAATCCCCTTATGGAATAGCAGAAAACTGTGAAAACGCTGATTACAGTTTCCTGAAGCCAAGGTTACTGACCAACAGTTTAAACTCAAATTTCATACCAAAATGTCCTCAAAACAGAGAAAAGGAGCGAATCCTCTCATTACAAAAGCTGGAACCAGAGCATTTTTTTTGCTGGAAAAAAGGACTATTAATCGTTTGTCACCCATTCGTTGTTTCAGCTCAAACACACTGTACTTCATTTTAATCCCTTTAAAAAGGCTGTTCTTCCTCTACTTCACTTGAGGTCAGGACGCAGGACGGACTATACAGCACACCATTGCTGATTTCTGTTTTGACTTCCTCACCTGCTTTGATTCATTTCCCATGAACTGCCAGAGGACAGAGTTTTTAGAAATGTCTGAGTTGGGGCTGTACCAGGCTTGTAATACCACCATCTGGCCTTTGACCACCTCCATCTCTCTTCTGGGGATCTCCACCTTGTGGGTGTCACCTGGAACAACAACACAGACCAGTATGGGAACAGTTAATCACAACTGTACTGTAGCAGAGGCACAGCATTTTTTGTTGTCATTAGCTGGGGCAGGCCAGTGATAATAATAGATTATAATAACTTGAAATATTTTAATCCTGTGTCATGCTTCAATTTGTGCATACAAATGCTTGTTTGTGTTATATTTATATTTTGTTTTATTTAATTTCATTTTAGATGTTTTGTTTTTGCACACCCATGTCCCTTGTTGGACTGAATCTATGTTTTTGCAGGGGTACAAATTATTTTAACAAATTAATTAATCTGCTGGGTTTAGTGCTAATTAGCAAATGTTAGCTAAACATAGTCATTAAACCTACTAAAATCAGTCAACAGTGAAAAATGCCTGTTACAATTTACTGAATCCAAATGTGACATCTTCAAACATCTATTTTTTCAGACCAACAGTCCAAAACCACGGTTCCCACACATATTTAATTTCACAATTTCATACTTTTCAGACCTTTATATATTTCAGACCATATGTGGCAAATAGCTAGATGTTTCTTATATAAATAAATGGCTTTAAAATCCAACTAGCCGAGGACTATAGCTGGGTACAGTGGATCATACAAATTAATTTTGAGGTCTTCAGTCCACACTCCTACACAGAAAGTTGGATGGTCCTCCACTGTCAAACATCTGTTGTCCAAAGAGGAAGTAAACTAACCAGTGGTACCAATACCTATTATTTTCATACATACTGAATAAATAAATTATCATATTGTTTCCCCCGCATATTTTTTAGACTCTGTTATAAATAACAACCAAAAATTTAAAAAAAAAATTCTATTTACATTTCTGATGACTACATCACTGCATATTTTTTAAATGTTATGTGACAAGCTTAATATATGGTTATTAGAGATAGTTATTAAATTATATTAGGGTTGGGTATCGTTTAAAATTTTACAATACCAGTACCAAAACCAGTACCCTTAAAGTGATGCTGATACCAATAGAGTAGAGGTAAACTGGGGCGAAAATAACACGGGACGAGAGTAACAAGGCGATTTTATCAGAGCCCTGACTGCATTTGCAGTCCAAGCAGTGACAGCACCTTCAGCACACAACTTCATGTGTCTCAGTAAGGCTTAATCTACAGGTTATTTAGTGCTTTAACTCACCCTGAAGTTTGCCCTGTCGGAGTTTTTCAGTATAAAAATAAATTGTGTTTAAATGTCAAGAGTTCCTGTCGGGATGAAAGTTGTATAAGACTTGTAACTTTCGTCCTGCTACACCTGACCACAAGTGTTTCTTTTGTCTTTATATTTTGTCAATAATAATGTATATATATATATATATATTCTGTTAACACAACAGAATATGCCAATAGCGTGGGTCAGAAAGACAGAGGTCTGATTCAGCCAGGTGTTTATAAGAAGGCGTTTCTGGACATCTCTATTAGAAAGATTAGTCTCAGGTCAGCTAATAAAGTTGCTTTGTTCAGATAATGCAGGAGGAGGGCAGAGATGATTAGGGAGAAGACTAGACCAGATGTACAGATCACATTATTAAGTCTTCTCCTTGGACTAGGAAAGGAAGCTGTGGCTGATATTTATTTTGGCCTGTCTCTTAAGGAGGTCAGTGTAGTAGGTGTCACCAAAAAGCACTCAAAATGCAGATCACTCATACTGTTCTTACTAAAACAATTTTAAATTCATTTCAAAATATCAAATTTTTATAGGTCTATTCTGTAAATAGCTTTTTCATTTTTATCTTAATCTTATTGTTTATTTTCATTTTTGTCCTATCTTTCTAAATTATGTTTCATTTTTTCACTATTTCTGAAACTGCTTCCCAGTGCAGGATCAGTAAAGTCTTCATTAATAATGTCCATCTAACCAGTTCTCCCTGTTTGAGGTGCACACACTATATTTATAATATAGCCTTAATATAATATGAAATATTCTAAATAATTTAAGTTTTGGCTGTCAGGCTACTTTTGAAACTGAAAATTTAAAATAAAAATGTAATTTAATTTTTTTAAAGATTAAGGACAAAAGATGTTTGCAGTTACACATTAACAAGGTCACAGTCATGTTTATTTATTAAATACAAGGGGAACACAAAAAAATCTAGCTTGTATTGTTGTGTTACTTGACCCACGTATGTTACTTTTGTCCCAGCTGACGGGGTCGAAAGTAACGATGTGCCACTTATGTTTAAAGTGAAATTATACAGAAGTCGTTCTACATTTGTACAAAATACCACCTGATATTGATAGACCACACCTGTGAGTTAGTGATAGCAAAAATATCTCTATCTGACACATTATCTTTTAAAATCAGGTTTTTCTAAAAAAATGGTACTTTTGCCCCTGCTCTCCCCTACTTCATTCGATACCTTGTATAAAATACCACCTGTTGAAGCCATAGTAGTTGATTGATAGCCTATTATTATTATTTTTATTGTTGTAATGGGCAAGCAAGGAGATCTGTTTTATCTTTTTCTTGTTTCAAATAACTTACCTCCTTTATCCTTTCTAGTTCACCCTCATGGGTAGTATTATAAGGGGAAAGACTAAAAGACTACAGTTTGCAATTTTTTTATATTTGAATGAGAGAAGAGTGAAATAATTTAGTGACCAAATAAGTTGTGGGAAATGAATTTAAGGTACGTTTTTAATATGTGTTTAAAGTAAATAATGTAAAATTATTTAAGCTTTTGATCAATAAACTCAACTTTTGAGCGCGAGTTCTTTTTTCCTTGAGTAGTGATTTGCAAACCTCCTCTAAAAACGATATTTACAAGTATAAAATGAGTAGGCAGGCTGTTTTAAAAAAAGTCACTTAACTACACTAAAGAGTCTGAAGAAGCAAACAGAGGAAAAGAGAATCTGCACATCCAGGTGATCAAACCAACTACACCTGAAGCAACTGCAGCCGCAGGCTCTGTGAGGAAAATCAGCTGATTGCTGCTGCGCCACAAGAGTTTAATTGATGTGATGGAACGCAATGTGAATAGCAAATAAAAATGTAAAGAGAAATGGTAAATGATACCAGAAGATGAAACCACAGATGAAAGCTTGTGGTGATCAACAGTGACGAACATGCCTGAGACCGCAGCTGGAGGTGAGCGGCTGTTAAAATCACGCATGGACTCGTGTGTGCAGGCCTTAAGTGTAGACACATAAGGGAAAAAAAGGTGCGCTCTTCTCTTTCTTTCAGTGTGTTTCTGGTGTTTGGCTGCAAGCAAAACCATACAAATAGTAATTTTTTGCCACGATCTTGTTACAAAAAGTATCAAATGAAGTACTGGTTTGACTTGAGACGTTTCAATTCTACTCGATACTGGACTGTTTCGGTCAATACCATAAGGTAGCGATACCCATACCTAAATGATATTGCCAAATTTTCTTTAAAACTAATTTGGTCATGGATATCTGGACTTGGTGCAGTGAGCTTTAAGGCTCTTAGGGTAGAGCTGTTGGGCTGTGATGTGCAGGCATAGAGGCAGCTCTGCGTAGGAGCGTGACTTTAGTCACACGCCATACTGCTTGCCTTGCTTTTCATGACATCAAGCTCGCTCTAGCCCGTACTCTCTCACACAGCTGGCTGCCTGCTCCAAGCGCCATGAAAAACACTCATCAATTTATTTTTAGAAATTCTAAATTTAATATTTTAGAAAACTGAATGAGGGCAATAGTTTAGACATAAATATTTTCCACACTCTCTTTTCTTTCTTCCCTACTTATCCAGACCTGGAAATGACTAAAATCAAATTCCATACTTTTTATATAGGAACCCTGCAAACCCAAAGATATTCAGTTTACAATCATATAAAACAGAGACAATGAGCACATCCTCACATTTGAGGAGTTGAAAACAATGCTTGGTCATTTTTCTTGAACTAAAAACTACTTAAAACAATAATTTGATTATTGAAATACCCATTTTTTCAGACAGAATAATATCAAACAAAATATTGCTAAACCTGATCAAAATAACTCACATGGCAGAGATGCTGGCTCTACATGTCTTTGTCAATGTACAACAAACTAACCAGACAGGAGAAACATAAAAAACAGGTACAATGCTGAAAATTGTGAATTGGAAAAAAACAATGGTTCCAGTAGATTCTGTCATCAAGCTGATTTTCATAACTGTAATATCAGCTGATCTGATAGGCTCCTTGATAATCACTCAACAAACTCAGAACCAAACATGCTTTGACTTCCACTTCTATGCCTAAACTAAGACAAGTCAAGCATGTAGACTAAAGACATGTCCTTAAATTACTGAATGAATTAAATAAAAAGATAAAAAAATCAACTGTATTTGAAATAAATGAATGTCAACTTTTTGTGAACTAAAAAAAGCTGTTTCTAGCTTTGTATCCATGCATTTACAGATAATCCAATAGGGTTTTTAATTTATGCAGAAGTAGTTAAATCTTCATAAAACCAGAGAGCAACATGTAATCCATCTATTCATCTGAAAACCAACTTCGTACATACATGGTTTTCAACAGACAGTAATGATGTAACAGTGATACTTTTCCAGAACACTATAGTGTTAGGGTTATTGATCTGCAGGTAAAATGCAAAAAAATGTCTTCATTTTAAACCATTTTCCAGACATGCTGAAGTGTGACACAAAAAGCAGGCATTTTTTTCTCAGAAAAAAATCAAAATCTAATCTTAAGAATCAAGTAAACAAGTAAAGAAAGATGTGATCGTTATGAGTATGCTGTTCCTAAAGATAGTCATGCTCACAAATGTCAAGAAAGTGCAAAGCAACTGTCAAGAAAAAGCTTAACATTATGTTCACATAGGAACCATAAGAAAAAAAGGATATAACAAAAGATATTAAAGTGAACAAAAGAAGATGTCTAACTCACAGGGTGCCCAGTCACCTGAACCGGACAGCTGAACCTGGATCAACTGATCCCAGCAGTCGGTGTCCACTTGTGTCTCCAGTTTGAAAATTGGTTCAGAAATACTCACGCAATGAAAAATGTATTCTTGCCACTAAATCCTCTGGCCGCAGAAAACTGTGAAAGGTGTCCCTCATATATTCAAATGGATAGACACGGCAGACAGTAACACAGATAAGAATACACAGAGAGCCAGGGAAATGTTATGATCTATTGACGGACAGCTGAAATCTCCACATCTGTTCAGCCAGGCACGCCTTCCTTCTTTTTCAGACTGAAAGCGTGTAGGGGCAGGAGAATTAGGTGATTGGTGATGGTGGTGGGCTGGGGAGGGGTGTACAAATGAAGAGTAGGAAAATGTGTGTGTGCGTGCAATAGAGAATTAAGGCAGCAAGTACAAGAGAAAGAGGAACAGTTGTTTTTGACTTAAAGTTTTGCTGCCGTGCTTTCTTATTCCTCCAATGTGACCCCACCGCTGTGGCACTCCTGTCCCTTAATTTCTGAATCTCGGAATCTGGTAAATCCTACTGGCTAATCCCTAAACAATCCCAGGCTCAATCCTCTCACCTCACGTGAGCAGAAGAGCTCAGCTGGACATGGATATGATGTGACACATGGGTCATTTCACCCAGCAACGCTGCTGTCACTGCCATCATCATCATCATTATCATCATTGCAACAGCATTTACATTATCTATAGTATGATAATCGGATCACTTTGCTTTACATAATCATTTGTGTCATGCGATCTCTGCCAGGCCTGTTAGTGGATTCCACATTATGAGTTTGACATGAGGTGTCCAACATGTAAGCAAAAGATGCATTTACAAAATAAAATAAAGGAACATTTTCAAGGATAGTAAAAACCTTGACTTCACCAGAAAATTATAGTTATGCTTTCACAAATTATAGAAACTGAATTATACACTTGAGTTTTTTTTAATGTGAATTCAAGTTAGTCTTCCCTCCGGCAAAACTGCCCCGCTCTCAGACCCAATATGTGAACATGATGTTACGCTTCGACTGTGAGTAATAAACAGATTTGCTGGATGATCACAAACTGGACACAGTAAAGTGATGCTACTTGTTGCAGTCTAACTGGGTATATCAAATAGTTTACAGGTTGACTGTGGCTCAGGAGTTAGAGTGGGTCTTTTAGTCATCGCAGGGTTGGTGGTTTGATCCCTAACTCCTAGTGTTGTAGTCAAGACCGCCTAAACCGAGGCCAAGTCAAGACCAAGACTTTCAGTGGCTGAGACCAAGTTGAGACCAAGACCGAGGGAGAACGAGACGAGTCCACATTGCATGACACATGCATTGTTGCATTTGAACCAATACATTTTACATCCAATCAAAGTTAGGATGTAACAAATAAATCAGACAATGTAAAATCAATTTATTGATATTCCCAAAGCTATGGTCTTGACTGGTCTTGAAATAAAATCCTGAGTCCTCAATGTTCGAGACCAAGACAAGACCGAGTACAAATGCAATCGAGTCCAAAACGAGACCAAGACCATCAAAAAGTGATCTTAAGACCAAGTCCGGTCTCAAGTACTACAACACTACCACCTCCTCCTGATCACAAGTGTCCTTGGGCAAGACACTGAAACCCTGATTGCTCCTGATGGTTGGCCAGCACCTTGCGTAGTAGCTTGCTGCCATCAGTGTGCAAGTGGGAGTGAGCGACAAAAACTTTGTCAAGGGCTTTGGAAAAAATGTGCAGTATAAACTTGAAACATTTCCTGAGATATGACCCAAAAAACACATCACAGATGTGATAACCAGCAGAGGTTTCAGAAGAGTACAACATCATGCTAGTGGCTCTACAACGTTGTACTCAGATAGTGACACTTTGAGCTTAATGTTATAGTTAGCATGTGTTTTGACATTCATGACATTTTTATTTAGCCCTGATGTTTGAATATGTTATAGGGTCAAGTTTGACAAATACTAAATACCAGGATAATATTTTTGATCAATAATATTAGCCACTGAACTTTAGGGTGCAGTCTTCTGCAGCTGTGGCTTTCGTATTTTTATGAAGAATACACACACAAGGCCAGTCACCCGAACAACAGACAATAGGGCCTTTTGGGTTGATAGCACCTGGGATCAGGCTTGATATGAGTAAAAGACTATATTTTAGGGCAGTAACAGTCTTGTGTTGCGGTTCTGATGGACAGAAGCGCAAAACGCTCGCTCCCTGGACTGTTGAGCTCTCATTAAGACAGTGTAACTGCGGCAGGACCGGTGTTGTGTGTGGGGGCGGTAGCGGTGATATCGGATTTGTATTAATAGTAGGTTATTTTAGGTAATTTCTACCTTATTTTAGTGTTTATTCACTAGTTCCAAAGATCCCTGCCAAACAGTCCGAATTCTCCCGTATAAGTTGCAATCCTTTTCATGCAGTAGATCACACACACCTCTGGTCTCTCACTGCAAACCTCTATGCTGCAAACACACCGGCTTGCCCCACCTCTCTGTCTCTCACTCTGTATGTGTTTCTGATCTGCTCACGTTCTCCATCAGCAGTCCATTTCATCAAGTCGTTGCGTTCAATAAACTCAGCCGTGATTCCATTTTCAAGTGCGCCACATTTGGGTCTAAACCAGCGTGGCACTGAGTGATATCTGCAGTAGTGCATTCACTGTTGCTTGTAATGTAAAATTTCCAACGTGTCCGTGTCTTGTAACGTAATACCAGATAACATCTCTCTGTGTTTCTCTGCTAAAAATATACTTTGACAGCAGTTAATAAACCTTGGCGGTCCGCCCAGGCAAAGTCTATGTATGAAACACTGTATTTAAAGTAAGAGCAAGTATAGCTTGCCTATATGATTACGATTCAGAGGGCTCCAATGCGATTAAAAACGATTATTGATGTATCAGTTTTTTCTATGCAGGGTTTATGGATAATTATAAAGCAGTTAATTTGTGCATTAAAATCCAAAAAAACATTTCCTAATTAGCTTAAAAGGAATAGTCTGCATCCCTAATTTACGTCATTAAATTCAGCTCCATGGTCCTTCATTTTTGTAACGACAAGTTATCATTCCTCTGAAAACTGAAATCTAATCACCAGGATGTAAATTACAAGACAGAGCTGTACACCAGTTTAGTTCAAGCTTGTAACTGATGTTCTCAACCCTTGACAAGTAGGTAAGTTAGTAATGACATAACGTTACAGCTGAGCTAATTAATATTACTTCATTACTTATCTAGCTAACATTACATAACAGCCAAAAACGTGCTTTTACAGAGGAGATGTTAGCTAGCATTAACAGCCTTCACTTTTCCAGCATTAGGGGAAACTACAGACTTTTATTAACGGACACACAGTGACCTAAACTGCACATTTACTGCCAGACTGAAACTTACTGCTAATATTTTTCTGCGCTAACTTTCACCGTCATGCTCTGCCTCATTCTTACTCATTCGCTCGACCTCACATGCAGGATACACAGAGAGCTAGCCAAGCGTTCAGTGTTACCATGCTAGCAGAGTTAAAATCATTACTTCAGTATTGGTATTAATGATAGTGTGACATTTAGGTAGGTTGGTTATTCATTCTGCAGCGGTGGTGTGCCAAATATAGGGGAACAATTAACATTTAAATAATTGATTTTTTGACATTTGTCAATCTTCCACGTCCGCATTGTGCAGAAGAGGATTAGGGCCACATGTGAAAATTTTTTTTCCCATGTGGCATGAGTTCTGACATTAAAGTCAGAATTCTGAGTTTAAAGTCAGAATTCTGAGAAAAAAGTCAGAATTCTGAGATTAAAGTCAGAATTCTGAGTTTAAAGTCAGAATTCTGAGATTAAAGTCACAATTCTGAGTTTAAAGTCACAATTCTGACTTTAATCTCAGAATTCTGACTTTTTTCTTAGAAGATTTAAACTCAGAATTCTGACTTTAAACTCAGAATTCTGACTTTAATCACATGGCCCTAATCCTCTTTCGCAGCATCGCGATGCATCTAAGAATCAATTTCTTCTCCCACATTTAATATATATCTGCCGTTTTTTGGGCATACACTCCTGTACCATACAAATTTCGAAAATGTATATCTGTATGCTGTTACTTTTATTGCCAATATCTGTAATGATTGATTTGAGAAATGTTGATGGAGCAGCAGTCTGCAGCGGCAGCAGCCACTGCTAACATTGGGCACCTCTCACACTTATTCTTTTAAGAACTGCCCATTTTAATATCAATATGGTATCTTGCTTATCAGTGTCACATTTAAGTCTAATTTTGTTTGAAGTGTTATAGGGTAAAATACACTATTGTTTTTATATCACAAGCAAAGTGCAATGTGGTGCCATATTACGACATTCCTCCGGCCCGGGATTTCAATGTTACACAGAGCAATACCAGGCGATCTGGGCCCGAGTGGCAATTTTAGAAACCCCATTCTCCATATTACAAGTCAGTGTATCATAAAAATGATTTTGAAGCGGTTATTTTAAGATAAAATCACTACATAATGTTTGTGCTTTAATATCTTTATCACCATCATCATTCCTGTCATTAAATCCGTCAGGTTTTGATTCATAATGTACAGCAGTCATAGAGCACAGAGTACATTTTCTTTTTTCTAGATTTGAAGCATAGTTATTCCCTCACAAATCCTATTAGTGATCTGATTTCATTTGCACCAGCTATTGTCTCCAATGAACCGACATGTATGTGCTGTAATGATTATGTAACAACACTGAGAAAAAGGTCTCTTGTTATGAGCCTGCGAGTGTGTCTACATGGAAAATGCCTGAAATCTCTCTCCTTGGATAAGTGCTTTGCAGGCATTGCATGTTGATTAATATACATTGTGTACCAGAGACACAATCACATAGGATCAGATTTTCTGTAGGTTGATGAGACTACCCTGCTGCTTCCTGTGTATGCAGCGATGGCTGCGGACAGTAATTCTGAATGATGCACAACTATTCCATGAAGTAGGACAATGGCCTGTAGTCTCCTCACTACAGACTATTCTTGTGCTTCTTTCGAGCAGGTTTATCCTCAGAACTGTGTCATTCAATTGTTTATTAAATGAAGGAAAATCTTCACTAATCCGTGGCTGTCTCCATCTGTTGTGTGTGTGTGTGTGTGTGTTTGGCTGTAGACACAGACAGATAAAGACAGTTCAAGATGTGGATATGGGTATGAAGTCAAGAAAATCTGGAAAAGCTGCCAATGAAGAGGATGCAGATATGATACCATGCAGCTTCAGTAAACTGTCCTAATTACATTTTGCCAAAGGCTATCGTTCAGCCACGCTTTATATCTGCTAATTGGATTCTTCTCTTTAGAACAAACTATGTTTTTTTCTGTTATCCTGCAGGGCATCCTGGCTATGAGATATTGGCAGGGTCTCAGCTGCAACATCAATTAAGATGGCAGGGATTCTGAACCTGCAAACCTGCACAGAACAATCAAAGAAAAGTCAACCCTGTCATGCATGTCTGGAGCTACGGAACAATTAATACAAGATCAAATGTGAATTTGTAGTAGTACCGTGAGACGTACACAGGGGGCAGCACATTCATATGATAAAACTGGTCATCTTTTCATAGATAAACCACAGTGGAAATCATATCACAAACATGTCTTTGAATATAAGACTCAACAAACGAATAAATTAAGTGTAAGCTGAAGCAATGCATGTAAATGTAGGGTAAAAACAGATGTATTCAAAAATAAACAAACAGGTGTCTAATTTTGAAATATGTGTAATTTGCATGTCTACCAAGGCATCCCAACCTACTTTTGCTCTGTATAGTTGTGATTCATTGGAAGGATAAAAAGTCAGTCCCTCTCTCACAGCCCTCAGGGAGCCCTGTAGGCCTGTGTGAAGATAAACTGATCCTCTTTAACCAGCCCCACTGTATCTCCCCGAGTAATCTGCCTCCACCCATGTCTTTCTCTCATATGAGTCCCTCTCTGGAGCTAAAGCTTTGGCTCAGGCTCAGATTTACACCTCACCACCCCCCTCCTTTCCTTCCCATCAATATAACAGGGGTGGGCCTGCCGCCTTTAAAATGAACTGATAATCTGAATCAAGTGAAAGCAGCAGCAACAGGGTCTAAAGGTTAAAGGTCCTGGAACAGAGGGGAGGATACATTTTTCAGTTCTGAAGTGGTGCTGTTACAGTCTGACACATGCAAGTTTTAAGTTACAGAAAATGCTTCAGGTTTATAATAGCCCTCTATATTTATTCCAGACATCTGTTTTTTAATATGCGTTATTTTCAGTCACCTGTTATATATGTCTAATTCCGGGTTTATCAATAATGGGTTTATCATGTTGTAACCAAAATAGAGTTTATGGCAATGTTATGCAAGCAGATTGATCTGTTGATTATTTTTCAAATTAACTATTAACTTCAAATTACCTATAAAAAAACATCAGAATTTTCTAGCCAAATGGTGACTTCATTAAATTGCTTGTTTTTTTCTGAACAAAACCTTTGTAGGAAGCCAGAATGTTTGGCATTACTGCCTTAATCAATTATCAACATTTTTGTCAATGAATCATCTCTCTGTGGAATAATCAACAAATCCTCTAATAAGAAAAAATGATAATTTGGTCAGCACTAAACCAAATTATACTTTTTTCCCATTTCAAAGTTGCCAACATTTCTTTAGGTTTAGGATGTCTCATTCATTGATTTCAGTTCAGTCAGCCAACTCTCGTGGAATAAATTATGTGAATGTAGAAAATATGCAGCATGGATCAGTCTTCTGCGTTTACTCCCCACAAGAAAGCATCAAGCTTGGCACAGCAGGGAGTGGGAAACAACGATAGAAGAGGGTACATTAAATTGGTGCATACAAAGAGTAGTACATCAAAGTACATAGAGAATAACATCACTGAAAACCAGACACAGACAACCGCTCATCTTATAAATGATTATCTATCAGAGGTGGGCGATGTGGTTAAAATCTCCTTTTACAGTGTATGTTATTCTGTATTGTGATGTTGATCTATATCGCAGGGTCGACTTTTCCCAACTTGTTGGAAGGTTCCTTTTATCAACATTGCAATACACTGCTCTGATAAATGACTGCAAAGCGAACACTGATATGATCGATCAATCAATCACCTGTTGGCTGAGCTGAATCAAACAGATCCTGATTTCATTATCAATGTAGCTACTTGATGACTCATTAAATATATCGTAACCCAAACATTACATTTTATGAATAATTTCTTGTGATTTGAATTGAAAACTTAATTTGGAAATCATTTATAAACAAAATAAACCTAAACAAATGCCAGTTTTTTGGCATTTTTTTAATCCAGTCTGACAACTCCTGACAAATCAACATAGTAATGTAAAAGTATAAATGCTAATATCAGCTTGCAAAAATTCTGTAAAACCAGCACTGGCTTAAACCAGTCTTCCTTACTGACATTTCCTAGAATGGCCACTTTCAACCAGATATTAAAAGAAACTCAATATAAACAGTACAGAAAAATTACTACCGGCTGAGATTTTTTCTCATGTAATATATTGTCCAGTTCTATGCTACATCATTAACTTGTTTTCTGCTTAGAAACATAGCTGATGTGCATGAAACAGTGCTCGACTGATCTCTACAGCATGTTTTATGAGCTGAGCTTGGGATCTGTGTCAGAGCAGATACAACAAAGTCTTAACATGACCCCATAAACTCATATACATGCAAGAACAGACGACATAATAATACATTATTTAAGCATCAGATTTCTTTTCCTCATTATGATCGTTAAAAAATGTTTTTAATCTTGAGTTTTACTTTTATTAGTGAAAAACTCATTGCAAATTGTTCCAGATTTGTTGATGTTAAACAAGGACACACATGAACAAAGATTATGACTGAGCCAAAAAAAAAATGGGTTATCCACTGACTTTTTGACAGACAGGACAGGGAATGAATGTAGGACAACAAAATAGCCTTGTTGGTGTAAAACTGCATATTGGACTGACCCCACAGGCTTCAAACAGATGGCGCTTCAATAATAAATATTTGGGGAAGGCTCCTTTAAATTGGATTACATTAGTGTAATCTATGCAGCTATTTTAAACCATTTTGAGTGTGCTATCTCATCACAGTAGCTTTAATCCCTCTTAACTTTTGATTGTGTTTAAATTGATTCTCCTCGCACACATGGCTCCAAACTCCCACAACCTCCCCCCAGTTCTCAGTGCAAACTCATACATGCACTAATCAAATGCACACAAACCAATATAAAGTCACACTTTAATTTTTTAATTTACAGTATCACCTTGAGGTCACAGCAAATGTACAGGCCCACTCATGACCAGAAAGTGGCAGCTAAAATCATAAGTGGAACTAGTACTTAGAGGGAAGATTTCTGTGCTCACTGACTTATGAGCAATATTCTGTTAAAAATATTGAAAATATATTTTGATGTAAGTAAAAAAAGAAGGAAAAGTTAAAACATTAGAATCTAGGTTAGTAAGAACTACTGAACATTTCTTGGGTGGCGAGACTTGCAATCTGATCTCAAGGGGGCGGTGTTACATTGCAGCATTCCAGTGAAATGCCAGTGAAAAGGATTATTAGAGTTAAAAGAAAACAACAGAAACATCTGTAAATGCACAGTGCAGTGTTTCCCACAGAATTACCATGTAACCCTGGCGACGCGTGGGGCCGGGGGTGCAATTCATATTGAACAGCAGCTATGTACAGCGTGCTAACCTCAACAACCCTGTTGTATTCTAATGTTAACATAGCTATACTTGTTAGCTAGCTTCCTTACATGCTTTAACTTATTTGAAAGTGGGCCTCCGACATTGACGCGTTTTGTTAAAAAAACAGGTACTTACTTCTCAGAGTTACTTGATTGTATTTGTATGTATGTTTTTCTACATACATGGCTCTGTTTCAATGTGTTTGTGAGAGAGACAGAGAGAGGGAGAGAAAGCAGAGGTGCTGAGCGAATGTATGCACTGTGGGCAGCTCCGCAGTGAATTAAGATTTTACTCCTTTTTAATAGTATATGTGGCAGTAAGCATTGATATTGAGGCGTGTCATGTGCACTGCAGTGTGGTGCAGATTCTGGAGATTTTTTATGTCATCTTAGTTGTGATAGTTAAAATCACCTTAATATAGACGCATGAAAACCCAATTGCTTATCATCCCTTCAATTGTCGATAGCCTTGGATTGGCTATCGACAATTGGAGCGGGCCTACTTGAAGCTGTTCACAAATTTATAACATGACACAAAAGCACTCATCACTAATAAAATGATGTTAGCCTACTTCAGAAGCCACCTTGCTCACAATTTTTAGAGTCGGTCTTAAAATAATTTTTACACACCAGTATGTACATCAAAATAGATTTTGCTTGCTGTAATTATTCCTTCTGTTCATACTGGCCATTAAGAGATCCATTCCCGAATCCCAATAAGCTTCTAATATAAGTCATGACGGACAAAATCCACAGTCCTCATACTTTACAAAAATGTATTTCAAAGTTTGTCTGAAGTTAATATGAAGCTTCAGCAGTCTAAGTTAGACAAATCAAGTAATTGATGATGAAAAGTTAGTCTTTCTAGTATGGAAATGGACCTCTTAAGGCCAGTATGAACAGGAGGAATGATTAAGCAAAGCCTGTTATTGAATAGTATGAGCACCTGACCTAACACAGCTTTAAAAATGCCTTTAAAGCTGTGTTAGTTCATTTTCTGCCACTTGGGTGCAGTGCAACAAAGCTGTGAACATAAAACTGACAAATGAAAACCTATTAAATTTTATATGGTGAACTTTATAGCAAATAGTTGCTTATTCAGCAGTTATGGACCTCTGGATATACTAAACCCCTTCTGTGTGTGACTATGTGTATGTTATTAGTTTCTTCCTGATGAGCAGTTGGCACCTGGCCTCTGCCATCAGTGTAGGAATGTGTGTGAATGGGGTGAACGCAACATTGGGTGGCCGGAAGACTAGAAAAGCACTAAACAAGTACAGTCCATTTACTGTCCATTTACAGAGCAACATTATCATTGATTTGGATTTGCATTTCTAGCCACCTGAATAAGTTCAATATTGACATATTGACAAAGTGGTGGGCCATAAAACCTAAACAACGAGCTGAAACTGAGCTATACGAGTGGACTTATTGAGCGCTTCAAAGGTAACGGGAGTTGGCACTTTTCTTTTTCTTTTCATCTCTTGTACCATGCCGGTTACACTGGTAAGTCTAAAAGAACGAGACTTTGTGGCTTGTTGTTTCTGTTAAATGAACTGAACAATTGAACTGTGGAGAATCTAACCGATCTAACGACGTGTAGCATGTTCATATTGACATATTGATCACACGTTTTAACATTAATATTTGTATAACGATCGAAGCATCTTAGAAGCAGCTAAAGCAGGGGGTTTGAGAGGTTTTATAGGCTACATCCAAAGAACTTACATAAAAACCAGACAGGGCATTTCATGGAGACCTGCGTTAATTTGTCAAAATGTGTTCCCACACCAGTCCAGTGAAGAGGTAGACGGCTTTTTGGGACTCGGCACTCGGCTATTAATTGAAGTTTTACAGTATTAATATTCCCCACTGCCTCGGACACTTCAGCTATGCCATTCTCTGCCTTCACAAAAGGAAGGCGGCTTGGGCAAAATATTAAAGTATTGAGACAAATGTTGCAATATATATTGTGAGGCTCAATCAATGTTGAAAAAATACACCCCCCTGTAATACCTCAAGGCTGGAACTATGTATAACCTTAATTTCCTGAACATTTAATAATCAAAAATACCATTACTCCCATCACAACCTCTAATAATCAGCTTTTCAGACCACACACTAATTCATTGCATACTTGTGTGCATGTGTGAGCCCACTACAATTCAAAGACCTTCTGAACCTTTTTAACACGCTTGCCGTTTGTCTTCCCACTCTCCTTACAATGTTAAAGCGACAGAGGCTTGCATGCTTGTGTTCATGCTGAATGCCTTACATGTCTTCTCTGCTCTGACATCAAACACGTTAAACCACAGAGCTTTGCTCACATGCAAATCAACACACGCAGGTGATATAGGTGTTTACGTGGGAAAACAAAGGCGCTTATTGTAGACCAACTTTTGTGTATTACATAAGTTTGGGGAAAAGGTTTACATCTGTAACGTGTGTGTGGGTATTAATTCAATAAAATGCTTAGAAAAACTCTGACAGTCTTACAGTGAAGCCACAGAACAACAAGTAGTTGATGCCTTCTTGTGGTTGTGTTGGTCACTCTGACTCGGACTAATGCATGCCAGCGGCCTTTTTATCCCAGCTGTCCATCACAAGTCCCACAGTGCCCTTTCAGCCAGCTCTTGGGTCCTAGTGGCAGGGAATGAAAGACAAACTTAGAGCTAATATGGGTCTGCAACCACAACAGAGCCCATAACCACCCTGCCACCCCTCACACCGTCTCGGGTCTTTGAAGAAGATATTTATAAACCATTAGTGTGGCAGCAGGGCGAGGGTTGGCTGTTTTATCTCCCAGATCTGTCATGTGTTACCAATGCACAAGGCGAGCTGCTGACAGGGTAGCAGAGTGAGGGCTGATAGGGCCGCTGCAGCACAAGTCCAGGATCTAACACGGAGGCTGAGCCCCCCCCCCCACTGCCTCGCCGCGTCGTTGCCTGTGGGACACAGGGAGGGCTTAACGCAGTGAGACTGTAATTAAGAAGTTGAGTGATCTGATTTCAGATTTCCACCAAGCTCTCTGAGAGGAATTACAGGATGAGGCTTATAATCTGTACACAGCATCAGATACTGTAATGCTTCCCAAGTTCATCTTGGGAAAGGTGGAGGGTACAAGTAGTTTGGATGTATGTTACAACATCTTGAGAGCGAGACAGTTCTCTGTTATGTGTTTATATATTTCTGCTTACTATCCATTTTTAAAAGGATAGTTTGACATTTTTGGAACCATGCTTATTCTTAGAGAGAGTTAGATGAGAAGATCAATACCATTCTCCTATGTTTCTGTTAAATATAAGGATAAAGCCAGCAGCCAGTTAGTCTAGCTTAGCATACAGACTGGAAAAAGTTGAGAACAGCTCGCCTGGCTCTTTCCAAATCATAGCCTGACTGATACAGGACCCATACCATTAATGATTTTCATAGAAAGCATTAAAGTATAAAAATAATAATAATGATAATGATAATATATTGGCCAATAGCCTTTTAAATGTATGATACGGACATTTTACAGTTAAAAAGTCAGCTTGTCAGTGCTTTTTGGTGGACAAACTACATAATGGACACTGTTTCTCACTCAGGCATCTGTGTATGGCAATTTATTCATACTTATCGGTGGATATATTCACATATACATGTATAATATACATACCTATATATCAGTATATCAGCCTGGGCAATTTACCTATCTAGCTCTAGTCCCAGTTGTTGTTTTTACACACTGTTCCCTGTTTCCAGTCTTAATACTAAGCTAATCATCACCTGGCTGTAGTTTCATATTTACATACAGCCAAGAGAGTGGTTTCGACCTTCTCATATAGAAGGTCTCCCCAGAAAGTGTATTTTAAAAAAATTCTAATTTATGCTCTAAGGCGAAGGCCATGCCATTAACAGGAAGAGAGAAGGTCTGAATTCAACTTTCACCAGCCACTCTGACGTTAAGTCTTGGTCCATGTGCCCCAGTATAAAATCAAAGGACTGAGAGTATCAGTCAGCGCCACTTCCCACAGCCAGAGCTACCCTCAAAGCCCATGTATGGATTTTACAAAGTGAAATCCAATCCATATAACTGACTTTGAGGTTACTAATCAATATGATTCAGCAGGGTTCTTTTAATGGATTGAGACATTTGTTTTGTGGAAAAAACACTAAAAACCAAACCTGCAAGTGCTACTTTACTGCTTTTAGATAATGTGCCCAAACCATGATTTTTTGAAAACCTGAGGGTAGCACAACCATCTGTAAACACAATATTGACTTATTATATCATTATACAATTGCCTATTTACACATCCAGCAGATATGGAGAAACATTAGCATTCAGTCACACTAACATATCTGTCCAATATTCACTCTTTTTTTAGCTCTGCTTTGGACTCCACCAACTCCTGAGGGCAATATCTGGCTCTTTAGCTGCTAAATGCTCCAAGATGAAATGAGTGATGAGACTGAACCAAAACAGTGAAGTTGCATGCTGTAAGATCAAAACAATGAGCAGAAAGACTAAAACGCTATGTAGTGTTGAACAGTAGAGAAATACTTCTCTGTGGGTTCCTTCTACATGTGAATTTTACATTACACAGTAATTTCATAAATCATCAATACACAAATATTGATTATGTAGCCTTAAATTTCTAATAAATCTGATATTCTGTCAACCTAAAATTAAACTGTGAGATGATTTAAAGACTAATGAAATGAGATAAAACAGTACTTTTGTTTCTGAAATTAAAATGCAAATTTAAATATATTTTAAATTTAAATTCAGGGTATTTTTAGGAAATGTTTGGGAAGTATTTTTCTCTTAAGGTTTTGAATTTAGGACATCAGGAGAGAAAATGCAGCTCTGTCTCTACCTGTTCTCTGTCACACTGGAAGCAGAGTCTCTCCTCATCTGGTAGCCAGCTCTGTCTGTGGCGAGCCTTTTCTATGGCCAGACTGTTCACTCGGTCTGTATGTAGTCAACACTTTTCTTAGTTTAGTATTTTACTTTGTGTTTTGGTCGTTTCTGTCCAGTATCCAATATATTTTTCTTTCTGCTTGTTGATAATTTAGTTTGGTCTGCTTGAATTGGCGTTGCTGTCCTTAGGTTGTTGGAAACATGTTTCTGCACAGAGCCTCAGGACCAGCTGGCTGACGGGACTCTTCTGTGGTTTCAGCTCCTGGCATGTTAGGGCTTTGTGATGGTATGTCTGGGGGTTAATTAATTTCAGTGATTGTAAAATTTAATTGATCTTTCTTGCATTTTTAGAACAAGGTGTTACTGGCTGAGCTCTACTCTGCACGTATAATTTGGTATTTTTCTTTCTGACTATGGGCCAGATTTTGCCACAATCTCCATCATTATCAATTCCATACTACTCATGGCTCCACCACCCCCTTAAATAAGATGTTGTCGCGATGGGGTCTAATAATAAAAATATTATTTTTTAATTCAGATAAAGTAGTGATAGACAGGTTAATCGCTCAGCGATCTGGCATTCTGAGATAATCGGCATTGGCTGATGCCTACACTCACAAGGCCAATATTTCATCCTAATTGACGGCAAATTTAATCTCAAACCATTAGTGGCTAGCGTTAATTATATATTGTTATACTGTATAAGGTAGTTAAATGACATTACTCTTGACAAACTGTACCCCAAAACATAATCCCATTCTGTTATACAAAAAATAAAGAATCTGTTTTCTATTAAAGCTCAGAAAATACACCTACTTTTTTTTTAATATTCAAAGTCGTTTTGGAGTCCACTACAATACATCAGGTCTTGGTCAAATTTAAAACTGCATGTTCACACCGGACCCAACATCTCAACCTCTATCTTTACCTTAAGCACAGAAATGAGGTGATTAATAATTTACATCGCCTGATACAGAAGCCCTTACATAGACTAAATCAATATTTAAATCCTAATTTTAGCATGCCGTGTATTTAGGACGGGGTGGGCAAACTACAGCCCTCGGACCACATCTGGCCCGTTGTTTTCTTTAATCTGGCCCACCGAAGATTGATATAGAATTGCTCAAAACAAATTATATCATAATTACGTCTGCATTCATTTGATCTTGTCCTGTAATGGCTGACATTCCACCAGGTGGCGTATTATGTGCAGTGATACATTGACTTGAGTTTGCGGAACCGGGTTACTCTCACTTTTTACTCTGCTACTGCTCTGAGCGGATCTGCAACAATGAATGGGATAAAGAAAAGAAAAGTCGTCAGTGAGTGCCAATAGTCCAGTCAAAGGCTGTGTCTTATTTGCCAAGAAACCATTGCGTAATACAACATCGCCCGACTTTTAAATGATGAACACCAACACCACCCCACAGATCCCAGTTTAATGATGAACACCTCAGATCTGTTCTGAGAATTGCCACAAAAAAATAACACCAGACTTCAATGCACTGGCAAAAAAGGGTGATCAACAACACTGTTCCCACTAAAAGTGAATGCAAGTATTAACACTATAATGCCTTTTTCATGTTTACGTTTGATATGTATCCATCTGGTGCTAGCCTGGCCCGTCAACGTGGCTCCTGAGCCTAAAAAGTTTGCCCAACCCTGATTTAGGACATGGTAGACAGAATTCACTGCACATATTGTAATAGAGCAGGACACGCACACACATATGGGCAAAGAGGGAGATAGGTCTGTGATATAGTGAAAAAGAAATCCTTTCGGATATATGACACCTTACAAAATGTACTTCTGTAAAGTCATAAAAGCTTCTCAATGCTCTTGATTAAAGTGTAATATTGAAATGTAAACCTTTTGATTTTGCTGTAAACTGATTTTGCAACATTGTTTAACTGAAACATTCATGCCAATAAAGCACACTAAACTTGAAATTGACATGCTGGGCAGTCAGGGCTCAGATGGTCAGTAGAGCCCTGCTGGCCTTGATCTCCACTGTACATAACGTCTAACACATCTGATACACACAGACAAACCCAAGTGACCCCATGTCCACCTACAGTACAGCTAAGGGGCCCGCACAAAGGTGAGAGCGGCTGTCAGGAGCCTATAGAGACCAGAAATAACTTAGCCCTTCATGTCTCCCACCTGAGCCCAGTTTGCTTACTGAGAATTCCTGCGAGGACACATTAAAGGGTCAGTACACCCACATCACAAAAATACATTTTGAGAGGGGGGGTTGCTGTTTTAAGTCCCTGTGTGACAGTGAAATACAATCCAGGAAGTCCACTTTGAGTGATGGATCCATGAGACTGAAATCTTATCAGAACCCAAAACACTGTACAGAGGTTCATAATACTATGATACAGGATGTATTTCTCTATTCACATTATAAAGCAATGTGTGCTTGTGTGTATTTGACTGGCCAACGCAGTAACTTGCCAGATGACGTACTGTGTTGTGTTGCTGTCTGTCTGAATGTGATTTTAATGTGTGGGAGGAAAAACCCTAAGACCAGGCAGAGGCCTAATGGGCCCTCAATGTCATACTCTATATTCTTGGATGTAACTTGTAACTCAAACTTAGATCAATTATGGTCCTTTAGTTGTAATTCTAGACTTCAATGAGACACTGACTCCAGTAAAGTTCAAATTTACTCAAGTTTAGTAATAATTTCAAACAAGTGATAATACAAATTTTCCACACACATTCAATATTAAAACAATAGTGTATTCTACCCTACAACACTTCTAAAGAAATAAGACAGAAATGTGACCCAAGAAATAAGACATCTTGATATTCGCAAAAGATTGTACATGCATAAAACAATCACATAGTTGGTTAACCTTCAGAGCTTCTTCTTGCAATGTAGTCTTTTACTCCTATCAGGCACTTCGTGCCAGGACTCCCTAAGTCTTAGTCTTTACTCTTCTCGACCCTGGGCCCAGTCACTCTCAACATTATGTTAGAATCCCACAAGGCCCCATTGTCTCTCGTTGGGATGTCGACTTAATTTTGAATCTTGGTCTTCATCCTAACTATATAGCCAATTAGCAACACTGCTTTACTGGCCAGGTGTGTATGTCTTTGCAAAATGTGAAGGCCGGAGCCTGAGCGCAAGAACAAAAGGCTGCACCCTTTATGTTAAGTATATCTATAAAGTGTTATCATTTATCAATAAAAACCTAAAAAACATTATCTTAGTATTTTAATAGTTACCAAGCTAAACATATCATATTCAAACATCATGGCTAATGGCCAACTAAAAAATCTTCAACAAGTGATATGTTTTTGGGGATAATTTTGATGAAATGGACCCTTTAACATTTACTTCACCTTTGTCCCCATTTCACCCAAATGATATCTACTTCAGTGCAACAAACTGCACACACACACTGTAGCTACAGTAAAATTGCAGTTGTGTCGTCCATCAGACCTGCAGATTCAAGCAGCAGTTATTGCTGTACAGTGCAGCAGTTTCCACTGCAGCAGACAGCAGTGTTCATGTGTGACATTTTAGTGCTAAGCGAAGTGGGTTGTAGTCGTCTGTTTGGCACCTTTGCAAATCACAAGCATGATTAATGTGGCGCAGTGATTTGTGCAGGTAATTTCGCTCTTGCTTTACTTCCCTGCTATGCATTAACATGCTAATGTGACACTTTATTGATCCCTGTAGGAACATTTTCTTTTCACTGCAAGGTCTAAGTGCAGGGTCAGTTACCAGGAGAGCAGTCCTGCAGCTGGTAAAGATTCAGTGTCGTGTTAAAGTATGTTTGCCAACATGGGAGGCTTAAACTCATGGCCTGTGATTGAAGGACGCTCACCAAAATCAATATGCTGCTGAAAGCTGCCTGATGTCTGTTGTTTCCTGTAAGAGCACACTGACGTTCTGACTGCTGGATTTACATTAAAGTGAACATATGTTGCATTGTTCAGATTTTTACATTTAATTAAAGCGAACGTTACGAACTACAGGGGCAACACGCCTACACCTGAAGCTTTGTTTACAGCCTGTGTGATTATCTTGCTGCTCATGTTCCCTTCTGATCCATCTTCACAGTTTAAGCCTCCCATCTTCACAGGGCTCTGAAATTAAGTTTGCACGTAAAATGTTACCAAAAGCGATGGGAATTACCTTCAAAACTAGAAAAACAGGACCAAAGATTTCCTTTAAACTAACAGTGGATTGAAGAGCAGATTGCTATCACAGAATTATCAGTGGCAAGTGAGCGATGGACGGATTGAGTGCTTAAGCTAAAACTGCTGCAAAAGGCTTTTTGTAGAACTGATAGATTCCCATTAAATAACAAATAGACTCATAAACACCTGAGAGAAAGAAATGGTTGCAACGTGATGGACATATAATTGAGCTATTGCGCCTTAAATGTTTCACACTTTTTATTTCAAAGAAAATTGAATAACATACACATTTACACACAAAGAGCAGGAAAAGTTGATGTTACACAACTGAGACTACTTGCATTCTCTGCAATTAAGAGCAGCAGAAATTTAAGAGAGGTGAGAGGACTGTAATCAACATGGATTATATCAAAGTGTAAAAAGGATTTGATGGCTCCCCACACCCTGACATGATAGATTAAGCGAAAGAGGCTTTTAAGGCCTCTCAAGGGTCTGCTTGTGAATGCATTATAAACTGTGCTCCCTTCAGTGTTGGGATTAGATGGAGAACAGTTGTTCCCCTGAGACTGACCGTGTGGTGTCTCTGTGGTCGAGGAGATTTCTTTTGTGTAATCCTCTTGAGCTACTTTACTTTTCTCTACAATATGTTTACAGATAAAAAGCTGGTGTCTCAATGACAACAGAAGTGCCATTGGCTCTGAGGTGGAAGTCCAAAACGAAATGGGTGAAATGTATGACATAAGTATATTCTTTAGTCTAGTTAGCAAATACATCTTATTTGTAGTATACATCTTAAAACATCTGCCATGGCGCAAATAGTGTCAATCTGCCGATCTTGTTTAATCATTCAGTTTATAAAGTCAGAAGCCAGAAAATAGTTAAAAATGCTATGCCAGTGACATCTTTCTAGAGCCCTGAGTGATGTTTTTGTCAGGCCAACAGTCCAAAACCTAAATTTACACAGTTCACAAAAGGAAAATGCTGAACTAGGAAATGTTTCGTATTTTGTTTGAAAAACATCTGCACACTGCCTACCCTCACTCACAACCTCCCTACTGAATGTTGCATATTTTCCTGGCAGTCGAGGGACATAAAGTTGTTACTGTGATGTATAGAGACAGTGCACAGTTTTAACGTTACATATGAAATATGCATTTGTTACAAATGAATAACTTATTCTCTGAAACTCTTGCTCCAGTCTAGGTTACGAAGCAGTGGTTATCAACTTGTTAGGACCCGCCCTGCTCTGCTTCTGATTGGCTAGTAGTCCTTAATTACTACTAACAAAGATAAAATAGAAGGGAGATGCTTCACTCTATAGCTAAAATGAAGTGCTGCAGTAATGTGCAGTATGACAAAAATATGGCGTTTTTTGAAAATGAAACCATGTATACCTAGTCTTGTAGAAGCCATGAATAAAATTATGAACCTGAAAATTAGCATAATGCGACCTCTTTAACATTTCTTTGAATTAATAAATCATCACCAAAGTATCAAAGATGAAGGAATGAGCTACTAAGTGTTCACTTGAAATACTTTCCCAAGATCATATGAGTAGATGTAGGCATTAATAAAGAGAACGGGACACCCACTCTGATTATTTAATTAATTTCGATATGATAGAAAAAACACTTTCATTTAACAATTTGAGAGGTGATGTTTGTTTGGTAAGAATTAGAATTAGAAAAGCCTTCACTCACTACAATAACTCTGCAGCTGAAACCACATAAATCCATGTAATCAAAATTGTTTCAGACAAGCTTTTTAAAATCGATGCAAACCTATTTCATAACTGATTAACGGTCTAAACATTGGGAGCTCAAGGATCAATGTATTTTTACATGGTTTTGTGTGGCTTTTGCACCACAACAGGTATTAGAGTGCCTCCTCTAAATCTCTGGTTCTACTAAGTGTGGTATGTGTGGACAGTTGGCTGCAAAAGGGTTAAGCCTTTAATTCTGCCACAGCTAAACAGCGCATTGATTATATTAGATGGATGAAGCCACTGATGGAGGGAAAAGTTGTGTTTATTGTGGAGTAGGTAATTATTGATGGGGAGGTAAACAGATAAACATAAAATAAAACACTTAATTTTAATTAATTTGCTTGGGTGCATCGTTCCATTTTCCATGTGTCTGTGTGCTGTGAGGTGTTTCTGAGGATAAATCTCAGTACTTGTGTGTTTTCTGCAACAGTGACGAAAGCCTGGATTTTATAAACACATTTGTGCAGTGACTGAGTGTCGTCTGTTGCCCCTTAACCTCTGCAGCGTCAACCCACTCTCTGCTTGGAGACCCCTTTCCCCAGACACATCTATCTGCAGCAGCCTTACAGATAAACGATCACTGTTTCCTAGGCCAGGTCGCTAAGCTGCCTCTCTACGCTCTAATCTTATTATGAGGCCAAGCTGGCTTTAGCAGGGAGGGAGATGGGATAGACAAAAGTCGCACACAAGACGACATCATAACATGACCACTGTCCTTTGACTCAGGAGAAAATCGCATTATAGTAGAGACAAACCTGGTAGTGAGCATGGCCAGTCTGTGTCTGGTTGTTAAAGATTTTCAATCAGACTGTGCTGTAGACGGATAATTTTGTCCTTCAAAAGAAGAGATAAAATAAATAATAAAGAAATTGTATAAAATCCAGCATTTGTATGTTTGTATTTGTATGATAGTGTATATCTCTCTCTCTCTCTCTCTCTCTCTCATATATATATATATATATATATATATATATATATATATATATATATATATATATATATACTGTTAATATAATAGCACAAAGATCAGCATTGTCCATGAAAATTGCTACCAACTCAATATGTTGAGCATTTCTGGTATTGACCTTTAAATATCTTGGATTTTTGGTTGATGACCACTTGTTTTTCAAGACACATATCCATTATGTTGCACAAAGAGAAAAGTCTTGCTTTTCTTTTATGTGTGATGGAAATTGGTGGAATCAACCTTTTTACCTGGTATTGATTATGTGTTGTACATGAATGACTGCTCACTGTCTTCACATGATGTATCATGGGGTCCTGAGATTCATTACAAACTATAGATCTCTTACATACCACTGTGTATTATATTCAAAAGTGAATTGGCCAACAAATCAATTCTTGGCAATATTCATACTTATTTGTCTTCTCTTTTAAACTTGCAATGAGAGAAATACAATTCAACATTTATAATCTTGAAATATAATAATCTTGAATGATGTCAAAACTAGGGCTGGGAATCGAGTTCAATACTTTTTGGGCACCAACTGAATTGCTTCAATACCACCGAGTATCAAAAAATGCCTTGTCTTTCGGTACCAAAGTTCGATACCTAAAGGTTCTTGTTAACGCCAATGAGCAAATCAGCATGCAGCATTCTTGATGTGCCCACATCTAAAAGTGATTGTAATTGGCTGCAATATGACAGTTGAATTGTCACACAAAAGAAAGAAGAGCATAAATGGTAAGATACTTTTGGATAGTGCTCCAAAACAACAATATCAAGTGCAGCATCTACTGGTTTAATTTCAAATTCAACAAGACACTTTTAGGTTGGAATTGATTTGGCACTCGACCACTACTTTGGCAATTGAAACTTCTGAGTAGATCAGCTGGAAAACAAATCCGGGTTCAAATGTCAGGTGTTGCACAACGTGTAAAAATGGAGCCCAACCACCCATTTTGAACTCAATTATATTTTTCTGTCAATTTCAATATGAGGTGTAAAGTAGTCATTCATCTTCGTGAAAACACAAACCAGGTGAAAAAACTGACTTTTGTTTTAAAGCCAATTCAAAGAAAACAAACTTCTAGGAAGAGAAGCATGATCCTGAGGGCAAAACCCATTGTCCAGGCCTTCAGATAAACCAATTAGGTGTAAGTGTTGGTAAAATGCTGTTTTCCCCTTACCCCAACCAACCCTCTCAAAAGAAGTATAAATACACCTGTAACTACAAAGAGGTTTTCACTTTTAGCCTCAAATAATATATATCTTATACATTCTATTTTAAATGGACCATCCCAGTCACAGCTTCTGGTAACTTTACTGGCCACTCCAGCTTTCTGGTATTTATTTATCATACATTTTATTTGTCTTTTGTAATATCTGAACCAACAGTTAAGCTACTATAAAATCAGTTAGTTCAGTAAGTACAAAAAATACTGTTGTGTGAAGTGAACAGCTGAATTGAATGGTCTGTTTTCTGGTTGTTTAAAAGTAACATGCAGCGCCATTTGTGATGGACCTGCATAAAGCTGATTCTAAGCATAACTCAGACACTGCGCTGGTCACACAAGTAAGCAAAACAGGATATACACTGACTCTGAGCGTAACACTTTTATACTCACTGTACTCTGTTTTGTAAAAACATCTTTTTACAACATTTCCTTCATGCTTTGGAAGTAAAAAAAAATCATACTGCAACGAATGTCCTTTAATATTACAGCTCTATAATTTCTGTGACAGCAGCAGTTACACTAATTTCCTCATTTCAAATCAGTGGGGACGTATGAGTGCACTGATTAGAAGATCTAAATGCACCACTGTCACTACCACTACAGGATTTTACTGAAAACAGGATCTCTGTCCATACTTTGTTCTTCTTTTGGGTAATTAGTCAGTTTCAGTGTGGAGAAGAGATGAATAATGAAATGCTACAAACCAGGAGATGTTTTAGTCTGAATCATTGATTAATCACAAACTGCATATGAGCTGCTACAATATGAAAATGGAGCACTGCTAATTTTAAGGGCATAAAGAGCTATTTTTTGCCTTAATGCTGAATAATAATACATCTCTGTGATACAGTTATTTGAACCAACTGGCAAGTTTTATTCTTTCAAGCTCTTCAAAGCAGCTGCAAATCTCTGCTTTGTTGTTGTCGGTCAATATTGTGACCTTAAAACTGCTTTTGAAAGAGGGTGTAAAGAGTCTTTCACTTATGTTCTCGTCTGCACACATATTTTTAATTACTTGTAAGAACGATAACAATCACGTCATCTGTATTTACAAAACAACAATATTTAGGATTATATCTATCATTATCAAAGTGTCCAGTTCACATTGTGCCATCAGTAAGCATTATAGCATTTTATAAATAATTAATATTACTACTAAATGAAATTAACAGCAAGCCACTCACAACAAGATATAAGGTCTAAAAATCTAAATACAAAGACAGAAAGAACATTACTAAAATCACTTTAATTAAAAGGCTTAATAGTAGGGCTTCACAAACAATTTATTAAGTCTATAAAATGTCCAAAAGTAGTTAAAAATGCCATGTTGTTGCCCAGGTGTTGCCTTTTAGGTTGACTGTCCAAACATTAAATAGCAATATCGTGAGAGCTGTGAAGAAAACCCCCAAAACATCAGTAAGTGACATCACTTACTGATGTTCAACTTGGGCCGAAGTGGTGGTCAGCGGACGCAACAGAGTATCAGACGGGGCTGCATCACCACCATGGATAAGCCTCTCTAACCGCTATGTGGCCCTGTCTCACGACACTCCGGTACACTCAGCCGATGCACTTGCATGCCCAGCATGCCCCGATCCTGACCCCGGCCTGCTGACGATGCCTCCCGACACCGCGGTCTGCCCTCCAGCTCGCGGTGCTCGTTCGGGCCCTCGGCCTGATTCTGGGCCGCCATCCCGATCAATGACCTCCGCGTCCCAGCGTAGGATCCTGAGGGAGGCTGTGCAGAGACGGTCTGGAGTCCGTCCATGCCTTGTGACAGCAGGAAATCCCTCTCCCAGGTCAGACCTTGCTCCCTCAACACAACACTCGCCTGTCCACAAGTCCCATCCTCATCCTCACAGGCCTACTGAGGAAGTTGATTCTGTGCCGTCCTGCTCCGAAAACTTACAACCGTCATCCCCTCGTCCCCTTTTCTCTCCAACTACATTAATAGTCGGGGACTCCATAATTAGGAATATCCGCTTTTTTAATGCCACCACTCACTGTTTCCCAGGAGCCACGGTCTCGACCCTCCTGGATAGGCTCCCGTAGCTACTGAGCTCACTTACACCCACCATTCATCGAGTGATTGTCCATGTGGGGAGAAACGATGCAGCTCGTGAGCAGTCAGAGCTGACCAAAAAGGATTTTAATGACCTTATAAACTTTCTAAGCACATGTGGAAAGTCCGTTTTTATCTCTGGTCCCATTCCCACACTGGCCCGAGGAGCAGGGCGTTTCTCCAGAATCCTTAGCCTCCACACCTGGTTAAACTTCACCTGCAGAGCACGCAATATCAGTTTTATAGAAAATTTTAACCTGTTCTGGGGGCGTTCCTCCCTTTTTAAGACAGATGGAGTCCACCCAAACAGGCTGGGTAGCCAAATGCTAGTGGCTAACTGGCAGCACGCTGTACAGTCCGCTCCACGTGAATGACTATTTACCATAGACTGTATCTTACTATTTACATCACACAACCCCGCACTGGAATCTAACATTACCCCTATCCTAAAGTCTCTGCATTGGCTTCCAGTTAATTTTAGAATTGATTTTAAAATCCTTTTACTACTTTATAAGTCACTTAATGGTATTGGTCCAGAATACTTTTTGCTTTTGTAATGATTTGCTTTTACCTTATGAACCTACTAGAACCCTCAGATCCTCTGATAGTGGCTTTCTAATTATTCCGAAAGCCTTAACTAAAACCTACGGTGAGGCATCCTTTCAATGTTATGGCCCGAGGTTGTGGAACACCCTTCCTGTTGAGCTGAGAGCAGCAGGAAATCTGGATTTGTTTAAAGTCAAACTAAAGACATACCTATTTAACCAAGCTTTTAACTGAGCTGTATTTTTATTTATTTATTTATTTTTTGGTAAGATGTGGATTGATTGTTGGGGCTTGGCCTGCTTTTACATTTTATTTTATTTTTTAATATTTTATCTTTTTAATTTTTCTATAGTGTGAAGCACTTTGTGTTACATGTTATTTTGTATGAAAAGTGCTATATAAATAAAGATTGATTGATTGATCACCAACGACCTCCACAGTGCAGGGGTGAAGGTATCACAATCCACTGTTGGAGGAAGACTCAGAGAGCAGAAATACAGAGGCCACACTATAACATGCAAACCACTCATCAGCAGTAAGAATCGAAAGGCCAGACTGAAATTTGCAAAGAAGTACAGAGATGAAAAGTTCTGCGACACAATCTTATGGACTGATGAGACCAAGATTAATCTCTAACAAAGTGATGGAAAGGCCAAAGTGTGGAAAAAGGAAAGGAACTGCTTATGATCCAAAGCATACAAGCTCATCTGTGAAGCATGGTGTGGAGGTAATGTCATGGCTTGGGCGTGCATGGCTGCTTCTGGAATAGGCTCATTAATATTTATTGATGATGTAACTGATGATGGTAGCAGCTGAATGAATTCAGAAGTGTACAGAAATATTTTGTCTGCCAATTTATGGAGAAATGCATTGAAATTAATTGGGAGGAAGTTTATCATGCAGCAGGACAATGACCCAAAGCACACTGCCAACAAAACAAAGGACTTCATCAGGGGAAAAAGTGGAAGGTTTTAGACTGGTCAAGTCAATCAGCTGACCTTAACCCAATAGAGCTGCATTTCACCTCCTTAAGAGGAAACTGAAGGGATAAACACCCCTTTACAAACAAGAACTGAAAGAAGCTGTAGTATAAGCCTGGAATAGCATCGCAAATGAAGAATGCAACAGTTTGGTGATGTCGATGGGTCGCAGGCTTGAGGCAGTTATTGCAAGCAAGGTTTATCCCACCAAATATTAAATGTTATTTACTTTAAAATGATTTGTTCCATTACATTTGCTCACCTAAGAATGCTGTGGTCTAATACAAACGGTGATATGTCCTAAGTTCTTTAACACATCTAGATGTGAATACCAGGAAATAAAAGCTGAAATTCTGAACTCGTCCAGAAATTCTGAACCAAAAAGGAGGAATTTGCCTTACCGTTCCAATACTTTTGGAGGGGACTGTATATATATATTAATTATAAAGTATCAAATTCCATCCCGCCTTCAGCTCTTGACTTGTTAAGATGTCATATTTCTTAAAGGGAATTTGGTATCATTTTGCCTGGAGAGCTCGGGGAGCGTCTGTTTAATTCCAACTGCTAATACTGAAAGTATATTTTTGACTTTGTCACCACTAAATAAACATTAACTGTTTAAGTATGGAAATGTTGTCTTTTGTTGACTGTGGTTAGTTAATTGGTTTGATTAAAGGATTACAGTCTAACAATGTGTGTTTGTATTGATTACCGACGACGGCTGATAACGCTAATTATCAGCTAATTGTACACAGTTTCTAACGGCAATATGCATCAGTTAAATTAATATTTATTTTTTTTAATCAATCATTTTATCATCATCATCATAATGCTCAGACAGCATTTTGTGGAAAAGTCAAATATTTAGTGTAAAGTTTTATTAACTGAGTGATGTTTTTCAATACACAGACTCCTAATTATTGATTGTAGACTGTTTTGTCTTTATACAATGTATTTATCACTTAATGTTATTGCATTTGGTTGGTGTCCTACATTTTGGCTGTGATGCCCCAATAAATTTGTATAAGGCCAAAGTGGGTTCGCTCTAAAAATGATGTAATTCCAGGTCTGGTATCAGCTAATGGATTAATCAATTGCCAACTGACAACATTTGTTGATTTATTGTTTTAACATCACTTCACAGATTCCAAAATGTTTTAAGGGGTGTCTGATCTAATAAAGTTACATCTTTTACATCATGTTTGTAAGTCATCAACATCAGTTCCTTCCAACTACCATCTCACTTTATTTGGTGATTTTATCTTGGATGGCTGATGGCCCTTAGCAAAGATCTAGTACATGTCTGGACTTTAAGTTGGCAAATTTAATCAGTACACCTCCTGGTCCATTTCCCTGGAAAAGGGTTTGAAAATGTCAATAGTTTTGCCACTAAGGGAAGTCAGTGTCAACAAGAAATTTAATTTTTTAAAGGTAACAGATTTTATCTTCAAACCTAAATTAGACAAAAAAAATCACCCACAATTATTAACCAACAATACCTTCACACTATCCATTGTGTACATTTATGCTGGCCCCACAATGGGGTGTTTCTAATTTCAAGTTCAATTTCAGACTGGTCTGAACAGATTATCTGCCAAAATGATGCTGTAGAGTGAGGGGTTTACAGACATAATCTTCAAGTTAGCGACTGGAAAGGAACTTAAACCTAAATATCAAACATGAATATGAAAAACAAATAAAAAACATGTTTGATGTTTACGACTTGAAATCCTCTAGTATGAAAGGAAAAGTGACAAATATTGAGCACAAACCCACAATAGCTAACAAGAGCAAGCTGACCGGGAAGTGTCACCAACCAGATGCATTCTTGGATAGAACGTAGCTTGCACTAGCCCCGTCTGAAACTAACAACCAGCTGATAACAGTCTGCCTCCATGTTTGTATTCTTCTAGAGTCACAGTTAATCACGTTTGGTTCAGGACCTAGAATCACCAATTGTTTAGCATAAACACCAAGTGTGTAACCCTGTGTCATGACTGAGCTGTTTGGTGCAAGATTAAAATAAAAAAAATAAGTGGTAACGGCTGTGGTAGCACACGTATTTTAAAAATCACATATGATTTAAAAATCCTTTAGTGTGCAGCAGGCTTTAGACAACTGGACACTATCTAGAACAGGGGTCAGCGACCTATGGTATGCTTGCCAGCGTGGGCACACAGACATTTTAAATGGCACGTGAGAAAGCAAACTCAATCCTACAATATTGAAAATTTGAATTTAGAATGTTGGTATTCGCAGTATACTGTGACTTAAGTTTTAACGAGGCTTGACCTGGTCTTGGTGACTTGCTTATACAAACTGAGGTTTCTTGAAGGTCTTCAATAACACAAAAATACTATTAGTATTTTAATAAAAAAAATTGTGACATTGCTATTGCATATGAACAGTAAAAAAATGTTATGTATGGGAAACAAAGATGTTTAGCTAAATAAGTATGTTTATTGTCACTGATGCACTCATCTACCAAAATCTATTTGAACTGAAATATTTAAAATATCACAGCAAATATTGTTTATTTCAATCCATTTGATTAATTCATTACAAAACTACAAACAAGTTACAAAACTTGTAATTCGATTTTTTCTAGAGCCCAACCGATTTATCGTTTTTCAGACATGTTGCATTCTTCAAATATCTGGACTATAGAGTACAGACAGACTGAACACAACAGCCTGTAGCAGCGTACTGTACACAGCAAGGTGCAGTTTTCAGGACTGAATCATTTCTCCTATGTCTCACCAGTTTTCAGACAAAATTCTATATTTTAGTAACAGACTTGATACCAGAGAAAGTTTATGACTTCACCTTCCCATCTGAAATGAAGCATATTTGATGTCTGAGCTTTGCTGGTAAAGGTGCCATGGTTACTGTGCTTATCAGGTCTGAGCAGGTTTCTTAGAAGCAGCTGTGTTCGCCAGATCAATTTAGAGGACCAACCAACCTCTGGGCTGGAAATAGGAATGAGCAAATTTCTCACGTGAAAAAAAACTGTATGAAACCGGTAAGACTCGCTGTATAGATCCTATGTAACTTAATGCATGACTGCCTGCTGCCACTTTGCTGACACAGATACAGGAGAGCACCTCACAAAACAGTTAATGTTTTAGGATACATGTCAGGCTAATATATTTTCAGGATTGCTAAATATATTGCTTAAAAAGCTATTTTTCAGCACTCAGATGACTATTTTTATAATGGCTATCAAACTGATTATTTAAACAGCTTTGCCATGCAGTTAGTGTGTAAGCAAATTGACAGTTTCAAATGATTTAGTCAGACTTTTATGTATACATGGTGCCAGAGAAAGTATAGTGCATTTAAAATATAAAAAAAACATCATGGCGTGTTGTGTACTGTTTTGTGTACACTAATTTTTACAAAACAAGTTGTTAGTTTAAAGCAGGAAATTGTCCAATAAAACTGTTTTATGAAAATACTCAGCATGAAATCACATTTTATAATTAATGATTTGAGTTTTTTTACGTTCTTAAATTATTTAACAGATTACTGTTTCATTTATACATATACATATTATATATATACATATATTTCCACAATTTCTTCACATTATTTATTTCATAATTATTTATTTAATATTTAACACTTTGGAGCACCACAGTAATGTATTGCACTTTAATTTGTTGCCACTTGTTCAAACAAGGAAAATGAGTTGAATAAGCACCTTAGTAATCACATTCATTTGATGTGTGGGGATAATGGATGGATAATAATGGATAATTTATTTACACATGGTTCCAGTTAAAGACAGTATTAAAGGAGTACTATTTGTGCTGGCTGTATATTCAGTGTGCCTGTGTTTGAATAAATCTGGGTAATACAATTAATACAATTTAAGAAATCCACAGTCAAACTAAAACAAAAACAGCTCTCTCAAACAAATGTTGCTGCAGTAAGTAGGACAACTGCTCCACAAATCTTTGTAAATGCACTAAATGCAAACCACCAGCAAATGAAAAACAGCACATAATTGATACAGAAATAAAAACCATAGTCAAGAGGGAGAAATCAATGAAATGAAAAAAACCCACATGATAATTACATAAAATCTGATTTCATATCCTGTACATATTAATCCTATTCAAATTACTTGAATCTTGACCCTATGCATTTTGGGAAAACCACTGACCATAGATGGAAGGAATGCAAAGTAATATTTCAGTGTCAGTGACAACATGAGAAACAGTTGCAGGATAAATAATCAACTACATTTCACAGAACTTCCACATAATCTGTAAACTGTAGAAACTCCATGTAGAAAAACACTGTTTGATGCAAAATGCAAATCCATTTTTTATTTGATCTAAATGCTTTTCGTTTGAACTCTTGCACAGCAGCGCCTGTGTGATTTTCTGTGTTTTGATCATATTTTCTGTGTGGAAACGTTGGTGACAGAAAATATGTGTAATATAGTTCTGTTCCTCACTAACTGGGAAATTACGATACAATACATTTCTCTTGAACTTGTGCAAAGTAAATCAAACAACATTGGTTGTGCTGTAATAAGAATCTCACCTGGACAGTACAAGAGTCATCGCAGAAAGGTTAACAGTAGTGATGATGCTATGGAGAACTTTCTCTTATCAAACCCCCCTGGTCATATTAATGACATGTGGAGAGGCTTACAGACGGCAGTGTCACTTCAAGCAATGGTAAGGTCATTACTCTACCCAGCTTCAATTCTCATGAGCCAATTATTCCTGGGTTTGACAGATCATTGAGATTATAGAAAACTGTTTGGCTTCATATCCTGCTAGGTAGACTGTTTCTATTTTGAGCGTCAACACCCTAAGGTATTAATTCTAATGGCAACTGCCTTGCCACCAAAGGGGCCAAACAGAGTGAAAATTTGATCCTCAAACTAAATTGATGTTACAGCTGCAATAAACACTTGAGGGCTGGAAAATGAAGTGAGGGAATGTATGGAAACCACAAAGGCCAATGATAGAGGGTTTGGTGTACCATACACCAGAGGTAAGCAGATGTAAATCAATGTAAAGTGTCACCTTAAAATTATAAATCACACTTTTTATGTAAAAAGGTTGTTAAAAATAACAGGTTGTTAACATTTTGTGTTTGTTTTGACTTTTATGCATTTATGGATCTAAAATGAAAAATAAAAAAGGCAATTCTCTTGGTTCTGTAAGGTTCTACCTGTAAAGAACCAAGAAGTGCTCAGAGTGAAGATTAGAAAAAAAAAAAAAATCAAGATTCAGTTCTTTACTGTGTCATCTCACTGCTCTGAGACTAGGGGTGGGAATCTCTGGGCACCTCACGATTCGATTACGATTCAGAGGGCTGCGATTCGATTATAAAACGATTATCGATGCATCTTGATGCATCATATTTTTTCTATACAGGATCCCTGGATAATTACTAAGCATTTAATTTGCACATTAAAATTCAAAAGAAAATTGCTAATTAGCATAGGAGGACTAGTTTGCATCCCTAGTTTACTTTATTAACCTCAGCTCCATGGTTCCTCATTTCATTAACAACCAGTTGTCAGACTTCTGAAAACTGAAATATATCAGCATATTATCACCATGTGCAGTATGTGTACAGGAAAGAGCTGTACACCAGTTAAGTCTCAGCTTGTGCCTGATGTTCTCAACCCTTGACTAGTAGGTTAGTTAGTAATGACATAGCCTACAGCTGATAATTAATATTATGTTGTTACTAATTTAGCTAATGTTACATAAATAAATAAATCTTTTTAGCAACTTTTACGGGACCCAAGGACGCTTTACCCATAGTTACAGAACAACAAAAAGTCATTCAGGATTGAATGCCTGGGTAAACAGCTGGGTTTTAGTAGATCTTTGAAAGTGTCCAGACAGGGAGCGTTTCTGTGGGGATAAGCTCCAGAGGGAGGGGGGGCAGAGAGCAAGCACTTGTACAGGGAGATGTTAGCTAGCGCTGACAGCCTTCACTTTTCCAGCCCTTGGGGAACTCTTACAGACTTTTATTTCACCGTCACGTTCTGCCGCTTGCTCTCTCTCATTCGCTCGGCCTCACACACACAGCTGCAGAGCGTCACCATGCTCGCAGTGTGCGACTTAAAATCATTACTTGTGCATTGTATTCACCACAGTGGTGACGAATACAGGGGGACACTGGACTCTCTGTGTACGCTCCGCAGACGGTCCGGGAGCTGCGCTTCCGCGAGTTCCGCCTTTTGCATTCCGTCAATATTACGTTATAAATTAACATTTAAATAATCGATTTTTAGACATTTGTGCATCGATTAATAATCTTCCATGTCTGCATCGCGATGCATCTTAGAATCGATTATATCTCCCACCCCTATCTGAGACTGTGATTAAAAACAGAAAAAATCATGACATTTTCCTTAACCAGCTCAGCACACGATTTTTATGCAAAATGCAAATGGGAAATCCGTGGACAATCCTTGTATTTTGTCACCCTATGCATGCTACACACCTCAATGAAGCTAGGAGGTTTCGACCATTTATATCCACACCAAACACACATAAATCACTTTGTAATCACTGTGCATGGCTGCAGTTATTGCCATGCATGCCATGATATCTCTCATCTCATCCTACACCCCAGTCCGACGACTCTAAAGAAAGCTCAGCTCCAGCTCCGATCAGCTACATGAAATATCATATCACTCAAATCACAAAAGAGACAGAGTTATTAGCCAGATAATAATAATAACAAATGCACCAATATACATATACAGTCACAACCGCTGACTTACTTTTGCCATTTTTGTTGTTTTCAGTCCAAAAACAGCTGTTTTCTGTGTGTATAGAGATCACCCCGAGCCACCATCTTGGTACTGCACAATAGCTGAGCTCTTAGGTTACATTCCTCTTGGTAAAATGAAGCAGAGAAGAAGTGCTGCTTTGGAACAGACGGTCTTTATCGTCGTATGCTAGCTACTGGTGTAGGAGCTACACAGACATCCAATATACCAAACGATTCGTTTGCTCAAGACAAAGAGAAAGAGCCCACTTACATGCAGGATGTTCTGTTCTCAAGTGGTGGGCTTGTAAAGCATGGCAGAGCTGGTCAAAGGAATACTGATCAATATTCACTGTTTTTAATCAATATTTCAATGTTTTGGAAGCTTTATATTATTTAGAACGTGGTTGTATGGACAAAAATTGTTTTGAAGAAAACCTATAAATTCGCCTCATGGCGAGGCATGATGGGAGGGAGGAAAAAAACCTGGAAAAAAAAAATCTGAAAAAAAAAAAAATCACGAAAATTCCCCCCATGTTGTGTGGTTGGACTATTATAACACACAAACAAATCATCCTCCTAGCGACTTTTACTGGTGTTATTGGAGACTTTTGTGGTGTTTGGAGACTTGAAAGCATGTATCGATGTGCACTGTGATACTGTGCAGTATCTATGGTGGTGTAATGGGGGTGGCGCCGGGAAGGGGGTGATGGGCAGACGGGGGGGCCCAACTGCAATGAACCAGCTTTGGGGGGGCCCAGCTTGCAAAAGGTTGAGAACCCCTGTATTAGAAGATATTCTATTGCATTATAATGAGTTGGATGATGGTTTTGATGGTGATATTATTAAAATATAGATTTTATATCAGGCAAGGATGATAATATATTTTCCTTTATTGCGTGTCCATTTACTCTTTAATAGAAAAATAAATAAGTTTTTTTTTTCTTAGCTCCTGGCCCATTAAAGGAGACCAGAATTATGCATCTAAGCCTAATGGTTAAGGAGTTATTACTGATTAATTTTGGGTATGTTATTTTAGCCGATTTTGCTGGAAACAGGGACAAATAGCTGGTAGTCCCCATGTAGTTTAATTTTGAAAGCTTAAAATGTATTTTTATCTAATTTGAAACAGTAGCTGCCACCCCAGACAGCTAGCTCTCTAATGGTAAACAGTTCATGCTTTTGTTTGTTAGCAAGAATTAATTGTATTATTAGTAACTGAAATTAACTCCCAGATAGGGGCCGCGAATCTGGGAGGTTGGATCCTTTGTCAATATCAAAATCTGTATATACATTTTGTGTAATATTTACTGTTATGTGTTCTGTCCTTTTATTTCCCATTGAAGTTACTCATAAATTGCTTGTTTGCCTATTTTGGAGCATTTTAAATCAGATTTTTTTTAAATAATAAAAAAAAGAGAGAGAGAGGTCAGCTCACGCAGTGAAGCCTGAAGCGTGTGGATTTCATGCACATCAGCTGAGCCAATTTTACTGCGACTTGAATTAGGACACCCTCAGCAACAAAGTGGAAACTGCTAAAATGTCAAAAGACAATCAAATGTTTTGAATGTCAAACCATTAGGTCAGTCAGACCTAATGATTTGACCAAGCAGGCCAGAGTCGTTATGGCGGATCAACAAGGTGGCGATAATAGCACTGTATGCTGGTAAGTGGTTTAATGCTGTTGATGTTTAAATATTTTGGCAAATGATTACTTACTCACCACAGCAAAGCAAGTGGGTGCTTGTGCTGTGAAAAATTAGAGTTGCGTGTGTAGGTACAGCATGTCCACAGCACTAAAGCACACCTCTCCCTGCTGAGTCTGAGTGATTATTTTGAATGCTCTGGTTAATAACTGTAAATAAATAATGCTTTGGTTGTAATGCCAGTTTTGTTTCATTTTAACAGATATCTCCTAGGGGTCTAATGCCACTGTAGATTTTTGATGCGTTGCCTGACATTTTCTCTCCTCCTGACCATAGACCATATAAAATGCGGACACAGTGTCCTTGACGTCACCCATACGTTTCTGAAAAGCTGTTGTGAAGCTCACCGCCATCTTGGCAGTGCCTGAATCTGGCTAATCCAAAAATGGGGTGAGACACCCACCTGTCACTCAAAGCAAACACATCCTTAATTAAACAGCTAACATATATAAACAATTTACCCCCGTACTGTTTGTGTGGAAGGGGGAAATTAGTTATAGAGATCAGCCTGTAAATGTGTATTTCTGCTGTAAAGTTAGGCATTTTTACACATGGGTCTAAGGGGCTTTTGGAGCCAGCTACAAGTGGCCATTGGATTAACTGCAGTTTTTGGCACAATTTTTCAGCCCCCCAGATTGCTGTTTGCCCCTTACCCGCAGGAACAGCACCCTCTCTGTGTTCTGGGACCTCCTGATTTACTTTTAATTAACCACTGGTAACAGAGGCTCTAAAGCAGGGTGTGTGAACTACATTGCAACTTAGACAAACTGACAGAGGAACAAGTGATCTGGGGAGGTATATGTAGAGAGGGCCTGATGAGGGAATGAATTGCAGCTGAGGAGGTGGGCAGGGAAGGCCAAGCAACTGCAGAGCAGATGAGGGAGGTGGGAATAGGGGTGAGTTTTATCTCAAAACGTTTTGCATCTGTGTGCAACATTTCGGATTAAATGACATGTTTCGCTGAAATGGTGCGCAACAGGCTTTGGGGTATAATAATAATAATAATAATAATAATAATAATAATAATAATAATAATAATGAATTACATTTATATAGAGCTTTATCATAAATACTCAAAGCGCTTCACAGTGAAGTGGGGAGGACTCACCTCAACCACCACAAATGTGTAGGACCCACCTGCGTGATGCACGGCAGCCATTTACCGCCAGAACGCTCACCACACATCAGCTTGAGGTAGACGAGGAGGGAAACATTGAGCCAATTACTATGGCGGATGGTTAGATGGCCAGATGGAACCCCCTACTTTTTGCGACAAGTGCCATGGGATCTTTAATGACCACAATTAAAAATGTGGCAGAGGAGGTACAAAGATGTTGAAAAATGTTAACCTTGTGGTGTGTTAGCGAAAAAGTCAGTGGATCATTTAAGTCAATAGGATTCCCATAAATTCCAAGACAATTCATCTCATAGCTGTTGAGACATTTGTCAAGCTGCTGGTGGCATAATTTATCTGCTTTATCTGCTAGGAACACAGGATATCTGTTGCAAATTTTATGGCAGTCCATCCAATAGATGTTATTTCACAATTATGAAATATGTCAACCCCATGGAGGCACTTGAGGAAAAGTCAGAGGATCATCAAAGTCTGGGCAGCACAAATGTCTGTACAAAATTTCATAACAATCCATCCAATAGTTCTTGAAATATTTCAGTCTGAAAGAAAGCAGTGGACCACTGTCATCCAAATTTGAGAGGATTTTGATATTATATATTTAGAGTGCCTTTAGGATGCCTCTTATTGTGACCAGTAAAAGAGTATTATGCTTTATATTGGTTTTGCTATATAAGATGTGTAAATCTCAATATCTGAAAAACACTCATACTAAGGAAAGCTTACAGTAAAAGAAAATAAAAAAGCAGGCTTTCCTTGAAGCGTGCATTACATGAGAGGGAATGACATTACAGAGGCACAGCGTAATGCAGTTTTAATCTGTGAGAAGGAATAACTGATGCCTGTGTGGCTGAGTTGAGTAGCCACCGAAGGATTGACCTGAGGGACCTTAGCCTCACACAACCAAGCCTGAAGCCTGTAAGGCCAGGTTACACCTCAAACCAGATGATAGCATTAATCTGGCCACAAACACCCTCCCCTCCATCTGGCGAGAAAGTCGAGCAACAGGAGAAAGGAGCAGGGATGCCTCTAATTCCTCAATGAATGCTAATCACTCATCTCTGCTTACACAAAAACATCCTGCTTCAAAAAAAACAAATTAAAACAATTATGTCCTTATGCACATAAAAAATAGCCAGTTTCACAGGGCTATCACCTACCATTTTAAAACTAACCTCTTACCAGAACAGCATGGCAGAAAACCCACCCAACCGTATGACACCTCAGGAAGAAAAAAATTGACTCTAACAGCCAAACAGGACTGTAATCTTCTAACGTCTTAGTGCAAAACTCATCTGCCGCCACCAGACAGCCCAGTTCCTTCCTACACTACAAAGTCAGAAGAATAAAAGGTTTTTTTTCTTTACAGATCAGCAGTTTTCACGCATTTTACCCTTGAAAATCAATCTTCCTCAGACCTCCTTCTCTACAAGCAAACAAAATGCTTATGAAACCTTTTTTTAAAAACATTTGTATGGTCTCTGTCTGAGTGTAACAACCTCTTGCAATTACAGTTTTGACGCTGCTTTTCAGTTAGATCAGAGTAATTGTGACAAATTGCAGAAACTGTCAGAAAATTAATTTCAGCGTGTCTATGATAGGATGTCTTCGTCTCTAACCCCAAGATAAATGTTACTGGAGACCATAGTTAGGGGCTTTACATGTGTGTGTTTGTATGCCTCCTCTCTGAAGTTCACACGCTGTATCATTTGAAGAGGGAATGTACCTCATTAGTGTGTGCTATTTTCCCAGGGTGCACCTGGTCTAAATCATCACGACCCTCGCCTATGCCTGCGGTGTAAATGACACTACTCCGAGATGTATCATTTATGGGCTACAAGCAAGGAAAACAGCAGCTAGCACAAACGCAACAAAACTCATTTGGATGCTTTTTCCATTGCACAACTTCTGTGATTCTGACACTGTGAAGGTACTACAGCTGAGGTAAGACTAAAGAACAAAACAACAATTTAATTGGCAGAGTGGGAAGATGGAAAACCGGTCACCAGTGGCCATCTCATTAGTCGCATGAAGAAGGAACATGGATGGAGAGGTGACAACAGGCGAAACACACCTGTCAGGCTGCAGCACCAACCTGCTCATGACTCACTGCACTGAATATTTAGGTTTAATTACGCTGCAATTTATATTTGACTAAGGTACCTGTGGGTAGGTTTAAAGATGGATTTAATGAAATGACTAAATAGAATATAGAGCGACTGCTTTTTCAGTGAGCAGTGGGAGTTAATGAAGTGAAATGTTGGCTGTCATTGACGTAAGCTGTGGTAACCTAGCTTTACGTTTACTAATGATTCATGTTGAGAGGTTCCATCTCTGTGACTATTATTAAACATCGAAGGAATACCATTCCCTATCAGGAGAACCATGTTGTTCTAAAGCATTCTGAGACAAAACCTTTGAGGGTTAATGTACATTTAATTTTCTGTTGTGTATTTTAATTTTCTGTTTCTGTTTTACATTTCTGCTCCCAATCTGTTCAATTCACAAGGAAACAGTTCAGGAAGAACAGTTGAATTATCATTCACTGCTTTGTAATAATGATGTACAAAAAATCAACAGTTAAGGCATAATTTCAATACTCAACAAGCACTATATGGTGTTTTCTTTATGTTGACAACAACTACTATGGAAAATACATATATATACTGTATACTGTCTAATCGACTTGAGTGCCTTTCATATATAGCTGGCAAAATGGCCAAAAATGTTGGTCACAACATTTCACAATGAAATATTTCATATCATCCATATGACGATAAATGTCAAATCAATATGTGTTTCAAGTTTAAAGGCAGATTTTTGCTCCTGAGTGAAAGATGAAGAAACCAGGTGGTTACTTGTGGTTTTAAACTATACTTTATAGTCAGAACAGGAGACTTAATGCCAAACCGTGAATCACTCAACAAATCTGAAGTAGAACATTCAAAACAATTATGATCTAATTTGATCTAAATCCTTTTTTTTAACAAATATGCATGGGTACAATTAAGTAAAATCTTTTTCAGTCCCTTTTTCTCAACAAAATAAATACCTTAGTAGAAAAAATTATTTGCTAATTTGTTAGTGATTAAAATGAATTGAATGAAACACTCACTGAACATTTACTGAACATGTGTCATATTGTAATTGAGGAAAATTATATTGCAATACTCATCATTATTGTTTTAATACCCAGCACTACTTTGCACTACTTTGTTGAGCACAGCAAAATCTATTCTAGTTTTGTTTTGGGAGGGCAACTACAAACTTAAGTCAACTCCAAAGTGAAGGAAAGGGGTTAAAGGGAAGAATATGGCGAATCCATTCACCTGACCTTCCACCAGGATTTAAGTCCCAGCACAACCACAGGGATGGATAACCTCGAGTCACAGCAAAGAGCGTTTCTGACGGAACATGGTTTTGACATGTTAACCAATAGGTCAGATGAACCAAGAGAAATACTCCTGAAGGTGACATTGTGGACGGCTATCAGACCTGTGCTAGCTGGTCTTTAGCAAAGTTAAAGTAGCCATGTTTACATTAAATTGTCACACAAACTCTAAGCAGACTTTTGAAATGTTGCAAAATAGAAAATAAGAAAAAAAAAGAATCTGCAAATTAAGTGCATTTCCATCAGCTGGTTTGGAGCGAATAAACCAGGCAGTAGTTGACATTACATGGCTATAATAAACAAGACTTACGAGTTCCAAACCAGAAACAAAACCAGTCGCATGAACCTGATGGACACTGAACTGAAGAAAAATGAAGAGAGATCTTCCGCAATTGGACAATTGGACAATTGGACAAGTTGCTACCAGCCATGTCTCTGCACGTTATGGGAATATCCGGGAAGATCCCGTCAGTGGAAACAGCTGATCAGACGTGAGTTACATCAGAACTTATCAGGCAAAAGTGTTTTCCATCTTCCATTTACTCTTTTTTGGCAAAGGCATAAACCACCTCAAACAAGCTAAAAAACCTTTTAAGAAATTAATGATTTTTATTTGAATTTTTTCATGTCCATGAAATATTTCTAACGCGATAGTTCAAAATGCACATTGGTTATGCTGTGTTACAGACAGAATTGATGATTCTCCTGCCCCATTTAAGAACTTAATTTCCTTTCAGTTTAAACAAAGAACATGAATAAACATACAAGATTTTACAATTAGGATTAGAGAAGTGAGCTAGTGATGTTGCCTCTTTTTTCTGGATACACATGTTCCTTACAGTCAGAGTTTTAAAATGTTCTAAATGATTCCTTACTGAATAAGCATGACGTCGAGGGTTATTGGACTCTTAAAGTGTGCTGTGGATAGCAAATCAGTACAGTGCCAAACATCAAAGTGAACCATTCAGCAAGAAAAATGCTGATTAGTTTTTTGCGAACATAATGGGTAACATTGTCTGTTGTTTTTCATTCTGATGTGTGTGTGTGTGTGGGGGGGGGAATTCATTTAATGTGCATCAGCTAAGATGTGATATATATATATATATATATATACATATATATATACATACATACAGCATTTAAAATGTTTGTGTGCAATGATAGCATGCCTAAATACATTAATAATATACATTACATAACATGCATTCTTTTTTGTAGTAAAATTGACAGGAATTGCAAAAGGATGAGAAAGACTGACCCCTTAATTGCAGCTTAATTCACTGTGAAATAGTTTCTGAAAGAGTTTATATAACTGAGTGTAAAAATCTGTACCGTGTCAGTCTTAACATCCATCAAAGTTCACTCAGCACATTCAGATTGCTTTGATCATCTGCCTCATAGTCACATTAGCTCAATGAGCCGGCACACAAACACCTGTCAACCTCCACTGCTGTAACTGTCATTGGATATAGTGTGATGTTGAAATGCAGCCGCTGTTGTGTGTAGGAATATAAAAATCTGAGCAGCACTGTCCCCTTTATTGTGTGGCGAGCGCGAGCCAATTAATTTGGCCTAGTTTTAAAAATCCTTTAGGTAGCACTGTCTCTTTCTGCTTCCAATCAGTGTGTGTACCCTCTACAGGGGTCTTCTGTGTGTTCATGGCACACAGAGCAGACTGTGGTCAATTAGGCTCCCTCGTCAAAACACCCACACTAAGGTATGCGTCAGCCTAACAAATGTAACCGTTCAGGAAACGGGTGGCAATTCAGCCAGTTTGAGTCAGAGAAAATAAATTCAGCTCAATAGAGACTCGGAGGATGTACAGCATCAGGATGTCTCTCTAGCTGCAGATTGTGTTGGTGACAGGGAAGAATGATGGCTAACGTGTTCACTTTGAATGTTTCTCAACCTATCAGCCTGCAGGAGGAGAGAAAACTGACACACTTTCCATGAGAAGATGTTCTGGTGAACTTGACAAATGTAACGTAATATAGCATCAGCGTCAGCTAAATGCATGATTGATGGTTATTGAATGATTGTAACAACTCTGTGTGATTCTTCAACCCAAAAGCAGAATATATTTGTTCTGTGCTGTAACTGACCTATGACTGGAACAAATGAATATGACCTATGGGGTGTCATAAAATTTTGTCAAAGAAAACTACGTTTTGTTGTTGATGTTGAACATTTTTTGATGACCACTTGTAAGAAACTGAGACTAAAAATAAAAAAGTAACCTTTTCAAAAAGAATGACTAAATGTAAAATTTTGTTCTGTCAACTAATTTCTGTTTCAGAGTGAAGTCTTATTAAACAAGCTCCTCATAGGTAAAACAATATCCTATCCAATGTTAAAGATTGTTGGAAGACTGGACATAGTTCTTCTGCGATCCACTGAGAATTTGACATGAAGCGACAACAAAAACACTTGGGAAAGGCTATGAAAGCATTCCGACTTTTTAAAAAAAGGTAAGCTAACATACAGTCACATTATCGAGGCTTGTGGATGAAACATTAACGTTTCTTCAAGTCTGTGTTATGTGATGCTGTCGGAAGGAGCGAGTAAAGGCTTGTGCAGACTACACAATTTTCAGCGTCGGCCGATAGCTGTGCCGTTCACACTACACAACTTGCCGTCTTGTGACAGGAGTCTTGAAGTCACTGTGGCATTCACACTACGTGACTGATAGGTGACAGGGGGTCACACACTATATGAGCTGACAGCGACTCTGTCACCCAACGCAGGTCTCCAAACCGTCGGCCGACTCCACCAGATATTTGGCATGCTAGATATCTGGCAGACATCGTCAATGTGTCAGAAATGTGTCGGGGAGCCGTTTTGATGCGTCATTGAGTAGTTCACACATAACGACTGGCGACCGCCGATCAACCGCTGATTTACCCCCGATCACAGCCTGACGGTCGCTGAGCTCGCCAAATGGCAAATCAGGCTAAAAATCGTGTAGTGTGAACTAGGCTTAATTATCAACGTCAACAGTCATCCATCTAAATGTTCCTCTTGATGTTTGCTAAAGGCTATTTACTATGTTATCCTGGTTTTGCTCCAAGTGAGCAAATCCAGGTTCTGAATGATTTGCTGCTCTGTAATGGAGAGTACAGGTAAGTAAGCAGGAATGAATAAGAGGGAAGAGGTTCTATTTAAACAGACAGAGTTGGACAGACAGACTGGATTTACTGGGTAGAGCCAGTCTGCTGTATTACTGCAGAGAACAGTCACATGGACACTGGGCTTGGGCAATCTTCTCTACTTTCATATCGTCCAATCATGCCTACTTGAGTTCAAAGATTGGCGATCTGATTGCCATGGTGCAGTGTTACGTTGCTTTCTACTTACATGCTTGCTTATCTTATTTGAAGGTGGGTCTCTGACACTGACAGCGTTGTGTTAAGACCAACTTCTCAGAGTTTTTGTGGAGCGGCGTTCATGATACTGACCATTCAACTACAGATTGATTAGGGAATCGCATTAAACCAATCACTGATCAACCCTTCAATCGTCGATAGTCGATCTAATCCCCAATCGGAACAAGCGGACACACACAATGTGTGTGAACATTAAACAGTGCCTTTTCCACTAACTGACTGACGAGAACACGTATAGGCAGGGTAACTGTACACATCAAAGATGTAGACAGCCGTAGGTAGCCCCACAATGCTCAGAAGATATAAAAATTCAAAAATACATAACTAAAATGAGACTAAGGTTTCACTGATGAAAACTACATAACAACTAAGAAAAATCAAATACTAAACTGTGACTAAAACTAATATACTTTTTGGCCAAATGACTAAAATTTAAATGAGGTGCCAAAATGAATACTTGTGTCATTGCTGTCCATCCCCCCTCTCTCTCCTATCATGTCCACTCCCTCACCTCTTTACTGTCTACCTCTGAATAAAGGCAAAGAATGCCCAATTCCTAAAATGGCTGCTGTCTAATGATCTGTAATAAACTTCAATGAGCTTGTTTTAATAATACTGGAGTAGTATTTTACATGTTGCAGCTCACTGTAGTGTTGACTAAGACTGTGTTGTGATAGAAACAAAACTAAACTTTGCTGCAGAACAGATGGAGAGGTGTCTTCACTCCCACCCAACTGTGGCTTCATATTTGTGTTTTTCCTGCTTTCCAATTAAAGCAGAAATCCATATCTCTCTTCCGGCAACAATTATGAGCATATAGCCATCATGTTAGACAATGTTTGCATCTAGTGTGAACACACACGGTTACCAGTCGATTGATCCGTACTGTGTCCGTAAAACAATTAAAATGTGTGGAAGTTAACTTGTCATACTAAGTAACTACTAATATATAAAATACTTTTAAGACTTTTAAATATGTGTCTACCCATCTTCATGCAAAATGGCGGAAATTAGTGAGCATGCTGAAGAGATAATTGGGATACAAAACCACCTCAGAAGTAAAATGTCAGGAGGCTTTGACAAATTTTAAAATCACGTCATGGATCGATGTATTATGAAAATTGGATACTGGACTCCAAGACGACACATTTATTTAAATAAATAGTTGCTCATCCAGCGCATGAGCCAAAATAATTGTTGTTAAATTTTGCTTAATGTTTTAACGTTCAGCAGCAATACATGACCAAAATTCCATCACTAGATCACATGATAACAACTAAACACTTTCTATGACGACTGAGTAATCTCCATCTGCTGTTGAAGGCCACAAGATTTGGCTGGAAGCTCCAAAAACGCAATGAACCTTGTAAGAAGAATTGTATGTCGAGCAGTTTCTCGTACATTTTACCAAAGTTCCTTTGAAAACTAGAGAATTTACTCGACTATTACACTCAAACTTTGGTTTGTAGGAGTACAAACTTAATGGTAATTTGACTCCCTTTTTAAGCCTTTGACTTTGTGCTCCTGCAGATATCGTCAAGATCTCTAAATGACTGAGACTCATTATTGCCACAATCTGGTAGCTTCTGAGGCCAGCCAAGGGGACGCGTTTCACTGATAGTTAATTCTCATGCAGCACCCTGCCGGGAAAACGTTGTTTGTTTCAACGCTGGACCCTGACCCACTAATTTCTTGTTTAGTTAATCATGCGATACATAATCAGAATTACCCTAAGCTCTGAGAGTTATTCTGTGAAAAGGGATATAGCTGGCTCACACACATCAGCTTACACCAGAGCCAAGATGGTTACCGTCTCATTATACACCAGCCGTCACTGAACACAATCAGCTGAGGACAGGGCAATATTTTAATAGCTGGAGGCCAAAGAGGAAGGCATTTTTACAAGTGGGGGGTATGTTGGCATACTAACCTGATTCTATATTCAGACTGCTAGGAGCCAAGTCACCTTGTCACTGTCCTCAGGCCAAATTGAGCTATCTGATGGGCAGCGGTAATGTGTTACAGCCTGTACACACTATAGATGGTAGAACTAGAATGTGTTTTATTGATGAAAAATGTTCTGCATCAGTCTCAGATCATCAAAAATGAAAGGATCCTGCAAAGAGGAAAAATATTAACAGATTATTTAAGCGTTTCATAGCCAATTAGCTATGGGCTGTCTCATGTAAAGCCAATGAGCTACTCTGCTTCATCAATACTAGCTGGGTCTACTATAGCCCAGACAGAGGGGCAGTGCAGATTTGCAGTTTTGTACTGCAGCTTCTTGATTCGCTAATTCTGATCTTTGTGACAGGCAGGATTGGATTTCTTTAGACAGGCTTAGCTGCTGTCAGAAATGTGAAAAGGAATCCATCATGCAAATAAATAAATCCATTCGATCATCAGAACAGGAAGCGGCTGAAAGTTGTTCATTAGTGAACAGCAAACTTTATTTCATTCCATATAGAAGTTAGGCCAAATCAAAGAACGGCAGATATAATGTATGCAGAAGCCCCAAAAACACAGATTTTTAAACCAGGTATCTCTTGAATTGTTAAACATACACACTTTCTAAGCATTCAAAAGTTTGTTGAAGATGGATATAATGTTCCCTTTGCCTTTTCCAACTCTGCTCCTCAGGGAAAGTTCAAACTCAGCTTTCACTGAGAAGCAACTATGAGGAAAACTAGAGCTAGAAAGCAAACAGGAAAAGAAACCAAACTAAGTGACATGTTCTATCTGTCAATCTCTGCTCTGTTTTAGTGCTGTGGGCACCACCGTACCAAAACACGCACCCCTAATTTAGACTCATTTCACCATTTCACAGCACAAACACCCACTTGCTTAGCTGTGGTAAGTAACCATATGTGCCAAAATATTTAGACACTAAAAAGCATTAAACCACTTGCCAGCATGCAGTGCTATTATTGCCACCCTGTGAATCTGTCAAAATGACTTGGCATACTGGTTTGAAGAAACCAGTAGGCCAAGAAGAAACCAGAAGAAACTGGATTGATGAAACCTTTTTGAGATTTTACCTGTTTCCGACTTGTTTATTCTAATACAAATCGCAGTAACATTAGCAGGTGATGTGCATAAAAGTCAGGATCCACAAATTAAGCCTGTTTGAACCAAACAAATCTTGGTATACAAGATACAACCTGTACCACTCTCTGATTTACACACTGAAAGAAAGACAACATCTGGTAAGAATGATGCAGCAGCACATGTCCTAAGAGCCTAAAGGGCTTCTTTGAGAAGATCTTGAATGATGCAGAACGTGTGTAATGACATTTAGTGTAACTTTGTGTCATTATTAACAAGTAACTACTACAAACTCAAAGAATTTGAAATTGTTGTAATTATTTCACCATACCAGTAAAAAGCCAACACTGGGTGCGGGACTTTGAACCTGTATGACCATTATGTTCATCAAGCGATCCCTTTTCAAAATGTGACAGTGATGTCTTGTCCAGAATTGTTAAAATGGCATCTTGCTCTTTCAGGTAGACCCATGCTTTTATCTTATTTTTAACCTCACAAGGGACAATAAACCATCAAAAGAAAGCAAGAAAAAACAGCATTTGACTTTCTTGAAATTCATTTCAGACCATTCAACCATGCAACAACATTATGCCCTTTTAAAATGAAGAGTACTTTGCTCTGTGCTTAAAAGGGGACCTCTGGTAAAACCACAAGCAGCAGCAGAAGCAGCAGCCACAGCAATAAAAATTACATATTTCATGAATTGTCAGCGTGCTTGCTCCTGCATTTGAATTCAAGATTTCGCTGGAGGAAAAAGGGGGTTCAGACTGACACATCTTTGGCATTTGAGTAGACTAATAGCTGCTCCTAACTGCCAATAATATGAATCTGAGTAATGCACTCTGAATACATTTGCACTCACCAGGATTTAAAGCAAAGTGAAATCTGCAGTTAATGCAGCCTGTGTTAAAGGTCATACAGCTATGGCAGCTACTTACAGTACTTTATTGCATTGCATCGGACTTTATTGACTTAATCCATCCCAGTTAACCCTTAAAACACATAACGGCCTGTCAGGTATGGACAACACTACGAGAACTTGCGTTGTTGTTGTTTTTAAAACTTTCCACTTGGTTTAAAAGTGGAGTTTGATGACAGGAAAAGCTTTTAAGAGGAAGGTAGCCGACTGTCTTGCCTTTCAGGATAAACCACATATTCCTTATATGTCGTTTGAAATGTATATTTATCGGCGTCTATAACAAATTGCCTGTGTTTCACGCGCACTGTCACTTGCAGCACGCGGCGGATTAACGCCCGTCGAGTGAATTAATTAGCTTACCTTGGAAGATCCATATTAACATCAGTGTGGCTCGAAGTCTTGTCTTTATCTCCATGGCGCAACATCCACCGGCTGCTCCAGCGGGCAGGCGCTTCTTTGAAGTACACACCAAACACTCACTTCGCTCCTCACCTGCTGCTTAGTTTTTTTCAGGTAGCAATTAACAGAAAGCAGCGAGGACGCGTCTGCGAGTACAGCTCGGTCTCCTCTTCCCATCCCGCCTACTAACAGCGGCAGACATCGTAGAGCGCACCGGCAGCTTCTCTCGCCTGTACTTTAAAAACCCACAGAAAAAAAGCAAAGCATCAGCAGGCGCTTCCTTTTCTTTAGTTGAATCCAACCTGCTTCACTTCTGCTGCTTGGGAGTGCGTCGCTCTTTCTTGTCCAGCTCACACGGCAGAAGTAGTAGGCTACAGTAAACTGTCAGGAGCTTAATTCACCTGCCTGAGCTGCTCGGTGACGCCCCCTGGCAGCAAAACCTCAACTCCAATTTACCTGTCCTTTATTCCTCAGAAAACAGTTAGCATAACGATTGTTTTTGTCACTTTTTGACAATGACGTGTTTAAAAGCAGGGAGTGTCAGGAAAGATTATGTAGCCTAATTTGCGTTTGGGTAACCCACCTCTTTTTCCTTTGAATTCCTGGGTCCTTTTTTTGCCTTGCTATTTTATGTCATTGATATTGAAAAGATATATCGATTCACCTGTAAAGTATGATACCCCCACCCCCCAGTGAATGATCTCAGTATAAAACTTTCTAAGCCATGTAATAAACCTCCAGGAAATATATTCTTCTATACACTGCATATATTTTAACATAAACCAAATGTCTCAATAAAGTAGCCTACTGTTGAATAAAAACAATGTTGGCAAAATAAACAACAGCAATCCAATGCATTTTGATGACATAATAGCACTTAGCTGTGTGTTCCGCATGGTATAATCTGAGAATATTGCAGGGTTTTGATTTTATTTCATTTTATTGTAAACACCCCCTAACCCCTGTCCTATCATGTATTTCCCCCTTGTCTAATTTGTAAACTCATTGTTAGGAATCAGATGTGTTGTACTGAGAAAACAAACCATGCTGTACAAAAGAAATACATTAAGTTATACTGTAATGTTTCCTCTCAAAACAATTTGTTATAGAATTCAAACCACACTAAACTTCTTTCCAGTTTCCTCCAACTGTCTAAAAACAGTTGGGCAAGTCCAAATCACTCATAGGTGAGTGTTACTAAAGATGTCAAACTGGATAGCTGACAAAAAGAAGCACCCAGCACCCAGCTGTGATGTCACAGTTCACTAACAGCTTGGAGTACTATACTCCTACGTCACTGCATCAATGTGAGAAGGCAGCCAGCAAGTTTTTAGATAGAGGTTTTTTTCAGCTGTCTTCTGCTGTTAGAAATGAGACCAGTGAGAGTGACCCAAAACGGAAAGGTTGCCGGACAGAAGACCAAAACAATGAAATGAAAGACGCGTGTAAAGATGATGGGATCTGCAGAGTCTGGTGATAATTCTCCGAGGGTTTGTCATCTTTCACACGCAGTCGTTTCATCTATTATTAACAGAAAAATATTGATTGTATCAGCTTTTAAAGCTAGAGTGAGGACTTTTAAATATAAATGAACATCTGGTACATTCAAGTCCAGGGAATTTTATCTGAATTTTGCAGTATAGCAGAGTTTTTAAACCTGGTGTCTGTAGCGCTGGTGAACTGGTAGTGATGCATTTTACGTCCACTAGCATTGATTGGCTTGCCAGAGTTGAACAGCATAGTGACAGTAGCAGACAGTGTTGTGTAATTACTCTCACTGTCAGAAGGGGGAGACACAGGTTCTCTACTGCAGGGTTAGTGTAAAGTTTAGTCTAAGTACAAGGTAGGTACAAGGTTATTTATTTGTTATTATACAGCACAAGGTTGCATAACAAAACAAAGCTTGTAGTTCCTTCAAGTTATGCTAAGAGTATATTTAAACATGGTAACGTATAAAATAAAACAATATATGGCCTACAGTTGTTTATATACATACACGTGAATGTACACACACAATCCTCTATGCATTTTTTAAATTTGCGTCTGTAACGTAATGTAATGTCAACTCAATCGTCTTGCGTTACCTCATATATTACAAAGTCTAATTCAGGGCAGAAACAAGTGTCACAGTTAAGTCTCACATGAACACATCGTGCAGCCACTTATACAAGAGATCAGGAGCTGCTGTGGGATTTTACATTGTAATGTAAAAGTGTGCACTCACAATAAATGGGTCGTCAGGTAAAATATTAATGCAGGTGGGTCGATGTATTGCATTTTTAATGCATTATATATTTATTAAATGATATTAAGCTCCATATGTTTTCTGAGACCATTGCCCCATACCGTTGTATGTGAGGTTCACAATTAAAAACACACATAAAGCCACCAACCCTCAGGCCTTCTGTTGTTGTTGTTGTTGTTGTTGTTGTTTTTTAAAATCTGCTTCAGTAGAGTTACTGTCTGACAGGCAGTTATACTCCTAACTTATTCATGTTGCTCTCAAATTGTGAGACCTGCTGTCCCATGTCTTCTCCTATTGTTGTCAGATTTTAAGGTTAGCCCTGGTAGTGGTTTTACTGGAAAGAAATGTGACTCAGTATATCTCAGCAGTGATAGATTAAATGGCTAATTATACTTGATTAATAAAATACTTACTAGGGGCTAATACTGTGTTGAATATGTTAAGTATAAGGGAAGACAGCAAGACCTTAGGCAATAGGTGAAACAACTTTGTGTTTAAGAGGAAATGACACTGTGCTGTAAGTATTTTTAATTATTCACCTATTTAAAATTTAGGGGTAGTGTAGAATTATTACTGGGCAACAAGGCAGTAAAATGGGGAAAACTGTGTAAAAATGTTTGCATATAAATGTTAATAAAATTATTAAATTTTAAATAAGGACATATATACAAAAACAACCCCTTGGCAAATGACCAAGTAAAACTATTTGAGTCCTTATTTGCTTAGTTGATTACACCTAACTGAAACAAATGCACTAATAAAACAGTTGTGCAATATATCCTACCTTTATGAAGGTTATAATCAGTTTTTGTTGAAACAGACTGCCGACTATGAATGTTTATTCCTATAGTCTAAATTATAGAAGTGCAACTTTTGAAACTGAAGACACTGGCTGTTTTTAAACTATTTAGGAGGGCTTTTGGTGGCTGTTTGTGTGTGTCATAATAAACTAAAATGTGAACAGTAAACATCTGTGAATGTGTGAAGATTGAGGTCAGATGGCCTAAAATATCCCAGTGTGGTTTGAGCTGGAGGTCCCATGTATGCACCCTGTCACCCTCTTTATTTATTATCAGAATATGACTTTAGATTTATATTTGTGTGTGACAAATGTGTAAATCTTTGGACACTTGTCATTTAGAAATGTTATGCCCCTGCTATGTGTGAATAATTCATTGCCTAAGTGTGACAGAAGCACCGATATGAAACTGCACAGCTTGCATGTTCAAGCCTTTCCACCCTGTTCCCCTTCAATAAGCTACATTTTCAGTATAGGTCAGGTAGCTTTCAGAAAGTAATTCAGCAAAAATGTTACCGACCACTCTTGCACCTGTGCTTTCTGCACAGAAGACAATGAGATGAAAAAATCTAATCTTCACTGGCTGGCATTTGGTTGGAGAAATGTGTCTGTGGTAGATTTTCATATTATCTCTCTGATTTGTGTCACTTTCACCAGCTATCTATATGAGGAAAAACACTCCCTGCAGACATCCTGAATACATCCATTGTTAAAGTTGGCAGAGACGCTGTTATCTCGCTGCCAGATGGTGCAAGATGAGCTTAGCCTTGACAGTCTACTTCTGCACAGCATGACTGGACTTCTTTGTGGACGGCATGACTGGACTTCCTCCCTGTTGCACTTTCTGGTCCACTGTCAGGAAAATGATGGATTATTGGTATTTCTACACTGTAGAGAGTTCACATTTAGATTCTTTTGTGCCATCTAGTGGTCTACACCCTAAACCACTGGTGCAGCCTCTGTGCTTTTATTCATCACCTCCACCTTCTTTTTTATTTTATTTTTAGGGGTTGGTGGGGGCAGTAGCAGTAGGTAGGCTGCAGGTAAAAAAAACAAAGCAAAACAAAAAAAAACACGGAACAGGTCAGCAGTCGCTTGCAGGGCTAATACAGATTGACAGACAAATCATTCACGCTCATTATTTTACCTGTTGGCAGCTTTAGTCTTCACTCCTGACCTGCTTGTCTTTGGACAGAGGGAGGAAACACCTCAAGCATGCAGTGTCCTCAGAAAAGGTTACATCAAATGTGTCTTTATTGTTAATTGACAGGTTTTTACCACTGAGACACTCACTATTTCCCAGAGGGCACTACTGTTTAAAATGAAATGTGTTTTTCTACAAGAGAGCATCCTACTGCCAAAAATCAAGTCTGTATAGATTTTTTTGCCAATCTAAACCTTAATATAACATTATAGGACCAAGGGTGGAATTACTGATATTAATTTTGCTTACTAGTCTAAAGACAAGACCAATTATATACTGCATGTGACAGGATCCTATATTCAATGTCTGTGTGATCAGACATTGATAGCTTGATTCCTGCTGCTTATAAAAGGATAATGATGGAGTTATTCTATATCTTTCTTCAATACTAGCTTTCTGTTATTTATTTATACACTCAACAAACAACTGCTTACTGAAAAGCTACATGTTTATCATGTTTATCAACCACAGTCAGTGAGACAGTGATATCATGTACCTCAACCAGATGGCGTAGTTTCACAGAAAGACACAATATTTTTGTGAGCATGACACCAAGCACATCTCGAAAAGCTATAATCTTACGTCCCGACTTTCCTGCCCTGTCACGGTTGGTGCAAGCAGGATAAGAGGAACACAGGGTATATATGACTCAAATGCAGAGGACTGAGCCAGAGCCGATGCAGTTCAGTGATTTAATTAACACAAAAAGATACAAAAGCTTACAGGACGGTGAGGCAGGCAAAAGGTCAAATTAAGCCCCAACAGGAAAACAAAATCCAAAAGGGAGCAGGTAAGAATCCATTGTCCAATAAACAGGCAAAAGGCCAAACGCAGGTAAGGCAGGCAGAAACAGGGAACATAAAGACATGGCAATAAAACATTACAGTCTGTCAGAGAGCAAAGCTAATGAACTCATATAAATGGAACGTGGCTGAAGAGGGCATGAGATGTACGTGAGGAGGTGGGTGGGGAGAGCAGAAAAAGGGGAAGCGAGGTGTGTTGTTGTGTGGAGCAGTCAGGTGATTGGGAAAGTAGGGAAAGGCATCTGGTGAATTCAAGAGTAGCACTTATGGGACTGGGAAAACAGAAGGATGCAGGAGAAGCCAATATGTTCTTGCTGAGGACATGAACCACCATTTTTCCAGAAGGTGCTACTGTTTAAATGAGAAGCAATGGCAAATATAAATAGTCTTGCTTAGAAAAATCTAAGTAAATTGAGGATCACTTTTATTAAAAATGAGGATCAAATTGCTGAAATGTATTTAAACTGAATATGTATAATGGTCTAAAATTCAAATTGACTTGATTGGATCCCTTATCTTCATGAAAAGTCCCATTATTTGACATTATTTAGCTTTATTGCTGCTGCTAAACTTTGCTAGAGCCTCTGGTGGCTTCATCTTCACAAATACATGTCTTGCAGTCAATCAGTGATGGTACCAAAATCACTTTCTTATTATAGTGACAATTTTTCTAAAAAATACTGAACACTTGTGGTATAAAGAAACAACTTTACTATTATTATGATACAATATCGCAATACAGTCATTCTTTATACTACGAGTTTACGGTGGAGTTTTGACCTCTTGAGACTTTATCCCCTTCTCCATCCACCGTGGAAGTAGTCTGGACCATGAAAATACCAAATATATCTGCCAGAATTTTGGGAATATTAGGAGTCTGAGAGTCTAATTCATGTTTTTTAGAAAATCTTAAGACAACAGAAAATATGATAACAGAAGTGCTCTCTGAATCCATGCAAAATCAAATCTACAGAGCAGTTTAGCGTCACAGATAACAGAAGAAATGTTGTTGACTTTTTGCTTTGTTATGCTTGTCATATTCTTTGCATATAACGGATATAACGGATTTGGATTTCTCTTACCAAATAAGATTTTGGGATTACATCTTGTTTTGTGTACAGTTCTGTGAAATATCTTTGGCCTAGTTTAAGTTTGTTGAAAGGGAAGCTGGTTTTCTGACAAACTCCCATTACCAGCCTGCCATTTTATTTGAAAAAAAAAAATCCAAAAAGTAATTGTAAATACAAGAAATAATAATATTTTTTAAGGACTGGAAAGATTGTGAAAGTTGACATTTGGATAAATGGCATTAAAATCCACCTACACTAAATCTTAGCAAAGCGTAGACCATAGTTTCTCAGTAACCTCTTCAGTAAATCATGTCCCATGGTGAATACAGCAACCTGGCTGACACTTTGAATTTATCCTGCCTGTGAAAACTTTGACGTCTACTCACATGAAAACATCAGAGGCATAAAAGTAACAGAATATCTGCAAAGTTATGAGCCACCAAAAGACTTAAATTAAGAGATATGCATTTGCATTTTTCCAAAATGTCAAACAAATAAAAGCATGAATAATTTCTATCTTCTGTGAAGTAAATTGGAATGAAATTTTACCTGCATATCTTGTTATTGAGTTCTTTAAAAATGAATTCCTCTCTTTTACAAAAGCCCCCTTTTCTTTAACAAATAATATGCTGCAAAAATTGAAGTTTGTATGGCGACAAGAGTTTGAAGAATCCTCACTGTGAAATAGGAGCTATTAGTTTGGACATTGACTGCTTCCTTCCTACATTCCCATTAAAAATGTAGGAGTCACACTGACATGCTCATATTGTGCAGCAGGGACACGCAGCCGAATGCTGTGACAGTTGTGAAGGCGAATAATCTCAGAGGCTGTTTTTGTATGAGGCTGGATGTCTGCTACATGTTTGGTGATACGAGCCCTCTGTGTAATGGGCTCTCTGTTATTTATCACTCTTTACCATCGTTACAGAGGAGATTAGATTTGGACTAGCATAAGGGATATGAAGATGACCTTGTCTGAGCTCAAGACATGCATCAAAAATGTATTTTTCTTCAGGAAGATAATCAAATTCTGCTTGTGCAGCACAATAACACATTCTGAACTACTTTCTATGAGTTTGAATCTGCATTTTGACATTATTTTAAGTAACATCAATCCTTGCGGGCTGTGGTTATGTGACGTTGAAAGCTAAATCTGCAAAATCCTCATATTGTTTCTCTCTAAAGGCTGGAAATAGTAATGATTATGATCTAATCTTAATTGCCAATTTGCCTCACGCTAGCATTGCATCTGTTTTATTCTCTACCCACGATACTGTACATGTCAACTGTTTTGTAGCTCAGCATGACAAAGAGCCTGAAACGAAATTTGTTTTCTGAGGATTTTTATTTTCATACATCTGAACACAAGTCTCTGTAGGAACAAAATGTTTTTTTCTGCAGACAATCCAACCAGATTAGGATTTACAAACAAAAAAACAAAAAAACTCAAAACAAAACCAAAAAAACAAGCATGAAAAGATGTTCAGACTATGAGAAATCACAGCTAAACCTCACCAGATGTCATTGTAAATCTATCAAGCGAGATTCTTTCTTTGGTTTTTTAATAACAGCAGCCTGGATAGGGTGCTCTGACTCGCCCTCTCATGATGAATTTCATTCAAAAGAAGGAGACAACAAGCTGAGCAATAATGAAAAAAATCTGATACAAAAAATTGTTTGCGTTTTTTGTTGATTATGATAATATGATTCAATGATGTAACACAGATGTTGTTCCAACCGCAGGACAACAGACCCATATGGAGTTTTGGTTAAAAACATGGTCGAGATTTGTCAGTGAAAAAAAAAAAAAAAAAGTTTTATCTTTATACTGACTGATAATGGAGAAGTATCGAAAATTGTTCTGCAGGGTTGCTTCTATCATTTTCAATTTGTCCATTAAACCCTTAGGTGATTAAATGTTTTGTCTATAAAATATTAGAAAATTGTGAAATATTTCTATCCTAGTTTCCCAGAGTCTGAGGTGACATCTTTGAATGTCTCATTTTGTCCCACCAAAAGTCAAAAACCCAAAGATATTCAATTTACAATCATAGAAAACAGGAAGGAAACCAGCAGGTGTTTGTTTAATTTAATGTCATTATTTATTTAACACTGAACAATACATTTATTGCATAAAAAACAGCTAAAACATAATTTCTGCCTGATGGTGTAAAAGATAACATAAGAAGTTGTGGGGATTTAAAACATTCCACTTTAAAAACAAGCACAATATAACATCAATATTACAATCAGAAAAAAAGAGAGACTCACTATTTGCCAACTAGGCATCATATCATCAGTAATCTGAACAAAACAAACAATAGGTCAAAATAAGAATTTTCCTTTAATGATGATTGAAGGAAACGGAGAAGCTGAATTTTTGCCTGTTATAGTTGATATTCAGAACTGTTTGTTTCACAGAAATTTTTTCTGTGAAAGTCTGCAGCATTATTGTTTTGGTATCGGTACCTAAATTCAGGAATCATATTGGTAACATAGATGATATGACTTCCATAGTCCATATTTGTACACATTTCCCCACATTCTCTGGTATATATTTGGTGAGCTCAGGACCTCAGCAAGAATTTAAAATAAAGTTCAGTAGGTTTGGGCAAAGTTTGGCTGCGCAGCATAAGTTTATACTGTCTGACCGATTGTCAGTGAGGTTTTAAACAACGATTGCCAAACATTGAATTAATAATAAAAATGCTGTTTCCATGCTGATATGTACTGACTTAGTTGGTTTTGTCTGCGTGACAAGTGTTTGTTCCTGAACTTGTGTTCACAGAAATTGAATACTCCCAGCTGTTAGATGCATTTTTTTGCAGTAGACATTTAACATCTGGTGAGAGCACATTGGCCAATCTACAAGCTATAACTCAATTTAAAACCTATATCAATCTGGCACTTGTTCAACCCTGTTATCATCCAGGAAAAATGTGCAGTTATGACATCAGACCAGTAGAGGACTCCCTGAGCCTCTACTGGAATCAGCTGCTGCTCTGATGCTATGTTCAATGTTAAAGGATCCTGTTTTCTCCCTCTGCCATTCCTTCTTTTCAATACTCCTTTATTAAGTATTGTTGGATGAGGTCATTGCAAACGTCCATGTGCTTTTGTGTGGTATACACCACGTGCTGCACAGATGAAACCACATTATACACATAGTGTAGTTTAAGTACAATACACTAGGACAGAACGTCTCCTTGAACAACCACATCAGATGAACTCTGTTTTAACAGCAGCAGATGCATGACATGTCTAATATTTGCACCACAGAAACAGGAGAGACAATACTTGAGGCTTGGGAATAGATAAATGGGCACTCAAGCATAAGTGGCAATTACATCTCAGATCAGAGATCTATGCGTACCAAGCAACATGGCTGGAGATGTGAAAATTGAAGTCATTTTTCCCCCTTCATTTCTGCAAAAAACAGAATCATTGGATGACATTGTTGAGTGGAGTTCAACTCGGTGTTTCACAACATCACAAAACAAGTTACATTTTAATTACTTTCCCATAAAATGCATTTTTCTCCCAAAATAATGCCCATAATTCTCCAAACAAAGTTCCATGATCTACAGCAGTTGTCTGAAACTACATACAAATGTACATATCATAGTGTGATGTTGGCAGGTCTACTCTGATTTGACAAAAACCAAAGGCTGGTGATGAATTAAGTTATTTAAACTTGTGAATATGCACACATACATGACCAAATTATCTGCTTCTGCTTAGTACATCAGAAAAAGACAAGCATATAAAAAGATAAGACATTAACAAATGTCCCCTGTGTCAGGAGTTATGCTAGAACCCAGATGCAGATACAGAGACAAAGCAGCAGTTTATTGACCAAGGCGGGGTGAGCAAACTAGGCAGGGTGAGGTGGGAGTCTCTTTCTAAGTAGTGGAGTGTGAGGGCTGGCTGGCCGGCGAGGCTGGCTAGAAGGTAGGAATCTTGGCTTTGAGGGACTTGGAATTGGCAGGCAGAGCAAGAAGAGCAGGAGATCTGGAGACAGGCAGAGAGAAGTTAAAAGCAAAATGGTTGCTAGATTAACAGGCTTAAGGCTAAATGCTAAGGTAAGACCTACGGTACGCAATTTAACAATCCAGCAGGGAATTGAAGTCTGGTGTCTCCTTAAGAGGTAGGGATGGTTGATCAGGAACAGGTGCATGATTACCAGCAACACACTCACTCAGTCCCAAACTCAGGTGAGAAATGCAGGTTTAATGACACCCTGGACGCCTATTTCTGTAAGGAAAATTAAAAATGTCAAATGTCAATGTCAAAATTAAAAACAAGGTTGTGGTAAATCATAATTATGAGCAATAACTATTATAATTTTGACTCAGCATGAGTATTTTATCTTGTCAAAATTATGAGAAGAAAATTTTAACAAATTTTAGTCCAAATGAAATAAAACAAAGAAATTCTGAAGTGTAGGTCTGAAATACAAGATAAGAAGTTAAAAAAAGATTTTTCAAGTCAAAACTATGAATTTGTTTTTGTTTTTTAATTATGATTAACTTTAACTTCTTTTTTTCTGACAGACTTGGCTTCCACACTTAAGGTACAATGTGGAAGATATGGCCAGAATTTCAGTATAAAGCATTCAAAAAGGTTGTTGTTGTTCCAAACTCACTAAGTACTAGCTGCACAGCTAGCTAAGCAAAGTAGCTAACGGCCATTACAGCTAGCTGCAGTTAAGCCGTTACTCTGGTGATATACTGCCCCCTATTTGCTTGTAAGATGAATTTGACAGCTGGCTAAAATCTTGCAAATATTACAGTAGTGTTGTAGTACTCGTGACTGGTCTTGGTCTTGAGAGCGGTCTTGAGACCACTTTTGATGGTCTTGGTCTTGTCTTGGACTCGACCGCATTTGTACTCGGCCTTGTTTTAGTCTCGGACATTGAGGACTCAGGATTTTATTTCAAGACCAGTCAAGACCATAACTTTGGGAATATAAATAAATTGCTTTTGCATTGTCTGATTTATTTGTTAACATCCTAACTTTGATTGGATGTAAAATGTATTGCTTCAAATGCAATTAATAACCCTAACTAAAAATGTGTTGTTCCGGATAACGACTGTCCCCCCCTCCCCGCTATGCTGACGTTGATTTCAGCTCTTAGTGTTTGAATCTGGGTGTTTTAATGGGAATGTGGATCTTTCAGATCAATTTGAAGTACCTATGCTCTCGTTCCACATTTTAATGTGTGCCATGTAATGTGGGGAACTTGTCTTGGTCTTGACTCGGACTCGCCCTCTCTCGGTCTTGGTGTCGACTGGTCTCAGCCCCTAAAAGTCTTGGTCTTGGTCGAGTTTCGGTCTCGATAAACTCTGGTCTTGGTCTTGACTTGGTCTCGGTTTGGGTTGGTTTTGACTACAACACTAGTGGAACTACTTTCCATCTTTAGTAGAAACTGCCTTGAAAGCACAAATCGCCATTTGGAAAAACAAAAAAGTGAAATGAGGAGAGAGGAGCTGTAAGATTTATCACAGGTACAGTAACTGTACTGTAAGTAGCCTCTTACAGGCTCATTATATTTATCAGATACAGCCGGAGTCAGGGCTCCTCCAGGGCTCCTCCAGCTCAGTATCACCTCTTAGACAATGTGACACTGCCATTTAGGAGTGTGACAAAAGAGGAGCTGTGTTGCCATCTATTGCTCCCTCTGCTGGCAAGGGTCCCTAGACATTAAAAATAAAAGCTGAGCCTTTAAAAAAAGCTGAGCCTTTAAGCCAAATGTTGCAGCGATAGTAGCTGCTTACCTTCGCATTCTGGTGCACTGGATGTAAATGACTTGCTGCTTGGCCCTGTGCTGCTGTGACACTCAGCCTATAAATAAACTCTAGATTCCTCCTGGCTATCTGAAGGTCCTTTGCACTTGCTCTCTCTCTCTCTCTCTCTCTCTCACACACACACACACACACACACACACACACACACACACACACACACACACACACACACACACACACACAACAGGGAAACAATAACCCTACTCCTGTGACTAATGAAATCTGCTGACAACGTATCTTAGCAGGTCAACAGCAAAGACCCTCGACCATGTAAAGGTCCATAAGAGGAGCTTAATTAGTGACAAATGCATGTCCTAAGAGGAATACTGACCTTCATCATGGCCAGGAGTCTCTTGTTTTGAGAAATTTGGGAGTTTTTGTTCAGTAATTGTTGCGGCTGCTCTGCGAAAGTGAAGCAATATGGAGTTTGTCATATTGAGATTGAGCCAGACGGTGATCAGAGACACATAAGGTCAGAGCCTGGGGGCCAGAGGCCGACAGCTGAATCTCACATTCTTCACTGCAGTCAGACAGACGGCCGCATCCCACCATCTGTACCACCCTGCTCTTTCACACACACACACACACACACACACACACACGCACACACTAACCTACCTACAACAAACAGGAAAAAAGTGTCATCTTAAATCCTGAAACTCAGACACACAAAATAATGCAGATGGATTGTTCTTTAAAAGTCTCAAATGTTTTTCAAATACATATGCTTTAAGTAATTTGACATTTTGGGATAAAACAAACTAGATTAGAAACTACATTAAAATTAATGAGCTTAAGGTGTGCTAGAATCTGTAGTTATTGGTCTCCTGTATCTGCGACGTTACAACAGAGCTACAAAGTCTATGTAGGAAGGAGGTTGGTGTAGATGGATGGGTCAAAAAATCATCTGACTTTAACTCAGAAGACTGCTGTTCAACATATTTCTTTTAAAACATGACCACAATCAACCCCTAACCCCAGGTGTTTATTATTGTAACCAGGATGACAAAGGTTTAACCCATACAACGTTTCTCTATACTCAACCGAGCTGTTTTGGTGCCTAACCTAATCAAACCATAGTGTTGTCCCATTATGAAACTGTATTTATAACACTGAAAGGCACAGACAAATGATGTTGTTCTGCTGAAAGGGGTGTCCGTTCAGAAAATGCTTCTGTGTGTCATTCTACATCTTTGATCATTTAATTTTGAGCTCTTGTTGGAAAACACATGTGTACCAAAACATCAAGTTATTCCTTTAAAATGGTTTTCACTGCATGAGGATAAGGCCAAGCTCTTCTTTGCATAACAGGCATTAAACTAGACTCTGAACGATGGACTGCTCCTTTGATTCAAATGTTGCAATCCTGCTGGGTTTCCAACCTCCTGTAAACTCTATCACTTGTGAAGATTTTATTGATTAGATTGATTAGTTAACAACACCGAGTTCATTTGTGATGCGCTGACTAAGGTTGTCTGTGAAGACTCTCAGTCATCAGGGTCATAGTTGCCCAAGGAAGGTTTATTCAAGGGCAACTGGGTATAACATCTTCCAGTATCTTCAACTAAGTCCAGTTGCCTTTGATTTTAGCTTTACTGACTAAAAAAAAAAAGTTGACACTCTTTCACACTACAGAGTCTAATTTTAAAAGAGGAAAGAAACAGCTGGAACAACAGAGTTAAGTAGCTGTTTTGAAAAATAGAAATAGAGAACTGGACACCTTGAACAATTGTGTTCTAATAAAACACATAGGGGATGCATGACTATTCTTACATCAAAGCAGACTAACAGAGCCACATAAAGTGATCTCAGAGTGTCAACTAATGACTCTCTAAGGTTTTTAGTTGAAAATGAGACGATCATTCCCACCTGACATCTCGAAGACTCCAGCCACTCTCTTGTTGAGATGCCTCTATTTTATGCCTGTTTAGCCTTTGTGGCCCTTAATAAGCTACACACTTCCACTGAAGCTGAGATTAAAGGCATTGTGGGTCCCTCTTTGTGTCACGCCTTGCAACAGACATCTGGACTCCTCTTCTGTTCCCCAATTTCCAGTCCTATTCAAGGGGGACAAAGGAGAGCAGGCGTCTGACCGTCCAAAAGTCACTCTCCATCATGTTGTGCTCTCACAGCCTGACACGGAGACAATGAGGTGGAGGGAGAAGAAGCAATGACACAGATGAACCGGTCTGTGCTGGAGGAAAGGGAGTTAGTGGAACAGAGCCCCCCGACCCTACCCGAGAGGAAGACCCAGCCGGGCACCAGAGGCTCCAGCAGGGCCAGATTGTGGAGGAGTGGGTGTGAAACAGCAGCTGCTTAATAAATCAAAGTATGGACGCTAAACAGCAGGACTACAACGACCCGGAGAAGTGAGGAAGCAGGATAACTCTTAGCATGCACAGTCAGTGTTCTCCATCATCATCAGCAGCAGCTGCAGCAGTGACAATGACCATGATGATGAAACTGAGAAAGTGTCGGCGGTTGTGTTGAGGTGTCGATATTGCTTTGCAGTGTGATAATTAATAAACAATTGGCAGTTGTCAGCATTTTTGAGTGTCAAGTCCAACTTATTCATACAGCACATAATCACATATTTTCCTCACTGGGCTTGACAATCTGTACATCATCGTACAAGATCTTCTATCATTTGGTGCTTGATTTTGAGAAGGAAAAACTTTTACAGGAATAAAAAAATGATCTCACAGGCAAGCATTTGGAATAATCATCATGAATCTCCAACAGCCATGCTGGAGAGTGTGGAGAGGAGAATACAGATCACACTCAAGTACACTGGGAGTGTTAGGAAAAGGGAACATTTGGGGATAATGTATGAGCAGTGTTAGAAGTGTTACTAGGTCACGAGATACACAAGATATGTGTAGGTAGCCAGACATGGGAAGATATACAACGTGAGGAATAATGTCTTGTCAAAGAAGCAACCAAGAAAGCTGTCATAAAGAAATAGTTAAGAGTGAACACCCCTACAAGTGGCTGTAAAGAGATAGCATAAGGAACGGCTCACATGTGATTTGAGGATTCAGACATTGGAGTTTAGGCTTTAAATGGGTGGCTTATGAAGGAAAATACATTGAATGAGAAATAAAAATTATATTAAATTAGTATTAAAAAGTATAATATAAAAGGAAAAAAAAGAAATTATATTATTTACCACACTGACACTAATTTGTTTGTGGAACGTCAGGATAAAATCTTTACTAATAATGTGTTTTCCCTCAAATCATCCAGTGACCCCTCATGTAACCAAGACCTCCAAGAAGCCTCATTTTAACTTCAATAACACTCAATCTAATTTTTAAAGACTTATTTTAAGGACTTTTACTTTGTATTTTTATTTGCCATCAGGGCATTTGCTCAAACATAAGATTTTAGATTCAAATCCAAATTCCCAACCTAAAACCTTAAAATCAATTTTATTCATGACCTAAAACTAAAATACAAAATCCACGCTCACTTTATGACTTCTATTTTGACCCTAACACAGAAAATCTGTTTAAAACAGGACCAGAAAATATGTCCATCATTCTGTCTTATTGCTAAATATTTGGCACACATGCACGCCCACAGGAGGCAGATGTCTCTGTCTCTTTAAAACAGTGACTGCTGGAGGTTGGTGAGGATTTGGTGCTGATAGGAGGGAGGGCGCAGCTCAGCTTCGCATGTGCAGCGCTTCATTTTCGCTCAAACTGACGCCGCAACCTGAAACTGCTCAGATCAGAGCAGGGAGACACACAGGAATTATTTTATTTATGACCGGGCTAAATATAGTTAAACCTCTTTTTTTGTTGTTGTTGTTTTGAGCAGCAGCAGGACATGTCTTGTGTGTGTGACCATGCGGTGATGAAGAAGTGCTGCTGCTGAGTTTTGTTGGGTTTCTCCGGGGCGGTGCTGCTACTGCTGCTGATATCATCCTGCTGCTGTCATGGGTTTCTGGGAGTGACATCAAAGTTTTTTAAGGGATGATTTGACTTGCTTGAAATATTCCATCTTAGGCTCAGGCTCCAAACCGGCTCCGTTTACCAGGTTTAATTAATTTTTGCGATCTTTTGGCTGGCAATTTGATTTAATTGCTTAATTTGAGTGGACTGTAAAGAGGCTGCAGACTACAGAGGATCGGACACCGGGAGAGTGTGGAGATGAACTTTGGGCATTTACTACTTGTGTCTGTCTCATTGATCACCATCACATCAGGTAAAAAATAGATATAATTAAGCAAAAATATCTTCTAAGGTACTTCCTCTTTCTCTAGCTCCCGCCCTACACACACACACACACACACACACACACACACACACACACACACACACATACACATACACATACACATACACATACACACACACACACACACACACTCATAGCCCATATTGCGTGACAGCCTCACATTGTATTTGACTTGTCTTATCGTGTTTTCTGTCCCTCCAGATGGATGTAAATGTTGTGTTTGTGTTTAGCTGGATTTCAAACACGTTTCCCAGACAGCTGTGGGAACTGAGCGCATCCTCCTAACAAAATGAATTATACAGGGAAATGTCACACACGCATTCATTTGCAATATATAAATATCATTGTTGAATGCCAAGGAGATGCACATTTTGTCAGTGTCTCCCAGAGCACTGAGTTGGTCACACAGGGAGGCCATAGGGCAGCAGGAGAGGTCAAAAAAGTGAAACCATTTAACTCACACATCTTTCAGCTATGAGCACATAAATCTTCAGGGACCCTTCCCCCAAAACATGTTTTAGAGCATGCACACATTAAAAATGCTTTTAAAAGCTCATTTTGATTACCTTTTGAGAAAGGGATTACATTTTTTAACCATTGCTCTAATAACAGTTCAGTACATTTCCTAGCCTTAATCCAAACAAAAAGCAGGACTCAATTCATGAGAGTGCAGATGTTTTTTTGAATTCTCAGAAATATTGCAGTATATCATAGTTGATCATGTATTAAAGATCTGAATGCCGTGTTTCAGTTTTAATCTTTTAGCAGATTATATTGAATTTACATGAAATTAACCAATACATTTTCATTGATGATACAAACTACATATTTTACCTTAGAATCTGACATAATATATTTTTGAGGCCAATGCTTATATATATTGGCTAATGTTAATTTATTTACACAAACACATAACATAGGCTACACAACATTTTTGATAGAATCCCTTAAAGGTAGCCTGAGTTTTTGACCACTAGTAATGCAACGGAGTAAGGTTTTTACAAGAAGGTCCCTGTATTGTTAGTATCTTGCACGAGTAGTACATATTGGTTTGATATGTCTATGCAAATACCACAAGATCAGTAACTGTTCTAAGCTCACAGTCCGCTCACACAGGTAGAATGTGTCCCACTTCACAGCATGGTTTTTATACCCTGCCCTGCAGTCGCCTGCAGCTCACGTTTGACTATCAAGTCTGAGTAAGTCAACCACAGTCATCATTTGGCTGTTTGGCAGCTAACTGCTCCTCTAAATTCACCAGCTAAAAAAATGTTGATAAAAGCAGGTTAAGTGAACTAAGACAATATTTTACAAGCTGTCAAACCAAAAAAAGCTGGCAGTTGATAAAACGTTTCATTGAGCTGAGGGAAACTGCAGATTTGGGCGATGATTCTCTGTGAGACTGTCACTACGAGTGACCCCTTTCACATACAAGTTGTCATGTGAGCCCTTGTTAATTTAAAAACTATTGATTATAGTAGCTTTAAAGAATTGTGACGAATTGTAGTCTTCTCCTGCAGATGTTTCAACTGTTTCAAAAATATCAACTGTCAAAAATATCAACTGTTTCAAAAATATCTATGGCATTTCAGTACTGCCAATTTCTTGTCCTGTATAGAATTAAATCTTAATACAAGTAAATATGAAATAAGCTGTTAATTTGTCAGTCTAGCTATATTTTACATCCTCATTGATACTATAATTTCACTATAAATCCTAAGCTCTGCGACTCCTCATGCCACTTGCTCTGCTTCATTATTATAAAATGGTGCCATCTCCACATTAAAGGTACTTTTCAGCACCCACACCATTTGCCCACATCCATTAATGTGGAGATATTTTCTCTCATTCTCATCACTACTATACTGCACATTCCCATAAGGTGATGTGTATTTTCATAAAAATACTTGAGAGAGGATGATTCAAATGGGCTCCATGACCTCAGCGGGATATGTGTTGAGACAAATACCCCACTGGTAGAAGTTTTCCTGTTATCCTTTCCTATATAAAGGAAATAAGAAATGTGTGTGTTAAAGCGAGCTATGTTTTGTTTGTGTTCGCGTGTTAGCCCAAAAACGTCTCTGAAGATGCATGGTGGGGGTTTTGTACGTGTGTTCTCATACCTCAGTTTGATTGTAAGCAAAAACAAAAACACTCTCCATCACAAATTGCGCTTGATTTAACACAGCAGCTCTTTCTCACACACAAACCAAATCTCAATTAAGACGTCATCCGTGTGGACCCTAATACACCTCATTGAAATTTCAGTTATCTTTAGCTGCATTCAGACTTAACTGTTGTCATGCTCAGTGTGGAACTAATCGATGTTAAACAAGCCTTCGCTGGTGATTTGTGTCCACTCTGTCCTGCTGCTTATTACAGAGTGACAAATATGGCTGAAGGCTGACTAAAGCCTCGCACAGTCCGTCTTAATGAAACAAGCGTGGATGATGAAACCACTATATGCCACAGGCTTGAGTCATGTTGCCGGATGTTGATGATGTCCCACTTCTGGTACAGTCGGTGATGACATCATTTAGAGATTAGATTACAGGCGAGGAGGAGAGTTGCCAAATAAAGGCTCAAAAAGCCCAGACTGTTGCCAGAAGAAATTCAGACCTGACTTCTCTGCTTTAAATGTGGTTTGCTGTGGCATGTTATCACCCTCCCGCAGAGATTACTTGGCAATGTCACAAGAACTCCTCGAATGTTTTGGCCTTTTTAAGTATGCAAATGAATTGAAATTGAAAAAGACACCAGTGAATCTCTGCAGACAGCCACCAGCCCCACAGACAAGCTGCCAGCCTTCTGCTGCTGTCTCACTTTAGCTGTAAAGTTAGTCTCTGAGCAGTCTGCCTAACAGGTAGATAGTTGTGTTTTTCCACCAGATATCAAGCTGGGAGCTCAGACAGGTCCAGCTTCTTGTATGTGTTTCCCTCCGAGTCTGGCTGTCGCTAAAAGGCACCAAGATCTGAAGCAAAGCAGAGATGTCCCCTCTGCGGCTTTGTTGTTTTCACACATTAGCATGACAGCAGTACACTTCTGCCCCTGGGGAGGATGCAGGGTTAATATTCAGAAATGCTAATTAATGAAATGCCCTCGTTATGTAATGCCGCAGTTAGGAGCCAAGAAACGCAGAATATTGCCTGAATCAACGAGGTTTTCAAGACGTGATGTACATCACCCCCTCAGCTCCTACCCTACTATGTGTGTTCGATGAGGCAGAAATGTAGGAGATGCCATGAGCAAACATGTGGGCATGCGTCAGAGTTTGTAATTAGGACCAATGCGATAACTTGTCTATCAGAGCTGCGTGCGGCACTAATGGGCTTTCATATGACTGCTTGTTTTCCCTGGATTTTGTCATTTGCTTTGTGAATAAATGAAGACGTTCTCACAGATTACGTGCAATCATGACAATTACCACATCTAATCATGCTTAAGCACACAATCAGATCATAATGAGTTAAGTCTGTAGCTCTAATTCTATTAATACCGCTGAAATAGAGAACAAAGAATCCTGCACATTGTCCATCACTTGTACTCACTTCAGACCTTCATCAGGTAAAGCACCACACATACAGCCTTTCGGCTGTAGGCTCTCACCCGGAAAAAGCCGGCATTAAGAGAACCGCTGCAACACTTCTCGGTATGCATACAAATGAAAGCGGCTATAATCAATGTTTTTATAAAAGCAATGTATTAATAATGTTAAAGGGATTGCTCATAATGATGCACCTACAAGAATTATTACCTGAATCTGCAGCTCTCCTTGGCTTTACTGAGCTTTATTGCAAGTTTCAGCTCATTGTTTAGCTGTCCGGCCCCAACTATCTTGGTTTACTCCCATGGCTCTCGTAGTGTTGTTTTTGGCTGAAGCAGGCAGCTCTTTTCAGTCAAAAGGGTCTAAAAACCCACTGTACAGTACCTGCTCAGCACCAACAACAGACAGACAAAATTAGCTACTAGCTGGTGAGCATAGTGAAGTACTTAGTGGCTTAGAATATTAGACTTACATTTGCCAGGTAGAAACAAAAACAAGACTCCAAATGAATGATGTTGCTCTGTAACTGCTGGATGTGTCAAAACTGTTTGCCCAAGTGGACATAAATTCTATGGTTACAGATTTAAAGTCAATGAGCTCTTCAAATATAAAAAACAAATGCCATACAGAGAAAACAAACACAGGAAATTTCCCAATATTACTGACAGTAGGTTCACATCACACAATAAAGCTATCTAAGGGCATTAAATATTTTTTAAATGCCTGTAGTAGACAAAGGTAGAAAAGGACACTAAAGGAAATCTAAAAATGGGAATGCAGCTAAATATTCACAATCATTCATATCAACAAGAACAAAATACCGGAAACAATACTGGAACAAAAAATGTGTATACAATATATCAATAAGACAAATGTATCTTAACAAGAACACCTTAACAGTCTTCTCATTAGGTTTTAGATGAATACCAGCAATCTATCAAGGGAGCTGTCAACATATGCTGTATGCACACTAATGAGAGGGTCAATAAATAAATATAATAAATATTAGAAGGGACCGCACCTATAAAAACATTAACAAAAAGAGGCAGCGAAACATGTTAATTTTATACCATCCGATATGATGAAAGTGTTTTATAAATCATATAAAGGGGGAACATATCTGTTTCAATTTCAGTATCACGAGTAGAGATGTTAAATTTACTGTATTTCCCATTGAAAACCACCTCTGCCTCTCAACCCAACACATTAATTTGTGCACAGGATAGCCTTGAGAGTGTACTAAAGAGTGATAACCTTGCATGAGGCTGGCACACTCATTCACAAAGCCCCTCCATATTGGACGACAGCTCAAGGTTGCCTGCCATTCACTCTTATGGATTTTCTTGGCCCTCTTTTGCCACTCACGCCGAAGGTCTGTGAGGTTTGTTAAGATGTGTTTAAAAAGGTTTCATTGATTCATCTGCTCTGACACGGCTTTGGCACAAAGATGATGCATGTCACCGTAACTTCCGGGGGTTTAACAATGATTTGTTTTGTATTGTAACATTCAATACAAGCATTGTTTTTAGCAATACATATACTCAGTTGCACATTTAAGCTCCTATTTGGATAAAAAATATATTGGTTGAACTCTGTTCTTCTCTCATCTATTGAAAATGCTGTAATTTGCTACAACATAGCAATCTAAGCTGTGAATTGTGACACCAGTTTAAATGTAATGAAGCAGCAGTTTGTGAAATATCTTTTTCTCGGTTTATGTAATTTGTTCTGAAGATCTACTACATGAGCAGCTGATATCCTTCCCTACTTGTTCATCCTTTATAAACGTGAAAGCGGTTTCACACCAGAATGCCCTAGATTAATATTTTTCACAAAAATCAAGTAAAACTCTCACCTCAAACTAAATTCCCACATGCACTCGGAGATCTCTGAGGAGCTACTGCGGGCTCTAATGGGCCGCGTTCATGATCCGACTAAAAACATACCTTCACAGAGGTCCCCATTATCGCCCGTTTATTTTTCCATGTCACAAAACTGGCAGCATTTCTTTTTGCTGAAAGGTGCTTTCAACCACTGCACTACAATCTTCCTGTCACGAAGCTGACATTATTGCAAAAATATTTTTTCTCACAAAGAAAATGTGTTGCTGTCGTGCTCAAGGTGGCATAGACTTCTTACTGATTGCACACTTGTCAGAAGAGCAAGTTGTTGCTTGTCACTTTGACCACCTGAAGGTGTTTGCTGTTTTTGACAAAACTCTTTTCTCTGTAATAGATTAGGATGGTACCACATTGACTCTGTTGCATAGCTGTACCATGAAACCTCACTAATAAGCCCCGCACCTGTGTTTCTGAATTTAAATCACAACTGGACAATTTCTTCCAAGTTGACGTAATTGCTTTTGATATTTTCAAAGGCGTCCTGATTAAAATATACACTCACCAAATAAAATGAATAAGCAAAAATTTGTCATAGTGACATTCATGCCATTCAAACAAACTACCAGCAACAAGGACACAGAGTACAAGTACAGATGGAACTTATAACAGTGGAGAGGGAACATCACAAAACAGAGAGCCTCGACTACAGCAGCTATAAATGTGTACAATAAAGGATTGAAATTACCCATCATTAATGGTTAATGGTGTTGTTAATGGCAGACAGATGGTTTTATTGTGTGGTTCGAATTAGCATGTGAGTAATTTTGAGTGTGTATATATATATATATATATATATATATATATATATATATATACATATATGAACCTTAAAGCTAAATATACAAATTTACAAATGATTTTATTCTACATTGGTTAAACTTTTTTTATTCAGGAATTCTCATTGAGGTCAACACACACAGCCACACTAATTAAAACAATCACATATATTATTAAAAATATGAGCTAGTACAACTTTATAGTCCCTCAGAGGACATTACATTAAAGCTGCACTGGTCATTTTTTTATGTTAACAGTGAATCAATGGGTCCCCAGACTATTACCATGAGACTCTGCACTTCCCCTCACCTCTAGAGAGAGTTTTAGTGTCTTTCAGCTCATTGTGGTGGGTTTATGGCTCACAACGTTACTGTTTTGGCTCAGTTTCACAGCTCTCAGCAGTGATGTTTGCAACCACAGCAGGCAGCTAATTTCAGCAAAGAAGAAATAACACAGTACACTATCTAACACCAAACAGCAGACAGACAAAGTTAGCGACAAGCTGGTGAACATAGTGGAGCATCTATGAAAAATCTACAAAGGAAGGAGAAGGATTAGTTTGAGATGAATTTTGTTAAGCAGGCTCATCATAGTCCTGTAAAATGTGCGGCATGTTGCTTAATATGTGTAAAGAAAAGTCTGAATTCGAGACCCTTAAATTAATTTTCTCTGAAACATGATCGTTGTGTGCTATAAAAGTAAGCTGAGGGTCAATCAATAAACTCAAACATTTAATTTGATGTACCATCTTTATAAAGTGAAGTCAGAGAATCAAATCTGGAGCTCAGGTTCTGTCTTGTGCCTACCATTTCTGTTTTAAGATTTTGGTTTCTGATTATTGAGCAATAATTTGACAACCAGTTTTGTAAAATGTTCAAATTGAGTCACAGTTTAAAGTGGCATTCCACTGATTTCTCACACATTGAAGATCAGCTCACTTGCCATGAGTAGTACCACTCAGATGTGACAACAGCTATAAAATGTGTTGTTTGACTTTGGAGGAACTATGTCAAGTCACTATGACGTCATAGCAATGTCATGAGGGTTACCTCGGTTTGGGCTTGGAGACCTTAAATGTTTAGCAGAAAGCCTGTGTTAAAAAATCTGGGATGTGGAATTTAAAAGCCTGGGTATTTAATGGCGAGTGTTATAATAAAAGTAGACAATTAGTTGCATTATGGGAAGGGTAGGATCCAGTGTTTTTGGAGCTTGACCCAAAGAACAGAAGTTGTTTAACATGATTGCCTCCGTTTTAATACTAGATGTTTTTGAATTTGCTACTTGGATTTTGACCGTTCTTCCTTTTTCCCCAAAACGATACAAACTTCATGAAATGAAGAGTAATCTTCTAAGAGGTCAACTCTCTCGCAGTTATGATAGAAGAGTTCAGAGTGATGTAACTGTGTTACATGAGTTTCGATTTGAAACGGCCAGTGAATCCTTTTGCATGCTTTTAAAACATGGTTCACCACCAGGACGCCACTAGGCTATAAAGACACTGCCTCAAAATCAAAATATATTTTCTGTGGACAAACACTGTCAGATGTGTCAGTTTGTACTCTCCACAGATTCCTTACAGATTAATAAAATATAATCTAAATTCCATTATAATATCTTAAAGGATTAGTTTACAGGCCAAGCATGGAATGATTTGTGCTTGTTGTAAACAAAGTGTGTGTTTTTGTCAGAACTGACTGGAGGTGCTATGGCACATTTTAATGGCTCGATTAGTATTCATCCACATCGTGCATTAGCGTTTTGAGCTGTCCCGGTTTGAGACCCCGGGGTGTTAGCTGAGAGCTCTCAGATTGCTCTTTAGATGTTTACTTCAGGTTTATGCCATGATGGCGACTCCTGCCCCGCATGGATCAAATCAGTTCACGAAAAGACATAAATCTGCTTATAGCTGAAAGTGAGGGTTTATCCTGATGCCTCAGATTTAAGTATAGCATGTGCAACAACATGTGTGTCATTAGGTTACTCCTGACTGCTCCTGACCAGTGATAAAGGAGGATTTTCATGCTGTCTAGATTATGTGCTGAAAATAATGCCTCAGACAGAGCAGAACAATAATCAGTGGCACAGTGACCATTTCATTTTCTTTTTTTCCCCTTTTTTTAAGTGTGAGGTAGACCATCTGTTCCTCAGAACCAAACTAAAAGCAGTGGCATTTTGAATTATTCATTTTTCTGTAACACACTGTTAGAGACATTTGGTCTTGCTCTAAAAGCTTACCTTAGGACTTAGACTTGAAGCAGTGTGTCTTTCCCTCACAGCGAAGGGAAGATAGTAATGGATCCCCAGTGAGGGGGATGTGGGAGTTATCTATATCTCTCTGCCTTGCTTATTCTCTCTACTCAGGCCTTTCTCGCCTTAAATACATAGATCTCGCTGTCTTAGTCTTGGCTTTCCACCAGCTATCATCTCCACCTCTGTAACAATCCTGATTGACACAGAGATTGGCCATTACCATATCACATGGGTGATTGCGTCCTCTGTACAGGTGGTGTCTTGTGTGAAAATACTCTGATATATATATATTCTGTATATGTATTCTCTTTACCAGTAGGAAATATTGGCATACTGTTTTGTACTGTTTATTGTCTTGCTATTTGCAGAATATAGCAAGAACAAATAGATATAAAATTGAGTGATCTTAAAGGCTACAGGTTGATTTTGGAAAATGTGATGTGTTGCCTTGAATTCAGAGTCACCCTTCAAAGAGAGATTACCCATGATTTTCTGCTTTGCTACACATACATTTTCCAACACGCAACCAGCAACTCTAAAGGGAGATATTCATGCATTTCAAATGGCTTTGCTGCTGTCTGTCCTGATACAAAGAGATTATATGTTTTCGTGAATGGTAGGTGGTCAGATGGATAGATAACATCTGGTCTTATCTCCACTTCACAGGGTCCCGGGCACGGTTTGAAGACAGCGCACCTCGGATCGTGGAGGACCCCTCGGATTTGACTGTCTCCAAGGGGGAGCCTGCCACCCTCAACTGCAAGGCAGAGGGCAGACCCACTCCCAGTATAGAGTGGTATAAGGATGGCGAGCGGGTGGAGACGGACAAAGATGACCCCCGTTCTCACCGCATGCTCCTGCCCAGTGGCTCCCTCTTCTTCCTGCGCATCGTACACGGGCGCCGGAGCAAACCAGATGAAGGCGTCTACACCTGTGTGGCCCGCAACTACCTGGGAGAGGCCATTAGTCGTAATGCTTCACTGGATGTTGCCAGTAAGGCTCTATTGATTCATAGTTCTGAAAGTGTGTGAGTGTGTCTCTTTTTCTGATGTGTGTGCATGTATAGTGTGCAGATACTTCGCAAGTTGTGCCCCAGATCTTTTTGCAGCCGTCTGGCAGCTTTATGGATGCCCACTGGAGAGTTGGCTATGCTTAAAAATAATGAAACAACCAGGCTGTAGGAAGCAACCCCTAAAAAGATGCTGGTGTGAGTGGAGATACATTCCTGTGGATTTGTTTCTAATTTTAGGTAACTGTGACAGTAATGTATTTTGTCTGTGTTTTAGGCATTTAATTACTGCTTGAGGGGAGTCATCCCAATAAATATATAAACATTTTAGCTACTTAGCTGCTTAGCTGACCAATTTAGTGTAACCGGCTAACCCGAGTACGTACTGCGCGGTCCTGACTCGAACCGGCGACCTCGGGTACGGGAGGCGGACACGCTGACGAGGAGGCTGAAACCCATGGGCCCTAGCGTCGTTGCCAGTGCGTCTCTTTAGGTCTCGGGGAGTGAGGTTTACTCACTGCACTGCCTCGCAGGCTTCCGTTACATTAGCAAACAAGTTACATGGGTATAATAACAACAATATGACATGTTTAGTTAATCGAAGTTGTATATTCTACTTTAAGAGTCTGTGAAAGGCTGAACTGACACTATAGTGTACACTAAGTTTTGACTTTAAATGGAAAATCTGGAATTTTCTCTTTACCTGGTTGTCAATTCTCATTATCGTTGTCCATTGTAAGTATTGGACATGACTACATTTAAACACACCGATCAGATACTCTGGATAAGTATGTATGCCTTTTGACAATATTAAGCAGATTGATATCAGTCACGCCGTGACTGATTTACATCAAATTTGTATCATTTTAAAATGATGTTTTTCTGCAGTAACTATCATTCAGTCATGGTGGGCCTGACCTCATCTGAACTTACATAAAATAATTTCAGATTTTGTATACAGATTTCAAATAATTGAAATAGACAAGTCTATCTACAAATAGACAATTAAATCAATTTACAGTTTCGGCAGATACCGTGAATTGAGAGATAGGAATCAATATAAGGGGAGAAAAAGTTCACTTGCCACCTGTGTTGCAAAGATTTGGGGAAACACAGATTCAAGATCAGCTTCAATCGATGCGCCTCCTGCAACATTCAAAACACTTCAGTTTAATTGAAATAAAAACATTACTTACCTCAAACACCTGTCTTTGTGTCATAGTTGATCCATTATGCTATGCAGCTCACTGCAACAGGATGTTCAGGGGACTATTTGCTGTGTTTGCTGTCGGTCAGACTCAATGACAAGTGTGAGATCATTTCTGTTAAACTGAAGTGTTTTGGTAAGGGTTGTGCTTCTCGCCCTGGCCAGTGTCTGAGTTTCCCACATCTCTTTAATTAAGGTGGTGAATAAAATGTTATTATAACTAATAGACAAATGTATGATAAATCCAGGATGACAAATGTTGAAATCTCCCCTTAAATGACTTCTACCTGCCTAACCTTAATATATTTTTTATTATTGATTTTTTAAATTTTTGATTATGACTTTCTGATTTATGAGTTTATGCCTTCAAATGTCTGATATTGTCTGATGAACAATCCAATACCAAAAATATTCAGATAGGATGGAAAATCATCACCGGTGTGAAACTGGAACCAGTACATTTTTGGGCATCTTTGCTTCAACAGGTCTACAGAAAATAAACCGTCACAAATCTATTATATTGAGAAATGTAGCACAACCGCTGTGGAAGCTTTGGCAGCCAGATTATAATCACAACCCCTGAGAGTCCTCTCTGTGTGCAACAATAAGATCATGTGTGTGAGCACGCATGTATGGCTCTGTTTTCTTTGTACGGACGTGTTGCCTGCTGCTGAAGAGCATAGCAGGGGAGTATGAGCTTTCCCCTGTCTTTGTGAAAGTGCACTGAAGTAAAAAAAACTCCCACTTGGAGCCCTGTCTATTATTTCCCCTCCTCTGTCTAGGACACGTGCCATTGTCTTCCTTCCTTCATAATTGTGCCAGTGTGTCTCGGCCCTGGGCTGAACCGCAGCACTCTTTGGTATGAGGAAATGGATTAATCAGTGGGTTGATTAGGGGAAGGGGCATTACAGATTAGCAAGGTCGAACTGTCCTCGTTAAAGAAAACACAAAACAGCAATTTGAGCGCAGTCTTATCCTCCACCATATGGAGGCTTCCTTACTGTCAGTGTGTGAAAGGGCTCATGGCTGGCTAATCTCATGTGTAGCTCGTGTCCAAAAATAGGGACAGCCTCCTTAGATATACTGTATATTGGGAACCATAAGTAGCTGCAACTTACGCAACTATCCAAGCTGGGAGAAGATATGATGCTTTTACTATCATATTGCCTCTCTTAAATTGTTGGTAATGACGTTTAGCGTTGTGTGCAGCCGGAGATTACAACACAGTCATATTGGTGAAGGGGTGACTCACCTGCAGGCATTGAGTGACTAACCATATTAATAAGTGCCTGTTTTGCCTTCTCTAGCCTCAGGCTAGAGAGGGCATATGCTAAAACAGCATGGTGGTGGTCTTAGACTCCCCCCTCCCCTCTGTGTGAGGTTGTGCTGACTGTGGGGTGAGTAGTGACCCAATTAGCTCTGGCAGGGAGGTGTGGGGAGTATGTAGTGTTAATGGGAGGCCAGTTTTAAGCTGGTGGTCTTGCAGTGTGTGTGTGTTGGTGTTGCCTGTGTGCAAAGAAGTCTGAGGGACAACAGGTGGGAGAAGGAAGAGCTTTAAAACTCCCACTGAGCAGTAATTAATACCGCTGCATCTGTTCTACTGTTTGTACTTCTCTGAGTAGGGAACAGGAGTGCTGACACTAACTTGATTTTAACCACATTAATTTCACATTAATTGCAAGTGAATGGTGCATAATGTATTGTATGCTGAATGACTTTTCTCTGCAGTGCACTTACAGATTTGCACTTCACTCACTCTAACCATGTATTTCTTAGCCCCAGGATACTTTATTTGAATTATGGGCACAACTTCCGCCTAGTCTTTTCACTGAACTGGTGTCTGCTAGAGTTAGCTGGGATTGCTTCTGCTTAGATATATATATAAGGGGTGTTATGGGTAATTCTAGTTTGCGGAGGAGCCTATGCACTAGCCGAAATCTCATGAAGCCGTAGTGCAGACCTGCGGGTCTAGCAAGCTGATTGGTTGATCCAACATCATGTTTGGAAGTGTTTATATTTTTTCTTTCTTCTTTCATGGTTTGGGTGTGCATTTCAGCATTGTAGTGCTCCAAGTCATCTTTAAAACCCTTTATATTGCCCATTTTGTCTGTGTCCCATCCATTTACGTCGATAAGTCCAAACTTGTTTAGGTTGTGCACATTAATCACTGGGGTGAAATTTCCATTTTTTCTTTACATTGTGGTAAATGTGATACTGCTAGTTAGAATGTCATATCCCCAGTCCATGCAAGCATAAAAGAAACAAACACGTGCACATGCAAAATTACTTGTGTATGTTCAACACATACAGCAGAAGTATAATTCCAGCTTTAGCTGTATGCTACATTTGTCCTTCCTTCCTCTTAGAGCTTATTTCCCAAAAAGCTCTTAAGACAAAGGAGGACACCTGCATAATGCAGCCACCTGTTAAATGAAAGGAATAATGGGAAGTAGATGCTGTGTATTTGTTTAACACCTTTTCAGTCTTTTTGACCACTCAAAGCACTTTTACACTAAGTCGCATTCACACACTGGTGGAACAGCCACCAGAGGCAATTTGGGGTTCAGTATCTTGCCCAAGGACACTTTGACATGCAGCCTGGAGGAGCTGGGGATTGAACTGCTGACCTTCTGATTAACAGGCAACCCGCTCTCCTGAGTCACAGCCACCCATGTGAAGTCTCACAACCATAATTCATGCTGAGATATAATGTTCAAGGAATGATTGAGGATTGTGGATATGGATTTGTTTCCCATTAAATAGAAGGAAATATATATGGGACAAATGCTGACTTCTGAGCTATAGAGGTTTGTGTCAAAACCATATACTGGATGAAACATGGATGTTATCTCTGTGATACTGCCGTTGGTTTCTGATGAGCGGTTGTGAAGCTCAGTTTCAGTCTTGGTAGTGTCTGACTCGCCTAACTCCTGGATAATACAAAAATGAGGTGGAGCGTCGAGCTGAAGTGGGCCGAATGAAGCCTGGTTTCTGCGTCTAGCCACCTGAGAGGGCACCAACCTGTCAATCAAAGCGGCCATCTCCTTATGCCTAACTTTAAGCCTTAATTTAAATGGAGGAGTTATATAAAAATCCACCCCCTGTGCAGTTATGAAGGGGGAAATTAGTTATAGAGACCGAAGCTGTTTTGTACTACGTTGTAAACTTGTTTATTTCTGCTTTAAATTTGGACATTTTAACATGGGGGTCTACAGGGATTGGTCTGGATTGACTCTTTTAGAGCCAGCCTCAAGTGGTCATTCAAGGAACTGCAGTTTTGGCACATTGCCTTTTGGTCTAAACAGAAAAAGATTCAGATTCAAAATAAGATATATTTCATTGTTCTGTACAGTCAGTCCACAATATTTTTTATGCTCAAATAAATTTTGCACACCCCAAGGTCCAGAAGTTATGTTTTTTGCTGAGCCGCTGCTCTTCTGGAATACCTCGTAGTAAGGAACTTGCTTTGCCCGGAAATGCCAGCAGTAGTCATTATTCTGTCTTTTTTTATTCTGCCAGTTTTACTGTAAGCTGCCAGTGACCGGCTGACTTGACTGGCTATTGAAAAACCAGAATAATGATACGGTGGGAGTGGACTGAAATTCATTCCTCCTTTAAATGAAAGCAAGAAGGGGGAGAAAAGTAGTAGTGTCTATTTCAAAGTCATGAATGTGAATGTCTGCCTGTGATGAGGTGGTCACATGGTGCGGCAGGATTAGAATAAAGTAGGACAAATAAAAAATAAAACTTGTTTAAAAGGCCAGATGTTCTTCTTACTTCTGATAAGGGATTATGAAGGAATCAAACTTGTAGTTGCAGCTTGTTTCTTGGCATCTCCTGCTTTACATTCTCTTTTCACTGGGGAGAATCCTCAGATATATATCATCCCTAATGAATACAGTTTATATGTGTAGTTTACAGTTTATCTGTACTCTGATGCAATAAAATTGACTCTGAAATTGTGCAAATCACCATTGCTATGTTTTTTATGAGTACTGTCAAGACTCGCTAATAATACAAAATGTGTTGTCTGTATGCTACGTCAGTTTGTTATTTAAACACAACGTTTTTGGAGTGGAGGAATTTATAGCATTGAAATTTTCATAAAGACTGTTTGCCCTGGAGTCTCTTCTCATCCACCATCAACACAATCAGACAATGGATGGATTAAAGCAATCTCTCTTCTCTGTAAGCAAAGCCTCCATTAGCTGTGACAGGGCAGTATCATGGCAATGGGATTAGACCACCTCCCTAACGGGTTTACTGGTCTCTGAAATAAAAGAACAATAGACGCAAGGCGGCAGGTCATATAAGGCTCTCGAAAATGCACTTTCACTGTCCTTTAACCTCTCTGTCCACACTCCTACCTTTCAGACGTGAAAACACAGAGCCTGGTAACCATTCACACATCTGTCCGGCCCACGCTGTCTACTCAGTGTGCTTCCCACACTCACTGTCACCTCATGTTCCAAAAGCAACCCGGCCCCCCGTCCTGTCTGTCACATTCATACTTCATGTTTTTTTCAAATTGCTGGCTATGTAAATGGTCTGCGAACTGTTAAGTAATTTGCCTCATGGCTGCTTGGTATTAGACAAAGTCACAATCAATTAACAAAAATAAGGCGTCAACATTCTATGTGACGCAGCCCTGTGATACATTTTCTTATGGTTAATCTCTCTTCCTCCCTCTGTTAATCTTTCCAAAAACGCTAACAGATGGCCTTTCTGCAGTCCTAGAGCTCCTCTCTTAACAATATGTCATAGAGAAATGTCACTTAATAATCAAGTGATGCATATTCTCGGTGAGATTAAATCTCCTAATCTGTATATCCCTGAAATATTAAAGTTATGAAAATGAATAGCGCCCACAGGAATAATGATGAAACTGCTGGAAGTCATTTAGCCCTGCTTTGCTATTACTTAAGCTGATAGTGCCTTGGGGAATATGAGGATTTGTCTCTGCAGAGGCATGGTCAAACGTCAGCTGCCCTGCAGTAACCATGCTCCCTGTCTGATCCCAGTGTGGATGAATGGAGGCGAGAGCGCAAGGCCTGGAAGAGATTATTTGGCAAACCTAGTCGTGTTATGTCTGAGAAGTTAAGTTAGGGACAGTTGCCTCTCGGGGTTGTGTTTCTGAGGAGAATAGCCGATTCTCCGGTAGGATCATCATCACATAAAAACGGCCATGTGATACTCTGTTTGGCATGGTAGGCTTTAAGTTCGGAAGAAGCAAGGAAGGATCAAGTTAGCTTGAACACAGCTTCAAAGAAAATTGTGGAGCTCGAGCAGTATTTGGGGGTAGTGATGTCAGGATTCTGCTCTCTGGCATGTGTTTCAACCCTCAAATGTCCCACTTTCCGGGAGTCTGTGCCAGGGGACTCTGGATTTCAAATGCTGAAGGTGTATACATGCATGTGTGTCTGTGTGTGTATTTGTATCTGTGTGTGTGTGTGTGTGTGTGTGTGTGTGTGTGTGTGTGCAGTTCAGGGATTAGCTCTCTGCCCATAACTTTTTCACTTCAGTCACCATGGCAGTGAAACAAAGGTCTCTGTGCACCCATCTAACCAGGCCTTGCAGACGGAGGTCTAAAAATAATGCAGTGCTTTCAATTAGCCCTTCAGCTCTGCAAAGCATTTGAAACAGGCAGCCAAGTGAACAGAGCCGGGGTTATTTGGTGAACAGACCTTTGGGAGGAGAGTGAGTGCCTTTACTGGTTATAGTCCACCCGTGCCTTTGCTACATCTCCTGAAAAGGCTCCTTAATTGTCCTATTTGTTGAACTTTAGGGTGTTTAGCTTATCTGTGGCAGCTATCCACGCTAAATATACCCCCCCTCCCCCCCAATACCTACTCTGGGAAGTTCCTCCTCCATTGTTACATAATACATAAAGATGTATTACAGTGTTTGACTATAAATAATAATTAAAATATCACTGCAGTATAATGAGGACAGTAATAACATCAAAAAGGTGAGAAGTTCTCAATGAGTCTTCATTTTGTTAAGACTTTGCATGTTTCCTTAGCTCAAATGTCATGGCATTAGAAAAATTAATTAAAAATCCCATTCTTCCACAATGAGTAAAGTTCCACTTCATTTAAGTGAAGTTCAGTTTAAGAAAGCAGATGTGTGATTGATTAACTTGTATCACAGAGCAAGTTAAAGAGAAGGGCATTAAATACACGGACTGACTGAGGTCCACTTCAGACCTGAGGGAAAATTGTCTGCCACTTCAAGTTTTGGAATATTTATAGTCGTTTGCCCAAGACAGTTATGGCTGTTGAACTAGAGTGAGGAATGATTATCCATCTTTAAACAGCTCTGATAAACACATTTGAGATGAGATTTTATTCAAACCCAGTGGGTCAGAATATCAATGCTGTATTAAAGACTAGCACTGCCATGTTGACACAGACATGTCAGGCGTACTGGTGGATAATTAATCTGGCATAGATTTAGTAATTGGCTTATAAATGAACTAAGTGCTTAGTTAAGTTGATTTAAGGTGGATTACAGCAATGTTACTAAATCCTAATGAGTAAAAACTAACTGAGATTACACCAATTGAAGCCTGTCAAGCTTTCTGTCAACATGGCGAATCTGCTGTTTACAATGATGATGGCTGCAGATTTAACACTCAAAGTTAATTATGATTTTTAGAACAATGGGTCTCTGATTTATCTAACAGAAATGAACAAAAGCAGACTTCTCTAGCCAATGACTGTAGAATTTGCTTAAATAACAACTGTCACTAGCAGATTTTATCAACTGTAGCTAGCTATCACACACTTTCTGGTGACAAACAAGAACCCTGATAAAAGGTCGGTCTAAACATGTACATGCCTACATGATTTAATACTGAAAGGCAGTGGCTGTAGCTGCGTGTCCTTAGCAGCATCCTTACCAGTATAATAATTTTCTATGTTGAAATGGAAATAAAGACAGCATTGTGTATTTCAGGGTAGAGATAGTTAGACCCGCTATTACTGGATTATAATTAAAAACTTAATTAAAATGTGTTTTTTTTTCTAACAAGCGGTTGCAGTTGGTAAGCTTATGAGGTTAGCATTAAGAGGGAGATTATGTGGTCTTGTTAAAATGTTCATGAAAGCGTAAAAGGAGATTGTATTGATTGATTATGCTGCAATAATACAGTTGGGTTGAGAAAAAAGGCTGTAGCTACAGGATGTGGTCCAACATGACGAGTGTGAATGTGTTTGAAAATGTGAGCCTGTCAGTATCCAAGTAGGAGTTTCCATTGTACAAAAGGTCTCATGAGAAGGCTACAGTTCAGAGTTCACACTCAGTCTTTCATCTGTCAATCACAGCAGAAGATTAGGAGATATAAAAGGTTTGCCGTGTCAAAGTCATATCATCTTGTTATCACCCATAGGGTAGCGGTGCAAACTTCAGGGACGACATGAGAATAGGCTTTTCTCCTTCAGTGCTGATTTTATATCAGAATGTTGTAGATTTGTAAGGTAGCGTTTGCGACACAATCCTTTCATTAATTCACAGGCCATTTTTTCTCCCACACATGGGCTAAATTATAAATGGGCTGTTATTTGTTTACGCCATGTTAGACTGAGAGATGTGCATTATTTATCTGCTCTGACAGGAGAGCCATGAGAAAACATTAAAACAGAGCACAGTCTAACAAGGATGTTGCCAGGGAATTGAGCAGTCATGCACATGCAAACGCAATAATTGACTTTCTCTCAATAAGCTTGTTTTCAGCTATCCCGCAGCAAGAAGATGCTTCACTTAAGAAAACAAGTCTAAATCATGTCCAAAACAAATTGGTGTTTCTTTTGATGATAGCGGTCATGAGTCTGTTGATGCTGCTCACAGATCTGTGGTTCTGATCTCCAGCCTTTGTGTTAAGTATATCAGACAGGCTGGACTTCTGAAGTTAATTAGATTTCTTTGTTTTCTTCTCAGTCCTGAGAGATGATTTCCGGCAGGCCCCGAGCGATGTGGTGGTGGCTGCTGGTGAACCTGCTGTGTTAGAGTGTGTGCCTCCACGTGGTCACCCTGAGCCCACTGTGTCCTGGAAACGCAACAACGTCCGAGTCAGTACCAAGGATGATCGCATCTCTGTAAGTTAAACACAAACACTGTACAAGAGCTGAAGAGGTCAAGCTCCCATTTCAAAATAATTGGACATAAAGACACATGTGTTTAACCTGTTAAACTCTGCTGGATGTTGTGCATCCAGGTATCAGTCAAGTTTCCATTCAAATTCAGCAAAAATATTAATCCAAATTTCCAGAAAGTATGAAAAGAAAATGAGAATTAATGCTTTAATTCTCACTGGAACATCACATGGGTATGAATCTACGATTGAAAATAACCTTTTTTTTTGAAAGCCAAGTGTTACTTGTATATCTTCATTAGTCAAACTCATTAATAAATTGCCTTGTGGCTGAGAGGCAAATACAGAGTAGGCAAGTAAGAATGTTCTGAGGAATAACCTCTGCATTGTCTGTATTGGTCTTTTATGGCATTGTTTGAAAATGTAACTGCAAAATGTCTCAGATTCTTAATTTTGTTCTCTCCCCTCATGTCTGGTTTGTGAAAGATGTTTTTTGAAAAGTAGGAAATCACAAGCTGAAGTTAATAAAAGTGCTTACATCAGTAAGAGAAGTGGCGGTGGAAGAAGTATTCAGATTCTTTATTTAAGTAAAAATAACAATACCTCAATTTATAAATACTCCATTACAAGCAAAATTCCTGCACTGAAACTGTTCTTAAGTGAGAGTACCTAAGAATTACTAGCAACATGTACTTAAAGTATCAAAGATACTCAGTGCAGACAGTTGGCCCCTGTGTGAGTAACAGTATTAAATATTGTTGGGGTATTATTACTGACACGTTAAAGTATAAGTAGATTTTACTCGTATGTTTTGTATGAACAATCTTGAAACTTGTAGCCATAGCTGTGAAATAAATGTAGTGGAGTGGAAATATAAAGTAGCATACATAGAAATACTAAAGTACCTCAAGTGTATAGTTAATAAGTATAATATTTGAGTAAGTGAGTGAATGTAACAATTTTGCGATTGTCCAGAAGGTATACCAAAATGACTCACAGTGTTTTGATTATGAAGAATTTATGATTTATAATAAGAGTATCCAAATGTGGATTAGTTTTCCACTGAAGGCTGTGATGAAAACACAGAGTCACTCAGGGCACACTGAAAAATAATCTCTTGAGCTGTCTCTATGCTATTTTTCAGATGCGAGGGGGCAAACTGATGATCTCTCACACCAGGAAGAACGATGCTGGCATGTACGTTTGTGTAGGAACAAATATGGTTGGAGAGAGGGACAGCGATCCTGCAGAGCTGGTGGTGTACGGTGAGTTTCTGATATTGATGCGGTAAATGTTTTGTTGTGGCATGATGTTTTGTGGCGGCATTAAGGAACATAAACTGGACATGTTTAAAACCTGCAGAACGGCCTGTGTTGGTACGAAGGCCGGTGAACCAGGTGGTCATGGAGGAAGAGACTGTCGACTTCCTGTGTGAGGTCCATGGAGATCCCGCCCCCACTGTCCGATGGCGCAGAGAGGAAGGGGAGCTTCCTCGTGGGAGGTGAGAGTTACGGACATGAGCACAGACCAATAGATTGTCAGACTGGTAATGCACATACAGCATCTTCTGATGCTGAATAAAAAATACAGCTTTACCAAAGACAAGTTGTGTATTGGATTGTTAGCTCATGTGACCCAGAAAACATTCATTCATCCTGATTCATTAATTCATGTCGTTCTATCAGTCTGCTAATATAAATTCATAAATGGCAGCGACCAAAGAGGATTCATTAGTTGGGAGAATCCTCCTGTGACCAGTTTCATCCTTTTTTCATCTAAACTCAGTATAATGTATTTTTAGCTAAGCCTATTAGATAATTGAGTTTTTTCCACTTTCTAACATTATGTTACTCTTAAACGTAATTTGATAAAATAATTTTAAAATAATATTTACATAGAACTAATCACTATACAGTATTGTGTATGTAGGTTAAAACATGTTTTTTACATTGTATGTAGAGTCTATCTATCCTATATTTTTCTGTCATTTATTTATTTAATTAATTATTGCAGATGATTTTTGTGATATTTTCACTCTGCAGTGCTGCTCTACAAGAGCTTTTGGGATATTGTCCCATTGTGGTAATGACATTTACCTCAGATTTAATGCCAAAAAGAATAATGTAGTGATAATGAAATGTAAAAAAGATTACATATTATTTCCTGAGATAGTAGAGATTCTTTTGAGAGAACAGTTCAGCAATTTGGGAAATATCATTCATTTGTGAGAGTGAGATGAGAAAATCAATACCACTGTTTTGTTGGTACAGTAAATATGAAGCTACAGCCAGCAGTTGCTTAGCTTAGCTTAGCATAAAGGCTAAAAACAAGGGGAAATGGTTAGCCTGGCTCTGTACAGAGCTACCATTTTATCACGTTTGTTTATTAGTAAGCTTTAGAGGTGCTGGCAGGCAGATTTTACCTTAGGCTAGCTTCTACCTGTTCCAGTCTTTATAGCTAAACATTTATAAAACTCTCATGTCAGTATGATACATTTAAAACCTGAGACAGCAGTCTGTTAGCTCACATAAAGAGTGGAAATAGCTAGCCTGGCTTTGTACAAAGGAAACATACAAACCAAATTGTAAAAAAGATTTCACTGACTAGCTGTTTACCCATTTCCTGCCTTTATGGCAAGCTAAGATAGCCATCTCGCTTCAGCTTCATATTTACTGTAGGATACAGACATGAGAGTGATATTGACCTTCCAATTGACATCTAACTCTTGGCAAGAAAGTAAACAAGAATATTTTCCAAAATGTCAAATTTTAAAGGCAGCAGTGAGGTCGCAAATGTTGTCCACCATTTTCCAGATAATTTAATGGACTAAATGTCAACTGCCTTTACAATTATACCATTGTGGTAACACCCTTGTCCTAATGTCTCATGTTTACATATCTGAAAACAAGCTTATTGAGAGGATGTCATTTATTGTTTTTGCATATGCATGACAGCTCCATTTCCTGGCAACGTCCATTTTAGACTGTGCTCATGTGTATGTAAAGGTCTGGATGTTATGTTCATCTGCAGGTCTAAAGGGCAGTATGCAGAGACTTATAATCACACAATGATGCTATAAGGATGTTTATTTCTGCACCAACATTTGTGCTAGTCTTTGATCAGGCAAGGTAGAGAACGGTTATAACCTTACTGTTGAATTCTGCCAAAACCTGCACAAAATGTACAATACAACTGTCTAATACCAGTGAAAGAATTTCCACTTTGAGAACAGGTAATTGTTGTTTTTCATGGTTGCAAAGAGCTAAATTATATACTTTCTTTCATTTTTGTGTTTTTATCTTTTATCTTTCATTTTTTCATCTTTTGCTTCTATGGTTTCTAAGTAACTTATACTGTTTTGATTCATTGTATCTCTAGATGAAGGCAGCTGAATTAGCCTTTTGTACTCTGGTTGTATTTGGTAATAAATAATTATGCTCTGCAGAGTCCATCTTAACTTCATATTTAATCTACTGTTAAAAGAGAAAATGCTGTTTTTCCTACCTCAAGTGAAAACTCCTTCAATTTATTAAGATTATCTCACTTGTTTGTAATTGTTTTTCAACTGTTTCAAGAATTTTCCTGGCTCCAGTGACTATCTAAGGCAGATAAGCCACATTGTTCCACTCGTTTCAAGATAATATCACCTGATTGGAAAAAAATCCCTGCAACAGGTTGATTGACAAGGACAAGGAATGACATTATCATCTACCAGTAGCAGATTTTCTTCGCTTTCTGTAGATTAGTATGCTCAATTTTTTTTGCTTCTCTCTTAGATCTTTCATTATCTGTCATTTTTTCATTTCCAGGTTTGAAATCCGCAATGGCAACAGCCTCCGTTTGTTCCGCGTGAAAGAGCAGGATGAAGGGACATATACCTGTACATCTGAGAACAGTGTGGGCAAAACAGAGGCCTCAGCCATGTTACAGGTCCATGGTAAGAAACACATCATGTATATTGCATATCTGCGCATCTGGCACACACACACATATACTTAAGCAAGCATATAAAAGCTCTCCTACCTAGCACCATAGTCATACATACAACCCATTCCCTGTCCAATGCTCTGTGTTTTTATACCAGTGTATGTTTGTGAGTCCCTGTCCAGTGGTGCTGCCAGAAGCTTATGCTAAACCGTATGGATTACGCCATTTGACAGATGTTTGGTAGATGTGTGCTGTAATTCAGTGCCAGAGAGCAGTCCCAGTTTTAATAAGACATGAGTCTCTACCTCTCTCTTCCTGTCTCTTTATCTCCCTCCTCTCGCCTCCACGCTCTTTGTCGCCCATTTTCTTTCTCTCTGTGTGTCTTGGTTTAAATAGTCTCAGACGACTTCATCCACTAATGCTTTTATCAGTGTAAATGAAATCCAAACCGAGCAGTGTTCCATTCTCTGTGCGGCTTTTTTTTCTCTTTTTTCCTTTTTGGCTCTTCTCCATGCCATCACTGGTTTTGTTTTGTAGCTCACTGTTTCATCCATCTCATTAATTTTCCATCTCTCTCCATCATGTTTCAAACCCTATCATCATTCCAGTTGGCCCGTTCAGTAAGTTCACTTTCCGTCTAATTCTTCTATAAAAAAGACATGTGTTATGCTAATTTATTTTGTGCTCTCTTCTCTATGCTATTCTTAATGGTTTTTAAATCAATAATCACTGCCTAATGGTGTAAATACGTTCTTCCATTAGGCACTGAGTTGTTGTCAACATGCCTGTTGCTGCAGTCAGGCATTAAGCAAGCCTCAGACACAGTGACCTAATGTATAGCAGATTAAGGACTTCTATCAAGCACACATCTGCTGTGTAGAGGGGAGTGCGCAGGATACTGTGACTCCATGTAAATCCCTGTCTCATTTGCAGCTACAAGGTTTTTAATTACAACTCGGTGGGAATCTTGGTCTTCATTCTGAAATAAGGACATGGTTTGACATCAGGCTACATTACTAACTGTTTAATCTTTAAAATATTATTGTATAATTGATTTTATTGTATAATTATACAATAATGATTTAGCTTTTAGGACTATTAATATTAATAATTTTGGGTTGAGACATACATGTCCTTTTAAGTAGTGAATAATAAAACAGAGTTATTATTAAAGGGGGACTCCAGCCATTTAGAATTGCTCCTTAGACATTAAGTGTATGAGACTAACATATGAGATTTCTTTAGACATTAGACATTAGAGCAAGAAAAGCAAATTCACAGAAATCAAAACACTTTGATAATTAAAGCAAGACGTCTTCTGTTTTTGGGAACATGCTCTTAGTAAGAGCATTAAGACACAACACAGATGACTCAGATCTCTTGTGTATTGAGCCAAATATGTGTTTGCATGCTTGTGTGTGTGTGTGTGTGTGTGTGTGTGTGTGTGTGTGTGTGTGTGTGTGTGTGTAACTGCACATGCGCCGCACAGAGATTTGTGGAGAGGATGAATCCAGGCCGGAGAAACTTGTCATCCAACAGGCAGCATGAGCCAATTATTCAGACGGGAGGTAGAAGGCGGTGGTCAGTGTAAATCTACAGAGGGTGTGATGATGTGCTAACGCAATGATCTGACCCGAGCTGGAAATTGGCAGCTCTGCCCAGACCTTTCCCGAAATAACTGAGTAAATGTCAAAAATCAGAACAGCTTGTACTGTGATGATTTGTTATTTTCAGAGGACATGGAGGTGATGTCTCATTAAAGATGAGAGGGCGATAGATAGATCAAAACACTCAGAAGGTTAAGAGACATCTCTTAATTCATGCTTGTTAAGAGCTGATGAGTGCTTTATTGAAACAGAAGTGGTGGAAAGTACTAATTTAGAGCTGTACTCCACTTTATCAGCAATCACTGTATCTGACATCTATAGTTGCTAGTTTTTATTTTGATCTTATAAAATTCAGTGTATTGTTATAGATGTAACGAGTGATTCTCAATGCTTTTGACTTGTGAAAGCAGCATTTAGTTTGGGCTCCTTGTCACATTTCAGATGTCTATGAGAATGATTCCCCTTTTAAACTTCAATGGAATTCAGAAAGCAAGACTTTGACACATTTTCATGCTGAAATAAAATTTTTAATGGCCAGTCACACTCCTTTTCCTCTTACAGTACCACCTCAGATTGCCTCAAAGCCCCGAGACCAGATTGCCACCCAGGGGAGGAGCATCACCTTCCAATGCGGCACTACAGGAAACCCTCCACCTGCCATCTTCTGGCAGAAAGAGGGCAGCCAGGTAAGAGGCAGGGAACAAGAGATCCTCCAGTATTGCAGCAACAGTGAAATCCAATACAGTTAATTCCGTTTTACAAATCTGTGGATGATTACGTATGGATATATTGGCTTTCCATCAAGTCTCAGGTTGTTACTTACGTGTGATATGCAAATTTTTCGAAGCCTTACTCATCCTGAATTGTTCATTATATATCAGCAAGTAAGGTTTCACACCTTCTTTGTTCTGAAGGCGAGAAAGATTCCCCGCAACACGAACAGTTTTTGTCTGATTTAATCATATTTTTCCTGACACTTTTTTTTTTGGGTTGCCCACACTCTTCAAGACACATTTTTTAAGCAAGAGGCAAACAGCATGTTTGCATTTGGCTCAAAGATATGAGTAGAGACAAAGTGTTGGAAAGCTTTGCTGTATTGCGTTGGCGAGAAATGTTTCCCCTGCTTGAGACCGCAGTGTAGGAGAGTAGTGATGGGGGGCCGGGGTTGTGAAGAAGTACAAAAGAAGGAGGGAGAGGTGGCAGGAAGTACACCAGGTGTGGAAACTGCTTCTTCAGGGCAAACCTGCAGACAAACATTGTCCTCCTTCCATATTGTACGCAACTATAAATACCCTGTTGCTCAACAGCAGCTGGGATCACTGACATGGAGGAGCAGCTTCAGATGTTTTTAGAAGCTAGTCGGAGAGCAAACAGGAAGTTCGGCTACAGATTTTGTGAATAAGCTTCAGTCTGGAGGATGGTTGAAACATGGCTTGGCTGTTTGTAGAGCTTTTTGCTGTATTTGGGGGATTATTCGTAGCCTTATAACCTTGGTCCCTCCACTAAAGTCTAAGCCTCTTAGAGGAATGAAATAGATGGATGACTGGATTGACATGCATCCCTTCCCCCTTGTTCACATCCATCTCCCTAACAGAAACAGAATGGGATAGTAATGAAACGGGCATCATCCCAAAAAACATGAAAACAAACCATCACTTACAGTTTTGAACTTTGTTTTAGCCATTGTCGCTGCCATGTTATTCTGTCCTCTCTTTGGTCTGATATATCTATATTAATAAGTATTGGATTAATTTACACAACAATTTGTAAAGAAAAAGAAAGTTATTGTTCCGAGGTGATGATGGTTCCTATTAACTTTGGTGATCCCCTGAGTTTTCCTCTAGCGCCACCGGAGGTTGTCACTTGAGGTTTAGCATGCTAACACGCTTAACTAAGATGATTAACTTGGTAAACATTTTACCTGGTAAACATCCTCATTAGCATTGACACTGTGAGCATGTTAGCATGCTGATGTTGGCGTCTCATTTAGCTCTGTCTTACAGAGCTTGCCGGAGTTGCCCTATATACTTCTGTATAGTGTGAAGAACTGAAAAAATTAATCAGTTAGTTGATCAATAGAAAGTATCATTGTTTGCAAGCTTTCAAATGTTAATATTTGCTGTTTTTCCCTGTCTTTGATGCTGGTAAATTGACTTTAGGTGACTGTGATGGATTTTTTCTTTTACTTTTTTAACTGGAAATATTGACAGTAAATAAATAGAGAAAATAATATACAGATTAACAAGAAGAGAACATATCCACCTAAATCTTTGATAATTAATTAATTGTTTAAGTCATTTATCACCCCAAAAAAGATGAGGATTCTGCCTTTCCCTGTCTTATATCAGTGCAGAGTGAATATCTTTGGGTTTTGGATCATTGACAAGCAGCCTTGAAGATGTCACCTTGGGCTCTGGAAATTTTTCACTATTTACTGCTATAAACTAAAGGATTAATTGATTAATTGAAGAACAGCCACACTGTTGCCTTAGACTTACGTCCATTTTCTGTCCTGCTGTCTTGTTTGTGTGTTTAGATGTTGTTGTTTCCCGGCCAGCCACCCTCACAGTCTGGCCGTTACTCTGTCTCCATGAGTGGAGAACTGACCATTACTGATGTTCATCCCGAGGACTCTGGTTTCTACATCTGCCAGGCCATAAGTGTAGCAGGAAGTGTGCTGACCAAGGCGCTGCTGGAGGTAGAGGGAGGTGAGACTTCAGTCTATGCAGTCACGTTTCAACATGGGGGAGGTTTATTCTTTATTATGCAGCCGCATCAGCTAATGAGGAGAAATATTAATTACCAAGTAGCTGCATAACAATAAGCCCATAAAGAACAAGATAAAACACAGTTAGAGACCCCATACTGGAGGAGCAATGAATTTCAGTGTTCTTTCTCAGGCAGCTTGTAAGCACAGCAAAAGCAAAGCAAAAGAGTCTTTGCTCTCTATGCTTATGCTGTTGTTTTCTGCTTACTAAGCATCTAAATCATTTTCACCCTTCGCACTGGCAAATTTACAATCTTATTTTCTATAGGCACTTTTGAACAGCTTCCAAATAGTTGAATTCTCCTCTGTATAGCTAATCAGAAGATAGATGACACCCCTAACATAATATTATGCCTTCTCTCCCCTCAAACTGGTAGGTCCTTCGGGTCGTGTCCCACCGATTATTCGCCAAGGCCCGGCCAATCAGACTGTATCTCGGGGTGCAATGGCGCAGCTGCACTGCCGTGTAATCGGAGGGCCCTCAGTCAAGATTTCATGGGAGAAGGATGGAGAGAGACTTCAGGGAAATAAACCTCGACTGACCTTGATGGAGAATGGAACTTTGCAAATCACAGACATAAAGGTTTGTGCGTGTGTGTGTTATTTATTGGAAAGGGTATGAAAAGGATGAGATTTGAAAGGTGTTTGCTCTTGAACTGCAAGAACAACTGGCCAATGAAAATTATAAAAAAAATATACTAGAATACTAGAAAACATTTCTGTCTGATCACTGACCTATTTCACTTTCTCGGTAGCCCACGTGACAGCATACACTTTTTTCCTTTTCCATTATAATTTCCATTTTGGTTTGTAAAATTACGGTGAGGCTGAGTTTCAAAGACCAATCTCTCTAAGGCAGTGCATATCTCTCCAGCGCAATTATGTGCTCATGCGGTGTGTAATTGTAATGTTAATGAAGGCTCTTGTTTGTAAATGCTAATGTGTTCTGCTATGATGGAAGAGCAGTCAGTAGCCCCTTTGTGCAATATCCCCACCTGGAGGTCAGTGAGTGCACGCAGGACAGAGCAAAGGCATCATCATTTCTGTTAATTGACTAGCGATAGATGATTAATCATCTAACCGCCTTTTAATTAAACCTCCTGCCCTGACTATGCTTATTCACTTCCCCTCTCATCCTGTTTCTCCGGCTTTACTGCTCAGAAAACTTGGAAAATTATGGTTTGGTCCAGTGCACCACAGAGGCGGGGGAAATCTGCCATGGCAATGTGCTCAATGGAACAGAAGACATGCATTAGTGTGGCATCAAGGGGATGACAAGAGAAAAAAAAGAGGGGAAATGGAGATGACGAGTTAGGGACTAAAAATATTTACCCTGCTGATGCTCCTACCCAGCATCAATATTTTAGCAGTAGTTGGGAGTCATCTGAAGAACTTCACCTGCCCGCACGCTGTGCTGTCTGTCAGCCAGAGGTCAACGCTGTAGTGGATGATCTCATATGGTCTGATGAAAGTTCCAGCAGACTGGCTCTCAGCCAGGACGGGGCTGGAGTGAACACCAACAGTGAAGCATGCAGGCATATACAGTTCATAATGTAAACAGGAGAGCAGGTACAGGAGAGTATCGTGTGGTGCTTCATGGTTTAAGCTTTAGAGCTGCTGAGGCCAAGTTGATGGCTACAGAGTGAAAATGTTATATGTTAGCCATGTATGCTTTACACAAAGCTGCTATAATATTAATATATAATATTTTTCAAATGTCTACCACCCAACTCTGCAGTTCCGTTCAGCTCTTAAATGACCCACAATGTTCCTGTTTTTTTCCACTCTCATTGGCATCAAGCAGCTATTTTCAGTACAAAAAATCATCAGGCAGACAGAGTTACCGACTAGCTGGTGGACATAGTGGAGCAGTGAGCAGCCATATATGTCCCCTAAGGAACTGGTAGAGACCAAACACGGAGTAAAAAGAGAGTGAAAATTGGACTTCCATTCATCACATGGACAGAAACATGACTCCAAATGAATGCTGATGTTGCTCTCTAACTTAGTAACAGGGTCGCCAAATCCCCTTGATGAGGTGATAATATATCAGCGTTGCTTACACCTTATTTCAGCTGACCCTAAAAAATCATTTACAACCCCAATTCCAATGAAGTTGGGACGTTGTGTTAAACGTAAATACAAACAGAATACAATGATTTGCAAATCCTTTTCAACCTATGTTCCGTTGAATACACCACAAAGACAAGATATTTAATGTTCAAACTGATAAACTTTATTGTTTTTTGCAAATATTCACTCACTTTGAATTTGATGCCTGCAACATATTCCAAAAAAAGCTGGGACAGGGGCATGTTTACCACTGTGTTACATCACCTTTCCTTTGAACAACACTCAATAAGCGATTGGGAACTGAGGACACTAATTGTTGAAGCTTTGTAGGTGGAATTCTTTCCCATTCTTGGTTGATGTACAACGTCAATTGCTCAACAGTCCGGTGTCTCCATTGTCTATTTTGCGCTTCGTAATGTGCCACACATTTTCAATGGGAGTCAGGTCTGGACTGCAGGCAGGCCAGTCTAGTACCCGCAGTCTTTTACTATGAAGCCACGCGGTTGTAACACTTGCAGAATGCGGCTTGGCATTGTTTTGCTGAAATAAACAGGGATATCCCTGAAAAAGACGTTGCTTGGATGCCAGCATGTGTTGCTCCAAAACCTGTATGTATCATTCAGCAAAGTTACCCATGCCATGGGCTCTAACACACCACCATACCATCACAGATGCTGACTTTTGATCAGCCCCCAATTTATGTTACGTCCTAAGGTCTAGGGGTATTCAGGATGGAACAAATGTGTGGCTTCCCACTCTTCTCATTCCCAAGCAATGCCAGAACACAGTAAATACAATTTAGCAGGGTTTTTGATCCCAGGTTCATAACAGCGCTAATAACAATCCGGATGGTCCTTTTCCTCTTTGGCCCGGAGGACAGGACGTCCATAATTTCCAAAAACAATTTGAAATGTGGACTTGTCAGACCACAGCACACTTTTCCACTTTGCGTTAGTCCATCTCAGATGAGCTCGGGCTCAGAGAAGCTGGCGGTGTTTCTGGGTGTTGTTGATAAATGGCTTTGCATGGTAGAATTTTAACTTGCACTTGTTGATGCAGCGACGATCTGTGTTAACTGACAATGGTTTTCTGAAGTGTTCCTGACCCCTGTGGTAATATCCTTTACACATTGATGTTGGTTTTTAATGCAGTGCCGCTTGAGGGATCGAAGGTCACGCGCATTCAATGTTGGTTTTCGGCCTTGACGCTTATGTGCAGAGATTTCTCCAGATTCTCTGAATCTTTTAATGATATTATGGACCGTAGATGGTGAAATCCCTAAATTGCACATTGAGAAATGTTGTTCTTAAACTGTGCATGCAGTTGTTCACAAAGTGGTGAACCTAGCCCCCATCCTTTCTTGTGAATGACTGAGCCTGTTTCCAATTAACCTGTTTACCTGTGGGATGTTCCAAACAGGTGTTTTTGGAGCATTCCTAACTTTCCCAGTCTTTTGTTGCCCTTGTCCCAGCTTTTTTGGAATATGTTGCAGGCATCAAATTCAAAGTGAGTGAATATTTGCAAAAAAACAATAAAGCTTATCAGTTTGAACATTAAATATCTTGTCTTTGTAGTGTATTAAACTGAATATAAGTTCAAAACGTTTTGCCAATGAATGTATTCTGGTTTTATTTACGTTTAACACAATGTCCCAACTTCATTGGAATTGGGGTTGTACTGCGGATAACTTCCTAGAAGTTTCATGGAAACAACTGTGTATGTCATTTGGTACTAAATATATCAAATCCAAGACCATTTCACCAAAGAATTATGTGTTGATGTAGTTGAAATTATAAAGCGAAGAAGATGACTGTCCATGTAATAATAATAATCAGTTTCTTCTTCTTGAATAATATATTCATTCATTTATTTATTATCTTGGAAATTTTCTTTTATATAATGTGCTGTATGTTTGCCTTTATACCAATTTAAATGTTTTGCATGTTCAGCAGACCTGCTGTACTAATTATATCTAGTAACTATACCTGTCAGATAAATGTAGTGGAGTATAACATGCAGTATTTCCCTCTGAAATGTAGTTGAGTAGAAGAACAGAGTAACAAAGTGGAAACAACTCCGAATTGTATATGCAGCAAATGTGCAACCTGCCAGACGGAATGCTGTAGACACTCCTGATTTAAACATTATTACATATACCTAAATAGATCCTTCAAATATTAAAAACTTGCTTGCAGCACTTGTTCTTTTGGCTTTTTTTGGGGTGCGCCTGTCTCAAATGTTGACTGTTTAACAGGACACAGACTCTGGGATGTACACGTGCATGGTATCCAGCGCCACAGGGGAGTCGAGCTGGAGTGGGATGTTGACTGTCAGAGGTACTCACACCACTCACACTCACACTCTGTCTCTCTGTTACACTTCACACTCTGTCACTCTCACACTACACCTCCATGCTCAGGAAACTATAGACTCCTACTGCCATTGTTCTTAAGAGCACAGTCTGTAGCCTTTAAAGGACAAAATCCACTGCGGTTTTAGTCACAATTTCAGCAGAATCACTCTATTGTTGTAGTATAAAAATGTTTTCCTGTTTGTGTAACAGCAAATGGAGTTTCTTCAGTATCCAAAGTTTCTGAGTTCATCCAGCTTCCAGGGCCTCCGCAGAAGCCTGTCGTGACGGAGGTGACCAAAAACACTGTCACTCTCACATGGCAGTCCAACCCTCACGAAGGTGGGGCTGCTGTCACCTCCTACATCATTGAGGCCTTCAGGTATGCAATGACACATGGATACAAGGTGGAAGTCCTACTCCCATTCATGTAGTCTAGAAGGGTGTTGGGTACCATTTGGAGTAATTTTTCAAGACTGGAAACTTTTAGTTTGTAGATATAATGTAGGTCAAACATGTCATTTTATTATTTTAACAGCAGCATAAGTGTCTTTGTGCGTATCATTGCATGCTAACATTTTCTAATGTGAAATGAAAAAGAATCTGAAAACATTATTCTCTGTCACAAGGCAATGAAAACGTGTCTTTGACATGGATCAAATACTCATACGCAAGGATAAGTACTTACAAATTCAATTAAAACTATACATATAGAGCTAATGATTAAAATAACAGTATTGGGAGCAGCTGTATAGGAAGTAACAAAGTGCAAAAACAGTAATGTACATTTGTGTTATGTTCATGTTAATTATAGTTGGGATGAATAATAAAAATGATGTTAATATCTTTGTTTATAAAGCACCTTTCCTAACAAGGTCACAGGGTGCTGCACAAGTGAAAGCAATAACATTAAGAACAAAAACCCAGAAGGAGCATGAGTAAGTATAAGTATAAACATCAGATATCACAAGCAGGTATAATCACAAGATAAGAAAAAAAGAGGGATATAAAGATACACTAAAGCACATAAAATAAATTGTTTTTCAAAAGAGATCCACTGGCAGGCTTATTATAAAGGCTCTAAGGACCTCACGTTATGAATAGGTACATATTGACTGAAAGGGTCACCAGTGTTAGATGACGCAAGACAATGAGTGGCTTACACAATCATATTTTCAAATAATTTCTAAAAGTAACAAGTAAAAGTTCACACTTCCTATTATAAGTTAAATATATCCTGATTTTTAGTCCTAAGTATGCATCAAACTCAAAAAACACCATATGAAATCTGTCATAAGACCTTCATAAGTAGTGAACACTCATGATTGCCTCTTGAGTAACTTTCTCAGGCTTAATGTACAACCGTTTTCACAGGCTATGTAGTGCTACCTGATTAGTAAACTTTTACATGTCACATTGGTGGAATGCACCTTTATTGTTACGCTTAAAGCCACCTATCCATTTGCATCATTTGTTTGTTTAGTTTGCTATCCTTGATAGCTGTTAGAGAACGAACAATGGAAAAGAAAAATGACTCATTATTATTATTATGATGTATCCCTCGTCTTCTGTTAGTTAAAGTTAAAATTCAGCAAAGACAGTATCTAATTGAGTAGACTAGGTCTTACTATCTCAAAAAGGATCTGTATTCACACACTCAGTTTCTGTTTCATTCTGTTAGTATTCTGACTGTTCCCAGATAATAAAGTCTTCATTTAGAAACATTAGACTTCAGAAATGACTCATCTCTGCCTGAGGGAGACAGTCCTGTTAAGTGACGTTCCTGCAATGAAACCGCGATACCCACTGCATCAGTATTTAGCCTCGGCATCCCGAGGAGAGCCACAGCAGCTCTAACAACCGACCAGAGGCTTTAGCGAGACAGACAGTGAGTGAAAGAGGAGACAATTACTGCAGTGGTCAGCTCGCCAGCTCTGTCCTGTCCTGAGGCAATGGATTGAGGGGATGCTAGCCTAGTTGCAGAGTTCAGTCATTACAGAAGCTGGAGAGAGGGTGCAGACCAAGTGTACAGACACAAACATACACACACAAGTACAGTTGGCTCCATGTGTAAGGAGAGCTTAGTGTGGCAGACTTGCACGGAGAGCTGGTGATGAAGATGCACTCACTGTTGCACGCTCCACCACCAACAAATTGTTTGGAAATGTTGTTTTCAGGCATCAGCAGGAACAAAGAAAGAAGGACCAACAAGTATTTTTCTGTTGTGGTATCCCATATTGTGTACAGAACATGACAATGCTTACATGTCATTTAAAAGAGATGAAATCATGATTGATTTATGTAAAAGCAGCCACTGTAGTTTACGTTCCGTACCCACTTACAGATGCAACTTTTGCAACAACTACATTGCCTTTTTTTAAATATCAATTTTTTTTAAATAGCAATACTGTTACTCTGGAGAACATTTGGTGAGAAAGGTGGCAGAGGAGAAACCACTGATGACGGGAAAACACTGTGGCCTTCTTTGTTGTAATTACCTCGCTATTTTCTCCTCTACCGAGTTGAGGAAAATGTTAAATTGTGCTCATGCTGTTTGATAGTCCCCATCCCTGCATAGCACTGGGCTGTTGTATGCTTGCTGGACCCATTCGGAAGCCATCATTATAACCTACTGCAATAAAAGGGATGAATCAAACTAGTCATTGTTCTGTCTGCAATCTGAGAACAGCCATGGTTTTTTAGATGCAAAGAATCTCATGGATCCAAAAGGAGTCGATCAGGTTATTCAGTCATTTCTCTCATATCTATTGTTTAAATCTGAAACTACAGCCAGGCAGTAGTTAGCTTAGCACAAAGAAGGGTGAAAGCACAAATTGTCACACATACTCTTCAGTTTTTAATTAAACTAGATGAGATTTTGTTGGACAGAGTTAATTCAAAGGTCCAGTGTGTAATATTTAGCATCTATTGATAGAAATGCAATATAATATACATAACTATGTTTTCAGTGGTGTATAAAGACCGTACATAATGAATGTTATGTATTTATTACCTTAGACTGAGCCATTTACTATCTAAATACACTGCAGGTCCCCTTATATGGAAGTTGCCGTGTTACGCCACCAGAAGCCCAGAAAGACAAACTGTTACAGAGCGTAGGAACCCAATCCGTCCTGCCTGCCGGATCCCTATCTGTACATGCGCAAATGTGGTCCTGTCAGTCTAAGAAGGTTACCATAAATGTGCCTGCATAATTACTTGTGTGTTGTTGTCTGTTCTCATCTCAAGGCATCAAATACCGACGCTTTCAGAAAGGCTGACAAAGCATTATTTGATGCAAAAGGTACCCTTCAACGACTATATGAGAAACCCTGTCTTGACTGGAAGCGCTAGTAGTTAGCTAGGTAGCTAGCTGTGTTAGTATAAAAGGTGCTGACAGCTCCACAAAGCCCTAACCATCACAGGGGTGTGTGCCTAAACCTAGGTCAGCGACTGTATGCATTTCGAACAGCTAAGCCTAGCTGTGCACATGCTAGCAGCTAGGATTAGCCTTCATTTTGTTGCTACATTGTTAGATTTTTGTAATTGTTAGAAATTAAAAATGTACTGTTGAATAAGGTTTTTTCATAACTTGTATATTCCTACTACATCATAGTGTACAGTTTCCAGTGATTAAAAAACATTTTGTTTTCTTGACTTGAAAGATGTAGTTGGATCATTTTGAATAGGCAGATTTGCGGTAACTTTCTTTGACTGACAGAAGAACCACTTTTGTGCAAGTGCAGAACGGATCCGGCAGGCAGTGACCAGTACAGATTGGGCACTGACATGTGTGTATGTCGTCACTACATTGAATACATATGAAGAAGAAGTAGTAGTAGTAGTATTCGTCGTCTGATATATTAGAAATAAGAAGAGAGTAGAAATTAGGACAAATGGAGGACCGCACGTATTATTTTTGGCCACCGTAGCTTCTCCTACGCTTTTGCAAAGGGAGGGGTGAGCTGTGAATGAGTAGTTGGTTGTAATTCGCAACCCTCACCACTAGATGCCACTAAAACGTGTACACTGAACCTTTAAGCTAACTGGCTGCTGTTTGTAGCTTCATATTTAATAGATGTGAGAGTGGTTAAATCTCATCTAACTCTTAGCAAGAAAGTGAAGAAATGTGTTTCCCAAAATGTTAAAATATTGCTTTAAGGTCTAAAACAATGCAGAAACGATAATCTGTTATTATTATAAATTACTGGTGATTAATTTTCTCTCAACTGACTATGCTATTAACAGATTAATCAAGTCATTTATCAAGACAAAATGTTGTTGTTTCCAGCTTCTCAGATGAGGATTGGCTATGTTTTGTGTTTAATGTAATATATACAATTTAATATGTTTTTGTTTTAACTCTCCGACTTTGACTACCATCTTATGCTTTGGGAAATTGGGCATTTTTCACAATTGTCTGACCAAACAATTAATTAGTTAATTGACAGATTACGTAATAGTGAAACTAATCTTCAATGTAAGCATTAATCCCAACCCATTTTTGTCATTACCTTAAGATATCACACTTTGTTAACAAATATTTTCATAACTTAATAAAAGAAACTAACTGCATATAACTGTAACTGCCATATAGAATGTGATTTATCCAATATCCCAAATTTAGAGCTCTCTTTCCGACATTGCCTGTTCCATCAGCTATCTGCAACAGGCCAAGAGTTATGATTAAATGCATTACCTTGTTATCTCTAGATAACATGATAATGAAGCCGTGCTCTCAAGATATCCATCCATCCATCCATCCATCGTCAACCACTTATCCTGCTTACAGGGTCACGGGGGGCTGCGCCAATCCCAGCTGACACTGTGCGAAAGGCGGGGTACACCCTAGACAGGTCGTCAGTCCATCGCAGGGTGGTCTCAAGATAACTCGAGTTAATGATAAATGTTCACACAGAGGACAGCACATTTACCTGTTGAAACTGTACTTAATAGACAACTGTAGGTTTAATAATCAGCGCTCTGTCAAAGTCAGCAAACCTGAAACCTCCTGAAAAAGACCTCGACCTTCAAGTGTCTTCAACACTATCTTTCCCCAAATCCTTAAATAATGAAATGATGATGGAATCCACTCACGATATTGATAGTTGTATCATGATTACACAAAATGTTATTGATATTTTGAGATAATTAAATGTTTTCTGAGGACAACCTTTTTTCCCCCCTCAGCCAATCAGTGGGAAGCACCTGGCAAACAGTGGCAGACCACGTGAAGCAGGAGAGGCACACGGTCGTCGGACTCTTCCCCAACACTGTTTATCTCTTTATTGTCCGAGCAGTCAACTCTTACGGCCTCAGTGACCCCAGCCCGATCTCTGAGCCTGTCAGGACGCAGGGTGAGTTACATAAGCAAAAATCATCCTTTACTGATTATGCTTTTGCATAATATGAGTCCTACTGTACAATCTTGATTTCAGTTTATATTTTTTAAAGCAAGAAATTAGAGAGCGTGCAAGCCTGGCGCGCCAAGATAAAATGCTACATGGTTTCAAAAAAATTGCTTTGCATGTGCTGTCTCATAACTAATTGCTTTCTCAGTGTGATGCACTTCTGCCCTGAGCAATGTTAAATTTCATCAAAAAGATTCTCTTTTTTTCTTCTTGCTGAATAGCTGCTAGTCAGCTGTTTTTTTGGCCTGGACTGAATGGATTTCTTTGTTGTTTCAGATGGGAGTCCTACAGAACAGGGTGTTGACCACAGACAGGTGCAGAGAGAGTTAGGAGAGGTGTCTGTCTACCTGCAGAAGCCTGTGGTTCTGTCTCCTACCAGCGCCAAGATTTCTTGGACTGTGAGTTGAATACTTGGCAGATGAAAAAGTCTACTTTTCAAAGTCAGCATGCGATGTGAGGAGGACACGCTAATCTCTGAACATTAACTTCAAAAACTCCTCCAAACATTATGTGACACAAACAGATTAGCTTGAAGTTCAAACACAGTTGGTTCTGCTTTTTATTGATGTAAATGTGAAACTTTTTCTCTGTGTTTTTTGTTTGTCCCCAACCTTTTGTCAGGTCACCCTTCAGTCTCGCTATATTCAGGGTTATCGTATATTTTATCGGACTATCGGCAGCTCCTGGTTGGTCCAGGATGTGGAGGCCACGTCTGACCATAGCACCATATTAGTAGATCTTCACAGCAATACAGAATATGAGGTCAAGATACGCCCTTACTTCAATGAGTTACAGGGACATGACAGCCTTATGGTTCTGCTGCGTACACCTGAGGAGGGTAAGAAATGCTAATGATTAACTTTGTTTGTAGCATAAAGCTGTAATTATCAAGTAAAGCTGAGTAAATTATTTAAGTAACAACTGATATTATTGCCCTTATAGAATTAGATGAGGAGATTGGGATATAAAAAGTCTGTCCAATAACCCTGAAGTGAAACAACAAATTGTTTTTATGTGGATCAAACAAGTGAGATATCAGGTCGTAATTAATGGGCTTTAGAGGTGCTGGTGTATTGTGTTACCTTTGGACAGACCCAGACTAGCTCCTCTATTTCCAGTGTATGCTAAGCTAAGCTAACTGGCTCCTGGCTGTAGCTTCATGCTATGAAGAGTGTTATCAACCATCTCATTTAACTCTCCACCAAATGTAAAAAAAATTTCTTAAATGTTGTAACCACTAATATTGGAGAACTTTTGCTTGGATGTTTTTTTCTAAAACATGTAGATTTTAATTAAACAAAATTAGAACAAAATAATATACAAAAATTACAAACGTAGACCTTACTTTATGGTCCTATTGGTTCCTATTAATTTTCATTGAAATACTATTGTTTTTTTGGAAAGTAATACAGAGACAGTGTTCAATTGGTACACTTCAAATTAATTAATTTGCTAGCGTAATTAGGAGAGTAGTTTTTTCAGTGCACACAGCAGGTCAGCTGAGCATGGTTTTCTACAAATAAATAATGGAGGAATATTTACATGGATTTAAAGTGAGCTGTTCTTCTAAGGACATTCCTATTTTCCCAAATTATAGTATCAAATTACATAGTTCTTTCAAGGAAGCTCCATGGACATTATATTATCTGGAAATTGCGGACCTGGTAAATTGAGCATTCCCATAACACTGACATCAGTTAATAATAATAATAATAATACAAAAATAATTTTCTGTCTTATCTCTTTCTCCAGTTATAAGTGCACCTCCACAGGCTGTATCAGTGGTTCAGCTCACCAACAGCTCCAGTATCAGTGTGTCCTGGGAGCCTCCACCCCATAATACTCAGAGTGGCATCATTCGGGAGTACAAGGTAAGACTATAGCTGTCAGCATATGACCACACCCGACACCTGAAACAACACCTGACTGTCTGTCTTATTCTCTCGTGGTCATTTCTGGCTTTCAGTGTTGATCACTGACATAGCCGCATGCCACAAAAAAAGTGGAACAAATTGTTTATTTAATCTATGATGTTTAAATTTGTATGCAGTCATTACTCAGAGTTGCTGTTTAGATACTTATGAAAAACACTGATTTTAAAGAACAATTACTAATTACTCACAGCCTCTTGTCTCTTATAATGCCAATACATGCGTTGCCGCCGCCCAGAGAGACTCAATTTTGTCATCAGATTCTCGGCTGAGCGCTGACTGTCCCCGTCATCTGTTTGCTCTGTGAAAAAACATTGAGTGCTGATTATCTGTCTCTGAGCATGAGCACAACACTGATTACTAATCATCAGGCTGCTATTGCAGGGGGAAAAAAGGAACACACAGTTCTATTGTTTTGATTTATTCTTCCCATCTGCGTCTGCATGCACAAAGTTATGGGAAAAGTCTGATCATGAAATGCCAGATATTTTTGTATGTAGAGGCTCATCAACCGAAGACAAGGATCACGCTTAATCCCCTTAGACATTCAATTTGCTGAGAACCCCTTACAAGCCTCCCGTGGTTTAAATGTTGAAAATGAAATGTTGCATTGGTAGTGTAGATACAAAAACTAACAGTATGCTCATTTTCTACAAAATCATGAGGATGACTTAGATTAAATAACTCATAAGTATTTAGCAGATATGAGATTAGCTCCCAAACATTCTGCAGTGTGCTTTTATTTTGAAACTAATAACATTAACATTTTGCTGGTCATTTTGTTTATTTAAGGTGAGACTATGTAACTGTTTGACAGAAGAAATAACAAGTTGTTCAGCTTACATATATGAAGATGAATTCAGTAGCAGTAAATGGCACCATTGTTCAGCTAAGGCCCTACCGGAGTTGCTGGGGCCCTTTGCTGCATGTCATCCTCTCTCTTGCCTGCCTATCAAATAAAGCGGACCCTCAAAAAAGAGCTTTGGGAACTTCATATGAACATTTGTCACTATTTTTGCCATCTTACCAGTAATTCACAGAAGAAAAACACATGGGCTTGCTTTGATGTGAGTGGACATTTTTGAAAACAATTTTAAAGCAGAACTTTTATTTGCAATTGAGCATCTTAACATTATGGTGCGCTACTTTGACTTTAAAATACTTATAACTGTCATTGTATTGACATCCCTTTCTCTTTTATCTCTGTTGCATCTTTGTTGTCATCCTCCATCAGATAAAGCTCCAATGCCAAAAAATTAAAAGAACCCAGGTTTTCATTGGAGTCTGTCATATTATAACAGGCCACATCTTATCACAGGGTGTGCAGGATAAATGCATGTCTATGTGTGTTTACATGTTTTAAGATTTAATCATTAAACCCCCATGTCTGATGTCGATCAGATCTGGTGTCTAGGCAGCAGCATGGAGCAGGAGGACCATATAAACCGAACAGTGGACGGAGCAGTTCTGTCCATCCTGCTTACAGGCCTGCTGCCTGACGTCCGCTACACTGTCTTGGTGGCTGCTGTCACCAGCCTGGGTGTGGGCGCTCAAAGCCCACCTGTCAGCCTGCTTCTCAGTGAGTCACTCAAACTGTTACAGCTACTACAGATAGAGAAATATGGCACGATGCACTCTCAGCAGGCTTAGTTTACCACCAATAAGCTGGGTCTGGAATTTTGATTATGCTGTGTGAATGACTTTACAACAGAGGCATCATCAACACTGATGTTGTGAGTGTGAAAAAGTGTTAGTCAAGAATCAGAGACATTTATTAAAAGTACATTTTACATATTAGCATTTATTTAGTTCTGATAATTATTTGTTGACATTTCAAAGTAAAAAAATAGATCGTTTTCTTCTTCACTTTACCTTCTGCTGCAGTCTTTTGAAGGAATAGTTTGACATTTTGGAAATATGCTTATTTACTTTCTTGCTGAGAGTTAGATAAGAAAATAGATACCACTCTCATATTTGTATGGTAAATATGAGTGAGTTTACCATGAGCCAGCAGGCAGTTTGCTTAGCTTAGCAAAAAGTCTGAAAATAGCTAACAAAATCAAACAAAATCTGCTTACCAGCACGTCTAAAACTCAGTAATTCACATGGTATATCTTGTTTGTTTAAACCATACAAAAATCACCTTGCAAAAACAATGACACCACAGGTGTCATTTTTACAGTGCAGTTTTGGTCCAGACGACATATAAGACGCTCATTTGTGAGCTTAAGAACTTTCGTTTTTTACCTTTTTACAGAGTCAGGCTAGTTGTTTTCTGTCTTTATGCTAAACTTAGCTAACGGTCTGTTGGCTCATATTAAACTATCAGACAACACTTTCCAAGAAAGTGGACTTTCCTTTAAACTGTCACTCATGAGCAGAGGTAGCGTGGGTCCATAGGGGTGGCCGACCCAGGGCCCCGGCTAGGTCGGGGACCCCCTAACGTTACGTGGGCCGCAAAGCTTAAGTCAGTTGTTTGTAGACAGGCTAAACGAGAAAGCCATATACAGTTCACTTCCAACAACAATGGTTAGTGCTTGTTTTTTGGGCTTCTACTGTGATTAAGTAGGCTACGTAGTTAAATTGTTTCTTTTTTTGTCTGTTTTAACTATGTTTATTGATACGATCAGGAGTCTGTACAGTGTATTTTATTTTGAAAATTGACCGGATTCTTTATGCCGTTATTGAGTTTGACTTCCTGCCCGGTGCTGCTTGACGCGGCTTCTGTCAAAAATACGCTGGAAGACACTTCTGGAAAATGCTGCAGCACTTCTGGTGTGAGTGAGCCCAAGCATTGACTAGAATGGCTGCGATTAGCTCTGTCAGCCGCTACACAGACGGACTCAGTGGACTTTCGGAGTTAGTCCAGGGTCATGTAAACTTGGTATAAATTACTTGGCAGCATGTGGGCCCCGTGATGAAGCTTCGACCACACAGTGATGAGAGTTTAGCTTCGCCCCGCTGTCACTACATTGTTGTTTTGTAATCTAAATGATACAGGATGGCATAAATGGTCACAATAACAATGCTAATAGGTCTCTACTTTGTCTTAAACTCTACTACTTTTCTTTTAGCTCTCCCACTGGACAAGACTTCACCGCCCGTGAAGAAAGGCAGTAACATCAGCATATCAGAGCAGATCACAGATGTAGTCCGTCAGCCTGCCTTCATCGCAGGACTGGGCGTGGCTGCGTGGTTGGTGCTGATGGGCTTCACTGGTTGGCTGTACTGTCGACACCGCAGGAGGAAGCAACTGGGACACTATACCACATCCTTCGCATACACACCAGCAGGTACGTGGCAAAGACTTTGACTTATCTATCTTTATCCAGTTTAAGCATCATGACAGGTGTTGGGTGTTCAAAGTTTTACCTGGAATATCTCACTAAAGATACATTTCTGATTACAGTTTTGGGGATTTTTGATGTCAGGGAGATTGCTCATTAAAAAATGTAAAAAGCAGGATGATTTTCAGATATTACATCTTATTTATTAAATATCTGCTGTTCATAAAAACGGCTTCAGTTGTTATACAGCAAACCTTCAGCTTTGGTTTTCAACAAGTGACAGTGACAGAGTTTTTAATAGGCTGCTGGGCATATCTCCAGCAATGATGAATGTTTTCTATTAGTTTGTATTTCGCAAAGCGCCACATGCACTTTCACTACAAATTCAGTTAATTAAAATGTATTTATCCCCACTGGGCAGTTTTTAAGGCTGTAATATAGAAAAACACTGAAGCATATATAAACAGTAACCGCTACATGCAATTTCTTTTGGAATAAGCCCTTTGGCACATGAACACATAAACACATCAGTTGTTTTCTGACTTTGAGAGATATTTGTTCATTTTCATAAATACCCAATGAACAGCCCGGAGATAAGCAAAACATATGCCATTTGATTTCCCCATAAATATTCCACTCTGGCCATCACTGCCATACTAATAACTAAACATTGTATTGTTTCACATTTTTGTATGGATTCTATTATTATCTCTTTAGACACCATAGTGTATTTTTGTTGTGTGCCTCTTTGTTTATGTAGGACAACAGTGTATCTATATAAAACATCTACTAAAATTAGCATTCTTAAAGGTACAATGTGCAAAATATGTTAAAAATTAACCTACATTATCATAAGAATGTAAAGAAGTAGACTAATAGTTCCGATTTTATATCAAAGACGCCCATGTATTGTTTCGCTTAGATATCTACTAAAGTTAGCATGCTACCAAGCTATCTCCATCCCGCCCTGTGTTGTAATCATAGACAGTATAAAACATGGGCATAGTCTGTATGATGTCACCCATAGGTTTCTAAAGATATGACACCATGTTGGCAGTGCCTGACTTCAACGCCCACACAGTTATAATGAATGGGGAAATTAGCAATAGAGACCAAAACCATTTTTGTACCAGGCACGTTTATTTCAGCTGTAAAGTTAGGCATGTTAACATGGGGGACCATGGTGATTGCCTTGCTTTTGGAGCCGGCCTCAAGTTGCCATTCAGTCAACTGCAGTTTTTGACGCTTCCATGTTGGCTTCAATTTTCAACCCCAGGGATGATAGTCAGGTAGTAGAGCTTAGGTCTCTCCATGTAGTTTCAGCTAGGAGATCTGTGGAAGCTATGAGTTCACTATATTACAAAAGCTCTTTTATCTTTTTTAGTCTTATAAATAACCAAATTATATGCCACGTTAACTCGTGAATGATGTATAAATCACACTTCAATAAATCACACTTCATTCAAACTTGACAGAAACAAAATAAAACACAGTTCCAATAATCACCAAATCTGGATTGGTGGAAGTTAACAGTTCACACAATTAGATGTAAAAATTGTCTGGCTCTACACACTGTCCCTGCCTCTCTGATTCCCGACCTCCCTCTCGGTCTTCTCGCGCTTCACTCCTCTTCTATCTCCGTCTGCACCTGCCGTGTCACTGTTGTCCCCGGGGTCAGAGTCCTGGTTGGATCTGCTGTAAATAACCTCAGTAGTTGGCCTCCGTTGGTCAGGGGGACTTTGTTAAGCCCTGGTTCACTAGGAGGCTGCTGAGCCCAGTTTGGTTGCTCAGCTGATATGTGATATGCTGCATCTTATTTTTAGGGCTATTTAGATTATCAATTGGACACATGGATAGTAGTCTCAGTTCTTACACATTGTTCCTTTAAGCACTGTATTTGACAAACTTTTCACATTGAGTACAAAATGTATTGACCCTTCAGTGAATCTTTTGAAAACGTCTGACAGAAACCATATCATTTCTGCTGTAAAACAAAATTTATAACTAAGAGCTTTCTTCTTCCAGTTGGTTTTGCTCATGGTGAAGGATCTGGAATCATCAATGGAGGGTAAAAGATTATGATTTGATTCAGATAATTTTTGCCTCTGTGTATTTTACTGTGTTTTCAGAAAAAATAAAAAATAAAATCCCAACTCTCTTTCCAGGCCTGGCTTGTTAGGATCAAATATGGGCAACTACCCCTGGCTAGCTGACTCTTGGCCCACTCCAAACCTCGCTCATAACAGCAAAGAGTCTGTCAACTGCTGCTCTGGAAAACTGGACTCAGACAGATATTATAACCGTAAGAGCTCTCTGACTTGGAATGTAACTCATTTTAGAATACTCAATAGATAATTGTCATCTAAATGAACATTTGCTGTTCAGCAGTTGGTATCGTCAACTACCCAAACCAGTCAGAGAAACACAGCACGGCGTCCAACGATAGCCCCATCTACAGCACAATCAACACAGCCGCTGAAGACGACCTGCTGGCATACTATGACACCTATTCCAGTACATCCTACACCCAGGGTCCAGACCCATATAGCAGCAACCCAGTCCTGTCAAATAATGGCCTTGTGGGTCTTGAGCTGGACCTGGACCAGTGGACCATCCAGTCTGGTCACTCTGGGTCTGAATATGCCAAGCTCCAGTACACCAAGAAAAACAGTGGTGAGAGTTTTTCTGCCTATATAATACATTTAATTTCATAAAACAGGGAAGAGATGTGATTAAATCTCACCTGCTTTCATACTGTTTGTGTGGAATTATATTTCTTAATATAATAGCATCTTTACAAAGGACAGTAATACTTTTTCTAAAGTTTAGAGTCATTTCAAGTAAAATTAGTTTTATCAGGGAATTACTGTGTATTGTATTATGAAGCTTGAGTATTGTTGCCATGGTTAACTGCAAGTTAGTATATATTACACAAAGATTATGAACAATAGTTTTATTGGTGACTTAAAATTTGATGCATCTTGATAAGTAATTTGTATGCCTTCCAAATATTATTATGGCCATGGTGTAAATTCAAATATTGCATCTCAAAGAGCTCGATTCTCATAAATATATACAGCATGTATTCTTCCACCCATCTCTGCTTTTTCGAATAAACTTTAAATTATAAATACAGTGTACACTTCACATCAGACATGATAATTGAAAGATGCTAAACAAATTTGTTTTTCCACATTAAAAAATGGGAAATGCAAGAAAATTGCTGAAACATCTAAAGAATGCAGGTGGAAATTGTGATAAGGAAGATTTGATTGAGGCCAGTGGAAACAGATTTGTTGTTGAGACGAGATTGCTCCTGCGTCCTCCATTGTGAAAGAAACGTCATCTTCCCACTGCCACTCATTGTATACTGCCTCTGCTCTAGAAAGTCCAAAAAATAACATAAATAAGTAATTACATACAGTATGGAAACAGGTGAAAATTCCAATGTATGGTGTAGTATATATGTGGATATAAGTATTCATTAAAATATGGTAATGAAATACCATAATGTGACAGTTACAAAATAATTATTGGAAATTTTCTTATATCATTTTATTCTTTTAAATCTAATTTATGTATGTCTTTTTTATATTGCTTTGAGTTTCGTTTCATTCTTATGTATAGCACTTTGAATTGCCTTTTGTTTAAAAGCGCTATAACAAACTTGCTTTGAGATTGGAATGGAAACATACAATAGGAATGTAAAAAAGTGCAGACGCTAAGTTCTCAGTCAGTTTCACATGCAGAAATTCTAGGGAACCTTAAGCTGCTCTTGAAGATAGTCGAAGAAAGTAGTCGGGAAAAAGAAATGTCCTTCAGGCACACAAAGAAGGGTTTTAAAAGCCTGTGTTTTGCTGTGGTTTCAGCCTCAGGGCCAAGGTGGAGATAACACCCTGTACACTATCTGACATACTGCATTTTGTTTTCATAGACAAACTAAAAAAGCAGAAGTCCACCGGATCCTCGTCCAAGTCAGCCCCTCTCACCTGGGTGGATGTTTTGTCACTGCCTCTTCCTGCCAACACAGACAGAAGTCGTACAAAGACAGACAAAGAAGAAGAGCAGCACAGGTGAGACCTTTTTTGTACCTCCTAGGAGAACACAGTTGCCTTTTGTACTGTCTGATATTCTGATTCTGATATATTCCCATTCAGTTTTTATTATTAGCATCAAGACCTCTGACTTCACCTTCATGACAGAGAGAGTTAAGGCAGATGGATATCAAACCTGCCCTGTAACTCTGCCAAGGCTGTCAAACAAAACTTGAGTGAAGTTTGAAATCTGGGGAGTTTTCAAATTAACAACAGCTGTGTCTGCGGGCAGTGAGTAGATTGTGCTTTGGGGTTACAGAGGGGGGGCGTTTCATCTAACTTGTTCTGACAGATTAGATTGCAGACATAACAGGGAGGGCTGTTCTGACTGTGCCGTGTCTTTTGTAATGACATTAGCCACCATCTGACAGTCTGGATTAGTACTTTCTATTTTCAATGACATGTCCGTCATTAAATTAGCCCTGACGGCACTGAAGTGACAACAGACATCACGGAGGTGGTTCTTCCTTTCTCTAACTCTTTCTTAATTCCCTTTTTCATTCATATGAATTAGATTATTTTTTAAAGAAATCTTTCTCTACCTACATATATTTTTTTCATATATTTAATATTTTTGTTGGCAATGTTGGTTTGTCTGTCCAAACTGAAATAACAGATGGACTGGTGTTGAATTTGATAGAGACATACATGGCCTAGAGGATGAATCCCCATGACTTGTGTGATCTCCTTGACATTTCCTCTAGCCTTACCAGCACATTGACATTTATAGGGTTTTTGTGTGAAATGTCTCAACAACTGTTGGATGGATTGCCGTAAAATTTGGTACAACCATTCATTTGCCCTATGGCAAATTTGTAAAACCTTTTGTGATCCCTTAACTTTTTATTTTGTGCCATCATCAGCTGAAATGTTTTGCTTTATCACCAAATACATGAAAAACTGATATAATCATTTAACTGCTTTTGTGTTTAGTACTAATTGACAAATGTTAACTTGCTTACACGCTAAACTAAGATGTTAAACATGGTAAACGTTGACATTAGCATTTAGCTCAAAGCACTGCTGCACAGCCTCTCAGGGCCTGCGTGCCTGTAGACTCTTATTCTTGTTTTCTTTACATTTATTATATGAAAGTAAGCTTCAAACGCTCAGCGTTTCCCTTTCAGACACTCATACTGCTGTTACTCATTGTCCATCCTCTAGCTCTGAGGAGGAAGATGACGACTGGTGTCCCCCGCTGCCTGCCAGAACCTACCTGATGGACACTTCAAGGGAGGAACTCTCCAGCCTGCCCTCCAAACCAGACGAGCCGTCAACCACAGCAACACTGACGTCTCCCCCCCAGCGAGACACACACAAGCCCAGCGACAGTCCACGGCTACAGCACTTTGACCTCTTGGCCCGTCACCAGTCAGGCTCCCAGGTCTCTCAGTCCAACCCAGATCTTTTTACAAATGCCAGTGAGGTGTACCACACCCGCCAATGGGCAGAAGATTTCAAGGGGGAAAGCCTCGGCAAAGGTCAGTTTGAATTCACTTAAATGCATCACAACTTTGGAAGTGACTTCCCGGGAGGCAGTGCACAACCGCACAGTGTCATGTATAATTTAGTTTATGATGTTACCTAACAGAAAGTATTTGTACATGAAAATCATGTCGCATTTAATCAAAGTGCAGCTCAGTGTTCTTTAGTTTCCTCCAAGTTTTCTGAGGATGACACCAGTGTGCTCTCTTGTCAGGACAATCTGCGGCTCCTGCTGCCGAGTCGAGCCCCGCAGCCCAGGCGCACAGATCCAGGAGTAAGAAGAAAACTCCAAAGGATGGACAACACAGGAGAGAGCTACACAGCCAAGCAGGTATAACACACTCTTTGTAACACATCTAACTTCTGTTTTGGTTTGGAAAAAAGACAGAGAGGAATATTACTATTTACAAGACTGTTTTTAAGCATTTTTAACCACAGCAGCAGTTGCTAGCATGGCTGTAGACAGCTTAAATGTAAACAAATCCAGGTGGCATTATTTCAGGTCTAATAATGATAATGATAAAATCTTCTCTTTTAAGTCTTGTCAAGAAAGCAAATATACATATTTTCTAAAAGGTCAAACTTTTCCTTTAAAGCCATATTTCTGTTTGTAGTTTATTAATCACTATTGATCAATCTTATGCAGAACTTCCCCCTCCACCAGCCCCTCCCCCTCCAGATGATTCCCTGCAGCTCTTGGCTGATGTTTTGAGCCGCAGCCAAACCGACAGCGAAAGAAAAGAGGGGAGCAATTCGCCTACTCTTCAGAAGAGGGGAGAACATTTCTCACCCCAAAGGAGAGGAACTACAAAGTGGTCGTCACAGGGTAAGCACAATATGAGATAATCACCTCTCTAACATCATTCTGTATGTCAAGAATACATGATAAAAGAACAAATTCTGTTGCAACAGCAAATGCATTTTGCTTTAACAGCTGGAACCCAAATATATGTTTATTAATATTATTGTGATGCTTCATACAAATCCCTTTGACATAAAAAGAACCAACTGCCACCAGTGAATGAACAGTTATTATCTCGTAGTAGTAGCTCTGCTTTTAGTAGCAGGGGGTCTATTTTTAATCTACTACATCACTTAGGGTTTAACCTATATAAATACAGCTGTAACTTTGAGTGATTTGTTTGTCATCCGCAGATGAGAATGTAATCCCGTATGGACAGTCCAGTTTTCTGCCCAATGTCCAGATGTCAGGCTACGGGTCTCTGGGTGGAGGAGTCTTTTCACGACCCTCCACTGGTGGCCGAAGGAGAGATGAGGTATGTCTAGACTTCTAGTAGGAACTGCTGAACAGACATTGTGTCTGCATAGTGTGGGGTCACCGTCAGTTCAACAGTAAACTGGGGGCATTTTGAGCTGCTTGTCAGCTTTGTTGAGACAGTGGGTGGCAGGAGTTTCCCGTGGGTTTTGAGCAAAGGCCAAAAGTAGTTATCTAACATTGTGAGTCAGCATTTTGCAGTTGTCTCTAAGTTGAATACAGTACTACATGAGCAATTGCAAAATGATTTGGGGTGATATTAAAAACTGTCCCCATATTTTCTTGTGTGTAAATGTATAGTACATATGCACATAAATAAGAGTGGTGTTTGAAAGAAGTCTGTATCGTTATGCATAATGTGCTTATTTTGCTTTAATAGGTAAAGATGAAATAAATGATTAAAGTAATACTGTACTCTCAAAATCTCTCTTTTGAGAATGAAACACACTTGGAAGTGTTGGCTTGAAAGATAAAAACTTTGTAGTTTGCTCACTGACAGGGTAGAACTACAAGTAGAAACTACAAGTCATTATGTTTTTTACAGCTGAGAGAAAAGTATGAACATAGATGTGTATTCACAGCTACACAGTGCAAAATTACTTGGCTACTGCATTAGAACCTGACCTATATTTAAGCACTGCCAATAAAATCAATCAATATAATATTGCTGTTCATCAAAGTACATCAGTTTCGGCATTCTGTCATGTCAGCCAATAAGTAAGTGGAAATTGCATAACACAACCATTACATGAGTTTCCATCCAAATGTAGTACACATTTTCCAGAAAATTGAAAATACAAAAGATCTATTATTATGTGAATATTAGGAGTGAAAACAATGTGGAAAACATGATGGAAATATTATTTATTATTTGTTTTTTATGCGTTATATTTGAGGAAGATTATTCCTCTTCATCGCTCCACACATTTCAGTTTGTTTCCATTGCACTTTGTGGCATTTTGTGTTTTTCCATACACCAACCTTTCCATGTCAGCCAAGACCTTTTTCTCTGAATATGTTTTTATGTGCATAAAAACATGTGGATGTTTGTCCACCAAAGAGCATGGACAAGCAAATATCTTCACAATTTAAGAGGTTAATAATACATTTAAGGCAACCTTATTAAAATGTTTGCTCATGTTATGTGTTTATTAATAAAAACAAACACCTTGTTGTGTTTGTTTTCTTCCAGAACCTCATATAGACAGACGGCGATAACATGACCTGACATGCTCCTTTTTCCTCCTCGATTTCCTGTCTATGCGAACCACCAATCTGTTGCCATAGCATCTGAAAAACTGAAGACTAAAGGGAAAGAGTTGAGTCTAGCCATCTGCCTTCTCACAAACTATTTTTATTTTACCTTAATAATTTATTTTGTGTGATTTGCTTCACCCTTTCTCCATGTATATAGACATATTTGCAGTTTTTTAAAGATGTGATGAGATATATTACTGAAAAAGGATCTGGAGTTTAAAAGATATGGCTATTTTTAGGCAATGGGAAGTAAATGTAAGTATGACATTAATGTACAGCTGATTAATGAATGTATCTTCTGTTTACTCCTGACCATAAAACCATGATGTGTGTGTTTGACGGAAGACTGGAGAAGACATGAGGCAGAAAATGTGTTAATAAACCACGTGGATGTGTGACAGTGCATGTGTAGTGTTTGTGTGTGTTACTGTTTTTATCTCTCATCTGTGTGTGACTGTGTTTTGTGGTTTCCCTGTAGATCACCAGTCTGTTAGTTCTGTCAAGATTTTTAAACCAAATAAAACATTTATTACAAAAACACTTCTGTTCATGTGTGAATATTATTGCTACTAGCAGCAGCTCTATGGATGCCGATGTCAGTCAGTCCACTGCTTTGCTCCAGCCTGAAGTATCTCAAAAACTAGAAAATGAATCACCATGAATTGTTTTTATATAGTCTAGTGCCATCATCAGATCAAAAATGTAATTTTGTCCAATTGGTTAATGACCTATGGAGCCCTGGAGGAAAGTTTAATCATTTGTACTCTAAAATTAATCATTTCTATGCACAAATTAGTAATTCATGTTCTCAGTTTATTATATATTTTATATTTTTCTTCCTCCCAACTTGTTGAGGGCAGCAAACACCTTTTAATTTAGAGATGACAATGACAGGACATTTATAAGGTGCTATGAAGTGAGTTTTATGAACTGGATGATCTATCATTAACATTTTTATGGTGAAAGTCTTTTATCCTGTCAAACGTTAAAGGGATCTTAAAGACTACAAATATTACAAAAATTGTGGTGAACATTCAAAGTATATCCACATCAATGTTAAAAATAAAACCGTATTAAATTCAAGTACTCCATAGTGAGAGTGTGAAGGGTACACACAGGACGAGTACACTTTTGAAAATGAAAGTTTTTTCAGCACACCTATTTGTGTATCTGGTTTGGGAGAAAACAAAATTTCTATAACTAGTAGGATGTATGTGAGAAGTCATAATTTTCCAAGAATTTAATTTTGATTTGAAAGTCATAAATTTGTAAGAAAAACTCACAAATTTAGGAGAACTTGGAAAACATAGGATTTACATGTGCCTGTGTTATTAAAGTTTCTGTATTTTATATATATATATATATATATATATATATATGTATGTGTGTAATAGGTATAATAGGTGCCTCTATTTGACCAAATTTCTCTCCTTTTCTTACTTATAATAAACCAGTCGACTATTACTACCTAACATTACTTGATCTTCTTCTTCTTCTTCTTCTTCTTCTTCCTTGTACGTATTCAACGCAGTGACGAAATACGCTCTGTAGGGTCATAGGTCTGTTGGGGCAACTGTAGAAAAATGGCGGTGCAAAATGGCGGTGCAAAATGGCGACGTCCATGTAAGAAGACCATTCTAAGGTAATGACAACATAACGGTTCATCATGTAAGGTCTGTATACACCACTGAAAAGATAGTTATTTTGCATTTCTGTTAATAGATCCTCCTAAATATCACACAGTGAACCTTTAAATGCAGGTTATGCAGAGAATAACAGCCATCACATATAAGCTACTTTCACCAACCAGTTTGCTTCTGTTCAAAGGCCAAAAGCATGAAAATGGGGAAGAATGTTATTTATAACTAAGATGTGACTAGTGCTTTAAAGTGGCTTTGCTGTAGTCTCTTATATCTGCCTAACTGTCTGAAAGCTCCATCTCTTCTCTTATGTCTGCAATGACTCATTGTATTATTAATCCAAAACACTTTCCAAGTTTTTTGCTAGTAAATGAACAACTTTTTTGCTCTGAATATTACCGCCCTCCCCGGGCTCCATCATTTAATTGTTTTTTTAAAATCTACAATGTTCCTAATACGAATGTTGTAGGCAAATTATTTTTTGGAGAGCACAAATTACTAAATTGGGCTCACAAATTATGTAATAGGCCTAAATACCTGCAAAACATTCCCATCAGCCTCAGCTGTACTTTAAAGCTATGATTATAACATGCACAACTAACATGGTGAACTCATAAAGGGGTAACACATAGTATAAAAACACAAACATAGTAAATATATATGATTAACATCCGCAAGTTAGCATTGTCAATGTGATCATGCTAGCAGGCTGACCCAAGCATTTAGCACAAAGCACAGCTATGCCTAAGCATAGCCTCACAGAGCTGCTAGCCTGACTTAATGTTGTTAGTAAAGTTAATCTTTAATAGAAATAATGTATTTGAATTGTGTTTGGATTGTCTCAGAATTTGTACCGGAAAGTACTGACACATATGTCCCAGATATCTTGAAATAAAGTCCAGTCCATTTGAGCAAAGTGAACACAATATCTTTCTTTGTGACTTGAAACTAGATGAAAAGTTATATGTGTTGGATAATTCAGATGCCTTTCCACGATCAAGAACAAGGAGAACGAGGAAAAAAGCAGATGAGTGAGCTCAAATTGTTTTCATCAGAACCAAATGTCTCTGATGTCTCAGGAGTTTGTCATCGCATGTGGCAAGTAAAATCACTTCTCTGATACAAGATGCTGTTTATGACTTCTTCAAATTGCAGTATCATGAGAAGACATGTCTGTGATATGGCTTATTGAGAGGAGGTAACCTTCATCTGACTATATGACTGCTGAAATGTGTCAGCAATGGAATATAAAAAGGCTTTCTTCTTCATGCCTGCATCTTCATCTGCTGTACCACTTCTTATCTTTTTTGGTATAAGTACAGTATTTTGACAGGGAGGCAGTGTGATGGTTTGGGAAGTGTGTTGGACTCCACTGACTTTGGCAAATACCCCCTGGGTCCCACCAGGCTAGGAGGATAATGGTAATCCGGTGCAATTTGAAGGGGTTATGCAATTTAGAAGGGTTCTACAATTTTATGCTTTTATGCCATTAACATGGATTAGGGTCTCTGTGGTTTACACAACCCTCCCTCCCTGACAGCTCAGCTCGACCAGCCTCAGTGTGTTACTGAGGCCACTTCACATGTGTCATCTGCTGGAAACCTTTCTTATATCGTATATCGTGTATTTTAACTGTCATTTACATTACTTCAAGATCCTCTCCAGACATTTGAAGACATAAAGATACTGAATAAGTCATGTCTGATATGGTTTTCCCACAAACATGTTTTCTCCTTCAATGAAATATTTTTCAATTCAAAAGTTTAACTTCTGGACAAGATTAAGTGAAATGACAATAACCCATTACATACATACAGTACTTTTAAGCACATAATATGATCCAAAATCCAAATGTCATCAAACCCAGTAGGCACTGCAATTACAGGTGAGTAGTGAAAATATGATTTCTGATTAGGATTAACATAACAATGATAACAAATAAACTACCAGCCAACCCACCAGAATAAGCTGTAACACCTAATCACCATGAGATGTGCTTAAGATCATGCAATTTGTTTGACTAAACATGGACAATTCCAGGATCACAGAAACATTATTTGCTGAAGTCTATCAATAGGGATGACAATATAATATTAGGACAATGATAATAAAGAGCCAACGTGGGTTAAGATAGGAAGACACAGAGAACTGTCATTTGGTTGTCTGGCTAAGCAGCCAAAAAACATGAACAGAATAAAGATTGTGATGAGAGAAAATCCAACTAAAGATTCCATCTTTGCTGCAAGACTTGATAAAATGCACCACCCAGTGGTCATAACTGACACACGCAGGGTGACTCTGATGCCCAGTAACTCTCCCTTACATTTTGTGGGTCATCAGTGAATCCTCTACAACTCAAAGGTGCTCCACTTTGTGTGAAATTACATATAAATCACCAAGAGATCTACTGATATTTAGAGAAAGAGTAGAGTTGCTCCACTAAAGAGACAAAAGCAAATGTGCAGTTTCAAGCTTTCGGGTTTACTTTAAAACCTCATGAGGAGCAGGTGGAGGTGTCAGGAAACAGCATAGTTGATTAGCTGCGTTAATTAGGCTGATGATGCCTCACGGCAGACATTTTGACTTCTCACAGTAGGACTTTTTTTTTCTAATGTGTTCTATTCACGTGTCCCAGAAAGCCATGATAGTGTGACTGTGAACCAGCATGCACAACACCAGCAGCAGCTAAATGGAATTCAGCTATCATTAATTTTATTATTTACACTTACCTACAGCCAAAAAGGGACCTAATGAACACATTTTAGCAACTGTTCTAAGAACATTTAAAAAATGATTAAACTAAAACATCCAAATTAATCTAACATAAGCATTGTAAAATCCTTAAACAGTGTTCTAAAAGCTTCTAAGGGACTAAAGTTCCTTGCATGGTGTTGTGCTGAAGATCCAGTCTTACACTTTAGACCTGTGACATAATCAGCCTAATTGTACATGTAAATAAAATCCTTAAATTATAACAAGTCATAGCAGACTTACATACATAAACGCTGTTTATAGTAACTGTAAACTGTAGAAAGATTGTCTAGCTCTCGTCTGTATATAATAACTATATGTTTCTTTGCTTAGTTGTATGTCTGTGTCTGCATTGTTTTGTATTGTGTTTAAGTATAATGAGCTTGAGTTGGGGTCAAGTCCCTTGTATGTGTCTACATATCTGACCAATAAAGTTGATTCTGATTGATGCAACCAAGCAACTTTTTTGGAGTAACTTTCTGATTTATTCTATACCCTGAAAACAAACCTGGCTGTATTGATGACACATGATGAATCATGTCCCTGATTAAAATCTCTTCTACCATTCCTCCCTGACTCTTTCAAGAGCAACACCTCTTCATAGACAGTATGCTGCACCAGTTAACACCATCAAGAGAGCAAATGAAATACTAATTTCTCGCCCATAACTCTCTCTTTCAACTCCTACTCTCTCCACAAGATGCCACAACAAAGATAAATCACTTTTTATTGCAGCTTCTTCACCCAAACTGTACAAAACCACATCTCTATTAGCCGCCCACCTGCCAGCTCATCATACTCTGTTCTGCCAAGTTAACCGTACACATCTTGTCCTGTGAATTTATGCTGCTGGCTGTGTTCAAGTTCACTGCTACATGTGTTTTATTTTATAGATGCGTGAGCATTTTCATCTGTAATTTAAATGTAAGACTAATGACTAGACCTTTAATTGTTTTTGCTATATTTTTGTTATATTGAGGGATGGATAGACATTAAAAACACACTGTAGTGAGTGCAGGTGTTGTAGTTACTTCATTATTCACACCACATGCCTGGGAAAAAAATTTGGATTGATTTTATGTAAATGAGCACACTGCACAATTTGAAATATAATAATGTGTACTCAGGGCGGTACAGCAAATTGTATTTAAAGGCAGAAATGACCTAATATTGACTTTTCCATCATCATAACAGACAAAAGGATTTACCCAAAACTGAAACATAATTTAAAATGACAAATTGCTCCATTTTAAACATTTTTACCACTTAAAATTAATCTCTGTTAAATAAACTTTTCCAGCAATGGCTATGGGTAAGCCTGTTGCAGACCACGAGTTTACAGTGTGTGGCTGTGCAGCATGTTGAATGAAAAGCCCCGTGTCATCAGTATTACCGAGACGTGCGCAGTGCTTTAACAGTTTTGTATTTTCAGCAGATTCCCTAAAACACAAAACTCATCCTCTGCGATTGGTTGCGGCTCAGCAGGCTCTATTGTCCCATCAGCCCGTTTGTTCACTTGGTTTCCTATGCACAAACAAAACTTTCCTGCCACCCAGGGCAATATTGGGCTCCTCTGTGCGTTGACAACCCGAAATATTGGAATCGCTGACTTTTTCTGAGGGGAAAAAAGGTAGGAAAGGTAGGTCATTAATATCAAAACATAATGTGCAAAATAATGTATGTAACTGTAATATTTAAAAAGTTATCTTTTTTGCTGCAATTTGTAGTTAACCTCTTTGTAACACCATGTTTTTATTATCTATTGAAACCCAAGATGCCATGCTTGTATGGATGCACTGTAAAATCAAACTGAAAAAATATTGTAGATGTCATTTTGTACACTTTTTTTCCTCATAAATCAGCAGCATGTTAAGTATCTTTGGAAACCTGGTTGTTGTAATTAGAATTTAAAATGAATTTCTTTGGGCTTCAAAAAAATGTGTGTCAGCACAGCATGTGTTTTTAAAGAAGGACCCAACTCTTACCACTCTGCAGTGTTAGAGGTTAATGACCCGTCAGACTGAGCTTGCTAAGTTCCCTCTTGGTGTTACTGCCTAACGAGAAATGTTTCTATAATCAGATCTGTCTGTCTCCAGTGTTTTTGTGCCATCCTACTGAATGCATTTAGAAATTGCTTTATTCATATCCAGTGCTGCTCTATGCGGTAACAGGAATTCAGATATGGCCATATATGGCGAGGCCCTGACCTGCTCTGTTATCTCTCCATGTGTGTCAGTCAGTGTTTTTTGGCAGGATGTACAGCTTCATGGGAGGTGGGTTGTTCTGTGCCGGAGTCGGGAACATACTCCTCATTGTCTCCACGGCAACTGACTACTGGATGCAGTATCGTCACTCCAGCAATTACATGCACCAGGGCCTGTGGCGGTACTGTGTGCCTGGGAAATGCATGACACACACAGACAGCATCGGTAAGACTTGCTTGGTGTCGGCCACTGCATAAGCACAAGCAGGCAGATCCTCATTTATATTTATTAGTTTGCTGACAGTCAGTCCGTGACCTCGACACTAACCCAGAGCAACCCCTTTGGGGCTTTTTTGGGGCTGTTTGGTAAAATATGGCTGAGATCAAGTGCAAAGAAGTTGGAAAGTATGTTGCAGTCATGTTAATGTTATCAAGAAATCTTTCAAAAACCCCATGTTTGTTTTTTTTGCCCAGAAGTATTCGGTTTACTTTCATTTGCACCAGTCATATAGTACGTACTTAAGGTAAAAAGGTTTCATTTTAAGTTTCATCTGTGCTTAGTTTAATCAAATCATATGCAAGTCTTCTGCCAAACACTAGGAGGCAAGCTAGAACAGGAGAAAAGCATGACTAACAGGGAAAATAAAACAGACCAACACTATAGATTACATGAGTTGTGTGCATATATTAGAAAAAGATTATGAATTCTTCTTTTAGTACTGGATATACTGTAAAGTCTGGTCTTTCAGGTCTCAGACTTCCCTCGTGTCTCACCCACAGCATACTGGGATGCCACCAGGGCTTTCATGATTCTTTCCCTGCTGGCTTGTTTTATCGGCATTGTGATCGGCGTCATGGCCTTCATCCACTACTCCTCCTTTGATGGGTTTGACAAGACGTTTGCAGCCGGCATCCTCTTCTTCATCTCATGTAAGCTCCTCAGCCACAGCTCCACACCAAGACTCTCTGATGTAGACGTTTATCAGTTAAACCTAACGTTTTTACCTCACGTGCAGGCTTCTTTGTGTTGCTGGCCATGGCCGTCTACACAGGAGTGACAGTGAACTACTATGGTAAACGCTATGGCAGCTGGCGGTTCTCCTGGTCCTATATAATGGGCTGGGTGGCAGTGGTGCTCACCTTCTTCTCAGGTATGCATTGTACCGCATTAACAAATGAAATAATTCTCCTGTTCACATTATTTTCTCATTAATTGGGTTATTCTCTTCTAGGTATCTTCTACATGTGTGCCTACCGGATGCACGAATGCCCAAGAAACTCTAACTCCCGCTGACCTGCCAGACTTACACACACACACCTACCAAGGATAATATATGGCCAAGAGTAACCAATACCCCTATGAACTTTCCAACCACTTCATGTTAACCTAACTATTCACGAATAAGCAAAATAAATTAGAACAAAATAATACATTTGGTGTCTGTGTTGTCTATTTTTTGAAAACTACAATAAAATACAGTGTGGAAGCAGAGGTGAACAACAGTTTATGGCATCAGCACTGAAGTTGATCCCACTCCTGACACCTGGGATCAGGAAATTAATTTGTCAGTTTAAAACCACAAAATGTGCATTCATGAGCATTGCAGTAAGTAGCTGCAAGCAGCTCTGGACTCAGCTATCTGATTAACCACTATTTACCATTATTAGAATAAGATGTCATCGTAACTGTTATAATGAAGGTAGAGGAAAGATGAGTGATGAGTCCAAATTCAAAAAAAACCCAACAAACTTTTATTTTGTCTCATTTGGCAAGTGTTTAGCAACAGCGACCATTTCCGCTACATAACCAGCTCAAAGAAAAACACTGTGGTAACACAAATATTAACTGGATTAATTCGACACAAACACAGTCACATGAGAGTACCTCATTACCAGAAAAGCCAGTGTTGCATTCAGCCAGATATACAAAAAATATCAAAACAATCCCAAAAGAGGCGTGGTTAATGGTTCTGAGTAACAATTTATACGTCTGTGATATTAAGATTGTGGTCAACCTTCACACCAATGACACAGAGAAAAAAAATTAGGAAAAGGAACAAGCTCATCATGCAAGTCTGGTCTGGTTTAGTCAACCTCCTCGATGGTGGGGCCGGACGATGCTCCACCTCCAGGAGCACCACCAGCTCCGGGGAAGCCGCCCGGCATCCCACCTGGCATCCCGCCTGGCATCCCACCTGCACTCTGGTACAGCTTGGTCATGATGGGATTACACACCTTCTCCAGCTCCTTCTGCTGATGCTCAAACTCATCTTTTTCTGCAGACTGAGAACAGAAGGGGGAAATTAAATATCAATCTGGCACCAGCTATGCTGTGAAAGTTAACAGCCACAAAACTGGACTGTCCTAGTAGTTCATACCTGGTTTCTATCCAGCCAGCTGATGACCTCGTTGCACTTGTCCACAATCTTCTGTTTGTCCTCATCACTGATCTTGCCCTTCAGCTTCTCATCCTCCACAGTGGACTTCATATTAAAGGCATACGACTCTAACCCATTCTTGGCAGTCACCTTCTCTCTCTGCAAATCATCCTCAGCCTTGTACTTGTCTGCTTCCTGGACCATACGCTCAATGTCCTCCTTGCTCAGGCGACCTGATGGGTTTTATTTCAAATGAGCACAAGGCTGAATGCTATAGGTCAAATTTCACAATTAAGATACAGCTTTAAAAGTTCTCCTTCAGTTTACCTTTGTCATTGGTGATTGTGATCTTGTTCTCCTTCCCGGTGCTCTTGTCGACCGCAGACACATTCATGATGCCGTTGGCGTCGATATCAAAGGTCACCTCAATCTGAGGAACCCCTCGGGGTGCAGGGGGGATTCCAACCAGCTCAAATTTCCCCAAAAGGTTGTTGTCTTTGGTCATGGCTCTTTCACCTTCAAACACCTGCAGTTTAAATGACAGGTCAACGCATCATTTATCTGATTTATTTAAAATTTAAGACATTCTCAGACAAAGAATTCAGCTAAATACAGGGGGGAAAGATGGTGGTCATACCTGAATGAGCACACCAGGCTGGTTGTCTGAGTAGGTGGTAAACGTCTGGGTCTGCTTTGTGGGGATAGTAGTGTTCCTCTTAATGAGAACAGTCATGACTCCTCCAGCGGTCTCAATGCCCAGAGACAAGGGGGTCACATCCAGCAGCAGCAGGTCCTGCACATTCTCAGATTTGTCTCCTGACAGGATGGCTGCCTGCACAGCTGCAGAACAAATGGGTGGACTTCAAACTCTTGTCTGACTTATTTATTAATACAAATGAGTTATCGCTATATTTATGGACATAGGGAGGTTATACCTGCACCATAGGCCACTGCTTCGTCAGGGTTAATGCTCTTATTGAGCTCCTTGCCATTGAAGAAGTCTTGCAGCAGCTTCTGGATCTTCGGAATACGAGTGGAGCCTCCGACCAAGACGATGTCGTGGACTTGGGCCTTGTCCATCTTGGCATCACGTAGAGCCTTTTCTACAGGCTCCAGGGTTCCTCGGAACAGGTCTGCGTTCAGCTCCTCAAATCGGGCCCTGGTGATCGAGGTGTAGAAATCGACGCCCTCGTACAGAGAATCGATTTCAATGCTGGCCTGAGTGCTGGACGACAAAGTGCGCTTGGCCCTCTCGCATGCTGTACGCAGACGACGCACCGCCCTCTTGTTGTCGCTGATGTCTTTCTTGTACTTGCGTTTGAACTCAGAGATGAAGTGGTTGACCATGCGGTTATCAAAGTCTTCGCCGCCCAAATGTGTGTCGCCTGCGGTGGACTTGACCTCAAAAATACCATCTTCAATAGTCAAGATGGAGACGTCAAATGTGCCACCGCCCAGGTCAAAGATGAGGACGTTTCTTTCAGATCCCACCTGTAATTTAAGATGATTCAAGTGAATTTTTTATTTGAAAAAAATTATATCTTGTAAAAAAGTCAGAACCTAAGACTTATTTTACCTTTTTGTCCAGGCCATAAGCAATAGCTGCAGCAGTGGGTTCATTGATAATACGAAGGACATTTAGGCCAGAAATGGTCCCTGCATCTTTGGTGGCCTGGCGCTGAGAGTCATTGAAGTAGGCAGGTACTGTCACCACAGCATTTGTCACAGTCTGCAAAATTAAATGTACAGTATTGTTATCATATTAAGTTAAATTAGAGCTCACAGATCCTTAGTCTATTTAAACAACAATATAACTGTAGTAAACAGCATCTCCCACAGGGTTCTGTTTAAAACTCCATGTTGTACAGGGGACATGGTAACAATACTGTAGAAGACGCATAACATACATACTTGCAAAACATACTTTAGTGAGGTGTGTATTACTCACTCACATCTCAATCTGCAAACATATTTGTAAACACACCACTAAACAAAAGGTTTCCAAGGAATAATTACTAAAAGCAAAAGCACACAGGCGTACCTTCCCAAGGTACGCCTCTGCAATCTCCTTCATTTTGATTAGCACCATGGAGGAGATCTCCTCTGGGTAGAAGGTCTTGGTTTCACCTTTGTACTCTACTTTGACTTTGGGGCGTGAAGCATCATTAATGACTGTAAATGGCCAGTGTTTCATGTCTGATTGGACAACGCTGTCATCAAACCGACGTCCAATAAGACGCTTTGCATCTGAAGGGGGAAAAAAATGCAATACATAAGCAGAAACATAAAAAGATAACAACTAATTATACTTGGCATGTCTGGAAAAATCTTTCATACCGAATACTGTGTTGTTGGGGTTCAAGGCCACCTGATTCTTGGCTGCATCCCCAATCAGCCTCTCTGTGTCAGTGAAGGCAACGTAACTGGGTGTGGTCCTGTTTCCCTGGTCATTGGCAATGATCTCAACTTTGCCATGCTGAAACACTCCTACACAGGAGTAGGTAGTGCCAAGGTCAATGCCGACTGCTGGTCCCTTGGACATGGTTCCTGAGAATAGCATAATGATCAGCAGTTAATTATTTACTGGCACTAAAATTTGGGTATATGACAGATATGTAACTTAAGCCCTCTCTAAGCACTGTGGGTGGCTACCAAGATGCACATTTGTAGTATAGGGTAATGAGGTTATTATCAGAGACTGAGCAACTCAAACATACTGTGTAAACAAACTGTCCCAGTGAAGGTCCATAGCACCTGTTTTCAACCCTCCTCCCGTTTGACAGCTTGGCAATGGCTGCCTTTATTATGGCAACAAAAGGGAGCAGGTTTACTGTACTCCCTGATAACAAGACTTAACTGCCATTTCATTGAATTTCATTTTTTTATCATTGAGCTGAAATGTTAGTCTTATGTTAGTCCCAATATATTTGGGTTTGAGACAAAAACAAACAACTAGAATATGTCAATTGGAGTCTGGGACACTGCAAGTTGCCATTTTATTATATAATTTTTATAAAGTATTATGTACGGTTTGAATTACTAAAAAAAAAAACAACTACAGCTGGGTTTACTATTTTTCTCGATAATTTGCGGAGTAAAACCATTTCAAATCTGGGCTGATGACTTGTTACTAGTTTCACCCCAAGTTACCATGACTTGGTATGTATGTAGTAACTTCTTGGGTCAAGATTAGAACAGGAACCTATGTTTACTGTTGCTACAGTAGCATACCATCAATATACTGTAATGCTAGCCTAATGTCAAGCCACATGGGAGGTACTAACTTAGGAAATGGTTCTCGTACTGTGGGGTGGGGCTCCACTGATGGAGCATAGGGCCATTGCAGCTGCAGAGCTGTAACAGTTGTATAATCGCTTGATCTATCAGGACAAATTGGCAGAAAATGATAATTAAATAAATTGCAACTACTTTGATCATCACTTTAATGTTTCGTAATTTTTCAAGCATAACTTGAAACATTTTTTGGGTTTCCAGCTTCTCAAATGTTAGGGTCTGCTTGTTTATCTGTTTGTTTTTATCTTATCATTGTTGGGTTGATTCCATTTTTTCTAATTATTTTAATTATATAGTTTTATTTACTTTGTTGCAGTCCTGAAATGTTTTAATCCTGGTTCAACGATGTAATGAGAGCATGTGGTTTTGAAAAGTGCTTTATAAATAGTTACGAATAAAGTTATCAACATCATCACCATCATCATTATCCCAGTTCGAACTGCTGGTTCAAAAAACAACAAAACATTTGAAAGCATTGACTTAGGAACTTGTGATGAGCTAGTTTCAGATATTTCCTAACATGTTATACTCTAGATTAATCAATAATAAAAATAATAGTTTCTTGTCAGGTGATGCTCATCAAGCCAACATGTCAGTCAATCCATGTCAATATAGCAGGATAGCCTTGTGTCTTTGGTGTGTAGCTGTGTGCAAAATCTAACTTGCACAACAGAAACTAATGACAAACATGCAAATTCATGCCCTAAATAGGTTAGTGCAATCCATCCTGTTGTTGCTACAGTAGTTTATCCAATATTGTTAATAGTTGTTAAAAACTGTTAGGTTTGAGGTTGAGGTTTATTAAAAATGGGTTATGAAAGAAAATGTTTTCCAGCCACTGAGCAACAACAGTACAGCATGGTGGTGCTGCATCATTAGCTCAGCTGTCAGTAGCAGCTCCAGCACAGGAGGGCGTGTCACTTCGTGTTAAGAGGCTGAGAACTTTCTGGACCATTCTTTTCACTTCCTTGAACCGTTACGTTGCACGCAATTTGCAAGGCGTTAACTTATATGACCTATTCAGCAGACTACATTCATAATATGGCCTATTCTGCAGTATACATACATAACTTCAACACATACTAGCATCGCTGCAAGTGCAAGCCGCAGTCTGATTTCATACTTGTTGCTAGCCACGTTCTCTATATAACTTTTCACGTTAAACAAATGCCCAATATGTTAACTTACCCTTAACATGCACAATAAGGTTACAAAAAGCTTAGCTTACAGCAGCAATTAATAAGAGTAACGTTAGTTGGTGTAAATTACAACGTGCAGCTGTATTTGAGCAACAAAATAGATGTCAAAACACGACAGCAAACATTGTTAGCTAGCTTGCATTTGTGCCTCATTATTAACATAAATTGAGCAGCAGTTCACACTGGAGACGGTCTCCTACGATGAGTTAAAGTGCTTAACGTTAATTAGCTAAATGTAACAATTTGGTAGTTCTCGATCAGTAAAAGTTCCAGTAAAACATTATTTACCTCGCTATACTCACCTCCCTTAAATTGAGAATATGTGGTTTTATCGGCTTATCGTACAAGTGACTGTTTTTAATACTGCAGGCTGGCTTCACCCTGAGCGACGCTCGGTGCGACGGGTCCCTGGTCCCCGCTGTCAGTGTGTGGGAGCGGCCGCGCCTCCTCTACAACATTCCCTCTCCGAACACTCTAGAACGCAGGAGGAGCGATGCTGGCCAATCGGCTTCCAGGAATTCCGCTTCCTCTACAAATCGTCCAATTAAAAATATTGTTTGTAGATTTACACAGCAGCTTCTAGCAATGACTCAGACAGTCCATTAGAAGAAGTCCCGCATTGAAAATGTTACTTGTGTAAGCATGTAGGAGGAGAATGTGCCCATTCATCATATACATCTGCACGCTGTATATACTGTGTATGTAAACATGAATACGCTTTATCACTATAACCCCCCCCCCTCCCCGTCATGTACAATATGTAAGTACTACTATATTACATTACCCATTTTATGTGTACTTATTTCCAATTTACACAGAAAACTAGAGTTATTGTTGCTTTTTATTCAGGTGTATGCATCTCATAAAATGTGAATATCTTGGAAAAGCTCATTTATTTCTATAATTTTATTAAAAAAGTGAAACGTTCATATATTCTAGATACATTACAGATAAAGTGAAATATTTCAGGCCTTTTTTATTGTCTTTTTCGTTATCTTGATGACTACAGCTTACTGCTCATGGAAATCATCAATCCATATCTCAAAATATTAGAATATTACAAAAAAATGTATAATACAGAAATGTCGACCTTCTGAAAAGTTCACACGTTCTGGAAAAGGATCATTTATGCCCTCAGCAATTGGTCAGGGCTTCTTTTGCACAAATTACTGCATCAATGCCGCTTGGCATGGCACTGCTGAGGTGTTATGGAAGCCAGGTTGCTTTGATAGCGGCCTTCAGCTTGTCTGTATTGTTTATACTAGACTCATATCAGCTTCTATACCCTATAGATTCTCTGTGGGGTTTAGTTCAGGTGAGTTGGCAGGCCAGTCAATCATAGTAATACCATGGTTAGCAAACCAGTTACTAGTCATTTTGGCACTGTGGGCAGATGTCAAGTCTGGAAAAGGTAATCAGCATCTCCATACTTGTCAGCAGATGACAGCATGAGGTGCTCTAAAATCTCCTGGTAGAAGAAACACAGTGGACCAACACCATTTAATTACATGGCACCCAAAATCATCACAGACTGTGGAAACGTCACCCTGGACGTTAAGCAAATTGGATTTCAACAATGCTCAAACAGCCTATTTCATCAATTGGTTAGTCCATAGACAGAAATGTGCAACTATTTTGATGAGTCATTTATCGTTACAGTCATTTTCAGGCAAAAATGCAACATTCTCTGTTCCCAGCTTCTACAATACATGGTTCTTTGATACCTGTCTCTGTTTTATTTGTAAGTTGCTTATCTTTGGGTTGTGGACTGTTGGTCGGACAAAAAATTCAAGATGCCTGGGGATCCTGGGAAATTGTGACGGGCATTTTTCCTGGTTTTCTGGACTAAATTATTGATTAATTAATAAATTAAAAACAATAATAATCTACAGGTTACTCAGTAATGAGTATAATTATTTGTTGCAGCCCTACAATACAACAATACTATAACTACTGTACGCATAAAGTTGGGTTAACTGCATATATCCACAGTTAACAGTGGTGGAAAGTAAAAGAAAAGTACTGTACATATTACTATACTTCACATCATTATACTTTTGATAATTTCAAAGGGAAATCTTTATTGTTTTTACTCCCCTATATTTAACTGACAGCTATGGTTACTTTGCAGATTAAGATTTTGCATATAAAACATAAGAGTTTATAAAATCTAATGCATCATTATCTAAAGGTACCCAACAGTATATAATTTAGTTAATATAAATATTCTAAAACTTAATTGTACATAGTTTTGAGTGCTCAATTCTTTATGAAGTAGCCTATATATTATATTTGTTATTGTTAATTTTACTTGATTTTACATTTTTACCTTTATTTTAACAGGAAGATCAAAGATCTCTTTTACAAGAGAGACCTGGCCAAGTTAGCAGCCACACATAAACACAACATATTAAAATGCTACATACAATCATGACAAAATTCACAAAAACAAAAAAACAACACAAAAAACATCTATTCAAACACAATGTCTTCTCAAGAAAAACAACGACATGCCTCGTTCACCACATTCTTTATGATTCTCTTAAATTCAAATCAATTGATTTACATGTTTCTAGTTTAAGATCTTTTTGCAAATTATTCTATATCCAGGGTGCATAGTATGAAAATGCAGTTTTCCCCAGATCTGTCAAAAACCCTGGGTACATTAAAAAGCAAACACTTGGAGGAACGTAGCTAGTAACTAACAGAATCTAAACCACACCTGTAAATGCCAGATTAATATCCAATAAGTCATTTAAAAAATATAAAGGACACTGAAATGTCAGTTAATTCGTCATGTGTTTACAATCTGTAGTGCAACACTGAATATTCATATGAAAACAGATACTGAGGGTGGGATGGCTAAAAAAAACCCAAGTGGGTCACGGATCATCAATTTTAAAACAAACCTTGGATTGGTTTACCTTTTACAGTAACGTATAAAAGAGTTGTGTCCGGATGTGGCTTTTTTTCTAAAAGGGCTCATCCTATTTTACTGTCATAACTTGATATGATACAGCTCAGGTGTTGCATGTGCTTTATAGTGTGGGTCAATGTACAGCATGTTCTAATTACAGTCAAAAGCTGATCTGTTATGTAGTTCAACTAAAGAATGAAATATTTCCTGTTTAATTTGATCCTGTGAGGGTACAACACAAAAACAGAAGGAAGTAAAGATATCATACAATCACCATCAAGTATTATAGAACATAATAAAATGTATACTAAAATAAAATAGAATAAACTAAAAGTAAATATGTAAATATATATATATATATATATATACATATAAAATTGACAGCAGTAACATATAACACATGATAATAATAAACACAGTATCTACTGTAATTTATTTTAATGTATGGGGTAAAAACTATTCATTTTGCACATTTCACATTTCCTTTTGAGCTGATGCAGTCACCAGGTCTGAAGGAAGAAAAGGCAAACTGCACAGCAAAGTGAATGTCGAACATTATTATTTATTACTGTCCTTGATTGTCCACTTGTGAATTCTCAGTTTGTGTCATGCCTGCGCAGGCTGTAAGACTAATATCAACTGCTGGCAACTCCTTATTGTTCAGAGTGGCTTATTTCATAAAGTCAGACTGGCTGTTCCCCGAGGCCTGTTTGTAATGTAAACTGTTAATGAAAGAATCTTTTTGTCACTGTCACAGGAGATAAACAAGACACTTAGTTTGTCCTCTGAGACTTTAATGACTGCCCATTGTTGTTTCAGTATAAACATCCATAGATGACTTTGTTCCCATTAATAGTATATTGAGTCTATTATACCTCACATTTCTGTGGTCTGCCATTGATACAAAGTGAAAGGGATGCATGCTGATAAAGTAAAGCTCAGCCATTAGCTAAATACTACCCTGAGAGACAAATTTGGGATTTTTGATGGAGCTGTTCTGTGCTGATAATAATATCTTCTGGGAATAACATATACACAGGAAAAACAAGAAGCGCGTTTCCAGGGTATGTCATAGGGAAAAATGTATTGTGACTGAAAGTTTCAAATGCTAAATTTAAAAAAGTGAAAAGGCTGTATTTTGTCTGTGTTCGAGTGTTAAACTTTATTTTACTAACCTCAAGTACAGTATTGACCAACACATTCACTGATACGGACATATCCGTGACAAGCCGGACCCTATATTCCATGCATCACAGCAAAACAAGTTTTCATTCCCAGGCAACATAATGGCAGGGATACAGTAGTATCCTATCTTATGTTCTTTTCTAATTAAAATATTCAGCCTATGTTTCTGACGATCAGGTAAACATTTGGGTAAAATTAATCCTCAAACTTCAGCATTGTCAAAATCAAAGTCATCAATCTCCACATTAAAGCTGAGTAATGAGTCATCGTCATTTTGATTCTTTAGAGAACTACATTTGTTTGAACTGCACATTTTAGCAAACACTAACTGTAACCACTCCTTTTTAACACGTAATAGGTCCTGACCTAAATTTGTCTTCAGGCCTGTACCAGGTTAGTCTTATTATTTTCCAGGGGGGATCATATTTACTGCTTTTGGGTCCAACTTTTGAAGAAATGTGCCTTTAGTAACACTGATGGCGTAGCCTGCAAACAAATACTCATATACACAACAAAAGAGAGATTAAAAGTGGCATTTGACATCGGATATGTCTAAAGTAATCTAACAGGCAACTTTTCGAGGCTGTATCCTCATGGTGTATTGTGATGGTGTTCTTTAGGGAGCACAAATAACTCAGGAGTCCCTTTCGTGTAGTGATGATTCACAAAAGACTTTGACTTTCTCTCAGATAGCTATGTCTTTTATTCGCACTGTACAAAACAACCTCACCATTTTCTATTTACAGTTTACAGCCTGAGGCAATAACAAAAAGTGATCCATTACAAAACTCGCATTCCGAAGAACAATAATGAGACTCTTATCACATCATAAGATCTCAAAAAAGTACACTTATGATCTGATTACTGATCCTGCTCTTTTATATGCCCTATGAAAAATAAAACATGTTTTTGTGTATATGCGATGGTTTTCTATGAAAGGCTCTCCTATGCCAAAAACAGCAAACAAGTGTCTTTCCATTGCACAGCATCATTACCAGTTATTAAACTTGCATTATCTTACCATACATATAAGGTTATATTTTAAGCCAGACCAAATGTGAGGTGATTGTTGCATTACTAAATGCATTACTAAAAGTTTAAAGCTGACTGCTTAAAATGTGGCAACAAGAGGAGACATAGTGACAACCAATCCTAAGACCCTTCAGCTAAACACTCCTATTCCAGTAGAATACACGTGATGTGAGCAAGCTATGGATTACACAATTTGGTCTTCAGTATATAGTATGAAATAAATTATTAGTTTTAAATGACATAACGTATCAGGGAATTTGTTCATCTTTCAACAAAAAGCCCACATTTTTCTGTTTGACCACAATGAGGATCAGGACAAGCAAAAATAAATTGTTTCTGCTGAGATCAATAAGATCGCATCAATAAAACACCCGTGTTGCGGACATATAGTAAAAAGTTTAATCCTTTCAACTAACAAATAAGGCCAAAAACAGGCTTGGGATCCCTGGAAGGTATTCACCACAGAGTGAAGTTGGCATCTTGGACTGTGTTAAAGTTTATTTTGGAATAAATAATAAATTGTTATTCATATTCAAGATTCATGTAAAATATTCAGACAAAAAAAAGATATTCAAGGTCCAGCTCATGTTGCACTAGCGTCTTAGACCTTCCCTCACACGCCCCTGTAGTACAGTATAAATGGAGCGATCTGGTGGACAGTAGCAAGACACAAAAAGAAGACTTACAGGTAAGTCCTTACAATAAGATCACCTCTTTTTCCTGGTAGTTTAATACTTTAGGTTACATTTATTTATAATACACTGTGAAAAAAAGTTAAATTTCTAAAATATGTTTTGACTTTTATCAACATTGGAGAAAAATACAGTTTACAAATACTGTTATGTTGTTTCTGGATTCATTGAGTCTAAATTAAACTTGACATATAACATAATTTGAGGGTCTTTGTCTGGTAAATAATGCCAGTTCCCAATGTTTTTGATAAGCAAAATGCTGGATAGGTTTATGACAAAATACAACTAATATTTTAATCAATTGTGAGCACTTCTTTCATAGATGCATACGTATTGAAGAATTTATTTATAATACACTGTGAAAAAAAGTTTAATTTCTAAAATATGTTTTGACTTTTATCAACATTGGAGAAAAATACAGTTTACAAATACTGTTATGTTGTTTCTGGATTCATTGAGTCTAAATTAAACTTGACATATAACATAATTTGAGGGTCTTTGTCTGGTAAATAATGCCAGTTCCCAATGTTTTTGATAAGCAAAATGCTGGATAGGTTTATGATAAAATACAACTAATATTTTAATCAATTGTGAACACTTCTTTCATAGATGCATACGTATTGAAGAATGTTTTTAACTTTGTGTCAAGCAACTTTTTTCTTATGGAAATCGTATGCATGAATCACGATACAGCCCAGGCTGATGCATGTCTTTCCTTTTTTCTTCAAGTGTCTGTGGTTACTGTATGCTGCACAATGGACTTAAGTAACTCTATCACCTTTGTAGGCTTACCTTTATGTGCACGAAGGTAGATCTTTTGTTTTTTTCATAGAAGATCTGGCCATTTTTGACGGGTTTTCTTCAAGCACTTTTGTCTTGAAAGAAGATGGTGAATGCTTTGGCTCCCATTGTTTTGCTTTTGTTCTCACAGGACCACACTCATCACAATGAGGCTGGCCATCCTTGTGTGCTACCTTGGCCTCATTCTCAGGACCGAGGCACAAATACCAGATCGGTGCATTTTCAGCGATACAAACAGACCTCCAGGTTTGTGGCATTTACTTTGATATGTTCTTTAGCAACTGCTTTTTTCACACTTACATTGCAGCTTGATTTACATGCTACCTTTTAATCTCTTCCAGAAAACTCTGACATAACTGTGATTTGTGGCACTGAGTATATGGACCTGAGAATCTACCTGTGCCCCATGTACCAAGCTCTTTATAATGAGACACTGATGGTCCTCAATAATCAGTTCAACACACCTCAGTGTTTTGGGACTGCTGACTGGACCGTTGACCCACCTGTCTTAAAATTCAGATTCCCCATAAATGACAGTTCCATCTTATCTTGCAATAATAACTTTAAGGTATTCTTCAAAATATCTTTACATTGCATTTTCTATGACATAAAAAAAGATTTTACATACACTCAAATATATGACAGTACAGAAACTACAGCAAAGTTTTCTTTGATACATTTTGATGGAATTGCATAGCATTAAATGAAAATCAAGGATTGGATATTGAATTCCCGCATCAAAGAAGAATGCTGAAAACTGATTTAAACTGATTTCAGTGAAATATGTACGTAATAACATGTTGATATTTGTTTTTTGAAAGATAATCAGTCAGGTTGGGAGTGGACAGTTTTCTGACTTCTCAAATGTCCAGTTCGTCAACATCTCTGGCAGTGTTACGTCTTTAGACCCCACTGCAGGTATGATCACCTATCGCCCGCAGATCGTTTACAAGTTCTCCTGCCAGTACCCCATGCAGTATCTCCTGAACAACTCTGAAGTGAACGTGTAAGTATGTCAGGAAATAACACCACCACTGTACATGAAATAAGCAGGACTCAGCTACATTTTGATTCAGTCAAGTTTCTAATGCATTTTATGAATTTATTTGAATTTAATACAGAGCAGGTGTGAATCTTGCCATAAGAGACAACAACGGTAGCTTCATCAGCACACTGAAAATGTACCTCTACAAAGTAAGACCTGTTGTTTTTAGAATATGGACAGAGAATTTATATATTTATTTTTAATTTGATTTTGTTCTTACTTTCCATGGAACAGGATGTACTGTACCAAGAGAAGCTTACTATCCCACAATCAGGACTCAACCTGAAGACAAAGATTTATGTTGCAGTTAAGGCTAGCAATCTAACAGAAAGGTATTTAACTTTTTATAGTTCACAGGGAACCAGAAGTTACTTTAATATGGAAAGACACTTCAAATGTAACGTCTGTTCTCGCAGGTTCAACGTGCTGTTGGACAGATGCTACGCCACAACAAGTCCATATCCCGAACTCAAAACATATTATGACCTTTTTGTAGGGTAAGTCATATATGTAGCAGTATATAATACCTTCCACTTTCTCAGACACTCAACTATATGCTAGCTCTTTGTAATTCCCCATGTGTAGTCACACCACCTGTTTCTTTTTCACCCAAGGTGTACACGTGACCCACAAACTAGGGTAGAGCTCAATGGGGCATCTCAGGTGGCACACTTCTCCTTTGAGGCCTTCAGATTCATGGAGCACAGAAATCTCACAATTTCCACTTTCTACCTGCACTGTGTCACCAGACTCTGTGAGGTGTCCTCGTGTAGCAAATTATTGCCTGTGAGTAGACACCAGAGTTCCTAACATATTTTTAAAGATAGAGGTAGACATAGATATAGATATCACTAATCAATTACTGTAGTAAATTCACACATCAGAGTTTTGATTGTCTTTATTCATGTTGAACAGAACTGTGGAAGTTCCAATAGGAGAAAGAGAGAGGTCGAGGATATGCTGAACAACAACAACACTACAGTCACCTCGCCTGCCATTAATGTGGGAAAAGAGATTAGTGGTGCGTCTTTAAGGCAAAATAAAATTATACACAGTGAATAAACATTCACATTCTAAAGTAAACAATATTGCTTTAAAATGTGCAAAATATTGATTTCATCAGTTGATTCGATCTGACTGGGGGATTCTTGTTTAAATCCAATGACAAACTTACATAGCAATAAACAGGATTTGTCTTTTTTGATAGGAAAAATATGTATTATTAAAAAATATGTAAACATGTCCTCCAAATTAAACAACAAAATATGTTTTCCATGCCCACATAGAAGTGATTTCTGATCTGACAGCCCTATTGGCAGGACTACACCATTTCTTTGTGCCTTCCAAAACCGTTAAAAATAAATCTGTTTTATGATGGGACCTTGTTATGGTCAAGGCTTTAGACACTAAAACAACTTGTGGTTTAGGGGAAAGATCATTATTTGGGTTAATATTACTGCTTTGTTAAGGTTAAGAGACCTTCACCTTGACCATGGTCACACTGGTCAAAGACAACGTTGACAGTTGGACAATGTAAACATATGTAACAGATGCTGTCATTTTTCTTGGGAGGACAAAAATGAACCAGGGCCATAATGACAATATTTACTTGTGGGATCTTCTTTTGTCTCTATGCCATAGCCAGAAGCCAGCAGCTTAGCAAAGAGGCTGGAAACTGAAAAACTATAAATTCCCATTGACCTTTAGGCTTTGGCTTTAGTGAGTTTTTTAACCATTAGACACAGCCAAGCTAGCTGTAACCTCATGTTTCCAGCTTTTATGGTCGACAGACTACTAGTGGTACACATGAGAGGGGTAGCAAACTCTCATCTAACCTTTTAGCAAGAAAGCTAATATGCAAATTACCCAAAATGTCAGATTATTCTTTTAATAAGTTAATTTGATCAACTGTAAAACAAAAAGTGAATCCTGTCAATTATTAACCACTGTTTTGGCTACATTTTTCAGGAGAGGTTCCAACTTTGATGTTTCCTTCCGGTAAGAATATGCATTATAAGTGACCTTCTGAATATACTGTGATGGCCTGGGCCAGTGAAATGTGAATAACAGCAAATTTGATTTTAACTACTAACTCATTACTTACTATATCCATGACGTATACTATTGTCTTACATCTTCATGCTTTTCTTCTTCCCTGCTTACACAGGTATGTCATCTCAGAACTACACTACACCTTTGATGGCTGTAATTGTCTGTATCGTCATCCTAGCTATTGTCCTCGGTGCCATGGCTGTTTACTTTGCTATGTACATGAGACAGAAAAAAAAAATGATCCAGTAACATCCCCTTACTGAGAGTGGAGTCCCTTTACCTATCTCCCAAACTCCCAGTTAATACTTCATCATCTACAAAGCATGGCAGTTATGCTGCAGATAAAGTAAAACAAGTCAAAAGAAACAATAGTCAGAAATATCATGCTGTCAAACTACTATCTAGCTTTTTCCATTTCACAAACACTAATATAACACAGTGGTCAGCAGTAATCTAGCCTTTCAACTTTTTAATCAAATAGTTAACTAATGTGGAGATGAGGGCACAGAATCTGTACAAAAATGTGTATTATAATTGCTAATTTTAATGATGTTGTCAGAACCCTTTTGGAGTATTTAATGAATGGTGTTGTCTTTTGTTGTCAGTTAGAAATAGTTACTTTTAAAGTATTTTCAATGAGAATAATAAATGAGAATAAACTCATGCTTTATTCTTTGACTTTTAAATGAAATTTTGACCGTCTCTTATTTTATGAACAGACTCATAAAACTAACAGGCTGGTGTAAATGATGAAAAACTGGTTGATATAAGTCAAGTTGGATATTCAGTTTAAACAACAATATTTGCTGTACTACTGTTCAAACTATAAGCATTATCTAAGCACATTTAGGATTTCTCATCAATGTTTGCTTCAAAGTTGGGCATGACAGTTATTTCTTTACCTTGGCTACAGCAAAAAAAAAACATCCTCAAACTGTACAACATTTTGTAATTTTTCTCCTTGAACAAGTGAACAATATTACAATAAAACATTTAAAAAACATTTAAATGTGATTTATTTTTACTTTTTTTTACAAAGCTGTCTTAGATGGACTACTTACACAGAACAGAACCCTGTAGGTCTGTTCTAATTTAAATACAAAACATTTGCACATGTAGTAAGATACCATGAAACTCTTGACTCTGCAATCTCATCTTAACTATTTGTTTCTCCATCTGAAAACTAATCAAATCCCATGAGAGCGAGTGAGAGAGAAAGAGAGTCTCTCTCTGTCCATGATGTTGTAGACATACATAGGTAGTAAAAACAAGAGCAGAAATTTTGACTTGAAGCAGCCACTTTACAGTCAAAACAAGCATGTTATGTATGTAGCATGCTTGAATCAATGTAGGTTAACGTCTAACAACATTTATCAGAATTTGCAAAGCAATTAAAAAAATAGACTTTTGAAAGTTGTTTTCTATTTCTTTAACATAATTAAGTGCAGTTCATCACATGTCAGATATGCTGTCAAATGCAATCAGCTTGATAGCAATACTGTCAAAATAAATGTTAGTCTGGTTTTTAAAAGGTACAACCGCTGAATCCTGAATAAAAGGTGTCTTATAAATAAAAGGTTCTTAGTATTGCTTAACAAAGGACATGACAAAGTTAAGTTACTGAACAGAGATTTACAGACCAAAGGCCAAAGCTTTAAAGTAGACTACTGGGATAAAAAAAGAAGAAATACTAGAAAAGAAGCTGACATCCAAAAAGAACACCCACTTACTGAAATCTAAATTCTGACGCATGATCATGTGCAGAAATATTATATTTCAAAGTTAACCTGAAAATGTTTAATTGTTGTGGACATTTGAATAACATCCCTTGAGAAACTTAAATAAATAAACAACATACTACATATAATGTCCAGGTACTGGTACAACAGTGGACCATGATAAAAAAAAACAATCAGCAAACAGTGGTATTCAACTATACTTAAAGTTATTAATATGGTGCAACATTATATGAATATTATGTGAAAATGAAATATATAATAGCAGATATTATGTGACGAAATAAACCTGATCTTATTGGCAATAGTGAAGTGTATGTTATCAGATTATAAAAACAAAAATGATTTTATGAAATTAACTTCTCTAACTGGGAATTAATAGCAAGACTGGAGCAAGAGTTTGAAAGTGGTGAGTTATTAATTTGTAACAAATGTATTTTTTATGCATAAAGTTTTAACTGTGCACTGTCTCTATATCACGGTAACATGTCCCTTGATTGTCTGGAGGGTATCTAATGTTTGGAAGGGAGAGAGGAGGCAGCGGGCGGACGTCTTGTCACTGCTGCAGCTGAAGCGAAGTTCACAATACACAATTTTAAGCCCGTCAAGCTGTGATTGGGGGTAAATCAGCGATCAATCTGTGGTTGCTAGTCTTTATGTGTGAACTACTCAACTACGCATCAAAACGGGCTCGCCGACACATTTCTGACACATCACCGACGCCAGCCAGATATCTAGCATGCCAAATATCTGGAAGAGTCAGCCAACTTGACATCCACGTCCAGCCAATGAAAGCAAGCAGCTGGCAGAGCTGGCAGCTACCTTTTCTCTTCAAAACACTTCCAGCTGTCTCTGTAGCACAGAAGATCCCTGCTACCTGTGTGTACTAATTAATTGTTTCACCCGTATTCTTTGTCTTTATAATTGCTATCCTCATATAAAACAAAAAACAGCTGTTTCGTGTTTAGGTTTGTGTCATGTCCCGTTTCACATTTCAGATGTGTTTTCTTGACAAAATGTGGTTTGGAGACCAGCGTCAGGTGACAGCCACCGTCAGCTTGTGTAGTGTGTGACCGCCTGTCATGTAGTGTGAACGCCACAATGAATTCAAGACTCCCGTCATTAGACGGCAAGTTGTGTGGTGTGAATGGCACAGCCATCGGCCAACGCTGAAAGCCGTGTAGTCTGCAGAAGCCCTCAGTGTGTTTTTCCATCTGTGTTTTGAGGGCTTGCCTGACTAGCTGCTAGGCAAGCATTATGACGCGTGTTAGCATGTGACATAAAATGGTAACGGAAAAAAGACTACAAACAAGCTTTTTCAGGCTGTTCCGGAGCAGTGTTTTTTGTGGGAGATGGCAACTCCCGTTTAGGTGGACTTTGGGTTTTTTAACTTTGCAAACCTATTACATGCACAAACTCAATAAAGGAAAGGGTGAAAGCCAAAAAGCATAATATGACCTCTTTAACTCTTTTTGAGTGTTGTAGTGTAACACTAATTGAGTGTACTTTTTTACTCTTTTTGGAGTTTACACTTCTTAAAACCGGCCAGTATTAGTTTTTCTTAACACTTTTATACATTAACTCTCTCAGAGGATCATTTGTTTCTGCACAAGTGTTAGCCCCATTTTAAAGGTGTAAATATATGCAACTCAAATAATTTGATTCCATTACATTAAAATATGTAACAGAATGAACAGATTAGGGAAACATGCTAACTACAAACTTGTTAACCTGATTTTGGGGTGGCTAGTGACAGTGTGGCGACATAAGTTTAAGTTATGGTGGTGATGGCTCACAATTGCAAAATGACCAGGTGCCAGTAGATCAATATCAATACAAAATATAACATTACTACTTCACTTATTTATCAAACAGTGTTAAAGTTTAGACCCAGGTCAAAAGCACAGTCCCTAGTTTCCCATCAGTCAGTGGAGTGCTTTCATGAAGAATCTCTTGGCTTCAGCGGTTCGGTGTATGTAGGCTTACGCAGTGAAGGCGGGATGACATAAAACACTTCAAGTGTAAAAGCCAGGAAAAGAGTAATATTTATACACTTACAGGTTTAATTTAGTGACACTTTGCTTTTAAATCTTCTCAATTTACTGTGCATTCCTCTCCCCCAGCCTCATATTTTTTTTACCTACAATGGCCCTGTAACAACCCCAATGTAAATATCTGCCAAATTTATGACTTTACAATACTGCATATTTGTGAGGTTTTTTCTTGTACATTGACCACTTTAGTCTGAGAGAATATCCTGGTTTTTTTTCTTGTAAATAAATGTATGACTCAGATTTTTTTCTTTACCTACAAAGGCCCAGATAAAGCATCATAATACAAAATTATTATTTTAAAATATTCAAGAAAACAGGATTTAATCAAGAACTATTTTAGCAGATCGTTCAATCATTGACATGCCATTCCTGACTAATCAGCTATCAGCTGAGATGATTCCTAATACAATTTATAGTTTGTCTTGATAGCTAAAACAAATTTCTTGATATTATGCCTCTTTTTTTCAAAACTCTAAACACAAATCCATAACTTCACACCCAATTCCCCAGGTCAAAATGAAGCTTTCCGCTCAAAAACTTGCTGAAAAACCAAACTTTGCCCTCAGACATAACACACAAGCCCTCACAAACACTATAACACAGTCTTACACACTGGTGAGATAAATTCAAAACAATACTACAGAAATTGATAATTAGTAATATTGCTTGTGTTTCTCCCCTTTTTCACATGATGAACACAAAAGTAGTTCATACATTTGCACACATTTTTATTCCTTAGTGTGCTGTACAGTACAAAACACCAAACAACTAATTATTCTGCCCCACAATCCTGTCTTTGGTCTGGGACAGGCCAGAGATTCTGGTTCTCCACCTCCTCCTCTTCTCCCTACTACTCCTACTTTTCCCTACTCCTCCTCCCTCTCCCTCTACCTCTTCCTTCAGATTTCTCTGGATCCATTGTTCCAAAACTGAATGAACTGACTCCAGTCCTTGAAGCTTCTGATTAGTGTGTTTCCACCTGGTTAGCTGTGTACTAAATGAGCTCTGTGCTGATGAACAATACTGCATGTCAGTGCTTCTCAATGACCACATGGTGTAGGCAATGAGAAATGAAGGGATTTGTGTGTAGAGTTTAGGAAAATGGGTATGCTTTTTGAAAAATGGAGTTATGGTTTTGAAATTTTCGTTCAAAAGCCTGGTATTTAAGCAATTGAGAAAAAATCAAAACATAATTTCATAATTATAAATAGGTGGCATAAGGTTAAACAACACCGATTGTTTTACATAAAACAGTACAATAGCTACCATATTACCCAAGACAGTACCAAGATGGTATTTATAGCTATTCTGTCCTGTTGTTAAGTACATGTGGCAATGTTGTCACATGGTAAATAAGAGGTTTTGAATTAATATTTGTTCTAATACAACAATCAGAGTTGGACTATTCATCAAGAAAATGTGCTGAGGAATGTTAGTTGGATTACTGAATGTTTAGACAGCTAACTCAGTGAATAATCATACTGGCTGAAAAGGAATAATGTAACAGTTTATTCACTTAGGAATGTCCCTTTTCAACTTTTATGATAGATGACTGGCAGCCCTTGTCTCAGACCACATTAGGAAGAGATGAAAGACAGAGGGGATGTTTGTATTTGGATGTGTGTGTGTGTTTGACAGATAAGTAGGGCAGGAGAAGAGGAGGGCTGTACATTCTCTTCTTTGACTTAATCTCGACTCAAATAAAAAGAGTAATTTTATTGTCTAAAAATGTTGCTGTGGCTCCATTAGCTTGAAAAGACATATTCTTCCTCAGGGGTTAGAAGTTCTTGTCTTGTTTGGCAAATATCCAAATTGACACTTTTAACTATTTAGGAAGGGAGAAGCCAGTTTGCACATTTGGAAGAGTCTGAAGAAAAGTTTTTTTCAAAACTTCCCCTTTGGAATTCCACATGGTTGTAAACAGTTTGTGAATGTGGGGGGACTGTTCTCACTATATTTATCATCAGTCTGTTTTTATATTTTGTTAGCTTTGTTATGTTTAAGTCGAGGGTTTATTGTAGTGTGATCGATGTATGTGGTTTCTTGATGACATTTCCCTGTGTGCTGCTTTTGTTCAGTGACATTATTGTTTGAACACCCTGAAAAGGCAATAGCCAACACATACTGTATACCAGCAGGTGTATTTCTTCTTTACTTTCTGAATAACCACAAGTTGCCTAAAATTGCAGCCACATGGTTGATTGATGCGTTACTCCAGTGTCTTTGCTGTATTTCATTATGATTTTTTTAAAATCCATAGAAAGCTCTGTAAGGGTACTCTGCATAATGACAATAAAGTTAAATCAAATTTAAATCAATGCACTGGATCTTTTAAAATAGTAAATTTACTGTGTGTTTTTCCTCTCAAAATATACTGTCTTTGCAGTATGACAGTTTGGTATACTTTTACTTATTTGAAAGCAGTTTTGGCAGAGCTCAGCATTCTTATTGGGAGTACGTCCTCCACCCATTCATTCGGGGTGGCCTTCATGCGCTCCCAAAGGGCCACCTCATAGGGAGTTGAGTCCATCCAGTCCACCGCTGCTCCATAACTTCTGCCTACAGGAAGACATACAGCCAAATACAAGCATTAAAAACACATCTATTCATTGATATCATTGATACAGTGGTGTATCTACATGTAGCACTGTCCTTTTTAGTTTTTCAGTTTTCTGCCACTTTATACTTTCACTCCACTAAATGTCAGAGGGAGATATTGATTTTTTTTACTCCAGTACATATATTTGACAATTGTAGTTACTATTTAGCTTCTAGATTAAGACTTTACATACAAACACATCGTGATCATTTTATAAATCTATCACATTGTTAAGTTAAGTTTAAACCAGTGGTTCCCACCAAAAAGTTTAGAATATCACATTGTCCTTGAATACTGAAATTACATTTGACACAGTTTCATGTTCCTTTTCAGACTATAAAGGCTGTGCATTGGGCCAGAGTGAGTGATCAAAGTGGTAACAAAAATGTTTTGAGCAGCTTTTTCTGTTCACATACATATTATATATTAAAATTAGCAGCTCCTATGGCTCAGAAGTTAAACAGCTAACCAAACATTTTAGACCTGTGACTCATGAGTTTACCTTCAGTCGGCCACAGCAAAAATCTGTATGTAGATTTCTGCATTTCAATATAAATATTGTCAATGTTGGGCAAGCTACTTGGAAAATGTAGTGAGCTAAGCTACTAGCTACTCTAGATTAAATGAAGCTTCACTAAACAGAAGCTACCCCCCAGTGAAATGTAGCAAGCTAAGCTACAGCAACATGGCAAAAGTAGCTTAGTTACATCTAAGCTACTTTTAATTTTTTAATAGTTTACAGTTAGGTCACAACAGTGTGTGTATGAGAGAGAGAGCTAAATCAGACACACAGAAACTCTCCTACTTAGTGCCATATCATTGCAGCTAAATGTATTTCCTCATGCAACAAATGAAGAACCATTGTTGTTTGTATAAAGTTACTTAATTATCACATTATTAATTACTTATACATTTTTTATTGTTTATATGTGAATTTGTGTTCTGGCAACATTGCAACCTAAACATTCATGGCAATGCACAGAGAGAGAGAGAGAGAGAGAGAGAGAGAGAGAGAGAGAGAGAGAGAGAGAGAGATGTCTCATCTCATGGAAACAAGTTTCTGCCACTACAGTTTCTTCCTCACTAGAGGAAGAGCTGGCCAGGCTGGACCCTGATCCTTCTCACAAGAGGTGTACAAAAACTGTCACAATAGGAAGTAAACTCAATCACGCGTGTCTTTATTCCCTTGCAGCAAAGTCACAGATATCAGCTCAAGGATCGGTACGTGATGTCACCATCACACGTAAGCGCTTCTGCCAGCTTCACATACAAGTCTGTGTGTGGCGGTGGCGTCACTTACTGATCCTTCAGAAATGCTTGGGGAAATGTAGCGTGTGTGGAAGCTACCGCGCCACTTAGTCAATAAAAGAGCTTTGTTACTGAAAAGCTATTTGATTCAGAAAATAGCAACACTACCACTAAGCTACTGAGAAATGTAGTTAAAGTAGTAACGGACTGCCAAACACTGAATATTGTGTAAATACTACATATTTGATATATCAGCATGTTGATTGTCTATATAAAGGGTATCACTCTTTTCCTTAATGATATAATTCAGTGTTCACTGAAAAGTCCACTATACTTGCTTTTCCATTGGGTAGTTTTGTCTTAATATCCACTGAGAAATAAAACCCTATTTAGTGGACTTGATTTATCCCACAATGTAACATACAAAGTTCTTTACAATTGACAGTCACTATGAGAGAGCTGAAGACCATCATGTATGTATCCAAAAAGGTTCATTTAGGTACAGTTGAAACCTTAAGTCAATTAATCAACTAGTTGATTGACTGAGAACTGATTAATCGCTTTCAAATAAAAATATACCTTAGTTCAAGCCTCTAAATTGTCTTGATTTGCTGATTTTCTTTGTCTTATGTGATAGTAAACTGAACATTTGGGTTTTCAACTGTTGGTTGGCCAAAACAAGCAATTGAAAAATTTCATTTTACCTTTGCCATCTGACATGTATATAGGAAACACTTTCTGCTCTAATAGGATCTCAACTAATAGTTAACATATCACAGCAATTACACCACTTTTTTCCAGTAAAGTTACAGTTTTCTAGTTTATAACAATGCAATGTTCCAGATAATGAACACAACCGTTAGATGCTTCAGATTTGTTATCAGCTTGTGTATTTTGAAATGAGTCTTTCTCACCAGTACCTGTTCCAGCTCCAAGCCTCAGGCCCCCCAGCAGGTTGCTGGCTAGCCTGTCTCGGTCCCAGACAGTGAGCTCCACGCAGGCTTCTGCAAGATCAGCCTCTCTGATGCCATCGTACACCATTGTGTGGTTAAACACTGGGTCTACCGTCCTCCGCAGCACACGTGTCTTCTGCCGACTCTTCCTGCTCGTGTCTGGCAGCACAAAGCTTTAGATGAGGGAGAAAAGGAAACATGTTGACTGATACAGTGGAAAACTCATATCTAGGAGTGAGAAATGCACTTATTTGCTTTCTTCCTGAGAGTTAGATGGGAAAATCAATACCACTCTCATGTCTGTCTGTACAATATGATGTTAATGTGACAGCCAGGAAAGGGTTAGCTTAGCTCACAATAAAGACTGGAAACAGGGGGAAACAGCTAGCCTGCTTCTGTCAGAAGTGGAGAAACCAGGAAATCACTGAGCCTAGTCAAGAAAAAGCCCAGCACATGTCCCCCTGTAGAACCATAAACTGTTGTTTTTAGGCTTCTGCTTTGGACAGATTAAACATACAAGATGTGGCATGCCAATGGTAGGCGATTATTTTTACCTTTGGACAGAGCAGGTGAACTGTTTCCCAATTCCAGTCTTTATGCTAAGCTAAGCTTAGCTAACCACCTGCTGGCTCTAGCTTCATATTAAGTGTACAGACATAAGAGTGGTATCTGTCTTCTCATCTTACTCTCAGCTAGAAAGCAAATAAGAGTATTTTCTCAAAATGCCGAACTATTCCTTTAACTAAGATGAATGTTTGTACATACCACTTAACATATGGGTCAATGGTGGCCCTGATTAGAGGCAGGTTCTTGCATTCTTTCACCCAAATGTGAACCTCTCCGGTGTTTGGACTCTCCTTAGCTAATCCTTTGAAGAGGAAAAATATATATAAAATATTTTAATAAACTTGTGTATAGAATGTATAATACAAGATAAGATAATATCATATAATGTAAGGGAAATTTGTTTTGTCCGTTCTGCAGCTTTACAAAGACAACAGAAAATACAGAAATAAACATTTTTCGACACACATGCTCTCATATACATTGGACAGGTACCTATATAGTAAGCACATTAACTCCTTCTTCCAATGACAGTTTTTGATTGAACAACTCTGTCGGCTGCAATCCCCACAAATGTACACAATGAGATGTTGCACACCCCTAATAGCCTATGTATTGCACAAATGACATATTATCTATATAACGTAATAGACTGCAGATAACTAAAATGTACATAAAAAACAAGGCTTTTTTAAATAATAGTGTGAATTGCGGGCAGACCTTCACTGTGGATGATCTGTGGCAGGAAACGTATAGCTAGTCTCATCTCTCCTCGACCATTTGTAGGCGCTACAGTGGGTGTAGTCTGAAATGTTTGGCAGAGCGTACATTACATAGAAAGTAGATCCAAAACCCATCATGAAGCTTTAAAATGCCTTTGTACAAAGGTTACACAATAGCTACAGTGCGTGTGATATTAAAAAGCTCAAATAGACTCTGGTGAAATGAGCTGGCTGACCACATTCTTAGATTACCTGCTGTTATTTGATGAGACAACAACTGCTGCGGATAAAGCACATGTGTTTTTCTCCTTACCCTTGCTTTCAGAGGTAAGTAGTTCATCTGGGTGTGGTCAAAGTCCCACTTGGAGAGGTCCATATCTACCTCGCCCAAGAAACTGTTCCTGCCAAAGGTGTCGTTATGCCAAACAGACAGTATGAGCGTCTGGGTTCGGAGGTACTCCATGCGAACACGATACTGTAAGGGCAGGGAAGAGCAAGCTGTCTTTGTTTGATGATCGTCATGTGCGTCAAGCATTACAGTGTGGGAAAGTGTTTGTGTATATTTAGTACTACTGTCATTATATAATTAGATTCTTACTCTGAGGATCTCCTTGAAAGTTGGATTTAGTGTCTTCTTTTTTACAGATGTTTTCCTCTTTCCGAGATGAGCTTTGTCAGGAACCAGGTAGCTTTTGACATACCTTAAAAGGCAAAAAAAATACCAATTAGCAGCGACAATATTTCTTATCTTTTAAGATGCATCTTAAATATATAATACTATATAGAAAGTAGTCACAACTAAATACCGAAACAAAAATAAATTACTTAACTAAAAACTAAAATTAATTAATAAAGAATTCTTAATATAGTTTAGGGCCAATATATTACTGATCTTCTGCAACATTATGATCCATCCAGACCTCTCAGGTTGTCAGATCTGCTTAATGTCCCCAGAGTAAAAACTAAACATGGAGAACCAGCGTTCAGTTTTTATGCACCATATATCTGGAACAAACTCCCAGAAAACTGCGGGTCTGCTGAAACTCTCAGTTCTTTTAAATCAAGGCTGTCAAGACTTTTCTTTTTGCCATTTTCTTTAATTAAATTAAAATTTAAGGCTTTTGAATAATATCTTACATTGCACTGCAACTTATACTGCCCTGATGTATCTTGTTTTTATTTTCTATTTAACCGTTTAAAAAAAAAATTGTATTTAAATGTCTTTTTATATTGCCCTATGTTTTATGTAAACCACTTTGAATTGACTTATTGTTAAAATGTGCTATACCAATAAAATTGCCTTGCCTCACCATGATAATTATAACATTGTATTTCATAAAAGTAACCCTACATATTTTCAGTTTGTTCTGAAACTACAAGTTCTACATATTATATAGCAGTAGAATTTACATACAGTAAAAAGGGCATTCTATTATTTAAATTTTAACTTCCTTATGCAGAGGGTATAGTGTCAAAATATTATTGGCCATTGTGTCATTCTTTTGGTGTTTCCCAGAATGCCTGAGCTACAGCAGGGAATGAAGCATATCGCAGACAATAGCGTATAAATGTTTATCCTAGATTATAAATATTTCAGGTACTCACGGATCTGAGCGGCCTCTCTTTGGGTCCACTGCAGCCAAGTCTTGACACTCAGCCACAAAGATGTGAAACTCTTTGAGTCTCTGAATGTAGTTGATGGAGAAATGGATGTTTCCCTGAACCTCCACATTCCCAAAGTCCCCGCTGTACATGGTCATCACACTTCCACTCAGCTAGAAGCACAAACAAACAAGTAGGCAAACATTTATTATTTATTAAACATTTATTATTATTATTATTATTATTATTATTATTATTATTATTATTATTATTATTATTATTATTATTATTGATGTTGTTGTTGTTGTTGTGACTGTAAATGCATTACATACATTGTTTTATTGTACAATTTGTGGCTTGTGTTTTGCTGAAAATCAATTATATTGGCTGCTGATTGAGGTTTTGTTGGCTGCTCGCCCTGCTCCGGTTCGTATTCAGGCACTGCTCCATTACTACATTAAACGTAAACACCTTTATACAGGCTATGGTAAACACTAACACTCCCCCGGTGCTCCGATCTCTCAGTACTGCTAGAGCTAATCTGACCAGTGGTTGCACAGCTAACTGAGCTAATAACAGCAGCTAAATTAGTTGTTAACTAACATCAGCCACAAGTAAAGCTATCTGTCCATCAGGAAACTCACAGAGTTGAGGCAGAGCAGCAGGGGGACATCTGAGAGAAAATCAGAACATGTTTTCTCCATATTTCTAATATTTCTCCATCAAATATGATCCAGTTTCACCAAAATAAGTGAAAAAAGTCAATTTTTTTGTACAGTAATCAGTGGGGCCCGGTCCCAGAAAGGAGAATTGAGCGGCAAGTATTATGCTTTAGCAGCGTCACATTAAGAAATCTTTTCATCGGATGCTAAATTGATACAAGTGCAGATTAAGTCATTAACATTTTAAAATTCTTTTCCATGTTCTTCATGAAGACCTACAAAACATATTTTTTGTCATTGAGATACTGCCAGATACTGCCATAATTTTGACATAGTGGAAGGCATATAAAAACATTCAAACATGGATTTTGATTTCATGGGAAAGGAAGATTTTGTACATGTTTCTCTAAAAATACACTGAGCAGAAAATGCATCATTAATACTCTCTTGTCTTCATTTGCTTATTTGGCATTGAAAAAAAAAGGTTGTTAATGTAAGTTCATGAAAAGTTTTTTAAAAGCTTAAAAGCCAACCAACAGTGCAGGTTTCAGAGAGCAGTGTTTGAATGTGAAGCATGCACATGCGCAAGCTGATGCTGTGTGTGAACATACAGACGAGACAGATGCCATGCCAGAGGAGCTGGTGAGGTTAGTCAAAGAGTTGGCCATTAGTCTTCCTCTGTGGTAACTGTCCTCACAGTTGGAGTCAGAGTCTCTATCGACATCCTGAAACACAAACAGTAGACACAGAAATCTCCGTGCACAGGGATGCAGAGCAGACTTTGACCTACTGGACTAAAAAATGATGGGGTGGTTTTACCTCCTTCTGTAAGAACGAAGGAACAGATTTGCTCATCTTCTTCAGGTGCTCTGGATCCGAAAATAAGGACGAGGAGGGTGACGGGATGGATGAAACTAAAGAAAAGTTGATTGACAAGCAGAAGACACCAAAACTTGACTAATTTGAAACTAAATAAATATCCATAATGAAAAACATCAGGCAATTTTTTTACCATCACTAATGCGTCTCATATCAGCAGTCGCCTCTTGCCTTCTTTCTTGTCCTGTAAGAAACAATTGAAAGAAGTCACAGTCACCCAAAATTATCTGTGCATGTGGACAATTTAACTGTGAACTTCAGGACATGCTCACGTGGTGACAAGGATGCTGTGATGTCCTCCATACTTTTTGCCAGATTTTTAGGTCGTGCCTCTGCTCTCCTCAATGCTTTCCTTACAGGATTATGGCCCTCATCATCATTCTCACCTACAGCACATTTTGGAGAAAAAAGGCTCTAACAAGACAGTAAGACAGTATGTTTACCAGAGGGCAGAGTCTTTGTTTTGAGTCCTGACTGCTTGTAAAAATCTGGGTAATTGGTATTGGTTGGTATTTTGAGCTTTAATGTGAGACTATTTTACTAAAGCAAGTCTATTGCTTGCAGAACATTTGTTGTGCCTATACTATAATCAGGGCTGCAACTAACAACTACTTTCATGATTGAGTAATTATTACGTAGGGGTATTGGTGGGGGTGTGTCAAACTCTGCTTGTTTATTTATTTTTCTACACAAGCTGTCTATCTGATAGTGCTGTGGCTAAATATTAGGAAATAATTCCATCTGCATTTAACTCAATACCAATGTCGCAATACAAAAGTGGACTCAGTCCCTCCTAAAGTGATCATCTTGTTGATAGTGCTGCAGGCCCACTTGGCTCTATTTTCGATCTAAAAAAGAAGATAATAAAACAACGAAGGAAAGCTCCATGGTGTAACTCTCCCAAACCTGCATACTAAAGCAAACATTATGAAAACATGAAAAGAAATGGCGTTTCACTAATCTCTCAAGTTTTAAAGAGGAAAAAAAGCAGCGCATGTTACTTTTCAGTACTGTAGCCAGACTGAAAGTGAGCCACAACTCTATTGAGCCATGTATTCCAATATCCCTCAGTAGTGATGACTTCATGAGCTTCTTCAATGGTAAAATTCTAATTATTAGAGACACAATTAATCACTTAATGCCCTCAACTGGTACCAATGTATCTTCAAACTACATACAAAAAGTCTGGTCTAAACCTGCTCTATATGAAAAGTAATAATTTCTCTTATGAATTGGTGCTAACCTGAATATATCTGAGTCTGATTGATTGCTCTTTTATAAGCCTATTAACAAAATAGGAGGATGTTTCACTGACCTGTCTACATTTGCTTACGTAATTATTACCAAAAAACAGTGCAAATCAGAATGTACGCTGTTAACAATTTGAAAACTTGTGTTTGAGAGATATATAGGTGCAGCCCCTGCCTCAAAGCTATTAAAACTACTGTGAAAGAACGCTGACATGAAACTGCTTAGGTTGGTGAAACACTGTTAAAGTTACAGTTATATATCACCCAGCCCACTATTTAAACACTGGCAGCTGACCACAGGAACATACAGTGTTTACAAAGATTTGCTTCTGCCAACACAGATAACCCAACACGGACATGATATCAAGGATACTGCCGGATAAAACCTGTACTGATAATAAAGAGACTGCAAAAAGCAGCTGTTGGACTACTTTAAAACAGATATTAAGAATTGCTTTATTTTAAACACATTGTAAGAATTATGTATATATGACACTTCATAAAACTTGAAACCTCCACATTTCTATTAAATTTTGACTATATAGTAGATCTATATGTTTATTAATTCTGAACTTCCTGCTTTGTCCATTTTTTTTATTTAATTATCCCAATTTAATGTTATTTTCTGCCTGTGTTGTAATACTCAGCATTTTAATTCTTCAAGACAAATGAAACTGCTTTACTGATTGTAAAGCTACTTAGAAAAATCTAATCTAATCTAATTAATATTACATATAGAATATGTAAACATGAATCTTTTGATGACAGTTGGTTTAAATCTTATTTTGTTACTTTTGTTCAGCCTGTTTAGTGTGTAGATGTTGATATTTTTTCATTGCCACTTTATTAATCCAGGACTGTCTTGTTTTTTTCTTACATTTTGTCTGTTAAATCTTATTTTGTTACTGTTTATTTTTGCCACTTTTTAATATATTTTATCTCTTTGTTTTGTAAAAAATATTTGAGACAATTTGTACATTCAAAGGCGTTATAGAAATGTAACTAAATATTATTACTATTATATAAAATATTAAATACTGGTGCTTGTACATTGTTCCTCAAATTTAAGTCGCTTTGGATAAAATTGAAAAGAGAAAATGTAAATCTAAATATAATATATAGTAATAGTATAGCTTCTTGACATGTAAATTGTACATTTACTCATTTGGCAGATGCTTTTATCCAAAGCGACTTACATTTGAGGAACAACATACAAGCATCAACAGAGCATCAAATACAGATCTACAAATCGTATACTTGAGAGGTTTTCCTTTGATTTTCATTAAAAGCATCTTCAGTTATTCTTAATATACAGGAAAACTGAAGTTGGTGCTCACGGTTTGAACTGTTCCTCAAGCTGGACCAGGTTTCCGACGTGCTGCTCACAGATGACTCCGGGCCGGTGTCTGAACCGCTGTAATTTGCCCATGGGGGGCGCTGACTTGTCTTGCTGCCCTTCCTGCTGTGACGCTCATCTGAGCTAACTGGTGTGCTGGACCTCACTGGCGCGGCAAGATCAAATCCATACCTAGACTTGTCCTCTGACCTCTCGTCCTTCACAGATGGGGAGAGGGAGGTGTGGACATTGGTCTTATCTGTCATGCCCAGGTAATGCCGATAGTCTCTGGGAACATATGCCCGTGCACGTGGAGTCAGGGTCTCAGGCTCCTCTGATGATCTTCTCGACAAGGCCCCTTTTTCGGGGCTCTGCCTCTGCTTTCGGCTCTGGGAGTGGACAGGGCTTACATCTATTTTAAGCTGGCTTTGATCTTTTTCATCAGGAGCACTCAGAGCAAACATGCTGGTGGCGCGACGCATAGAATTTCCACGACTGCTCGAATTGCTAAAGCTGTCTTTTCGATTCTTAGGAGAACGAGTCACTGAACTGTTCTGTGGTTTTGTGGATGTCCCCTCTCTATTAGAGTCTTTTGAGTTCCATCTGGGCTCTCTCTGCTGGCCCATCTCAGCTGTCATGTAATTACACAGGTTGTTTTTGCTGTCATTCGCTGCTCGTGACCCCATCTGTCTTTCATGAGGCGACTTTGATCGATTATGAGGAGGTGGAGATGATTTCATCACACCTGGTCTTGTCTTCTCAAAAGTTATATTTACACGATGAATCTCTGGGTCACTGCACTTTAGCTCCTGAGATGGAAGCTGAGAACTTAATGGCTCTTTCCTTTTGGGGCTTTTGGGTTTGTCAAAGGAAAATGACCCCTTTGTATCTGACGTGGCCTCATCCCAGAATTCACGCAGAGTGTTAAATTGTGTTCGGCTCGTGCCCAGGCTAGGGGACAACTTTTCTATCCTCTGATTCAAAGGAAGAACAGTGAAATGCTGATGATTTCTCTCAGACTCTTCCTCATCGCTGCCTGAATTGTTTCCAATAGACCTCAGGTCATACTCCGACTTGGTAAATCTTTTATTCAGTTTTGCCTGATTTGCAGCTCGAGCAACTTTTCCATCCCCACTAGCTTTAGGTTTTCCGGTGTAAAACATGGGCTTGTTCCTCTCCTGCTCCCAGAAAGATTTTAGCTGCTTTATCCTCTCTGCAGTACTTTCTTGATGTCTGTTTGAGTGAGGACTGTTACTTCTGTCTTTATTAGATGTATCCTCCTTTCGTTTTGGAGACATGCTTGATTGCACAATTTTATCCTCATTGTCCCTCTTTATATCTTCACTTGAACCTCTATGCAGTTGTGCTTTGGGGGTTATTTGCATATCATTCCCACCTTGCATGTAGTTCATATACGGGCTATTTCTGGACAAATAGAGCTTCTCAGAGTCTGAACTGTCCATTGCTTTGAGGTCTGTATCTTGCTTGGACAGCTCGTCTTGCAGTTGGGTTTCACTAAATTGGGAAATACTGTCAGGTTGTGGATTTGGTTTGACTAAGTAGGTGCTTTCAGGCTCTGGTCTCTGGATGGGTGTCCTTGACTGTGGACTAAGTGCGGTTATACATAAAATCTCAGTGTCTGACATTCCTTTGTCAGCTACGTGAGGACTTGCTGCTAACTTTAAAATACCTGAGTTGTATGTTGTGTCATTATTGTTCCTTTGAGTTGAAGTATTCATCACCAGGCGGTCTACCTTCTGGTAATTATTTAAACAAATATTGTCTCCAGTATCTTTCTGTGGACTGATTTCCAGCTGTTGTTTTCTTTCATCCCTACGATTTGAGGCATACTCATCATAACTCCCCTTCCCATTGTGTATTCCAGCCACAGAGGGCATATCAGACACTCTGTGGGGTTTGATTACTTTCTCCTCGTCTTTCTCCGCTGAGAGGTGAGGTTTTTGTCCTTTGTCACTGGGCATGATAGATTTGCTGATAAGTATTTTAGGGCCTGTGTTACTTTTCTCCCAGAATGACTTCAGATGAGAGATTTGGGGCGGTTGGCTTTCATCGTTATTATCTTTAACTTCCTGTGGCTGCATTCTCTCTCTGGCATCCCTGTAGACCTCTTCTTGTGTTGGCAGTTCTTTGTTGCTTATTCTGTCTGTTGCTCTTAACTCTTTAGCCTCATTGGTCTGTCTTTGAAAGTGATTTCTTTTCATTTCAAGAGAGACCTTCTTTCCATCACTTACACTATCCCTAGAATCTTTTCTTAATGAATCTTCATCTCTTAATTTGCTGATTTCTACATGTTTGTCAGAGTTCTTTGTGGCCTCTGGACTGTCCTCTGTGTTTAGCCAATCACTGCTGTCTGTGCTGCGGCTGAACCAGTCCAACACCTTTGCGATGGAGTCCTCATCACCAGTCGGACTGGTGGTCTGAGTGGATAATCTAAACACGTCTTTCTGATTTGATTTCTTCTGGGTGTTCTGATCAGACTTATCAATGAAGTTGAGGTCATAAGATATGGGGGGCTCTGGATCTGCAAAGAAACATACAAAAAGAGAATTAAATACTTGTCAGAACATAGCCAGAAAGCTACTACTGCCTGTCCTGCAGCAGGTTTGCCTCATCTCCCAGGGGCCCACCTTTTTAATTAACATGGCTAAGAGTCTATAGCCCTTCTAGCAGCGATGTGAGCTAAATGCTAATGTCAACATCTCACAATGACAGTGCTAACATGCTGATGTTAAGTTGATATACCTCTGTATGTAGACACAAATGTTTTTTCTCTACTTTAGCTGTTTCTTGTGAAATACTGCACACTTTCACCTTTTCAGACTAAAAACTCTTAAAATCAAAGAATAAAAAGTCACTCTGTGGTCAAACTGCTCACAACTCTAGTCACACATGACACCTCAGTTGATATTGAACAACTGGTTCAAACACACTTTTAACTAAGAGCTATTTCTTGTTGCTCAACTCACCCACAGTGCTTTGAGTCAAACTCAGCTCTTCCTGCTTTATCGCAGTTCCCCCACTGTCTGAATCTTGAATGCTGCCGGTGTGCAGGATAACAGAGTTTAGCGCTACATGTTGTCTTTGTGTCTGATCATCTCGTTCATCGTTCCTCTGTGGGATTTCTCTTTCAGTGGATGCATCACTCCTGGTGTACATGGCTGGTCTATAATTGTACCGGTTGTGAGTTGCAGTGGAAGGATTTGAGAGTTTAGTTACAATGTTTTTGTGAGAGCCAGTGGAAGAACTGTCCACTGACCTGTCTTTTGTTATAGGTGGAGTTTTTTCTCGCTCCACACTGAAATTAGGCAAAACCTGAGATACATCCCCGAGTGGCTGCTGGGAGTTTTCATCAAGAGATTTGGATGGTGGAGCAGACACAGCTACTTGATTGGATACTAAACATTTCTGAGGCTTTTCATCTTGGGCCTTCAGGCTGGACTGGTTAGAGCTCCCGCTGGACCCTCGCTGGAGGCTCCGTCTCGGGGCAGGAACGACCCCCGCTGACCCCACCTGAGTGTCTGACCCCAGGCCATTGCTTTCGGACTGGCTGGAGGTACGTCTTGAGAGAAATGTCCTCTTCTTTGGCACTGGTCTGAACCCTACAGAGGAACCCTCTGATGTGACAGAGCCTCCTGAAGTCTGATTGGCCTCTCCTGCTGGGTGGCTCTTCAATGGAGATATAGGATCTGAGGGAAACACAGAAGAAAAGCTCAATGTAGATAATAGATTCAATAGAGTGCTGCTACCACTTTGTATATTATTTTTTGTATGTCATGTAGTCAATCTTTATTTTATGTGTTTGTCTGTTTAAAAATTCAATTCAAACCTGTCTCAGATGGCTCCCGATCCCGACCGGTTGACATGTCATTATTATTTTGAGGTGGCTCAACAACAATAAGGGAAGCACGGTTGAAAGGGTTGTGCCTTGGCTTAAAGGAAAATGACAGTAATTCATGTTTTATATTACAATATATGTCATTTAATTGTAACAAGATTGCACCAAAGAAAGGAAGAAATGTACAGACAAAAGCTGTTTTGTAACATGTGTGTACCGTTCTTGGAGAGCGGGCAAATGAACTTAGATTCTCTTTTTCCGCATCACTGTGGGAAACACAATTAAAATTTATAGTTAGCTGGAGAATTTACAAGAAATCTAAGCATGATAAAGCATCAGATGAGGTTACACAGATGAAGTGCATTTCAACAAGATTTGCAAAGCATCTCAGCAGCAAAGTCTGTGTTTTGTCTCAAAACTATTCTGTAGTATGCATGACTGGGGCTTGCTGACTCGTAAATAACGCTGATATCAAAGAGAAAGATGTCTACCCAACTAAACCAACCAAAGTATCAAAGGAACTCTGAAAAAGGGCGAGAGAGCACTCCATACGATCACAATATCTGTTTTTTTTATTTTGTGGCTGAATAAGAGGATTCTTTTGACAGGTAAGCAAATCTTTAATCCATTCATTGATGACATTTGAAATGCATGTGATGAAGTAATAAAACACAGCACTACATTGAAAAACATCACATTATCAGACTGCAAATAGAGATTAGGCAATGACATTCTTGAGTCTATTGTATGTTTAGGAAATTTGTAGGCCTCTGCACAGAAGTACAGCAGTGTGGCCAAATTAAATATTGACCCAGCTCGTCATAAAAATGGAACAAAGTTACTGAAAGTTGTCTGGTAGACAAAGCGTCTTCCACTGGATTAAGTGGAAACTGTAAAAATGTTCAGAATGTCATAAGAAGAATAAAAACACCATCATAGGTAATAAAGTACTGGAATTCCACCTCAAAGCAACAGGAGTGTTACATTCTCATCCTTTTTGTGGTTTATTCCAGAAATAACCTTGACCAGTGACTTCTCATTTCGAGTAATTAGGCTGAGAGCTCTATTGAGTTAAACACTTTGTTAAACTGTCGGCCTGTTTTCCTTTAACACGCCAGACCACATCCTGCAATGTTGTGAGCAGTAAGCTGCTGCTGGGCTATAAAACAGACATGTTCCCAGTTAGCACCACCTATGTTTACACATGCTGAGTCACAAGACACCACACACACTGCACACACATACACACACACATGCACACACAAACAATATACACTGACAGAGTGAGAAAGAGAGAGAGTGGGAGCTGAGAGAGTGTTTCAAATGGATCAAGTAATTTACTGTAGAGCGGCAGATAGTATGTGCTCGATTTTGATAGCTCAGCCTTTACTATGAGGTTCAAGCGTGGAAACACTCGTACAAGAATAATGAAAGAGTGGTGAGACGTGTTGGGCCACTCAATGAAATGTTGACATGAAGACATGACATGTCTCCAAACAGCCGTTATAGGCTGGCACACAGTTTGCAAGACAACATTTATCAGAGTCAATTCTGTGGCAGGCTGAGTAAGAACATGAAAATAAGAGAGTGAAAAGGGCTATGTACTTGATCTCCTGTGGTTGCAGTGTTTCCAAACATCTGGCAGGTTTTGGAGGGGCAACGATGTCTGAACCTCGACTGCTGGGCGTCTTGGATCTTTCCATTCTAAGAGACCCGTCTGCAGCAGAAAGCATTTATGAAAAACACTATACAATTATATTACCTTATTTTTTAAATGCTGTATAATTTTTTACCAGTATGTTACTCTGTAGTGATCATGTAGTGATCCCTAGGCAAACCTTAGAGGGAAAATCTAAACGTTATATTTTCACCTGTTATCCAGCAGCAGGTGTTTTTATGATCCCATGGTTGTCAATGTTCTGCCCCAGAGGATAAAATGTTTGCCTGGGGCGAAACTGAAGTTTAATTCCAATATTTTCAAAAACTTTACTCTGATCTTCTTCTTCTCTGTAACAGATACGTCTACTGTGAAGGCATCGGCAGCAGCCGGCGTAATCTGTGGAAGGATTGGGTTTAACGTTTGATTTTGCCCTGGGCACACATTGTATCCTTTCGGGGCAGACAGTGGATGTCTGAGGGATCATGAAAATACCTCTAAAGATATAACCTACTGCTGGATAACAGGTAAAAAGTTTGTGACAGAGGTACAGCAGATGTACAGTAATGAGTGCTGAGGTCCCAAATAACAGTACTGAACAAACACACCTAAACCAGCTTTTCTCGGTTTCATGGAGGCCAGGATGATTTCCGAGCCGTGGATCCTGTCCATGTGTCTACGAGACTTGGCCTCATAAAACCACTCTCCGGTCAGGTACTTTCGCTTGGTGTCTGACTGTGAGCCACTGTTCAGTATTTTTTCCAGTTTGCTGGAGGGAGCACACAAAGGAGACATGTACAAATGTTTAAGTCAAGAGGCTTACCTGCATCGCCATTCATCGTCTTTTTATGCAGTATGTTAATCCTAGCTGAGATGAATGAAAGTCATTTAAAAACACAAAGGATATTGTTCCTCTCCAGCCCGGTGGCTACAGAGACACAAAAAGGTGCTCACTTGTGAATGAACAAATGCAAGCTTACTTTAAGCTGCACTGAATGGAGAATCTGACACCGTCTGAATTCAGTTTGAGCAGCTCTTACGTAAATCTAAATACGAGGTGAAATGAAAAACCAAGGGCAGACAGATAGGATACAAAGCACATGGTGCTACGAGCAAAAATTAATTTCTGCTCAACTGGATATCTGTTTTAGATTTAGTTTGGTAAATAATAAATGCTCTAAATTAAAATGCCAAAGATGCAGGTCATCAAAGATTTCAAAGTCTGGAAATGTTAATATCAGGAGATGAGTTGATCACGCTTCCTATGATTCTGTGATTGTCTCCCCTCTTGTTTTATTTTATTGTATTTTGAACTTTATTGTGCTCGGCTGCTTGTTTTTACACTGCTTACTCCTAAGGAATGTCAATTTAAGTAAATAGCAATGTTAATTATTTTATACAATTTAATATTACGCCAAATATTTTTCTTCTGCGTCACCACTTCTACTTCTCATTGCTTCATAATCAGCTTTATCTTACAGTTGCACATGATCTGTCTTAAAAGGAAAGAATTCAGAAAACATTTCCATCAACTCAAAATTGAATCAAAGAAATTCCTGAGCCCTAAAACGACCTCTCCAACTCATCTTTCCTCTTAACACAGGACCATGGCGATCATGTGAAACAAGGGTAGCACATTATTACAGGCTGTTGGCTTAATCCTTTTACACTAGACTGATCGAGACACAGCGAGCATTCAGCCTCCTGCTGATAAAACAAAGTTGGCCGGCCAATTCCATTAAACGCACAATGAGAAGCACATTGTTTCTTGACATTTTCGACTCTTGAATATAAAATGAAACACATCTTTAAGGAGGCTTATGTTTGGGGGGTTTAGTTTGCATGCATTTTGATTGGGAAAGAAAAAGTTCCTCCTTTTGTTTCAGCACTTGGGAAAGGTCAGAAAAGGTAAAAGGTCGCTTGTTTGTCTCAAAGGTCCTTGAATTTACATTGTGTGGAATGTTTGACTTTTCCCAAATGTTCATTGGAGAGCTTAGAAACAGCTGATATTAAATGTAAGCTGCAATATTTTAACAATATTTTTCTTTAATTCCAAGTATCGGGATTCAAACTGTGTGGTCATCAGGCTCTTCACAGATGAGGTGTCGCTCATCACTGAGGCCTCTGAGGGTTTCTATTCCTGTGCTCCAGAGCAGCATGATCCTCTCCCATGTGTTGACTTGGTTATAATCTAATTGCCTATATCACATTGAGGCTTCTTAGCATTGGAGGCGACGTCTGTATCCGGACAAGCTGTTATTGTGTTATTCTGTTACGGCCAGATAAATATCATTATGACCGTTTTTTTTTTACTGTCCAACAAAGGCCTCTTCTCACAAAACAGGCAATGGAAAAACTTATTAAATCAATAAAATGACATTAGCTGAATAACATGACATTAGCTTAAATGTCAGCCGAAACATTTCTGCTCATGTAAAATAACCCGAGTTGGATGCTGTCGACATCTGAAATTTTTACCCCCTATAAAAAACATTGTTCAATGATTTCTTTGGACTTCCTGACAGAGCAGACACTTTTTTCTACCTGATTCTCTCCTCCTCAGCCTTCTTCAGCTCGGCGTCCCTCCTCAGCACCGTCATTATCACCCCCTGCTCCTCCTCCGTCAGGTGGCTCAGGTCAATCATGGTTTCTCCTCCAGCTTCCCTCAGTGGGCAGGTGTGGCAAACGCTCGGCAGCAGCGAACCGCCAGCTTGGTCTGTCACCGTCAAATCATGTGGCAACAAATTGACATTGTCACAACCGAAAACACTTATGTTCAGTGTTTCCATGTTTAACAACCTTGGAGAAGTGATGGGGCCTGTTAGGAAGTCTTGAAAGAAATTCCTTTGTTGCACAGTAAATATGCATGTTAATAAACCACGATAGTAAGAATTAGAGAACAGATAGTCTGTTTAGTGAGACGCTTCTAAAATAAGTGAGCAAAACCACTGCACGCCTTTCTTACATGATCATTGCAGTAAACTGACTACCATACAACAGACTTCTGAATAAGGACAGTGAATGCAGTGGCAACAATTGTTCCATTTAAATCAGATTCCAAAATTCTACCAAATTAGTTATGATTGTAAAGTTAAAAACTGTAATTAACTGTTCTGTTTATCTGTTCCGCACAGTGGAAAGCGGAATTACTCAAGTACCATACATAAATAATAAACTGTATTTTCTAACTACGTTATTTTATAGAATATTTAACTAATTTCCTTACAGATTAAGATTTTACATAAAAACATAAATTTAGCTGATTAAATAGTTAGTTGCATTGTTAATGGTTTAACCAGTGTGGTCCCAACTTTTTTGATTTGTGACTACATTCTTTGTCGTTTGTTCTGTTATTTGGGATTTCAGATGTCTATGAGCAGTTTCACCAACGACACATTGCCCCTCTAAGCGGGTCAGATGGTTTCATTTAAAGAGAGACTGCTGATTTTCAACCAACTTTGTATCACGTTGCCTGCACCCTGGTGGTGCCACTCAGGTAAATATGCAGAAGTGGAAACAGAACTGCAGCCAAAGCCAGCAGGACAAAATAGACGTTTGAGCATAGAGTAAGTGTTGTGTTACTAGCACGGTAACATTATAGTATACAGGCTTAGCACATACACTGTCCCAGGTTTTTTACCAGAAGGTATTACGAGAGTTTACCATTGTGTTAGTAGCTTTGACCAGCTGTTTGCATAGACAGTATATTATTGGACGAAGCTACCCCGCAGGTTTGAATGGAGAGCAGTGCAGACAGTTTTGGTCCTATGAAATTCTACTACAGGGCTACTCCATGTTAGCAATAGGTCACTGTCACAGGATTTTTATGTAATTATTGGGCTTTCCATGCAGGCTATGGTTGGCTTCACTGTTCCAACTCTGGCTTACCCCCTTGGCTGTTTGTAGGAGTTTGGGAAGTTTGGGAGTGGTCCAATACATTCTGGTGGTTGCAGGTTTTCTACCTTTTGTGCAAAGGGGGATACCACAGCACCATTTTCGCTCTCTCTTCTCTGGTCATGTAGCAACCAATTTCAAAAATATTTCCATCCAGTTTCATGAAAATACCATCTTTCCAGCAGTGAAATATCCCTTTAAATAACTGATGGAGGCCAAAAGAGGTCACTTATCCAATAGTTCCCAAAAGAGCAAAGTAAAGGGAAGAAAACAGATTTGATAAGCAGATCTGAGTGTTTTTTTTCTTCTTCTCTCTTCCATTAATAATCTCATGACCTCTCAGATTTATCTGGCAACCCTTTGGAGGAGCCTGATCCTCAGGTTTGGAACCCCTGGACTAAACCAGCTGACTGTATATAAAGTAATAATATGCTGTGTTTATTAATATTTTTTCTGATGTAGCCCATGTTTAACTTAAGGTGGATTAAGGATACTGCATGTTTACTCAGGGGACTGGTTACTGACACAGTGAAGAAGGCTGTCTGTCTAAAGGAGACAGCTTTAGGCTGTAGAACAACTCACTGACTTTCAATCTGCATTTGTTTTTTTAAAATTGTTTTTGAAACACTTTGACTTTGTTAAAGTTGACAGTAAAATTATCCAGTTATACCCACAGACTGTATACTCATACTACATGTTTATGCGCAGACTGATGTAAAAGCGAACAAGCTGCTGAAAATGTTTTTGTGCACTTATTTTTCTCTGGTTAGCAGAATAAATTTAGTTTGATTTATGTGATGATTATGTTTCCTACAGTTAAATGTGCCTTTAGAGATGGCAGTTTTACCACTGTCAAGAATTTCAAACCTACATGAACGTTCAACTATATGAAAAGTTAGCCTGTATTTGTTTTAGAAAAAGTTCTAGCAAAGGACTGTCAAAAGTTATGATCAGAAATACTCAAATAACGCAACTGATGCCGTTTTTTTGTTTCCTTTATTTAATTTGCAAGCCATATGCCTACTATTTATGAATAGGCTGCGGCGAGCAAACGCTGGAAATTGCGACATAAGTTTACTTTTAATGATTCAGAGTGCGCCACGTCCTTCCTTCATATTTCTTTCGGTAGCTATAAACATCTTGTCTAATCATTTACTTTTTGACTACAAGTTTTTAACATGTCGCTTACCTTACAATGCACCTGCTGGCTTGTCTCCCATCCAAATGTGTCAGTTTCGAAAAGAAGAACAAGGTGAAAGAGCAAAAAATGTTTACCTCCTCCTGTCTGCTGCAGGATGCGCTGAACTCCGGACAGGAGCTGAGGAGAGGTGAGGAGGGCGGACTCTGTGAGGATGAGGAGGGAGGACCTGACATGTGCAGCTCCTGGGGGAGGCAGCAACAGCCAGCTGGGCAGTTTAATGCCGGTGTAGATGCTTTTTATGCGAAATTAAAGGAGTGCATTTCTATGAAACTGAGGGAGGCTGACGTCAGCTGTACTGGACCGACAAGTAGCGTCCACCAGATGTCCTCGGTTTTCACAGGTTTATTTCGTTAGTGTGTTTGACATAAGGGTGTGGAACATCCCCACAGGCAGGCCACGAGAAGGTGAGGAATTTCAAAAAGATATTACACGCTCACAATGTAACGGATGTGTTTGAAGGCCTTGAAAGTGTAAGAAGAAGAAAAAACAGCTGGAAACCAGACTGTGACATAGGTTGAAAATCTAATCTGGGATATTTAAGGGAACCTACTTGTAAAATAAACTCCACCAAGACCTACTCTGATGACTAAACCATGAATTATGCAGCCTGCTTATCTTAACTATTGTGCATGTGGTCAGTCACATCAGTGGTTACAGATTATTAGATTTTAGCATGTGATCATTTAATAAAGTAAATGAAGGCAATGCGGATTTGATAACCTGAGAGAAAAGTCAGGGGGAAAAAACAATTCTTTTATTACCTCCTTTAATCATCTTGTGACCCCTGGCAATGCTGGATTACCAAACCAAGCTAAGCAGGCAACTGGCCTAAGAAGAGGCCCTCAAATATCCCGCATTCATTGTTTGGCAATTGGCTTGTGGAAATTTGATTAATAGTAACTTATGGGCCACTAAAGTGTAATATCAACTGACAAAATCCTTATGGTCATTCTTTATTACCAGATCTTGAGCATTTATCTTGAAGATGGGCCCTGTGTCAGAAGTTTTAAAACCCACAGTATCTTGTCTATTTGGCAATAAGAATTTCGCAGGATTCGATCAAATTGCTGCAGGAAACCATGGAGCATGTATGTTACAACAATAATTTACAGAATGAAGAGAGGGGAGAAACTGGAAGTCAGATGAAAACATTAAATAGCACTACACCTACAATGATAAAAGTGTGTCTTATGCAGGCAGCATTTTAAATTTAGTTAGTATCTATTATCGTTGAAAAATATATGTTGTTTGTTTGACCCTAACAAGAAATACATAAACAATAGTTTGTGGAAGCTGCTCTTTATTTGTAAAAGAAAGAAAAGACTTCAGTCATTGTCTGCTACACGTTCTAATTACATAAAGAAAATATCTGCGGAGACAAACGCAGAGAATATCCTGAATCAAACTTAGGTAGAGTCAAATTTGATTGAATTGCTTTCATATTTCATACATCTTTCACTTTTGAACTCAAAGAACAGTCAGTTTTTTTAATATATATATACACAGAGCACCGATCAACAGCCGCTCTTCCGCTTCACCCTGGTCCTCTGGATCTTTTATACAATAAATTTACATCAAATCTGTGACCGTTTCCCTATTAGCATAACGACGGCTAACCAGCAAGCAGACACACTGTCACCATCCCCCCCACCCATGCACCCCCTCTCCCGCTGAGGAACTATAGTGTTGAAAGATGTGTGCAACATGAAGACAACTCTTTCACATTCAGAGTAAAGGCAGCCTTGAATACGGTCAGTGAGTCAATGGCATGCCAAGCTTAAAGCAAATGGAGCCCACCACCCAGTGCGACGCTTCAGATTTGTGGATGAAGTGTTTTGTTTTTTTTTATTGTTTTGTTTTTTCCAACTAGACAGGAAACTGATCCATTGCAGAAAACCCTAGGCACAGAATTGACTATATACTGTTAACTGACTCATACTCTATCCTCTGTACTTTTAAGTACAGCGGAGGAGATTGTGAAATCTTTCTCTAGTAAAAAAAATTCTTAACACAAAACTCGTAGAATATTTAGTGCTCTATCATTCCGCTTAATAGGTGTAATTTATATAATAGCTATTTTTAACTCTACCTCTCAATGATAGTCTGAGATCCTTGTTTAATGCTGAAGCACTCCCACAGGTGTTTAATGTACTGTAGATTTTACATTACCCCCCACCCCCATTCTTAAACCAATAATCATAAATAAATACAAACAACACACAAGGAATGTCTACTGTAAACACGGTAAAAAAGACATAAACTAAACAGGTGTAAACGCCATTAGCATCACTACTTAGTGACAGTTAAATAACAGTAGGGAATGGATGACTGATGGTCGGATCAAGAAAGGGAAGGACTGCTCTCCTTTTTTCCTTCCACCCCCTCCCCGCTGAACATCAAGCCTTAACATCCACAGTTTGTCCAAATACATAACATCAAAGTTTCTCAGCACCCATAACTATCTTTACAGATTACACTGTAAAATGGATAAGGGATCCTCTTTAAGGGGGATTTAGACAGCAGCATCACTCGACGTCTCGGACAAGTTACAGAATAAAGTGTGTGAGCTATCGCCAAACGTCATTTGGACATGGTTACCATGGTTTCTGACAGTCGTGGCACCGTAGTGTTCTTGACATGTCTGTATTTGGGGGTGTGTGAATGTTTCTCTGAAGAGTTAGACTGCAACGAGGACAAAACTTGCTGCTAAGTGCTTCATTTTCCGAGAGAGACACTTTTCTTCAAATTACATGAACTGCATCTGCAAGAAAGGCAACATACAATATTAGAGCAAAGCCAAATGAGGAGATTTACAGCTTTTTTAACCAACTCATGGAGCTAATGTTAGCTTCATTTGCAAACTAGAGCTGATAAAATGTGCCAGCATCAGTTTTCATTTCAGCGCAAAGCAACAGACAGCGGTTAAAACTTCTGTCCCATTGTTTCAGTAATTACGATTAATTTTGGTGGAAAACTACAGTTGCTGCATATGTGCTGTGTGAGAACTAAAAGCTTGATAGGAGTAGTACAAGATAGAACTTAGCAAACAGTCAGCGGAATTCAGCAATGGCTACAAGGTTCACTAATAACAGGTTTGAGCAATTTGCGATGACAGTGGAAGAACAAAGGGTCAGTATGAGTCTGGCTGTGTTAAAGATGTGTTAAAACCACCAAAACAAGCATGAAATCCAAGCAATAAAAGGTCAAAATAAAACACATAGCATCTAATCAGATGGAGAAGACATCAAGAATGCAAAGAGATAAAAAGGATATTACTGTAGCACTGGGCATGCAACGCATGCAGGTGCACCTGCAAGCAAAGAGCATGCTGTACCTAAAGAGATGCTCTACAAGAAATCCTTGAGAGAGAGGTGTGCAAACGGGTCCTGTCCAGGGGCTCGGAGAGGACTCTGGCTGGAAGGACTAGAGGCTGCAGAGGGCTATTTCAGGAAGAAATACAGGAAGTAGGAGGACCAGAGGAGAAGTCAGACAGTCAGTACAAAGACTGAAGGAGGGATGAGATTAGTTTGGAGAAGCTGTGATGTATGAAAGTAGGGTTAATAAAAAGGAGTTTTGGGGGAAAAACAGGGAGTCAAAACAAGGGAGATGATTCACAGTTTTGTCCCTTTCAGCTCAAGAGAGTGACGGGTCCATTGTTAAAACTGTCATCATCTTCAGCAGTATTCACACTGACAAAAAAGCTTACACAGTGACTAAAAAACAGTACACGTCACAGCACAATGGATACACCTATTTACTCAACCTGATAACTGCGAAAATAGATACTGACTTCATCGTGCATCAGCTCCGTGGAGTTGTGAGACTGCCGTGCACCCACCTGAGCACTAGACACAGAGCCAAACGGGTTGGGTGGCCTCATCACAGGCTGGGAGTACATCATGGTGGGCGGATTCATCATCCCCATAGAGCCCATTTGTGGAGGCTGCACCGTGTTGCACAGAGATGAGAGAAGGGTTTTCAGTAATGATGCGTTTCAGTCATTTTTTCACTTTACAAATTTAAACCCACTATGCATAGAATTTACCTTTATATGTTTGAGGCCACAAAATAGTGATACCATATTTAAATGTAAATGTATTCAGTTTATTATTATAGATTCCACATTTGAAAAGTTGTAAACTTCCAGTATTTTTTGTAAAAAAACAAATTATTCAAAGTTGTTGCAGATTAATTTGACTAATTGTTTCAGCATTTACCTGTGATTCCTAACTTTTTTTTTACTACAACCACTGGAGGGCACCAAACTCAAATATTTTCAAATTCTGCACATGCTGGCTTTTATTCAACAGAATAAAGCCTAAGTCCCTCCCCCTCCACTATGGTACCTTACTACGGAAAAAACATGTACAGTAGTCAATGGCAAGAGACAACTAATCTTTTGATTCTGTTTAAATTCTGAATTTACACATATAATGGTCAATTTAAAATGTACATTTAAAAGAAAGTTGCAGTTGGATGTAAAACTAGTATAGACTGAACTATAAGACGGAAAATACATAATTACAAAGAACACAAACCCGAAAGCTGCATATGTGATGTCGTAACTTTTTCTCTCAATGACTGAAGCTAATGTTAGTAAAGCTAAGAACTTACATGAGAGGAGGATGCGATAAACGGACCGAGAGTTGTTAGATTAAACACACTGGGTGAGATATATTTCTGCATGCAACATAGCTAAGGTATCTAAAGAGAGGTGAATTTCATTGAACATTTTTCACAAAAAAACTAAATGTAACTTTACTGATTTAAAACATACTGCAACTTTCTTGACGGACCAAAGTATTTTTTAAGTTGACAAACATATGCGTATTTCAGGGTACAGTCAAAACAGGATCAAAAAATAAGTTGTCTCTCGCCATTGACTACTGTCCATATTTTTTTCGAAATAAGGTACCATGGGCCGGAAGCGGAAGTGAGTGAATTAGGTTCTCTATTTGAGCAGCATAGATGACTATTAATACGTTAGCCTGTAAGTCAGTATGAAGACTAATCTGTGTACCTTCCACTGTGTTGCGACTGAACAAAAAACTGGCTATGAAAAAAACAAGTTTATTTTCATAGAAAAATTATTTTCATAAAAATAAAAACAAAAACAATCTTGTGCCTGCAAGTAAAATTAAATATATTATAAGCAGAGTGTAATAAAAACTATTGAGAATTCTCCAACCTTTAGTTTATTCATAAAACTTAAGAAAATATTCATAACAGCAAAACAACAACCCATTTGACCTAGTTTAAGTGCATTTGATTAATTCTCTAAATAATAAGGAGCATATTTAAAACAAAAATGTACCTGACATGAACTGTTCCAACAACATTCAGCCTGTAATATCTGATTCATTTTCTGACTTCAAAGGGCTGAACAGAAGTACTACAAAGCCACATCTGCATATACTGTATTATTAGCCATTATACTGACCATGGCGTATCCCATCATGCCTGTGGGTGTGGTGGCAGGGAAGGCCATGATTGACGGTGGCTGAAGAGACACAAACAGGCCAATAAGAGTTTGTCACAAATGACTAACAATAACATGCACAAAGCAGCACATTACAATGGCCCCAGTTATTTGGCAGTAAAATAAGACAAATGTAACAAACAGAAATCATGAGCACTACAGTGAAAAGTCTGTGTGTGTCACCATGGAAACAGGGTTCCAAGTCGTGGACGGCGCCGCTTTGGGCTGCCAGTTGGTGCCACCGGTCATCCTCTTCTCCCCTGGCTGGCTCCAGTGGATGTCACTGTAGATTAAGACAGTTGATGTTAGCACCAGCTTGTAATTGCCCTGAGAGCACGAAGCTGCTGCTGCCGTTTCTGTACAGCAGAGTGGGCATGTTAAAGCCACACAGCGTCAACGTATCACTTACTTTTTCATCGTGCCGTTCCCAATGCCGAGGTCTAAAAGGAAAATTGGTGGGGTAGGTGTTAGATGTCCGTCCGCAAATATTTTGTCAGTTTGTGCGTAAACGAACATGGGCTTTAATTAGTGCGGCCGACAGCAAGAATCATACTCACTGCCGACAAGGTTGGCCAGGGAGGAGTCAAGGTCATCTGACACTAGTTTCTCTGGCTGCTGACCGGACGGCTGGGTGCAGGCGGCAAGAGTCGGTTTCAGGATGCTCCCAGTAATATCTGACAAGACATACAGAGATAATGAATTTATTAATTATGAAAGCACTGTATATTTTGTCACTGTAGTTTTACGATGACAACGATGGAAATAGAACGATCTCTGACAAAGTTTGATATGCTGTATTGTATATATAAATATATATAAATATTGTCAATTATCACACCCAACCACAACTGTTTGGTCTTTTTTATTAGATACCCAAAATAAAGAGATGACAGGAAATGAAACAGCTCCACCATGGTCGGCTCCGGTGGTTACACAGTTATTTTGAATATCAGTGCTCAGTCTGCTGCTGTGATAAGAGAAAGTCTTAAAAAGTTAATTGATCTCATATTTGTCCTTCAAGACTTTTATTAAAAATAATAGGTAAAATAGATAGTAGGGAGAGAAATAAACAAATAAATAAACCAAATAAACAACCAAAAACATTTTCAGAGAGCTACTTTGCAAGCTCTTAGGGTTTATTTAATCTTTTTAAAATGTATTATTTTTTATTAAAGAGATGAGATAAGCGCTTCTATGGAATGTTGTCTGAAAGCTGGAGTTTCAGCAATATTTAAACATTTTTTATTCTATAATACCCTAAATTACATGTTTTGAGTAGGTCAGAGGTCCATTTTCTGTCAGCGTTGGTCAAAAACAAATTGGCCTGCAGATACAGGGATGTGGTAAATATAGCAAATAGAAGAGTCTGTACAGGTGGCTTGCAAGATAGGGCTGAGTACTGCAGGTGTTTCAGCTGGACATGATGTCAGAACTAGATACTAGTGTGTGTCTAATATCATGATTTCCCTTGTATGTCTTCAGTCAACTACAGCTTGTGGGGACCCCACAATCCAATATAATGGCATGAAAAGAAAAGCTGTGGACCATATAAACAATCCCATTCAGATAGTTCCTTTTCATTTTCTTTGAAACTTTTATGTTTGACTTTGTTTTCTGCATGACTATTTTTTTCAAGCTGAGAAGCAGACGAAGACGTCATGCAAGACTGGCCTTGAATTTATCATCTGAAACTACAATTAATTAGGTCCATCTTACCAAAACACAGACAGCTATTGCACAGATATTGCATGTTCCTAAATTAAAATCCTCACCATCAGAATTGAGACTGTTGCTGCCTGTGGCTTTGGCTCCAAATACAGACTCAAAGTCCACTTGGAGTCCCCCCCCTGCTGACTGCTGTGGCGGGGCCTGTGGCGTTGAGTAACCTTCATAAGAAATGAGAAAGAACACAGCTGCAGTCAAAGAGTTACATTAAGTTAAATTGCTATGAAAATGTTTGGCTTCTGCACTGGCCTGTAAAAGTACAGTGTCCATATATGAATCACGGTTTCTCTACAGAACAGCTCCAATCTACTGCTCAATGTGCTAGAGACTTCAGTACTCTACCTCTGAATAGACCTGCTACAGTAGAGGGCTCAGTGGGGTAGGGAGCCTGGTGTGGGAGGTGCTGGGCAATGGACACTGGACCACAGAAGGAGTCTGACACACCACAGGAAGCAGGAAGAGACAGAGACAGAGGAAGAAAGAGAGCAAAATGCATTTCAAGACCAGTCCAGAGAGACAAGTGGGAAATGACAACAAAACAGGCAGGAAGAAGGCAGCTAACATGGTTAACTTTAAATAACGTAGTCTTTAAATAACGGGTGTTATAAGTAAAATTTAAGAGTTGTAGAAGGATTAAATAGTGCAGAACAGTATTGTAGCAACCAAGGGGGAGGAATTATTTGACATTAAGAGAAGTACGCTTATTCACTTTCTTGATGAGTTAGATAAGAAGATTAATACTGCTCTTACATCTATATGCTAAAACATGAAGCTACAGCAAGCAGTCATTTAGCTTAGCTTAGCATAAAGACCATAAGCTCATTCATTAACACGTTACATGCTATAAAAACAAGTGTTGAAACTGCGAAGCGATGCTCCCCTTGGCCCGGGAGCAGTAAAAGAACAAGTTTACTTTCTAGTCTATGCTAAGTTAAGCTAACTGGCTGTTGGTTATAGCTTCACATTTAAAGTCCAACTAAAATCCCATTTCCTCATTTTTTTGCTGTCCAATATAATGTTAATGCTCTTTTACATGTATTATCAATCATTTTTATTATTTAAAGAAAGTAAAAAGGTCTTTAGGGAAATATCAAGAGGAGAACGTGAGCATGTCATGGGCAGACAGTGTGTTATTAGCAGTGGTAAGAGTAAGGACCACAACTGTATCTAAAATGGACTAAAGTGACATTGGTAGGTACGTTTACATGCTGTTCAGTGTGCTACAGCTAAGCAGCTAATGAGCTAACCAGCCTGTAAAATGATGTTAGTGGTGCAGTTTTCTCTTCCCTGAATGTTTGTTCTACATAAGGTGCAGGACAAGATGTGTTTGTCTGCCTGTTAGTCAGTCTGACCTTCCTGCGACAGAACAGTGACAGCTTTATGTAAATATGGTTTAAAACAAAACTATTTGATTGGCTTTTCTCCATTAATGGAGATGTACCCGCATTCCAAGTAATTACTGCACAAATAGGGGGTGCGATCATAAAACCATGAAATATGCATTTCTCCATTTTGGTTTTAGTACCCCTTCCCCCCTTCAAAAGGAGAAAATCAGGCATGTGATTTGCAGAGCAGAAGTCCGTACTGTAGCACACAAACAGACTCATCTAACTAGGCAAGAACGAAAATAAGTGTCTTTCCCAAAATGTCAAACTTTTGCCTTAATATTAGTTTATGTCCACATTTCTACCTTAAATATAAAAATAAGAGCCCTGAGGGTATTTCATGGGATCCTATGTTTGCCAGGGCTCAGGAAACATAGGCTGAGATGGTGAGCCATCATAGTACCTGAGACGGAGTGTTCTATCCGCACTGTGCGTTTGTAATTGGTTGAAACGGATGAGTTTGTGTCAGTAAAGGGATTGTAACGATCTGGAGAATCAAAAATAGTGTTGGTAAAAGAAGAACAGGTTTCAAATTAAAGCTCTACGGCACGTTTGTATTATAATGCAACAGCAAACTGATCATTAAGAGAGAGCATGAAAGGTAACTGTAAAGCAAAAATGGGTGTATGGCCTCTGTAGTGGGACACGGAGGGTCCCAGCTGATACGTAAGAGGGGCTCTCACTAAAACAACATAAACTGAGAATGGTATAAACTGCAATGAGTTGTCTTTCTGTACTGTACAGAAAGACAAAGAGATCATTTAGACATTTGCACAGACAGGTAATCAACAATCAAACTACAGCAGCATAATAAACATGCAAGCTAATCATGCTAATGAGCGACTACAGAGAAATGAAGAGCGACAAGACTTTTGAGGAGAAACAAAATGAGTCTTTACCACCAAACATTTCATGACCAGATGTCCTAGAGGAAAAGCTAACACCGTCTGAAGACACGACAGGTAAGTGAGAGGCATCGACAACGGGTTTTGAGAGGAAAGGGTTAAGGTTTGGCATGGAATCATCTCCAGCTTCAGCAGAGGTGAAAGGATCTAGGCAGGCACAGGAAAAACAGAGACAGAGAAAAGAAAAAGACAGAAAAGAGTGGAGAGGAAGAGTCAGACAACAACAACAACAACAACAAAGAAGAAGGAAAGCATGCAGAACAGGTCACCAAAGTCCAGAAACACAGATGTTGGATGAGGCAGCTCTTTACCAGCCCACGCTGTCGCCACTGGAAGCCCTGTCGAGCCTGACTGCATGGAGGGCTGGAAAGTTGACTGCAGGTCAAAAAGGTCGCTCTCCATCTTCACTGCACTGCAGACAAAACGAGAAAAAAACATGACATTTATGAACCTTTTACAAACCCAAAAATCAAACCTAAAATTCTCTTCTCTGGTGAAAGGTAACTATTTGGTGTTTGGACTAAAAGGATATAAAATCTAAACAGTACCCATTAGAGCAGCTGGGTGTAGAGAAGAGGTCAATGGCTGGTGCTGTGCTGATAGTGCCACCGGTGGTGGAGACCGGTGATGTATCAGTGGTGACGAAGGAGGGCTTCTTGGAAAGCTCTTTGAGCCTCTGTTCCTGAGTGAGTGCGGAAATTTAATTGAAACATACAACGCCGACAGAGACACTGCAAAGAAGTTTGTTCAATGCACGTTCTTCAAGTGTAAGTTTCTTCGTTTTGGTTTTTTTAAACAGCAAAGCCCACCTTCAGAGCTTTAAGTCGAGCCTGTTCCTCTTCGAGAGCTGCCTGCTTCTCCCGCTCATCCACTTTAGTGAAAGACATCCCGGTGCTGGCCAGTGATGACACTGCATTTGACAGAGTGCTAGCCCTGCAGGAAACACACAGTGTATTGATTTTTAAATCAGTTTTATTAGATTTTCATCAATATCTTTACTGTTTGTATTTGTTCTGACTTATTCAGCTTGTCAGACATTTGTAAAGCACTTTGAAATGCACTAACATGTACAAAAAGTGCAATACAATTAGGTTTATATCTTTGGGTAATATAAATGGAAAGGCAATCTCTGAGGCTCAAGGAAAAGATTATTATTCAGAATTACTTTGGATTGTTATTCAGAAAAGGTGACGGAAGGTTTAACGTACCTGCTGGCTGCAGTGGAGTCTTTGACCTTCTTGCCCTCTAAAGAGGCCAAGTGCTGCTCCAGAGCTTCAAGAAGGCTACTGGGAGCCTGTCGTGACAGAAAACACAAAGTCAGCCAGTTCCTGGGACACAGAAAATGTAGGCTCTATGGACATCAAGACCATTAGGACAGTGGTGGGCAACCAACATAGAGCAGAAAACATTATACACCATGAAATACACCACACCATTAAAGCCAAAGTCTAGACAGCCAATTTATGTCAGTGATTAAGAGGTTACATTTTGTTAACTACCAACTTTGGGCTATTAGTTACCCACCACTGATCAATGACTGCATTCCAGCAGAAAAGCTACTTTGGATGAGAGTAACATCTGTGTGGGATGACGTACTGCACCACGGCACTTTCAACAACCCTGGGCGTTGTTGAACTGGCCGTGTCTAAACACAATGGGGCAGCCATTTTACAGTAGATAAGCTACACTGGTTTACAGCTGAATAACGTGACCAGAGTGAACAGAATTTACCACAGCGAGCGTTTTTTCCTTCAACTGTTTTTTTTTCACCACGATGTAGGAGACAGAGTCAGAGCAGAGGCATGCAAAAAGACAACACTGAAGCAAGTCACAGACATAGAAGAAGAGTGAAATGATAGTACTTACACAAACTGTGAACTGAAGTGGAAAGATAAGGGGAAAATACAGAATATAAAGGTGGTGACAGTCAGAGGGGAATGCATTTTTAGCTGCAGTTCTCCGGGATAAAATATTTATGTAAGATTGGTCCCCATAGCGCAGCAGTATGTGTGGTTACTTTTTAATTAGGAAACATCCAACTGTCACTGTGCACATTTACCGAGTGGGTGGCAATTACAGTGATTACCTAGTGTGGGCAACACCTTTATTTACTGTAGAAAGAAGGAGAAGAAGTAGGGAAGGGTAAGAGGGAAGGTAAGTAGAAGAAGAAGAAGAAGAAACAGGAGAAGAAGACCACCTCCTCCTCTGGCAAACATGCGCTTGAGAAGGAAACCATGCAATCGTGTCTTATTTTAAAGGACATCTGTGTCGGGTGTACTATACTCTAACAGGACAAAGACAACGCTGATGAAAAAGGAGCATTTAGAGCTGGAAATAAGAGAAGGAAAACAAGAAAAGACAGAAAACCTGTGTGTTTACCTGTGAAAGGTCTGGAATGTCCCCTCGATCAATACCCACTTGCTGTTAGACGAGAAAGAAAATCAAAGTTAGAAACCTGTCACTGCAGCATTAACAAACACACACAGTTGTGTGCCGCGGACCCACTGAAGGATTCCATTCATGACAGCAGGTGTTATCATTTACCTCCGCTACTTTGAGAAACTCCGATATCCGGGTCATTCTGGTGAGAAACTTCTTGTAAATGTCCAAACCTTCTTTACACTGAGTCTTCTTCATGTCAAAGTATTTCTCTGTTTGGTGAAAGGAAAATTGGAATGACCAACCACAAAAAATTAGGGACATTAAGGGAATTAACTGAAGACAAAGAGAAGGTTGACAGCAAAAGTGGTTTTACCAAGCAGGTTGATAATGCCTTCATTATACGCAGCAAAGAGCCTGATGGAGTCTTTGAAGAGAAGCATGAAGGCTGCATTGATGACTCCATTAGTCAGCTCGTTGGCATTGACCTGAGGTAAAGCAATCAGCCATTTATCTTACAGCTTCTTCACAGCACTTTTGAGGACACAGAAAAACAATGCCTGTACATGTTAACTAAGACAATGCATCTCATTTTGTCTGCAGTGGCCTCAGTGTAATCTGCACACTCCAGACGAGCAGCTTTTTACCACAGCAGCTGCAGAGCTACGGGAGGCTTCACCTTTAACTCACATTGAAATCGAGGAGGGCATCCATCTGGTTCTGAATAATGGGGATAGTCTTGAGCAGCTTCTCTGTATTCATGGTCCTCATCACGCCGTCCACGCTGTGTGGATACGTGGAGAGTCGGCGCAGGAGAGGGAAGATGGAGGGGAGACAGAGATGGATGAGTAAAGCTCCTAAAACATGATTACAGACTCCTTTTTTACACAACGCTGTGGGACTGCAACTAACAATTATTTTCCTCATTGATTATTCTCAAGATTATTTTCTTGATTTATCTTTTAGTCTGTAAAATGTCAGAAAATAGTGAAAAGGGCTTGCTATAAATTCCCACAGAGCAAGGTGACATCTTCAAACGTCTTGTTTTGAAAAAAACATCATAATTTGATTATCAAAATATTAATGATTTTCTGTAGATTGATTAATCGACTAATTACTACAGCACTAATTGACTTTCTTTTGGATTTTGTTTCATGGATTTGGATGTATGTATTTTTTGCAATGAGATGTTATTTTAAATGTGACACAATTAGTCCATCCACAGAAAACTGTCAACAATTTGATAACCCAATAATGGTTCATTTATCAAAGAACAAGAACATTTGCTGTTTCAGGCTCTCAAAATGTTTTTCTCTTCTCTTAACTATCATTATAAACTGAATACCTTTGGTCGGTCAAACAAAACAAGTTATTTCAACTTGAACTTAAATTGTTGAAGAATTCCCTTTTCACATATATATATTAAATTAAAAAGGAAGAAAAGATTTTACAGTTTCACTTTTGTAGAAAACAGAAACAGAATACTGTTTTAAGTTCTTACCCGCGTTTAACTTTTGTAAAGTCAAAGGCAACCTGTCTGTATGAAACAGCTTTCTCATTCAGGTATCGACTATACCTCCTGATAAATGTGGACATGTCGTAACCTGCAACGTAAAATGGTAGCATCTTTTAAATAGGGCATAAATTCAGAACAACTTACAACTGAAATCAAAAAGGGCCATGTTCTAAATGTTACCTTGTAACCCACTTTTGTCCAAAAAATTACTGAGGTTGAATAGCGTATTCCTTGAAGCCAAGTACTGGACAAAACGCTGCAGGAGGATAAATAGTTAAATACAACAACACAACACAACACTATTAATTAGTAATACATTAATGCTCAAAAAATCTCTAAGGTTATTTAATTGTTTTGTAATTTCTGATGCCGTGTATACAGTTTACAGTGTTGTTCAGAGAATCATCTAAACATAATGTTCATAGTGTCTGCTGAAGAGTCTCACCTCGTTGCCATAGACCATGAGGTGGTGTGTAGTGATGAGTGACTTAAACACAACCACCCAGCTGGTGTTGGTAGTCCTCTCAAACAGTGAGTCGGCCAGCTGGGGAATGTTCACGTTCATCTCGTTGGTGCAGTGGATCAAATCTGAAAACAAAAAGACAAGAAGTTCATTTAATAAATCAGTCGAAGTAAATACTATTAAGCTACCGTATGTGGTGATGTGTAATTGTCCAAGGCTGCAAACAAATCCATCACAACTAAATAAGCCGAACGGCTCTTCTCCAATATACCGTGAGTTATTCCTTAAATATTTTAAATGTCAAGCCAAAACACCACACGTGGAAGGATACTGCTAACGCTGTGAGATATTTCAAAAGATAGATAGAGCTGAAATGATTGGTCAATTCATCAATTAGTCAATGGACATTAAAAGTATCTGCAACTATTTTGATAAATCAATCATTTAAGTAAATTTTTAAAAGCAAAAATGCCCCAAATTTACTTCTTCCAGCCTCCAACGTCAATATTTGCTGAGTTTCTTAGCGTTCCTTAATAGTGAAATGAATATATTTGGGGATTTTGGGCCGTTTGTCAGACAAAACAAACTAGGAAATCATTTAATCACTATTTTCTGACATTTAAAAGACTGAATGATTAATTGATAAATCAAGGAAAATAATCAACAGATGAACAGATAATGAAAATAATCATTAGTAATATTATTTGGATCCTGGTCATTATGTTGTGATATTGTGTGGCTTGATTGCTGTGTCCTTCTGTTCTTTAAGGCTGATCTGAAGTTCAATAATCTGAGATGAAATCACCAAGTCACAGCCAAAATGTCATTGCACAATAGATTGTGAGGTGCTGCAACTATTAGAGTAATCAATTTGATGTCAATTATTACATTAATAGGCAGCTATTTTGATAATAGATTCAGATTCAGTTTGAGTAATTTTTTTAAAGAAAATAAGTAAATGTTTTCTGGCTTCTTTACGCCTGACAGTAAAGAGAATTTTGGATTGCGGACAAAACAAGACAATTCAAGGACATCTTCTTGGACTTTGGGAAACACAGACTGACATATTTCACAATTTTCTGACATTCTATAGGCTAAACAAATTATTGATTAATTTAGACAATAACTGACAGGTTAATCAACAATGAAAGTTGTGAATTCCTCACGTAAAGGAACAAGATTATGTTGTGATATGTTTATAGACGGCGATTACGGCAACGACATACGCTAGTTGCGGAAGTTACGCAGGAATAGCGGAGCTGTCACGAGACGTCGGAGTTTCGTTTCATTAGGCGGTTGCCTGAAAATAGTCAGAGACGATGTGAGTCAGCCTCTATGTTTACACCGCAGTTGTTATGGTAGATTAACCTATGTCTAAGGTGTCTGTAGTTGGCAGAGGTGTGCTGAATGTCGTGTGTTTGCATGGCTAGCTAGCTAAAGTTTCTACAGTTAGCGTGTGTTTCATGCTCCTGGAAGCCACAGTTATAAAATGTTATCACTAAATGAGAAGTTATTTATGTTATTTAATCAGTTTAGTGATGATTGTACATTTATTTCTGTAAATGATTCACAGTTACTTCTCCAAAGCTGTAAGAAGGATCTAAGTGATGTAATGGTTATGGAGCCTTTCCCTGTGTTTTATTGCAGAAACTGTTGCCATCTACTCATGTACACCGTGACTGCCTGTAACATGTTAACTCCATGCAACGATCAGCAAAGACGTTTGAACCACCACTGGTAACTTTGTGCTCTCTAGCAGGAGCCCTGTAGCGGCTAACATCATTCATCAGCCAGCAGTTTACAAGGGGTTAACTTCAACAATGAAAATTAATGTTAGTTGCAACCATAATTGTATTAACACCACAATATTGCCTATTTGCTGCTTTGAGGTTTGAAATGAAGGCTTCAATGTCAGACAGAGCATGCAGATTTGTCTCATGCGCAGTATGTTCACATTTTAAACTTTATTCAGACACAAGTTTGTACGTCTGTTAAAACGTACTCACTCATTGATAATGTGAGTTCATTGTCAAACAGACCTCATGTTGAGCTAACAAACACCTGCAGCCTACTAAAAATGAACCACAGATGCCCAAACTAATTTATGGAAGTCTGAGCCAAAAACAGCCTCTGATGTGACTCATGCTTCTGTACTCCACAACAGGGTCACATATGAGCAGTTTGTTCAGTTTGGTAACCTGTAAGCAGCATTAACCAATCCTAAAAGTTGTCTCACAGACTGCTTCTGATTAATATGTTAAAGCGGATAGTTATACATAAATATTAAAGAGACGTTTAGTTAAGACAAGACTCAAACATTCAATGTAAAATGGTTTCAAATACTTCAAAAATGTATCTACAAATGATAAACACCAAGTCTAACCTTGAAAGCTGTTGGACTGATTCAAAACATGACACTAAATTAGTGCTGAGAGGATTCTGTTGATTAACTCAATAGTCAGTATCATATTATACTAGTACCAGTTTTACCTCCCTGCACTTTGGCTTAGTATGCCCAAGCATGTACTCCTGGTAGAAAACACTAACAAGAGTTTGATTTAGTCTAAACAGTTATGTTAACCCACATGTGAAATATGTGCAACCGTTGAATGTTAAATTAAACCTGGGCCTGACCTCTTTATAGGGATCCTTTCCAGACACTTAGAACAACAATCTGAGCCTGTGAGTAGCAAAAACACGCACTTCAGTGGACATACTTTTGACAAACACAATTACCCGTTAGGATTACATTCAGTCAATCTACTGGACAAATTCCAAAACTCTTTATACTTTCTGTACTAACTGTTTATATTTACCCCAAAAACTTTAATAAATAGGGCCCACGTTTGAAAAAATATTGCAATTACCCTTTTACTACTTTATTTTAAAATCGCCCAAATTTGTTAAAACATAACTGCAGACATGACCTCAGGGTCTGTAATGGTAGCTACAGTCCTGGCTATGACATTTTATACTCTAAATCCATGTTTCCCAAAATGGGTTGCAGGCCCATTTTTATTGGGTAAAAACTTCTTGACAATGTTACAATATGTGAATGAGGGTTCTTTGTTGCTATACTTATCTGTTCAGTTATGGTTCAGCTCAAATGCTGTGTGAGGTTTTCTCTCTGTTCTCTCTAACCAGATCTTCTGTTCACATGCATACAGAATTGTTGTCTATAGTCTGTGATCTGTCACTGTCGATTCTATGGTGTCTAAATTAAAGTACAAGGACAAGTTTATAGATGCTTCAATGTGTAATATCTGGGGCAGAGCTCAGTAATGAGGGTTTTAAAATGAATAAATTGGAGAGGTATCTCCAAACTAAACATTTGCTTTATCTGGGCAAGTCCAAATGTTTTTTTTCTTTTCTTGGCAAAGAAGAATCCTTCAAGATGGGGTGATTCAATCTTGTACAATATACTTGTGTGAATCTGGCATTCCGACTCTTAGCATACCTGAAAAACCTATTCAGAAACAGACTAAATGCTCAGCATCATTTCAGAATGGCACTTTCAAAAACTGAGCCCAAAGTAAAGATCAGCAGGTGGAAAACTTCAACCAGCCACATAATCCACATTAAATTCAGGTCATGTCAAAAGACATGTTAGTGATGATGGGAGGGGTTAAGAAAATAATAGTAGAGAAAGGGGTGAGACACAGAAAGGAGAATAAACATTTGTTGTTTTTGTTTAATTTAATAAGAAAATCAATACATTTTATACACACGGTCTGTAGTTTGTAAATGTAGATGTATTTTTGTAAATTTGGGTCCCAGGGAGATACCAGCTTTCTCTTTTGGGTCTTGAGCTGAAAATGTTTGTGAACCAGTGCTCTAAATCATTAATCAACAATGAAAATAATTATCAGTGGCAGCCACACACTAGATATCTGAATTATGATAATGTAATGATTCTATTTAAACTTATGTTATGTATGTTAAACAAGGAAGTTTTCTACATAAAATTTGCACACTAAAAACAGTAAATCATAATCTTGTAGTGCCAATGAGAAATGTATATTGTTCCTTTTGTTAATGGGAAAAAACATCCTTGTAACAGACCAACATAAAGTGCAGGCCATTAAGAAATTAACCATACGTGTTCTGTCCCACTTCCTCTGCTCATATGTTCATCCATGTGCTGGTTGAATGATGTTAGTCAAAGCAGCCCGAGCCCCTCAGTGCTAATGACCCTGCCATTCACAGCAGTGATCAGTCTGACGGGGTAATTGGGCCTCCCTTTCTGTCCTATATTTGACTTTTCAAAAGGCGGGGGACTTAAAGTAGGACAGGATAACCTTCCAGAGAGGCAGCAGCCGCAGCAGTTAGCATGGGTGGGTGAACTGCCCAGAGAAGAAGATGACGGCGAGGAGATGAGCAGGGAGGAAGAGGAGGAGGAGGATGATGATGATACACTGACAGCACTGTCATGTTACAATCAGCCTGCTAAATATTCAGTGGCTGAAATGAATGATTTCTAGTCTAATTAATTCATGGGACACAAATGTATTTGGGTAACAGTCATGACAGTGCATGATGCGTGATGTTGCTAAAGAGTGTGTTGCAAAATATAGCTGTAAGTTTAAAAAGAACACCATAAAGGCTCGGTTACATGGTGAGAATCAATATAAATCACAATAAATCAATTCAGGATAAATATGTTTAAAGATGTTCTGAAAAAATAATAAAAACTCCATTTGTTTGTTCTTTCTTTTGCTTGAAATGGTAATTTTAGAGATTGTTTTGTGTAATAATATACTAGAGTAAGAGTCACAGTGTCATGACACGCCTCTGAAGTTGATATAACAGTATCGTTGGAATATTGATGTATCACAGGGATTATGTGTAGAGCTGGGTATGAAACCTCAATACTGTTTTGGTACAGGCCAAAATGTGTTTGTCATCAAAATGACCACGAATCAAAAAGCTCTAACGTAATGTTTGGAGAAGTAAATGTCCACAGTCACCATTATCTTTTCTAAATGGTAACACATTTATACTAAATGACAGCAGATCTAATCTTACACCATTATTGGCTAATGTCAAATGTATATTGTTATACTATGGAGAATAATGCAGCTGAATGACGTCACTTCTGAAAAACTGTACCGCTCTCCCTTTAACACCAGTCACATTCTGAAATCTACAGCAGAACCCAATTTATGTTTCGATTTCATTCATAAATAAAACTCCCATCTAAAACAACATGTTACTGGCAAAGATAAAATGTATATTAGATTGTACTCTGCATGGAATAATGGAATCATACATGACTTTTCTTTGTTTTAATATCGGCATTACATTTCGGCCATCGTCCTCCCTGCTCTCTAAATATCGGCATTAGCCATTCCATATTGATCAACCATTATTGTTTTGTTATTGGTACCAATGTCATTTTTCAGGTACAAATGTCAAATCTTTGCTTGTTACAGCTTTTAAAATCCAAGGGCTTTCTTTGTCTTGTGTGATAGTAAACTCAATATCTTTAGGTTTTGGACAACAAGCATTTTGAAGCCATCACCTTTGATCGTCCAAGTATTTAGATCATTAAAACATTTAATTAAGTGATAGTTGCAGCCATAAAAAGTGTTTATATGATAACACTGAATTACTGTTTGGCCCTTATCACGCACAAGTCTGAAAATCAACTCATTTACTTTAATTTTGTTTCAGTGCCAACCAAGTTACGGTCAAGTATAGCCCTCTGAGTCTTGAGGCTGACAATGAGTTGAATGATTGATTTTAAATGAAGATTTTGCCAATTTTAGAAAAATGTTCTTGTGTTTAGACAACATTCAAGAAGTCTTCTTTTGTTAAATGAAAAAAGCTTTTTTAAAACAACAAGTTTATATTTCTAACAGTAAGGTAATCAAATAGGACCAAACCTCATGTATCGTATCAGCACTAATATCACAGCATTTCAAGCCATAGTCAGCCATAATTGTACATTTGCCCATCTCTTTTTCTCCTCACATTTCCAATATTATCATCTCTCTATGGTCAACTCTCTACTAAAAGACATTACATGGTCATAAATACTTATATATTAATGATTTACATAAAAAGAATTACTTCCACTCTGTCAAAAGGGGACGTGAGAAAACAAACTAACGTCAAGAATCCATCTAAAATTATAAAAACAAACTTGCTGCTGTTGTGTGCCTCCTCCTGACTGTCATCATCCAGCCTTCTTTGTGTTTCAACATAAAACAAGAGGCCACTGTATTATTATCTATTATCTATGAGCCCTCTGTTCTGTGTGTGTGCTGAGACACTTCAGTCACGATGACCCAACAGATCGTCAGCCTGCCAACTTTCACTCATCACACCTCAGGGGGAGTTGCCTGAGCAGCCCAACAGGTGTGGTAACTGCAACTTTCAACTTTTTGAGCCAAAATATTCGCCACACAAGTAACCGTTAATGCCAGCTGGGAAATCTGATTTTTGCTCCATTTCACTCTACAGACCATTACAATAAGTCAGGAGTCTGGAGATCCAGCATGCACCTTTTTCCTGGACTGTTTCTAAACTCTTATGATGATGCAGGGCCTTCACCACTTTCATTACTGCCATCATGCATTTGCAAGTGCAGATCGATATGCAGAAAATCTACCACTGCATCTCTAAGTACAGGCAAGACAGACAGTGACTCCTCCTGACTGTGAGTTCATCAGACTAATGATCACACCAGGATTTAAACTCTTATGCTTATGTCAGGGTTCATCCAGGAGTCTGTTTGATGTCCTGGGTAAGGGGAAGGAAACTCCTCCTTCCTGGCACCTCACAAACCTCTGCCACAAGCTGGGATTTCTGCACCTCAGTGTGTGTGACGCACCATGTCAGACCCCACCATGAGAAACACCCACGTAACTCCACTGTAGCCTGAGCTGAAACACACACCTGTCCTGCTGCAGGTGCACCAAGATGGGAGATGAAATTGGATCGCAACATTCCTGTAAATGTTAACTCTGGGCCTGAGAGTGCAGGAGGGGGGGCACACTTGCTTGCTCACAGTAGTTTATAAAAAAAGGCTTTCCTATAGCCTGCTAGTCAAATGTATCCTATATGTTGCTATGTAGGCTAAACATTAAAGCCATAAACCAGCGAGTGGGCTACCTTTGAGACAGACCAGACAAAGCTAGACAAGCTAGTTTGACAGTAATATGGCAAAAAAATTAAAATAAAATTATTTGGAGGCATTAATAAAGCGTGCTACATCTTTAAAACCCTCTCATTTATGTATCGCACTGTGTCAACAAGGCCTGGCCTCGATGGTAAAACAATATAATCTCCCATGACATGAACAAGCAGTAGCATATAGCCTATCCTGAGGCTTTGAGGCCTTGCAGTTCCTCCATCGCCATAACTCCGGTTAAGCGGCGTTTCGCCGAGGGGATATTTAACTTGAACACTCGTGCACTGCTTTAAATAAGATACTTACAATCCAAATGTTTCTTTTTCGGGCCCATGACTTCGTGAGTGGTGGCCTTGCATACTGTTTTCGACACGGCGGATCCCGTTACACTGTGCTGGGCTGCAGTTATCCGGTCGGTAATGCTCTGCCCCGACATCTTCGGCTCCCTCAAATGCAACAAAAAGACTTTGAAAATGTACGCCTCGTCTGGGGTTTCCCTTCGGATAATGAGCTTTGACAAAATAAAATAAAACCTCCACCTTCTCCGCAACCTTGCCGGACCCCCCCTTTTTTCCCCACCTTGGTGGAAATTTAAAAAAAAAAAAAAAAATCAAAACCAGGCTATGGCAGACGCGGACCAGGGGAGGGCGGAATAAAGAGAAGCGGAATCTGACAACAACAACAATCAAAAAATGTTAGATTGTTTCTTTTTTTGCGCCGCTCGGCTCCGTCCAAATTCATTCAGATCTCAGAGATGCCGTGATTGCAGGGTCCACGCGCTGACTCATCCGACCCGGGTCTCTGTCTCGCTCACATCCCGATGTGGCACACCGGATCCCTGCGTCTCTCCTCCTGCCTGCCTCCGCCGCTCCGCCAGTCGTCGCCGCTCCTCCTCCTCCTCCTCCTCCTCCTGCCGCTGCCGCCGCTGCCCGGCTTTAAAAAGCGCTATGAAAGAAAAAAGACCACAGAGGAGAAGGTGAAATGGCGGGCCTGCCCTGCACTGCTCAGCCCTGTAGCCTCCTCAACACCCCGCCCTGCAGACCCTGAATCAGATCTTACACAGCTGATTTCGCATAACGCCCGTTGTGGTGCAGGTGTACACCAACTGACCGCAGTCCAGCCGGAGAGGAAAAACCCACAAACGGTCAATCACAGGAGCGCCAGAGGCCTGGGTGAGAGGATGAAGCCTGTATTAATTGAGGAGTGGACATCGGGAAGTAAGAGCAGGCTGCAACAGGTCTGACAGAGTGAAGGTATCAGCCACAAGACCTGTTTTTATCCCCTGTGACTTCTACAGGGCATTATTTTACTTTATGTGATTTCAAATCACTGTACTGGACTGCAACAAAGAGTTTTGATATTGTTTCTTTTTTTCGAAATGTAAACAGTCCAAATTATTACATTTTCACCAAAAAGAAACTGACTTTAAAATGTCTATAAAGCAGATATTTGACATGTTTACAGCATTATCTCCTTACAGAAGCAGCTTATTCAAACTGGTAGTTTCTTTACACCCTCTGTTAAGTTTCAAAAAACATCTAAAATATCCTCTGTATCTATCATTGAAAGAAACTTAATAAACAGAATCTGGCTGCTTGTTTATGTGTACATAGCCAAAAAATCTGATTATGAGTCTGGTGTGACAATATTCCAAGGAAAATAAAGTTTTACACAGAAAACTGGAGGAAACGATTTAGTGGAAATATGATGTCCAGAGTCTTTGAAACAACTAAATATAAACTCTCCTGGTTATTCTGCACATTTTAGTCTATGATGAAGAAAAAGTGAAAAAAAATTACACAATCAGGTGTCAGGCTTCTCGGGGGACACTATATGGAGACTTCTTTCACAAATGAGTTTGTAAGATATAGACGAGCCTAACATTTACTGTATCATTTACACAATCCAATAGATATCAGGAATTTGTTGTGTTACCATAAGATAACATTGTTTTCAGACTGTGTTGAAAATAAACCAGTTGTTCTCCAGGTTTCTGAGTTTGTTTGCCTATATAAGCTGCTTTATATTTAATTCTGTGATAATATTCAAGTGAAAATTCACCATCCATCATTGTGTCCCTGAGCAAGACACTTAACCCCTAGTTTCTCCAGAGGCGTGCAACCTCTGACATATATAGCAAATGTAAGTCGCTTTGGATACAAGCATCAGCTACATAAATAAATTTAATGGAGTGTGATCAAAGGAAAATACACCCTTAGATTTAGTAAAATACTAAATAATAGCAGATTGAAGCTATACACAGAGTTTATGGTCTTTCAGGACAGAAAGCATACAGGTCTCAAGTCTTTAATTACCTGTCAACTTCTGGGGCTATAGCAATGCTTCTTATTCAGAAGGTTCACATAGTACAACATGAGGCAAGAGCAAGAAGTTAAAACTAAGCAGAGGTATTTTACACTGTAATAAACATATATTTTACTGGACGCCAATGGGGAAAGAAGTAGGCAGATCTTTCAGTGTAAAAATACTGTTACAAGTCAAAATCCTGCATAATTTTACTTAAGTAAAAGTACACATCAACTTCATAAAGTACCAAAGTAAAAGTACTCATCATTATACAGAAAGGCCAATTTCAGAATCATTTATATGATGGATTTTAATTCTTGGTGTATTAATGTGTAAGCATCACTTTAATGCTCAAGGTGGTCAAGGTGGAACCAACTACTTTACATACTGCTGGGTAATTAATTCGTAAAAATAAATCATAATTTGTTAGTTGATTATATTTTGTTTTAATAAAATTTAATCTACAGGCTGCAGCTGTCATGCAGTGTGCCACAATGAGCACAGGGCGGCATCATAGTGCCACGATTATCTCCAAACACTAAATCTGCCATGTTGCTTGCCTCACTTTGTATCAGCTCAAATTGTCACACTTCATGTTTGAATGAAACTGACTTTCAAATTCAGAATTACGACTGTGACAGCGTATTGAACATAATCCAATCAAATATTAAAGTTTTGAAGTGAAGACCTTAATCCTTCCTTTGAGTTTTCTTTATAACTTCAATTTTAAGCTTTATTTTTCTGCTTAAATATTCATTTAAACCAAATTCAGTTTTACATCCTATCATCCAACTTATGCAAAGTATTGCTAGACGTTATCTATTAACTTTAAAAAAACACCACAAGATATTAGCCTGACCCTTTACCTTCATAGTCAGAAAAAAATGTCAATTTACATTTTTATTAGAACACAAGCAGAGAAATCTGTATTATTCTGTATCTAATCTTAATTCCTCAGTCCAGTTGTGTGCATGTGGATATATGAACTGTATTAAAGACAAAATAGTAACAGTTTGTTCTCAGTGATATCATTGACAAGGTCATGTTAAAAGAAAAGCACTGCTGCTCACATGTTGTTCTCTCAGGGTTGGGTTTCATACATAAACAATAAGGCAGCCTGCTGCTTTCCCTTTTCACCCGAGGATTTTTACACATTTTTCCAGCCCAACAAAAGATACAGACCGAGGCCTGGAAAACATGTTACGTGAAATGAAACTGGTTTATTTTTCATTTTCAGCAAGAAATCTCTTATGAGAAAGGATCTCACAAGTTTTGCATTATAAATTAAAAAATTATTATTTTATGTTTTTCACATTTTTTTTTACAATTTTGTAGTCTCTACTACAAGTATCATCAGTGGCAACAAATAAACAAACCTCTTTACTGAAGAACTTTGTAAAATTGGTAGGTTTAAAAAAGGGGGGTTTGCTTCACAGTAAGGATTACTTACTGAGGATTACACAGCCTTTGATGAAGGCTTCACTTTCCCACCTGTGTTAAAACTGGAGCGTCAGATTACCGTTTTTTTACAGGTTTTGTGATGCAGCCCAGATTGATGTCTGTTTGTTGAGTCTGGATATTCTGGGTGGATCAGATAGTGACGGCTCTATCAGGCAGATCTAAGCGTGGCGGTTGGTCCTGCGCCATAAAAAGTCTCTGAGCACAGCGACCTGCAGGAAACATTCACAAAGCTCAGGAGAGTTGCACAGACGTTTGTGGTGTTATGATGTATGATAAAGACCGTTTTCCTGCAACAGAATAGCTGGAATAGATGAGGCCCAACATAGAGCAAAATAAGGGAGCTTCATGTGGATCTTGCTACGATTTTGATGCCAATATAATCGTAGTGTAACCAATGTAATGTAAGATGAAAGATCAACATGATACATGAGAAATTGGGCATTGGTGTATGGGCACGTGTTTTTCACAGACACACAAGTGTATGATGTGACTGAAACACAAGCACAGAAGAGCACATGCTTAAAGATTGGCTAAATCGGTCATCCGCAGGGAGGGATGTGTATAATAGGCAAGATGATCTTCTACGTATGGATTCATAGGTTTATGTGATCCTGTTTGCGCTGAATGGCACATGTCTTACATGTAAGTGTTTTATATTTCAACCCTATAGCTCATAAGGGGGGCACGTGAGCAGCTGTGAATAACAAACACCTTCAGCCAGCTGGGCTCTCAGGGCTCTGCAGGGCCAGGAGGTGTATGGGTTGTGTGTGGGATGTGTTTGATGACGGCAACAGGGGAAGGATGGAAACAACAACCCAACCATATAATGTTCCTATATGCTCATACACAAACATCTATATATCCTGTTTTTGAAAAATAATTTCCTTCAGTTTAACTTAAAAAAACATGTACACAGATTTAAAAAAGATGCAGAGAAGTTATAGAACAATTTTTAAGTTTTGAAACCAGATGGTTGACAAACTTTGCCTAACCAGAGTCTAACATTGCAGGTCGAGTCATAAACCTGATATTTCTAATCTTGTTCCATGCATAGATGTGGTAGAAAGCAATATTTTTTTTTTTAAAAAAGTTGATTTTCGATGTAAAACAGCTCATCATTGTTAAGAAAACCAAACTGTTAAGTCAAAAAGTACTGAACACCTTTTGATGAAAAGTCAGGGATCACCAAAGTTAAGGAAGACAATGAATGTCTGCACCAAATTGCATGACAACCCATCCAAAATGTGTTATTTTCACTCTGAACTAATCAGTACATCTGGAGTTTTGTAGCATTGTCCAGTATTGATCTTCTTCTGTCGAAAGGCTTGTGTGACCATAACATAAACTGAAATATTAAAGGTATCAGTACCAGACTTTGACACAGAGCCTTTCTTTAAGAAAGGGCATCAGGAGTAAAGTCAAAAACATTCTAGCCTCCTTAGGACAATTCAGTTTTTGTTGTGTTTTACAAGTGCATTTTATCCAAAGAGTTGGCAACTTGTGGTCTTTGGTGGAAGATGTCTTCTTTGTTTGCTTGTTAATCCTACTTGCCCGCAGATGTAGCTATTGCAGCATCTGTTTTTTCAGGGTACATAAGAGAAATACATGAAGATAGTAGAGCTAACGGGAAAAAGTTTGAACAGTAGCAATTCTGGGCAAATACAACTGGGCAAACTGCTTCTCCTGAGGACGATCATGTGATAAAATTAAAAGTTTCAGAAAGGCTACTAAATGGACCTTGTGTGTTTTATCAAGTACATGAAGACAGATTAAAAGTTTGCGGGAAAGAAAAGTTGTTGGTTATTTCGCCAATCATGTAGCTGCAAACTAGACATTATTAACTGAACCCACCGATCAAATACTCCAGAAATTGGATTAGATTTCAGCTATTTCCTCTTGCTGCTTGGCATACAAACTTGTCATTCTTTTGTAAATTAGCAAATTGAAGGCACCATTCTTTCACTGCTCTATTTTTGTCTTATCATTAACAAACCCCATAAAAAGACCAAATCCAACATTGACTGATTCAAAATGCAACTTTATATTTGTGACCTGTTTTTTTTTACATTTATGTCTTTAGCAATGGACTTTGATTGAGTGCCATAGAACGGATAATGAACAGTTGTTTTTGGTCTTTTTATGTGATTTATTGACAGAAAAAACATTCAGCTCCAGCTCCACTTTTGACACCTCCCTAAATCAGTTTAAAAGCCAAAGAACAAGAAAGAAGAGGAAGAAGTTCTGTCTTCTGATATATGGTCAACATATTAAACTCATGTTTTGTTAGATGATCTGCAGTAAAATGAAAAGTAGCAATCATAAAAAAAGGAAGTGTTAAACAGACAACTTTTAACCTCTGCAACAGTGAACACACCGTTCTGGAGCTGTACACACCACTGAATGCCTATAGTCCAAGTCATGCCTGGTGCATCACAATTACCCACACAGCCCTGCATCAGACCGTGAGTTGACTGTTCAGTTCATGTGAATGTGGGCCGCAGCAGCAGCCGATGACAGCTTAATTCCTGGGCTGGGCCCCCCTCCTGCTGAGGCCCACCGTTTGTGTGAGCTGACAGACGGAGATCAGAGGAGAGACGAGTGGGAACCCTCTGAGTACGCTCAGGTTTCTGGGCACTGTGAAAAGATTTGTCCAGGCCATTCAGATCTGACGGGAGTTTCCCATGTTTTTTTTTTTTGTATAAGTGTTTGGATAATAAGTCCCTCTATCTTTCTCATCTGTGCACACACAACCGATACATTCAAGACTGCCGTTGTGTTTAGTTTAGGTCCTTGATGCCACCAAAAACTACATAACACAGTGTTGAACTTTTCTCCTGTCACAAAGCAGAGAAAGAGGGGTCCCAGCCAATTACTTTGAAAAAGGCAGGAAACAGGTAAACAGGTGGGGGAAATGGAAATGGGGGTAGAGAGAGGGGAGTGGGACGAAATGAGCAAGAAAGAGGGGTGACCTCAGTTTAAAAGGGGTTGGGTAACAGAGGTTTTGGGGCAACATGAGCAACTGAAGTAAAAGGGGGCAGAAGGAGTAGGATAAGAAGGATTAGGGGACCTGGGGAAAGAAGGTTGCACTACTTTGATAGAGGTCAGAGTGTGTAGCACTCGAGGAAACAGGCGAAGCAGGGCAACATTGTTTTTCATCTAATTTTGAGATAAGTGCTGTTTTTTAACACGTACCTAAGGAATGTGGTTAATGCAATGTTGACCTTCTGAAGATGACAGCGGGCAAATTTCTCTCAAGTGCTGAAATGACAAGAATGTGCTTCATCTTCCTGCTGATGAGTAACGCCGTTTCAGTCTCCACACAGTTTAATGGGTACAACTGTGACGCCAACTACCACAGCAGGTTTCCAGGTGAGAACCCACCATGTAACACTGATTTTCTTTACAATCCTGTCATTCGGACTATAAGTACGGAACAGACAATATAACACAATAGAATGTATTACAAACATAAGTAATTTTCAAATTGTTCATTCATGCATATGTCAACAAATACTCATCCTAAGAAGGCACAGCCTTACACTTAACTGCCTATATACATGCACAAATCATTCTCAGTTCTCAACGGTTTATGAAAGCATTTAAATAGAGAAAATACAAATATTATATATGATTACAACTAAATTATGTTATTAAATTATGTTAACAAGGATTCATTAACAGTTTTGGATGCCTCATAGGAGGACTTTTAAAGGAGAAGTTGTGCTTTTTGAAAAATACATAAATAAGCAGAAAATGTCTCATATGCTACGTTTAATGTTAACACTTGTAGTATTTTGCACTAAATAATGTACTTTCTACTTTACCATACTTATCTTATGGTTTCTTCATCAAACAAATAGTTTGACAAAAATGGTATCCCTTGTTATACATTTAACAACCAAATTAGCTACAGTACTAAAATGATGCTTATCAATAAGGGAGCAGTTATGTACTATTGACAACACTGACATCATGTCCTCTGTTTATTTTCTAAGGTTTTAGCACCACAGGGGTCGTTCACACTACAGTTATAAATGTACAAATATTTAAGACTGATTCTATGTTTAGACTCAGACTGATTAATAAAATAAATAAATGATTCTGTCCTCTAGAATTTTATTCCTGGTAATGTGTGCTGTGGGCTTTAAAATAGACATTCATGTTAGGAAATGATATGGTAAAACCCCTTTTTAACAGGTTTTCCTAATCTCCTAAAAATTTACTAAGAAGCTTACCGGAAAGAATTGAAGGTACCTGAACAGACTTTCTTTTTGGTATCTAAAATCCTGCCTACAGCCCTGTTATATAGAGGATAGATGGATAAGGAGTAACAAGTGCTCGCAAATTGCTTTTGTAAAACAGGCCCTAGAATTCTACAGCTAACTAAACATGTTCTTAACCTTTCCTCCAGGTGAGCGGGACATCAGCGTGTACTGCGGGGTTCAGACTATCACTTTGAAGATCAACTTCTGCCCCGTGCTCTACTCCGGCTACACCAACGCAGATTTGGCCCTCAACGGTCACCACAGTGATGCCCAATGCCGTGGCTTCATCAACAACAACACCTTCCCCACAGTGGTCCTGTTCAGCATCAGCCTCAGCACTCTGGAGGCCTGCGGTAACAGCCTGGTGGTAAAGAATAAACAAACATTGTTTTTTAATTTAATCAGTAAGTAACTTCATGAAGTTGTTCATTGACTTGGGAGAAGACAAAGTGACAATGGTGAGATGTTTCTCTCTGCAGGTCAGCACAGCCTACGGGGTCAATGCCTATGGGAACATGTCTCTGGTACAAATTGGGAATGTCTCCGGCTATATTGACACCCCTGACCCACCGACTATAATCAGCTACTTGCCCGGTTTGTTGTATAAATTCAGCTGCAGCTACCCGCTGGAGTACCTGGTCAATAACTCACAGCTGGCATCGTAAGTGGCTGCCAAAAAAATAGAGCTTGTCCTTTCAGGAGTTACTAGCTGGATTTGATATTAAGATTTCTTCTTTAATTAAGAATTTATTTTTCTCATAAATTGTGGTGACATTTATGCTCCTGGTTTAAAATCCTGAGTGGGTTTGTGTCTATTCTGGTATTCTAAGAACCATTCATTTTAGAATATGCATATTTTCATAATAATGATGCATACATTCCTATAAACTGCCTCTTTTAGTCATGTCAATAAATAAATGTACTACAGCTTTATCATAACACTACATCACAATTTGTGCTCTCAAATCATGTTCCACAAAAGATGAATAAATAGCATAGAAGTAAATGTGCTGCATCTCTTCACAGATCCTCTGCTGCTGTTACTGTAAAGGACAGCAATGGTACATTTGTGAGTACGTTGAATATGATCCTTTACAATGTGAGTACACAGCTGTGTTCAACTTATCATATACAATAATTTCCATTTAAATGCATGATCTTTGAAGCTTTGAATTATGAGGTTCAGAAGTATATGTTTTAATGTCCATGATCTTTGAATCAGTTAGTGTTTTATTTTAATGAATCTGTTATCTATTTAGTTCTCCAGTTAGGAGGCTAACTGAAATATCACCAGATTTGACCTTATGAGTTGTGATATTTCATAATGTCCTTATTATAAAAAAAATCACATGAAAATGGTTACAGTTAGGGTTAAAACCTAAAACCAACAATGAATTGAATGTTATTTAATTACAATGAACATGGGCACAGTGGTTTATTTAGAATCCCAGAAACACCGTTCTCCTCCAATAAATATTCACTAGAGCACAAAATGTGTATTAATCCAAACCTGGAAATAGTCCCCAACAAATGCAGTATTAATTCCTGTTTGTGTAATGTTTGCTAAAAACTGTTGTGCCTAACTGTTTTAGGGAATTATGAAGCCTTTAAAAAAAGTATATATTTGTGACATATTTTTAAAGAGCTACATCTTCAGTAGGAAGAAATGGGTTTGGGGCTCACAGCCACAGACAGGCTGGTGAAGTTAGAAAGTATTGAGAGATGGACAAATACACTGTTAGTCTTCATCTTTTACCATTTACTGGCAATAACAAAACTGTAGCCTGAGCCCCTCTACTGATTTTAAGTTTCTAATTTGAGAAAACAAAGTGAAAAACTAACCTTTTTATCTTGATTTTTCTCTCCACTTTAAACAGGATTCAACATATAATCAACCTCTCTCTATTCCGATGGCTGGACTGGCTCTCAAAACCAGAGTATTTGCTGCTGTAAAAGCCACAAACTTAGACAAACGGTACCAGATAACATCTGATTATTCGCTGTTCAATATTGATTTTCAGATGTAATAAATCTTTTTAGAAATAATCCTCAAGGGGCAGACATTTTGCCATTACAACAACTTCAGTGAAGCCGGTATTTTGGCATCTTTCCCACAATCATTTTTACAGATTTAGTCAATTTTTTCTACGGTTTGCCTACATTCATTATGCCATTATGTTATTATACTACATGAAGGCGCCAGTCTGCAGCAGAGAAAGCCCAGATTTGTGCTTTCCCATGTGCAGTTAGATCTCTATCCTCCATCCCATCTCAGTTTGGTCTCTGTGCAGGTGGAACATCTTGATGGACTATTGTTACACAACCCCCTCAGGGAATCCTAATGATGAACTCCGCTATGACCTTTTCTTTGGGTAATCTCACTTTTTTTTTTACTTCAAGATGATGAATTGATAAACCACAAAAGGAAGTCATTATCTATTCAGGCTGTCCAAAGAGCTTTGCCCCATGAATGCTACTTTTTTGTCAATGAGTGTTTAAGCATACTACTACAAAAATGATCATTTTGTGTATGTTGTACTCTTGACACAGCTGCTATAAAGACTCACAGACGACGGTTTTCGAGAATGGGAAGAGTCAGATGGGACGTTTTTCGTTTGAGGTTTTCCGTTTTGTTAAACACAGACACCAAAAGATGTCAACTGTGTTTTTGCACTGCGTCACGAAGCTTTGCAGGCCAGATGACTGCATCATGCTCATGCCAGTAAGCATCAGTAAAAATCATGAACCTCAATTTGTGTGTCACTGAGTACTGAAATATGATCATGTGATTGGCAGATTTGTGGGCGACGGCGTAGGCGGGGTGGAGAGGAGAGCCTTGACTCCCCACCTGCAGCATCTGGGAATGCTGTTATCACCGCTGGCCCAATCATCACCAGGAGTGGTATGAACAATAAACTGACTGGTGGTTAACTGTAACAGGTTAAGGAGTAGTTCCTATTCTGGGAAATACACTTATTCCTTTGACTGCTGAGCGTTAGATAAGACTATTGATATTTCTCACAGTCATTTAGCTTACTTAGCCTAAAGACAGAAACAGGGGAAACAAAGGGTGCCTCTGTCCAAAGGTAAAAATTACTCTGCCGATACCATCTACCTCTAAAGTTCACTAATTGACTAATTTCCTTCCTTTCAGACTGTTAGAGTTAGGACACTGTTAGCTTAGCAGGGGAAAACAGTGAGTCATATAAATAGTCTTTCTCATAATCAGAGTCCTGGTCAGAAGCACTGTGAATCCCCTCATTAACATTAACGTATTCCCCCAAAAGTCCTCATAAAACGACAACATAGGTTGTTTTAACCAACCTCCAAATTGCTAGATAACGCTAACGTTATAAAGCTAGCTTAACTACTTAACCTTGTTAAAAGAACAAAACAAATCCCTCATTTCTCATGAGAAGCGAACACCAGCCTCCTGGGTGAAAAGCAACTATCCTTCCAACCAACCAACCAACCAACCACCCACCAATGGAGTACAACGTTATAGCTATTTAATATATGTGACTGTCTTTGTCATGTTTCAGTTGTAAAGCCACTAGAGGTCGCTGCCGCAATAAATGTAAACATGAGTCATCATTTTCTGTGTCTAAAACAACCAACGGTCAATTTTTCCAAGTACCCCTGACTGCAGTGTGCAGATCGGGGCGGGGCTCAACGTGGGTCAATGTGGGCGGGGTCAAACGTGTACAATAGCGTTGCAGCACAAAGGAGGCTAACCCTACCTGCTAGGTCGACATGCATATATTTACTGACTTAGGTTTAGGCACTAACTAATGTCATGGTTGAGGTTAGGGAAATTGCCCCGGGGAGGCTGTCAACTCCTTAAATAAAAACATCGCTAGCTACCTAGCTAGTTAGCGACCGGAAGCACTGCTCGCGCATCCGGTCACCCGGGGGCGTCACATACACACGCTGCCGGGATGCGTCTCATCATACACACGTACCTGGGGCGTAAAGTATACACGCAAAATCGCCGTTGTAGACGGCTTTCCCAAAGCATGTATATGTGAGCATGAAAAGCAAAAGCATGAGAACAGGCTGAATCAAGAGATCAGGGGGTGACATACGACATCATTTTTACTTAAAAATCGTAACACAATTGAAGCTCTTAACACAGACACCTTATTTAATTATTTCATTTAATTTGTTTTTTGACAGGGACAGTGCTCATTAATTAACAGCTGTACTGTAAATGAGCCAGAGTTAGTTCAACAGGCTAATTTCCATCCATTTCCACGAACGTAAATCTCAAGTGAAGACGAGGGAGACTGGGCTTGTGCTTCTTGGAAGGGCAGTGCTCGGTGTGGGCGGAGTCAAACGTTTGACCCCCGCCCACATTGACCCACGTTGAGCCCCGCCCCGATCTGCACACTGCAGTCAGGGGCTTCTCATTTTTTCTGGAGGACAGGCTCGTATTCTGTCGTCAAACTGGCCTTATCGGTATCTGAGTCTATGTTCAGTGCCACTCTGGCCATGCTGCTGGATTCCTTGCTCTGGTTCTAGTGCATTTCGATGCTGCTCCCACCAGCATTCCCTGCCAGGTCCTCCCCAAACTGGGCCTGAAAACCCTTTCCTCCTCCCAGTGGTCCAAAGCTCCTGTGCTAGCAGTGTAAACAGTCCCCGGTGCTCGGAACTCCCAGTCCAGACAAAGTCAGCTGAGCAAGCTACACTAACTGAGCTAACTAGCTAATGGCAACTACAGCTAGCAGCAGTTAGCGGTAACTTTGGTGATATTCCGCCCTTCTTAGGCGATTTCTTATGGAGTATAGATTGACAGGTGGCCATCATTGCAGCTATAAACAAACCTGATAATGTGTTGATTAGTGAGCTTTATATATTTTGTCACCTTTGGACAGAGCCAAGCCAGATTCATGCTAAGCTAAGCTAGCTGTCTCCTGGCTGCAACCTCATATTTAACAGCCAAATATGAGAGTATATCAATTATCTTATCTAATTCTCAGCAAGAACGCAAATAAGCATATTTCTGAAATGAAAAACTATTCATTTAAATACATAGATCAATACATACACAAAACCACTGGAGATTAATATATTTGTAAGAAAAATTCTAATACTTTAAAAATATTTTTTCAGATGAAACTCGTGTCAACAACTCCCAACTTGGTAAGCTACCTTATGCAATGTTACAGAACATAAAAAGGTTTACAATGCCACCTGTGATGGATGTAAACATAGCAGATATCCAAGGAAATTAGTGATTGAACAAAAAATGTTCCATCTTTCGTTCTGAAAGAAGAACAAACACACTGTTATGTTTTTGACTCACATCAAAGAACATGTCTGTTTCTATATTTCCAATCCTACAGAATCTGGTGACCCCTCCAAGCATATGAACCCGGTGACTAGCGCTCTAATCTCAGGCGTGGTCATCCTGGGCGGGATCAGTGTGTGTCTCTTCCTGCTGTCGGCCCGCCTCCTGCAGAAGTCCCACATCCCAACAACCACAGCCTCAGGTGTTTGGAACCCCAGCTTTAAATGAATAAACATGTATACTGTATACAACAAGATCTTGATACTGACAATATGTGCCGATACACATGTTGGGAAGACAGACTTAAACAAATGGATAATGTACATGTGTGGTTTCCTTTGTACACACATTATTAAATGTGTATATTGTATTGTTTCAGGTGTTGTGTATTTATTTCCTTCAATACCTCATTATTCATTGTTATCCATTGTTCAGCCAATGACAGTGTTTACAGACGCATTAAACCCATAACTCCGATGCAAATGCAGAAACAGTCATCTTTAGAACTTGTAATAAAATACTGCATCAGAAATATGAGTGCGTAGCTTCCCCTTTCTTTCTTTAATGTGAGCCATCACCTCACTTTTCATCATTTTCTTACATTAGCTACAGCTAATTAACGACAGCTGCGTTTGATGAAAATTACTTATTTTGTCAAATTATCTCTTATTTTGTCAAATGAGATCCTATTTTGTCAAATGAGAGCTTACTTTGACAAATCTGACAAGTGGCTTAATAAAAATAAGGCTGATATAGCATTTACCGCATTATAACCCTGTATTATGCTAAAATCAACTAAGCATCATGCAGTATTTTGAAATCAATGAAGAGGATTCTTTTGTGGAAAGTGGATTTTATCTGGCTGTAAAATACTTACTAAAACGTGTTTACTTTCACTGTAAACCCAAATCACTTCAGAATACTCAAAATATTTGCAGACATTGATTACCTTAAACTTTTATAGTAGTGGTAATATTTTTGAGTAAACCTTACCTTAAACATTACACATTTTAAAAAAAAACCATTTAATTTCTGCATACTAAATTACATTGATTCACTGATGCTTATTAAAATTAAATTTCTCTAATTCTTTACTCAATAAATGTAATTGTGCACAACTTATACTCTGAGGGAAATCTACTCAAAAATGTATTGTGCCAGACTCAAATACTGATAGAAACTCACTCATCACAATTACTACCAGTCAACTTGAAATTTACAAAATGCGCATTTTCAGATAGTCTTGAAAAATACAAATACAACTCCATTACTACAATTCAAGTTCCCTTTATTAGTAAACCTTAAACATCTGTCATTTCTACATTTAAGAGATACAAAATAAGGCACATCTTGCATAAAGTTGAAGAGAGTAGTAATTGACTGCTTGATCAGATAATTAACCAGCAACAATTTTGATAATCAATTTGTTTTCATTACTTTTTACAATAATGTTGAACCTTCTCTATTTCCAGATTCTTAATGAGATTTTTTGGTGTTAATTGATAATAACTTGAATCTCTTGAGCTAAAAATTTCCTTTTACTACTTACTTTACTGTGTTTTGTGGAAAAAGCGACTAATTTTTTTCAGCAGCAGCACTAATACTTAAATAATGTAAAGGGGAGCTTTAAATGTTGAGTTTTATGGAATCATAAGCAAATAAAAATAGCTAATAAAGATTGTTTAAAATAAGAAGTCCCACACTATGCAAATTGTTAAGTCAGGTAGACGAGGTAATGGAACAATATCAGGGTTTCTGCAGGTTTCACCTGGTCAGATTTAAGACTTTTTAAGACCATTATGAATGCAATTTTAAACCTATATCAAGACTTAAAAAGAAAGGCACAAAGGAAATGCAGTCACAAAATTACTTGCAGTAAATCAATGTATTCAAATTAGGGGAGAGTGATGTCTTCAACATTGGCATCGGACGATGTCAACATTGAAACACCGGGATGGACGATGACATTGATAAGCTACGTAATTAACAAGCTGGCATACGATGGACCTGCTGATGTGAAAAAAGAAAAAGTTGTGTCTTTTTGGTTACTTTATAGAACGTAACCTACTGCTGATGCAGACAGAAATACAATAATAAATTACACCCCAAATGTCTACTGGGGTTGAATTATAACTATTTGATCTGGGAAAATTCATTTGTTTAATTTTGATGCTCTCCACAGTGATCTTATATTCATGGCGCAGCACCAAGCAGTTTTGAGCCTCACCACCTTTTTATGGCAGGAATACACTGTTAACATGATCTTGGAATCATTACAGATAGGACAGTTCATGTTTGCCTTTGTGTCTTAATTTATTGTAAAAATTAAAATAAATAATAGGCAACATATGAAACCACCTCCCCTCTGTATTATTACAAGCATTTCATTTGTACATCAAAATCCAAAAGAATAATCTCCTCATTAGCTTAAAAGGACTAACGTTAGTTTGCTTTAACGTTACTACCTCAGCTCCTCCATAGTCAACACCATCCTCTCTTTTTTTAATTAAATTTAATCAAGATGTACAGTAGAGGACAGAGCTGGAAACGTTAAAACTGCGGGGCCATTTCAATGAGCATTAGAGGTAGCATTACATGGAAACAGGGCTTAAAGCAAGAAATTTGTCTGCGCCTGAAATGAGGTTTATGACAAAGATCGAGGATAGGGGGCAAGAGTGTAACTTTGTGTTGAAAACTGACAGGGGCTGTTTCTCAATACCGAGTTCGCCAAGTTCAGACATCTGTACTTTAAGGCTTAGACTTGGCAAGTTCGGCTTGGGAGTACAAACTCCCAGGAACGGGAGCACGTAGTCACTCATTCAGCAACTGGAACAGCAGCGGACTTGATGTCGGCTGGACCCGTTAGCGGGCGAGACCTCACATCTCCGAAAATGTCATAGCAATTTTTTTTAAAATCAGCTCTGTCTTGAGAAATCAACCATATATTTGGAGTTTAAACAACTATATTCCCGCATAAAAAACTCGTAAAATACTATATGTGACACAAGAACAGCAGTATTATATGTTACAGTTGTGAGTGACGAAATGCATTCTGGGATATCTGGTGATCTGAAGTCCACACAAGTCACCACCAATGCAGGCTCGGTAAAACAAGCGGAGCGAGAACACATCCAGGTATTTGACTGTACTTGGCTAGATGCAGACTTTTGAATTGGAACAGTTCTTTGGCTGCGACTTATGATGTTTCACAAGTCCACAAGAACACAGATTGAGAAACAGTTAGGGACTCAGATTAGGTGTGACATACACTTAGCTCACGAAACATGAAGAAACAGAATTCTAGTTTCACAAGAAGACAACAAGATAATTGTACACTGGTTTGATAAAAAGTTCAACGTGTAGGTATTCAATGTATTAGGGCTGAAACGATTAATCGACCAATAAAATGCATCAACCCAAATTCTTTGCATCGATGTTTCCTTTAATCCATATACCTATACAACACACTGTTTCACAGGGACATTTATTACTGTGGCACATTGCGCTTACGCTGTGAACACGATGTGATTATGATGCAGCTGTGTGCAAAGTGGAGGAAGAGAGAAAACAGTGAGGGACAAAGAAGAAAGTGTCCAAATCATGGGATAATTTCAAGCTAAGGAAAATCACAACTCCCTAATGTTACCGTCCATCCACCGTCAAAACGAAACTTATGTCGCCTCGGCGAGACAAGGCAACAGTAATTTTAGCATGGAAACTGAAATCAGCTGTCCTCACCTCTCTCCTGTCTACCCACACCTGTTCCAGTCCGACCGTCTCTGTCTCTTGCGGGGCTGGTTGTTACTCTTGATCAGCTGGGCCTTGATGTTATGTCCCAGTGTGTTGTCGTGAGTTGACACCCAGTGTTTCAGGATGCTGGTGGTGAACTGGTCGGGGTGACAGGGACGACTCAGGACCATGTTCACCATCTCCTCACTGGGCCTGGGACACACAGTCAGAGACGTTAACAGGGACCCAGGAGTCTCTAAGACGAGTGTCCAGGTGTGTTCCTGTCGTACTTCTCTCTGCAGAGCAGCAGCAGCAGACAGGACAAGGACTCTGGGTGTTCTAGGAACACAAAGACAAAAGGAGTCACAGGACTGATCAGTCTGGAGGACAAGGACCCTTTCCTGGACACCACTCACCTTTATATTTCAGGTGCTGCAGGATAGGGATGATGGTCTCCAGGGGGATGCTGTGAGCCAGGAACAGCTGCCAGGTGCTGCGCGAAGGTCTGCCAGTCTAGATACTAACAGTGGACAAACGAAGAAGAAGACACAAGGACTGGTGGACACATAAAGAAGACGCAAGTACAGGTAGACAACAGGTGGAAGATGTGAGGACAGGTGTCCTCTGAGTGTGTCTCACTGAGGATGTTGAGCACAGAGTCCTTCCTGAACATCACCAGGCTCCCCATCATCACATTGCACATCAGCTCCTGCAGGTGCAACACAGAGAGACCTGCTTACTGAAGACAACCTGGATCAGAACCAGACTAAAGGTTCAGGCAGGTAGGCCTACACGGTACATATGACTTGCAATAAATAAACATATATTGTGTGCATATAAGTGTGCATATTAACTGCCTGGTTGTTTTAAAATTATTTTCAGGATTACAATTTAATATTTTACATACAACTAAATGTTTCTAGAGCACCAACATTACTGTTTACATCATAATACTTTGACGAAAGATTAAAAACTCAGTCTGTATCATTCCTCCTCTTCATCCTCCCCTCAGCTGTATTCACTGCCTGCAGGTCATGTTGCCTGGCAGAAGGAGGAGCGGCTGGTTTGTCTCAGCCAGCAGTTGAGTTTGTAACAATGTGCCAAAATTTAAGGCTGCAGACAAACAGCTTTCTGTTTAGCTTGTTTTTAACATTTTGGTAATTGTAAAATTAACAATAGCTGTGCTGGTAAATAACATGGAATAGAATAGTATGACAGACTGAGGACACAGATAATTTACCAACAGGTATATTGATAAAGTAATGTATTTTTACTCTGGAAGGTTTCATTGCACGTACTTACAGTAGGCCTTACCAGCGTAGGTGTCGACAACTCGATTAGTTTGGAGCAAACTTAACTTCACTGATGTAAAGTATACACAAAATTAAATACTTGACAGTAGACCATCATCTGTGCATTACAGAGGGGGGATACATTTTCTGGCAAGTTGAAAATACAGTCATGAAATTATTTGTATCCCACTAAAACTTTTGCTAGGAAAATAAAAACGTCTCCATATTCACCCCTGTTATTAGTCATGATGTGAAGAATATAATCTAAGTGCTAGCTTGCTCTACACAAACCTCGTTAATAAAACAATACTAAAACAATAGACTAAACAATCCACATGGTATATTTTTCATTCACTTTGATGAAGTGGAAGGTCAGCCTTCTCTGCTGAATGCGCGGCAGGGGAAACACTTTCTGTCGGGGATAACTACCTTGGCACGACACCGGCAACTTGTTCGTCAGGGATATCTGCGGTACATCAAGCTAAGGTTAACTTGTTTAACGTGACATTTTAACCGATTTATGGAAGATTCCAAATATTACAAAATTACTCTATCGCGATGACAATGTTAACGTTACATTTTGCCAACACTGTCTAGTTTGACATTAAGTTCTCAATTATTGGCACAATTAAGCTAGCCATCAACTGGGTCACGTTAGCCCTTCGGAATTCTGTTCAAAGATAAAAACAGCCAGTTAGAGTTTATGGTGAACATCAATATCAAGTATTCTATAAAACTGCTTCTGTTAAAATACAAAACAATGGTTTAATAAGTAGTAGAAACTTACCAAAGCCCAATGACTGGACATATGATACGTGACGTTGAGTCGACGTTTTACTTGCGCGTGACTGATGACGTCCGAGCTTTTTGGCGCCAAATGATGCTGAAATATGAAGGGGGCGCGGCCTTAGCGAGGGCGCGACTGAAGTACCCTGACGTCACCATTGGAGCTAGACTGTATTCAGTGGACAAAACGTAGCAAAACATATGTTTTTAAACGGAAACAGTGGTGCCTTCAACACACATTTGTGTATGCAAGTGCGCTAATTTTTACTGCATTTTAACCACAGCTGTGTTTACAAATGTGTTGCAGCTGTTTCAGTGGCAACACCTCTGACGCCCACCAAAACAGGGAAGCCCTTCTCCCAACATTGTACAATGTCGATTACTGTAGTAAGATGTAAGATTCCCCAAAAAAGTAAAAACATTCATAATGTGGAACAATATAGAGCCTAGTTTCACTGATATAGGTTAAAAATTATATGAAAACCCCTCCAGTTGGGAGATTTTCCAAGTCAGATCATTTGGAACTGTGTAATTATTATGTTTGTATGATAAGTATTTAATATATTTATATTTAACTTACTCTATCTGTTGTAATCAGTTTTAATAGATCTGTCTTCTCAAGTGTAGGTACCTGAGCGCTGAGTTTCCTTGAGATTCAAAGACATTTTGGTAAGATGTATCCTGAAATATGTTTCATTTCAGCAGTGAACCTAATCCTCTCAGTCCTTCAGTTGCAGATACAAGTTGCCTCATCTGAAGTGACTGTAATATGTAGCTATTTGTAAAGGAATATTTTTCCACTGTGGTAATGAAAGTTGGTGAGAAATGTTCAGTTTTTATTTAAATTATTATTTCTTCATTTTGGCCGATGTAGTTTGTGGTCCGGTGAACTGTATTGCATTATAAACAGCTGAGTCTCTTTTATTTAGCATGGCCTCACTGATGTAAGTGGGATAGAAAAAAAATCAGAAACACCGATCCATGTGATTCAAAACGATCATACAGTTACAACAAAAACTGAACATTATCATTTTTATGAAGAGTGGATTTATTTCAGAAATGTTGGATTAGACTGCATTAAATTTAGATAGATGTACCAAATAAACTAATAACAAAGTCTTAAAGACTAAATACATTCATCACAACAATAAACTTTGCCCATGTTTATGAGAAGTGTTTACATGGCGTGTTCATATATTGTGTGCTCATTAAGGACTGTAGAAAGTGCTGCTGAAGGAATTTCATTATGCCCATAATCACCTTAATTGCGAAAGCAGCTCTTATATTGGTGAGTCAGATAAATGATAAAATATTATATTTTTAAAGAAAATCAGCATTTGATGATGTTCTTGTTGCTTGGGCTAATGGGAAATCTTTATATTGTTTGTTATATTTGTTCTCGCAGGATCAAACAGAGTATTGAATGGCAGTACAGCTTTCCAAGGTATGTTATCAATTTGCATATTTCTGCGTCAATTGCTGGCTTGCTGATCAGACATACTGAGGATATAAAAAATACTACATTGCTAGAATTGGAGCTAGCAACATTTAACAGTGGATGAAATTTTAACATGAAAGAAGATATTTTAGCCCTGACTTGAGACGTAGGGGGGATATTGTACTGTTTTAGAAAAGTGCGTAAGTCCAGCTGTGACTGTGAGATTTTATAATGAATATGTATATTTAAAATATGCAATATAAAATTCTCATAGATTTCTCTCAGAAATGATTGACAGTGATCAAAAGCCCAGAAAACTGTTGATCTATCACAGCATTAAGTATAAACATTTTTCACTGTAGGCTCTGCTAAAGGCTCTTATAAACTTATGATGAGATTGGTTGAATGACTCCTTTATGGTTCTTAAACTATTTAGTACCTGACTGAAATTCTGTCTCAACCCTGTTGAAAGAAAATCCTCAATTTTGTACAGATTTTATGTGCTGAGCATGACTTTTTATTTTTCTATCTGTCCAAGAGACCAACTCCATCCATGATCGGTCACCATACAGTCTACTGACAGTTGCAGAGACACAAACAGTCAGAGATGTACTATAGGCCTTCTCCACAAGCAGCTCGCCTGTGGTTGTTAGTAACGTTACAGCAAATTAGGGATGCAAACTAACTTTAGTCCTTTTAAGCTAATGAAGAGATTATTCTTTTGGATTTTGATGTACAAATGAAATGCTTGTAATAATACAGAGGGGAGGTGGTTCTCTTAATTTGCATAGTGTGGGACTTCTTATTTTAAACAATCTTTATTTGCTTATGATTCCACAAAACTCCACATATCATTTAAGTAAAAGTGCTGCTCATGGAATAAAATTATGCATAGTCGCTTTTTCCACAAAACACAGTAATGTAATTATTAAAAGGAAATTTTATTCAGTTCAAGATTTAAGTTATTATCACTTAACACCAAAAAAATCTCATTAATCTCATTATCTGAAAATAGAGAATGTTCAAAATTATTGCAAAAAATAATAAAAACAAATTGAAAACAAATCAAAATTGCTGCTGGTTAATTATCGAACAGTCAATGACTTAGTCTATTCAACTTTATGCAAGATGTGCCTTATTTTGTATCTGTTAAATGTAGAAATGAGGGAAGATGTTTAAGGTGTTTAAGGTTTACTAACTAAATGACGGGAGATGTTGTAAGAAGATGATACTAATAAAGAGAACTAGAATTGTAATAATGGAGTTGTATTTGTATTTTTGAGGACTACTATCTGAAAACGACACATTTTGTACATGGCTATAATAGGCCTATAATTCTACAGTCATATTCACCATAGATGATATGAGATGTGACTTGAAAAGAAATAGCCTATAGGCTATAAAAATAAAATAAATAGCTTGTAATATTGACTTTTTGTTTCACACTGTACACAAACTTCGGTCTCCTGGTTCTCACCTCCATTCACCAAAACCCTATTCTCAGTCTTTTCTGTTAAATATCAACCTTACCATAACAAACTGACGCTACAGGGCTCCCCACCACTGCGTTGACCTATGACGCTATTGAGATCCCCAGTGCGTTACAGACACAGATAGACCTTGACCATGCCATATGTGACGAGTTGGGGAGTGAGAATGGATTGTAAGGTTGTTGTAAAACATCTGTCAAAGATAGAAAAAACACTGCTCCTTTGTTTTTAGTTATGGGTTTAAAAAGGAACATGTCTGTTTTTTGGTTTTCCATTTTTCTGTTTTGGTTCTAAAAAACAAAAAACAACCTGTTTTTTTTTGTTTTTTCTGATTTGGTTTTGAAACAAAATAATTTAAGAACGAACCATACACAGATGTGGCTCACAATATTTTCATAACATCAACATTTTAGGAAATACCCTTAATCACTTTCCAACCATCTCCAATGGTTAGCTTAGCTTAGCATAAAGACTGAAAACATATGGAAACAGCTGACCTTGCTCTGTCCAAACTTAACAAAATCTGCTTAAACTCACTAATCAACATGTTATATCTTGTGTTTCATTTGTACAAAAACCAAAGTGAAAAAACAAGAAGTTATGGTTGTGGTATTTGAATACTGTGTCATACGATTGAAAGCTCAGGAACAAGCAGTAGTAGACCTTGAGTTGAGTTGAGAGTTTGTCAGCTGCTGTTTCCAAGGTCAAGAATGTGAACTGCCCAGTTTCCATATAAAGCAGAAATTTTTATAATCAACACATAAAGCTATACATTTTTATATTGCTGCAACTGAATACCAAGCGTCACCAAATGTGCTTTTTTGAATTTTCTCAGATAAACTGAAGGCTTAGTGGTTACTTAATGGGTTGAGAAAATTCGGCAAGCTCTGAAACTAAATAAACTTTTTACAAATCCAAAGGATTGTCTGAAAAAATGCACATTCACAAAGCTTCGCTCATAAAAAGTTGACGTTCTTGAGATACATGGTTTTTATATGACAGTACTATTTATTATCAATATAACTATACTGTTTAGTATTTATGTTTATATGTACGCCTTTTCAATATCAGTAAACACAACCTGCCATTTGCTAATGGTTGACTGTATAATGACACATAATTGTATTGTAGATAATGAATAATGGTTTCATGTCTCCACATCCTCCAGCATGTGGGAGAGGTTTGCATTCAGGACCTTCTGGGAGAGAGGCTTTTTGCCTTTCTATTTTCCAAAACCTAGATAATTAGTTTTGATGCCTAAACCTAACCAAGTAGTAAGGGTTTCTGGCAAGAGGCCCCGAACGGCAAACTTTTCTGATGTGCATGATTTATCTGACTCCAATCAGTGAAGTTGACTTATTCCTCTTTAATATTGGCACATATCTATAAAAGTTTTGCAAATGTCATAGCCTTGTGGGTGTCCAATCTCCAGGAAAATGAACAAAATATCAGGTACTGCCAGAGCTCATTTGATGACTGCTAGAATTAATCTTTCATTTTTTGTTGTATTGATTTTCTTTTCTGATGACCTATATAAATGTCTGTCGGCGGCAGCTGCGTCTCACATGTCTGACTCTGCGGCTGTTGCTGTGACCCACAGGGCTCTGCTGCTTTCACTACTCTTTATCACTCTAATCCCTCATTTCAACAGTTATTTTGTGATGTATTCAGCGTCCACAATGACCACAGATAACTGAAATGAGAGGAATAAATGCTATCATTCCCCCCTCTCAGTTTACTATCAGTGATAATTGATTCAACCCTCCTACCAAAATGGAAATGAGGCGTTTGGCGTTGCACGTTGAAGCCAAGTTCAGGCAAGTTAAGACCAAAGAAAACTTAATTTTTAAAGACTTGGGAATATGTGGGAGTATGTGTTGGCGTGAGAAAAGGATGACTTGGTTGAACACGTCAGAGCATCAATGTTGCAGTCAATGGTAATGAGCAAAGATTACTATAACCCCCCCGCACCACTGCTATCCATTCAAAACATAGTCGGACTTGCCACCAGCAACATTGCCCAGCAACTTTGCTCAAAATGTTGCTCCATGCATCATTAGCTTAAGAGTCACACAGGTCATACTAAACCGCCATACAGCTCAGAAGACAATGGGTACTCTTTCCCCTGTGAGGTCTCTATGAAAAGTACTAATAGTAATAATAGTGATACTCTTTTTTTCTTATTTTTTAGAAAGCTTCATATCAGTAGTCAAAGGGTGCATTTCACTCACAAAGCCATATGGACATTGTTTAAGCATGTAACTCTGCTTTAGGTTTCATCTTTTGCCTCCAGGAAATAACCACGCCACAAAAAATATTTGTTCAAACAAAAACAGGGCAGCCCCGCCAAAGTAACACTGACCATGTTTTCATTCAATCCTAAAACAGTGTTGTGACCACACCACGGTCATGTTCACCATATATACCATATACCAACCCACTGCTTTATAATCACCAACAAGCAAAGACACTGAGGAAGTAAGATCCAGGCTGAGAAGCAACCAAAGTTTCCTCGATTGATAGCTCTGGATTAAGCATCTAAATTTGGACCTTGATTGTTCACTGGGTTTACATTTGTTTTCTTCTGCGCTGCGTTGAATTTATTAGGATTTTATGTGTTTGATGTAAAGTTGTTTGCCTCAGCTTGTTCACAAAAGGCAGAGCAGCAAGATGGCTTTATTCAGCTTTCTCATCCTGACCTCCCTGTGTATTGCGGGCCGAGAGGCCCTAAGCAAATCTGATTGTAAAGCATATGCCAGACGACCAGGTGAGATAACCTTAACCTTCAAGCTCACATTTCTGTATTGGATAAAATATATATTATTTGTTAGTTCAGATGTGGACCTTTATGGATGCCATATTTTAGTTAACTTCAGATACTTAATTAACACACTTGAAAGAGTGCTAATTGTACTGGTAAGTATGTGTTTACACAACCTGTTCTCATTCATAAGTTGTCACATACAGACGCTTGGCCAAGACGCCCTCTTTACTAGTATTAAAATACGAAAAAGTAGGGAGGTGGTCAGGGAAAGTTGGACACGTCGGTGACACCTCCTGTGTTGGGATACAGTTTCCAAATCAAACAGACAAAAGCCTGTGGGAGTAACTTCTTGGTAAGTAATGCATCAATGAATGTTCTGCTGTAAAGTCATGAGGAACGATGATCACGGGACTTGTTAATCTTTAGCTGAGGAGAGTTAGAGCACATTTAGGAAAGTGAAAGGAGATAACAAGTACTATGTTTGGGCCAAGAAATAGTGAAAAAGAAAGCACATAGGGCAGAAACCCTTCAGGCAGACATAAGCTACATGAGGTGAATCGGTCTGCTGTTGACTTAATGTAACAGACACACGCAATCCAATCGGCGTCTTTTTCTGAGAAGAAAGTTGTTCCACATTCTGCCTATGATTTCATCACTACTGCCTGCTGTGCCAGAGACGTTGGCCAAAATTTATTTTTAAACATTTCTTAATTAATCATGTTCTCATTAAATAATTTCTCAGACCACGAACGCACTAGGGACCCATATATTTTCAGACTTCTCCAACATCCAGACAGTCAACATCAGCGGGGCAGTGCGATCCCTCGACCCAACCATAGGGACCATCACCTACAACTCAGAGCTCAAGTATTACTATTCATATACTTATCCACTGGAGTACCTCATTAACAACACTAAGGTGTCTGTGTAAGTTCTAATTTGTGGGTTAAAAAGACATTATCACTTCTAAAATTTCACTTGTGTGTGAAGTGTGAACTCATTCCTTTCTTCCTTGTAGGTCATCCTCCTCCATTGCTTTGAAGGACAACAATGGGAGTTTTATCAGTACCCTCAGCATGTCCTTATACCAGGTGCTACCTTACACCTTTCTCACATACAGTAATAAACATACCCTTTTTTCTACTTGGCATCATTGTAAACCATATCTTCAAAAGATTCATCTTATGTAAGAGCTTATAATGTTTTTCTTTTGCCTTCTCTTCTTTTGCCCGGATATAAATTAAACCAAGCCCCTTGTCATGCCACCTCTGGGCATCGAACTGAAAACAAACATCTATGTGCAGGTGGCTGCATCCAACATGACATCACAGTAAGAAGCATTAACATCATATGATACCTGCAGTTTTGAATTTGTCTGGTTCAGATGTGAACCGGTATTGTAAATAGTAAACAGAATTACACTAAAGTAAAAGTGGAAAGTACATTTATTCATTTAGCTGACGCTTTTATCCATAGCAACTTACATTTGCATGTCAGAGGTCGCACGCCTCTGGAGCAACTAGGGTTTAAGTGTCTTGCTCAAGGACACATTGGTGGATCGGTCGCAGTGGATTCGAACCCAGGTCTCTCTCACCAAAGGCATGTGTGTTATCCATTGCTCCATCATGACCCACCCAAGTAAGCACATTTACTAAAGTACTATATTTGAATACAATTTTTAGATAAAATATATGAGCTTATAAAGTATATACATATACAGTACAAAAAAGTCATTTCTAGTTAAGGAACTTGTCATGTTTTAGATGTCTATGGTGGACAAGTTCCACTAAAGAGCAGCTCAAAACTTAGCCCAAAGAGGTAAAATTATCCAATATTTTATAAAAAATAAAGATCACAGAAAAGTCCAATCGAAATTTGTGTACCAGACCGTTGTTTTTTCTTGTTTCCTGGACCATTAATCATCTCACCACCCCTCTTATTTGTTTTGTGTCCCACTGGAGGGCCTCATCAGTCATTAGTCACAGGTTTTTTTTTTCCTACAGAATGAGTACTTTTACTTTTGATACTTTATTTTCATTTTTCTGATAATACTTTTACTTTAGTCGGATTTTGAATGCAGAATTTTACTTTTAATAGTTTTAGTTTTCTAGTTGTTAAATAGTTTTTAGGTTTTTTTACATTGTTGTACTGGTATTTTTACTTAAGTAAAGGAAATGTATACATCTTTCACCACTACTAAAGAGAGCAAGAAAAAAAAGTTATTTGCTTAGTGACACATTAATTAAGCAACTCACCCATACTTACAGCAAAGTGTAAGAGTAGTGTGTCAAGTGATCACATAATTAATCTTATGTATACTCTGAGCTGAAAGAGCCAAGGACTTACAACTGCCATATTGTTGTTGCCACATTCAAAACAATGTATTTTATTCTGTAATGTTGTTCTGCAAAACAAGATTAATAAAAAAAAAGTTAGTGTAACAGTTTTTATTCTTATGTTTGTGAGTAAAAGTGACGGTTAAAAGTTTGACTTGTAACATTTTGATAACTACAGATTCTCATTGTCAGTAAAGGCTACATGCATGGAAACCGGAGTCAATGTCTAGATCTCTCCTAGTATCCGACCACAGGACTGTGTTCAGATAAAATGTATATCTTAGGATTTCACCTGTGACCTGGAGTCTGTCTGGCTGCTGGGCACCTCATTCTTTCTCCACAGATACTTTATTCTTTTGGACCAGTGCTACGCCTTGGTGAATCCACAGCCCTCAAACTCTACCATCTATAATCTGTCTGTCTCGTAAGTCACAAAAAACACCTGAAAATAGTCTGTGAAAGAGCTGCCCACTAATTGTATCTTGTGAATTTCCTCCAGTTCTTCAAGGCTTGATAGGAAATCCTGCCTTTCTATCATTAATACATTTCCTGCATGGATCCCTGTGATGTGCAAATGGGACACTTGTTTGCTTTTTTTTGAATGGTGCTCTGTAGATAAGCTCACCACCATGCTGGAGAATGGAAATAGCCAAAAGGCCCGCTTCTACTTCCTGGTGTTCCGCTTCATCGAGCAGCAGAATCCGACCATCTCCACTTACTATCTGCACTGCATCACCCGACTCTGCGAGCCCAGCACCTGCAGCACCTTCAAGGTATGAAGGCACTACATGCATTTCAAGCAGGAGTCCAGCCAGATGATCAACGTATGTCTCTTCTACGGGTTTGATCCACAGCAATGCAACAGGAAGAGGAGGAGGAGTGTGAGGATCACGGTTCTTCAAGAGGACATCACTGATCCATCTGTGCTCACAGTGGCTATAAGGGCCAAGGCAGAAAACTGTACGTCCCCTATGTGTCTTTCTTTTTGTGCAAATGAATCAGATCAAACATATGCACAATGATAGCATTTTAATCAAGTCAAATCAATTTTTTATATAGCCCAATATCACAAATTTACATGCATAATTAAAGTATCAGCTTGACATTTTGGGAAATATGCTTGAAGAAGGTGGATACCACTCACATGGGTTTAGCTAATTATGAAGCTACAGCCAGAAGCAAATCGCAAAGGCAACAGAACCCAACTACCTAAACTCCAACTATAAAGCTCACTAACGTCCTCGTACCTAAACGACTAAATAGGTCAATTGTCAAGTGTCCCAAAATGATATATAACACTGTTTTCCAGAACAACTGTTTTCTCTTCTTCCCACTCCTTTTCAAACATGTAAAGAAATTGACAAGAATTTTAAAAAATTCTTTGGCTGTAATTATTATTATTATATTGTCATTCACTTATTTATTATTCTGTTAGTTAATAATTTTAACACATGGTAAATGTTGTGGTAACAGTGGTGATTGGGTTAGGTTTTAGCAACAAAACCACTTGGTTAGAATTAGGAAAAGATTGTGGTTTGGGTTAAAATGTGTACATAACATAAGTCATGTGATGTAAACTCATCTACAAAATGTTTTTTAACTTAAAACATGTCAACTTTCAGACGGGACTTAAACCTTAGTCTCCTGAGAGGAAGTCCTGAATTTATATCACACATCCATCACCCCCACCACCATCTTTATAAGGGCTTTGTTGCTCTTTAGACCACGTCACAGGACTTCTTAAACCACGAGAGGTCGCAGACTAACAAAAAACTTATGAAACTTAAATATGTGTCGTAAAAAGCCTCAACCTGTAAAGCCATTTTTCTGGTGAGGACGAGCTGTTAAAACGTTATACTCCTTGCTTAGTGCCTGACTTCCTGGAGTTTGGTTGAGGTAGCCTGAGGTAGTCAGGCACTTATAGATCCAAGACAATATACATTCATATTATACAAGACTATGTTGTATGTAGCACTAATATTCATTAAAATGTAGTACATAAAATCACCTAAATCATCTGTGTTTTTTGATCCAGAGCCTGTAAAGGTGTTTGTTTTTCAGCAAATGTGTAGTGTTTCTACATATACTCTGTGTATTTCTGTACTTGTCTATTTTCAAATATTATGGCAAGTACAATATTTTGGATATAATCTCCCTCATAATGAAATACTGACTCTTTCTTTCTTTCTTGCAGCCATTCTCTCCAAAGAAGAGAGTAAGTGTGTTATTTATTAACATGACTGCCATGAGAACAGCCATTCACAAAGTTTTTACTAATTAGATTCCTCCAGAAATGAAAAGCATTTCTTATCTGCAGGAAGTCATAATGTCTTCTGTTGTGTGCTGGAATTGAGCATCCCATAATGGTTCCACTCTCATTTGTGCACAGCGCTGTCTGGTGGCGAGTCTGATGACAACGGCATGTGCATTGGCCTGGGAATTGCTGTGGCTGTCCTCTTTGTGATAGGGGTGACAGCCGTGATGGTGGCATTTTTTGGTCAAAAACTGAAGCAGCTAAACTTGCAGCAGCCCATAACGGTGATGAATGGAGGTCAGCGCAGGCTTAAATAAAATAATGAGTTTGACAAGTTGACATTCACAAACTGGTGGAGGTGCATAATATATGTATGTAGGACTCTGCTGCATTGAATCACACTATTGATCGGAGCACTAAATGTTTCTTTCCAATCCTTCACAGACTGTTAGAAGTTGTGGAAGGTGAATTCTGAATAATGTACCTTGCAATCATGATGCACTGAATGATAAAAAGAAAGAAAGAAAGAAAGAAAGAAAGAAAGAAAGAAAGAAAGAAAGAAAGAAAGAAAGAAAGAAAGAAAGAAAGAAAGAAAGAAAGAAAGAAAGAAAGAAAGAAAGACATTTATTTGCTTTCTCAAGGAAAGTACTGGCCCCAGCCAAGGAATAGTCTGACGAATTTCTGTGGAATTTTTGATATTACAGTCTGCTTTTTATATGAATTAAAAAACACAATTACATTGTGTTTATCAGGTGACAGAGCAAAGCTAGATGTCGTCAATCGTGTGCAAAGCTAAGCTAATTGGCTGCTGGCTTTAGCAACATGTTAAGCAGTCAGACATGATATTGGCACCAGTCTTAGCAGCATAGAAATTATAGTTTGTGCAAATCAGAGCTGACATGTTGTATGTTACATGTCGAAACACATATGTAGAATGAGGGTGCTGTTATTTACCCTGCATTAAGTTAGTTGTACAGACTACATCGATGCATTTTTAAAATTTCCAAAGATATTGCATGAAATGCCAGAAAAAATGAGTGGGTATATTGAGTTTTTTATTTGCATTATTTACTTGTTTCATGCCTCATTATGTCAGTTTTAATACTTATAATAATAATAATGTATAATCTATTGTGGCAACTGTTCTGAGAAAGTTTGTATATTTCACCAAAGTGAATGATTGCTTCTGTGTACTTTGTGCCATTTTCTACATGTCACACATGCATTATTATTACTATTAAAGCTTGCAAGACATGAAACAAGAGGTTGGGTCTTTCAACACTCACCTGCAGTGTCTGCTGCCATGAACTACAGTCCTATGTTAGAGTGCATTTCATGGTCCACATAAAATAATTCCTGACATACAAACTGGCTTTGGTTATCTTCAGTGCAGTCTGTGAATTTAAAGAAAATGAAAAGGATTAATTCATCAAACTGACACACACACGTCCATGCTGTTTTATAACTGGAGGAATGAGGATCGTACTAAAAAGTAGAGCTGTTCAATATGAATATCACTATTTCAAATTCATACTTTCGGGACTTTCCTTCAGTTTGAGGTTTCATGTGCTTTGCTTTGGAGGCACAGAAGATGAAATAAAGTTTGTTTGATAGGGTGGAGCAATGTTTTTGTAATGATCCTCCACTAGAGGGTGTCTAATCACCATTTTCTTAATGTTATTTTTTGAAGGTTTGTACTACATCCTTTACCTGTCTGCAGTGCCTGGAGTACTGCATTTTAGCACCCAGAAATATCCAAAATACCAATATTATTATATTTGTAATTAAAAAAACTCCATGAATCAGTCCGGATTATATTTGTCACAGGCTTATTTCTCTTCAGCTTCCTGTGGGCCCGGAAAGTTCACAAGTTGTCTTTCTTGTTTTTGTGGTCATGGGAAGGTACGATCAATGATTTTCTGAAAAGCCATATGTCTTCCCCTGTACACTGTAAAAAGAACAAGCCAAGTAATCATATGGCTTGACAAATGATCTAATTACAAGTTGCTGTGTTGTTAAGTAGGCCATGAAAAACTCCATGACAAGACGACCCACTTTGAAACGTGAGGGGGGATAAATAAGCTGCGCTGAAAGGTAGTGCTCCATTAGGACTGCAGTTACTGTATGTTCGGGATAAATCACGCTTTTATGAGTTCCCTGTAATTTAATTAAACCAACAGGGATAAACGCATGCTCTGTCAATCTCTAATGGTGTGGACATTAACCTTTGCTTTGCCCTTTATAATGTTAATAGCCGTAGGGGAAATGGAGTGACGAGCATTGTGAAATTTGGGATGCACTTGCTGCTTATGTTGCTCTTGACAGTGCATATTTTAATGTATCTGCCATATTTAAAGTCAACTCGTGTTGTGATGCATCTTTGTAGGCGACGTGTATTGCTGCCATTAAAAATCTGTTTAGGATGCGGATGAAATTGTGCTCTTTTTTTTTTATACTGGCCTTAACATTTTGGTCTGTTTTGTCCTCAGCTGGAAGAATAATTGTCCTGTCACTTCCATTCTAATTAATATGCATATGAGTCTGTCTGTAGGCTGTACATTAAGTTTAGTAGACAGCACAGTCATGAAAAATTGATGGACCATTTGTAATTTAGGGCAGGCATATGAACATGAAGACTCTTGGAATATGATGTATTTGAGTAAACAGTGTCATAGCCGTACTAATAGGCCGATGTGATGTGCTAAAAAATATAGGAGGGGATGGGTTCAAGGCAGATAAATGTGAAAAAGCCTTACAAAGGTAGGTCACTGCTGGACTGCTGAGCTGAAGGTCCAGCTGTTCCATTAACCTTTTGTAATGAGACAGTGAAGCTGTGAATCTGTGGGCAAAGTGTAAAATCATGTTCACGTCAAAGGAAGCAGGAGAAGAACGAGCAGGACACTCCACACTGCATCCTGCACATGTTTAAGGGAGTAATTCAACATTTTAGGAAATTGGATGATTTGGTTTCTGGCAGAGAGTTATGTAGATGAGAAGATTTACACTACTGTCTTATCTATTAGTTGAAGTAACAGCTAAGCCTAAACCACTGTTAGTTTAAGCCTAGCATAAAGAGTAGCAACAGTGGAAACATGAAGGACAGCAAATAAGTTAATTAGTGAGCATTAGAGATGCAGGTAGACAGATTTTATTACCTTTGGAAAGGGCAGGCCTAGTTGTGTCTCCCCTCTTACATTTCCATTATGCTAAACTTAGGTAACAGTCTCCTGGCTTAAGCTTATCAGTTAGCTTAAGCGAATAGACGGGTATGAGAGAGGTATTGATCTTCTCATGTAACTCTGAGCAAGAAAGCAGATAGTTAAGTGTATTTCCCAAAATGTCAAACCATTGACGTTAACATCCAAGTCGTAATTACAACTGGGAATCTCTGACTTTTCTAAAAGCTCTAACTTAATTGGCAATTAATATAATGCTCTAAATCAAGCAAACGTGGACATTTGTTTAGTTTAAAATTTAATTTAAAATTTAAATTTAATGGACACAGTGTTATATTGTTACTGATATTCTGTGTTATATTGTTTCAGTCTCATACAACCATCCTTTAAACACCTTTTCCCCAGTAAGCCCCGCTAAGCTAATCGTCTCCTATCTCTACATCACACTAAAACTATTCCTTCTTTTCCCACAATAGAAAATCCAAAGTGGGGTATACCTACTGGAGCCTGCAGGAAAATAAAATCCAAAATATCCAATAAAGACTTGCCAAGGTATCCCCAGACAACAGCTGGTGTTTATGTGATACAATATGAACGCAGCATATGCCCAAGTGTAGGTACAGCATCAGTGCAGTCGGTGTGGAATGTGTAAGTTAGTGTTGGTCCAATTAGTGTTGAGAGCGGAGTGGGCAAGGGTGAATGTAGAACACCAAACACACTGTTGAGCCTTCAGGGGGTTTTGTGGGATAAATTGAACAAACTTCAAACAATCTATGCTGGTGCCCACTTGACCATAATTGTCTTACAAGGGAAGAATAATTCCACTCATTGATAACAGCAAAATGTAAGACTAAAAGAGAAATCAAAGGAAGGGAAGAAAGTCTGAGTCTGTCATGAAGATAGTTTGATTGGCATGTAGCCTGAAGCATTATGTGTGATGTGTGAATATGAGATCTTGAACCTCTGATTATCATTCATTTTCAAAAGTAAATGGAGGCTGTGGAGATTCAGTCAGACTTATAATGTGAGCTATCAGTTCAGCTAAATGTGGGCTATGAAATAATAAAACAATTTTACATAAGTTTTACAACAGTTAAATTATAAGTCTTTGGATACATTTTAAACCAAAAACAATTAGCTAAAAGATGCTAAAATACTGCATAGAGGTGAGGGAAACTGCAGATTCGGTTTCACATGACACAGAGTTTCATCCTTTTAACACGACACACAGAGTCATCCTTTCACATGACACATAGTCACTTGATCCACTCAACTCTAAATACTGTTGTCTAGGTGTTCAGCAGCTGATTACACAACTCAACAGGTAAAATTACAAGTGGGTGCAAGTCTTAGGCATGCTGACTGAGGACAAACAGATTTGAGGTTTTGGTATATTTGCAAACTTCCGTCAGAATAAAGACGCTAAAATGTCAAATCCCTCCAAAAGGGAGAATAATCCTATTCTGGATGAACGGCTCCAGTCGCTCTCTACATGCAGTTAAAATCCTCTTAAATGGCTTTTTTCCAGCGCTTTTAGATTATCAGAGTATGCATCCCTTACACCTGGGTGAGGATGGAAAAAAAACACAGGAATTTCTCTAAGGAGAGTTGGCCACCCATGAGAGAAGTATTAAGTGTCGTCTGTGCCAGAGTAATTCAGACTCCCTGAAAGCATCTGCCAATTCACTCTGCAAGTTCAGTTTAGTCGAGTTTAAAGCTCTCTGAGAGAGAATCCATTATCCATTATTTTCTTCCTCTTAGAATTATGGCAATTTCTATTCAGGATCATTTCATTGCCTGCATTTGGATATTCCATTGTTGTGTCTTGAATAAATCGCCTGAAAAGTGAAAAAGGCCAGCATCACCTTGTCCCACTTCATCTTAACTTATTTGTCAAGCTGTCTATCATCCTTTCAACAGGGGGCTACGTGTTAATGATTGATGCGGCACCTCGTGATGTGATGGATGAATCGCCTGCTGTATGATGGGACGGGGGTGAGTCACACACCCCCTGCTCCCTCCCCCACCACTCACCACTACTCCATGTAGGGGAGACACACGCCTTGTGTCCATCGATGGAGGAACAAAGGCGCATTCAATTTAAGCCCCATCAATAATGTACAGCTGAGGAGGCCTTTTGCTAAAGGAGCCCTGTAAAAGCTGTGGCATTGTTGTGGTGTAGCAATGGGTTCTGACTGGTTTATTATCTCCGGATCTGTACACTGAGTCATGTATGGTATCATAGTTTTATTTATTGTTGCATGGCAGTGTCACTGTGATGTCTGAGAGCCCTCTTGAGCTGCTTTGTTTCTCTGGACGCTGGAGAATATGTCAAAAGCAAGATAAGAAGAATGCCATCGTTTTTGATTTATCGTCCATGTCATACTTTTGCACACACTGTCTATAAAAAAGGAAATACTTTTGCTTTAAGTAGAAGCTGGACTGTGAATAAAATCTGACATTTTGAGAGTTTGTTTTTTTATATATTTATGTAAAAACACTTGAAAGAGAAAGTGTGATAAGAGAGAGGAAGGGATAATAAAGGAAGCAAAGAAATATAAAATGCAGCAATCACAAAATTATCTAAGTAATAGAATAAAATCACAGAAACGCAATAAAAATATACTGTACTTGTCAGAGTAGAGAAATGTAAAATCACAACTGACTCTGGTCAGTAAGATTTATACACAATATCTAATGGCTAATTTAAAGGTCAGTGTCATAGCTTGGGGATAAACTCAGATGTGCTTTAAAAGTAATCAATATTTATCCTAAAATGGAAAGTTGGGCATGAAATGTACCAGTTAAAATCCTTACACAAACCTTTTGTTCAACAGAAAGAGAACAGAAAGCTGCTGTGATGGAAGCAGGACTTTCCAAAGTCTTTTCAGATAGAAATGTTTCTAAATTGGGAAGAAGCGTGACTCTATAGATGTTTGCACATACAAAGAAAGCTGTCTGAGATTTTAACAAGACTAAGAGTCTACAGCCATGCTAGAGACTTTGCGAGGCTAGCATGCGATACTTTGATCTAAATACTAACATCAGTTAGCAATGACAATGCTAACATACTGATGTTTAGAGGGTATAATGTTAAAGTACAACTGAGGCATGAATATCAGTTCCAAATGTCATGGGTATCCTCCCAATAGTTGTTGAGATATTTCATTCTGAAGCACTAATGTCAACATCATGGTGGCACAAGAGGAAAGTCAGAACGTGTTTTTCCTCTGTGGACCAAGAATGTCTGAACCAAATTTCATGGCAATCTTATATTGTTGAGATATTTCAGTCTGGACCAAAATAGTGGACCAACCAACCGACATAGCCATCCCTACTATGTCTGACTAAAAGTGGGCGACCATATTTTGTGACAGTGGTTCAAACCATCTGGCATTTGTGACAATCATATTATTGGGTCTTACTGTGAGGAGCTCATGTTTGTCTGTATTAAGCTGTGACATTCAATTTTGAAGGCCATGAAGACAGTGAAGGAAAGTTTTAACTGCGTCTCTGTTACATGGATCAGAAGATACAGCTGTTTCATCTGTATAAGAGTCAAAGATAAGGTAATGTCTTTGATTAAACTTGCCCAAGGGTAACATAATACAGAAAAACAGAACTGGACCTGAAGGGGGAGCTGCAATTTCCAGTTCCAACAGAGAAAATCACATTTCTTTAAAGCGCTTTCATGGCAGTGCAGTGTTTGAGCCTGTAAAGTGTCAAAGAGTGTCAAAAGCCACAGAAATTCTGGAAAGGATTAAAATACGTTTTTCTTCCATCAGCTGCGGGGGGAAAAAAGCCATTTGGCACTTGGCACTCGTAATGGTGGGTTTAAGAGCCAGACTCAAACATCTCAAAAATATGATTTCTATTCCTAATCAGCTGATTAGCAATAAACTTTTCAAGGACCATACGTGAAGTTCAGTATCTGTATCCCTATAGGCTAGACGAAGAGCTTAACACTGGCGGGAGAATTGAGTATTGACCTACAATAAACCTTTAAACAGGCATCCTGGTGGCCAAATGCCGCTGGTTGTCCTTTTTGCAAATCACTCCATCACTTCTCTTCTCTTTCCCTATTTGCTGTGTCATTATCAAAAGGCCATGACATATTTAAAATAAATCCCCAGACTGTTATACTGTTACCAGTTAGGGACAAGTGGCAGTCACACCTGTTCACATGTGGGAATCTTTGGCCCATTTAACCTTTCTTTTAATCCGACACCAACGTGGTGCACAGAGGGTAAGGGGACACACAGCACTTTACACAAACAACTGCAGCCACTCATACAATACAAATGCCCTTTGACACCACTGGATGGGATGGCCAGCTTAGCCCCAATACATCTGTGGCCACCCGAGAGCCTTTGGGGATCATGGTTCATAATTCATAGAAGGAGCCAGACATCCGAAGAGAGACAACCCCATGTGGGGGGTGGGGTTGGTGGGCTTGCCAAATTGAACCAGCCCTTTTCATAATGCATTGGATCTCTGACTCCAAGACTCAGAAAGAGAACGCTGGATGCCCTGTGATTTTCAGATCTATGAATTGGTGTTATTAGCTTAGTCAGATGTGCACACACATTCTCACACTCTCCGAGCTGGCAGTATATACAGTAATTGCATGAATTCCAATATGAAGTAGACTCCACTCTGTGTTTGCATAGGTCAGTGATTAAGCTGGATGAGCTAGAGAGCTCCTGGGATGTAAAGCATTGACAAACAGAAGAACTGCACTAAAGGTTTTGATAAATCCTCTTATTGAAGTCACACTCCCACTTCTCAGTTCAGTCCTGCAGAGCTGAATTCTCAAGAGTTCAGAGAGATGAGAAACGCTAATAGGAGGCTGAAGGCAGAATTAAATTATTCTGTTTTCACCTAAGTCATGACTTTGGTGATGGTATTATTGTCTTTCATGTTGTTATTGTCTCTAATGTCCCATGTCTTATTGTTGCCATGTTTTATGCTGCTGAGGAGCAGTCAAAGACAAATTTCCACTACAGTGGACAATGGAGTTTTATTGAATTGTATTGCACTTTATTTCTTCGCCTATATAGCACAGTCTGGGTGGTAGAATAACAAAGCAGAAAAGGTCCAGAGCTCTGCAACCCAAACAGATCCTGATGGGCCCTGACAAAGTATTGAGCCCCTTTTAAGTGTCAGGCCAAGCTTCAGGCTTAGGTCAGTTCAGTTTGGTCATTTTCAAATTTAATTCATTAAGAAACTTATGTCTTTCCAGTTCTTTGTCTAAGTGTATTGTGTGGTGGAAGTGGATACACAAAGCCCAGTGGGAACAGGAAAAGAGGCAAAAAAGAGTGTAGCCAATGTGTTGCATTAGCTGAGTGTGCTAACAGTCAATTATAGATGAAGTAAAGCACAAATAGACTTTGGATCTCAGGTTGCATTCTGGTCTGAAATTTGGCAGAAGGCTACCAGTTGGGTTTGGTTGTAAGAAATCTTAAAGCTGCTCTCATCAATATTTTATATTAACAATGGATCAAATGATTTTGAAAAGAGTCACTGGGTGTATAAATTAAGAAGCTACTGTTTGCTAACACTTTTTCCATGTCAAGGTGGTGATTATATATCAATGTTGTTATATATCAATGTTATATCAATGTTGTCTTTACAGCTTGCTGCACTACCTACAAACAAAATCAGTTATTGCAGGTTTAAAGGCACAGAATTTTCTCACTTTTAGGCCTGTGCAGCAAAATCAACCTCACAACCACCTAATGTTAGCATTTGAGTATTGACCTGAAACAAAGTTTACAATAGGCATCCTGGTGGCCAAAAGCCACCCACAATATTTCCTGTCTGAGCAAGACATTGACTCTGGGGCGCCACTCCAGTGCTCACTCCACCATGTGCGTAAAGTGAAACACAAATATTCTAGTGGGACCAATGAAATATCACATTATTATTACTTGCTTTAAATAATTAAGTGTAATGTAAAGCTGTTTGTATCCGGTTGGCATTTCCTCTAAGCTTTCAGTTTAGATTTTCTAATTGATTGATCGATTGAAATTTATTTGAGAAATGAGTCTGAATAAAGACTCTTATACTATATTAGGAAGGATATAAACAATAAGGTTTATCATGTATTGTGTATATCACTGTTGACAATGATGTTAAAATCAGCAGACATAATAGATAATATGTTTCAATTACAGTCCATAGATTGACAAAGTATGAATGTTTGCTTGGACAGCAATAACACACTCGACAACTCTCTCACACATTCAAATATTTGATTCCACCTTGGACGAGCAGAATGATGAATGAGCATTTTATGCTTTAATTTGTCTCTTCTGTCTTCATCAGCATTTTTTTAAACATTCATTTTTCTCTCTAATAGAGTGAGAGGGAAGTTGCAAACATTCAATGACTTCTCTCCTTCCTTTTCTCACTCCACCTGCAGCATCTGTCTCCCTTTGTCTCGATCTGATTGTCTCTTTCTGTATAGTTTGACATATTTTAATAAGACTTTTGAATTAACTATGCATACTAATACTGATGCAACTTTTCTTTGTTGATTTTCTTCTCCTATTACAGTAAAATCAACTGCTTACTGATTGGACCATGTAAATTATTTCTACCTTTCTATCATACTGTATGTGTGCTTTGCAATTGTGCACACATTCACATGCATGTTTGTATAATTAGGGAAATCCAACAGCCTTTGTTTGCTATTAATTTTTTCGTTTCATCTCTCTTATACGTACGAGTCTGCTCCTGTGGGTGCATATGCATATGATTTTGCAAACGCAAACACGCGGAGTGAGTAAAATGTAACCTCTTTGAAGTCATTGTTCAATTCATGGGGATAACATATGACGTGCAGTGTACATATAAGTGTGTCTTGCAGAACATTTGGCAGAAAGACTGCTAGTAGGTTAAATTTTGAGAGTGGCACTGACAGTTACATCAATCTGAAAAGAGTTTACCTTTCTTTGTGTGCTTCAGAGCTACAAAAAACTTTCATAATGTGACTAAGTGCCTCTGCTTGGCTGAAATACTTTTCCATGATGAATGCACTGGGAGTGTATTATAACACGTTAGATGAATAAAGTAATACAAATAGCGCTCCCTGATGCACTGATTGTAGCAATAGTATATGAAACCATGTCTAATGCACCACATGGTTACCTCCCTGAAATTTCCATCTCTTGCTTCCATTAATCTGTTTCATTCATAAATAATCACTTCCTCTTTTTACTATGGCTGTAATGCAAGGCTTGCAAGCAGCACTTATCATAAAATCTATATACTTTCAAGACGCCTGTAATGTAAAATACTGAAGAAGAAAGACACGCTTGTGGTTAGCACTCCAGGAAGGAATCAATGAGCAATGTAGATTTATTATATAAAATACTTGAAAATAGCATTTTAAAACAGCAGATCTGTATAAAATAGGACTATTTGCAAAACAAAACTTGACTCTGTCGAAAAAAATCCACATTTAATGAATCCTACATAGATTTCTGGTGTCATTTTCTTCAGCTCATCCTCAATCTGCTGTAAACTTAATAAACAATCTCACTTTTGCATGTTTATAGGAGGACTGTTTTAGATCTTTAACTGGAGGCATAATGATTAAGTATCTGCTTCACTAGCTCCTGTTCCTCGCCCTTTTTAAAAATGCTGAAATAGTGCAGGGTCCCCGTGGGAGTTTCTGAGGAGGGAACCCAAAACACAGCAGCTTCAGTGCACAGAGTGCCGCTCCCATGACACATTTGTACTGGAGAAGGGGATTTATCCTGTTTTGGGGGAAGCAAGATCTGAGATCTCAGCATCTGCTCTTCAGCTTGGCACTGTGAGTGCTGGAGGCAAGGCACATCACCACCGTTTGATTAAAGATTTATACCCTTTCAGACATGTTTTCTCTCATTTTTAGCAAACCTTATCTCCAGCGTTTTGCTGAGAGCTGTTTAAAGTGAGGGAGTGGCTCCTGTCTCAATTGTTTTTATACTGTTTTTCCATCGTCTAGAATCTCAAATAACAAAGGTGTGGATTTTTAATAAACATATTCAATTTGGCTGGGTTAAATATGCAGTAATAATGGGTGTAATGGGGTAATAGTAGAAGTATTTACATTTTCTCACATTGAAACAGAGCATCAATCATTAAATCTGTAAAATTCTATTGATTTTCAGATTTGGATTATCTCCATATAAATGCATGACTGGACTGGAGTTGAACTCTATTCAGTCTCTATTCAAACAACAGTTTAAAAGCCTCCATTTAGCAGATTTGCATTTGAATTGGGGATGGCTCTGCACTGTCTGTAAATCATGGTCCACTGTTATAGCTGTTGTCCATTTGGATTTTCCCCCCTCAAATCCATTCCATAATTATTCACCTTTAATCAAGCCATATTTATGTGCAAAACATCCTGCACCACAAAACTGTATTCTGCTAGGGGCAGTGGGAAGTAAAAATTCCAAACACTAAAGTTAAATTTGAGGATGCACCTTGCATTACTGGCTCCATTTCATTGTTTATTCTCTGAATGCCTCAGATAACAGAGGACTGTCCAGCTGCTCTTACATCCACATAATTCAGTTGTGATACAGTTTAATGGGAGTTTAACAGGGTAAATGTCAAATGCTTTAGAGTTATTTCTCAAGGCTTCTTCACTAATACAATAAACAAAAGGACATAGATATGTGTTAGGTTACAGCTTGCAATTTACACTGTAAATATTTTGCAAATATTGTGTGCCAATGAAATATGTACTGAGTGCCAAACAGTAGATACAAGAGAAGAAGTACAGGCAATAGGGGGGTAACTAATTTGCATGTAGGAGTGGCCAATAAAATAAAGTAGTTTTTACCCAGCACATATTAAATAATTATAGTGTACACAGGGGACCAACAGGCTTAGCCTATATGTTGTTTTCAGAGGAGACATTTTGACTTCTCATATAGGAAAAGCACTTATTATATTCAAGTGTCCCAGAAAGCCATGACAGTGTGACAGTGAGCCAACATAAACAATACAGACCCTGATACAGAAGCAGCTAAATGGAATTTAGCCATCATTGATGTTATGATTATTATTAACTCCTTTACACTACTATGACTTGTCAAAATGTCTATCTATAGCTGCAACTGCAGCACAGCTATGGCAGTAAAGGTACATGCTTCTTCCCAAACTTGGCCTACTGTTTTGTACCCCAGTAACAACAGTAATGCACGCTAATAATAACAATAACTAGCACACATGAAAATTGATTTACAATGTAATTTTATAGAGCTCTGTTAATCATTCTGAAATAAATTGTACCACAACTAGTTTTACTACAATATCTGCAAGGTAACATGCAGTGTCAGTTGGTCCACCATTTTACCCCAGACTGAAATATCTTAACAACTATTAGTTGGACTGCCACCAAGTTTGGCACACATATTCATGGGACCCAGTGGATGAATCTCACTGACCTTGGTGATCCCTTGACATTTCCTCTAGCGCCACCATGAGGTCAGAGTTGAATTTCTCCAACACTCTAATCGCTAAATACCTGCACAACTAATGCCATTCCCATCAGTACATTTAGTACTGTTTGTGTTTACTGCTAATTAGCAAATGTCAGCCTACTACGCTAAACTTAGATGGTGAACATGGAAATCATACCTCCTAAACATCAACTTACGAGCATGTTAACATGTTGTTAAGAGCTCAGCAGTACAGTAAAGTACTGCTAGCATGGTTGTAGACTAGTGTTTGTCAACAGAGGTGGTACCGCCGTCTAGGGGGCGTACAGAAGATGATGGGGGGGTTCTCGAAGCAATATTTTGGAAAGGGGGGCGCTGAGCTGCTTTTGGGGGGACGTTTGTTGAAGTGAAAGTTTTAAGGTGAGTTTACACCAAAGATTCACAACAATATGAGTTTAAACTTTCAGCTACTTGCAAAAAACTGTGGTCTGCAGTATTACTCCACTGCAACTGGACGAGACTGTGTGAATTTCAACTTGTAGCTCTCTTCAGTGTTTCCATTAGCTTCTTGTGACACAGCTCTGTTCTGCCTTTGTGGGAACGGGAAGTCAGAGTATCATCTGTAAATTTCAGCCACAGGGCATTTACTGTGTAAACTCTGGAAAATGGGCACTCTCTATCGTGATATTACCCTGGAAAAATGGCTTTCTCTTAAAAGAGTTAATTTCTCGGAGGAATGTCCTACACCGTGTATGCCTTTCTATCTATGTGTTTACACATTTACATTCAGGGGTATATTCCGCTGTCGGACATCCCCTAAAAACAACTTAGAATCCAGCTCCTGATGTGACATAAGCAAGTGCTGTGACATTTATCCAGTGGACCCAAATTGCGCTGTGAATCGCATTGATTTTGTGCCCAAGTGGTAACATGACATGTAAAGTTTCACTTTAAAAAATATACCGTTAAAAACTGAGGTGCCTTCTTGCTCTGTTTGGGACTGTGCGCTGCAGTTTATCCAAGCTGCTGAAGCTAACGTGTGGATTTGTGGTGAGATCTCTGCCTGTGCTGCTTAGGCTAGGCTACCTGCCAACCATTTACCGTTTCATCCCACAGCAATCTTGTTGAAATACATGAAAAATGTGTTAAAATAGATAGTTAATAATATAATAAAACAGAACAGAAGTTAATAATATAATAATAATAATCTTCATTTGTAGAGCACTTTTCAAAAACAAGTTACAAAGTGCTTTAATAAGTGTAAAGACAATAATACCCAAAAGACAGTAATACAAATACAATACAAGATAAAAGCAAGAAAAAATTGAAAAGACTAAAATATGGATAAATATAAAATAAGTAAAATAGAATAAAATAAAATGGATTAAATTCAAGGAGTTGAATTAAAACTTATCATTAAGGTAAAAAGGTGCCACAATCAGATTTTAAGAGGTTAATGGAGAAAATAATAGGCAGAATAATCCATAATGAAAATGATCATCAGTTAGATCAGATCATCAGTAGTAAAATGGTTAAAAATGAGCTGTTTTAACATTAATGCACGAGTAATAATCTAATGATTTATGATCATTTAAGAAAATATTTTCTTCATTTAGCAGCTTTACTTTTAATACTTTAAGTAGATTGTCCTGATTATGCGTAAATACTTTTAGTTAAGTAACATTTTCAATGGACTTTTAATAGTATTGGAATATTTTTTACAGTGTGGTATTAAGTAATTTTACTTGAGTAAAGGATCCGAATGCTTCCTCCACCTCTGCTTAACAATTGGTGCTTTCAGACAGCAAGTGGTTGCCTTTAATGGTGCAGCTAACACCGATGTACTGAGTTTTAAATCGGCTCCGTCTGATCCTACTAGCCTGTACACAACAGGCTGCTGCTTCCAGCCTAGTAGAATCTCATCACACAGCTAAAGAGAGCGGGTTGTATTTTAAAATACAGAAAATGGATAATATGACACAATTAATCTAAGTGTAGTATACTGTTGTTATTGTCCAGGCCCGGATAATCACAGCTGATGTTGCTTCAGTACTGTTCTTCTTGGTATGTGTGTCACTGCTGGTGAAGAGGTAAATCATTTAGGGAACTCAGACACCTAAAAAACCTGTATTATTTCCATTCGCTGTAGTTTCTGTGGTTGCCATGGTCACACAGTGAACTGCATGGGAAAAAAGTTGAACCATCATAAACTAGGAATGCACCGACAAACAGCCAAATAATCAGATACACTCTGTAGCCTAGTCATGTTTCCATCTTCGGACCAAATAACAACATTACTGTGCTCTGTAATTATAAAATAGGTAGCATTTTTATACTATTTTATGTGTACTATTTATTTAGTAAGTCCCTCTTAAACACAGAATTGTTACCAACTTATTCCCTAACTTGCCATCATGTCCTGTTCTACATACATATTGGTCCTGTAAAACGTACACCAGGATGTACAAAATATTGACACTGTAATTTGCAGGCTGTATTTTTTGTAACTGGATATACCGCAGCCACAAGCCGTAATGTATTTTGAAAAAGGATGGCTGACTTGTGTTTTTTCTCAACTGGAAAAACTAGTTCTCCTGCTGTTGTTATTGTTCAAAGTCTACATAATGTGAGTGTGCGTGCAACAAGTCTGGGCAACTTCTGTGGGGAATGTTGAAAATAATTCTGAAAATGGAAAAACATTAACTGAGGCTAAAATAGGAGAGTGAGGCAGAGGTTAGAGGAAAACAGCAAACATAAATTATAGCTCTGGATCACAAATGACCTCCTAGACAGCATTAAACATCACAGATTGATGATACATGAGAGGAGTAATTTTGTTATAAAGGCTGTTGGTTTATATCCACCTGAGTGGGCTGTTTCTAGTGAGGGTGTCAGTCTGTCTGTGCCCTGCAGCCTTGGACAACACTAGTGATTTTAATTGGTCTCTCTGTCAGAGAATCAAAATGCAAAGCCTTCTCTCAGCCCTTTAATTCTCGGCTGATTTGCAGGAGCAAATGCTTAAAGAAGTTCCACTTTTTTATAAAGTCATAAGATGTAAATGAGCAAGTACAGGATGAATATGTCATTGCAGACATTTCCTTATTAGATGAAAAATTGGTTTTGGTGCATATTTTGCTGAGCAACGTCAGGGATTGGGTGGAAACAAATCAGCTCTTTAATTGTTGTTTTTTTTATTTGTTTATTAATATTTCCTCAAAGAGCAACACAAAAACCATCAGATCACCTCAATAAAGTAAAATAAATAAGAGATAAAATATTAAATGCAATAGTTTCAGTATGCTTGAAGGTTAACCTCGGGCTGATAGTGTTCATTTTTTATAAGATGTGTTGTTTGCCGTTGACTCATCACAAGTGAGTGAGTGAGAGATGAATGTGGAAGCAGTGGATGGTGATTCATTACTCTGGAAATTTGATGGACTTGCTCACAAGCACATCATTGTTGCTCTAAAGCCTCTGGAAATAGAGGTCTCCTCACTGAATTGGAGAGGGTACTGGTTGTCAGGATTCAGGGAAGGCTGGGGAGCCAACCTCTGACCCCTGTAAGAGGAATGTGGCCGGTGTCTGCAAGTTTGTTTGGAGGGGAAAAAAGTGCCAGAAGGCCAAGCGGGGGCTTAAGTAGTTAAACTGCCCCTCCAAGCAGAAATACTACCCTGGGGATTGTATACTGGAGATAATATCACATCAGGGAACTTGTGATTTGTTTATGGTCTTGGTCGTGATTCTTACAAGGTCACAATAACATTTCACTCAGTAACGTGCTATTGACAGACAGCGTTAACACTACAATAAGGTCAGGTGGGACAAGAAACACTAATCATGACATTATGACGTTTGTCACTACAACCCAGACTTTTGCAAAAAAGCAAAATGACTAAAAATGAAGGTGAGCCCACCTAGAGTGTCTGTTTCAAACCTTGTATTACATTCAAAAAATAAGTTTAAGATAATAAGTCAGATTTCATCCATAGTTTTTCCAACCAACCTCATATGAAACCATGCCCACTTCCGTACAACAAAAGCCTTTCAAAACGTATATGCTCTTGCAAATGAGTAGAAAATAAAAGTAATTTCTTGGAGACAGCCGTGTTTGAAGCAGTAAGCCAGTGATTTAGTCTGGCACTTCTATAAAGTTATGGCATAGATGGTGAAAAAGGTTAAAAATTTATAGCGAGATAACCTGACTTTTAGTCCCCAGTACAGGTCAGGCTCCAAAAACAGTTGATGCAACGTAGCATCTTTCATTAGACTCTTTAGAAAGCTGTTCAAAGCTCTCTCTAATAATTCACAGGTTGTGTTCTCCCTGTGATAAATAAACTGATCTTGATGTGTAAGATTGGAGCCCCTTTAAGCATAATAAAAGACTGGGGATGGGTTTTACCCTCCGATCAGCAATAAAGCTGGTGAGTGAAATGTTTCGCTCATAACCAACGTCACTGATAGCCAAAACTCTGAAAACAATTATCCATTTTTAATGAGAGATATGATGAGGAGCAAGTAGAAAGCACATTTAAGAAAAAGCAAATTGGTCAAAGCTATGTTAAGATGTTTAAACCTGTTGCAGGAATTGTAGTACACTGATGTATACTTTTAAACAGTATACATCAAGTACTATTTTCACCTAACTCTATGAGTGAAAGGACAAATACAGATTAAGGATTACCAAGGTATTTTGCAAAAGATTATTAGAGGCACCCACAGGTGTCTTTTAGGAATGTGAACAGGCCATTATGCTGTCCACGTATCAGAGAAGATTTATGGTTTGTTGTCCTCATGGCAGTTGCTGAGGCTGCTGGAAGATGAATGAAATGTGACTTGTTTCTGTAGAAAAGGGACACCAGGATACACAGAGAAGGAGATTTTAAGAGGTTGTCTAATTAGAGATGGATCAAGGCAGCCCTACTCATTATCAATACATACACACACCCGACGTGAAAACAGGGTTGACATTGGAGAGTAATTGCATTACCTCTCACTTGTATCCCCTATGCACTGCAATACAAAGAAAGCAAAATGCAATAGTGGGGGCCACTTCAATGTGACACGCATTTAAAGGAAAATACTTGTATTATTGAATTTAATTGAATGTCACTTATTGTGCCATGTAGTTTAGATTACTGCTGACCATTATCCAAAGCGAGTTTGGATGTCTGAATTTGTTTTTACTACTTTTCAGGCAATTTTTGTTTTCCATTTATCCTAAAATGGGAACTGATAGTCTCAGTCTGAGAGTTTATGTCTGATAATCATCTGCAGGGAAAAACTGCAATGATAAGCTATGTGCTGTTCAAATCAGTTCAGAATATGACTAGAATATGATGTGAATTTGTTCAGCATATATGATGTTCAGCATAGGTCTGCAACTAATGATTAGGCCTATTTTACATAGGAATTAATCTACTGAAGTCAAAAGTGATGATCTAAAAATGCTTGTTTGTCCAACCATCAGTCCAAACCCCATAACGAGTCAGTTTAAGCTCACATAAGACAGGCTGTAATTCAACTTGAGCTAAATAGGCTGCTACTGCTAGCATGCTAACATCCTTACAATGTGTTATGATTAGCTATATTACTAGACATTACATTACAAAAACTATAAAGTCAACCACTTTGATAACACACCCAAACATCAAGCAAGCCCAACAACACAAGACATACCAAGCCAGCTAAAAAGTAATTTACTTGTCCAACAGCAAGAAGGCCAGCTCGGCATCTGTCCTGCAACTTTCAGCTCTTTTAGCTCACACCAAGTAAATATTTACACTTGTCCAGTCTCTCGCTCACTCTCTTTTACTCTTCCTCGCTTCCTCCGACATCTTCTTCAGCCTCTCGCCATAGATGTTACATAGTGCCAATACAAGGACATGTGAAATTTCATGGCAATTTATCCAGTAGTTGTTGAAATATTTCAGTCTAGACCAAAGTGATGGACCCACCAGCTGACTGACAATGCTATCTCTAAACCCACCAAGCACAGCTGAAAAGCTTTAAATCCTCACACTAAAAACGCTAGACAGCAAATGTCTGGCTTTTATGCTTGAAAAATAACATCATAATAATAATCAAAGATAATTGATTATCAAAATGGTGGCCAACGGATTTTCGATCTACTAATCAATTAATTCACAAATTGCCAACATGTCAAACAACAGATATCAGTGTGACGGTCCGTAAACACACCAATGGTTATTTTTCAATGCAAAAACTTGTTAGAAACACACCATGCAAACACATCACTGACAAAATCAGAGAAGGCAAGTTGTTCACGATGATAGATTAACTGTACAGAACAAGTTTCAAATCTCTGTAAGAGGATTTTAAATGTGGACAAAAATGAACAAAAAATAATGGTTAGCTGGAAGATAGGAAATCAATCTGCAAACATATGGTTTGCTCTGGAATGTAAAGCATACACGATTTGTAGCTAATGGGATGAAAGATACAAAATTCCCATTACGATCCTTTCAAGGCCTCTGTGATAACATGGTGTGTGTGGGAGAAAGTCATTCAGCACCAGTAACATTAGCCCTGATGTTATATATTTTGCTGTGTGCATGCTTGGAGGCGTGGCAGGTTCACAGTAGGTGTAAGCAGCCCATTAACTATGAGAGCCCAACCTCGCTAGAGACAGCTAATCTTATTTTACTTTGCAAATGCATTTGCTTGCACTTAATTGTAGCAGCAAGCAGTCTCTGAGTGGATCAAAATACAAATCCGAGTGATTGTTTGGACTGCTGTTGACCTATCATACATTCTAGGGTTAATCTGGCTAAATTACCGACTAATAAATTCAATTTTGAAAATGTGGTTGTTACAGAAATACCTGATGATGTAAGTCAGGGACAAAGCAGAGGTTTACACTAAGCAGATGTAATGGGCAATGCAAAGGCATGCACAGTTTTTTGTGAGTATCTCCAAATACCTTTAACAATAGGACTGTTGAATCTTTTTTTAGAGCTGAATGGATGACTCTGGTGTTTGCATGGTTGACTCAGACACTGCAGAAACTTTCTCTGCAGTGCATGATAAGCTGTACCTCCTGATACAGCCTGACAGCAGCCCGACAAGCTAATAATGGTTCACTGAGACACATTTCCTTAAATGTTTTCCATTTCAGTAACAGGCTTGTTCTTAAATGGCAAGTGCAGAATGAATTAGTGTGACTGAAATTTTTATATAATGAGCATTAAATATCCAGACACTGTGCATATGACAGCACGTATATTCTTAAATTGATATGCTGCACTAATAAATATTTATAATGGATCAAATGTGGAACGTGAAAGGTGTCATTCATGGTGCTGAAGTATCACCCAAAGTATCACCCTATTCTGAAGTTTCTCTCAGCTCTGCAGAACACTCTAGTGTCTTTCAGGATATTGTTTTGGTTTATCAGCTGGAGTGCTGGGCATTTCAATAAAAAGGTGTTAAGATGTCTGTGGTGAACAGTACATTCATTGAAAATTTCCCATTTTTAAAACTTGGTTTTACTTATGTAACTCTGAGTGGAAGGGAATCCAATCAATGGTTGTTCATCAAATATAATATTTTGTCATGTAGAATTTTAACCACTGGCTAAATTAACTGCTTAGAAATTACAGGCATGCATCATAATCCCCAAAGTGTTTCCAACAAGCACCATCTGCGTCTAGAATTATCAGGTTTAACTGCCACTTGCTTTACTTTTTAAAAGGTTATTTCGAGTCAGCCTCAGTAATAAGAAGTCAGGAAATGCGGAGCTGTCTCAACAGAGCAGGTTTGGGCTGAATGGCACAGCTAGCTAATCTCCATATGAAATGCACACAACAAAGAGGAAAATTAGCTGCAAAGAGTAATTGTTTAGAATGAGGCATGGAGAAAATAAGCACGAGAGAGGAAAGAAAGCAACGAAGGGACACGTCAGCTTAGTCAAGTAATGAACTACCCTGTAAATGTCCCACCAGTCTAAACACAGGAACTGTTTTTGCCCAAAGGTATATAATAAAAAAATCCATAGTCAATGGTTAGCAGAATTAATTCAATGTTGACTTCAGGACCAAATTGAGGAGTTGAAAATACAGAATCAAACCTGTAGTATTTCAATCATACTGGCATGAATACAGAACTGTTTTAAGCCTTCATGTCTATTAAATCCTAGCATTTAATGCCATAAACCAGGGATTTTCAAAGGGCCTCCCCCAAGACAAAGCCTGGGAAAAGGCATAGTCCCCCACCTGAGTTGCTTAGTTTCGCTCAATTCCTGGATGATCATGATTATGTAATATGATCACGTAGACTCTCTGAGGCAAGATAGCCTAATATTGCTGTTTGACATAACTTCAAACTACACCAAATACATAAAACGGGTCTGTCCTGAGGCATTTATTAGTTTCTGATTCTGGGAAAGTTGGAAAAACAGTAAAAATCCCCAAAACGGCTGTATGTCGAACTATCTCTTTAACCAAATCCCACGCATTTAAGCTATCTGATCTCCTTTTGAACTTATTTAATGATTAATGTATATTTCTTTCACTTCCATTCACTGAGCCTCCACTGAAACTGTTTGGCCCCACCTCCCACTTTAAAAACCTGTGTTCCTTGTCATTGGAATCATTTGCTCTTAATACTTTTTATAATCATCTAATAACATCCATAACAATTCTCAGAGACAATCAAAACAACACAATATTATTAAAAGCGCACCCCATCGCCAACACAAGTCAGTATACCTACCATTTCACGGTCACTTAAATATAAACTTAAACAACAGGTCAAACATGTAAACTGAACACATACAGAAACACGTTTCAGATGTGTGCTGTTTATGTAATTCATGACACAGCCTCAGGCAGGTTTCAGAGTCATTTGCATTCTTTCAGTCCTAGAATGAAACAATGCCAAACACTGTAGCCTCCTCTACTGTGAGGCTACAACAGCAGCCAGCTCTGCACCACCCGGCTGTCTTTCCCTGCAGATGAAGCTGCATTGTCATGTACACGGCATGAGGCAAAGGGAAACTGGTTAGAAACAGAGCTGATTGTTATGGTAAATTCTGTTTGTTTGGAGGTGTGGTGTAAATGTAGGTGTGGCTAATTGCACTATGTTCTCGTAGGTCACCACTAGTGAGTATAAACCGTATGGCTTGTTATTCAGAGCCAGAGGGCGTTAAAGAGATAACGTCAGCCTTGGCTGGGCTAACAAACCACTGGTCCTGCCCCAGACTGGTATTAAACCTTTAGGGCAAAGACGCTCCAATCCCTCCACATTCCGGAGTCAGGGGGCTTTAGTCATCCCTCCTCTGCAGTGCAACCGCCTGTGTTTAAACAGTATTAATCAGATCTGTGAGTTGGACTGTTGAGAGCAGGGCAGGATCCGCATTGTTGCCTTAAACAATGACCGCCTTCACAGCAGCTTTGTGAGATGACACCTGTAAGGTGCTTCTTTCAACACCCTGTAAACAAGGTATAAGGAAGTCAGTAAGTAGGCAAACATTATTTATGTGGCAGGAGTTAAAGAGTGCTCTCCAGAGAAAGGCCAAAGAAAGGACACCAAGATAGACAGACCCAAAAAGTATAAAGGTATCTTCCCAAAATTGGAAGTGATTACAGTAAAAGGCTGTTTTTTAATTTGAAATCTAATATATTGTCTGATTAAAGCTGGAGTTACTGTTTCATTCATTCTTTGTCAAAAAAATTCACACAATCCTGATTAAAGCCACATTTCCACTGCAGGAACCAACTACGTTACCACAGGTACCAGGGTCAAATGTAGTTCCAGGGTCTTTATTTAATCCCCCAAAAAGGCTACCAATGCTCCTCTCTTTTCCACAGTTGTTTGCAAACCAATAAATCACAATCAATAGTCAAATATCACACACAAGTCTTGCTGACGTTTGCCAAGATTGTACGTCAGTATTATATTTATAGTTCGGAAATCACAGCTAGCATGCAGCAGTGTGTTTACAGCAAACATCTGATTAAGTTATGATAAATACTGGGTCCGGAGTTGTTTTAGTCAGGAAGTTACACAGAGCCGAAGTCGGTTTCTTCTTCTCCAAACAGATGGAGCAACAGGTGATACAGCAAGTTAAAAATCTTATTCCTCTGACTCTCAGTTGAACACATACACGAGTGTTTCCTGCTCTGTTTTAATGACCTTCTGAACTGTTTGTGTTTCTTTTAGGGCTGACCCAGAATAGTTGAAGATTCATTGCTTGATGGGCGGAGCCTGATTCGACTGTCAATCTCACAGTCGAAGCTTCGCAGCGAAACAAGGATCATTCCTTTGATCTGTGATGCAAAATGAGGGTGCTGAACTTCTGATTTTAGATAGAACTACCAGTTTTCTCCCAATAAGTTAACATACAGCCTGTTACAATATACATTTCAACATTTAATGCTCATGACATGCACACAAAACTCTGCACAAGACCGGTGAATGGCAGGTGAGAGAGAGCGAGAGAAAAGGGTCTTCAAAAAAGACTCAGTTTAGCAGGAACAGTGTAATTTAAAGTGTAAGTTCAATGAATAGAGACAGCAGCTCTGCAGCTTCTCAACACTAAAGCAGAGCTACCATGTGTAAAAATGCTCATGGATAATGTTTACAAATAATGATGCATGTGCATTGCTTTGTAGGCATATAAGTCTATGTCAGCTGGTGAATTTGTCTAATCTTCACAGGTCTTTAGACCATTGTGGAAACGCACATAACAATGGGCTGAAGGAACATTTTAGTTCCTTGATAAGAGATCCGGGGACTTAAAAGTCCTGGGTACTTTTGGTGGAAACGCAGCTCAATCTATCTCCGCCAGGTACATCTCTCTGCATTTTGCAGAATACCAGAGTTTCCACATCTGGTGTCTGTGGTGACATTCCTACGCTGGCAAACTGGTAGTGATGTGTTTTATGCTAACCAGCAATGACTGGTTTGTCAGAGCTGAAGAGGGAGCAACGATTGTGACACCAGCAACTCAGTATGGCAGAGCCTATTCGTCATAAGCACTTGCAGAATGTTGAGTGAGTTAGGGTCGCTGTCTGAACGGGGAGACAAAAAACTTAAGTTTATTTTGTTGCCATTCTTACAGTTTAAAATCATCAGGTCATGCAAAATACTGTAATTTAGCTCTGTCTGTAAAGTAACTGCTTCATTGTTTGGTTTCAGTTCCTGGCATTTCAAAGGATGTGAAAGATGCTTCATCTGTAATTGTTTTGCAAGGGATTCACTTAAGACATCTAGCAAACATCCAACAATCAGAAACGTCACAGGAGAAATCAACCACAGTTGATAGCAGAGTTATTTGGGATCACAGAAATCTGGTAACTGCAATTTGATTAAGACAAAAACAATGTGCAATATATCTGTTTTGCCACTGAGGAACTTGATGCAATCAATGAATACAGAAAAAAAAAAATCAAGAGTAGCACGAATGTTTGTATTTGTGTGTGACTGTCACCAACTGGGACTTGCACAAAGCTCATGAGCAGTAGTGCATTCAGAAATCTGACACCCCCTCAGAATAAAAGACAAGTCCTACTCTCTGTTGAAGACGAGCATAAATACAGAGAAGGTTATGGAGCTACAGATGTTTATTTTTTTCACTGCAAACTAGCTTCAGTGGAGATGAATGCAGGCTATTTTGGACACGGACCCATATTTATTTCATGCCAAACTGGAATAAATCAAGGGACGGCTCGATCAACAGTGGCAATGAGAACATAAAAGTATCCACCTCCAGCTTTTAGGTAGAGATTTGAACTAATAAAACAGACTAAAAGGGATAGGCTTCTTATATTATATAACAATGGCTCAAATGACTGAATAATGTGAAATGTATTGCTTGTAGTGATGGACCGGATGATAATTATCTCTCAACACTGCAGTTCCCCTCAGGTGTGCGGAGCTTTTAAGTGTCTTTCATGTCATTGTTTTGTTTTTTACAGCCAGCGACTTTACTGTTTTGGTTCACTCTTAACACTCTCATCAACTTGTTTTCGGCAACAACAAAAAACCTCCATTGAGCAACTGCTTCATGCCCAGCACGATACAGCAGGCAGACAAAGTCTGCAGCTAGTTGGTGAACATAGTGGAACATCTACCTGCTAAAGGATCAGATATTTCTAATACGAGTTTGTGGATTACAAAACAGAGCTAGAATGAGAGTGAATATTGGACAACAGAACTCCAAATGAATGACAGCATTCTCTTTGTATCTGTTGGATGTGTAAATAAGCAACTAATATATGCGTACACTTTTGCATAGTTAGCTGAAAAGATCTCTTGTCATCATTTTAGCTTTGCTAACATTAAACTTATCTGTAAATGCCATCATAACCAGGCTTCCCAGGTGCACAGTGACAAGGGGAAACCTCTTGGGGGTTTCTAGCACAGTTACTCGGGGGCGTCTACGGGGGAATTGTGGGGTGCCATTATGTAAAATGTTTTTTCTCTATTTGTGGAACTGCTCACAAATGTTAGAACTTAAGTTTAACAGTTTGTCAGGACCCAATATGTAGTCATATGCACAGGTGCTTTCTGTTTTTTGGGGTTTTGTCTGGTGTGACTTAGCCGTTTTGTAATTGTTTCTCTGTTTTGTATTCATATAAAGTCCTAACTAGCTTAGGCTATAAATATAAATGCTGTACTATGTGGAATGTGTCTATTCTATGTTAAATAAACTAATAAATATATTTCTAACAGTCACAACAATCAATTACTATAGGTATTTGTGTTCCAAACTCTCAAAACCTTGTGTGGTGACATATTTCCAAACAGCAAAATGAGAGCAGGATTATTGTAATGAATGCAAAGCTCAGAAACAGAACATACAGGCCTCTGTAACTTAAAGGAAGACTTCTTCTTCTTCTACAGCCTACACAGCTACATACAAACAGATCATAAATGGCACCATCTAAATCAGTTGTTGTGGGAGGAAAAAAAAAGTTCATCTTTTATATTTGATTACTTTGTCGTCTGCTTGATATTCTTGACATGCCCTTTTCACTCCAATATATCAAGAGATCGTATCTCACTTCAGCTGGTATCTACCCCTTCGGCTTTAAAGATTATCCAGCGAACAGAATGTCAACCTGCTTTCACCACTGTATTGTAAAAAAGGAAAAAAGAGAGAGAGAGAAAAAAATCAGCTCCAAATGACAGAGAAATTATTCCAACTACTTTGCCTTTGAAATCCCTGCATGGCGAGAAGTTTAATTCTAGTAGCAGAATTGCCATAATATGACTTATCTTTTGTTTAAGAGTTAATTTCATGGAACATTTGGGTGTTGTGCGTCATTATGAGAAAGTAGCAGAAGATGTATTCCCAAAATATTCACTGCCATATTAAAGAGGGATAACAATCTGCCATTTGTGTTTATTCTGGGTTGTTGCTCAAAGCATCAGCCTGCAGCAGGCGGCATTTAAGTACTGCCGATTCCACCGGCAATGAGCTGCCATTAACTGACAAACCAACAAATAGTTTCAGGCTCAGGTGAGAAATAAACAATACTGACAGCTGACAGATGCCTGAGTTGTAGCAGACTGGCCTACATCTTCATGAATAATTTCTCTGCCTTTTATGTTGCCAATGAATTACATTTATGCATTCACAACCAGGTAATTTGGGAAAACAGACACAACCAGCGGCCAAACCTGCCAGACTGGTTTGAATATATCACACACCAACAGCTGCATCCAACGCAGAACACTGGCAGAGACAGGCTGTAAACATTTCACCTGTAATACATTTGAACTTTATTTTTCCCTACGCCCCCGGTGCAACTGATTCACCCACACAGATTTTATCCAAAATCAGGTGGTTTTCTTGCCTTTGATGTGAATTCCAAAGACAATCCTTGTTACTTGATTTAATGCTGTCACTTGATACCGGGTCTCCATATTGGGCAGGAAAGAGTAGAGACACAGACATCTGCTCAACAACATGACAAGTATTAATACGTTTTTATCAAAATCTTCACTGTTGATCAAGTGATGATTTGAAGTCTTTCAACTCTTGCATAGAAAAGTTCCCTTTCTACTCTACGGTATAAATGTAAGGTGTGTGTGAGTGTAATTTCCTCTTTAGAAGACATACATCATATGTTGAATGATCATCAAATACATTAAAAGAAAGCAGAAACAGCAGTATTTATTCAACACTTTTCACTCTTCACTCTGCTTCTACTACTTGTGAAAACTAAACGTTCTCTGTAGCATCTTTCCAACAGGTCAAAGGCCTGTAGGAATCACTTCCTTTCACCAAGCACAATGGTTTCACAAGGAATTTGTCTCAGTAAATTTGCACTGACATGCTGCGACACAGTTCCACAACACAGGATTAACTGACTGCACGCAGGAGGAAAACCTCACACATGGTGAAACGACATAGTATGACATTAAACTACAGTGTACAATTACATGTTAAAAAACTGAGGAACTGTACTAGCATGAAGATTGACAGCAACATATGCACCAACATGCACAAATGTAATGAGATGTTCATGACCATTCATGGAAGAAGCGCCACGAGCCATGTGAATGATCTTTAAATCTTGCATTTGTATTGTCTTGACTGGTCAGTCTCTGGCGTTTAAAAATGTAATACGTGTTTCATTTTCAATTGCTTTAATGAGTTCAAAACCACTTTTTCTGTAATTTAGGGGGAGACCAGTGTGGCAAAACAACTTATTATACTAAGTTTTGTATTTTAATGCAATATCATAGCACTCTCTTACTGACATTCACTCCGTTCTTCTCTATTCAAACTGCTACTGGTCTACTATTAATAGATTTGATAATAGAATGCTAAATAACAGTGAACACCAGAGAAAGAATGGATTAAATAAAAGCAAATGCCAGCCAAAGGCATTAAAGCATCAGTCAACATTGTTGGGATAACACTGCAAAGCTCAATGTATCGACATGCTTTTAACCTCTTAGGACATCAGATTTTAACCTGTTGAGAAGCAAACAATTGCTGTGTCAAAAACGAAAGCTGCTATAATCACTATTTTTATATTAACAATGGATCAAATGACTACGTGCCTGGCACCGAATGACAAAAGTTAACAACTAGCTGGTGCGCATGGTGGAGCATTTAGCAGTGAAAGGGACAGATATTTCCCTCAGGAGTTGGTGGAGAACAAAAACAGAGCTGAAGTAAAATTAAAGATTGGACTCACAAGGTGGCCAAAAACATGCCTTCAATGAAAGCTGGATTTGTAACACATTTGTCATATCAACTTTTTAAGCTTAGAATACATAAACTTTGTATTCCTTGTGTTTATTTAGGTGTTCGTTACCCCCAAGTGGCCATAAAATATCAGGTAATGCAGCTTCACACATGATAACATGGACAAGAAACTAAGTTGTCCGAATGACATCCCTTAGTACGGTAATACACACACCATCTATCATTAGCTCTCACTCAAATTAAACAACAGCTTACAATTAAATATTCCGAACATTGTGCGCATGCTAAATATTGTTGGCACAGTTGTCCTTTTAGACCACAAGGAACTTGGCAACATAAGACAGGCCATTTGGTGTTCTCATTTGTTTTACTGTTGCTATCAGGAAGCAGTTTCTATTGATCGACTTTAATAGAAGTGAGGTATGAGTGGCAAGAGGAGCTCCAACAAAGAGATCCATTCTCCTTTTCTTTGTGTAAATGCGAGGATTAGTTGGGGGGAAAAGTTAGGCTCTACAGAGAACAATGAAATCAATAAAACACAGACTCCTCACAGAAAGAGAGGTAACTCTGCATCGACTACAGGCTGCTCACACACTCAATCAGATTAACTAATGAAGCAATTATCGATCCAAAGTGGGGCTGGTGGTCGGCACAGGACTGGCCATTAAGTGGATATTCCCCTCCCTTGGCCATGCTGAAAATGTCAGGGTCACTATGTTGGCTGCTTGACACAGTTTACTGAAGCCCAATCTGTAGTAGACTAATCACTTGTCTGCATCCCAGGAGAAGTTGCGAAAGGGCCAGCACCTCCACGGGACAGGGAAGAAATCTGATTTTCACAAAGCTTGGAGAGGAGCCATATTAATGTGCCATATTTGCTGCCTCAAATGGGTGTAAATGAAGGAATGCAAAAGAGAACTGACCACTGCAGAGCTGCAAATGAGCAGCATCCTGTTCAGTCTGTAACCCATGCTGCACTGCCGGTTCTGGTTATTGGTGATGTTGCAGTCATTCTGACAAAGCTGAATTTAATTATTTTTATACTTGAAACACACGTATGATAATTAAGGTAGACCTGCAACATCAGCCAGTGGGGGAAGAGAAAAGACATCCTGTCTGCAGCATCCCTGAATGTCAAAAATGTGTACTTTCATTGCCTGAGTCCATAGCAACGCAGGGTTGTTTGTTTCCATGCTCATAGCAGGAGCAGTGTCACAAGATGTCTCACAAGATGTCAAAATAGGAGCGCTCATTCTTTCATCAAACGAAAGACAGCAGGAGTTGGTACAGTTCCTCCAGTATAACATGATATATTGTAATTCATTAGTCTGTGTGTAATCTCCTTCTCCAGTCATGGTGACTGACTGAAAATGCTCTCCTGTGAATATGAAATTAACCTGAGCTACAGCTCCATTTATTCCGCTAAAAAGAAACAGCATGACATGAAGTTTTAGCAGGGTAAGGGTCGATTTGTTTTGTATTTTGTTTTGTTTTTTGGTTACATGAATTTTGGGAGTTATGCTGCTTTTGTTGTTTGGTGTTTTTCAACATTTAGTCCTTGACCAGCCTCACCTAAAATCCCAATTATGACCGAGATGTTATTGTTTGGTAATTGAACACCCCGCTTCAGGCTTGGTCATCAGTCAGTCTCATTCACTTTCACCCACACGGAAAAAAGCAAATAGTTCTTTTTTTCTCTCTGCGCACTGAGGCAGGCAAAATATTGCTTTGCAGTTAACTTCTAATCAAATTGCATTAGGTTTTCACAGCCTGTGCCTTCACTCCATTTGCACAAACCATCACAGACCTACACGCATTTCACACCCAGGGTGAGGAATACTTACTTCTTCACTCCGATAGATTTCTCCACCAGCCCAACAACACACACTGTGCTCACACGCAGACACACACGTTTTTGTGATCAGACAAGCATGATCATGCAGTTACAGCACAGTGGTACATCATTTTATTTGCAGCAAGTGTGGTTTTAATGACATTTTACATGCTCTGATGTTATTTTTACCAACTTCTGAAATGGACTCGGTGAAACTGTCACTGTTTTGCAGCGTGGCACTTTTTGCAGAAAACTGCCCTCATCTATAGTCAGAATCCATTTGTCATCACAAGGAAAACCTGGCTTGAAACCATGACACTCCATGCAAGTAAATAAAGACAACTACTGACATTCCACAGAGCTAAAAATTAGTATAAGTGTAGAGCAGTAAAAGCTCTCTCAGTGCCAAAGCACTCACATTAATTCTAATTATTAGCATAGTCATTCTATGGATATTAATTATTGTGGTGCTGCTCTTGAATGGGCTCAGTAATATAATTGAAAAGTAAGGAGATATGATAGATGATTTTAATCATTAATTATGGCTAAATTATTTATGTGGAAATGTTTTTCATTATAATTAACCTTGGACCCACACCCTATAGCTGGCTTTACCATAAGTCTTTTGTCCTCAGGCACAGTGTCGTTTCCTGCATGAAACTAGTCTAAGGCGGGAGCTCATTGAAAGTATACCTCAGTATGTATGTACATGTAGGTGTGTGTGAGAGAGTGCACGCTGAAGGCAGCAGTGGAAAGTGACATGTACATTTATTCAAGTACAGCAGTTAAGTACAGTTTTGAGCTTTTGGCACTTTTACTACATTCCAGATTAGGACATTGTGCTGTTTACTTCACAATATTTATGTGATGGCTGTCCTTACAAGTTTCTTTGCAGATTCAGATTTCCCATTGTGATAAGCTCATAAAATGTCACTTTTAAAAATAACAAATAAATAAATAATACATCTACAGTAAATGACAACTTTTCAGGAACTCTCAAAAACAGCCTTATGTATCTCAATGGCGCACTACATTTTTGACATTGAACTAACATTGTATTGAGAAGGAATGCTATCTCGGCCGATGAAAATCATGTGTGTGGGTTTCATTATTAATCCATTTAGAGTATTTAAACACATAAGGAACAGTCTTTTTATACTTGCTTGAAATGATTAGACAATTCAGCAATTACTTGATGGACATTCACAATCTGCAACTGTATATTTCAGACTAATTGAAATTGTCACCTTGGGCTCTGTGACATTGTGACGTTTAATAAACCAGCTTATTAATCAATTAATTGGAAAATTCATTGTCAGAATTCAGCTTGAATAGGTTTTTACCATTGTTTAAATACTTAACTAAATTTGTACTTTAAAGGTGAGTGACGTTTTAAGTAGCCTACAGGTTGAGGATTAGGGTGTTTATTCCTCCAGTGAGTAGAAGCATGAAACAAGTCTGTTGAGTACTGCTTGATTGAAGGTTTTGCCTTTTGTGTATATGTGTGCTACATGTGTGTGCATGCATGCAGAGTGACACTGCATGTTGGAAAGAGAGAAGGAGGGGGTAGAAGTAGAAAAAGAGAGGAGTTGAAGATGAGAGTAAAGGGGGTGAGAAGGGGCAGAAGTAGGGGGGGCAAGAGGGGCTTGAGGGGAGGGGGGTCTTAATATAATGGGTGTTGGGTTGTGGGCTACGTGGGAGAAGGGGGAGAGGTAGGCCTACTGCTGGAGGGGAAAGGGAGTGTAGGGGGGGTCAGGGGCGGAGCTGCAGATAGCATCCCCCGCCCTCGCGCTCGTCAGTTTGCCCCTCGCAATTACCTGTTATACCAGAACTGATGTGAGCGCGTGTTCGTGAGCACATGCCACGTTGTGAGAACAGTCAAAATCTGAGCTGAACTGCCTTTTACAGCAACCAGCAACTGGGGCTCGCGAGGACGGTTTGAATTTAATCCACGTCCGAGAAAAAACCCAACAAACTCAACCAAGTGGTTTTAACAAACCTCTGAACAAACGGAGCCGTCTGAGGATCTGAGAGACTCGCAAGGATGCACTTGTTGTCCGCCTGCTGCGTGAATGCCCTCTTCCTCACCGCGCTCCTCCGCCAAGGTAAGCTATTGTCTCTTATTCCGGGCAGTGGTGGCGTTCACGCCGGATGCGCCCGTGCGCCACAGCCGCAGGTATGAGGGGAAAGTCCCAGCAGTCACACGCAGGTGTCACCAAAACTTCAGCCCGGCTTATCGACCACATTTCCGGGGAGAGGTGGAGCAGGGATGCTGGTGTTTTTTTTAGTTATTTAAGTTAGTGGGCTGTTATATAGTTATAATATTATATATTCTCCTAAAAGTATTTAACTGGGTGCTCCTTTTATGTTGTTGTAAGGTTGCATGTTGCATATATTCATCTTTCTTTGTTAAATTACATATCAATCTTTTTTGTTGTTTTAGCGGCGTATAAACGAGATATAATGCAGTGAAATTATAAAAAAGGTCTATATCTAAATATATATACATATAGGTATGACATAAGATAAAAATGAATAAGATCAAGCTTCTTGTAACTTAACTCAACGCAATACATGGTTTATTGTTGTAAATGTATGCTCAAGTGTACAAGTGGATTTGATGTGTATAAACTGCTTGTGAATATGATATTGTCCATTGTGCCACCCCTCCTTTTTGCCCCCCCACCACCACAAGATGGGAGAGGCAGGCAGTAAGGGAGTCATCCTCACCCAGTCTTCACATGTGCGCCATGATGTCATAAGGTTGTTGAGTAGAATTATGCTGTGTTCACATCCTGTCTGATTTATTGTAATTATGGGCTGCCTGTTGGGTGGGGGAAAGCGCTCCTGACAGGCTCCCTCTAGTAATTACACATAGGATAGAGCTCATTTTGGATGTGGGCAGCAGTAATGGGTTGTACAAGTGAATGCTTCCAAGTTTTATTTGGTTCTTTGGTTATGAAGTGAATGCAGTAACTTGGCATTAAGTGGTGACTTTAAAGTATGCTTTGAAAATAGATTATTTCGCCCCTGGTGGCTCTTTGAAAAAAAGATGAAACAAGGACAAAAGATGTTTTTTTAGAGCCCCTCTTTTAATTTTGGTGTTTAATGTGCAGAAGATGTTTGCGCCTGTCTCCAGGTTTCCTTTTTTGTCTGCTCTGTCAGACCAACAGGTAGAAACACCCTGTGTTCAATCACTCAGCCAGGCCATTAAGTAAAGCTGTACAGGTACTCCCTTGGAAAAGGAAATGGGCGGAGAGGTTGATCTCACTATAGTGCAACCATGTCGTCACACTATGGTGACGCCTCTTGTTGTAAATTAACACCATGCAGCACCTATCAGTCAGACTCAGGTGGTTTATTTGAGAGGAAACGAATGGCCCTTTTAAGGTGTTTTTACACCGCTGTGCTGCTGCAGTGCCGTGTGCTTGAGACTGGCGGAGAGTGCACTGAGTTGGTAATGAGGTTAGACTTTATGGTCGTCCACACTGCTGTGTGTTCAGCAGACATGCTGCCTGAAGTGATGGTCAAAACATGTGTGTGTGTGTTTGCCTAAACAACAGATGGTCAGAGTCGTCTTCTTCTCCGTGTGAACCTTGTATGGTTTCTTCTGAGTTATTACAAAGCCAAAATAAGCCTATTTGTGATTCTTTCTGACCTTGCTCAATATGGGTGAAATCTGACTGAAGGGGGTTTATCGAGTTTGAGATTTGCAATAAAAAACTGCATCGATACTTGTAATAAAAAACAGGCCTGTGTTTATTATATTTGAACAGATGAAAAATCAACAGCTCCCGGGGCTTCTGCGTTAAAGACCAAGTCATCGCCACAACCAGATAGGATAGAAACCCAGAGCCCCGAATTACTCTTAGAACAAATAGTCTAAAAAGATGCATCTGTTTTTTTGTCTGCTCCCTTGTCTCCCCCCTCCCCCCGCCTCAACAGACAGGCAGCGCTCAGTGTCACAGCTGGCCCTACTTGTCTAGCGAGTGGGGCTCTCTCTTTTTGCTAATGGACTAATCTCTTACAGGGGTCACCCAATTTCACCTGCGATAGATTCACTCTCCTCTCTTTCATCTTTAACTAGATTATGTCCAGACCTGTCTCATGAATGTGTTGATGTAAATACACAGGAAAAAAGTGTGCTTGTCTCACATGTAAGATTCTGTACAACTGTGTATTTGTGTGCTTGCGCACGTCACGTCTTGTTTATAGGCGGTTTCCTCTTGATGTTTGAAGACTGCTTGTGGTTGTTTCTTGTTTGAAAAGAGATTTCTTTGTGACTTGCAAAGTATTGTATCCCTTCATGCAAAATTCAGATGCAGTCATGAGAAGTATGGCAACTCAGCTGAATCATGGCTTTGAATAGGAATGCTGCATCTGTACTTCACTTTGTGCTATCACTTTAACACTTGCTCTCTTAAAATAGTTATAACATAATCAAATTCTGAAATCAAGATTGACCATCTGTATAACTGGTTAAACACATGTGGGAATAAAAGAACCAACAAAACATAAAAAGAATTGAATTTGGTTGCAAAATATCTTAAACAAATCTTATTATTATTCCATAGTTCTTCTCACTTAGTAGAATAGGAATACTTAAAATGGCTCCAAATGGGATATCTACACAACTCATTATCCTGCTGGATGCTTAACCCAAATCTGGCAGCTCATAATGTCTCTCTACTAGCTCTATAGGACTCTTAGTCCTGTGTGTGGAGCAAAGTGTGAAGTGGAATAATTTCTGCTGTCACAGTTGTGTTTATGATGAAAAAAAACCTCAGTGTTTAGTAGAAAATGAGACAGATGCCATTATTCACCCACAAATCACAAAGCGAGTAAGATAAGAAAGAAGCAGATGTTTAATAAGCAGAATTAGATTTCTTTGTGTGATTGATTGTGTGCATGTTGTCCTCCTCAGGCCTTGACTAGAATAAGAAGTAAGTGGAAATGTGAGCAGAAGGCTGAGGTGCTGTTGATAGGAAAAAAGGGGGACACTGACTTTTATGGGCTCCTCAGACCACTGAGGGCCGTTCAGACAGGCAAGGCTGTACTGTAAATTAAAGCAGCATTAGGGTGGGGAGCCCAGGGTCACTTCCCATCAGGGGGCTCAGGATTCCTACCAGCGCCCCTGGCAGCAGTGCTTTATAGCCTGGATGTCAGGACTGACATGGTAACTTTAACTTAACATTACAAATACCTAAAAAAAATAAAGATCAAGTGTTGGGTGATGTAAAACTAAAAATAGCCTGAATTTCTGATGAAATTAAAACGTGGCTGTTACATAATCTTTGATGCAGTACAAAAAAATAGAGCAAAGAGCAGCTTTGAGTACAGATCTAAAATTGGGAAATCTCAGATTGGACTCAACCGTTAACCTGCTCTATTTCTGTGAGAGTAAAAAAAATCTTTGGGTGCTACAGTTTCCAAAAAATTAGGCCGATGCATCAGCTTGTCCCCAGAGAAATGATGTTGGTAACATATTCTTCCGGGCCATATGGTATGTTACTTTGGACTTGCTCATGTTCAGTAGACCTAAAATTAAATGGTGCTACATTTTGCAAATAAGAGCAAAAGTGAACCAAACTGTAATTATGATATAACATAAGCTGAATAATATAGAAACGCATTGCTAATTTATTTTGGTCTTTGTCTGCCCTGCACTCCACCCACCCTTCTGTTCAGCAGGACACTGAACAGGTGGAGTAGTGTTGATTTTTAGGGTCGTGAAGGGGCCGAGTATCTCTTTATGATTCCTGTTTGTGTGTGCAGTTGTTAAAAGAAAAAAAATCTGGGGTTTTTTTGCATCTCTCATTTTGGGATAAATGATCACTTTCAGGCTTTAAGCCTCATTATTCACTTGATTATAACTTTTAGAGGTAGTTGTTTTATAAATATTACCAAATATTTTTGAGTATTGTATATATTTTTAGATTTATTCCAAAAATCTTATTACTAAACTGAATGTCTCCTTTTAGATTAGATGTAGTGAGACAGCAGTGAGGAAATATGAGCCACTACATGAACATGCTGAGTTCCCTACATGTCAGAGAGAGCAATTCACTCTCTGCTAGAACCAGCGAGCAGGGAGATGTATGAGACGTTGTCTTGAGAAAATGAAAGGACTTGTGTAGCAAAAGTAATCACTCTTGGGCAATGACTCAATGAGGAAAAGGTCTTTTGTTCGCCTGTGACAGTTTAACACAGGATTATCAGTAAAACAGCAGCAAGTGAATCTTAATTACACTTTGGTGGCTGGCCTGCCCCACTTTTAGAGCTGGAGTGTGAGATATATTCAATTTTTATAATCTCAGCTAAAATTGGCCTCTCCAGCCGACCATTTTTGACGTAATTTGCCGGTCAGGCTAAGACAGGCTGGTTGAATTTAGCACTTTATTGACTTTTTTTACATGCTATTTTGCGATTTACATGTTTGTACTGAGGTGAGATCATTTGAAAGTGAGAGAAAGCATTATAATGTTTTCACAAACAGTAACAATTTTATCTTTGTCATTTTCTCACTTTCCTTATTTTGCACACAGGTTCCTTGCTCTGCCATGTAAAATAATGCTTTATTTGTTATCCATGGGGAGGGACCAGAGTCCTATTGTTTCAGCTATAAAGAAAGGCTTAACAACAGGAGAGAGATGACTGTGCTATGCAGTAGTGCTTCTTTCTTTATGCAGGAATACTCCCATTGAAATGCATGAAGGTATCCTTGGTTTTTGGTGAAAGACCAACAGCACTCTGAAATTGGGCGGCCCTTGTTTCAGGGACAAAAAGTGAGGTTGTTTCTGTCTTTTGTCATTGACGCAGCCCCCAGCTTTCACTGGATTCCTGTGGACTCCAGCCGACTGTATTGTGAGGCTGGCTCTTTTTAAACAAATGAGTGTATGATAGCGACTTCTTGCTCCCGCTACTCTCTTTGTCATTAATATGGAACAGCACACACCCCTCAGAGAGGGCACACAGTGCTGCCTGTCTTTGCACTTCACATGTGCAACCTGACTGGGGAGCAAGGGGGGTTTCAGGCATCGCTCCTCCATATGAAAAGCCTGTGGCCACACCCATCTTTAACAGGGCCTGGATCTTTGTTCAAATTCTCCATTAGAGTCATTGCTCTATTTTAATGAATTCTTTGAGAGGCCTCCATTAACTGTGATGGTAATCATTCGACCTCAGAGAATATTTAAGGAATACCATACAGGGGCTCATAGATGGAAAGCCAGAGGGTGGCTGCCTTTGTTTTTTTTAATGAACTTCTTTTTCTCATTAAAATGTATCTTATAGATTAAGCAAAGACAAAGCAGTACCACTGTTCCCACCACTCACTGAGTGTCTGACCCATAAAGGGGGGTCAGCGGTGGACCTCTGATATTTATGCGTTCACTCCCATAAAGTCATTATTTCTGCCTATTTATGAGAGTCAAGTGACAAGACAGGAGGCTGCCATTGTATCAAACCTTTATTCTGACTTTGTCTGCGGTTCACGGAAGTCAGTTGGGTTGACACAGCTTTGGTGCAAAAGGTGAAACATTAATTCCAAGCCTCCAGCCAAATAATAAAAAAAATTGCCTTCCCATTCATTTCTGAATCATTCTCTGTTGGGTCCAAAGCTCTTTTGCAATACTGAGAAGTTGGTCTATTCATTCAGACCCTGTTTAGCAATTTTTCATTCATGAAACATCGTGTTGCTCCCTGCTATGTCTTGCCTTTGGGACTCAACAGAACGCTCTTGTGTCTGCATTTGACCTCCGTATTCACATTCTTGCCATTTTAAAAGCTGTTTCTTTGTGTTGTGCTGATGTCCACCATTCTTCCTTCATAGACTGCAGCAGCAGTGCAGTGCCTGAAGCTATCTTTGATTACACGCTGCTTCTGTTGAACTTGCAGGAGACAGGAGTTCTCATTCAGGGAGATTCTCATTCACGGGGGATAGCAAGAGTATATCTCTGATTGGAATTAAAAGCCTGTCATTCTGTTACAGTGTGAAACAAGATAGAAGATTAAATAGTTGTCCCGTCTCTCTGGGTCATCAATATATCAAAACACGTGGGACTGCTTTTAAACATTTTTAGGGGTCTAAAACATGCTCATGGGGTAACAGAAAGCCCAAACCTGCTCTCATATGCTGGATGCCTTTTTTGAAATTTCAAATCACTGTAGGGTTTGAGGGTGTTTTTCTTACCGTGGAAGTTTTATTTATTTTTTTAAACTCTCATTTCCTAGATTTCAAGCTGCTCTTTATATTAGATCCCCAACCAGGGATACTTCTGAAATAGCTAAAAATGAGTATGTGGTAAGGTTGTGGAGCTCAATTGGTTTTGAAAAACATAAATTAAAAGTAAACAAATAGGATCACAAACTGGTGATCCTTTAGTAAATATATTGTCAGAACTACCAGTAACTACCGACTACAATAGACTGACTGTACAGTCCACACCTCCCACCAATCTGAGACAGTTTTAATACCTTAACACAGGGAAGTTGTAGCTGCAATAGGATAACCAATTGAGATATTAACTTTAAACTAATGAGCAGGCAAAATAGTCCAAAGGAATGGATAAGCAGTAGAAATAATTAGCTAAAACTATAACAAGCAAATAGCTCAAGGATAGAAAGTTGAACAAATGTTGCTAAAAGTAATGCATAAGCAGTTACAATATTAAAAGTAAACAAACAAAATTAACAAACAGAAGTTGAAAAGTTAGCTAAAAGTTAATGAAACCATAAGCTAAGAGTAAAGGATAAACAGTTAAAATAGTTAGCTAAAAGTCACAGATGAACAGTTGAAACAGCTAATAGTGGATAAATGGTTGAAACATCCAGGTTCTTTTGTTTTTGTATAGTAAAATAATATATACAATTTATATATCAGACTGGTTGAACCATGTAAAGTATTCTTTAGATGTTGTTTTAACTACCTAGTGATAATCATATGTCTCAGAGAACCTGTTTGGAAGGGTTCCTTGCCCCAAACTGTACATAAAGCATAAATCCACCATTTCCTTTTGAAAGCAAGACTTTTCACATTCCAGCCTCAGGGCATGCTCCTAATGTGCAACCTCTTGGAAAAACCATGATTAAGTGAGAAGAAATGTAATTTGCGCAACACATTACTGTAAGTGATTCAAAACTAACTTGTTGTGAGCAAAATGCAGCAGTACTATTTCTTCAACTTCAACATCAGTTTTTGTTCAAAGAAGTCAAGTGGTGGCTTTTTGTATGGCAGTTATACCACTATGATGCTTTGGCTGATGCATGGCTCTGCTTTGCTTTGCTGTTAAGTATTCAGCTGTTCCACTGCCAAACCTTACGAGGAAGGTGAAGAGATGCTTGTCTGGTAATTGGATGCAATACTTAATTTTCTAATGGGACATCTTAAGAGGTCAAGTAGCCTCGTGTTCCTGGGGAGAATTTTTAAGTATTACACAGCCCACTGGTGCAATTTAAACACAGACTTTGGTCCTCTTAACACCAAAAAATCAATATGTATGACTCTGATTTTACTCCGGCTCGACTGCAGGATGTTCACAAAAGAAAGAAGCAGGAATGTTTGACATTAAACTCACAAGCAGCCTGTCTACTCAAGGCTCTTGTCATATGTCAAAAGTTGCTTTATTACCGTGCCTGGCTTGTCTATAGAATGAGGACATTGACTTTGCAGTGTTTAATTTTGAGTAATGAAGATGTCATAACTCATTATGATATCATTCATTTTCCTTCCATACAAGTAGTAGATACAGAGGAGATGACACATCATTTCCTCATATAATGATAGTGATTTTATTTGAGCACTCAGGTTTCACAGCCAAAGGTTTGACAGTGAAAAATTAAATGAACAGTAAATTTTTTTTGGGGGGGGGGTGGCATTGACAGTAGTGCGGCCTGGGTTTTCTATCCTTTTCCGAGGAAATCTAAGGATTACCTGTCTTATTCTGGAGGGCTTGCCACAGCAAGCTCTCATCTATAAACCAAGCCTACACAAACTAAGACAACATCGCAGCCACAGTTTGCCATTACAGGAATATTTGTTCAGGCAACATTATCGTCAGTGGGTTTCTAATAATAGGACAACTTTGATAACTTTCTGCTCAGGGTGGCTGATAAATTTCTTACTGTCCTCAGTAATATCTTGTTTTCACGGCATTTCGTCTCTTGTCATTACATCTGCAAATATGCTTGTTATTTATATTAACAACAAGGGAAGAAGAGTGGAGCCAGGCAAGACATTTTTTGGATGTCATTTCTACCTCTTGTTCTGTTTGTAACTACTTTTTTCCCATTTTGGTGAGAAGTGTTATTGAAATATAAAACAAGGCTGTTTGTATAAGCTAGCAGCCTTGTACTTAGACACAGCAGTGGCTTTAGCTAAATGCTAACATCAGCATGGTAGGATGCTCACAGTAACAATGGTTTGGCAGCTATAATGTTTATCACGTTAAACATCTTAGTTTAACCATGGTCACCTGTTAGTATGCTAACATTTCGGGATCCCGAAGGGAACATGAATGTCTGTAGCAGGGCTGCAACTAATGTCTGACATTTGACTACTTTTTCCTTGATTAATAAGTTGATTTGCCTATAAAACATGAAAAAATAGTCAAAATGAATATCATAATTTCCCAGAGCTCATGGTATATCTTTAAATAGCTTTTCTTGTTCGACAAACAATCCAGAACCTAAAGATAATCTATTTTCTACCGTGTAAGACATTAAAAAGAAGCAAATCTGCACATTGGAGAGCGATTAACTATTAAATGTAATTAAATGTCTGGCATCTTAAAACATTATCACAGTAGCGAGTTAGGGTTAGGGGTTGTTCAATTAATCAAATAATTTTAGCTCTAGTCTCTATCACATTTCATGGCTGTTCATCCAATTGTTGTCCAGACATGTCACTCAAAAACACATAGGACTGGAAAATGACAATTTTGACCATGTGGTGGTGTTGTGGAAACTGTCACTGTTGGTTACCAGCCGACACAATATTCTTTGGTCTTACAGAACTTTTATTGGAATATCTAAAGTTGCATAATATGCATCTGTCACAAAATCAGAGACCCCGAGCAGAATATCACACAATCATTTATACTTAAATCTGTACACCGAGCCAACATTTAGATAAGATGTGTTCTGAGTTGTTTTTCTGCTTCAGGACAAGTTATCACTTTTTCATTAGGTGAAGATAATGCAGTTTATCTATTACTTTTCTGCTGATCACACAGTATGCACACAGTTTCCATGTTCTTATCATTTTTCACATGGCAACAGTCCGAGATGGTCACTCACACTTAAGCACTTACATACATCTATATACAGGTTATTACCATCATTTCCATAACAGTGGTGCTAGAGGAAATGCGAGGGGACCACCAAAGTCTCAATGAGCTTCATTATCTGTGTAAAATTAATGTCTGCATGAAATTGCATGGCAATCCATTCAATAGTTGTTGCAATGTTTCAGTTTTGAACAAAAAGAGATGGACGAATAGACAGGCTGGCATTGCCATATGTAGAGCCATGCTGTATAAGTGTAGTTTCTACCACTAAGATTTCATTTTTTAAAGCACAGTAGAGGTACTGTTTTACAATTTACAGCCTTTTCTGGAGTTTCATGGGAGCCTTTGCCCCAAGCTACTTTTTTTTTTGTCTGACCCGGCAGTAGAAGCAGCTCGTTGATCCAGAGAACTTTCGGAACAGTGTGTTGACTCAGTTTGCTTGAAGGGGGATAGTCTGTGCAGAACATTCCCATGGAGATTTTTTTTACCCGTAAGCTCTTTAGACCACACTCTAGATATTTTTATATTTTGTAGATATCTTTCAGTGGTAGACGAGGTGTTGGCACGTTTTGTTTATTGAAAGATTTTGTGCGAAGAGCAGTGTATCTCTGCTGCTCAGTTAGATCTGCAGGGCTTCTCCTGCTCTTGTTCTGGATGTGCCTCACAGGCCAAGAAGCAAAATGGGAAGCAGTTAAAGATGTGCAATGCCAGGGTGGATGGTTAAAAGCACTTAACTTGATGTATGGCTTCTCCGCATGTCATGATGGAAGAAGAAAATGTAATAGCCACTACTAATGAAATTATTATGCCTTAAAGGACCCGTGTACCCAAGACGACGGTGACATATGCTGAATTACATAAACTGAGAGTGGTTATCTCATCTTACAGAAAAAAAGACAAACAAAAGAGCAGGATTGGGTTTGTTGTGACAGTTTTATCTGTTGTGTCTTTGAAAAAGGATCACTAACACTATTAGTGACCTTGCTTTGACAAAGATAAGTTGTCTTCTGGACTTGAATTTATTTATGGACTTGAATCGTGAATTTATTTCACAAAAGCAAACACTTTCCCCTTTATAGAATATACAAATTCATCATACACAAAAACCAGCATGGCGCCATCAGAGATCACACTAGTGAAACCTTTCAGCCTAATCATGTTAGCAGTTATCCAGCTACGCAAATTGGAAAGTCCTGAAGTCGTAGGAAGACTCAGCGGTGTGACAGCGCATGTTAATCTCCAACCTTTCACAGTACTCCATCAAAGCAGACGTTGGTCCGTGGGTATTAAATTTGAAACCACACAGATTTGATGTGCAAGCAGGTACATAATCCTTTGTATGTATTATCTGCATTCCATGTATTCCTCCCACTGGTCTCTGCTCTGTTTAGCCAGCAGAGGCTTTAGGACCCCCCCAGAGCCAAAAGCTGAAGCAGGACACAATTTGAAACCGTCATGCCCTCTTAATACCAACCAGGTTGTTTGGCTTATTGGAATGGGGAGCATTCCCTGCACTGTTTCACAGTGAAGGGTTAGAAGGTCAGGTCTGTCATTATGAGTGCAACAGCATACATGACTTTGCTCAACTAATGTGAAGGTATCAGCCTCGCCACGGCAATTACCAGAGATGAAAGCTACACAAGCTATGAGCTGAACAAATGAAAATATCTACCTGTTAATATTTTCTGTTGTTTACAGCATAACAATGCATACATTATTGATACTGCAAAGTAGGTGCTGTGCATTAAACTCAGACAATAATAAAACTATTTTTCCATTAATCATCCATTTTATGTTAGGAAAATATTAGTCCATGCTTCATGCAGCGTCTAATGAAGCACTTTAAGATCGATAAGTGGATGCATTCGTGTTTACCCATGTAGAAAAGTGATGGGCCCTGGGCTGATTCATCTCCCTCTTTCTCCACTTCTCTGGTCAGGGCTGTGCGTGGGTTTGTTGCCAGCTCTGCTGTGTAGAAAAGGCTCAATTTGCCTTCAACAGAGGTGTGTTGTGGCAGCAGGTTTGATTGGTATCCTTAGGCGCCACAGCAACTGTAATATGGTCATACAGATAGTATTATAGTAAACACAACTGCTCCCCCAGGACCAATGAGCTACAGATGTTCAAAGGATGTCCTACTGAGTGAGGAGTGGGGGCAGGGACAGGGCGGGGTCACTTTTACAGGAAGGGGAGCACTTGTGGTACAGACAGACAGGCAGGTACTTGAACAACAAAGCTGATTGCACTTGAGTAAATAGTGTAATCTGGAGCTGCCAGCTGGGCTAATATTTCAAAATAAAAATATAATCTAATTCACAGAATTTGCCACCAGTAGGAGAATGCTTTTAGTCTGATGGTGCAATGGCTGTTTTCCATCTTGACCCTCCTGTAGGGCCCTGTCTGTTGGCATATATAATATGTTGAGCATGAGGGTTTGTCATGGGTCTTTGCTCCAACTAACAGTTATCTTCATTACCGATTCAGTTGTCATTCCTGCCAGAAAATAGAGAGGAAGAGGCCAGCAGTCCAAACCCCCAAAGATGTATAATTTATGTTATAACAGACAGTACAAGACTGTTCTATCATTTCTACTTGATAAACAACTTAATTGATTAAGAGCTTTAACAATTAGCTGATTTAATCCATTGACCAAAAATGAATCACTATCAGCTTTGATAATCAATAATTAATTTCAGTCATTTTTCAAGCTAAAATAACATCTAGTCTCTCGTTGAAGCTTCTCAAATTATGATTTGCTGCATTTCTTTCTTTTATATCACAGGAAAATCAATATCTGGGGACTGTTGTTGAGACAAAACAAGACATGTGAAGACATCACCTTGGGCTCTGAGAAATTTTGATGGTCATTTGTTCACTAAAAGACCAAACGATTACTCGAGCAATAAAAGCAAATATAAATAAAAATAAATATAATAAAAAACATTTTTCGATTAATCAATTATGAAAATGACAAAGGTTTGTAATGGGTCTTAATTTCACTGCAAAAGCATCTGTTGATTATCTTTTTTCAGTTACATTTCTAATCTTTTAGTTTATAAAAGTTTATAATAAAAACTCTAAATGTTTTTTGTCTGACAAACAGCCCAGAGATATTCAATTAAGCATTATGTTTGACATTATTGCTTGATGAATGAGATTTACAGTGCGTTGATTATCAAAATCGTTGACTCTTTCAATTAATTGACTAATTGTTCGATCGCCTGTCTGTTTCGTCTCTCCTTCGATGTTGATATGATGTTAGTGCTGAGGACCCTTTAGGCTAATAATGAAATTGATTACAAATGATGTTCAATTTATAATCCAGTGAACATACGCTTACGCTACCAGTCCTGCTCTAGTTGGCTCATTTGCTTCAGGCAGGTGAGGCTGGCAGGTTTATGGGCTATGTGCAAAAGAACTGATCCCTCATGTCTGATGTGATACATCTTTGAGAGACCTGGTGAAATGACGAACACTTTGATGTCAAGAAGGTTGTTTTGAATGTGTCAGGAATATTTTAAAGCTGCCTATTAACACATTTGGCTGAGGGGGGGAGGTGAATATGTTATATGCATCAAGATTCATTTCTTGCACTTAGATGTATGGATCTTTACTCAAACTCTTCAGTAATTCAAAGGGCACTATGTTCATTAGTGAAAAGCATTACCCACTGTTAGGGGCTCCATCTGGAGTATCACACCATCTGCTGCACCTCTTTAACCCATACATTTATTTTATTAGACTGTGAACATTTATTATATAATCAGTGTGACTGCATTTTTAAACCTTAATTGGGTAGATTATACTTCCTTGTGGTTTCTGGAGAATAGGGGTCTGTGATTTTAATTACATAGGCTAAAAAAAGAGTTTGCAAACAGCAAGTCTCTGAACCCCTGAGAAAGAGTGTATTTATCTTCACCTCATAATGTCAAACAACAAAAAACTCCATGGAACCATGTGATAAGATACCTGTTATTTAGGCTCTGCTGAACTCAGATGCATACAACCGAAATGTTGTGAGTCTAGTTGGATACACTGAAATCCCAAGAATACATGCTACAAACATGAATCAGAGCTGCAGGCGATTTCAGGACATGCATGCCCTTTGTGCACACACCACGGTGTAAATCTGATCACCTGTGTTATTCTGTGCTGCTGAAACATCGCTGAACACTTGCCAAGACCTGCCAAAGATAAAACATCCTTGGATTTAACATTTACCTCAGCTTTAGCCCCCCCCCCTCCCCGCCTCTTAGACTCCCAACTCTTAGAAGTGTTTCAGAAACTGCAAGATTAAGTAAGTTAAATTCAAAGCCTCTGTGATTAGAAGCTGAGTCGTTGCATTTGGATGCAAGCTCTTCATTAGGCATGGTCAATCAGGACATATTCAGTGACGCTGTGGGATCCTTCAGTACAATAATGCTTGAAGGCTCCTTGGCATATGAGAAAGTTATCAGATTTAAATTACTCAGAAATAATTAAGAGTTAGCCTCTCAATTCTGTTCCCCAGCCTTGCTTTCATCTGCACAAAAGCAACATTTGAAATAAGCAAATGTAATAGGCATCCTTTCTTTGGTAATTTTGTTGAGTATTGAATGATAGTTCACAGTCTGTGTATATATTAACAGAAATATACAGTATAAACCTGATTCTTTTACAATTGAAGGTTATTGGCCTGTTAAACCTTATAGACGGCCTTAAGAGAAAGTTAACTCAGAAAGGTGTTGTACGATCATTTGCACATGTCACAACCCTAATTTAAAATGAGCTTTATCTGTGCAGCAGAGGAATTCAAGCTGCAAGGCCAGTTTTTCATTTTAAATAGTTTGAAATTATTTGATAATCCCATTTGACCCAGAAAATAGTGATTTGCTTGCAGGCCATATCTATTTGGGGGGGGGTTCATGCCTCCAACTGTGTCATTGGAGGTACGGACATCCATTAGCTTCCAACAGACTCTGCTACTGACAGGAATTAAAAAAATCTATCTTGTTCATTTGTAACCAAGAGACTTGGGTGAGGTAATGTCATCTCTTCCAGAAACCCTAAGAATGAAGTCATTGCTAAAATGTTAGGCACTAAGTTGCTTTAGGAAGGGTTAATGGGTAAGTAGGAAGTGGTGCGGCGGTGCTTTGTTAATGGCCTAATATTGCCTTTAATGGCATGTTGTTAATGGGAGTTCTTGGTGGATTATTAGAGTTAGGACTGTGATCTGCCCCAAGTCTACCCACAGGCATCTCACAACCACTTCTCCCTTCGGGTCCCGTAGCCTGCGCCCCTCAAATACATAATTCATGACATAATGGACGTGTTTTCTGAGTGCACTTATCACTCCAGCAGGCTGCTGTCTTAAGAGTAGTCCCTGCACCCATGTGGCTCGTCGGCTGACACAATTTATGACATTTTTTAAGAGGGTTTTACGGAAGCCTGTGTGGTCGAGTGCATAAGGGGAGCATTTCAGAGACTAATGATCATGCCACAAGATCAATTTCTGGGAAACCTTATGGCAAGTCATTTAGTGTGATTATCACCCTTCCTGCTTTTATCGTTCCTATCTGTCTTGCACAGAGAAAAATGTAACTGTAATTGACTCTGATACCTCCAATAATGTGGCGAGGCATATACAAAATATTAGATTTTTTTTCACAGATATTCTACGTAAAAAGGTTTGTTTTCCTTCTTAATTAGTATACATCTTAGTATATAGTTATGTATGTTAGCCTTATAGTAACATTTATTTGTGCTTCCATTGATTCCAAAACAAACAAAACCACCCCCCCCCCCAGATATTAGTTTTCTTATAGTGCTTTTCTAAATCTTAGCGGGAAGATTTAAGCAAAATCAAAGCCAAATTGTCTGCTTTGATTGTGCTGTCAGCATCTTTAGAGTGAGAGAGTAATTTAAAGGAACTTGAACATCACTTATTAAAAACACTTGACAATGGTTCCCTTTTAGAATCTCATTTTAAACTCACTTGCTAATCAAAGGGAAAAATGCAAGAGGTTCTTGAATTTTTTTCCGTATTCTGTAAATCCTTATGTTATGTCTCTTGCTATCCAGCTTCAAAGTTTGAATGTTACTCAATTAATGATGATCCAGAAAGATTCAGATTGCACAGATATTGTGCATACTGCTGGACGTATGAGAGGAAAATTGTGGTGGAATGAGAATGGGATGTGGTTCTTGTGGTTCTTGCAGTCTACCTTGACAGTCAGAGGTGTATTTTGTTGTTTGGCACTGTGTTTTTGTCATTACCTTGAATAACAGGTCAAACGTAGACAATGTGACATGTTGAGGTATTTCCACTGTAGCCTGATTGAAATTTAATGGAAAACTTTACTATCTACAACATCAACAGGATATATCAATGCTGGATGCCAGTCCTGCAGAATCACTTACTTTCCTCATTACTTAAACAGAGTGAAAACCAATGTAGACAATAAAACGATAAGTTACCCTGACAGTGTCCTTAATGGACCAGAATGCAATGCGGTCACAAAACATCCTGTGTCTTGAGCTGCTGAGCAGGACTCACTTCTTCCTTTGGGCTTATCATTCTACTGCACACGCTATTATTCTCTTCACCTACATGAGGAACCCACAGTGGATACAAAGTGCTTGCACCTGTTCTCTGAAGATTGTCAACAGGTTTTCTGGGAATTGTTGGAAATCACAGAAACAGAAGCAAAAAAGGTATAACACATGTGCATATGTGCACTCTTAAATGAACTAGGTAGGTAGAAGAAAGCAAATAAAGAAAATATCTGAAAGTTTAGTTTCAATTTTTTTTTCAAATATGTTCCAACTAAGCCCCACCCACTTCAAATCAGTGAGAAAGACTTAGAGAAAAACACATACAGAAATCTCTCATATGAATTAACCAAAACTCATCCAACTTGGTCAGAAGGGATTGTTTTCATGTAAGACCCCATAAGCCATAGTAAGACGCTGATTAAAAAATGTTTTTGTGGGGGGCCTTTGAATGCTGCATTGAACATGACAGATTATCATATGAAAGTTTTTTCTTTTACCAGTGGTTCTTTAGGGTACCAGCCATTAATTACACAAGTTGCTTGAAACACCTTAGGGCAAAATAAATCTTTTTTCCCGCTCCTTGAGCCCTCCTCTCTTTCTTTGTCCTCTTGTCTCATTCACTGATGAGAGGCGGAAGCAGCAACCTGATCCCTCAGCAGCAGGTCTGCACAGGTACTGAGCACTCCTCAGGACAAGTCTGAAACCAGAGAAAATGGAGCCAGCCATTTCAGTCACAAGGCAACAATGGGACCCCGACATGTGGGACCGCAGGCAATGCATTAGCCCTGTTCCCGCCTGCTGTCATCTGTAGGTGTCTGTCTGTTGACCACACATGATGCAGCAAATGAACATTGTTTTCTTTGCCAGAGGGGGAGAGAGCTACCTATATGTCTCTCCAGAAAATTTGCACTGGAAATTGCATTTTATATCCAGTGAGAGGGGAGTGTAAAGAAGGTTAGACTATTCATTGCTCAGGTACATTGAAGTATAAAGATGCATGAAGAGCTCTGATGAGGGTTATTTTTGTGATCTTTACTCCTCTGTGCCTTTGCATTCTTATTTTTTGTAAAACCTCTTACATGCACATTAAAGTGTTTGCTTTATTTTCCTGAATAACATGCAGTATTATTTTGTGATTGGGTATTTTGTTTGCCAAGCATGAACATCATTGTTAGTTTGGTTGCACAGTGATCTAAAAATGTGTCCATGCTGCTGGGGTGAAGGAGGGGAGCTTAATAGACTCAGACTAATAATACTGTGTGTTGAATACTCTACATAATTCTCCATTTGCTGTCCATCCTCCTCCTCAGCAGAACGCAGGCTTGTTTTGCCCTGAGGTGACAAGCATTGCTGTGCTCAGCGCAGGCTGTGAAAATGTTTACTTTTATTTTACTCTTAAGGTTATCCTGTTTTTGACAAAAAAACTCCTTTTATAGAGCTGATTAGCAGATTAATTGATCAGTGCATCAACAGGAAATGTGTAATTGTTCTGATAATCAAACAATAATTTAAGTAATTTTCAAGAAAAAAATATCCAGCTTTTGCAATGTGACAATGTGCTGCTTATCTCTGTTCTATATATTGTAAACAATATATTTGGGTTTTGGACTTTTGGTCAGTCTGATTTTAGTCGTTGTCATTAATTCAGTTTTTTTCCTAAATAATTAAACGATTAAAAGAGAAAATAATCTAATATTTTGTAGTTGAAGCCCTAGTCAAAAATCGCCAAGGACGATGCATTGAATTCTGTGTTTGATGCAAATGGTAAATGGACAGTACTGTAGCACCTTTCTACTCTTCGAACCACTCAAACCACTTCATACTACATGTCAGGGTTAGTCACAGTCACCATCTTCACACACATTTATACACTGTTGGTAGAGGCCCCCATGTAAGGTACCAACTGCTCATCAGAAAGAAACTAATCATTCACATGTACAGCTTTCGGAAACAATTTATGGTTCAGTATCTTGCCCACTTCAATGTGTGGGGATTGATACACCAATCTTCCTCTAAGCCATAGCTTAACAAGGCCTGTAGAGTTTTCTCATTAATACATATTATTAATCACTGCCTGGATCAACCGTAATGTCTATAAAATGTCATAAAAACATCTGGAGTTTAAGTTGACATATTCACAGTGTTCTGTCTGAACAACACCGGAACCCAAAGATATCCAGTTTACAACCATATAAACAAAGAAAAGCAGTAAATATCAATTGACTAATCGTTTCAGCTCTAAAGTAGATGCTGAATATCCAGTCTAAGATAATATTTTATCGTGCATAATAACTGAACAAGTTTTCACTTATCTGAATGTTAGAAGTGGATGAAGCCATTCAAAGCCATTCAAGAGGACACCAGCCTTGAAAGAGATTACCTATATCTGCACAGAGAACATCATATAAGTTGGAAAATAAATTGGTCTGCCATTCTTGAGACTAATTTCCCATTCACATATTTTTTCATTGCATGACTGTGCATCAGTGCAACATTATATTAATGTCAGAAAATATCACGCACTCTTTTGAGTCATAAAACTAATAAATGTGGTAGACTTTGGACAACATTTCTTATGGAACTTGTAGATAAGACTCCATTGAGAGTGGATCACTTATTAAAAACAAAAAAAGACTAGACAGACCTAGTTTAGCTGGACGACAGAAAGAGGCTGTGGGGGGAACATTGTCAGAAAATGAAACCTTTGTCCCAAGTCGGTCTGGTCATAAATGGACCTTCTCAGATTGGTTCTCTTTGAAAGACCTTTACACAGTTCTGAAGGTCAAAGAGATACAGGGCAACATCTTCAGGGTGTTGGGCAGCTCTCTGTGCCCTGTAACAGATGGCGTAGCATAAAATAAGGCTTGGGAAATGGCTTGACATCCACACGTCAGAGCAGTTCATTTTAGATAATGTGGCTTTTGTACTTTGTGAAGTACTTGAGCAAACTCATGTCTGCTGCTTATTTCTGCAACATACAGGCGTTTAGGCAGCTTATCCACTTGGACATCAGAGCTGAAATGATTTTCAGAAATTATTCATTGACTGCCTTGATAATTGATAAATATTTTCAGTTATTTAACAAGCAGAAATACTAAAATTGCTCTGGTTGCAACTTCTCTAATGTGATGATTTCCTGTTTTTTTAGTCATATATGATAGAACTGAATGTCTTTGATTTTCATCTGTTTTATTTCTTAAAACAGGGAGACTGAATATGTCATATGGCCATTTTTCACTATTTTCTGGCTTTTCATTGACAGAACAGTTAATTGATTATGATCAACAGATTTATGAATAATGAAAATAATTGTTAGTTGCAGCTTGGCAATTTTTTATTTTGACCTGATGGTGGTACTAGTTTAAAAATGTAGGGGAACACCAAAGTGATCATTCTGAGGGGGGCATGAATATCTGTATCAAATTTATTCGCAATCCGTCCCACAGTTTTTATATTAGTTGATATTGCAATCAGGACAAAATTTGGCGGACCGACCAATTGTCTGACCGACAGATTTTGCCATCACAAGAGCCATGCCGCTAGCATAGCAAAAGTTTGCAGCCCTCCCATCCCATAAAAGCAACATACCGAACAGAACATACAGGATACATACTATTTGTTGTCCGTGCTTCCATATTACACTTTCCAAAAATGAGTCATTCAGCTATGGACATTTTTGCCAACCAGCTCTCTAAAAAATACAAGCTGATGCCCTTAGTTTTTATGCTATAAAGACACTGACAGGCAATTACAGTAGGCAGGAAAAACCAAAATTATAGAGCGCACAATGTTGACGTTTGGAATGGTGCTTCCATGGTTCAGCCTGCAACAAAAAGAGAAGCAGTGTGAAAGGGATGTTGTGCAAGTGTGCTGTCAGTTATCCATCAGTGACATGATTACACCCCTTTCCTTGAGAGAGACAGACAGAGATAGTGAGGATGTAGGATGTTAAAAATCCCTCTTCAGTTTCTGGTCTGGAACACTTCCTCAGCATGAACTGATACTGTAACAGAATTCAAATACAGTCATATGCTTGTCAGGGTAAAGTATGAGCTTAGGGTGAAAGAGCTGACAAAACAGGAGCCTATAGAGCTCATATATCACCAAATTGCTACAAGGATGCTTTGGGGACGCTGGTGCTAGATGGAGCAATTTTCAGAAACCTGCCCACACCTTTCCATATGACAGCAGGCGCTTTATTTTTCTTGACAGCATGTAATGACAGAGCGTATTAAATCACTTATCTCTTCTCATTTCAGTTACCTGATATGGATAATCAAAATTCAGTACTTGTTAAATTATTAAAGAAAAGACAAGGATGAGAAGCAGAATGTCACAGAAGGTTAAGTTTTCTTTGATTTCTCGCTCCTTAGGCAAGCACTGTTCACTATAAGAATCTAGCCTTTCCTCAAGTATTATTGATCTAGTCGAAGTGGTTCTGTCTGCCCTCCTCACAGCTGAACCGCTTCTGAAGCGAGGCTATTTGCCATCAAGTCTTTGTGGACATGCGCCATGGGATCTCCATTCACTGCACAATCCTCATTTTCAGCACTTAATAAGTTTGGGCTTCCATGTTGATGCTGCGGCTGAAAGACGTGTGCGCAACTCACACACACACACACACACACACACACACACACACACACAAATAGGCATAAGGTAGCAAAACAGGAATATAGAGACTAGTGTGGGGATGTAGCTGATTTCCCTGGTGAGCTTATATCTGAGCTGCCGTCACCTGTCTCTTCTCTGGGATAGAGGAGCCTTAATCAGGAACATGAAAGTGTCTCCTGCGGTGCTGCCTCCTGTCTGTGTCACTCGCCTGTCTATTACTTGATTTACCATTGCCTGGGTATTAGTTATTTTATTTTGCGTCCAGTATGAGAACTCTTGCTTTTATATAAGTCTAGAGAAATCCACATCAAAACTTGCATGCCAAGTTATTTTGGGTGAAGACACAGATCTACGTAGCACCTTGGAATATAGTCTCATTTAACTCAGATCTTCTATTTGCTGCCAAGGAGAGCTCTTTATTATGTGATTATGTGATTGGTGTTGACATAAAGTTTTTACATAGTACTGTCCCTCACAAATCTCAAGAAAGTCTACTTATATTTATGTTGGTGGCAGTTTATCATTTCTGTTGCAAAACCTAGCCTAGTGGGATCCCAAAAAATAAGGACTTTGAAGCAAAAAACACAAGGGATAAACTTTCTGGTGCCACATTTCATTTCCCCCTCATTGTTTTACATTTAGATACGATAAATATTTTTGTGTGCATTGAAAGGTCTTTTTGTGGAGAGAGTCATTTATATATAAATCCCAAAATACATTTGTGAATCCTTCTGTATGCATTCATTAATTTTGAGACTGATCTGACTCCAAAGAAGTCATACTTTTTACCTTCTTTTGTTGCGAGGGATTACCTTATCTCAGCAAGCAGTGGGAGCTTTGTCTTCTGTAACTCTACATGTGTGATTAGTTCTCATTGTGTAAAAGTGTAATCTGCACAGATAAAGCCTTTTCCTTAATACAGACTCTTTTTAAAGTTCTCAGAGAGCCTGAACATAGAGATATTTGAATATTCAAAAAAACACCTATTTGAATTTGAAATGTAAGGAGTCTATTATACAGGAAGTGTGATAACCTTTCCAACAGTGCAGTGCTTGCAATGTAACCTGAATATAACTGACTTATAGTTAACAATTGTAAGATTCGGCAGAGCAAGTTGAGCGGCATTTTCTCTTGAGAGTCTCAATACTAGGAAAACATATGTGGACTTGGTTGCCAACTAGATTCTGAAAAACTATATTCTGAAATAGCACTTTCCTCGACCAACACACCCAGGTGGAGCACATAATCTACCCACTGACAGATTATTTTTGGAACCCTAAATAAATATAGCAGGAAATCATCAGATTTGACAGATATGCACATATTCCCATGTCCTGCACCGAGATTTCATTAAACGCCTCTTCTTAATGAATTCACAATGTCTCCATTTTCCTTTTTTCCGCCCAGCATGTGCAATCTTCTCTGCCTTGACCAGAAACCTGCACGTTGAGCTGAAGCCCGTTCAAGCATGAGAGTCAGTTTCATTACATTTACATCAGAAAAACAAAACAAGGGAGTGTGGGATGGCTACATGAGCGTGCTGTGTTCGCACCAGCAATCTGCATTACCATTTCAGGTGGATTGGACTGATGTCCACCAGGTTGCCACAATCTGAATGTGAAATGCAGGCAGAAATTTACAGTCCAGCAAACTGCCCACTTACTGCATGTAGTCTTAGTTGGAGCATGCAGTGTGTTTGCATTTCAGTTCAGCACAGAAAAGAACTATGCATGATTGTTCATGAATAAAGGAATGCAGAACATGTGCAATTCATAGCTAAAATACACAGGGGACATTTTGACTAAGCAAAGTCACTTATTAAGATTGATCAATGCATGACTTCACTCTAAATACTTGAATACTGTGAAAGGACAGATTTTCGGTGTTGAAAATTACAATAAGAGGAATCAGTGCAGGGAGTAATTTTAATTGTGCTGTAGTTGACAAGTGACAGAGCTTATCCTTGTGTTTTGGTGAAGAATTCCCAGTAAAACTGTCAGCGGTTGAAATGTGTTGAGGTTTGTTTTGTCCCGTGCTGTCACTAATAAATGTCACCAAGCCTTATTTAAATGCAGGGATTGTATCTATGTGGGTGAAGGGCTGTGGTATCTGTGTTTCTCAAATAGTTTTTATTGGGTGGCTTAGACTGCTTTGATGCTCACATTTATAAGCAGCTCCGCCTTCATGGATAGAGCTCAAAGCACTTATTATAGTCAACACCACACATATACCTCCTACATTTTTAAATCCCTTCTCTGTGTTATTTTGTTTCCTGTCTCTGTGTTGGTAATTCCTAATGTTTTTGCCTCCGTCAATTTAACTAATTCTATACAGATGTCATAGTGAATTAGGAAACCTACTAAAAATGGTATTTAGTTCAGTCTTCCATTTTTCCTGCTTGAAGGAATTAAAAAACATATTAAAAAATTGAAATTTGCATGCAATTTGAAATACACCTTTTCGCTTTTTTGCCCAGCATGAAAACATCAGGACCACACACATATGTCTATTAAATGCATAGCTACAGCCAGGAGGTTCTTAGCTTACCTAAGCACAAAGGCTGAAAACGGGTGAGCAACTAGTCTGGCTATGGACCCTGTTAACTTGTTGTTTTTACAATTCAGGTTTGTACAGTTTAAACAAACAAGGTATAACATGCTAATTAGTGAGCTTTAAAATGTTTGGCAGGTGAATTTTGTCACCTTTAGAAAGAGCCAGACTTAGTTGTTTCCAGCCTTTAAGCTAGGATGAGCTAACCGGCTGCTTGCTGTAGCTTTATATTTAACAAACACACCAGTGGTATCGATCTTCTGGTCCTACTCTCCGCAAGAGAAAAAAGCGTATTTCCCAAATGTCAAACTACTGAGACAGTAGTAGCCACATGGCAGGGCAGTCATATCAGTAAAAGGAAGGGCAGAGAACAACAAAAAAAGTGTAGCAGAGGTATATGAGGCAGAACATGCCCTGTTTAAAAGTACATTATGGTCTGTTGTTTGTCATCTGCTTGCTGCAGTGGCTTTACTGACAGGCTTAACTGGTTATTCAGCATCTGACTCGATGTTGTTTCAGACGGTTGATAAAGATGAGTGACAAGTGTTGGAACGTGAACTAGTTCAGCTGAATGTCAGGAGCACAGCTATGACACCAGACTGTGTTGACTTGATACAAACTGGAGTGTAGCTTCTGTAAAGTAATGCATTACAAGAGCACAACCATGTTATGAACTTGTTTAATTGTCTTGGTGGAAAAATGACACTTGACCATAGAGGGATTAACATGTGGAAAACAAAACAGACCAAAAGAAGCAGACATTTGTGGAACTACAAACTTGCCCGCTCATCCTGACATCACAAGCAACTGTGCAAATATTCTTTCAGGGTCACAGTTGTTACTCTTTCCTGAAGTAGACAATGGTAACCATAGTAAAAGTATTTACTTTCATTCAAATGGGATTCAAATGAGTATCACGCACAAAGCAAATTAACCGCCCATCTTTCCTCCACTCTGAGGAAACCTTTAAAAGTCTGGTGAGTTAGGAGGGAAAGAGAGAATACAACTTTTTTTGCAGTTTTTTTACAGTTTTTTTTTTGGGTGCATGAATATAATCAGACAATTTCAGGGTTGAACGCACACAGAATATTGAGCATCTTTATTGTTTTGTGCTTTTCCTGTAAATACACGAACATTGTTTGTCACATATTCAACAGATAGAAACTGGTAGGCCGCTGCTTTGTTCTCTCACACTTTACTGAACTGCTGATGAGCTGTTTTGGATTTTAGCTGTCAGATTTTCATTTCCACACACCCGCTCGTGCGTTTACCTTAGCCTGAACTCAGAGAGGTCTGAAATGTGAATTTGAATACCAAAAAAAACCCTGCAACACCTCATTTTCAGTCGGGCCATGGCAGCCTCTTCTTCCCTGCAGCCCTCTGGCTCTAACCCCTCATCTCAGCCCATTGAGACACTTCTGCTGGCACCCTCCTCCCATCCCCCTCTCAAGCACTTTGTCTCCATGGCAATGTTTTGAATGAAATTTAGGGCAGGAAAGGTGGAGGTTTTTTTTTTACCAAGGGAGCTGTAAAATTAGCAGACCTCTATAGAAACTGCTGTGCTTAGTGTATTTAGGCAGACACTAAGTGGTATTGATAAATGTCATTCAAATATGTACAGAAAGGAGGGTCTTTTAAGCATTCAGAATAATAACAGTTTTCAATTTTCAGTCTAAAAATGTCATGCTGTGTTAGAACTGACCAGATTAGCCCCTCTGAAAAGTAATTGAAAAATGTGTCTCTTCTTTTCTCTTTCACAGTCTGCGGTTTGGAGACTGTTATCGGCCTGTATGGGGAAACACTCGAGATCCCATGCAACAAGGGAGACATAAAAGCAAACGACGTCCTGATCACTAAATGGAAATATGTAAGTCACAGTGGAGGTCAATGGATTCACAATGATGATGCCCGTCTGACACCCACTTTTCATGTCTGAACCACGCCCAGTCTGAGTGCATATGCTGTGCATTAGACCATGCATCTGTCCCTCCATATGACACTGCATGAACAGAGGGGGGTGGAACAACACTGTGCTTTTATTTGAACTGGAAGCCAATGCCATATGTGAGAGGTATATAAGACATGCACTCTACTCTGCTCTCCAGAACAAAGGAGAGGGACTTCCAGGGGACCTGTTGGTCAAGCAAAAAAACCAGAATGTCTCAATCACTGCCCCTGAAGAATACAAAGGCCGCGTGAGCCTGGCTGCAAACTTGAGTCTGCTACTTTCGGCGGCCAAACTGACCGACCAGCGGACCTTCACCTGCATGGTGGTGGCTGGTGCAGACATCGCAGAATACCCAGTTAATGTGGTGATCTACAGTAAGTACACGCTGGAAAAAGTTTAAAATTATATTACTATTTTGGATTGATATAGTTTAAACACTAAAATGACTGACATGCGCAACATGAAGCTCTCTCTCAAACCACATACAATAACACCCTGTTCATTAACACATTTTTTATGTATTGCAGAGGCACCAGCAGGCCTGAAGATTTCTAACAAAGCAGAGAACCTAGAGATTGGCAAACCTACGAAGGTTGGTTTTTAATGATAAACATTGCTTATACCTACATTATTTTAAGCAGTAAACTGTCATGGGAAATCCCTCACTTGAGCCAAGTTATCTTGAGGCATAGCAGAGACCATGTTACTACAGTAATGAGTTCTTTGAAGTGATTCTCATGAATTAGTAAAGAGCAGAATCCCCCCCACCGCAATTAAAACACCCAAAGGATCTGAGGGGCTTTAGAAATGCTTTGGGCATTTCATGGTCTATTACGCAGAAAACTACTCAGTCCTCAAATACTGGGGCTAAAACGGCTAAAATGGTATATATATTTTTGTCAGTGGAGGTTTTTGCCATTTTTCTCAAGTTTTTAAATTTTTGTTTCACAGCTTGGAACATGTGTTGCGCAAGAGGCCAATCCAGCTGCAAATATCACATGGTTAAAGAACAATAAACCTCTAGTGGATAATGGGAAAGGTCTGTATTCTTCTTCATCCTGTTGAATAATTTTAAATGCAAAACAGCTCTTTAAAGTGGTTCTGACATTAATAACATTACATACACTATTCTCTTTTTTGACTGGGGCCCATTACTGTAAATTAGTCTTCAGTGATGAATTGAGCTTCACTCGCTGACAGTGTGAATGCAGTGCTTTGGTCATTACACCATTGTTTTTCTTGAAGTTTTCAGACATTATTGTTTGTTTTCTGTCCAGGGATTTCCATCCACGCCTCTGTGCAGGTAGACCCCAATACTGGCCTTTCGACTACTTCCTCCATACTGGAGTACTCGGCCGAGAAAGAAGACACGGACGCCCAGTTCACGTGCAGCACCCAGCACACTGTGGGCTCAAAGCTGGTGTCTCCTCCAGTGACATTCAGCATCACCTGTGAGTCACCGAACCCAGCTAACAACTTACAGTGGATACACATTCCACTTTGTAAACTGCACCAACAGCTCTCTGCAGGCGAGCTGTTGTCAAAGAAACATTTGCACAAAATAAAAGACTCAAATGTTGGTTGATGTTTTTTTTCAGTATCGTCATCGCCACAAGCTATGAAAAGTTAATGCTTATCCGATACAATTTTTGTGTCCCAGTTGTATCATCATTTTTTTTCTTCGTCTTTTCAGGATATTTCAAAAACCTGCTGTCAGACTTCTATAATATTTAATATAAAGTTAGGTCATGTGCCTAGGAGGAAGTGGTTAGTTTTTGTTACAGATAAGGATCCAGCTGTGGATCCACACATTTCCCACAGATGGATTTCTTAAAGGATTAGCTTGACATTTTAAGAAAGATATATACCACTGTCATGCCACTGTCTAGCCAACAGCTAGTTAGCTTAGCTTAGCAAAAAGATGATCATTGTACGGATGAAATGGACAAGATGTAAAGTTTAAATTGGTGAGCTTTAGAGGTACAGATTTCGGTTTTTACCTTTGCTCAGAGACAGGCTAGCTGCAACCCCTTGTTCACTGTCTCCTTAAGTAGCTTTATGCCTAAGCAAGTAAGTTCTGTCTGCAATATGAAAAGTAAAACAAAAAAACAATTGCAGGGTTTCTTAACTTTCAGGAAAATTTACTCTTGCTAATGTTATGAATGCTAGTGTCCCCTAGACCTTGGGACGTAACACTAAACACAATTCTATACCAGGTGGATTTTTTAAAGAATTTTCTTATTGGTATCTGTTTTTTTTCCTTTCGTGAACATTCCAATTTTGGTTTTTACTTCTTTAATACATTTTGACAGACGTGAAACAGTGGTGCTGTCTTAAATTCTGAGCTTCAGTTATTAATGTGGGCATGTTTTTATTGACTGTAATGTGATTTTGATGTATTTTGGCGAGTAAACAGCTGACATGAATTTGAAAATCAGTCAAAGGTACCACTAGTCTGACTGTTTCTTTGAAGTCATGTTTTTTCTTCAGCATCACATACAGTGCTGGGCTTTTCAGAACTACATCACCAGCAGCTCCAGACCCACAAGCTCTCAGTGAAAACCAAGAAAAACTTTTTAAAAAGCCTCAGCAGTAGCCAGTAAAGAGACAGACTGCCGCCCAAGTTCATTAACATTTTTTTCCTTCTGTAATTCATTTGCTTCCAGCCAAGAAAGACAACAATAACAACACCTTTTAATGGTGACAGCTGAAAAATGATTTGTAGATTTTGTAACTCTGTTGTGGGATTTATACAGAACGCAGCATTAAATATTGAAGTTACCTGCTCAGCGTGGCCTTTAAAGTATAACTTATCAGTGCTGGAACACTTTCTTGCAAGAACTGCGAAGAGTTTGTCTCAGATGGAGCAGAAACATTGAGCTGTAAAATGATTGTTTGGTCGAGTGCCCCAGAATATGACTGCAATTCAGCCATCTCCTCAGCTGCATTTTGAACATAGTCATAGCCAATACTGAGGCACAAAGTTACAGCTCTCTGTAGCAAACACAGACACTGTCCGTCTCTGCAGTCACCTGTTGGGTGGGGCCTGGGGACACACGCTGCATTTGACACCCTCCGCCCTCACATATGTCCCTCTCTGACTTTCTATCTCTTATTTTGTGCACAGACTCCACCGAGAACATCGCCCTTCAGGTTATTGCTCAAGAACCTCTAGTAGAAGGAGACAATGTGACTCTGAAGTGTGTTGCAGACGGGAACCCAGCCCCTACCAGCTTTAACTTCCACCTCAAGGTACACATATTCATTGATATCTTGTCAAACACTCACAAATACTCTTGCATCTAAAACTGTATTCTGTTGTTTTTCCTCAACAAGGCATCATAAAGTAATCATCTGCCATTGTTTGATTGTATGTCTTTGAAGGGAGAGTTGATGAAAGTGGAAAACGCAGATACTTTCACCATCACAAATGTCTCGCGTAACACCACCGGTGAATACAAATGCTCTCTCATTGATAACCCCACAATGGAGGCATCCAAGGACATCACAGTCAAATGTAAGAGACCAAAACATGTATTTCTTGAAAAATAGAAATGGCTGCAATGTTCCACGTGCCAGTATCGCTGTCGGTATAATTTCCTTTTCTACCTGTAATTGTATTTTTTTATGACATTGAAAATAGTTTGCTAGAGAAAAGAAAGTCCTTATATCTCTCTTTGCCAGCCTATCTGTCTTGCTATGCTTTGTTGAGAAAAGTGTCAACCACACTGCCTCTAATAAGCTGCTTCAGCAGGGCCGTGAGCCAAATGCAGGGTTGTATAGTTAACAACAGCAATGTTTTGACCCTTCACCATCCTCTCCACTCTTTTTAGACCTAGACATCAATTTAAGCCCCTCTGGAAATATCATCAAGAATGCTGGTGAGGCCTTGGATGTAACTCTCCAGATTGATGCCTCAGGAGAATCAAAGGTCTCCTGGACAAAGGTAAAATCCAATGTTTTTATTATACAACTAATCCAACCAAAAAGAATGACACGTTTGTGCTCATGATTGACAGTGCTGATATTCTTTTCATTTAATTTAGGATAATGTTAAACTGGACAAAGTGCCCCAGTTTACCAAGGTGACTTACTCAGACTCTGGACTCTATGAGTGTGAGGTGACGGTGGGACTCCTCAGCCGAAAAGCTGCTTTTGACCTGGTTGTTGAAGGTAAAGGCTCAAAGAAAAGATTTTGGGAAATGTGCTTATTCGCTTTACTTTGTTGCTAATTGTTGATTAAATCTTATACCACTCTCCTGTCTCTATGGCAAACACAAAGCTAGAGCTTAGCGTGACTAGCCTGACTCTGTGCCAAAAAAGATCTGCCAAAAAAACCCCTAAAGCTCACAAAAGAACATGTTGTATACAAAAACTTTGTAAAACGACTCTTTGTGGTTGCATGGGGGCTAGACAGGCAACCAGCAGAGTCTCTAGTAAGTATTATCAACCACAGCTTGGTGTTTTTACACAGACAGACCTTTTTACAGAGCCAGGCTAGCTGCTTTCCTCCTGTTTCCTTTCTTTATGCTGAGATAAGCTAACCGGCAGCTGGTTGTGGCTCAATATTTACATTCACACAAGAGTGATAGGTCCATATTCTTATCCAACTCTCAGAAAGAAAGCAAATGGATCAAATGCAGCAATGACAAAATAATTTTCTCATTCAGATGTATCTGAAGAGTTACTTCCTGTTGCAGGTGCTCCAGTTATCAGACAGCTGTCCAAACAGCTCGGTGACGACGACCAACACAAAGTCTTGATTTGTGAGGCTGAAGGTTCTCCAAAGCCTGCTTTTTTATGGAGCATCAATGGCACCTCGGTATGCACACTCACACTCTTACAGAATTAGCCCTCATCATCATTACATGAAATTCTTCCAACATTAATTGTTATATTTCTGAAGGTCGTATGTATAAATTTTAAATAACCGCACATACATTTATTCATCGTGATTGCAAGCAAACATTTTATTTTTTCATGTTGACTCTGCTCTTTCTGTGCCAGCACACAAAAAAATCTTCTTATTCGTTTTGGTTTGAGGAAACATACTATAATAACAACAAATACAGTATTAATGTAATTAGAAATGTAATTTTTAAGCTTATTGCCACATAGGAACTAAAGTTGATGATAATGGATTAAAAACAGCACAGTGTAAAGTTAAAATCCTTAAGAATTCAGTCCTGGTGAATTTGGTAACCTGTGGTTACCATCAAGTGTGGTTTAAAACTGCAGCTAACACTTCTTGAGAATCTGCTTTGTCAGGAATACAACAGATGAGCATCTGTTTACAGTACAACCAAGCAAAATCATGGTTTAATAAAGAGGTTAAGCAGTTTTGAGTAATTTACTAATAGGAAAGCTGGAATATGTGATGCACCGTTTCCTGGGAATCCCGTGTGTCTAGGCAGGCAATTTGGATAGAGCATGAGAATGGTGGTCTCTGCCACTAACACTGAAAACTACCAAAGAGGTAATTGATGATTATAAATACATTGAATGGATATTGCTATAAAATGCAGATAATACATTGTATCAAAATGGATTTTGTTTTCATCGAAATCTCAAAGATTAAAACTTTAAAACTGATAACTGTATCTTTTCACTTATTGACACCCACTACTGCACTCGCTAGTTGTATTTAGTGTCGTCTGGAATAGTTGCAACCCAACAAGCTGATTTCTCAGTCGCAGATTATGGAGAGAGAGCTTCCCCTACGCACGTATTAATGTTTTCTGACACAGCTGAATTTAATGATGTATTGGTTAAATAAACAAGATGGATATCATCAGCTTCAACAAGTGACCACACATTCCATTTATCCTTCAGGTCTTCTGACCACCTAGAAGCACACTAGAGGCTGAAACCAAGTTTTCAAAAGACACATCATTCAGAAAGCTTTGAGTGTTTGTTCTTTTTCCTTTATTCACCATTCTTTTGCTGATAAATCAATAGTGGTTGTCATAGAAATTCCTGCTCTGACAAATGGTCTTCCTGTGTAAGATGGCAGCAGGTTTGTCATTGCATCTTTAGGAAAAAGCATCTAAATGTTGTCAACAAAGTAGCAAAGACATTTTGTAGATGGTTTCTATCTGCAGCCGCAGGTGAATGGAAGACAACATTTGGCTACATTTGGCAATACACTTTGTGATTAACTGTAGAGCTATTTATGTCTGGTTCATCAAACAACTTCTGTAAATACACTTGTTCATTCACTGAACGTCCAGATGCAATGAACGTTTCTTTAAGCAATGAAGACAAACCACTGAGATGCAGATGTGGTTGTTTAATAATAATGACACTGTAATGGCACTGTTCTCTTCAAAACAAACCTATGTGTAACATCAGAGATGTGACAATGTGACTAAACAGAAGCATCATCCGCTTGGACTCTGTGAGAAAACGAAACAATCCACTGTTTGCCAGTGTCTTGGTCCTGAGACAGTTCATGCTTTACTTTTTCCATTCACACTTTACTGCAGAGTGAGTGAATACTCCCTGTTATGTGCATAGCAGGTTGCACTGTTAGTAGTTTGCCCAGCTGTCACACTTTTTAACTTATCTAGTCCGAACATTTCTTGGCGGTTGAGCAAAAAAACACAGTATTTTGCACCAGACTGCTGTAAACAATTTTTTTAATGGGGCTTTTTTCCTTTTGTTTCTGTGGTGTACCTGTGTGCACACCAATAGTAGAAACACTCTGTGAAGCAGTTTGAATTACACATGAACCTGAGGGTGTGTGTAGGATGGTTACACATCTTTTCAGTCCTTTCAGTCAGTGTCTAACCTCAGAAATATCCTCAAAACCTAAACCAGTGTGTAATAATTAATCAACTCCAAAGGTGCACTCAACTCTTTCATCAGAGGACAATGCATTGTGGAGATAACAAACATTACTACATTACTCAAAGTTTATTTTTTATCTTCTCATTGCATCCTTTTGAGTCTATTCAGAGAGAATAATGTACGGCTTGAATACAGGCTCAGTAATGGGTATTTACAAAATTGCCACATCCTCTTGTATATGTAGAGGATGTGAAAAGGGTGTTGGCAGTTTGTCTTTGTGTCTGAGATTTTCCTCTGAGACTCAAGTGTCTACATCCCACAGGCACACACGCTGTGTCTTTGTCATGGAAAGGCTGCGTCACGTATCAATACAACGTTGCCCCCTAGTGGTAGAAAACACACACTTCTTACGAGCTGGGGCAGATTTCTAGATCCAACAGAGCAACGTCAGATATGTAAACACTAACATTTGTGTTTTTGTTTTTGTTCAGCTTGATGAGAGTCCCTTCATCAACGGAAAGATAATACACAAGATCACAGTTGTGCCTACTGCAAATCTGACTGTCTCTTGTACGGTGTCCAATGAGTTTGGTGTGGATACCAGATTTATAAATGTGTCATCCTGTAAGTACAACGTGGTAGTATAGTCCTCCCGTCTCTCCGTAATCTTCCTTTATGGATGTTTTCCTACTTTGCTCACTAACGCCTTCTGTCTGCATGCTGACTTTACATAATGTTTAGATGTTTAAATGAAGCTACAGTAAATTAGCAGGTATGTTTTTATTATTTACCCAGTGCATTTATTTTTTTATCTGAATTTTTAAAAAAATCACAATTTTGGGCTGACTTAGACAGTTTTGTTTTTATACTTTTTTATACTTTTGTATAATCAACCAACCAATTACATTAATCCTACATTTTAGAGAAAGACAAGCATTAAAAGAAAATGTCATGAAAAGACATTGTCAAAACATAGCATTACTAAATGCATTATTTAAAAATTTGAAGCAAAAATAAATGATGCTTTTCAGGTATTGACAGGTTTCTGTTTTGTTATATTGGTGGTTAATGATCACTGAGTGAAGGTCTAACCTTTTTACTGTCACCACGTCACTGTCAACATGTAACTGATGCATGTACTTTGTGCACACTGTACGTGCAGTGTCTTTGCTCTCTTGCTTACTCATTCCTGTGTGTTTGAGACAACATTTCACCTCTCTTTCCCCCCTCACTCAGTGTTTGTATGTTGGGATGCTGGATCTGTTTCCTCTTTGAACTACTTGCATGCATACGTACAATAGAAGTAGATTAGTAGTATTTTTTTCTAGACATCATTCTTGTTTTGTTTTTGTTTTTGTTTTGGTTGGACGTTAATTTTATTTTATATCTGATTTCAGTATTTGAGGAGGTGAGAATGGATAAACAAGGTAAGTTGTAGCAGTCTTCTTGCTTGTAGGAAACGGTGGGAGGGGGGTGAGTAAAGACTATGGGGAATCAAATGTTGCTCGCTGAAAGAAGAGATGAGATATTTACCTTTTATCATCACCTTGGATTCTACAACTGGAAAATCAATCTTTGGACAGTGTGTTTCCATTAAGAAAATAAAGATGTGAAGGAATAAGAGGAATGGAGCTACCAGCATCCTGACAAAATGTCCACATTGTCCGTAATCCCACTGACTGATGAAATCATAAACTGAGAATATATGTCATTAGCATTTAACTCAATGAGTCATGACCATGTACAGTGCGGATGTGTCCACTCATCAATGCATTTATTGCACATAATGACTTTTTTTCTTCCTTATATTCATATGCATTGAGGCCAGAGTTTCATACTGAAATATGTCTCTCAGGTCTCTGATGCTTCAATTTTCATCTTTGTTACAGACCAATCAGATGATAGCGACCGAACCAAGTTGGTGGTTGGTATCGTAGTCGGTCTCCTCGTCGCCACCGGGGTTATAGGCCTGGCATACTTGATTTACATGAAGAAATCCAAGTAAGAATTCAACATTAACCTTTCTACAAATCATACTGATTGTTGATCAGTGAGAGAATATATTTTTAATTTCAATAGCTTTCTCACTTTTAATTGTACAAACCGATATTATATTCATATAAACCTCCTCATTATATACACAACCTCCAGTTATTTCAAAAAGAACAAATCATACTTTATTATTTGATACATTCAGACAAATGATTAAAATATTATGTTCTAAATGTTATTTTATATATTTTGTGGCCAGCACAACCACTATGTATACGTATGAGAAGAAAACAGTTAAGCACACAACATGAGGCAATTTAGGTCTAGACCGTTTCTAACAACCAGACTAAAAGCTAGGGCTAACAGATGGTTAGCTTATCTCAGCACAAAGACTGGAAACAGAAGCAGACAACTAGCTAGTGAAAACTAGTTGTATCTTTACAGGGGTTTACGTGTCTAGTCAATTACTTGATTTTACTTCCTGGAGTCTGCGCTTGCTTGCCAGGAAACGTGGTAGTGATGATAAGACTCCAGGAAGTCTCTGCTTCCGGCCAAGAAAAAGTCCAGCACAACTGCCCCCCTGTAAAAACGATTACTTGAGATTTTGAGCCAAGCTCGGTGTTTCTCTATGCTTTCAGTCTATATGATAAGCTAAGGTGGTATTGATTTTCTCATCTAACTTTTGGCTATTCTTTTAATTGAATTAACAAAAAAAAACAACAATTCACCACAGTGGTTAGGTCCTGTAGGGGCACCGGGGCAGTTTTGCCTACCTGGTATCCAACCCTTTCAACACAGCTTCATACCAAACTACATTTAGTTTGTTTCATACACATGACTTTCGAGAGAAGGATATCAGCATGTTAGGTAACAATGGTTTATTCTAAACAGGCAAGGAAGCTGGAAGACTGGTGAAAAGGAGAACGGGTCTTCTGAGGAGGAGAAAAAACTGGAGGAGAAGATGGAGGAGAACAGTCAAAAAGCTGAGGTTTAAAGAAACTGCAACCACCCTTCAGGAGTGTGAAAGGTAGAAAACAAAACATTTCCCTCATATGCCTAAATGAAAAATAACAAATTCATTCTTCTTTGAATAACATTGTTTTCATTCAATCTTTTCTTTCCAGTGAGAACATGGAACTTTTGCACATTTCTCTTCACCTCTGTCTTTTTTTTGTTGGGGGGGGGGGGCAAGTGTACATTGGGATAAAGATGGATTGGATTTGGTTTCAGGGAAAATTTTACTAAAAAGCATATCTAAACCCCCCGAACCCCTCATCCATTCAAAAGGAAAAAATAGAAAAAAGAATGAATACTGTATGTGATATACATAACTTGTCTGCACTACTGATAATGTGTAAATTTGTCTACTATTAGGATACATGTTTGTTAGAATGGAATTTGGGAAACTGAGAAAATGCAATCTTTTTGTTTCTGTCAGTTGATGCGAGTAAAATTACTACTAGACCAGTTGCCTTTGCTGTAAGGATGTGTAGGCCTCCATTAGTTTGTATTTGACTCTTTGGCCCTCTGAGACAAATAGCAGGAACCGAGGGACATCACCGCCATCCCTTCTTAGTTTCACGTCATCACAGACCAGACGACCTCTGCCTTCAACATCATTGTACTAAATGTGTTTATTTCTTCATTCAGGCGTAAAAACATGTTGAAATTGAGATGAATGTCCTGAAAGGGCTATGGGTATATTGGTATACCCTGCATTAGTTATAGATGGTAATATGATTTACATGTTGAATTGCAGGAAGTAGGAGATGTGCCACAGAGTTCTTTGGTTGTTACATGTTATGTTTTTTTTGTTCTTTAATTGTGTGTACCTCTTTGCAAAGTAACCAGGAGATGAAAATGACAGAAACTCATTTTGCCTGTCTCTTTTTCAAATGTACTGTACATTCAGCATAACCACTTTATAACACAAGCAGGTAGATTATTGAGGGAATGTATAGCATAACTCATTTTACTGGCTTTAGTTTGGCTGCACAGATTGTTTTACATAGTCATTGTTTCTTTTCCCAAGAAAAAAATCCTTGTGCCTGTAGATTTTTTTAGCTTACCTGTCAAGGCTGTAAGTGAATACTCAATGTGTGCTCCATCAGTGGTAAGATTGTTTATTCTGTAGCTATGGCATCATTTTAGTAATGGAGCACCCAGAGAGGACACGATGTTTGTGTCAAAGTAGCCGTTGTATGTTTGCCTTCTTTTGAAAATCTACCTGTAATTGCTTCATTTTGTGATGTGCACTAGGGTTCATGTTTTCATGTCAGATTTGTGTAGAATACGATGGAATACGTGCAGCTGTACATATCACAATTTTGGCCCGTCAACGGCATTTACTAAATTGGAAAATGTATCAAGACCGGGATGTAATTGTGAAGTGTGTGTGGTTTTAATTTTCTTTTTGCTATTTATATTGTACAAGATAAAAATGTCCTGGTAGACTAATTCAATAATTGTCACATAATTCATGACTTGGATTCAAAACTTTGATAAATAAATTGCTTGCAAACTTTACAAAATATTTAATGAAATTTGAGTCATCAGTAGGTTGCTCAGCATCTGGTTGAATATAGATTCAGCATGTGATCATTGCAGACCTCCTAGCTGCTATTTGTTGCCTACCTTGTTTAAAATCATCAAATTGGAAGAATGACCAAAGAAAGTAATCATTGTCATGCAAGTATTGTAAATACCTGATGTTTGTTTTTTTGTACTTTTGTTTAAAATAAAGTGTACATTTGGAAAAGTTATGCCCACTGAATATTGTGTTGTTAAAGCCTAGGTCATCTTTTGAAATAAAAAGCAACACAGTTCAAACATGTTTTTCACTGGCACACATCCAGAGAACTTCTGGGATGATAAGGTATATGATCAAAATGAATATGAAATTAGAGCAAAAATATGAAATAAAAATCAAGTATTTTAGAATTTTCCTATATTTTTGTTCATTTGTGGTAAGAACTATTTTAATAGATGCCTTTTTCTGCTATATATGTTATGTCAAATATCTCTCTGCACAAAACTGATCAGGATTTTGGATTTGACCAGTTTGTTTTTTGATTTCCAACATCAGGATGCCGCCTTCTAACAGAAATTGGTTCCTTAACAAGAAACCTGCAAGCCTGACAGTTTTAGAAACTAGATGTCAGATTTCAAGGCAGGTGTGTCAGGAAGCAGTAACCTAATCTTCTCATCCTGTTGCCAGTGTGATCGCAAACACCTGGGAAACAAATAGATGGATGGATAGGTACGAGATGTGCATAAGCCGCTTGTGATCATATCAGATTAAAACACCCATGTCAGTAACTACATTTACTCAAGTACTATATTAAAAAAAATAACACTTTGCTACAATGTAAAGTAGTGAGTGTACATCTTGTATAACAGTGTGCATTTGCTTTCCCCTCAAAATAACACACCGTACAGCCATTAATGTCTAAACAAAAAACAAAAGTGAGTACACTCCTAAGTGGGCCCAAAGTGTCAATATTTTGTGTGGCCACTATTATTTTCCAGCACTGCCTTAACCCTCTTGGGCATTGTTACGGCTGTATGTTTTTCTCTGTGCTGTGTCCATGTTCTTTTCTGTCTTCTAGTTCTGCTGCAGGAGTTCTCCAGCTAATTGCTGTACAAGGTCCACCTGGCTTTGGAAGGTGGTCCTTAAAAGCTGCTGTGCAAGTGTCAGAGGCTCCTTGATTTAGGACTGCTGATCTTGCTGCCTCTCAGCTGGGGCATTTTTGTGTTATGTTCTTGTGTTTTTGGTGTTCTTAATTTATCGTCTTGTTATGTTAATAAATTTCCTTGATTTGGTTGTTTTAAAGGTGTTATCTGTGTTAAGTTTGGGTCAGTGTTGGGGTGTTGTTCGCCACATGTTGCCACCAAAGGGTGGGGCATAACAGGCATACAGTTAATCTGAGCTTCACAAGTTGCCACTGGAGTCCTCTTCCACTTCTCCATGATGACATCACAGAGCTGGTAGGTGTTAGAAACCTTGCGCTCCTCCAACTTCCAGACATGCTTGGCCAGTCCATCACCTTTACCCTCAGCTTCTTTAGCAAGACAGTGGTCGTCTTAGAGGTGTGTTTGGGTTCATTATCATGTTTCAATACTACCCTGCAGCCCAGTCTCAGAGGGGAGGGGATCACGCTCTGCTTCAGTATGTCACAGTACATGCTGGCATTCACAGTTCCCTCAATGAACTGTAGCTCCCCAGTGCCGGCAGCACTCATGCAGCACCAGAATATGACACTCCCACCACCATGCTTGACTGTAGGCAAGACACACTTGTATTTGTACTTCTACCCTAGTTGTCGCCACACACACTTGACAGCATCTGAACAAAATAAGTTTATTGTGGTCTCATCAGACCACAGGCCATGGTTCCAGTGATCCATGTCCTTAGTCTGCTTGTCTTCAGCAAACTGTTTGCGGGCTTTCTTGTGCATCATCTTTAAGAGAGGCTTTCTTCTGGAATGACAGCCATGCAGACCAATTTGATGCCTTGACACCTTCACCCACTGCAGGCATGCTGGCAGCACTCATACGTCTGTTTCCCAAAGACAACCTCTGGATATGACGCTGAGCATGCGCACTCAACTTCTTGGTCTTGGCCACCGTGCTGCCGCTCAGTTTCAGGGTCTTGGCAATATTCTTATAGCCTTGGACATCTTTATGTAGAGCTTGGGCCCAGTCTGGACATTTTCACTTAGGGGTGTGCTCACTTTTGTTGCCAGTGGTTTAGACATTAAAGGCTCTGTGATGTGATATTTTGAGGGGACAGCAAATATACACTGTTACACAAGTTGTACATTCACTACTTTACATTGTAGGAAAGTGTCATTTCTTCAGTGTTGTCACATGAAAAGATCAAATATTTACAAAAATTTGAGGGGTGTTTTGTGAGATACTGTAGATAAATATTACAGTCAGTATGGTGGATTCTGTACAGTTAATGATTTTACTTTTGATACTTTCTTTGCTTCTGTACTTTTACTCAAGAAAAATTTTAAATGCAGTATTTCCATACTGTTCAAAACAATATCAATATTAGTGCTAGAAGACAACATTATGGAAACACAATTAAATTCACTGACATGCCCACAGCCCAAAATGGAAAAGGCCTGTGAGCACATTTATGAACAAAAAAGGTAAGAATGTTTGATCTAATTGGTTCTGTGTTTTTTTTTTACTTCAACTGGAAACATAAATTAACTTCTTCACACAATCTAAAAACACATTTACGTGTACATTTACTTGATAATTCCATGAAATGCATGGTCATTCACAGCAGGTTCAGTCCAGTCTTAGCCACTGCATATGATTGGGCATTACCTTCAACCAGCTTCTCAGTCAGTCAGTAGCTGCATCACTGTACCCAATCTCCAAAAAAGTGTACACAAAGAAATACAGGCATCACAGACATTATCATCAAATGGGCTGCAGGATACCAACCAATATAAGCTTCTGCTGCCATCCTGTGGTCAAACAATATACTGTAACGGGCAGCATCAGTATCAAGGAAAAATCTGTTGCAGTAGGCGTAATTTTTTTTCTCCTGGGAACAGACACTGTACTCACATCTCAGCATATATGATACACACAGTGGACTTTTTTTTAACTGAAATGTGAGGGTATATCTAATTGAAGATCGGAGCTTCTGACCGCTGATGAGCGTTGCAGACATCTAGAGCTGTTATTTTGAAAACACTGAGGTTCAGGGAGGCATCACCATTGTTGGAACTCAAACCAACATGGTACCATGTATATTGTTAACAGGCTTATTTATGATTATTATGATCACTCATTTTAAACATGTGGCTGACATATAAAGTCACTGGTGTAGAAACAACTAGAACCTTTACAAACACATTTATACAGTCGATTTGTCCATTATTGAAGATTACCACACAAGAATCTCACTGGTTTTTGTTTAAATGGTCACAATCTTTCTTTTCCTCTATGTTTTGAGATACATGCGTCACAATTATAACCATAGGCTATATCATGTTCTTCAAACACAATAGCTGTCATCATTAAAAAACGTAATTACATCCATACCTTTGTGGCCTTCAATAAGTACTCTATGTCCTCTGACAGTCAAAGAAAAGATGAAAAGAATATGTGGGCCAAAGGCTTCAAGTGGATTTAGAGGAACTTGCAATGCACTACACTGAAACTATTTATTCTTATATATAGTTAGTCGTCTTCTTTTCCATGGCCGTGACAATATGATTTGTTGTAACTTTATTTTTAGGAAATATTTTGGTAGGGATTAAATCTAGGTCCTAGTCTAAAATGTCCTTTTAAACCCAAATGACAAAAACCTTTCCCAGAAGATCTTAGATCCAACTAAACCAACTTAGAACCAACTAAACCGATGTCTTCTCATTAAACCTCTAATGTGACCAAGCTTCAGAGTAAAGTTGTGTAGCAGATGAAACACAATTTAGATTAACTCAGTGAAGCCCAACAAACTCAAGTACAGCACTTGTTGACATCAGCAACTGACAAACTAATTTTGGTTTCCAAAACTGTTTTCACATGTACGAGGAAACTGCAGTGGTGATGAGCCCATATATGCAGTGTTTATACCCCCAAGTCTATTCTCCCTTCTCTCCATGTACAAATCAGTACGGTTTAGTATTGTTTTCTTTGATCGTAATCTTCTATGTGCTTACATTGTTTTGCTTGTTGAGGTGGAAGAAGTATTCAAAACCTTTTTAAAAAAAGAAGCAGCACTAATATCACCCTGTGAAAGTACTCAAGTAAAAGTACTGCAGTCAAAGCATTAAGAAAAGGCATGTATGTATTATTGTCACAATTTACTGGGATCAAAAGTACGTGATTTACTGTCATATTTGATATTTTTGGAATATATTATTGCTGCATTAATGTGTATGTTTAGTGGTGTGTTAATTTGAACTCCTTTGTATTTTGTTGTGTAGCTAAATCTAAATATGCATCATATTCTAAAACATAATCACATGTTTGTAACTTGCTGTCCTGTGAGATCCAAAGTCAGCCTTTCATGAGCTTAGAAAAACAGCTCTGTTTTCAGCTTTCTGACAATGCAGCTAATTTTCTTTAACATTTTAAGCAAAATGGGAATCCTACAATTTATCAGAAAAATTCAAAATCAAATTTGGAGATATGTGGATTTCACTGGATAGGAGAAATGCAGTAAAAAGTACAATTTCTGCCTCTGAGATGTAGTGGAATAGAAGTATAAATTAGCATAAAATGGCATTAGTTATTTTATGGCATCTGACATCCTAATCACCCTGTTTTGCAATGATATACTATAGGAAAATAGCATAGCTTACTGTTACTTATAGGGCCTCTGTATTTCTCAGAATTGCGAGTAGGATGGGTAAACTTCATCTGCTTAGTGTTTTATTTCTGTGATCTTTGACTGTGATCATGTATTTGTAACACACAGCTCCTAACCCTCCTAAGGATTACAGACAGTAAATTATTTGGTATAAAATATTACAGCTAAACTGGACCAGAATCAGAATTTTTTAGACTTGGCAGGGAGCAGAATGTTGCCATTGCCAATTTGACAACTTATTGGTATTACCGTTCAGAAACATGTCCTCTCCCCACAGTGTCACCCAGCGTCTGACTTGCACATGCAGTCTAGCCTGCCATGTTGCTGTAAACCTGCGCTCTCATTGGCTAAGACACTTCTGTGTTGTTAACCCTTTGTGACCTGGGTTACACCCTCCCCCCTTGAACACATGCACTTCCACCAGGCTGTGTAGTCACTACAGGGGTGGGCTGACCAGGAACTGAATTTGAACCACTAATCTCATTCAAAGCGTCAGTATAGGCTACAGTCAAACCTTGTAAAAGGGATTGTACAATAGAGCTTAAAGGGTTTCCTCTCTGAGGATAGTGAAATCTACTAGGTTTCTGTCTGCTTTGTGATCGTCTGAGTAAGCTTTCAGCTTCCTGATTCTCAGGAGTATCATATTGACTGTCTGGTTGTTCATTACTTGTATCTGTATTATCATTTTTGGGTTCTTTTATTTCCATCCCTGATACACTTTGGTTCTAGATCACTTTCTTCACTTATTGATTCATCAGATGTTTGACAAGGCACATCAGGAGGTGTGTTTGAGACATCTACAGAGTCCTCAGGTGCTTTAAATGGACTTGTATTTTCACGTTCTGCTGAGACATTTTCTCCATCAGGTAAGTTTCCCTGAGACAAGTGATCATCAGGAAACTCACTTTCACTTGTAATTATCTAATCTGCTTCCTCCAAAACAGCAGGATTCCGGTGAGTGGGGTTCTTCAACTGACTGATGGGTTCCAGCCCTTTGAGGGTAACCAAACCCTCAAAGGGCTAACCCTCCAGTTGGAACTGTAAGACTGTATAAACATACTTAACTGCATAAACTATTCCTTAACATATTGTAAAATAACTGTCACTTTATTTGATTATTTAGCCTATTCAAGTTAAGGACATTTAACCCACAAGATGCAAAAATATAAGCAAGGACATTTACTGTATCTGTGTTATCATAACATAGCCTACAGTAATTAATTTATCAGGTTTAGAAACCCATAATACTCCATCAATCTTTGTTATGTACTTGAAAAGCATACAACAAAAAAACTTTTACATTAACTTTTACAGAGGGGCAGAACCATTGTAAAACAAATAATTATGAGCTGCTAATAACGTGCGACAGATTGATAAAACAAACGGCTGCACACAGCCTTGCAGAGGGCATACATTCAACAGATAGTTTTATTACCTGGAAAAATGCCGACGTATATAGCCTACTCCTTCATCACTGACACTGGCTCAAAACCAGTGCTTGAAGTGGACAAAATTAGGTGCCAGAGTAAAGTGATGGAGACATTCTGATTCTGACATGTCACCAGCGTCCCCAGTGTAAATGACAACTATCTGTCAATATTTTTAAATGTCCCGCCCCATCCAGGCTGTGATTGGTCGGTTAACGACAAGTGACATTGACGAGCTTCTTTCAGCACACGGCTGCTTGAGAGGCACGGAGCTTCTCTTCTCCCTCGTCTGTCTGCGCCGACAGACTTTAGCAGACAGGCAAGGACGGGAACACGTGAGCGTCACGTAGCGCTCAGAAAACCTGATGTGGAGAGGGCAGAGGAGAGTACCGGCAGCTTGGGAGTCCCCCGGTAGGCTACTTAAGAAAATGTCCCGGTACGCCAAAGAGTAAAATGTCAAGGTGCCGGTACTGCGCACCGGGGCGTACCGGCCCACTTCAAGCAATGCTCAAAACACAAAAGACATAGGCCTAGCCTACCGGTTTATCTCCTTGAAACACAACGTGTTCACTTTCCCATCGTTCATGAAATTGCCTTCCTTCTGCATCATTTTTATTGGACATTTTGGGATCGTTTCTATACATTTCTCATCTCCACTTGTTAAAAAAGCCGTAGTTAAATGCGTGTGTGGAAAGACCGCAATCTAGTGGCAGGATGCCATCAATTCACAGGTCACAAAATTGCCATGCATTTTGGGCGATGTAGTTTATTGTTCATGAACGCTTTAAAGCGGCATTAACTTTTATTTCATGACAATCATGAATCTTTTAAGCTTTCGCAGGCCACATAAAATGACATGGCGGGCAGAGTTTGACACGTGGAGTAACACATTAGTGACTTGATAGTCCTCCCTTTCCCATTGCTAGGGTAGTCATGGATGGCAGTGAATCTAGTGAAGCTCTGACTAGGGGCTTCATGGAACCAGGGGACTAAAAGGTCATCTTCCACATCACTTCCAATCAACAGCCTCAGTTTCACTGATACCTTTTGTTTGACGTGTTTGTGGCCTACGAGCAGGTTTGGGCTGAGGAGGCTCTTCTTCAGATGTCAGTGGAAGAAAGCTACATGGGAGCAGGGGATCGCGATGTAATGTACGAGTGGGTAATACGAGTGGGACCCTCTGTTCTCTGGCCTCAAAGAATAAACTGGGAGGTCTCCTGCACAGTTGACTACAACATCAGCTTCCCACTTATCTGTAAATTTGTGTTTGCCACGTAACCGCACAAGACCCTGTCTCCAACTTCAAGACAGGAGCATGTAACTTCACATAGCTCCTTAATCAACCTGGATTTAAAATCAGGGCCTTGATCGCAGTGTAACCGCTCAGGTATGCGATAACAGACAATAAAGTTATCCCAGAAACACTTAGCAACTGTCCTCGCTTTCTGGTTGGGTGTGGGAATGGTGATCGCAAACTTGGTGAAATGGTCAGTCAGTACAAGGATATCTTTAGTGTTGCTGTTATTGGGTTTAAGTGTTGTAGTGCAGACTAACTCTAACGGTCTTGTAGTCTTTATGGTTACCAGGGGCACTGCCTTTTCAGGAGGACTTTTTCTGCGTGTACAGCATTCACGTCTTCACTTTGCTCTCGACATCTGCAGACAGCCTTGGCCAGTAAAATCTTGTTCTGACAAGATCTAGAGTTCTGTCAATGCCCATATGGCCCGTCTCATTGTGCAAATTGTGCAGCACTGATGCTCTGAGTACTTCAGGTAAAACTAATTGGTATGTAACCTGGTCTCCATCCTGTCTTTTGCGGTATAATACCTCATCATGCAGCTCAAGTGTGACACCAAAGTTGCTGGAAAAGCGGTCATCTGCAACTCCAACAAAATGACTTTCACAGATCACTCTGACAATGTCCTGATTCACCACTTCTTGGGTCTCTGTGTCAGCTAAGTGACGTTGAGTGAAGTGAGCTATGCGCTCTTGCTCTTTCTTAGACTGGGAGTCGTCAAGGAGTTCTCCATGTGGTCGTCGGAAGAGGCCATCAGCGTCCAAGTTTAGTTTGCCTGCCCGATATTGGAGTTTAAAAGAGTAGTTGATTCCCATAAAGATAGTCGTGAAATTTCTCAGTCACAGACCATTTGAGGGTGAGAAACTCCAGTTTATGGGCCGGATAACGAGACTCGCTTTGTGACAGCCCTCGACTAGCGAAAGCTATGGCCGTAAGCTATACGGCTATGGCGACTACGCAGACTATGGCTGCATAGTCTTTAATAAAACGGCGATAATAACCTGAGAAGCCCAGGAATGAGTGCAATTCTTTTAGATTTTTGGGATTTGGCCAGGTTTTTAAGGCTCTAACCTTTTCTAAATCTGTCTCAACACCATTCTCAGATACTACATGTCCAAGATAACGCACACTTGCCTGGAAAAACTTGCACTTTTCATTTGCACTTTTCAGAAGATAACTTCAGTCCATACGTACCCGCATTAACCTGCTCTCATGCTCCACTAGAGTCTTGGAAAAAATTATCAGGTCATCCAAGAAGACCAGAACTTCCTTCAAGTTCATGTCCCCTACACACTTCTTCATCAATCTCTGGAAGGTACTAGGCGCATTTGTTATGCCCTGCGGCATGCGGTTGAACTCCCAGAATCCCATTGGAGTGACAAATGCGTTCAGGAGAGCATAGGCATCCTTTATCATTTGTAGGTTGAGCTTATGATAGTCGATATGCAGAAGCGAACATCATTGTTACGTTTCCTTACAACCACAATAGGGGAGGAAAATGGAGATTCAGACTCTCTTATAACGCCTGCATCTAGCAACTCCTGTAGATGTTTTCACACTGCCCCAATATCTTGAGGTCTGGTACGATGCTTGAAGGGAGTCTCATCATGGAGTTTTATATGACGCTTCACCTTGTCTGTACATCCAAAATCCAAATCGTGGTGAGCGAAGACTTCTGGCATTTCATTCAGTGTGTTGGTGATACGCTCTTTCCACTCCAGTGGTATTGGAGAATCGCCAAAGTTAAGGCTCAAGTCTGAGTTTGTTTCTGAATCAGCTGCATTGGTCACATTGTGTGGTTTGTAATAGAATGCTGTGAAAAGTTTCAAGCTCAGTGATGACACAGGTAGGTGGGATCGTGACATCCTGTTCCGATTCATTTTAATTACCACAGGCACTTTATATGGTGAATTAGCAGGGAGGGTTATCAGGCAACTTTTCACACAAAGGCCACCGGGTAACGATGACTGGGTGGGGTGTTCTATGATGACCCATTTATCTGCAGAGGTGTCATGAATGTTGGCTGATCCCTCCAATGGTGTTGCCTGCAGGAATGACAGCTGGGGTCTTCCCTAGCATTTTGACTAAACATAAATTGCCATCTTTGTTCAGCTTTTGTCGTAGTTCAAGTGTGTTCTGTACTACCCTCTAACCGTAATGACCTGGTCGGTGGTTTCGGGTCTTTATGTCTGAGTATATTTCATATAGGACATCAAGTGTGTTTGTTCCTATCAACACTGGTGACTAGCTATCAGGGTGTACGTCTGGGACAACAAGAGCAAGGGTACCTTCTTCGATGTCAACGTCAAGAAAGGGATTATAACAGCTATCTCTATGTAACCTAGATAAAGGACTGATTGTCCGGCTGCACCTTCAACCTCTAGAATATCATTAAGTGGTTTGATGTCTTGACCAGGTAAGTTCTGTTTGTAAAATGACTCTTGAACCGTAGTCACCTGAGAACCGGTATTCAGAAGGCAACTACAATCGGCTTCAGCTATTCTGATAAGAGCTGTGCATTTGGATCCTACTAACCCTTTTGAGAGTTTGCAGACTGGTTTCTTTGTATAGGACTGTTTTAGTTTAACACACTGTTTCTGCTTAGTTTTAGCGGGACATGATTGACCAGCTACAGTCCCCCTTCGTCTGTGTCTAGTTTAACTGTTCGGCTGCAGCTTTCAATTTCCCACTTTCGTTGTTTTTCCTTCAACAGCTTTCTTTTCTCTGCGACCAAATCTGGGTTTGGGTCACCATCACAATTGGTTTTGATGTGCCCATCTTCGCCACATAGGAAACAGTACCATGGTTTTGGCTTAGAGCTTCGATTCCTGAATGTTTCCTGCACACGCTCTTTTGTCAGTTTCTCAGATGTGTCATGTTCATGGCTTTAGCAGCATGGTGATCTTCCTCTGTGCGTAACAGCAATAGCAGCTCAATGAAGGATGGCAAGTTCGTCTTCTTTTGCTTTAACTGGAGTTCTGACAGAAGAGAATTATTTCAACATCCCCTGCAAAAATTGCTTGTTGACTTCACTTAAAACACCGCCTCTTTTCACAGCTCAAGTTTAACGCTACCTGCAGGTGCTACAGGTATGCAGATGGTTTCTCACCTGCGTCTTGAAAAGTGTCAAGAAATTTGGCATACAGCCCGTCACCATCTTGAACTGTCCCATAAGCAGAATCTAGCAACTGGAGATAAGCAGAAGTCAAGCTACTAGGGCTCAAGTGCTTGACTACATCAGCCGCTGGAGGTAAGAGGCTTTCTCCGAGTATTCTCCGAGACTGCTGAAGGTCTGATATGGTAGGATCAGCCATGACAAGTTCTACACTGGATCGCCAGGAATCATAGTCAGGTTCATGAGCAGGTCTGGGGACCTTTCCTGAGAATGCACGTCTGCAGTCTCAGTGAGGAATGCTTTTGTAGTGCACCGTCTTCCCTTTTCACAATATGCTCCACTACAACAGTTATAAAACGAATGAATTCTCAGTTCTGCAGACACCAGGAATGCGCTTCCAAAAGGATGAGAAAGGTAATTGTCCATTCAAAGTCCAAAATAAAAAAATAGAGTTGTGGTTGCGCCAATGGTGCTGGAAGTTGAGTGTAAAAGTGTCGTTGGTTTTGAGCAGTTTATGCTGGTCATCCTACCGCCGTGGCAGGAGAGGGGTAAGATCAGCAGTCCTCAGCTCAGAGTTCCTCACTTCAGTGATCTTCAATCCAGGGATCTCAAGGTCTCATGTGGGTGGCTCACTATCAACTTTAACTCAGCTCAAAGAAAAAACCTGGCCTGCAGTCATTGACATGGCCAGAATAGTTCTTTAATACCCAAGTTAATAGCCTTCTTCTATGCATTTCTCAAGTATTCATTCCTTTAGCTTTAACCAAAATATATACATTTAATGCAAATAGCACAATTAACATTTTTTAAAATACCTCTTACATTAAATGAATTACTTCATGAAGTTTCTATTTTAAACTAACACTGCTTATACATTTTTAAATATAAAGAACAATGTTGCAGAAAATAAAAACACACAGTGCAAATGCAACAGATTCACCCTTTAACAATGAAATGTTTGACAAAACATAACTTATGTAGCTTCACTATTAAACAGTAGCTTTACCAGCCAGAAAAAACATTAAGCACTTAAACAGTCTGGCATTTTTATATTCCCTTAATTGAGTTGTCAAACAGATTAACTTTAGTTGAAGTCTACAACAGTAGGTTAATTGCACTGTTCATCACTCAATGCTGATTTTGTTAGCTGTAGGCCCATGCACTTGAACTCGCTAGCTTAGCCTAGCACCTTGTAACGCAGCATTTAATTATTTATTTTTTTACCGCGACTCACCAATTCGGGGATTTCTCTCTCTCATTCGGCAGGTTTCAGTGAACAGGGCCTCACATCTACAGTCTTAAAACAAAGTAAAGACTGTTATCACTCCTATTTGACAACTTATTATTGTGATTTTACTGTTTTATCATTTGGTTTCCCTGAACGTGTGGTCTTCACTTCCCATGAATTTAGGGGTCTCTTAATGTGGTTAGTGGTTAAAGTTTAAAGTTGAGTGAAATATATACATTCTCCTCCACTAATGGATTAATAAAAACCTATGTGCTGAGCATGAAACTGGCCCAAAACACTTCACAAGGACAAGACCCTCTTCATCTTCCCCATGTCTAGAAATGTCCTACATGCAGCTATATATATATAAAAATATATAAACGTTGCTGCATTCTATGGATGTACTGATCACATGTTAAGCCCATGTTTCAACTGGCCACCACAAACAATGACACTGACCTAGTACAATCAGTATTTGATTGTGTATAACTGTCAAACAGGCAGCCATACACCATATAAAAGATGGGCAACAATGGTTTATTCTACATAAATACAATCGGAGCATTTTATCAAAGCATGTAAAGCAGCTACATCCATTCATTTCTCTGTCTATCAGTACCTTTCGAGGGGTCAAAATGATGACTTCTCACTTCATCATTTTGGCTAAGGCTGTAAGGTGGATATAGCAAAAAATATTCACCCCCCACAAAAAATTCAAATCATTTGATGTCAATAATTATCATGATAAATGTCAAATCATTGTCTTTCAAGTTTAAATTTGATTTTTGCTCCTGAGTGAAAATTGAAGAAATCAGATGATTAATTGTAGTTTTAAACTATTCTTTATGGTCAGAACATGACGAACACTTGCAAAACAGCAGATCACTTGACAAAACTGAGGTAGAACATTCAAAATAATTATGATGAAATCTTTTTTCAACAAATATGCATGAGTACATAAAATCTTTTTCTAAACAAAATAAATAGAAAAATATAAGTGCTAATTTATTGGTGATGCAGATGAATTAAATCCAACATTCATTGAACATTTATTGAAGATTTGTTATATTGTTATTGAGAAAAATTATATTGCGATAAATAATCCTATCATAATTGTTTCATTGCCCAGCCCTATCCCTGGCCATCAAAATGTAGTAGGCCTAAATGGTTGGCAACTGATTGAGGTAGCATTTAAGTGCAGTAAGGAAATACATTTTTATTGATTTTCCAAAATGCAATCCAGACCTTTTGCAGTGATAACATATGTGTTATAAACTGCTCAAATATTTTAATCAAAGCTGTAAATGTGATTTTTTTTGTTGTTGTGGTAAATAATCAGCCCCTAAATAGTTTGAATGGTTGAACACTTTTTTGATGATTTAAAACTGGGCTAGTAAAGTAGTATGTTCCCTGAACCTCTTGTGACTGGAGGATTCAGGGAAATAACATCTATTGCTGTGTGAGGTGGTTAACTGCCATAACAGATGGAATAAAGAGTGTTTTGGGAAAGCAACAAAGTTTATGTTAAGAATGCTTGTAATATAGCAATACATTTGAGTTAGAGTTGTAAAGCAGAAAAGCTGCCCTATATATACTTTTCTCACTAAAATTAAAGTGTACTTATTTCTTATATTTCACTGAGATATTGTTTTTGAATTGTAAGTATTTTTAACCTTTAGCCTAAGTTTCCTTCTTTCAATAACTGTGGCAATAGGTAGGCTATCCTTGTTTTTAGCCTTGATTGAACTCTAAACCTAAAGCTTGAAGCCTGAAAGGTTTAATAGTGCTTCTGGACAGAATTATAATTCCCTTTTTTCCAGAATAAATACAGGGAGGTTAGGACATATGATAAACTAAACTGGGATAAACACTGATTAAAAGATCATACCTTTCTATCTTTAGATTAGAGATTTGTATAGGCTAAAGGATAGGTTCACACATTTGTTTTTGAACAACAGTCAGGTGCCCATATCTAGGCCTACAGTGAAACAGGTTTGTCTTGCTATAAGCTACTCATTCCTCTTGTTCATACTGACCATTAAGACATACGTTTCTAAAGTGATTTTAGTATAAGGTGTGGGGGGGGAACCCCCCACAGTCCTCTCTGCAACAATATAGTTTATATTTATTACAAATTTCCCTGTTTTTGTTAGTATTCTACCACTGCAACTCAACAGTGAAACATAAAGAGGGGATTTTATACTAAAAATACTGTTAAGTAGCCGAGGCTATAGAGGTAATAGGTTACAGGTGTTTTACATAAAAAGTATATATATAGTATATTGAACTTAGTATGAATACATACAACATTATAATTATAAATGGAAACCTTATTTTTGCTTCCTGGCCAGAATGATTTGGGTGGGGGCTTATGACCCTGCTGCAGTAGACCAATGCCTATTTCTAAAACCCTTAAAATCCTGGCAATGGCTCCATTGGTAAATTAGTGTTCTTCAAATCACCAACACTAAAAAATAAATAAGAAAAGTTAAATAGAAGATGCCTTTTGGATGAGAGGCAAAAACTTATCAAGTAGGCTACCTTCAACAAAGTCCAGTTGCCCTTGATTTAACCCTCCTTGAGACCTTGATGAATCTTAACAGACAAAACAGGAAAACAAAAAGAGAGAAAAGTAAGGTATCCCAAAGTAACAATAACAAAAGGCAATTGTAGTTTAAATTGTAAAAATAAGCATAGCACTCATTTCTGCCGCATGATAGCAACAGGCCAAACACGGTTAAAAAGACAGACAGGGACACCACAGAGTTATATGTGTCCTGTAAGTCTGGCCAGTTAGATTTTATTCGTCATTGGTACATCCGGGTACTTCATTTTTTGATTGACAGTTGCCATGGCAACAAGCTAGAGCATCGCCATTTTGTCAGGAGGGTTTTTTTCCCAGCTCAGTCTTTTCAAATGTTCTCCCTTCCCGCCGGAATAATGCTGTCAGTGGATATATATTTGACGTTTTTGGATATCGAAATGCGTCCAGTGGATCGGATTAAGAAGATCAAGAGACCGACGTTTTAACATAGTTTAAATAATTAGGCGGCGCCGCACTAACTCAGTTGTCCGTGTCTCTGGTCCACCGGGCCGGTTCACTGCGCAGGTTTGGACCGCGCGCCATTTTGTGAAAATTGACACAAAATTCCTAACCAAAATTATCAGAGGACACGGTTTCTGTTTCATGTTTAAAAAACTCTGGATTTAATTGTATTGTCGTATTTATCGACGTGACCGACGCTGAATTTGCAAAGACAACGTAAAATCTGAATTTGGCATAACGTTTATTTAGCGGTAGCTAGAATTGTTAGCTTGAGGCTAGCCAGGGAAGCTACAGCTAGCTAGGGCAGGTAGCTAATGTTAGCTGCGTTCATTTTGTCAACTAGCTAGCCAGTTCGCTAAGGTTAGCTAGTAAGTTATGCGTGCTAGTTAACGTTAGCATGTTGCTAGTCATCAGCTGATAGTAACGTTAGTCAAAGTCGCTTCATTTGCCGATGTTCGTCAAAGCGTGGGATATGAAGAGCGTATTAAATCTGGCCGGCGAATAATTTTAGAGCTTGCCGATCAGTGGACGGGGATTGGATTCAACGTTAACATTACTCGCTAACCGTGCTGGGAGGGGAGAATCTCAAGCTGGATAAGTTTCCTCATCATACAGGTTATTGGACTTTAAATGAAGATCGTGCCATCAGAGGTGAGCAATTATAAAATGTTATCTTTGACATTAGCCCTCGCTTAACGCATTCGCAGATATATATTATTACGTGAATTGTTAACGTTAACAATGATGGACGCGACAGTGAAGTTAAGAATGGTAGCTTATGGTATGGCGGCTAGCTAACATTCTGTGGCGGTGTAGATTCCGCTGAAGCCAGCGTTAACATTTTCTTTCAGTCAGTAGGTCAACGGACTAATTTTAACGTCAGACGAGAACAGTTTTCCAGGTTGTTGTGAGCTAGAGGGTGCAACGGATTGTGTGGGCTTGGAAGGGGAGTCATGCTGGCACGGTGTTAACGTTACAGCTAATGTTAACCCTGCAATATTAGACTGTCATTGTGCGATTTAAGCAAGTGTTGCCGTGTTAGCTAACAGTCCCGTTTGATTTACTGTCAATGCAATGTCTAACTGTATTTATATTTAAAGGTGTAGTTTGGGTTTTACATTTGTGACTACAGAACGGAAGCTCACCTAGCTAAACTGGCTAACGCCTGGTAGCTAATTCAGCTAACCTGGCTAATGGTTAACGTTGACTTGTTGACGAACCAGCTGAATGGGCCCCACAACCCGCTGGCTGAACACAGCGTCACTAGCTAACGTTAACGTCGGATTGGTGAGAGATATGCTTGCTTGTCCCGCAGTTTTCAGGGTAACGTTAACGACAACGTTAGCTAGTTAGACTGCTAACGGTAACGTGAGCCTGAATGCGTTTGCCATTTATACGGTGAATTGGATACATACACGGACGATATGTAGCAAGAAAGGACGCAAATTAACACTGAACATGCTTTCTAAATTCCAACCATGACGAGATCTACCCCATCATCTGTAAGTACAGAGATACTTGGGCACCGTCTTCATACACGGGCGTTAGGCTTTTAATTGTTTTGGATGGGTTACATTTGATTCAGCTTTGGCATGGATCTAATCAGTTGGGCGTAAGAAGATGATACACAGGCTTGTTACAGAGGTCTTTTGCTATCACATAAGATATGATATGGCTACAAATAGCAAGCTAGCTGTCGTTATATTTACACCTAAATAGGCCCGTTGATTCCGTGATGAGTTGAGCCACGAAAGGAACTGTTCATATGTCAGTACTGAAAATGAAGAATAATCAAACGTTTAGGAAAGAGTAAAGAGCTACAAGTGCGCTTGCAAAATAGCTTTATGGTCAAATACAGCTTTTCCTAGTGGGGTTAGTGTTTTTTAAAATGTCAAATTCACCCTATAACGTTAGTTATGTTAGTCTCATTCCAGTTATTGTGTTTGTAATATGAGCTCAAACCAAACTTTTTCAGCTCTTTGCCAATTTGCATAATCTTGTACTGTAATTTCAGACGGGCTACCTATTTTTAAAAAGTATATGTCTTTAAATCCACTATAATTTAATGGGTATATTGACCATGGAATGTTGAGAGGAGATTGAATGCTATTAAGTCCACAGCAATATTAATCCTGATTTGTTTTGTTAAGTTTTATATAGTCTGTGCCTCTGAGTGAACTATTTTATCTTTTAACAGTTTCAGTAGACCTTAGGGTTTTTTGTTTTTAAAATGTCATTGCCTGGGCATTAATTGATTTTTTTGACTGTTTATTCACAAGCAGTTTACATTTTTTTGAATTTATATTTACAAACTCTACCAAAGTTCATACATTTAGCCCAAGCACTCTTTTCATTAAGTTTTGGGGTGTCCTCTGTTCTTCAGGGGTCCTCTGTCCCTCTTTCTAAACTAAAGTTAAACCACTGTGAAGTTAAATCCCCACCAAAGATGCACAATGATAATGATCTGTTTTTATCTTTGTAGTGGGTTGTGGTTTGCTGCTGGACTCTCCTCCCAGGATGATATGAAATTTTACAGGAGATGATGCATCCAGGTTAGCTGCTATATATTAAGCCTTTACCCTTTGGTGTAAGATGGTACACCTAAGACCTTATTCTCTTTCTTAAGTGGGGAAAAGTCATGTCATGTTAAATCATTAAGATCTGTCAATACAGTTTTTAAATTTCTAGTTCAACCTTTTGTTTGATGACAGAGCTCAAAGTGGTTAAAAGTTGTTAGATATAATTGTTTCAGGTCTCTGTTGAACAAGTAGGAAAATAGACACTAGTCATCACCACAAATCAGTCTTATCATATTTTAATATGTGTATTAAAAGATTCAAACAAAAATTATGGGATATAGGCCTTATTTAATTTTGCAATATTTTAGCATAAGTCCATCCTTGCAACATTCATTTTTTATTAAAAATAGATTTATTATATTTAGATATATACTATTTTATATTATATTACATTTAATTTAAAATATCTTTGTTTCTTAAAATACAGCCCTTGCCTGTGCTCTGTCATCTTACAGTTCCTCTTATTTCTGTCAGTGGATGTGTATTTTTTCCTTTTCCAAAGCTGGGTCAGCTTTCTAATGCTCTCAGATGGAGTGCAGGTTTTGGGCTGTGCAGCTATTTTGCTGTCAGGCTCTTGTGTTGAAAGCAGCGTCTAAGTGTGCCAAAGTTCAATTTTATTTCTTGTTTATTTCTTGTTTTCTCATTGGAAAATGGGAGCAGCTCTGCCCTGGCAACAAAAGTAGGCTATTTGCATACTGCGTTGTGATTGGTCTGTGCATTGATGGGCTTGCCAAATCACGCTGTATCTCTGTGGTGATAGGCTATGCTAATTAGGTGCTGTTGCTGGGATTCTGAATAGTGGTTACTGTGTAGCACTGGTGAATTGTGTTGTCTGGTGAGAGATGCTGATAGCTGAACATGCTATTTGATAATTTTTTGATTCCTTCTGGCTTAAAATGAAGGATGATTCACTGTACAGTGTGGAGATGCTTTATTTTCACCCCTTTTCTCTGTTAAACCTGCTGTTTTGCTCCTTTTTCTTCACAAAGGTTGATATGTTATTGCTATAATGTATTTTGTGGTTATCTTTTGATGTATTTTTTTTTAACTTTACATGTTTAACAAAAGACACTGTATTAATCTGACATTTCTCTTAACAATGAATTAATCCTTTTATTGTTCTCAACATTTTATGATCATTTTTGTCTGTGTTAAAGTGTGAGCTTGATCATTACAACATACATATTAATATTACAAATGCATAACTTGCGTCTTGCATATATTTTTCTTAAAGGTAAATTTAGACATTTTTGTGTCAAGGAAATTCTTGCTTGTAAGATTAAGCAGCAGATAATGATTATTTAAGTTAATTCTGTACAATAAGCAGCAAATATCTTTTACCTGCTTTATTTTTGGGCCGCAAATTTCTTTTATGAAAGAGAAATTGCAGCTGTTTTACATCAAGATTAGTACCCTTTTCCCCCTTTCGTTTTTTGTGTTGTTGAATTAAGGTAAAATGCAACTCATAGCAGTGTTAATTTCTTCCAGGAGGAGAGACTTCAGCATGCAAACCTTCGTCCGTCCGGCTTACGCCCTCTTTTTCTTTACACACTGCTGGTCTTCAGATGGCTGCTCCAATGCCCCATACGCACCAGCAGTACAGTGACCGCCACCAGCCAAGTACTGACCAATCTGTTACGGTCTTACCGTACAGCGACCAGACACCACAGCTCACTGCCAATCAGGTACACCTAAACCCCCACCCAACCCCAGCTCTTGGATTTCTTTTAGTTTTAATGTCTAGTGTTGCAGAATTGAAATGTTTAATATGATATGAAAGACTACTTTCCTTTTTGCTGCTGTCACCAGGCAGAGTAGCTGCTTGTCAGATGTTCTTTCAGGCTAGCCATTTAATATTGTGCAAAGTTTATTGTACTCAATTAAATGAATGGCCTATAAGGTTTAGCATTATCAATATTAGATCTGCTGTGTTACTTCTTACAAAAGTGCTGCACATATTGTTTGTTTATGAAATGTCCCCTTTGATACTTCAGAGGCACATGCCCCAGTGCTTTCGTGACCCAACTTCAGCTCCCCTGAGGAAGCTCTCCATTGACCTTATCAAAACATACAAACACATCAATGAGGTTAGTTTTGTTTTTGATTAATTGCATCCATGTAATTGGTTTGTTACACTGTAAATATTAGTAAAACTTTCAACATTTAAAAGAGCAGATAAAATGTCTTCAGGTATGATTATTGGAATTGTTTTAACTGTTCATTTCTAGGTGTATTATGCAAAAAAGAAGCGACGGCACCAACAGGGTCAGGGTGAAGACTCCAGTCACAAAAAAGAGAGGAAAGTCTTTAATGATGGCTATGACGATGATAACTATGACTACATCGTCAAGAATGGAGAGAAGTGGATGGACCGCTATGAGATTGATTCCTTGATAGGAAAAGGATCATTTGGACAGGTGCTTAATTATAAATTACACACACACTCACTTGATTTGTGACAGAGAAAATTGTCTTGAATTTAACAAACATATGATGTATTTGTTTTTCTCTGTATAAACTAAAGATATTTGATGCCACTCAGTGAAGATGGATCATATACAGTTACCTTTTTAAGTATTTATTATCAAACAAATGCTTCTGATTTAATTTTGGGGAACATTAATTTTAGCTCTTGTTGCCATCTTTTAGGTTGTGAAGGCATATGACCGTGCTGAGCAGGAATGGGTTGCCATTAAGATCATCAAGAACAAGAAAGCTTTCCTCAATCAAGCCCAGATTGAAGTGCGCCTCCTAGAGCTCATGAACAAACATGATACAGAGATGAAATACTACATTGGTAATTCATTCTTGAAATTTCCTCCTGAACTGGCAAGACATATAAGAGAAATGAAACAGGTTTTCCTTGTAATTGACTAACATGTACAATTTGGGTTTCTGCAGTTCACTTAAAGCGTCACTTCATGTTCCGGAACCACCTATGCCTCGTGTTTGAGATGCTTTCATATAACCTGTATGACCTACTCCGAAATACCAACTTCCGTGGCGTCTCGCTCAACCTCACCCGGAAGTTCGCCCAGCAGCTATGCACGGCGCTGCTCTTCCTGGCCACTCCTGAGCTCAGCATCATCCACTGTGACCTGAAGCCTGAGAACATCCTCCTCTGTAACCCCAAAAGGAGTGCCATCAAAATAGTGGACTTTGGCAGCTCATGCCAACTGGGACAAAGGGTATCTAGTGGCAGTTCTCCTTATCAGCAATAAAAAAAAAATGAATGCAAGAATGTCCTGAGAAGTGTGCAATACGTGTTGCTTCTAAACATTAGCTGTAATGAATAAGTAATTCAGAGTTTACAGGCAAATAGGGAGTCTGATTGTCTTTGTCTGTGTTTTTGTAGATATACCAATACATCCAGAGTCGCTTCTACCGTTCCCCAGAGGTGCTGCTGGGAATGCCCTATGACCTGGCCATTGACATGTGGTCCTTGGGTTGCATCTTGGTAGAGATGCACACTGGAGAACCTCTCTTCAGCGGAGCCAATGAGGTATAACAAACTGAAGTACTACTATATCTATATATATATATATATATATGCGCAGACCTCAAAAGATTAAGAAGTGGGGTTCACAAACCTAAAATGTATTAACATTACCAACAATCACTTGTCAAGCCTTGAAATGGTTGTTTCCAGTAATTGTGGCCACTTGCCTGAGCCTACATGTCTTTGCAGTTAAGTTATCTTATGTTGAGTAAGTTAAGTTGCAGATAAACAATGTAAATGTTACAGTAACTTGATTAATAACTTTCCCCTAGGTGGACCAGATGAACAAAATAGTCGAGGTTCTTGGTATCCCGCCGAATCACATAATGGACCTAGCCCCAAAAGCCAGGAAGTTCTTTGAGAAGCTTTCGGATGGTACATGGAGTGTTAAGAAGACCAAAGATGGCAAAAGGGTGAGCTCAGTTTTTTGCAGCTGCAGTTAAACTCTGCAGTTAAAAATCTTTTGTGATTATTGGTAAAAGGTAGATTGCAGGAGGATGCACAGAAATCACGGCTGAGTAAATCTCTTAATCTTTGTGTACTTTGCCTTAAATAGTATAAGCCTCCAGCCTCGCGGAAGCTCCACTCCATCCTGGGTGTGGAGACAGGGGGTCCAGGTGGCCGCCGTGCAGGGGAGTCTGGCCATGCTGTTGCTGACTACTTGAAGTTCAAGGACCTGATCCTCCGGATGTTGGACTATGACCCTAAGAGCCGCATCCAGCCCTACTATGCCCTGCAGCACAGCTTCTTCAAGAAGACTGCGGATGAGGGGACCAATACAAGCAGCAGCGTGTCTACGAGCCCCGCATTAGAGCAGTCCCAGTCTTCAGGAACCACCTCCAGCACTTCCTCTAGTTCAGGTAACTGCCCCCTGAAAACTCTGTTCCAGAGGAGAAAGGCATCAAATCACTTCACTACAGATATCTGTTCAGTAAGGGGTATGGTTTTGTGGACGCGGAAAGAACAACATTAAAACTATTCAAATCTATTTAATTCTGGAACTTTCAGACATGTCTTAAATGTGTTATGTGCTTTTACCAACATTAGCTTATGCAATTGTAGCATTTGACATATTTAATTGAAAGTTGTTGAGACTGCAGTTGTGACACATTTGTTTCCTCCTTAGGAGGATCATCTGGGACAAGTACCAGTGGCAGAGCAAGATCAGACCCTACCCATCACCACTTGCACAGTGGAGGACACTTCGGCACGGCCATGCCTGCCATCGATGGTGACAGCCTCTGCCCACAGGTCAGTAAGTTACCCCGGAATGACCAGAAACTTGATCTGATGGTCAGTGTCCATCAGAGCTAATGTCTGCAGAAGAAATCTAAAAGAAGTTGATCATCTTAATAAACAAATCCCTTTTTCAAAAAATAAAAATTCAAAAACTGTGACCTTGAAGTCTGAGTGTCACTTTCTGGCAAGCAACATCAACAAAATTGTCCTCCTAAATTGAGAGTTATGTCAAGTTTAAAGGGGCCACGTTATGCTCGCAGGGTTTCTTCCTTTCCATTAGTGTGCCTGAAGTCCCAGCTTTATGGAGTTACTGTCTCCCACAGAAAACACTGCTCCTGACCTGGCTCAAACAGCTCTCTGCCTTTTCTTCCGTTACTCGTCTATGTCACTACATAACACATTCTGACACATTCGCATAATGCCTGCCATGGTTACTGTAGCTACAGCGGCATTTCCAGCTGACCAGATAGCCTCAGGAATTTGGCTATTTTAAGCTAAAACGGAGCATTTCAGACATAGGGTGAAAAGAGGTACTGCAGCAATGTACAGTATGAGGATAAACAAGTTTTCTAGTAGGATCCCCAAATAAAAGAATGAACCTGGATATGAACGTAATATGGCCTCTTTTTTAAGTGTACTAAATTAAGTATCTTACAGTGTTACATGGTGAACAACAGAAACTTTAATCTTCTTGACCATCATAACATTTAAGCAATGCTTAATAATGCTCCTAAAAATGGTGCAGCTGTATTCCATAACTGACACTTGTTGTTTGCCATTGACAGGCCAGACAGCCTTACCCACCCCCACTGGTGTGGGGTGGTGGGGTCGGACCAGAGTCAGTCACTGGAGAAACCCACCCAGTCCAGGAGACCACCTTCCATGTTCCCCCTCAGCACCCTAAGGCCCTGCATCCCCACTCACATACTCATCACCACCACGGGCCGATGATGGCTACACGCCCACGCCCACGCCACTACACCTCCCCGACACACAGCTCCTCGACACAGGACTCCATGGAGGTGGTTCATGGCCACCTGTCCATGACCTCCCTGTCTTCCTCTGCCTCCTCTTCCTCTACATCGTCCTCTTCCACTGGGAACCATGGCAACCAGGCCTACCAGCTCCGCCATTTGCCCGCCGGAGCCCTTGACTTTGGTCAGAATGGTGGGCTGAGCATGGGGCTAGGTGCCTTCTCGAACCCACGGCAGGAGACTGGCATGGCAGCGCACCCTGCATTCTCCATGGGCACGAACACAGGGCCTGCCCACTACCTAGCGGAAGGCCACCTGGGCATGAGGCAGGGCATGGACCGGGAGGAGTCTCCAATGACTGGAGTGTGTGTGCAGCAGAGTTCTATGGCCAGCTCGTGACTGCACTGACATTTGGCTGTGTGTTCCCCCTGTGCGTCATTTTTAAGGTGGTGTTTTTTACTACAAGGTGTGTTGAGAACAAAAGCTGCTCACGTCAGAAGGGAGATATCACTGAACCGCTACTACAGAGAAAAACCTTTGTTAAAAAGTATATATGTAATTTTCATCCGTTTTTCTTTTGCAATCATTAGGCACAAAATAATACTGCGGAATAACCATAGTGAGATTGAGTCATCCATCTTACCATTTCACCAGTTTCATGTAACCACCAAGTAATCACCATATGGTATTATGTGGCAAAATCTTCTAAGGAGCATTTCAGAGCGAAGTTTCAAGCTGTTTAGCAGGTAGCTGTTGGTGATGAAATGCTTGGTGTCCTCTTTCGGTTCCAACCGTGGACTGCCTGACATTACTGTTCCACCGGTTCTTAATTATTTTGCCCTTTTTTTTTAAACTGAAATTTCTCGTAAAAAGCTGCTTGTAAATCCTGTAGCTTGACAATGAGGGGAAGTGTTTGCGGTGATATTTCTTGTTGTTGGTCGGTATTGTGTAACTCTGTTAAAGGGGAGCACATAGCAGTGGAATCCCTATAGCGTGTGCTGGCCGGGTGGAGAGGAGACCCTGCAGGTGGATCCTGACACCAACCGGGTCAAAGGAGGGGGAAGCACCACCCCTCAGGCCTAGAGGCCCCCGTAGTCCTGCAAGCTGCAACCGGGCCCGGCACAGATGAGAGCAGCGATGGGCACGGGAGACGAGAGGATCCAGCCCAGTGAAAGGAAGACAGTCAGTGGCTGGTTCTAGATAACCCTTTGGCCTTATGACTCATGGACTTGGAATGGGATGGAGCTGGACATTATCATTTGAATTAAGATGGCTTTTCTCTATTTTTCTCTCTAGACAGCCCTTAATTCTTTAAGGAAATTAAAACAACTTAGAAAAGGTAAATAAGAATGGTAATTTGAGGCCTTTCTCGACAAAGATTTCTTCTTCAGCAGGGCCCCACATAACAGGGTCTTATTGTACACAACAACCTCCTAAACATTACTTCCTTGAAAATCTTATTCACTGGTTAAGGATTTTGCAGTGGAAAGAACTATCTATTCCAGAGTCTACCCTTTTATGTTTTATCCCCCCCCCCCCTTGCATGTAGTTCCTCATCAGAACCACCTGCACAAGTCTCTCCATCCAAAACATGGAAACTGAAGAAAAAAATGAGTTAAGTGACTGCCTTTTTTCTCCTCAAATTATGCTGTGAATTTTACAAGAATTTATTTTCCCTTTGGATATGTTTTTATACCAAAGCAGTTGTTTTATAGCATATAGGTGTCTGTAACCAATAATGTAGCAGTTCACCATTTTGACGCAAAGTTTATCAAGATCTTATTTTAACGTCAATACAAACAGCTGCAATATATTACTTTAGCAAAACTGGAGACCGTTGTTGAGACCGTTGGCTATTGTGTATTCTGGCCAGATTTGTTTGCAACGTTTTACCAAAACTGTTTCCATATTAATTGGTAGATTATTTTGGGAGTCTTTTAAAAACTTTGGTATGTTAGAGAATTTGGTAGTTACTCTGCAGGCTCCGGAGTAGCAAGATAGAAGCTGATGGTTTAAAAAAAAGAGAAAAAAAAGGAGACTAATGCGTTCTATTTCTGTGTCGTCGTTTTTCTTTTGCCCCCATCATACTATTTCAAAGGGTTTTGCTGCCTTTCATACATCATTTGGTCAACTTGGCAAGTTTCTGCCGTGAAGCAAGACTTTGTGTCATTGTCTTGGCAGGGTAAGGATAATTGTGGCAAATCAGTTTGTGTTGAATGGTATTTTTCTGATATGGTAGGGCAGATCCCCCCATGATTGTTGTCCTATTCAAAGGGAAAGGGTGTCCGTCAGCCCACAATCACATGCTTTTGCCCAGACAGACATGCATGTCCTCAAAACATTACAGTCAATAACCAGATTTTTTTTTTATATCAGGGATTTTGAAGTGCTTACTTTCTTCTGTTGCTCATTTTACCAGCTTTGAAATTAGACATGAAGACCTGCCCACAGCCACCTTTCAAATTAAGGGCAGGCCACAGGTCATGCTGTTACCATTTTAAAGGAGAAACCATCATAAGAAATCATGCTTGATATTTCCACAAACACAAATGTAAAGCTACCTATATTGAGATTGGGGTTTTATCTGGATGTCAAGGTTAATTGCAAATTTGCAATCATTTTTCATACCCCGCAGAATTTGAGACATTTAAAAATTGCCAGTGGTTTTATTACTGGCACTCATACTGGTACTAAACATTCCAAAAATAAAGACTGAAAAGGAAAAAAAATTGACTGCAGTGACTCGTAAGTGTGCGCCTATTTCAGATCATGCTGATTGACCTCTTATTTAGAGCAGTTGTCATGAAATGCAGCCCCTTTTTAATAGTTGAAATAGAATTTATGTATATATTTATATTTTTTTAATAAAGGAAGTATAGAACTCACTACCTTGCTCCTGCTGGTATGTTGATTATGTTTGTCAATTTGGTGACCATTCAGTGGGCAGGAACTCCTGTTTTCTTAGTGGCAAAACCTTGCCTTTTGGCAAAGGTACTTGACTACATCAGGACAACACTATGAGGTAGGGTTTGAATCAAACAGGGAAAGCTAGATCTTCAAACCTTAATAATTTTCACAGGGTATATTGTAAGTGCATGTACATCACAAACCTTACTTTTTGGTTATATGAGAAGCACATGGTTGAAAAAAAAAGGTTCCATCTTTCATAAGCCTGTTAAGTTTGTGGGTTATACACAAACACATATACTTGTTGACATATCTGAACACCCAACAGAAGTTGAAGTCCTCTTATTTAATTTGGAATTATCCTTTTCATTTTTGAGTTCACATTTTTTCACTTTTTTTGTACATGCAACATGCACTATAGAATTGAACAGCATGGGGGAAAGGATAAGTTCGTGTATCCACAGATTGTAAGATCTAGTCAAGACTTTGCTGTGTTTATGACAATGCCCTTTGTATTATATTAAGACAGTCTTATGTATGATATATAAAAAGAAGTTAATTGAATTGCTTTGTGTGTCTTTATTCTTCTGTGACAGCGCCATCAACATTAGATACTTATGAAGTGTTCACTCGTCACCCCTAACATCCATCCATCCATCGTCAACCGCTTATTCTGTATACAGGATCGTAGGGCGGCTGGAGCCTATCCCAGCTGGCATAGGGTGAAAGGCGGGGTACACCCCGGACAGGTCGACCCCTAACATAATCATACATAAAAAAAATCATTATCACGCAGTGCGTTTGGCATAGCTTCGTGCCTCGAGTACATTAATATGTTACAGAAAATTGAAATGAATGAAAGCAGAAACATCTCGTGGTGTTGTAGCATTTTATAAAACAAGGAAGGGCTCCATTTAACGTTCTGGCTCGTTGGTCTAGGGGTATGATTCTCGCTTCGGGTGCGAGAGGTCCCGGGTTCAAATCCCGGACGAGCCCTATCCTTTTACTAAGGGCAAACGTGGGCGCCCACCTCAAGGGTTACAGCAATAATTTGTATAAGATTACGTAATATCTAAAGAGATGGTGAAAACTATCGTCACCTACGGCACCTTTAATTTCATGTTTCTGTTGTGTCTTTGTGAGGTCTTCCTCCGTGTGTTACATCTGGTTCTCCGTATGGGTTGCTGAGGCCACATATGAGATGTCCCTGCCGTCGTGCTATGACCTTCGGTACTAAATATTTCATCATATTGCTGACACAAACAAAATTTTGGGCTCGTCCGGGATTTGAACCCGGGACCTCTCGCACCCTAAGCGAGAATCATACCCCTAGACCAACGAGCCAAGTGACAATTCTCTCTGTTCTGCTCTTCTAAGTACTCACGCTGATATTGACTGACTATGTTGTTATATTTACTTATATTTATTCATATAGAAACATGAATTCCCGCTAACAATTTACTGAAACACAGTGAAGTTGCTAGCTAATACTGACTGGAAGGAATGAGTAAGATAAACTGACCAGCATAGCTAACGTGTTACCGATTGACACTAATAGGTCTAATATTTTCTAGAAAAGCTAGCTATCTCTTTTTACGACATCCCGTCACTTAATAGCCTAAACAAAAGCGGGGCATGGCAACTGCCGTATATCAGCCACCTTAGTAGATAAAATTGCAATCAAACTGCTCGCCCTGCCGAAGAGCTAGCTAGCTCCTGTCTTGTAGTGACTTAGTCAGCGGATGGCAGCAGTGCACTTGAAGAGCTGCTGTCACTACATTCAAGGACGAAGAAGAATATTTCGTTTTTTCTCTATCAATTGGTCAATAGAATGGCTTGGTGCAGCACAACTGACCAATAGTTATACACCACAGTGCGGGTAGGTCCAATCAGGAGCCTTGTGGGTGGGATATCGTCCTACAAAATGATCTACTCCTAAATTCAACCGTTGAGAGTGAGTCGTGAATCTAGTCTGCACTCTTTGATAGTTGTGTATGGAACCGACTATCGGACAGTATTTGAGGTCATATAACTTACTTGTCAATGTTAGAAATCACCTAAAGTCCACGCGAGTGTCTAACTCACAGCGCTAAAGTTAGCAGATGACAAAAGTCTTCTAGGTTAGCTAAGCTAACTACCTAGCCTGAAGCATGCCAAATTTTTGCGCGGCCCCAAACTGTACACGGAAGAGCACTCAGTCAGATTTGGCATTTTTTCGGTTTCCACGGGACCCAGAGAGGTAAGGCATTGTATATATCGTTATTCGCGTCGGCGAACTTCAGTATTCATGGAACTACCGTTAAACTATGACAAATACATAATAACATACATTTGTTTAGTTAGCTATTAACCGAAGCATTAGTTCGTATAAAACGCAATGATGCTCCTGTTTTCTCAGTGCTAATGAGCCTGTGTGTGTCTTAATGTTTTCTGTTATGCCATCAACCTGCCAGAGACTGCAGATGAAAATTAGTCTGTATGTCTAAATCTGGTACATTTACACATTGAACTTAAATCCTCATGTTGATTAACTTAATGTGCACTGTCGGTTTTAAATAAACAATCAAACAATAAGTTATATGTTGATTTTATGATTCAGACCTTTGAGCAACATGCAAACTAACCTATATCTAGGTAATGGGCAGTAATTACTTGTATGTAACGTTAAAAGAGAACTCCGGGCAATTTTTAAGTTAATCTTGATCGTTATACCTTTGTGAGTACTGTCTATAGAAAAAACCCGAACCGGATTGGTGCTTGCAACACGGAGCTACTACAGCTCCCACGTAGCTGTACGGCAACAACTGAGTTCCCACGGGACTTAAGCGCGAGACTACAGCTAGCTGTCTAAAACACTATTTAGGTGAATTTAAACAATGGCTAAGTTGCTAAACGCATCTTGTTGTCATGTAAGAGCCCTGTTCATGTTGGACAGACATTTTAATTGCATTTTGTGTCTGTTAAGAGGCACAAAGACACTCTTTATCTATATGCCCCTAAAACTGCCGTTTTAGCTACGTGGGAGCCCTGGGCATTAGCTGTAGTAGCTCCGTGTTGCAAGCACCAATCCGGCTCGTTTTTTTTCTACTCACAAAGGTATAATGATCAAGATTAACTTAAAAATTGCCTGGAGTTCTCCTTTAATGTAGTCTCAGCAATATACACTGCAACTATGAAACACTACGGTCTCTTTCATGAATGAAATTTCAACATAAAGCAAGGGGAAAAATCATTTCTTCACATTCAGAACTGTGGTAAAAGCTGTTTTCACCACAGTGGTGAGTAGCTCTTGTTGTGTTGTATAACGCTAGTGAGCTAATAATGTCAACACCACACTCAAAAAGTATGCATGTTGCCACTTTTGTACATGTCACCTGCCTCCTTTCAATGTACTACATTTCCAAAAGATACATAACTACTGTCACAGTGAATTACTGTTCTCAAATGTCACATACATTTGGTTTGTGGTCTGTTTTAGATGCCGAATCTGGGTAGAGAACTGTCGCAGGGCAGATCTAGAGGCGAAAACATCAGACCAGTTGAACAAGCACTACAGATTATGTGCCAAACACTTCGACCCAGCTATGGTGTGCAAAACAGTGAGTATCGCACACAATTGCCAACAGCCTGGCTGCATTGTTTCACTTATTTCCCAAAAATGGCTTATTAAGAGTTTATTGCTTTTCAGAGCCCCTACAGGACTGTATTGAAGGATACAGCCATTCCAACTATATTTGATCTGACAAGCCATCTAAGAAATCCCCATACCAGACATCGCAAGCGGATTAAAGAACTTGTAAGAAACATTTTGTTAGGTCACCTTTCAGGATTGTGTTAAATGCACCTCTTAATGTTAATAGTTTGAACAACCATTTTTTGATTTTTGTAAATTAATTTCAGTTTTCGATTTCAGACTGAAGAAGATATAAGGAAGATTAAAGAAAGGAGATGTAAGTAAAAAGGAAATTTATTTGTAGTCATAAATGTAGAGTAATTGCATGTTAATTTTCATTCATTTGTTTAAAATGATCACTGTTCCTTTATTGTCTGTCTTATCTCTCCCAAGTGGCATCTTCTATTGAACAGCTTGTTTCCAAAAAAGATGCCACAGTCGAGGATAGTACAAGCGCCAATGAGGATGAACCTCAGCTGTCCACAGAGGAGAAGGAGTTTCGTGAATACCTGAGGTCCTTGTTTGAGGTTGTGGTCATGTTAGGAAAACAGAGTATCCCATTAGTGGCTGACAAAGCATCTGGAGCTGAGCACCTGTCCAACAACTTCCAGGCTCTTGTGCATTACCGCATGAACGCTGGAGATGAAGCTCTGAAGAAGCGGTTTGAGGCAACAGCTGTGAACACAGAATACCTCTCCACAACCCAGCAGAGCCAGCTCCTGGACATCTGTGAGAACACAGTGAGAGAGGAGATGTTAATGGAGGTGAGAGAGAGTCGCTTCTTCTCCGTCGTGACAGGTGACCTTGTTGACTTTGCCGACGAGAAACACCTGCCTCTGTTTTTACGCTTTGTGAATCAGCAGAACGTCCTTCGAGAGGAGTTCTTGGATTTTATGCTGTTTGATGGTGATGAGTCTGCACTGGTAGAGAGGATGGAGGCCCAGCTGACCGAACGGTGGGGGCTTAGCATGGAGGATTGCCGTGGTCAGGCCCACAAGGCCACTGGGACTTGCACCACCAGGATGAAAGCTGTGGCAGTATTACTGATGGAGAAGTATCCCCTGGCATTGCACATGCCTTGCTCTCATATACCACTGAACATCCACCTGGCCAACAGCCTGCCTTTTCCCAATGTCCAGATCGTCATGGAGATTCTGAGGAGGATTGGCGCTTTCTTTAGAAGCCAGTTTGCTCAGGATGAACTGGAGAAAGCTATTTCTACTCACTACCAGAAAAATGAAGAGAAAGGAACCACACTGAAGCAGGCCTGTGGCTCGGGATGGACGGAGCAGCACAATGTCTTTGAGGTGCTGCTCGATATGTTGCCGCCCCTGCTGCTGTGCATGGACAGCATTCGGGACAATGACGACGGAAAGTTTGCTGACGCTGCCACCGCGGATGCGTATTCAATCGCAGAAACCATTGCCGACTTTGAGATCATTGTCACCATTGTCATCTTAAAGAATGTTCTCACGTTCACCAGAGCCTTCGGGAGGAATCTGCAAGGGGAAACACTCGATGTTTTTTTCGCTGCCAACAGTCTCACTGCTGTCCTGCATTCACTAAATGAGGTCAATGATAACATTGATGTCTACCATGAATTCTGGTATGAGGAGGCGGTGAGTGTGGCCAATGTAATGGAGATTCCAGTGAAGGTCCCGAGGCTGTTTCTTAGGAAACAGCGTGCAGCTGACGTGGGAGAAATCCAAGCAGAGGCATATTTTAAGGAGTACGTGACTGTTCCTGTTATCCATGGCATCATGCAGGAGGTGGAGGACATGTTCTCCGAGACCAACCTCAAAGCTCTCAAGTGCCTGTCACTGGTCCCAGCCGTCATGGGCCAAATGAAGTTCAACACCACTGAGGAGAACTATGCTGATGTTTACCGCAACGACCTCCCCAACCCGGACACACTTCCTGCGGAGCTTCACTGCTGGAGAATCAAGTGGAAGCACAGGGGCAAAGAGGTGCGCCTGCCTACCACCATCCATGAGACCCTTCAGCTGCCAGATGTCAAGTTCTTTCCCAACGTGAACTCTTTCCTGAAAGTGCTTTCCACCCTGCCAGTGCTGAAATTAGAGGACAACAGAAGCGACACAGCGAGTGAGAGGCTGCAGGCTTATCTCAGTAACGTGCCCGCTAAGCAGTGGAACAAGAGTCTTGCAATGCTTAACGTTAACACTCACGTCAAACACGACTTGGATGTCATGGTAGACAAATATTGCAGACTCTATCCAGAGGATGATCCCGAGGCAGAGTCTGAGGAAGTGGCTGAGGAAGATGTGATGAAATGATGACACAGATACTGAGCTTACTTAGCCATTCTGGGACAAAATTGAATGAAACCAACTTGCTGTCAGTCATAGACACATCCTCTTTTTGGTCGCTCTTTTATATTTTTGCACGCTTTGATATAAGTGCTAATAATTTTTATGTAGATTTAAAGAGATGCCATTTGTACTCAGTCCCTGTGCTTTCCAAAAAAAATAAATGACCCTTATTGTATGTGGTGAAAGTAATGCTGTTTAAATGTAGCGCAGCTTACTCTTGCATTGTAAATAAGTAAGCAGGAAAAACATTAAAATAAATCGTCAGTGACTATTGCAACACCACACAGCATCCAGATATGAAAGGCACTGTCAAAGACGTCACCTGTAAATATTTGAAGTCCTGAGTCTGTCAGGTTGTTTTATTTATTAGACTAGCCTCCTCTGTAACAGTGCTGTGACCTTAAGGAAAGTATTTTTATAGCCTTTCCCTTACACTTTGTTTATTTTATTTGTCAAGCTCGGTAGATGTGTTTTCCTGCACATATGAAATAAACAGCTCATTTACTGTTCGCTTTCCTTTAGTGTGAGCTTTCAGTTCAAACCCCATGATGAAGGCGAGCAGCTTTGGCGGTGAAGCTGCTCGCCTTCCTGCCTGACTGTGAGGCAGGAAGAGCACAAGAGGGAGCAGTTACACCAATATCAGCAGGATCCCTTAATTCAGGCTCAATGGGAAGCATTTTTACAAATAAAAAGTGCATACTGCTAGTGTGACATGTTGGATGCTTAAAAAGGCCAGTGTGTTGAAATTTCACCTCTTCAAAGGATAACGTCTAATTGGATTAGCCGTTGATCAAATAACCCATTGAACAGGAGGACAATACCATTCTGAAATGCAATGAAAATACACGTTTCGGTCACCATTACATACTTATAGAAAAGAACTGGGAGACAACTCTGGATGAAGCAGTAATTTTATGTTCTGACATTGTTATTTATGGAAAGATGATTAATTTTTTTTGCTGCAGTATTCATTTTAACTTGTAAGATTTTTACCTCATCTTTCAGTCCTTTTTCAGTTTGGTTGAATAAAAAATCCTTTGTAGACAATTAAGGCTCTCTAAATCGTCTTTGTGGCAGAATGTTACTTTTTATTATGCTATTATACTACTATATTAATATATATTAATACGCCTACATGTAGGCTAAATATTTGTCTTTCAAATGTATACAGGGACAAGTATCACTGTATTGTTTCATTCAATTATTCTTTGTAATTTTTAGCAACATTTTAGGGCCATTTCCACACTATGAAACAACAAATGGCTGCTGGTACAGCCGCTTTATAGTTTGAAGTTGGCATTTTCCGACATGGCAACGTGGGGGCTCAAAGTGTCTCCTCCCTCTTTGCTGGCCAGACGGTGACGAGTTCAGGTGAGAGTTCACCGTGCAAACTCACAGTGCAGACCCCTTAAGCATCACACAAATGTGGGTGGGGTCGCTTTGATGCGCAACCAGACAGCAATGTGCACTCCACAGCACACCTCAAAGTCCACCTAAAACTTCCAATAAGAACAAATAGCCTGCAGAGAGAGGGAGGCGTGGGGGCTCTACTTCCTTAGTCTCATGCAAAGATTGGTGAGATATAATCAACAGAGAATTACATAAAGCTGGAAGGAGGAATAACCCTGACTGGACAGAAACAGAGGGTAGCCTACAGGGTGAGGGTCCGGGCACTTGCAGGTCTTCGAGTCGTGAGTAGGACGTTTATTTCATCGTTCATCCCTGATTTCTGCATCTTTTCCTCGTCAGCCTCCTAGTATTAGCTATCGTCATGGCATGGCCGTGCATTACGCGTGCTTGCTGCATCAACCGCTTTTGGACCGAGCTGGACAAAGCGGACATCGCGGTGCCTTTAGTTTTCACCAAATACTCGGATGTGGCCGACGTGCAGCATCTTCATCACCCGCAACCGAAGCAGAAGAGGGCCGGTGCCATTGCCATAGAAACCCAGCCCCATCCTGGTGAGCAGGAGGCTGGGAAGGCACCGCCCGCGACGGGTGCCGCAGCGTGCAAAGATGGCTCTACTGCGTCCGTCATGCGCCAAGACTTCAAGGCGTGGAGAGTGCGCCCCGAGCCCAGCTGCAAGCCCAGAAATGAGTACCAACGCTCGGCAGCCCCGTTCAATAACGAAACTCAGTATCAAAAGGATTACAAGCCCTGGCCTATACCGAAGAAGCACGATCACCCCTGGATCCCCAAACCTAGCCCTGCCGCCGCCACCTCCGGCGGGCCCGAGCGGAGCGCAGGCAGCGGCAAGCTGGAACACGCGGCCGCCGAGGCCGAGGCTGAAGTGGAGAAGAGCGAGATCGAGGAGAAGATGCAGGAGAAGGGAGCTAAGGAGGCGACCAAGAGAAGCGTGAAGAGGGAAAAGTCAGCAGAGAGACAAACGGGCGAAAAGACGGAGGGACAGATGCCCCCAGATGCGAACACCGAGCAGAGAAAAGGCAGAGCAGCTGCAGACGCTCTCAACAGACAGATAAAGGAGGTTATGTCCACTTCCAGCAGCTACAGGTAAGCCTGCGAGAGAGCGAGTCATGATCATGCAGTATATAGGCTAGGCTACTATTCTAAGCCCTGTGTTTTCTTTTGCCTTACTGTGGCTTTAGAGTGGGTTACACCTGAAGCGATAGGCTACTTCTGAGGTTATCAACAGTGCTGCATCCAAGTATACATTGTTAGACAACATTTCTTACAGCAGAGGTGTCCTTGTGTGCCACACTGCTCTGTCTTATGATAAAACAGCATTAAGGGATATTTGGCATTTCATGGTCTCATGTTACAATCTCTAGGCATTTCCAGAGCAAACTGATGTTGCCACAGTTAAAGGTAGCATTATTGATTTTTTCTTTGCTTTGTCCACCCTACAATACTACCAAATCAATGCAGTCGCCCATGAATGAGTTCAGCCAGTAAATGGGTTTGAATCTAATCATGTGTCTTAACATGGTTTCTTTGCACAGGCTTCCTCCCAATTGAATTGGGGATGCGTAATACATGCAAGTTAACAAGACTCACTGGCTTCAGTCTGCCCCATTGAAATACTGAAGTTAACTTGAGTTGTATACTCCATTTTCTGTTTAGATTATTAAAGAGACTTATTCCAAATTATTATTTCAAATGAACTTAACTGACCAATAAACTTAATGTGCCACTTATAATGTGCTTTGTGAGCAATCACACAAAAATAAATCTTATTACTTGGATCAGTAATTACATATAATTAGTGAAAAGCTGGATTAATCATTAGAAGCAGTTGTGCAGAAGAAGAACACAGACACATACCACAATAAACAAAGAAATGCGGGAGAGGACATAAACCCTTGTTTCTCAGAAGCTGAAAACCTACATTTCGGAACTAGAATTACAGGCTTTCCTGTTACAGCAAGCAATTAAAATTGAATTTGTCAATTAAAATACTTTCATAATCAGTGAATGGAAACTATTCTAAGGCATTGGAATAACCGTTACTAGTGATAAAACAGAGGAGCACTATACTTGCTTCAGTATATAGCAATCTTTTGCCAATTTTATAAGTAAGTTCATGAAGTGGAGCAATGAATACTCTTATAGTTTCTGAATACAATAGAAAATTTGTAGGCTACTGGTTATTAACCATAACTGGTGTGTTTACAAGTCCACGAGCATGCCATGTAAATCTAAGATAACATTTTGACATCTATTCTAAAAATAAAAGTTAACCAATATGGAGAAATGAATTGGCGAACATGATCCTGTGATGTGAATCAAGTATTCAGCAATAAATTGGCAACAGAGCTCTGCACATCCTGGTGCTGATCTATAGTCAACATGAGACATTAACGTTTGAACAATACAAACATATCTTATTGCATATGATCAATCCAATTTAGTTCTGCCACGTAGACAACAGTGTGTATTAAACCGCATTTTAATAGCTTCTCAGGATGATGTATATTTGTCATACAGCAAGCACTGGCCAAAATGCCAGTCATAATCTATACATAGCAAAATTCCCCGATATAAAAAAAAAGAACGGATTAAAACTCTAGTTGTAAACTTGCTATTTTGTTAGCAGGAACAGTTAACAATATTGGCTAGTCATTAAGTTTGATGTTGCATGATGTGCCACACAACTGGGACTAATTTTCTACAAGGCAGTATGGAAGACATGTAGTGTTTATGTTTAACATTTTCAGTAACATTAAAAATTTTTGAGCTGAAATGATTAGTCAATAATCTATTACATTACATTTATCAGAAACTACTCTTTTACAAATTTTTCAAGCAAACATGCTAAACATTCTCTGATTGCAGCTTCTCCGATATGAGGGTTTGATGCTGTTCTTAATCAAAAAAAAACCCCAAAGACATATTCAATTTATCAAGAAAATTATTGTCAGATGAATCAATAATGAAAACAACCATAAAGCAAAACTCTATTTGCTCTTTCCATTGTTCTTAGAACTGAGTTCAAAGCATACAAGGATGTGAAACCAGTGAAGGCCATCAAAGCTCCATCTCAGTATAAACCCCCAGAGGATGGGACCAGTCTGGAAACCAGCTACAGTGCAACATTCAAGGGGGAGCAGGTGAAGGCTCACCCCACTGACAACAAGCTTGTGGAGCGCAGGAGGATACGCAGCCTGTACAGTGAGCCTAGCAAGGAGCCTGCCAAGGTGAGAGCATGTCCACACACAGAGCCACTGATGTTAGTGTAGGTCTGTGAAATACTGGTACCACCATATACCATTACGTACTTTAATTATGTTTAATTATAAGCATGTTTAAAGCTGCAGAACCAATAGGTTTGGTAGTTTGTGTTTAACACATTGTTGACTTTGTTTTGAATTCTTGCATAAATGTTTTTTTATTTTTCACAAAATCAAAGTCACGCTGTGGCCTAATCGCAGGTGACTGGTTCTCAGACTTGTTAAACACCAACAAAACAGCTTCATATTTTAAAGAAGACATTTTAAATGACAAAATAAGCCTGTAAAATGACTGAACTAAGCAAACAATAACTAGGTAATGGAGCAAATTTTACATACTTGATTGCATCAGTATAAAATTTTATATCCCAAATTTGGATTATAGCAAAACGTGACTTCATCCCTGGCCTTTATTTTAAGGTAGTTTGGACATGGAGTGGGATCTGCATGCATGTTATCGATAGTAACAATGTGTCTATAGAAGTGTGTTCATATGGCCACTCCCTCTCTCGTTCTTGTAGGACTTCTCAGAGACTGAGAACAGCTCTGTTCTAAATCTGCTGTAGTCAGGTGTGTTCTCTGTTTCTTCTAGAAGGCATGAAGGCTGACCTCAAATTGATCGGACGCAAAATGTGCATACTTTACACATGCACAGTATGTGCCTTGGCCAGTACGAGCCACATTCACATGTATCACCCACCTGCCAGTCGCAATCCTGCAAAAAGGATCCCCCACATCTTCACTGTTTGCCCGCCTCTCAGCCTGCACCACCCATACAAATTCTGTGGGTTTATGCAGAAGGTGGATTCATTAATAAATGGAAGAAACAAAAAGCTTATATGATATTGCTAAGTAAAAGATAACAAAGAAAAGAGAAGGATTTATTGCAACACTGGAGGTCAACAAGACAAAAGCCTGTTGGCACACTTGATTGGTATACATTTAAACAGATGTGCGCTGTTTGGGGCTCTATTTTGGTGATGATGTATGGTGCAAATTACGTTAGGCAAAATTGTATTTTGTTCACAAATTTTTCCGCGCATAGTTGTCTGACCATGAATTTGACTGCATACATGCGAATAAAGAGGCAAAGTAGGGTGTGTGCCATTGGCCGGGCAAGTGGTGCAGTATATTTTTGGTAACACTTGTTTGCAGATGATGCTATCCTTTTGGCTTTTGATGTCTGATTTGTGTGTTAGCAGTTTGCAGCTCAGTATGATGCAGACATAAGGATCTCATTTAATTTTTCAAGGTCCACAGCAACAATAATGTCTACTAAAAATTTGTAAATGTGTTCTGGACCATAAAAATGGCCGTTTTGGTGCAGAGTGCACTGCTTTTAAGGTGTTTCGGGTCATGAATGATATAATCCCCTGCCACGCCCCATGTTAACACATTCCTGCTAAGTACACCATGACTAACTGTCTGTGGCAACAAAATGCACAAAAATGATTTACAATGCTGTACGCACCACAGTCATTTTATTCACAGAAATAGAGCCCTTCGTTTTTACTGTCAGAAACAGCTTTTTACAGACATTTGTCATCTCTTATAATATACACATTTTAAGGTTTATTTATTCAGCAAAAGTTGAGCATGTTTGCAACTTTTTTTGCTGTACACCAACTCATTTATACAAATTGAACACTTCGGAGCGTATGTCATTGTTGTGGCACCTCCACAAGAGCAGAAAGAAGCTAAGGGCCTTGGTTAAGGGCACATTCATCTCTGCACCCATATTTTCCCAGTCAGCATGGGAATTTGAAACAACAGACCTCCAGTGACATGCCTGCTTATAAAGTATATAGGTTTTGCCCCCACTATTATTGGTCAAATCTTACCAAAGTATATTTTTCTTTAAAGCATAACACTAACGTCACATACTAATATAACACATGTACTCGAATGTTATGCTTAAAGTTGGAAAACTGCACAAACCACAATTCTATAAAAAGACAGGCACAATTACACTTTTGTGCTGTTTTTCTTTAATCTTCATTGCACTAACCACATAATGCAAATATCACCTATACCATATGGTGTCATTTGCTTGTCATTATTTTAAGGCTAAAAAGAGGTACGTACTGCATGCTAAAATAGGACTTCGACCTGATTTAGAATCTCTGTGAATTAAGGATCATTTAAAGGAATAGTTTGACATTTTGAGAAATGCACTTGCTTTCTTGACCAGAGTTAGACAAGAAGATCGATATCACTCTCTTACAGTATCTGTTTTTATATCTGATGCTACAGTCAGCTGATTATCTTAAACTTCCTGGAGAATTTTCATGGCTGCACAAACCCAATAAGTCACTGCTCCTGGCCAAGACATAATCTGGCACGCAATATTTTTTCTCCACCAGATTTTTGACAACTCTGCTCTGATTGGCTAGTACTCGTTTCCCCCAGGCTGGTAAATTTTAGGGCAGAGTACGGGACAGGACTTGATGCAAAGCTAGTGTCTGTCAAGTGAGTGTTCTGGTGAGGAAAAAAATAATGCGTATCGCACACAATCCTTCGTAAAATCCAATTTTTAACCTTTAGACAGAACCTTTGAACAGTTTTATGCTAAGCTAAACTAATCGGCTGCTGGCTGTAGCTTTATATTTAATGAACAGACATGAGTGTGGTATTGATCTTCTTATGTAACTCTTTACAACAAAGTCAATAAAAGCATTTTCCAAAATTTTGAACTATTGTTTTAACATCAGTTTAAGTTTAATTTTCTATTTTGAAACAGTTTAATCTCTGTACTTTCACATCTCTTCTCTTAGGTGGATAAACCAGTGTCTCGCACCAAACCAAAAAAGACGCCAACAACAACAGGGAAAATGGTGAAAAAATCAAAAGAGAAGCAGCTTGCTAGTTCCCAGTCAGCCAAGAAGAAACCGTCTTTGGGCACCCAAGAACCCAAACCAGAGGGAGCTGTCACAAAAAAGAGCAAAGAGATCAGCAATAGACTGGCTGAAGCGAAGCACTAAAAGTAGTATTCTCTTGTGTGTGCGATTGAATTAGGCAAATTTCTTCCCTTTGGTTTATTTCCTGTTGTTTTTGCTGTCCTGTCATATATTATTCACCTTTGAATGGGCACTGATGTTGAGCTTGTAGAATAATGCAAATAATTTCACTGTAAACTGTGTGTATGTGAGTGTGTACGTATGTGATTCCTTGTATTTTGGTGCATGGAACCGCTTTATATCATTGAGCACATGATTTGCACATTTTATGAATTCTGTTTGGCATTAAGCTATGAAAAAAGAGCCATCTGTACACATGTATGTGTATGAAAGGGTATTTGTCTGAATGGATGACAATTCAGATCAGTATTAAAATGATTGTAGAAAATGTCATGGGGATGCTTTTTCTCTGAGACTGTATCACAAGAGGTTTTGTGAAAATGCAAAATCTGTTTTACGGTTGCGTTTCCTAGTTACAGTGCCTCCGCTGTATGGTCCTGGTTTTCATTTCATTGTTCTGGATGATATCTGGTTTCATCAGTTTGGTTGCTAAGAAACCAAATGAACTGTAATATAATTGCTACAGCTTGCATGCAGGATCCCCGTTTTTGGTTGAGTAGCAACATTTAAGCAGACTATATGTCACAGTCACATTTTAGCTTGTAAATTGAGCCATTAAAGATAAATGTATAGGGGCGAGTCCTTTTCAATTATTAATTATAGTGCATGTGTAGTAATAGACACTTGTCACACCAAAAAACAAAAAGTACATGCAGTTAGTAAAATCATAGTCTAGTGGCTGTTAAAGCTATAAAATAAACACACCAGCAATATTATTTCACCCATAAACATACTTCTTGCAATCCAAATGGAGAACCACTCCTTTGTTTTAATGGGAATACTGCAGTTCCCGTTAAACCAAGGGCATTAAACTGCAGTGACTCAGTACTTTGTGACATTGTACGCCATCCTCTCCTCTGAGCTGTGACACTGTAATTTTGCTAAATAAGATTAAAAGCGTTATGCTTATAGGCCTGAAAACCTATTGTATGTACTCAATTTTCACTCTTAATGGGCTGATCTCTCCAGGTGTTGATGGACAAGGAATGGGCCAGGACTTGTAGTTCAGCTCTTTAAAATGCTGCTGTCTGAAAATGCGCAAATCACATCTGTCCATTGTGAGTGTGACATGGGGTGTTTTTACTAAAATGCGATCCCACCCTTACCCTCTCTGGTTGTGAACACAGTCTTCTACAGTAATACCCTTAGCAGCTGACATGGCTGCAGTGTGTGAGGGTGAAGTTGAGCACTACCCACCGTGAGTCTGCTTCCAGTTTTAGCCTTAGTGAGCTTGTTTGTGTGTGTGTATGTGTGAGAGAGAGAGTTTTCATGTCTGACCTCTACAGCCTGCTGCCTGCTAGCATCAAGTCTGATCCAACCACTAGATGTGCTGCTATGCACTCCAACACACTGGTGCTAATATCTTTCATCATATATGCTGTCTGGTTTGGACCTCGTGTGTCGTCAGACCAGAGGGAAATGATGTTATGACAATGTCATACTGCTGCAGACATGTTGTGATATTGTGCTTGTATTCTCAGCTTGCTCTGAATGAACTCTGATTAAAATGATGATACAGAATTCTGTGTTGTGACTTACTGTATCCTTTGTGTTAAGCATTAATATTTATTAAATGTATTTTGTAAGTATTCTACCTTCACACCCATTATCTGTAAAAATAAAATCCCTTTGAGTTGCAGGAATATTGCAACAAAGTAGAATTCATTTTTAGATAATCATTTGTGTTTTATCTTCTTTGATGCCTTTGAATGCTAGAGTAATAAGAAGTACAATCTATATATTTTTCTAAATACTTCACATGAAATTAATAGCACAGTTAATTTGCATGACTAACCATATAGCAGAGAACACAAAATAAACTTAAAGGTATTTAAAGCCATTATTTTCAAAGTGTAATGTATAAATGCGCTATACATTTGATGGTTTTGTTTTCTGTGCTCTATCGCAACAATGTTGCTTAGAAATTTCAACCTTTACATAGTTACATAAGCAAAATTTTCTCTTCATTTACACCAGTACTTCACTAATAACATTTTAAGAAGACGTTACTATGGCTAAAGAGGGCGTTTAAGATGTTTGTAAGTTTAATCTGTTGTTAGCTAATCAAGTCCTTTCTTGTAGTGTTCATTATGTTTGTATTGGTGTCTTTGTCTCTATGCATTTTCCTTCCTTACAAGCATTTATATAATTGTATATAGAGGCAAACATTAACTGAATCTGAAAATGCAGCATCATGCTCACTGTGTTACTGCTATTCATTATTCAGAAAAATAGATGGTAAATGCTTAAATGTAAAAAAACCAAAACCAACCAACATTGAAAAATAACGTCCAGGTGTCTACAAAAAAAAACACAAGACAATTTACAGTAATCAAGCATATGGAATCATCACTGTTTCGTTGATATCTGATTAGTTGCGATTCTATCTGGAAGTGAAAACGGGAAAAAATCATTTTCCAGGCCTGGATTCTTCTCCTACAGCACCCCTAGAGGCCAAAGTAAGCACAGTCTGTAAGGTATTTTAAAGAGTAGACATGTTGTTTCCCTGCAGATGTGTAAATCCTCAAAACTAAGCTTTATATGAGGTGTCATCCGTGCATTGTTCTCTCCATTTTTTTAACAGTTCATAGATTGATTAAGAGATGCAAAATGGCATCTGTGAAACAAATGGAAAATGGAACCATTATTTGATAATTTTTCAGTTAATTCACTTGCTGGATGCTGGTGGTCATTTTTCTGTGAATCAGTCATCCTGACATAAAACTGCATAAATAATTCAGTTGTTATGGGCCCTTGAGTTTGCAGAACAGCATGAAATATTGAATAAGAGATCGGCGATGGCACTGGAACTGCCTAAGCTCTGTCCCTTCCCCCTTCCAGACTTGTCTGGCTTGTTACAGTCTCATTTAAATAGCTTATTATTTTGTGTTGAAAGGGTAGAACTGAGATTTCTGAAATGTGTCTTTGAAATAAATTCACATATGTATTTTGTCCACCACAACATAAATAGCTGTTCTGAACAACTGCATTGTTGAAATCAATGTACAATAGTGTGTGACTTTATTTGAGTTGTATCATCTTTGTACATTGGGAGACATGCCCCTTCATGAAAATATAATACTTCTTGAACAGTCAAGACCTTGCACAATGTGATGCTGATAGTCAGCAAATTATGACCTCTAGTGGATAGGATATATTGCACAATCTCATGGCATCATGTGAACATGGATAAAAAGGCCAAAGTAGCTCAGATTTCCTTCTCTTCAACCTCCAGTTCCTGAGGGTGTCAAGTGTGTCCGCAGGCTGGATGGGATATGTAAGTCCTTCAGGTATGAATGACCTCTCTTCCTTCTTGGCTTTAACCTCTGTTGCTATCAAGAGCAACATAGTCAGGCTCAATGTCAGGATTATTACCTACACATGAAAATAAAACTACAGTGATGGTGATGGCCTACAGAACATCTGGTGTGAGTTGTACATTCAACTAAAGGATTCAACGGAACCATTCCAAACATTTATTTGTGGTAATTGAGGACAGATTGATGAATGAATGAGGTTTTCTACATTAAGTAGGGCCAATTACAAAGAAAATATTAGAAATCAGCACACTAAACAAAGGATTTTATTAATAGCGTAATCAGGATACCACAATTCCAGCATTGGTACCTCCTATGCCTCACTAAACAATCTAATATGAATGCAATACAAATCCATAAAACACTCAAACAGTGATAGAATATTAGCCAAATAATTATGAGTTAACTCACAGTTCTCTCCAATAGGAAGGGGTGACTAGCCTCAAGCAGGACTTTTTTATAACTTATGTATGTTTAAGGGAAGTCTGTATACAGTAGAAAGTTTTGTGTGGTAATAAAAGTTAAAATCAGACATGAAGACTTGTGGTTACAACAAAATAAAGACAGGAGAAAAGGGCTGTCAGCAGTGGCAGAAGTGCATTTTATTCTTCTACATGGCACTGCACATGTAAAGTAGGTCCACTGTGCAGCAATATTCATAGCACATCCAGTGTAATCTGCAGGCGTGTACGCAGAGTTTCTTCCTGTAAAATTTTATTTTATTTTGGATTTTTTCTCTGTTTTATTGAGATAACATCTCATTTTACACTGAAGTTGTTGGAAGACTCCTGTACAGTAGGAATCACTAATGCCCTTCTTGTCACTCGTTTTGAAAAACAGACGAAGAAGAAGAACTTCCGTTTTCACTGACAGGAAATAAACAAAACCAGACAAGCTGAGAGGAGGGAAGAAAACCAAAGCTGCTGCTGCAAGTGACATTAATACCCGTAAGATGAATTTATAAAACGTTGGGTATCACAAGTGTCGGCATTTGTGTGTGTGTTTACAAATGTCCCCATTAAGATGTTAAATATTTCTCACGTTAAACGGTTAAAAAATATAATAAACGAAAGTGCAACCTTGTGAGAGGTTGAGCGGTAGCTAGACTGTTAGCTAAAATACTAATTAACTTTTATATTAACATAGAATACTAAGCTGGAAATAATCACAATGTAGCTAGTTATTGGTTTCGTAAACTAACTAGTTACACTTAAATTAAAACGATTGTTAATGATTCCTAGGTAGTGTAACCCTCAGAAAGATGCCTAACTTCTCAGCTAAGTTGAGCTAACGTCGGTTAAAACGTTTTCTTAGGTTATAGTTAACTTAGTTAACCTGTATTTAAATGTCCAGCCACCTATAGCTAGCATTACATACTAATTATAAATTGCTTCTTAGCTAAGGGATTGTAGCCCACAGTTTATTTTTTTAGCTGTATGTTTTTCTGTCCAGGTGGTCAGGGTTGGGTGTGTGCAGCAGCAGCAGCAGCTGAGTACGCTGTGACCACCATCATGATGACAACTAAGAGGCTTGACAATTTTGAGGTCGTGTGTGAGTGGGCTTCATGCAGCTTCAAGGGCCACACCATGGAGGCTCTGAGCGATCATATGTCACTGCACTTAAAGGACTACCTTGGAGACAACGATGCCTTAGAGGAGCTGGGTGAGTGAGGAGGATACGAGACAAACACAAGGGAAATAGGGGAAATATCACCTGAAATCAGTATGACAGTTCATCTCTCTGTTCATCAAATGTAACAGAAGATCACAGTACAGTAGAAGAAATAAGAACGTTAAGTTCAATGAAGAGATACAACAAAATCCGAAACAATCACAGACATTTCTGAAAGTTGCTATGTTCAGTATCAACCTGTTGGGTATTCAGATGTAGCCAGTCCTTTAGTGAGAGACATTTAAAAATGACACTGTGTATGTAGTTCGCCTCTTGTATGGTTTTCCTGTCCTTAAGAGCGAAACAATGTCACATGCTCTTCTGCAACAATAAATTACAGAGCATCTTGAAACTTGCAATAGATCTGTCATTAATTCTATGTATTAACCATTAAATCAATGACACTGAGTAACATTTTTGCATGTTTGCTAAAAAGTAAAAATAGGCATATTTGTATTGTTACTATAACAATAAGTAAAATTATAATTTGATTTGAATAACGCCTTTTGCTTCCATTATCTCATTTTAAGTACTCTAGTGGCATTAACAAGCGCATGTGAAATAGACAACTGCATCTGAAACATGATGTGATCAAGTGTGTGATTTTTATGGCTGTACTGTTTCTTCGTCACACACCTGCCACATAGCGTGACATTCTGGGAACCAAAGATATTTCTCTCGAAGCAACAACTCTTTTCTGCCCACATGTCTTACATGGCATCTTTGTATCTTTTTTAAAATAATAACAACTGTTCTTCATCTGCACCTGGGGCCCCATCGGTTTCTCCAACATTTGAGTGAATTTTTCAGTAGGCGTTAGACGGGATTTTCTCTGTTATGAATGAAGCCACACAATGGACTTGAGAATGCGCTTTGAGAGTGACCTATGCATTCTGTAATAACTGTCCTTTCTTTATTATGGTAGATGGCAGCTTTTTTTTGTCACATCATAACAGGCTGTAAAGTGAAATTAAGTTTGTAACTTCCTTCTGCAATGCAGCAGACAATATACAGTAATGCAAAAGCAATCATAAAATGGTAGACAGAAAGACTGTTGTAAATGGAGCAGTGCTGAGGATAAATTTGAGTTTTGAAGTCTCATAGCTTGAAGGAAAAAGCTGCTCCGTAGTCTGGTGGTGTGGCAGTAGAAACTTATATACTGTATCTCTTCCGAGAAGGCAGCAGAGTGAGCAGGCTGTGGCTGGGGTGGGTAATGTCCTTTATAATGTCCTTTGGGCTCTGCAAGGGCATCTCATCTCACAAATATCACTGATGCTCGGAAGATGAGTACCAATGATGTTCTGAGCAGTTTTAATCACCCTCTGCAGAGCCTTCTGGTCCTGGGCCGTACACATCCCATGCCAGTTTGGGATGTCTCTAATCTCTAAAAGCTGACATAATAACACAATAATTACTCCTTCCCTGTCTTTGTTTAGATGAGTATGCTTGTCTTTGGAATGGATGTGAATTTCTGTCCATGGGTAGCCCTGCGGAGCTGGAGGTCCATGCTTACTTCCACAACTACCACGGTAAGCTCAAGTTCGTCGGGTCACAGCTGCTCAAATCCCGTCCTGATCTGCCCAGCTGCAACCAAGGCTTGCATAGCAACAACCTGGTTCCTGAAGGATCAGATGGATACGTTTGCCAGTGGGAGCACTGTGATGTAGGTATTTCTAGTTATTCACCGGCCATCAAAAGATTAATAGCAACATTATTATACAATTTATATTTTTGTCTTTTATACAGAGTTCATTCAACAATCCCGAGTGGTTCTACCGTCATGTGGACAACCATGTTGAAAGTGCCGAGCCACAGTCTTTCACACAACAACAGCAGGCTCTCTTCTGCCACTGGACAGGTATGACTGAGCAAGAGGAGGTTAAAGAGATGTTACTGGTATGTCCAACTGTCACTTGCCCTGGTTATCTACATTTCATGTTTCTCTTGCAGGCTGCGATGCTTTCTTCAAGATCAGGTACCGTTTGAGAGAACACATGCGGAGCCACACTCAGGAGAGACTTGTAGCCTGTCCTACGTGTGGCAGCATGTTCTCCAGCAACACAAAGCTGTTTGACCACCTACACAGGCAGGCCGAGCCAGTAGGTGAGAAAGACACTTTATTTGTCTTACATGAAGATGAAATGTATTGTGTTTTATGCTGACTTCTGTACGTTCATTTAATTTGAACAGAGTCTCTGGTATGTGAGCACTGTGGCAAAGCTTTTTCCAGCGAGAGGCTCTTGAGGGATCATGTTCGCCAGCATGGTAATCATTTTCTGCAAGTGTAATCCAATTTCCAATTTCAGTCACAATTTGAAAGATTTTTGTTTTACCCAGATGTTGTAACTATTGTGTAATATCATGTTAAAGTAGATGGAAAAATGTTAAATATACATCTTTCTTGATAAGATTTTTATAACGGCTGCTTGACAATGTTTACCTATTTTTTTTTTTTTAAGATTGAAGTCACTTATTGTGCATGGAAAAAAAGATTTTCCAGTCAGGCATTTTAGGCTGTGATGCAGTCCAGTCCATTTTGAGGCTCATAAAAATCATATAGTTACTGTATAAAGGTGATAATGTCCAAAATCAGATTGGGTGAAGCCAAAGCATTTTTTGATCGCTAAGCATCAGCTATGTAAGGACTTATACATGTCAGATTAATCAAAAGTGTAACACATTGTCTGAAATGTTTTTTTTAAATGTCTTGTTCCATGCATCAATTAAACAAAATGACATATGATAATAAAGAAAAAATGTTCTGTTGGCCAGTCTGTAATGAGCCATTTGGCAGGTATTTAATTATTATTGTTATTTTCTTTGACTGCCAGTGAATCAGGTGAAGTGTCCCTTCTGTGACATGACCTGCACCACCTTGGCAGCTCTGAAAATCCACATCAGATTCCGCCACTGTGATGAGCGCCCCTTCCCATGTGACTTCTGTGACAAGAGGTAGACCTTTGACAGTTGACAACAGCTGTACTGGACAGTACATTTCTATAGATCTGAAAATGTGTAAAATTGTAAATAAAAATTGTTAGTTAAAACATAACCTTTGTGTAAAGTTTTATTTAAGGTGTATTACTGTGTTGAACTTACATCAGCTTTAAAAAAAATCCTGTTGTCATATATTTTTCAAATGTTTTATTTATTTTTACAGATTTAAGAACCAACGCGATCTACAAAAGCACACAGAGGTTCACAATGAGGGCACCGTGTATCGCTGTACAGTGGAGGGTTGTGATTATTCTTGTCATACATTCCAAACCATGAATCACCACTTCAAGAGAGCGCACGAGGTTTGTTAGCACCGAATGTTGTCCAGCATAAAACATATAACCTCTTTAGATCATCATTACAACTTGCTGTAATCTTGTTATAATGATGAGAAATATTCACCGACAGGTCGGGGGGATGTCCAAATATAAATGCCATATCTGTGATAAGGTCTTCTCCTGGTGTTACACTCTCACACTTCACCTTCGCAAGAAGCATGAGCTGAAATGGCCGTCTGGACATTCCCGCTTTAGGTAGGTAACAACATCCAATCACCTCTGAAACAGCCATTTCTTAGATCAAGATCAAATGTTATTGAAGTAATTCTAAGAAAAGTATACACTATAATAAATATGTGCTGTGCCACATGCTTTCTTCACAGATACAGGAAAGATGTAGACGGCTTCCTGAAGGTAAACATGGTGCGGTTTGAGACTGTGGAAGTGACGAAGGAGATCATGAAGAACATGGCCAAAAAGCCGCAGAGCCTTCGGAAAAGTACAAGAACCAGCAGCCGGAACAAGAGGGCTGCAGTCATACCGGAGAGCGGCCTAAGCTCTCCCGCAGGCTCCTCCTCGCCCTCCTCCAGCTCATCTTCATCATACTCCTCGGAGCTCTCTGGCAGGGAAGACGTTTCGGCTCAAGCCAGCCCCAGGGGCAGTGACTCTCCTGTCTACTGTGTCATGAGCACCATCCCTCACATTGAGGAGGAGCCTGGGGGATTATCTCAGGAGGACTGTGATGGTAGTGGGACATCCGGAGCAGTCCAGGCCCTGACGGAGGTTGCGAGGGGCCTGGGCATGGACGTGGTGTGATTCCTCCTTGCTGCACTGCACCATGCATACATTGTAGGCTCTGTTGTAGCTGTTATGCAATGAATGTGGTTTGCCTCTTGTGGCATATTTTGTGGTGGAGCTGTTAGTGGAGACATCACTGGAGCTGTTTTTTTTTCTAGCCAAAGCTTTCTCATCGTCTGCAGTGTTTTTAGAGTGGTGTTACATTGAGTCTCTACGTTTGTTCAGACCACATGTTCAAAATAGCAGATCTAAAGCCTCCGCTTAGCTTTGTGAAGTGTCCCATGAATGGGATTGCCTGTTACGCACAGGTTATTGTTTCTGACAAAGCTTATGTGAATGCGTTAAAAGCATTACAAAGCCAGCTCTATTAAGTCTTCATATTTTTCACACACCATTTTCCATTTTCTGTGATATTTCCATGATGTTGCCCGGCAAAGGATTTCAGAAGACATGCTTTTTTTATTGCAGCCTCGGAATGTTGCTTAATTTTATTGTTACAAATTTTAAATACATTTTTGATACAAAAGGAGCTTTTCTTGTTTGTTGTTTGTAGGAGTGGCAATGTTGATTGGTGTACCCCTTTGGTCCAGACTGAAATATCTCAACCAGTGCCACCATCTGGTCAAAATATTTGTCTAATACTGACCAAATACCAGGGTTGAACAATTAATTGAAATTTTATCGAACCCGCAATATGGTCTAGTGCAATTTTCAAAGTGCAGAAGGTACAATATGTGTTAATGGTGATATGTCTGTCATAATACCATTTCAAATTAATATTGTTGTGCTGCAGAGATGTCCTGGCCTACACATCATATTCTAGAGACTAAACAAAACATCTTTGTTTGACACAGATCCCTTTACAAAACACACCATAATTCATTTTAATATGTTTTTCAATTAACAAAAAGAATGATTATTAACCCTTGTAATGCAAATCATATCGGAATTGCAGTATCAGTCACAATAATCACAATTCAAGTTGTCAAAGTTGTTCAGCCCTACCAAATGCCTGCAAAACATCAATGACATCCTCACCAGTCTCAGCTGTACTTTGTTTTTAGTGCTAATTAATAAATGTTAGCATGCTAACGTGCTAAACTAAGATGGTGAACATGGTAAACAGTACCTGCTAAACATGAGCATGTTAGCATTTAGCTCAAAGCACTGCTGTTCGGAAGTACCACCTCACAGAAACACAGAAGCATGGCTGTAGACTCTTGTGTAACAACGCTCCCCTCAACTATTAACTTGGCTGCATTCAATTTTTGCCAGTAACATTTAAAAAAAAACCTTTTTCTTTATCCAAACATGAGCACCACTTCCTATTCCACTGAGTTTATGTAGTTCTGTCTGTGACAAATTTTGAATTTAACCCAACATAATAAACACATGCATCTTAAAGCGGTCATATTAAGGTGTTGTACAAGAATAAATTTACATGGTGTAATTTTCAATAAACACCCTACTGCACATTGCTGCTGCACCTGTTTTCACCCTGTGTGGTGACCGCTCCATTTTAGCTACAGAGTGAAGCATCTCAATTAAATTTGATCTTTGTATGAAGTTGTGTGTGCGCAATACCTAGTAATCGTAAGCCAATCAGAAGCAGAGTAGGGCGAGTCCTAACAAGCCTGTAACCCGCGGCTTCGATTCAGCTGTAACTGATCCCGAACTAGCTTCACAACCTGGACTGGAGTAAGCGTTTCAGAGTGGTAAGTTATTAATATGTAACAAATTTTATCTTTCATACGTAATGTTGTAACTGTGCATTGTCTTTACGTCAGTAACAACTTTATTTTTATTAGTTATCCATCGACTGCCTGGAGGGTATCTAAAGTTTTATACGGAGGGAGGGGGTGAGGGAGGCAGCGGGCAGATGTCTTGTCACTGTGTGTGCTGCTGCTCATTGTGTTTCTCCACCAGTGTTTTTGAGGGAATGCCACACTAGCCACTAGGTGATTATGATGCATGTTACAAAGTGAAGCAGATAAGTTACGGAATTAAAGGCTGGACTACAGGAGAGCTGCTTTCAGGCAGTCCAGGAGAAGTGTTTTCTCTAGGAGATGGTAACTCCCCCTTTGAGGTGGGCTTAGGGCTTTTTCACTTTGCTAACCTATTACATGCACTATATATATATAAAACAAAATAAAGGAAAGGGAAAAGGCCAAACAGCATATGACCTTTTTAATATGTTCATCAAATCATCAGTTGCCGACTTGCAAAAATCCATCTAAGAAATCAATGCTTGTTGTAGTGCAAAGACTATCTTTTATTGAGACATTAGTCAGTAGCTTCATACTTTCACTGGCTTATAATATCGAGCTCCATAGAGTTCATGCACAGACCAGGAGGACCTGTGAACTTCACAGACATACTGCAAATGAGTGAGTAAACCCTGAAGACTCAAGGCCCCAGGTAGGATGTTGCCAGAAAGCCAGGATGAGGGAGTTGATGTCTGAAGTGGTGGAGGTGACATTCCTCCTGGCCTGAGTGTAGAAACCCCCTCCCTCTGAGGTAAACAGTCTCCTGCTGCCTCAAAGCAAGAGGGGGATAAAGAGGTGGCATAAAGAAACCATGAGTAGAAGCCTCTTTTTGCAGCTGTGCTACAAGAGGTAACCTGATCGCTTCGCTGGTTTTCAATGAATTGTCTTTTAGGACATTTTGTCTGGGGTGGAGATCCATTCTCTTGTGAGCGTCCAACATCGGCTGCCATGTAGCAATTTGGTAGGGATGCATTCCAGCCCCTGGATAAGAGATGAGTCCCCCAGGAGCTCTGGTAACATTACATCTACTGCTGTTCGGATACAACCCAGACAAATTGTTTGAATGTTGCACTGTTACAGACGGTGGATGCGTATGAGTTGTCATGAAAGGAGATGGATTAGTGCACAAAGTCTTAGAAGAACCAAACTGGTCTTCCACAATTGCCTGCCTTACCCTCTTCACTTTAATGAAGCTGTTGCACTCACGCTGCCTTTTCCTGTCAAGCAAGCCTCTGCGTCCACCATCGACTTCTTGAGTCATTGTTTGTTCCCAAGATTTGTCTGTAAGAGGTAAATCCTTTGGTGTGTCAGTTTGGTGGTCCCTATGCTTCTGCTTGTCCGTGAGTTTCTCTCTACACCACAGGTTCGGGGACCCTCCATCAAGCTTCTCCCTTTTGGCCGAACGGCTATGGCAAAACACTGGTGAAGATGTGGGTCTGCTGAAGTGGCTTACATTTCCAGCTGTTTTTCCTGAATGTCCATGTGGAGAGTCTAAACATGCGTAGCAGATGAGCGTTAATAATATCACACATATCATACTGTTGCTGAAGGTATTTCTATGCTTTATACTCACCCAGATCCGGGGGTCTGCAGGAGGGCTGGTCTGATTCATTGTGTTGTGCTGAGTCAGGTCGACTGGAGGCCGGATATTCAGGTGTCAGTTCCTGATGGACACTTTTGGGTTTGGGATTTTGCTGCATTTGCTGTTAAATTATGCATCAAATACAGTTTGTAAATTTCAAATTAGCTTTGAAATCAGGCAGAAAAGTTCTCACAATGACAATATGTCTTAACTAAAAGATACCAGAGTTTTCTAGACTTAAAAAATGTCCAATAATATTTTTCCTTTATGTGTAGGTCCTTAAAACTGAGTTTGTATATGTTGTCTGTCAACTGAATGACCTCATATAGACACATCTGACTTTGAACATGTTTGTACATGATTAAAAAAAATCATAATTTGATTATATTTGTCACATTATGTTTTTTTAAATTAATATACAAAAATACAAAATCCACTTTAACTGACTTAAATTTTAGACTAAAATTTCACTGCATTTGATTATTACCTTGAGTTGCTTGTGGTAGTAAATCTTCCATGCAATACAAACATGCAGCGCACCCCATCTCCCTGGTTTCTGAAAAAGGGGGAAACATTTTGCAACAAACTGTTAGTGTAATCACCACTGGTGATTCGTTAAATCTTTGTTGAGCTTTGGCTTTTAAAAAGGACTTTTATCTTTGTCCATTTTAATTGCTGGATTGACATGTCATTTTTAATTGATGTATCTAGGACTCACTGTAGACCTGAAGGGCTTCTTTATTGATCGTGGAAAGGCATCAACAGGAACAAAAGAGGGCTTCATTGTTCCTCTGGGGAGGTTGAACTGCTGCAAAAGGTAATAGCTTTAAATTAATTATGCTACCTAAGTGGCAAAAAAATGGCAAAATAACAGACCGGCTTTAGATGGCAATGAATTAAAATTACTACAGTCAGTGTTAACAATACAGTATTGTGACACATCTCCTTACCATTCTTTCCTGAGCTACCACTGGAGCAGGAAGCATGGGAAAGGATTGGTGAAGGATAGGAGCAAAGGCATACTGCTGGGGAGTGTGCTGATGCATGTAAGACGCTGATGAACCAGGCTGTGCAAATATGAAGTGGACTGTTGAGATATGAGAAGGTGTGCTATTAGTTCCCGAGCTGGCAGTATGCTATAATATCAAGCAAAGAAATACCTTCCTTAGTTTTAACAAAGACATGTGAACTGAAACAAAACAGTAGAAACAGTGATAAAATGCAGAGGGCCATACCAGATTGCGGAGTGTGTTTTGGAGCTTGAGGAACTTGAATCAGTGGGTTTGCTCTTGGCATAAATGAGGCTGATTGTAGGCCCACTGGAGTCCTAACATACTGGTCTGAAGTTATGTGTGGCTCAGTTCACTGGCGAGATGGAGCTTTTTCTTGTTCAGGAGAAACCAGCAGATTCAGACTGTCCTTGATGTCCAGATTAGGGATAACCCTTACAGTCAAGACACAAACCGCATGAATCAGTGAACATTCACAGAATTATAAACAGTCATGTCTCTCTATTTTTGTTGAGACTACCAGTACATAACCATTTTTAAAACAATGCAAGTTCAAAATAAAACATATAATTCCTTTTAGGCAATTTGCCTTGCTAATGACAGCATATTGTTAGACAAGCCTAATCTTAATCTAATTGAGGCATTGAGTGTGCCAATCCATTTAATTCATTAGGACCCATCCGTTCCAAGGACACATGGTTAGTAATGCTGTTAGTGAATGGGAGCATGCTGAGATACAGTACATCTGTGTTGAATATAAACTAGAGAGAGAGTAGGTTACACTTTGAATTCACTGTGTTGTGTATTGCTTTAACTTAATGTTTGATTTGGTGCAGCAGCAAGCCAGAGTTTTAGGAAGTCTTAAAAAAGGACCTCCAAAAAGACCCACAGAAGAGAATCCTCTGACGTGCACAAATCAATCTGAGAGAACCGAGATTTAAAATGTTTAAGACAATGCACGGTTTTGTTGTGAAATTGTTAAAGGAATTTTAAAACTATTTCCTGGAATTTTACTGCAGGTTAATTGACAATGAAGTAATTGCAGCCCTAAAAAACATTTACATTTTTTGCAAGCTTTTGGCCCCTTACTGTGATAGATGTGAAGATGGATAAAATGACAGGGATGCCATACAGTATAAAGAATTCCAGTACAACACAAACAAAACGCTCAAAAATTGGTGAATCAACACCTTTGACACTGTCAGATAATTAAAACATTTCAGGTTTCTCAAATATAATATTTATTACGAGGCTCTGTGGTATGGGTCAAATTAATATAAATCACCTTCTCTCTTTCCCTGTATTTAAAGGACGGAACAGAACTGATTCTAAATTTACCAAACATTTCTACTCCTCCCTCACTGCTGGTATTGTTAGTGCCCCTTTAACCTCTCCAGACCACAGCAATCCAATCGTCTGATCCCTCCTTTCTCACAAAGACAAGATTAGCTTGAGGTTACACAGCCTATGTTCTCTAAAATTCGTCCATGTCAGCGGGCCACGGAAATCTCTTAATCTCATAAAGGAGCTGGTTGTTAGGAGCTCAAATGAAGAGAACGAGGCATCAGGAACAGCTCGCTGTGTCATCTGACAGCACAAGGTGCGCCGGTACTCACCTCCGAGACAGAATGCGCTCCATCATACATCAGCTGAATCTTAATGATAATAAGCCTGAGATGTATTGATGCCCTTTATTTCATTCTTAATGGTATCAGGCGTTAACAGATTTGAATTCTTAAGCACACAAATTGCCAACAGATGAGTGTTACACCTCAATATTAAAGTAAAGCTGCAGCGAATGCTTGATTAGGAAATTAAACAGCACCAATACTGACCAACACTCATTTTAAGCATACATTGTAAACATTTACTAGTTTCAGCTTGTTAAATGATAATGCTTAATGGTTTTCTTAGTCTTATGTGATTGAAACTCAGTATCTTTGGGTTTTAGACAAAGCGAGATGTTTAAAGACATCAAATTAGGCTCTGGAAAATTTGTAATGGGAATTTTTTAATAACAGCATCAAAGGGGAAAACATACAGATCAGATTTTTGCTCGTGAGGCAACAGAAATTTAATTTTTTCTTTTTGAATGTCTATTGGAATTTGCACCTTTTTAAAGTTACAAAGACCACATAACATCCTAAGCATATTTTTAAAAAAGCTATTTATCTGTCATAGTAGGCACCCGTGTCACTATTTAATGTTTCTACTCTGATAAAACCAAATGCATTTTATGTAAATATGTTTCTTACCTGTGTGATTACATGAAGTGAATGTAAAATCTCGACTTCCTGATGTTTGAGAGTTGTTATTCAGTGAGTAACATCCAGCTTCTCCAGCATGTTTATCAGCCAGAAGAGTAAAGATAAAGTCCTTTCTTATGTATAAATATCAGCCCTGTGCAGATCCCGAACAGTGACTTCAGTGAAGCAGGGACCACCTGTTGCGGTGAGCCAGTGTGCAGCTGCCTGTGTAAATTATTAAGTGTTAGTTACCAACACCAGGAAAGACCATTAACTACTCCTAATGGCTTAAACTAATCCCATCAGCCTCCTAAACCCTTCTGATTCAGTTTAGAAACAGCTTATGTGCCAACATGTTTTCAAATGGAGATGCTGGAGAGACATTGAACATCTGACAAGTCCCGATATAATGCGCATATGGTGGTTGTTTTTTTCCCCAGCACATTGTGTGGCATCAACAGCAATGTTCTGCATATCTAAACATTTTTTGTACTTTTTGGCCCTGGGCTCTTAAAGGTTCATTTTGTCTTTAGTTTAGTTTAGTTTAGTCTTTGTAATTATTTCTGGCATTTTAGGTTTTGTGAAGTACATTGTTTACTTTCTGAATTGCAAACTTTTTACACTTTAAATTAGATTGGCTTATCTTTTGTATCCATGTGTTTATTTAATATGTTCTTATTTATATTGTGGTTTTATACACATAGTATGCTGTGTTGAATGTTGTCCTGTCTGTCCTTTTGCACTAAGCTCACCCAACCAAGACTGTTTGTTGTAGAGTTCTAAAGTTAAAGGGCATTTTTTGTATATTTAAACCTGGGCCCAATTTTCACATATTTTGTACAAAAAGTTTTGGAATCCATGCAGTGGAAGGCTTCAGCTGGCAGCCACAAACCTGCTGTAGTGGCTGCAGACAGGATGAAAGGATCCCTACGAATGACTCCCAAAATCTTGTGAGTGCCGAGTTGTTGCAGGAAATGCCAGTAGAAATGAGGGAGAGTTTAGCCTCTTTTCCACTGCTGGTACCAGCTCAACTCACCTCACCTCAACATTGTTCGACTCAGTTTTGGCTCGCCGTCCTCTGTTGTCCATTGCAGATAGTACCTAGAGATAGTACCCCTCATATAGCTGTTCGTCACTGTGGGACCAGAGCAGTCTGTGAGCTTCGCTTACGGAGCACTTCAACTCCGAAAAAGTTCAAGCACATTTTTGATCCACCATCAATTTTCGTAAAACTGCCAATAATCCAAAGCTCAAACTTATTGGACTTATTAGAAGTGGATTTAGTGATGAAATAACGTACAAAAACTGCAAAATACAAAACTTTCCGTTTCTTGCCCCTGTCTGGTGCATGCAATGATGATGATAATGATATAAAAAGGTTGAAACATTTTAACTTCAATAAAAAAAAAAATTAAAAATGTGTGTCGCGTTGCTGTGGTACTATCTCTGGGTACTATCTGCAATGGAAAACAGAGGAAGGTGGGCCAAAGTGGAGTCTAGGCGAGTTGAACTGGTACCAGCGGTGGAAAAGAGGCATTAGTATCGCCTTTATCGCCTCAGCTCAACTCAGCTATCTTGGAACCTCAATGGAGGTGATACGAAAAAAGTTACCAGGTACAGGCAGAGGTTGAACTTTTCCCCAATGGAAAACCAAAAAAGGCGAATATCGTCAAGGTGAGTCAAACTGGTACCATGCAGTGGAAAAGGGGCATTTGTTGAGAACTGCTAGCAAGACTTTATTTCCTAACATTACTCCAGCACAGCAGACTCCTCTCCAACTCTGAGTCATGTTTCCACCTGTGTCTTTCTGCAACAACTCACCCCTATCTAGCTAAAAAAAATTTTTTTACCTATGGTTTATTTTGACACCAAAATATATGAAAGTAGGGACCAATAATTCCTTATGAATTGATAATTATCAGTAGTAATTGTTATTTAAATTTAAACAGCTACTTTACATATTATCTTTGGACACAACATGTCATTTTAAGCAGCTCTAAAATTACAGAGTCAAAATTTTAAAAAATATGGCAACAATCATTAATTTTATTTATATTATTATTTGGACTTTAATGCATTTTCTGACGCATTCTTTTAAACAATCAGTTTGGCTTTTACTTTTATTTATTCTATACTTTTTTTGTAAGTTCACTGTCTTGGAATGAGATGACTATTGCTGTGTGTCGGTTCCATAATATATAATGAATAATTATTATATATTATACTTTTTTGCAGTAAGTATACAAGAAATCAATATGTTTTACACTAATGATGCATCAAAATACAGAGAGACAATATAGATAGAGTATCAATGATAAATAAGCATACTTTAAAAAACTAGTAATTTTTTGTCAAAGCACTTAGTGGGGATTGTTTAACTGTCTGTATCAACCCTTGTTGTTAAAAACAGGAGGTTGGTGTTTGAGCCAGAAAGCAGCATGTTAGGTCAGTGTGGAGCACAACACAGGCACATATGGCACTGAACATAATCAATGTACTGTATGTAAATCTGCTGGATCCAAACAAATCAACTCCCAGTAAAGCTTATATGTTTGTGTTTTCCTTATTTAATACTTGTAAAAACTGAAAGATATTATTTGAATTCTGCTCAAGCTCGATGTCCTGAAAGGCCTCAGACAAATTGGGCTACCGTCAATTGGATCCCATCCCAAGCTGAACATAAGACGGTGATTGGATGAGGCTTTGGGATGACATGTTCTCCTTGATTAGCTAATTCCATTTTCACTAACCATCCAAATCCTGTTTGAGTTAAAGTAGCTGCTCTGTCGAGTAACAATGTTCACTAGCTACTAACAATTACCCTTTATTACCCATAATGCACTTACGTGCCAAGACGTCTTATAAAACTTTAAGCAGCTTCTTCAACAAGGATGGAAGTTACTGTAGACTCGCATTCACAGCTATTAAAATGTTCTAGTGTCACAAATTCCTAAGTCACCAAATTATAAATGACTGTAGTCCCTCTAATAAATCCATTGATATTAGTTTAATGCAAATATGCCTGTGTACAGTATATGTTGGCTGATAAATAAAAATCAATTGTAGTACAGCAATGCCAAAATATATTTGAGGTAATTCAGTAACTGCCATTGCATAGTTCATCCACTAGAGAGCATGGACAGTTTTATTTTTCATCTTTAAGATGTCCCGCGCAGTAGATACACTGAACAAAAACACAACACTATTGTTTTTGCCCTCATTCATCATGAGATGATCAAAGATCTAAGACTTTCTCTATGTACACAAAAGGTCTATTTCTCTCAAATATTGTTCACACATCTGTCAAAATCTGTTAGTGAGCATAAAAAACAAAAGTGTGTTTATAATTTTGATCAGTGCATATTGGTCACATTTCTTGAAAACACAAACTGAAAGGATTATATTATCACATTTTTAACTGTCAAATATCACCCTGGGTACTGGCCTCAGAAATCTTGTACTGGTCAGAATAAGTAAGGGTCATAGTGCCCTCGTGGTGATCCATCTGTAGTATGATCATGCAAATGTGAAGTAGTGAGCAAAGTAATGTTTCATTCTGTAGTGTTGTTGAAACTTCGATGACATTATCTTTGTGCTTATTGCTGTCGCTCATTGAAAATCACTTTGCTTGAATGCCTTATGTATGTCCAAGTCACCATTTTTATGACTTCATCTTTGTGAAAAATTAAATGTCTTGTACAATTTTAAAACATTGTATAATTAAAATAAATTGACATTAGGAGGCGATATAGGGAAATATATTTGGGAAAATAAAAAGTATTAAATCTTTATAAAGACAATTTTTAAAAATTGGGTTACTGGTTATCTGATCTCTCTCTCTCAAAAAAACATACAGTGTATTATGTAAGTATGTACAAAGGATTTTGGACACCAGGCAAGGACAGTTTAACAAAGAACGCTACCAAGTTGCATTATGGAAAGTGTAGGTTGAAGCGATCTTGGAGTTCAGGATATCTCACCCTTTCCTATCTTCGTCCATCCTGATTTGGATGTCTTTTTTTTAAATCAGTCTCTTAAAAAATCTTTAAGTAAGTGCAATTCTAAATAACTAAAATATTTATCTACCCAAACCGGTCAAAAACAAGTCAACAACAACAGAGAGGATAAGGTAGACGCACTTTATTCCTAAAACAGAAGCTGCACCATCAGTAGCGGCACACAATTATATGTACACATATACACACACAATTACCTAAATCTGTTATATAAAATATATAATCTGACAATGTACCTTTTAATTCCTCTTCAGAGCTCATTGAGTTACTGTGCGAGAGACTCTGGAGCCAAAGCAGACAGAGAGGTAAGTCTCATCCACTCATTGGGTGGGACACAAATGCCCAGGCCAGCTTTTACTTCATTTTTACAGCATGGCAATAAAAAGGTCTGTACCCCTTTGAAAAAATAATATTCTAAAAGCAATCTACAGCAAATTCACTTGAACAGGTTTTGTCCATGTTGTGTAATTGAGAAAATTACACTTTTTAAACCAATTCCTTTACAGTGAGATGTACACACCCTCTAGGATTTGTAATATATAAAAGATATTAAGCATTAGAAATTCCACATTTAAAAACTTACAATAAATAATATATGCAGGCATTTCATTAAGATAAAATTTCATAGATTGCAATCTACAGTCATTAAAAAGACAATTTATTCTCCTTTATGAAACGTCCCTTGATCTTCCAAAATGCTAAAATGGATTCTTGGCATCTGATTGATTGATTGGTTGGTTGGTTTGATTGGAAATTTCCCATCAGTCAGTGTTGTGTTAGATACACCAGGGAAGAGGAGAAGGAGGAGGGATGCTTTCTCCACATTTGCCCTGATGGAGTGTGAGGTCCTTTGAGTGTCGTAGCAGGAAATCCACAATTTGACTGAGCGATCCATCCAAATCAATTCTCAGCAGTTTGATCCCGTTAAGAGTTCAGAGCATGTTCATGATAAAGTTGTACATCTGGGTGAGCACCACAAAGTGAACAGGCAGACAGGAGCGTCGGTCCTGGGTTGCAGGGTCGCATGTCAGCCAGGAGAGGGCGTTGTATTGCTCTAGAACAAATCTATCAGGCAGACAGCAGCGCGTTAATGCATGCCATTCCTCTTACTTTAAAAAACACACTTCTTCAAGGGTACAGACTCTTCTGATCAGAGCAGCTTACCTGAGCACGTCAGAGGTGTGGTTAGAGTCCAGGGGGTGGGAGTGCTTACTGTGCAGAAACTCGTCCGATTGGACAGAAGGCACATGCAGGTGCAGCGAGGCCTGGGCGAAGAAAGATAGAGATACGGATTAAATTCAAGTCTTTTGACTGATTTGTAACAACACTTTTCAGTGATACAAACAAACACAAATGTCACAAACTACCAACAGGTCTTATCACTACCGCTAAAAGAAAAGTGCAAATGTAGAATTGAATAATGGATATAAATATATTTGAGCAAATAAAACTTAGTTGTAGCCCTACTTGAATGTGATGAACTCCAGCAAGTAAAAAATAAGATTGTACCTTGAGGAAGAGTGGACACTGGTTCTGAGCTTGAGGGCAGGCTGACCAGAACCAGTCAGGCAGTGGTCCTGCCTTGGCTGTGGAGACAAAGTAGCCCAGAGCCAATGGCTGCTGTAGGATGTTCAGAGCCTCCTCATGGGACTCCATACGGTCTGCACTCTGGCCCTGCAAGACAACATTGATAAAATGAATGAAGAAAGACTTGTTTTCTACAACACAAGTTTTGGATTTAAATGATCTCTTTCCAGCCACTGCGGGTATTTTATGTTATTTATATCCTGCGTATGGCACCACACATTCTAAAAGCAAATGAACTTGAATTCTGCTTGTTATTGTAACTTTGAGAACATTACTCAATGGAACTGTGTTAGTCACTTTAAGTTTATGGTGTGATATAGTGAGCACTACAGAGAAAATAAAATTTGGCATTGTCAGTTTAAAAAAACAAAACAAATTTGTCATGGATGTTGCTCTGAGCGTAAGCTTGTAGACAAAGCTTGAATCAAATTCTGTATGTTCTGCATGAGAGAATTCACCAGGTCACATCAAAACTTTGCAACTTATAACGTTGTTGCAACAGTTTCATTACTGTGCAGGTGTGGATGGAATAACAACGACCCGCTTTGGCATGAAACCGAAAACTATTCTTTTACCACTTTAAAAAAAACAACAAACCAAAGAAACTACAGTTAGATTTGATGCGAGTGTTCATCTATTCAACCGTGGAAACACTGTAACTGTATTTCACTTCCTCAGCCTACCAGGCATGCATGAAAACAATCTTTATGTTCTGTGACAGACATAAGCAGAGCTAATGTTTTCAGGATGAAATGAAGAGATATTTACAAAAGAAAAAAAAAAAAGAGGTAAAAGACCTTGCTTCCATCTCCCCCATGATGGTAGTGGGAGCCAGGAGATTGAACTGGAGAGGTTGTAGGGGAGTTGGGCAGGATATTGATGAGGTCTGGATCCACCATTTCGTTGTCAAATAGTTCAAAGAAGCCCATTCCATCAGATCCATCTGCAGAGAAAAAGGTCTGGGTTTGATTCAGATCAACTTTAGCGGGATGCAACATTCATGATTCAGCATCTATTGATGTTAAGCAGGAAGATATTAAAGTTGTACATTTCTTTTGTAGCCCCATCAGCAACAGAACGTACCAGGATTTATGGGATTGAAGTTGATGTCAATGGGCTCTGAAGTGTTAGTGTTGACTTGCACCATGGCAGAGGTGGGAAACACCAGGATGTGCGTGCAAGACGTGTCCTGAGGTGTGCTCAGCTGCGACGTTTGCATGTTGAGTGTGGTGCTGCGACCAAACACTGAACCTGTTGACACAGAATCTGCAGAGACGAGACAGATCTGGAGTCAGCTTGAGAATTTACACACTAAACTGGGTTCTCTGTTACAATATCTAAATAATCACATTACTGTTTTCCTTTTACCTGGCATGATGACAAAGGAACCCTGGGGCTCCATGGCAACCAGACAGGCGCTAAGGATGCTGGGAGTGTCAGCTGCAGAGATGCCACACAATCTACATGTCTCCTTCAGTCGTTTACTGAGAGACTGCAAGTTCCTCCTGCTCAGCAGAATACTCCAGTCTGCAAAAGGGACAAGATGAGAGCACATTAGTGTGTGTTCATTTATGTTAATCATCTACGTAAGTGCATGTTCTGCAAACCATCCAAGTGTGTGTATGTGTTTGTACCTCTCAGCTCGCCGTGGCCCATTCTACCAAGCCGCCCAATGACCACCCTCCATGGCAGTGATGTCACCTGCACCAGGCCGAGACACCACTCCCACAGCTTCTGCAAACCCACTCGCCTGGCTGAGGCCTTTTTCCTGCGGGCCCTGTAAGAGAGAGAACACAGACAAGCACAATTCTATCAGTTAATCTAGCACTGCTGTGGGACCGATCTGTTCTTTTGCACATGAGTGAAAATACCTGTTAGGCACATCAATACTAATGATGCAGGTCTCCAGCAGTTCTCCGAGTTGATCGGTACAGGAGGCCAGCAGCCAGCGCTGGTCGTGGGACAGGCAGTAGCCGACAAACAGGACGTTGTACTTCTGGGATGCCTCACCAAATGTCTCCCCGAGCTCAGTCTGTTTGTCTTTCACTGGAGCCAAAATGAAGGCTGGTGTATACAGACGCAAACACTCTGGCCTCTGCACAGAGGGAAGACTTTAGTTAGTTTAAAAACAACAGGAGGATACAACAACACAGTGTCAGACTCACAACACACCACTTTCAGATATGCAAAAAGTATGCCAGTTACCTCTGGGTTCTTGAGTGCCATGTCGATGGCGAGACCAGGGCCAAAACCGGTCAGAGCCTTGAAGTTGGTGGAGTTGGGCAGAGGCCGACGACACTGAGTGAACACAGAAAAGGCCAGCGACTTGAGGTGCTGGCCGTAGAGGTGACGCTCCCCACTGTGCACCGGCTGCAGCAAATACTGGCAGGGAACAATCTGACAAGAAAGAAACAGGTGACTTATACAGGGTTGTAATAATTCCTTTAGTTGTTCTTATCTTTTCTTGAGAGTATGGAGTCATAGATTTTCTGTTATGTTTTGTATGTGAACATCACTGGCTGCTCTTTACTAAATTTTTAGTTTCAGTAATAGAGGGTGGTTTGCTTTTGAAAAACTGATGGAAAATTGTGGGTAGCACAAAACGAGGTCTCCCATAATAAATGAAGTACAACTCAACGAGCAGTCGTTGCTGCTTACTTGCAAAGTGATTAGATGGCACTTATAGCTAAGATGATAGTGGGAAAAGGTTTCCATTAATGTCTGAGTAAAATGCTAAAATAGCAATTTCAATTTGGCAGAAAAAATAATCCCAGTTTGAAGCCGTGCTGTATTTGTCTGTCTGGTAGACAAAGTTTCTAAAGAGGTCATCATACAAGTACAAAGGTTTTGTGAGTCTCAAGCAATTGTGTACCCAAAGCACGGGTACACAATTAAACCTCTTCCACATAAGATACTGTTTTAACCTGATAGTTGTTTTACTGAATAGACAAATATTGTGTGAAATATATTGAATTTAAGGGTAACTAATGACAACTTGGTGTAACAGAGACAGAGGTGTGCATGCTTTGATTTATGAGTATCACTCTGCCAGTTTTGGTGAAATCAAATCAAATATTTAAGCTGTTTTCTAATACTTAATATGAAAAAGCAAAATACAGTAACAAACTTTGAGCAGAGGGCTATTATAACATGCTCTATTCTACCACTGTTGTATTTAAGACCCATACTGAAACCATTAGCACATTCACACCTCTAGTGTCTCAAAATTCCCTCTGGCATGTTGATGCAATCTCCTGTCACTATATCACAGGTGTGGAAGTTACCGCCTCTATTATTGTCTGCTAATGAGTCCCCTGCTCCTTCTCACCTCCCTTTGAGCCTGCTGATATTCTACTCTGTTGTAACTAAACTGGAAAATATGACATCAATCGCAGCCTATCCGCAGATTCCTCTTAAGCTGTCGTTTAACTAAGGCCCCATCCACATTAAGGCAAAGCAAGTTTTAGTTTACAGAGTTTTAAAAGGAATATGATCTCCGTCCACACCAGCGTTTTAACTGCGTATCAGAGTTGATCTCTGTACACTGGGCATGTGAGTGCCGGTGTAAACATGAAGCAGATTGTCTATTCCGTAGTTACAGAACATTTGGCAAAAGAATAAACTAATGCAGAGGAAGAATCAGACCAGATTTTATTTTGCATGGACCAAGAACGAGCTGGGACTGTCACTGAATGTAACAAGGGAGTTAAAAGCAGCTGTGGTGGTGGAAAATAGACTGGAAGTCGTCACAAAGTAAAAAGGCGACATGCACAGTAACTTACAAGTGTAGGCTGTAAGTGTTATTTGCACGGTACAAGATATTTTAATAAAAAATATTGTCAGTACATTGTTTTTCTGCTTTGCATTAAAGACCCAATCAGAGAGCCAAACGTTAGCATCTGCGTCATCGTTTCTAAAGTCCTCCATTTTTGCCCGTACACACTAAAACGCTATCCGGAGTTTTGAACTGAAAAACGGGATGGGCGGTATTTCCAAACTTCTCCATTTTAGGTCTTTGTTTTCGCCATTTTAGACTGGACGGGATGGCGCAGACGTAGCAAAAGGTCTCCGTCCGAAAATGCAGTAGTGTGGATAGGGCCTAAAGTCAAATTTATATTTCTGCATCAAATCAACGGCGTGGCCTCTGCGAAGCCCTGTACGCTACAGCGTCACGTACACATACCTCCTCAAAACTGTAACTACACGTCGAGGTGACACGCACCGTAAGAACTGTGATCGGTCAGCTGGGTAGCCTTGCAATGTCTAGGAGCCGACAGGAAGTGCACTGTGCTTGGTGGATCAATATATTTGGCCGTCACAACCTGAGTGAAATGACTCGTTTCACTATTAGAATGTGATCCAGTCTTTCCTCTAGGATTTTTTTCAACAGCAGGGGCAGGACAAACAGCAACCCAGAAGACACACAGACACCGTACATTTACTGCCCGAATATTTTCGTCCACTCTCGTTCACCATCACATTCTCGTTCACGCTGGACAATCAAACACTCACTACGCACCCTCCTGATTCAGAGTTACACTGCTCTTATAACGACATCTGTCATGTGTGTTCTGCATAGAACGAGAAGAGGAAGCGAGACGAGCATTGATGGTGCCGAGGTCGCACAGTGTGTGAGTGAAAACATTTGTAGCTCATAGTTTAATGATCATGGGAAATTTTAGTAGTATAAATGCCTGGCCCTGACGCAGGAGTATTTCAAAACTTAACTGTGTGAACTTAACTGTTCCTCTAGTAATACTGTGAGAGACTTCTTAACATTAAAATACTCAGTTATGAAATAAATAAAACTAGGGCTGAACGATTTTGGAAAATAAATTGCTTTTTTCCCCCCCAATAATGCAATTTTGATTTAATTTGCAATTTATTTTTAAGCTCTTTACCTACCGTATTATTCAAAACGGACAAGCAGTAAATCAGTTTATAGTATGACCAACACAATATTAGACAGAACTACACTGTTCTTTCTTGTGTAATGATGAATTAGGAGGACTTATGAGCTATGATGGAGAAGAAATATCATATTATAATAATAAAGAGAAAGATAATTTGAGTCAAGTCATGGCATTATAATATCATCAGGTCGGCCTACCTAACAGATCACAAGAAACAGATCACAAATCTGTGTGTGACTCTGGCACTGATCGCCACAATGCGCTCACCATACTACACTTTCTGTTGTGCATTTTTCCTGTCCATCAAAGCCTTGGATGGCCCGACAATTTCACCCACCACCACCAAGTTACCCGCGGATAGCGGGCCCTAGTTTCATTCCCTGTATAAGAAAGTGTCAGCTTCTGTCAAGCTTAAGGCCATTGTACAAAAACAAGTCAAGGTACAACGTAACGTGCAGACGAAGCATCAACTTTGTCTGCAGACTGCTTTCCTCTTGGGTGTCAAGTGACCAGAGTGATATCGCAGCCTCTGCGATTAGAAAATCTCGTTTTATTACATTGCGATATTATCGCAAATGCAATTAATCGTTCAGCCCTAAATAAAACCATCAACACACTGAGACTGTACTGTTGACCTGTACCTGTACTGAGACAGCGTTTCTGATGCGAGCAGGCAGGAACTGGAGCATCTCCATGTAGCAGCGCAGTAGGCCCAGAGTGTAGGCGCTGGAGTGGACCTCTCTGTCTGCGTCTTCATAGCTGAAGGGGTCGACGATGTACACCACGATGGCAGGCGGGTAAGACACAGCGTGGGACTCTCCATCTGTTGGCTTCCCCACTTTGTCTCTCTCCATTGTGCTGGTGATAAAAAGCAGATAATGATTTTAGATATTTTGTACAGGAGACATTTTCTACACAATTTGACAAACAGAAAAAGAGCATCAAATCCAAACTGAAATGTGTGTTTAGAAAAAAATTCATGATAAATATAATTTTTTTTATTAATATTTGTTATGTGTAGTTCTAAGACTTGGCCAAAATAATATGACATAATCCGGTTTAACAATAAACTTATATAAATAGTACTTGTTATAAATACTACTTAATACTTCTCCTTCCTCTCTTTACTACATTTAGTAAAAGAAATTTAATTTTGGTCTGCCAATATATTGAAAAATGAAATCACTGCAGCTGCTATCTATGAACCACATCAACTCTTAGTTTTGAAAAGGGAGTTTCAACGTCATCATTTGCATCCCTTCTGTCTGCTCGCTGTCACACAGCACCGCCACAACTCAACCGCTACTGGCAGCAACACCCGATGATTGACTGTGTTCCGCTAGGTTATGTTTACACATGCACCACTGGATGAAATGCATGCAAGACAGCTCGCTCTCCGTCAGACAACTGGAGACTAAAGTGCACATCACAGCACAAAAACTGAGACAGCGTTTTTTCCAGCATTATCAGAGTCCACTGTATGAGTAACATGCATGCCAGCTCTGGATGGGCTTTGTTTGACAAAGTATTTTTTACTGAGATATTAATTGCTTCTTAAGTGAGTTTTGTAAGAGTATATCCATAACTGCTTTTCCCCTATGGTGGAGAGAGTCATGGCTTTGTCAGTAAGCAGTATTAAAACAAAACAACTAAACAAGTATGCCCAGAGTGGTTTAACAAAAAAGTAGGGCTGCAACTAATGATTATTTTCATGGTCGAAATCTGTTTATTTAATTAGTCAACTAGTCATGATTAAATTTGTCACCCCCTAACCTTAATTAACAATTTAACTAATTAAATATCTTTCAAGTAGGGCTGGTCAATATGGCCAAAAATGTTATCACAATAAAAACATTTATCATTCGATATCAATAATTATCAAAATAAAAGTCAAATCATTATTTTTTTCAAGTTTAAAGGCAGATTTTTGCTCCTGAGTGAAAACTGAAGAAACCAGATTGTTAATTATGTCGTTAAACTTTTCTTTATGGTCAGAATGGGACAAACACTTGATGCCAAACAGTGGATCACTTCACAAATCTGAGTTAGAACATTCAAAACTATTATCTTTTTCAAGAAATATGATTAGTTATTCTTTTTTAGGCCTCCTTTTTCAACAAAATAAATATTTTAATAGAAAAATTAGGTGCTAATTTGTTTGTGATTCAAATGAATTAAAGCAAATTATTTACTGACAATATATTGAGCATTTATTATATTGTGATAATTATCACTGTTTTATTGCCCAGCCCTGCTTTCAAGAGAATAACTCCAACACACAGCCTAACTAGCTATCGTTACCATTAAGTGAACAAGGTTTACTATTAAGAATGAACACTTGTATCAACGCCAGGGGGAAATCAGGGAAGAAGACATAAGCCACTGATTTAATATTGCACATATCGTGTTTTCTAACACAATTAAAAGAGCGTTCTCTTAGACAGCACCTTCCATGAAACCTCAAAACCAAGAATGCAAAGAACTATGTGAGGCTGCTCCAAGATAACAGCCAGGCTTCATCACCCGAAACGCTCACAAAAATCGGATTTATTACCAAGTAGGTTTTAACTCTAAACTTTTTAAAAAAGATTTTTGCTTTGAAACTAAAAAAGAAAGTACTATAATCACAACTGTACACTAACAATGTCATGTCTATTTAGAATAATAAAGCAACTGTCCCCTTTCATACTACATCTGTGGTTTATTTTTAATTTAGTGTTAATTTAAGTTTCACAAGCAGAGAACGTTCTCCACATCATGAGCCAGATGTTTCTTGATTTAGATTGAAACAACAGAGGTACAAACATTAAAACTATCTTACAGTTGTGCCCTTTGCTCTGTTGTTGCTGCTGCAGTGGTCTGTGAAACTGGGACTAAAGGGCTCTGTGGGCGTGACTGGCCGGCCGCCTGGCAAAGCTAACCTCACGGGGGCTTGTGGAGCTTCTCAAGCCCGAAATGTTTCAGCATATTTAGGATTCGCCTTTTGGAAAACTGCGAATATTCAAATTCTACACTGTTGATTTCTCGCCTCAAGAGTATTTAGTGATGAAATAGCGTGCAAAACTTGTAAAAACAAACTGTTCTGCTGTTAACCTCTTTCTCTGTTGCTTTCCGCTTCTTGTTCTCACATGAATGCTTCTTATTTGTAGTCTTACAGTCAAGGAGTCATGGCAGACAGTGGAAGCACTACTGCCCCTAGCCCTTTCTGTAGTGCATAGCAGTTAGAAATGAAGAACCAGAAAAGTTCTTAAGAAGACTATCGCTATCTCTCCCAGCATCTTTGTAAGGACGACATTGACAATGAAATTTCACGTCAACAAATTTTTATAATCAAAGTCGTTGATTATGTTGACTGACAAAAAGCATGCAATCTTTCTGTGAGGATGATTAATTGACTGGTAACCTACCTCTCTGGTGGTTCAGTGGGCCCCTGAGGCTGGTTGGCAGAGGGTCCGTTTTCTGTCAGCCCCCCTGCACCCTGCGAGTTTGACTGGGGTCCATTCTGAGAAGTGCTGCCCTGCAAGCCTGCGTTCCCAAATGGCGAGTAGGAGCCTGGCTTGGCTGAGGCCATTCCACCAATAGTCTGGGATCCTGAGGAGGAAGGAGGAGGGGTGCTGTTGACCTGGGCAGGCTGGGCAGAGCTGGTGCTGGAGCTGGTAGTGTTGGTGATCTGGGGTCCTGAGGAGGTGCTGGAAGAGCTAGAGGTCTGGGAGGAGGAGGAGGAGGAGGCCACAACCGGGCTGCGTTGGGATAATAGAGAGCTATCCAAAGACTGCTCTGACAGGTATGGAGCTGAAAGAGAAGACAGATTTAGAAGATTTTAGAAAAAATAAAAGCTATGTGACCATATGAAGTTTGGATTTTAAGATTATCAGGATGTTACCTAGATCATAGCGGCACACTTGAGCAAAGAGTTTGAGCTTATTAAAGGCTTCATTGTTTCCGTCTCTGGCAGCCATCTTAAGGAACCAGTCACTAAGGGGCTGCTCTGTCATGCTCCTGCCTTCTGTGGTGCCGACCTTCAATACGCCCTCTGGGTGACTCTTACAGATGGGCCTGTGTTGCCCAAGCTGGCATGCCTGTAGAGAAAAAAAAGGGAGAGAATGTGAACATGAAACAGTGTGAATCATTTTGTGAATGTATAAGACTGTTTTTGTGGGCATGTCAGTACAAGGAGGACAGGTTTTATCCCGCCAGGTGCTTACCTCATACATAGTGCTCAGATCTTTGAAGAAGGTTTTTGCCCTGCCAAGCAGAGCTTCATTTTCTGGGCAGATGACAACATATCCCACATCTCTCTGGGAACCAAAAGGATCCAGAAGCAGCTTTTCCCAGTAGGGCAACCCAAAAGGAGACAGCACCACAAAATCATACTCATAACCGACCAAAAAAGGTTGGGATAGGCAGAGGCTCAGGAGACTCATCTGTTCCTGTAGTGAAAAGAGGACAAAGTTTTATTTCAGTCTTTCACAACAACAAAGTGATCAAATACCATAATATTGCAAAACAGAGCTCTACATTTTTTTTCCTTCCCACATACCGTATGATCCTCTCCCAGCCATTTTGTGAAACTGCTGCCATGTCAGCGGCCCCTGAACGCCCCACGAGCGCACGCTCCTCTTCTTCTGAATGGTGTCCTGCAGCACGGGCTGGAGGGACAACAACACCCGCAGGACGTCCTGAGAGAATAGCTTGTTCATGTCTGCTGCTACAAGAGCAAAAACAAAGAGAAAGAAGTTTTAACTTTACCATGTTTGAGGCTGGGAATAAAAAGACGGGTAAAAATAAGCTTGTGGTAAGAATAGTGACACAAATATACGACATTTGCATTTTGGCCATTGATGAAGACAGGTGCTTTTCACTAGTGTTTCATCTACTTTGCCTCCTGACATATTGTCCATGAACTGCCTGCCATGCTCCAGTGCCATGTAGCAGTCATTATAACAGTCTCTCTCTTCCACCCTCACAAATGAACTGGGGGCTGAGCTCTGCTTGGGGTACTCCACACCTGCCATCGGGGCAAAAGGGTTGGTGCACTGGTCCTGCAGCAGAAGGATTAGCTCATCTGGAGGTTTCTCTGTCAGGCTGCCAGCTTTGTGCGCTGTCAAAGCTCGCAGCTCTTCGAAACACCGTTCTGTGTCCCGACTAGAGTCCGAACCCCGTCCCACCACGTCGAGTTCGTCCTCCAGAAACAGCCCGGCTGACTGGCCAAAGCGTCGGTTGGTGACGGCGCTGAAGCCACAAGTGCATGGGTACTGGGCTTCGCCGTTGTCCTTGAGGTACACGCCCACATCTGCGCCTCTGATGTTCATGTTGCAGACGCACACACAGCAACTGTCAAAGTTGCAGTCCTTGAAGAGGTTCATGACTGACTCTGAGAGAATGAGGGTGACGTAGAGACTGTGAGCCTCGGGGATGGAGGGTACGGTAGCCGGCTCAACAGAGCTGAGTGGTCGGCAGGTGGAGGTAGTGGAGGCGGGCGAGTAAAGGTCAGAGTTGTCGTACTTGAGTGAGCCTTGGACGCTCGATGGGCCGCGGGGGGTGCGTGGAGTGCGTGGTGTGCGAGGCGTGGGCACGGAGAACCGTGGAGTTGCTGGGGAGGGCAGGATACCTGTACCGCTGTTACTGGGAGGGGCACTGCTGCTCATGAAGGGTGTGTGGGTCTGAGGGGTGTAGGTCTGGCTATAGTCTGGCTCCACACTGGGGACGTTACTGTTACAGAGAGAGAGAAACAGAGATCCAATTTCATTTCATATTGTGATTCAAACTGATTATTAAAACAAAAATGTATTCACAAATGCTATTTCAAGACTATATTTTCTTAATTGCATTTGAAGATTTTCATCAATATTCAGTATAATGTTCCATGACCTGTTGACATTACTGTAGGTTAGGCTATATCACAGTGTAGCCAGACAGTATTTGACTATAACAATACATCAAATTAGATTAATGAGCACAATGATTTTACAGACAGTCTCTTAAATGTCATAATATTTACAATTTCCACAAACAAAATTGCCTTTCTAATCCGTTCGGCAACTCAAAACCACCAGTTATTTCACATGATCTAATCTACAGTTGCAGATGTCAGTAGTACGGCTGGTCATTATGACCAAAAATGTTATCACGATAAAAAACATTCATATAATTATAATTATAGATACTTATCACGATAAGTCAAATTATTTCTTTCAAGTTTGCTCCTGAGTGGAAGTTTATGAAACCAGATAGTTAATTGTGATTTTAAACTATTCTTTATGGTCAGAACATGACAAAACGCTTGCCCTAGAGTGGCTCACTTAACAAATCTGAGGTAGAATATTCAAAACAATTACAATTTTCAACAAATATGCATGAGTAAAATTAAGCAGAATCTTTTTTCAGTCCCTTCTTCTCCTCAAAGTAGATCATAATAGAAAAATTAAGTTCATTCATTTGAATCACAAATTCATTCGAGATTCAAATGAATTAAATCAAACATTTATTGAACATTTGTTATATTGTTATTGAGTAATATTATTTCATGATAATTATCATTGTTTTATTTCCCAGGCCTAGTCAGTAGTATCTACAACTAACTGCAGTGTGAATATTTGATCTACTCCATCATAGGATGAAGCCACAAATTTCAACATAGTTGTTGTTGTATAAATATATACAGTAGTAAGTAATATGTTACTTTGAAACTATAAACACAAACATGGAAATCTGTTGTAATAGACTGCATCTATAAACTAGTGCCTGACACATTTAGTTAGTGGACTCATCCCCAATTGGCCCCCCTTCTGTTCCGAAATAAACTGACGATGCATGAGGAACACTGTCTGCTCAATAGATGACCTAAACACAGCACTGACCCACTGTTAACTCTAAATGCACCAACCTGTCTTTGGTGAGGAGATTGACATTCGTCACTGGGGGTATCAGTTCCATTTTGCCCATGGTCCAGCTGGGCGTGTACGCACAGTCTTCTGGCAGTTTGATAGGCAAAAGACACTGGCTGGGAAGCGTCTTCAGGGGGGCGTACATGGAACAGCCCATTAACAACTGATAGGTCTCCGGCTTGTACACAAAGGAGAAGTCCTAAAAGCAAAGCAGATGAAGAAGTGAACAACACTGATGTAGCTAATTTTCCACTTGCTCCATACATGGCAGGTGTGTGCCATGTCTTACCTTTATTTCAGATGGCTTTGGGCTGCAGAATCCCTCCTCCACTTCCATCTTAAAGTGACTGTTGAGCTGGCTGCCGTCCAACAGAGTGAGGCCCGCCCCCTGCTTCCAGGCTATCCTTGCTGCCGGAGTTCATGGGAGAGTAACCCTGTTGCTCCAGGGAGGGTGGGGTGGGGAACATCTGGTGCAGGTCTGCTGAGCCTGGAGTAATAAGACATTATTACTTTTCTTGAAATAACACTTATCTAAAGTTCAATGAGTAACTGATGTTTAGTCTCCTTACTTATGCAAGACAGTGGGTCCAACGTGGCTGCTTTAGTGTCTTTACAGCCAAACTTGTCCTCTGCACCAACTCCAGCTCTTCTGGATCCAGGCTGTGCACACACAGAAAAACAAAACTCATATACATCTTTCTTTTCGATGTTTCAACAGGCTTACAGGCTCACAGCAGTTACATAGCATATCAGAACACTATGTTGTAACAAGTACAACTTTTAAGCTAACAATTTCATTTACCGTACTGATGCACTTACCGCTAGCTCATCTTCATCTGAATTGAAGATTTTATCCAGGTCGCTGTAGGACACGGCCAAGTCGTTCTCATGGATAAGGCTGGTCGAGGCTGAAGGTTTATTACCTGATGGACCCTGACCATCTACACCGCAAAATAGATAGGAGAAGACACTCTGAATGAGACACCAATCTCCAAACATTTGATGTCATTAAATGTCAAACCTAGGGGCTAAACTGACAAACGGAAGGCATTCTTACCATCTCCGGTTCCACTTCCTTCATCCGCCTGGATCAAAAAAAGCAAGAGCATGACCACAGGAGTTATTGTATTGTCATAGGGAGACCCTTACAGAATTTTACACAAAATAAATGTATCAATAAAACTACCGCGATTTTTACTGGGATACTAGGCTCTGGTTATTGAACATATCCTAAAACTCATAACATATGGAGCAGGGGTGTGCAAAAAAAAACAACAACACAGCAATATATCGTTATACATTTTTCCATGATATAATCTTAACAAAAACTACACATTTTGCTTCACATGCTTAACATCCTGAGTGACAAACTGCAATTATTTAAAGTACATATGTTTCCTGAGCTGTGTGACTTAAAAAAAGAGTTGCTAACTTCACAGTCTTTATCAGCTACTCTGCTGCTTCTGCATGCTACAGCAACCTCAAAGGGTCAAAACTCAAACTCAAAATTCCAAGTGGCCTAAAAATACAGCTATCACTAGGTGGAGAAAGGGCAGCACAATCACTGAACACTTAGCAATATAATTTGATGTACATATTAGGCTTAGGTGGTACGCAGCAATTTGTATTTTAGGCAAACCCCCCCCCCAAAAAAACAGTAAATTAAGCTCATTTGCATTTTTATGTGCATTTTATAAAGAAATTTTTTTTATAATAATTTTGCATAGTTGTAGTTTTAATTTACAGACTGAAAAACGTGTGCTGTATAATTGTTTTCTAACAGTTTGGATTTCTAGCAAAAAAATAAAGAACTTTTTCACAGGCATTTTGTATTCATAGATAGGTATCGTGATGTATAATTTTAGGATTTGCTAGTGATATATCGATAACTGCAAAATTGCTGTATCGTGATATTATCGTTATCATGAGCAGTGTATCGTGCATCGTGTATCGTGAGGTAACCTGGGATTCCTACCCCTAATGTGGAGAGGTAACCGGTGAGTTTTTTTCCTTCACTAGTGTGCTGTGGGCCCACCTGAACTGAATGTAAACATGTTTTTTTGCAAGAAAATTTCACAGGAGAACTTTAAAAAAAGGCACCGTTTGGGTATTTTGGAGTGAGGTACCTCATACGAGTGACGTATGAGGCCCATAGTCAGGGTGTTACCTACAGTAGTAAGAGTAAAATGTTTTTCTGCTGTTCCTGTCCACAGCAGTGCATTGCTTAGCTTCCCTGTTGGGACTCCTGTCTGCTTCTCCACCTCTAGGCGAGCTACTGTAGCACTGACTTTGGACGTCCAAGTGCTCCAAATTACAATGGGTTAAATGCATTAAACAAATTTCCCCTCTGGGATCAATAAAGTCTTTTAAAAAAGTCGAATTTGGTGTTACGTCTCTGAGAGAAAAATATGTCAATACTAGTGAGATATGACAGATACTCAAGTTTAAGTAGTCATATGGATCTGTTTCAATCCCTCAATAATTTTAGGAATATAAACGTGTTTTTTACAAAACGTTTTTCTCAAATGTTAAATGCTGTCTAAAACAAACCTTTTGAGGGCTGTACCTGAAGAAGATAGTCTGAAATTTGCAAAAGTAAATATCTGATGGAGTAAGTTAACAAGACTATGAATCTGACAGGCATTCAATGCTTACTTTGGTACCTGACAGTTTTTAAAAATGGGTGATACAAACACATTTTGGTCAGTGCTTAATTATTAGTGTGCATGCCTTGACACTCAATTACAGTTACAACAATGTAGAAAAAGACTATCATAGGAAATAAACCTGTCTGTGCTCTGGCCTTAAAAGCCCCATGGCCTGCCAGGACTAGGATTGAAAGTCCCAGCTTCCAGCCCGTGCAGGATCCGGAAATAAATCTTGGTGATAATTCCCAGGATATAGCATGATTACAACCATGTATGTCAACCCTAGTCACGAGCCCACCTTGTGTTTTTTGCTGCCCTCTCTCTCCGCTCCAGGCTTGTCCTTCTTCTCTGTGAAACTGAACTCCTCATCTCCCTCTACGAAGGCGTAAGGGTCCGCCTCTTCGCTGTGTTCTCCGTCTCCTATGGCGGAGGTAAGATGGCTGTTTCTCCGCTGGGCGTAAGCCTTGACCAGCTCCTCGGACACCTTCAGGGGCTGCGTGGAGCCTGACATCAACCTGAAAGGAAAGAAAATGTGCTCAGACAGATGCAGGCTATATAAATAAATAGTTCCAGTGTTTGAATGCAGTGGTAAAAGTGAGTAATGAAATACTCACTCAGTGACAGACACTATAGTTTCCGTTCCTCCGCCTCCCCCAGAATCATCTCGTATTTTATCCACAGGTAGATGAGGTGTCAGGAAGTTGGTGGCCTTCTTCCTGGGCAAGTTGAAATATTTCCAAGGGTTGTGGGTGGAGTCTTCATTGGGGTTGATGGCTGAACCCACAAAGACGGTGGGTTCTAAGGTTTCACCATAAGCTGGGGGGAAGCGCAGCGTCATAGGCATGTTCTCCAGCTGAGGCTCATCAGATGAGCCCTTCTGTGGCAACAGACAGGGCTCCACTGACGGTGGGTAGAACGTTTGGTGAATGGGCGTGGACGAGCTCTTCATGCCACCTGGAGTCATGTCACCTTCTCCGTGATCGCAGGGATGTGGGCTGAGAGGAGGGGGAGGCGGGGATCCGACGAGGTCCGTAGGGGGGCCGTGGGTGTGCAGCGTAGGGGCTTTGGAGGGCACCGTGTCCACGTGGTGCAGGCTGGGATACGAGCCCTCTTCCTGTGATCTTAAGCAAAGCCTCTGGCTTTGAGGCTCCAGGGATTGCTCCTCGCTCACAGAGTTGCGGTGGTGAAAAGGCGTCTGCGGCCTCTTCTGCTGTTTCTCCCCCTTTTCCAGCTTCTCGCCCAGCTTGTGCTTGAGGGCAGGCTGGGCAGGCTGGCCTGATGAAGGCGGGTGTCCTGAGGTGCTACTGGAACGCTGTTTTTGATTCTTATGTCTACGTGGGGAGTAAAAAACAACACAAATAATGCTTTAAAAATGCTGTCTTTTAATTATAAACAAAAATGTCAAGTGACTTGTGAATGCATTCCACTCAACATACCGTGAGCAACTGCAATGCAGTCTGTGAGCGGGCTCCACAAAATCCCAAAGTCCAGATTTGCCTGATTCCTCCTCACAGGTCCCATTGGTCAAAGTTGTAAACTTCCTCCTATTAAAACAAAACAAATTACACTTAGAAGTCAGCATGAAATTCTCTTTTTGACTGGCAATGTTAACTTTGAAGAAGCAGTGACATTAAACATACTTGTGCCCTGTACGGTTAATGTTATACTCCTGCCACACAGACTCCACCATCTGGCTGGCTAGCCTCCGGGGAATTTTACCCCCATGAAGAGTGTTGTTAGAGCTATAGCCATCGGACGCAGAGGACAACTTGAGCCACCTGTGAGCAGGCTGATAATCTATGATGGTAGGTAATCAAAAAACAAAACAGGTGCAGTACTGTTAATATGCAAAATCTCACATGAATGAAAGCTGAGAAATGTGTTTTTAATTCTGATTAATATGGTGCATCAGGTCTTACCAGTCTGAGCCTCCTCTGGTGACGTTGGAGGAGTCAGAGTAACAGAGGACATGGCAGGATCTCTGTGAGCAGCCTGGCCCTGCTGAGCACCACAAAGGCTTCCTGAGTTGTTGGCTGAGCCCTGAGGGACCACAGCAGGGAGGTCCGACAGGGGGAGGAGCACAAGGCAGGAAGGGTAAACCATCCTTACTCCCGCTGCAACCAAACAAAGATAATTATCTTATTAATAATCCCTCCATCACTCTGTTGAAATCCACCCATCCAGTTTCATAATTGGTGGTAATAGAATCAAACAGACATGGATGGCTGAAGGAGGCAACATTGACACTTTCATAATTTTGTTTATCCCTTCTGGCCTCTGTTGCTGCTATGTATAGATATCTAGTGCATTATTTTATTAAAGGATATGGTATTACTTACTTGTAAGATACTAGTTTTATCTTGTCAACAAGTTAGAAGAAGAAAAAGTCAGTTTCTCAAATGTTCTTGACTTTCCCACTCACAAACCTGTCCTTTAAAATTCATCAAACATACAAAGTTTAGCGCAACAAACAACAGCATCTTATTTAAACTTTATGCTTTCTTACCAACAAGGACCTCCACGGCTGCCAGGGAGTCGTCCTCCCAGTCCGTGTCCTCCATCTTGTCTTCCTGGACCTCCTTGGGATTGGGGCTAATGGGATAAAACTGCCTCCACTCTTCTATGAGCTTCTGAGTAGGGTGGTCTGACATCTTAAAAGCCTGTCCGGTGAGGGTCCCATTCAAGCCATACGGGCTCAGGATGACTGCAGGGCAGGGAGGAGTCACAACACTCATGTAGGACAACTATAAAGAAACATTAAAATGCTTTTATGTCGTGCACAGTGGGTGTGTTCCTACCTTGCAAGGGGCTGGAGCCCTGCTGGGCAAGGCTGAGATGCTCCTCGCCCAGTCGCTGAAGAGGCTGGTGTTGAGCAATCTCCACACTTGTGCACACGTTGCTGTCGCCGTGTACGAAGAAGGTGAATGAACAAGACAGGTGCTCGCTGCAAGGTGAGTCAAAGATTTAAAAAAAAATGTAATTGGCATTGTAATGTTTAGATAGATTTGCCCCCAAGCATAACCACATCATTAAGTTAAAACAAGCTTTTGGTTGCTTCAGTCAGCACCCAAAAGCTAATGTAAACCACCGCAGGCTACAGCAATGACCAGTGTACTCGCTATCACTCATTGTTAGGGATGAAAATGGCGAGAACTACACTTCCTTGCATATTCGGATGAGCACTTCAATCCATATGATGCTTTTAGGTGACAACTGTTGCTTCTACAGATTTTTGGTTAGTGACATGAGGTCCAGCTTATACGTCCAACCAGATGGTGCACATAACAAAATCTGCTTCAACACAGCTTGAACCTTCAAACTTGCTCACGACGCACGGGCAAATACGTAAGCCAAAAACACACACAGGAGATTATTATAGTACCGAAATGTTAAAACAATATTCATATTTATTTTTTAACTACTTCTGGAGGGCCAGGCGGTAAAATTCACTAAAATAGGACTTGTTGACATGGTTGCTGTAAAACCACATTGCACACTCAGCACTTTCCAAAGACTGCCCTGTTTACCAGCCAGAGAGAGCAGGCGACAGCAAGACTGCCAGACTCTCCTGTTAGAGGTGCTGCGCTGCTGCCTCAACACACACACACGCATGCTGACATCTTCATCTAAAAACAGAAGCTAAGCACCAGTGAGCAAGAACCCCCCCACACCACCCCGGTCTATGGAACGACGCTTTTATATAGCTGCTTAAACTCTTGAAACCTTCACAAAGCTGCCAGTGGGAACTGAGCCAAAGGGCCATGCATCAAACACAAGTCAGCTTGGATCGACACGGCCAAAAAGACGAGGCTCAAATTAGCTTGGAACCGCCAGCAAGGGAGACGCTAAATCTATATCACCACCTTTGTGTACAAGAGGTAAGGAAATACAGCTGTGCAGAACCCCAACTCTGAACCACTTATTTATGTGTTGCTGCCGGGTCACCTCAGGCTTGTATTTCTACAACAACACAGACCAGTTTTACCTTGCAATTGGGAAATGTGGAGGTGTAGACATTAAACATTACCCTTGACCTGTTGCTCTAATACCATAGAATTCTAAACTAACATAGAAATGATGCAACATGCTGGATGACTATTATTTCATGTTTTTCGTGCGTGACAAGGTGGAAAATGTGTCATGCTGATGATGTAATTAGAAAATTGTGATATTCCTGTCATATTCCATCACACTGTTACATCTGGTTTATTTTCAGGAATCAAAATTTCCTCAGAAAATTGCAGGATGTTAGTGACTCAATGCTGACCTAATTGGAAAATGCTCTATTAATATGAGTTAAAACTAACCTTAAGAGTAGTCACCATGTATAAAACCTTGTCGGAGAAAATTAGAGTAGCCAGGTATGCAGTCAACAGTCTAGTGCCATGCTTACACTGCTCAAGGAAAGCCTTGTGTGTATTTGCTCAAGCTATGTTTTTCTTATAAAAGAAGATGATGTTCCATTCCCAGAAACTGCTATCAGCTTATAACATACTGGAAACAATACAGCTGCAAAGCACTATTTCTCCAGTTGAATCCCAATTCAACTGGAATTTTCACAGCCAGTCAAAGGCCAGGAATTGTCATGGGAAGTTTAAAGAACAACTTTCATAACAACGAAGACATCCACCCAATCAGGCTTTTTCTCACTACAGTATACATATGCATCACACTCGGTCATAGTCAACCTTCATTAACATGTCTTCAACAAGCAAAAAATACATGCATGCTTGAAAACCTAGTTCCCAACAAATTATGACACATTTCACAGTAAATCCATCTCATTATAAAGACAAGTGTAATAGCCATACAAGCTGCAAATCAATACTACAATGCCAAAGACTGACTAATGTTCAGCCCTTCTGCACACAAGTACACTTCACAACGTCTTGTTCTGCTGCCATATTTATACTCAGCAATTGTGCTGCCTCTTTTTCTGTTGCCTTAAGGTACTGGCAAGCTGGACTTTTATGATGTAGGTGGAAAGGACATTCACTGTACTGGACATTCTTTGAAAGCAACAACACATTGTCACTAATTTAGCTTAGTCTTTTCTGACTCTGACCTGCGAGTGAGTATTTCTGTTCAAAAGAGAAAACCAGAGCAATAGATGGCTGGCAGGTAGAGGTAATTCCTGCTGACTCAAACAGAACACTACCCCAGCTATAACTTGTGATCCGACCATTCACTGGAGAGTCCGCATAAATGGGACATTTTATGGCATGTCATAACTTTGTTGTCTGCTATCAGGACGCAGGACATACCTTTTATTAATTGTCTTCTCCTCCTTCTGGTAGGGCTTAACAAACCACTTGCCAATACGAACAAAGCCACGGTTCATGAGACAGCGCTCCAGCAGGTTATGGATGGCCTTGAACAGAAGTGTTCGACACTCGTAGGACAGGCCACTCTCCCACACACCGTCTTCCTCACCTGAAACAGGGCAGATATATTAAACCAGATAGTTTTAACAAACAACGCTCTCTTCTTCTTGATAAAGATAAAGGCCTTGTGTTAATTTTAAACTGTGTGCAACTGACCACGGTAATACTTACCGTGTGTGACTGTGACCCATTTAAACATACGAAAAACATTTGATTTCAACATTCATCTCATTGATTATTATACAATAACATGTTCCAAAATGGAAGTAATCAGCCTGACAGATATTAACCATTTAGCGTGAATGGAATGACAGGTTCTAAATTTGTTCTGCAGGTGAAGCCAACTCATGGAACTTTTTTGAATGCTGCTGTGGTCATATTTTTTTTTTCAAGAGACATACTTCACAACGATTGATTTTAAGTTTCCAACTCAAAGCTAAACCTTCCAACTGTGTGGAAATGTTGCTCTCTCTGTTTCTGTAATGACCAATCTGTGTTGTCCTCAAGTAACAGACACAGAATACTTGGTCAATGTGGCCACTGTTATGGCGCTTTCAGACCAAACGCGAATTTTCGCCTCGCGATGCTTTCCTCGCGTGAGTACATTCACTGCAAGTGTTCACACACAACGCGAGAGTGCGATTTTAATGCGATAAAACACAACTTGCTTTTACTACAGCTGTATGAACCCAAAGTAAACATTCTGTTGTGATTAAATAGCAATAAACGGATCAAACTGATGCCGAAATAACTACAATACGATGCAGTTTTGTTTAACATATGAATTCATGCTTTGTCAGGTCTGTCAGCAGGACAGCAGGACAACAACTTCTAAAATGTTTCTAAATTGAGTTCGGATTGATCAGGGCTATGCTGTGCTAACTTGGTCACAGTAAAGTACAACGATAGCTGTAATAAAGTTACATACACATGCTTTCTGAACTCACCAGGTAGTTCAACCTCCTCGCTTTTTCTCCCAGGAATGTCCAGTTTTGTTCCGGTTATAATATAAATATGAAGTAGTGCCAAACGACGCTAAGAACACTGGAACCGGATGTGCACGGATTCTAGCTACTGAGAAGCTTGAGCGAAGATAAATCAACATTGTAATCCTAAAAACTAAAGTGAAAAGCTACTTTAATAAAAGCAATTTACTCCAAGCTCCTCGCTCAAGCAAACGGCGTAGTGTCGAGCAAAGTCCAGTCCAACCACGGGTGTTTATATGTCCGAAGCTGGAGCCCTGCTCCCTGCTCCTCTAGCAGCTGTCAGCCAGCCTGCAGATTTTCAATAGCACGCTCTGCCTGCCCTCTCCACACAACGCTCTGAAGCTGTCGGTGACGTACAGACAATCTCAGCGTTGATAGACTATCGCAAAACAGCGTCACGCGAGTTTCTCGCTTGAGTTGAAAATATTCAACTCACGCAAATTCCTTTGCATTGCTGGCACTGTCCCTTTCGCGTCGCTTTACGCTGCGCGACAGGAAATCGCGGCTCTACGGGTCTTTGCATTGACTTTGTAATACAAACTCAGCACCCTGAATGCTCACTTCGCTTTTGGTCTGAAAGCACCATTATGCTACGACACAAGCCTGTACCTCCCTGGCAGAGAGCCACTGGATTCCACAAGGCTTAAGAGACTTTTCAAGATGTGTTGGTCACAAATCAGTAAGACTATCACAACTTACACATAACCTAATCATCCGAATTTGTATCATTAAAACTGCATTTCAGAATGGTTGGCATCATTATTAAACACTTGACATGTTCAAACACATTGACACAACTGACACAACTAGAATAGTTGTGTCAATTCCAAAGCACTGCTTAAATTGTATGAGAAGACACCTACGCTATAATTTAGAGTAGCCATTTACAGTGGGAAAACCCATTTCTGATATTGTGAGAATCACAAATCCTCATGTCGAACCTACAGGAGACATGGAGATGTTGCATGAACTTACTTGAGAGCTCATTATGAATAAGCTCGGCAAAACTAGGGTCATCCCCCCACCAAAAAAGCCAGAGTTCTCTGCGACCCGGGGTGTGGTGCCTTCTCCACACACTCAGCACATCTGCCGCCAGGCATCGGCTGAAACTACACAAGATGGGGTCCTCCTCAGTCACAGGGAAAAGGATGGGTGAAGAGGTGGGTCCTTGGCACACAAAACGCCTCCATTTTATTCCAGTCAAATCAGCCTAAAGAGAAAGAGAATAACAATGAGAATCACACACAGCATAGCTACACAGCATTAAACCATTCTTCTGTTATTGCCTGCATAACTTGGTGAATGTGTGTTTCTTCCCCTACACACACAGTAATGAGAAGCTGAAGACTGCTTGTTCTATCAAACAGAAAAATACTTTCAATGAAAAAAGTTGAAAACTGGGACTTGTTGACATCTTGGAAAGTTTTGCAATACTCTGTACATGTGACACCACAATCATGCCAGAAAACTGTCATGCAGTTATTCTCAGTTATGAGAATTAGTTACTGCATATTGGCGTTACTAGTGATGCACTGCTTCAAGTCAGCTAAAATCAGAGTAGTTGGTTCAATTTAAAACCATCTAACAACAATATGACCTCTCTTCTAATATCTGTATCATATAATAATGCAATATCAAATTAATCTACGAAGAATGTTATGTTTTTGACAAGTTTCAATAACTCGCCTGTTGGCTTGACCTGTTACCATCATGTAACTAACGTTAATGCAAGTTGGATATTTCTGTAACTATTGCAGAGTTAAGTTAACCACGCAATTATTCATGAGCTCTTCAATATAGTAATCATTCACTGTGTGCTGTCTCTGTTATGAAAGTTAGCGAGATCACGATCTGCAAGTTGCAGGCCCAATGCCTTCACGCCAATATGCAATTGACGTTACAAAGCTTGTTGCCTGATTAGCCAAAATGGCTTTCTGGCCTCAGTTTCATTGCTAACGCTAGCTAGCACAGAGAGCCTTACCAGGCAGAAGAGGTTGGAGTGGCAATCCTCCAAACTGGCCCCGTTTGGTACAAAGCACGAACTCATCCTTTCACTGCGTGGTTGTAACGTTAAGGTCCATTGTCTCAATCACCATCGGGGGCAATAGATGATCTTAACTCGCTGGCGAAGCGATGTTCAGTTGTAATTATCCCGTTAAACCGCTGACCAACTTGCTAGCTACAGCTAGCTGTCGCTAGTCAAACAGACAACTTCTAACCGGTGCTAGCCACCACTAGCCGGGCAGCTACGCTAACGTTAGACGGGCAGCCAGATAGCGTCAACTGTTCGCTTCTAGCTCTTCGATTCATCAATCCTATTTGAAATGTATTGTCTGATCTGGTTAGCCGCAAGCCTGCTGCTACATTACCTTAACACCAAATAGTCAACGTTAACATAACCTGGGGAGACTAATGTTCAAACAAATACCAGAAAAGTTATATGCGCAATAAAAAATACGAGCTCGAAAACTACAAAACTTCACCTCAAAAGCTTAGTCCCTGGTATGCTAATGCTAATACCAGCTAGCTGATCTGAAACAATTTCAAAGCAAAGGAACTCTCCCCTCCCCCTGATCTCTCCTAGCCTGCTAGCACAAAAGCTAACATACCAGAGCTCCACCGCTAGCTTGCTAGCTAAATAAAACAATTAGCTACACCGTCCTCCGTCTCACTAAAACCATCACAGCGCTCCTTCATTGTAAAACTACTCTTAAAACGGATGAAAGGCCAAATTGGCGAGACTACTCATCGGCTACTTTTCTCTGCCTGATTCCATGGGTCCAGCAGATTTCCATTATTTCAGTTCATGGATTGAATTCTTTAATGGCGGCCAGGAGGACAACTCTGCCTCTCAACTCCTATTGGCCAATTTGTGGTAATGGGGGCGTCATCCGTCTTCAAGTAGCTCCATGACTTCACAGTTTACAAGATGAGAGCTCCTGTGCATCTGTCATACAGTCAGTGGTCACTCCTCAATGATGTCTGTTTCTAAACATGTTTCCCTGTGCATCTGCTGCATGTGACTGTTCCAGGAAAGTGAGAAAAAAATTGGATTTACTGTGGAAAATATATAATTTTGCATACAATATGGGTTATTATAAATAGGAATATAAATAACAATGTACTTCTATTGTCTGTCTGAGGTTTTTGCTTTGTGCACTGACTTATACTGCAGATATGAAGTTATCTAGATCAAGTTGTGCAGACAAAGATGATCCCGGCAATATTTATTAGGCTAATAGGTTGATCCTTTGAACCTCAGCTGCAATGTGCATGAAATTGTTTTTGTCTTTCGCTATATAACTGTTATAACCTAAAAAACAAATAGTTCTGACATCCACAGTGCAAAGTGCACATTATTGCAAGTTTGAGAGGTTTTAGAACATATATATCAACCTATGATATCAAATGCAGTTGGCGCACTTCAACGCCATCGTGTCATATCTACACCAAACCACAGGGCGGAGACTTTATGCAAGCAATACACTTTGTAGGTCCCTCCCAAATAGGCGGAGTGTCAGACGCATCGAGCAAATGTCAACAACATGCCGGAGACTTCCAGAGAAACAGAAACTGAGGAGGGACTGAGAGACAGACAACAAAGAGACCGACGAAACCAGTCGTCACAGAACATCGTGTCTTTAATATCTCAGTTCGCAGATGATCATTTATCAGTTGTGCGGGTAGGAATCTCCTTCCGTGTGCGCTGAAAGAGACTCGTGATGCATGGGCATGTGCAATATGGTCACTTCTTTGCCATAGTGTACATGAGCGACCTGCATCGACATTTAGTCTTGAAGTTGCGGGTAACCTAGCTGGGGGAGCATTCAAGGGGAAGGGGAGGGGAAGTGGGGCAGCATTCAAGACCATTCAGTACCATATGGTGTCAGATATCCTGTCAGGCATCACCAGTTGTCTCCGGTGGGGGTTTTGATGCCCCTGTGTCACTATTATCTCTGTCAAAGTCTTTGTCAGTGTCGTTGTCCAGCACGTTCAGCTGAGTTGATGGTTATCACTGCCATTCTGTCAACTCTGAACTGCTCTCTCCTCTCTCACACAGAACATAAGCACAGGACTGGCAGTTGCTGGTGTTATTGTAATAGCAAGGAGTATAAAACTGGTAAGAGAGAAAGGCAAAGAGACCCTCAAATGTTGATTACTCAACAGACTCTTACTTACTTACAGACTCTGCTAACAGCTGCACATTTTGGATTTATAGTGCATTTGCTGATACCCATTTCCATAAATAAAATGGAAATGGGTATCAGCAATGGGTATCTACTTTGTTTCAGGCAAAACTTTGACATTTATGCTACTCCTCAGTAACTCCTGAATTTCCCCAAAGGGATCTATCTATCTATCTATCTATCTATCTATCTATCTATCTATCTATCTATCTATCTATCTATCTATCTATCTATCTATCTATCTATCTATCAAGTGGAAACTCAAGATTCTTGACTGAAGGCTTGACTAAAAACAGAAAGCTTTTTCTTTTTGACCCGTTTAATTCCAGATCACATTGTGTATTTCTAATATTAGATTTGTAGTATGTGAATGAAATGCATTTTTAGATATTTTACCCTAATAAGTCATGAAATGTCACCACTCAGCTCTCTCATACGCCCTCTTCAGATCACCAAATTTCAAGCTGCGTCTGAGATCCCTGCTCGTTTCTTTGAGAGGAACGTCAGCCTTCGTGGGAAAGTTCATTCAGTCACAGAGAAAGGACTCCAAGTGGAACATGTCCCAATTTATCTGCCAGTTCTCTCTCCGTTACTTTCAAAATACCAAGGTAATGTGGGGTGTCCATAGAGCAATGGTGGACAATAACTTATAGTATAGTATAGTATATTTTGTAAGTACTGTACTTGTACACATATTAACTTTACTTGAATCTTCACTTTTTATGCCACTGCTTCTCTTCTGTGTCTCAGAGGAAAATATTGTACTTTTTACTTAAATTCATTCATTTCACAACTTTAGTTACCCTACAAATTAAGATATTTACACACAAAAAACTTTAAAGAGTTTATAAATTTTAGCGTTTTGTTATAAATGAAACTAGCCAACAGTTTATACCAATTAACTAAAATGATTAGTCAGTTGTTTAAGTTATTTTATAGGGTAGTTATGACAACATTTCTTACTATTTTCAGAATTTTTGCAATCAATCAATTAGTGGAGCAAGTAATCAGCAGATTAATCGATTATAAAAATAATCATTAGATGCAGTCCCATGCAAAATTGTTGTATAACAGTTACAGGGGACAGAGTATATCTGCACTGAGGACTTTTAATTTTACTATTTTAAGTATCCAAGACTAAAATCAAGGGCAACTGGCCTGGTTGAAGATACTCAAGACGTTTGGCCTCTCATCCGAGAGGCTTCTTCAGTTCTACTTCTTGAAGTATTTTTTTCCTGAATATACTTACATACTTTTACTTAAGTAACATTTTCAATGCAGTACTTTTACTTGGACCAGAACATTTTTACAGTGTGGTGTTATTATTTTTAATTACGTAAAGGATCTGAATTCTTCATCCACCATTCCCTTTGAGTGAAATCATGAAGGCACACAGACACGAAAAGCCTAACCTAATGGGAGTCTGAAAAATAAATCCGCACGTCAAAAATGTGGCGGTAACACAACCCCTGCAGGTGCACCTTATTATTTTGTTACACCAAAAATGTCATTGTGACATTTTTACTCTGTTGCATTTGATCATCTTTTCATGAGCGAGAGTGACAGGTAAGCGTGTTATCTGTGTTATTAAATCATGGTATCCACTGAGCAATAAAATCAAGCAGCTTGTGCTTTTAGAAAGTGCTTCATCAGCAGCTTCAGTGTGAAGGACTCACATGAACAGACTGGCTCTTGTCTAGCTATTTCAAATATTACCTTCATCCCACTTGACCTCCCACATTTTAAATCTGGTTAGAGCGATCATTTGGGACGGTGGCTGTTACAAAAATGTCATATACCGGCATTTCTTTGATAAAGTGCAAGACTCCTGCAATGAGTTTACATCGATGATGCTTGGTGCTCAAACTCAGTCAATGAGGACAGACACTGTTTTGCAAATGTCTTATGAAAACCATATGATCATTATCTTACTACTGTTTACATTCTCCCAGATGCAAATTCAAAAAATGCACTGCACAATTATTTCCTCGGTGTATAATATGTGTAAGCAAGGGTGTATAATAATAACTGTACTTTTTTACCATTTTCTAATATACTGTAAATTTAAATATCTGGTATGTTCTATGGATGTACCATAAAGGAACTACAAACTTAGATTTCATTGTACAACCTTGTGTTGTATAATGATAAATAAATTACTTTGATTCTTCATCCTTTGCTATTTTTCATATAAAGTCAGTCATAATTCAGCCCAATATTTAACCTTAATAACTCAAAAACTTTCTTTTTTACCAAATGAAATGCATCTGTGGATGCTGGTATCAAATGCCTGGGCACTTTTGTAGTCTTGTTCAGTGAGATACTGATTTGAAGCTGAATTTTAGAATATTTAATGTAGACATAGTTTTTGCATCACTACTTGTGTTTAGACAGCATTTGAAAAGTTAAGCTCCAGTAGAAAAACATGTTTTTATTTCTTAAGGTAATATAATGAATGTAATGAATATAATGAATAATGAAGGTGTAATTTTGGTATCTATACCAAAACTCAAGCATCATTTCAGCACTGTTACCAAAAATACGATTTCAGACAATACCGAGCTCTAATCATAATAAGTGTTCATAACTACAGTCATGCAAGTGAATATGAAACTCTACATGTCAGATACAACCTGTTCTTTACTGTAACACAAATGGTAAATGGCATCTTTTTGTCCTCTGTAGGTGTGGGCACGTCCCCGATGCTGGTGCATCTTGCAGGAGTGGAGTTGACTCCGGAGGGCAGGGTATGGCTGCAGAATAACCTGACTCCTGCCCAAACAGTCTGGCTAAAACTTATCAGCCGAGAAGACGACACACTACACTGTTTGGTGTCTCAAAGCACGGTGAGGGTGGAGGGGGTAAATTATAGTTTACTTGTCATAACTGTGTGCTTAATGTCAGAGAGATAGGAATTCATAGTTCATGAACTTATTTCCTTGTCTTCCCTCATCTCTCCAGCAGGGGTCCATGTGGAGCTACTGTATGAACGAAGAGGTCCTTAGACTCGGTCTGGCCCGCACTGCGCCTGTTGTTGGAGTTCTGCCTGACTCTCGCCTCTACTGGCGTCTTCACAAACGGCTGCACAGGGCAGAGGTCAAGGCTGAGAAGAAGGGGCGGGGACTGTGGAAGCAGGACAGCCTATGGGAAAGGGCCTTCACGGCTGTTAGGGACAACGCTTTAGTCAGACTGATGAGGAGGATCCTTAAAAGGGATGTGAAGCACTAAGTGACTGATTGTTTGTTTGAGCTCTGAAATAATTAATACATGACAGCACACAAAATGTTTTATTACCTGTTATAGCCCGCTGATATACTGACACATGTAAAAGTAGAAGTCTAACTACCAGTTTAGGAGGGAGCCATCCATCACTAATCAGTCTTGTGTCACAGATTCCTGCTTCTCAATGCTGCAACAGCAGCATTATTAACAGTTAAAATTCCCTGATATTACAGAAAACAAGAACTTTTTTTCTTCACATTCCTCCCTACATGTGCAAATGTTCCTGTTTATTTCACTGTTTCTGTCTTTAGACGTTTGAAATGATTAAAAAGGTTTGTCTCAAACTCTGATACATATATGAGTTTGCCTTTCACTTACCCCCTTAAACCACGGCTAAGCATGGTCTCCTCTGCTGTTGTGTGTGTGTGTACGGGACACCCCACTAATCACAAGACGGGGCCGGGGTATGTTAATCTCAATCAAAATGGAGAGGGGGGTCCACTTGTTCCTCTCCGAGATCATCGTTGCTATAGAAACGCCAAATGTGAAATACAAAGCGAAGCAAAGGCTATACTCTACAAACCCCATGGGAGCCTTACATGTTGTGTGTATGTGTGGGGGTCTTTAAGTACCTACAAAGAGGGCCCTGTTAGCCGTAATATGACCAAGGCATTAGAGTACAAGCACTGAAACAGAATAGAACAGAGATCGAGCATGTAAACTGCCTTTCATGTCATCATTATATGGTATCATTGTATAAATTATTATAAAAAATATTTTTATCTGTTATTTTGTTCCAATGAGTGTACACCAACCCAGGCTGATACCCCCTGAATTTAATTTCCTGTGTCCACGATTATGCTTGTGATTGTCAATATTGTTTGCAGAGTCCACTTCCAAAATGACACCTTGTGCTTCAATGTACTGTGATTGTTATCCATGCTTCATCCATGCAAGGCAGCAGCAGAGGAAGAGGAGGGCCTGCACACAAGGCCAGGCTGTGATGTGTGTCCTGTGGGGTGCAGGGTGAGGGGGTCTCAGTAAAGTGAGAGGTAGTACTGAAGCAGTCAGTCAATCCAATGGGTGCAAGGCGATTAGTGCAAAGGGGAGGAGGTGTCACAGGGGTAGAAGGGGATTTTGGATCTGAGCACAAAGGCAAGAGAGGAGGAGTCACAGTGGAAGGGAAAGGGAGTGAAGGGAAGGGAGGGGTGATGAATCAGCTCTCTTTTGTTGTGCAAATGTTACTAGGGACTGTTACGGCTGAAGAGGCTTGTGATTGGTGGGCTGGTTCAAATTGTAAGGTGCATTTCAGGCTGATGGCTGTTGCTGCCAGACTTTGAACTGTCACCGAGGGAGGAGTGGGAGGGAAACCACGGCTGAGACAGACAAGAGCGGGAAGGTAGAGTAAAGTTTCTAATGCTGCAGATCACAGTGAATCAGTACTGTTCACTGAAGATGTCTTTATAATATTTAGTGTGCACTGCATCTTTTATCTAAACTAAATCTAAAAGTTAAGATGGAGATCATTTAAAGAATCTGAAAGTAGTTGGAACTTCAGTTGATTATATGGGACCACCTGCTTCTGCATCATCTTTTAAACACTACTGGAATGACTGTTAGAATTCAAACAAAATAAAAACATTTCATCCAATTAAAAGAAAAAAGGTATTGTCATAAAAAATGGTAATGAGAATATTTGCTTTTGGAGCTTTATGTCATTGTTCTTGACTTTTGATATAAAATAATGTTCACCCCACCCCACCCCTACATTTGAATGGATCTGCTGAATGCATGTAAACCATCTCTTTGGCTCTCTTCTGGCTGTGTAGTCCACTCCGAAATCCATTCCACATTTTATCCAAATCCACTGGTCCCACACTAGTAGTCATTTGAAGAGGCACAGTGCTTAGTGTAGTGGTGGGTGCTTGCCCACACCAGAAAAGTTGTTGGGACATTCTCTATCCCTGAAACCACTCTGCTGGAATTATCACTGACTTGTTTTACATTTGTGCCCCGTGCCATGGACGTTCAGTACCTGAAGGACTACTGTTCTGGTGTAAGTGGCAGGATTTTGTGAGGAAGCTGGCAACGTGGTTTTCTCTGAAGTGACATAAGTAAGTAAACCAATGATGGTTGGTCTGATTCATGAAGGACTGACCTTTCTTTTAGGTAAACATCACTACATCTCACAATGTGCATTTTACTAACCCTTTTTCATTACTATACCACTCCAGCTAAGATGCACGTAATCAGTGATTTTAAAATAAAATTAATAAAAAAAATCTAAATCTGGAACTGACAGAAGTAAACCTGCAATTGCTGATGTGATTCGTTAAAGACTGATATTGTTTTTAGATAAACAGCATGACATATCTCACAAGGTGTGTTTTATTAACTTAAGCCTTTACTTGAAACTTAACTAAACTTTTCTGACTATGGCAATCTGCACACATTTAGCTGTCTCTTTAAATTTAGTGTTGATAGGATACCGTATACAGTATCTAAGCAGATGTGCACCTGTTAAACCTGTGTGCCTGGACACTGGCTCTGTAAAATAGAAACTCAAGACATTTCAATCACTATCTTTACTGTACCACACCAGCTAAGATGGAGACAATGAGGCTCAAAATGTTATTTGTAAAATTCTTGGAGTATTTGGCAACCACTCATTGCCTGAGCTGATGTGATCACTTACATATTTTTGTCATGTACTTTGGCGTGTTTGACATGACAATAAATATTTCATCTGTGTGATTGATTGAAGCATTTTCTGCTGCATGCGTTTCACATTTTGGTGCTCCTTCCCATTGTGCTTGACATCAGAGATTTGCAGCAGGGCAGCATAACAAAGGCCTTTATTACACCCAGCCGGTAGCCATCCTAGAGAGAAAGAGATGGGGCACTCCCCCGTCCGAGAGCATAGTCCTTGGGGATTTTTTGATTTGATTTGAGTGGTTGTGTATAGCTGTGTGAAAGGGTGTGAAAGACAAAGATATTTAAAGAGACAGAGAGCTGGTGTGACAGTGACTGAAATACACCCAAAAACAAAAGGTTAACTCCTCATCTTTGCTCCTGCCTGATAAACCTAAGTGTGGCCAATGTCTCACATACAAGAAGTGTCTTTATTAGGCATTAGAGTTAGTAATACTCACATCCAAATTCAATCACGTTTAATGTACAGTTTGGCCTTTTTAATAGAAAATTCTCAAATGAGTTAATATGTGCTTTCACCTGCTGTCACAATAAACTCTTGCTGGCAAGAAACTATTATACTGGTTAACTATTCCGCCACACACCCATTTGCTCTCTAGAGTTGTCAGCTGTGTATGTGTGTTTGAGTCTGTGTGTGTGTGTGTGTGTGTGTATGTATGTGTGTTTGAGTCCGTGTGTGTGTGTGTTTGTGTGTGTGTGGAGGAATGCATTAGCTGTAAAGTGACTCTCTTGTTATTTGGTGACTTGAAGTATTGTGAACATTGTATCAGCTTGCTGGTGTAGTGTTGTAGGAGTGGAACATGACTCTTTGTGGGTGATCCCTCATGAATAATTGGTTTCTTGGTGGAAATGAAGGGAAAAGGACTGTGGGTGAACACGAACCAAACAGTGGGTACATACTTATACCATATAGATAGATAGCAACTTAATTCCAATTAGACCCCTGTCCCTTTCACTGGCCTGGTGACAAAAAATATGTAAAAACCAGACCAGATGTCATTTAGACATCTTTGGATGTCTAAAACCTCTTGAAGCCCACTGGGCTGTCTACTTGTGCTAGTTCTGAGTTGCTTAGATTGTGCATACAAATGTAAATGTTTAAACTTGTCAATTAAAGGAATTAAAGGTCTGGTCCGTTATTGACACCTGTCCCAAATATTGGTAGGGTTAGTTTCAGAAAAATTAACAAGCTGTCACTTTGTGCTACTGTATGTCAGAGACCAATCACGCACTTGTCATATCCATTCTCAAACATTAAGATGGGAAACTGTGTATGTATTGGACTCTCTACCAGCAGTACCAGCAGATGTATTGTTGTGATGCACTCACTCAGGCCCCCTGCAGAAAACAGTTCTCGCTTGTCAATGAGAACGTTAAACATACAGATTGAGTCCTAAATCAGAGAGTAAAAGTAAAGTATAGGAACAGGAGGTGAGAGACGAGGGGTGGGGGGGCTGTCTCTGCTTGAAATGGATCTGAGGGTTTGACTTATGACCTTACACCCACCACTCAAACCCCTCAATTCCAAAGTAAAGCAAGACGACCTCATGACACACACATTCTACCACACACGCGCACACAGCAGCACACATGAAAGTAAAAAAAAAAACATGCTGTATTCTGGCTCTGGAGACAGATTTTCACCTAAAATTGATGAACGTTCACGCAATATTTAACATCTTTTGGATTAAATTTAATAACTTCAGAATGAAGTACTAGTAAATATTTATAATAACATAGCAAATATAAACTTATCTTATATTTAAAAACAGAAGAGCTCTCATCATATCTAGCTTTAAATCTAGTATGTCATTTAGGACACACAGCAGAGGAAAATCCACAGTTTGCAGTTTACTTTTGTTTTCGGGACTCCACGATGTTCATACGGCATCTGTTGACAAGCTCTGATAGCCTCCCTGTCTCTCTGTCAACTGTGACCCCTCAGTAACCTCGCTGCCTTAAGGTTGGCTCTGTCTCCTTATCAGATCAAAGGCTCACTGATTGGCTGGACAATTTAGATGTTGAAACTTCCTCTTTCCTCTTACCCTGAAGAACACATATTATAGCAGTTTGTAGAGCTGAAATGATTAGTTCATTAATCAATTAGTGTATCATCAGAAAAGTAAACTTGTCAAACATTTTCTTGTTCCAGCTCCTCAAATGTGATAATTTGGAGTTTCCTTTGGTTATATGTAATTAGAAATTGGGCTTTCCTGTTGGCTAGACAAACAAGTAATTTGAGGATGTCACTCTGGGAAATTATGATCAGTAATTTTCACTACGTTTAGACCAAACAAAAAAAACAAGAAAATAATCTGAAAAGTAATCAAAAATGAAAAAAAAACTGATGTTAGTCAATGTAGATGATTTTGAATATGATTTTGAATCTGTCATTTAATCTCAATTAACAGTATCGAAATGGACAAAAATTGGATATTTTATTTATTAGCAGTAACAAACTGTATCGATGCACCACACACTACAAATACTTCACATTACCCCTGTGAGTCATTGTTGAGAAAGGCAATGTCTGACCACCCCAAAATGACAATATTCTTACATGAATTCATGAACATTCATTAAAATACCATTTTCCTCCATTTTCAATGTAGTTTTTTCTTGAGTTAGTGACTTAGGAAGCACTCATTTTATTTTGGAAATTATCTGTCTGGCCGTCATCTTACCAAGACTGTTTACTCTGTGTTTTGATAACTGCTGTGTTTTGATAACAAGCAATTCCAAGCTATTCATTGACTCTATAGAACAGCAAGGTGGCTTACAGACTGTATGCCATTAAGATCCTCATCCATCCCTAATGACTTGTATTGAAGAGAGATATAACAAGCAACGTAACTGCGTTGGCAATAAGCCTTTGCCTTTGTTTTACAGATAACCACTGAAACCGTTGCAGAATTTCTTTTTAAATTTTATACATGGTTGATAATCAGTCAGCAATTATGGCAGATGGTCATAAAAAATAGAACAGTCATTGCATCTCATTATTCATGTCTATATAGAGTGCTCTTTGGCATGTGTCAATATGGGGTGACAGATGCTGCTCTCTTTGTGTCTGTGTGTCATGAGAAGGCTCTTGTTACATACATAGGTGCCAATATGGGGGTAATTCATGCAATGTCAAATGTGTCATGCAAACAAAACATCCCTTTAAAAGAGAATTATGCTTTATTACAAGATATGTCATATGTTCATAGCTTTGGCCATCATTTCCATCAGTTATGATGATATGATAACAAGGAGGCATCTCTACACTATAGTCCAGTGGGGCAATGAATATGAGCAGACAGCCAGAACACAGCTGATGTTGAACCAGGAGGTTCAATTATGACTAAAGGTAGACAAAAAAAAGTGTTCAATAACTCAAAGGTACGGTATTCCTTTAACGATTGGGCTGTCACTTTGTTTCACGCAAGGTTTGGTAATTAATTTAATTAGTTAATTTAGTTTTTACATGGTGTGTTAAGTGTGAACACTGTGAAATTAGTTCTAGTGATCTAGTTATTATATATATATTATAACATGCACTAAAAGGTTCCATTTAGTAAAAAGTAACGTAGATGATACCTGGATACATCTGTGATGTGAATAGTTGCCATTTACAGGTGGCTAGCTTGCTATGCCTATCTCTTACGTCTACAAGAGAGATGGACTCTGATTATACTCTTAATACTGCACACTGATCTGCGCACTTTGTTTGTGTTTCTTTGGGAGGCATCTGGTCATGAGAGATGAAGCTGTTGGCAGTTACTTACTGTTACTAAGTTACTTTCAGTCAATCCCTACTTGATGCATAGCTAATGCTTGCTCACCTAGCTGAACTGCAGATATCAGCAGATGTCTTGTCAAGAAACACAAACAGAAGATTGGTTATTAAAATTGATATTCATGATCTACTTCTTCTGTCACTAACAGTCCATAGGTGTATGAGATAACTTGTTTGTTGATACCTTAACAGCCTTACAGGTGGTGCAGTTCTTTAATTATTCTATCTTGCACATGAAGACCTAAAAATATGATTAGTCTTCTTTTAGTCGGCTTGCCTTTTGCAGAAAATAAAATCATTTAAAATTGTAATTGTTAAAATAAAATAAAAATCAATATTTCATTTTCTTTAACATTACACCTACATCCAAGCATGTCCTTACTTTTTCACTATTTTTTCAAATTTTTGAATGATGAATGACACAATATTGTGAGATAGGCTATCTTCCAATAGTCACTGAGCTAGATAAGAACTGAAATCTCCTGTATTAACACTGCATGGACTTCCACAGCCTGTAGCTTTTAAAAAGGTAATGGATTGCTGTCCTGTCAGATCAAAATGTACGCTTTACATGTATGACAGACAGGAAAAGTGGAAGTAATAAAATGCGCATCCATAGGTATCAAATTGCATTACTTCTGTTTGACTTATCTCCTTCAACAAAACTTTTAACTTGGAGGCATTCTCAGCCTATTTCCTGTCAGGGCATAAGATAGAGTGTCTCATCAGGCAGTCTGTCAGAGAAACATGTATTTTTAAGCTGTGTTCTCTCACAGCATCTTGACAGGAAAGACTCCCTTGAGGCCTAGGCCCTCCTATAGATGAGAAGGCTACTAGTGTTACATGCAGTCAGAAGAGGATAAGCAAGTCACTTTACTGACTCCACAACATGCACTGACACACACTTGGGTTGGTTTATCAACCTGTTAATTATTGAAGAAATTGCTTTAAATATTGGCAAATATTCTTATTTGCTTTATTGCCAAAAATTCAATAACAAGATCAATACTGTTCTCATGTCTGTGTGGTAAAATATGAAGATACAACCAGCAGCCTTAATCAGGTTCATTCAATTTTCAATTAAATTTTATTTATATAGTACCACATAACATTATCTCATTACACTTTTCATGTAGAGCAGATCTAGACTGTAGGCTACTCTTTGTAAAATAATTTACAGACACCCACCATGAGCAATCACTTGGCAACAATGGCAACGAAAAAATCTTTTAACAGGTTTGAACCTTGAGCACAACCTAGACTTAAGAGGGGCGGCCAACTACCTTGACCGGTTGGGTCGGGAGAGAGAGGGGGAGAGGGAGGAGAAAGATAGAGGGAGAGAGGGGGAGTGAGCAGGAGGACAGAGAACACACAGAAGCATAATGCAAGTTCCACTTTGAGATGTAAAATAATAGTATTGGTAGTATGAGGTCAGTAGGTGGCTTGCGATCATAGCTTAGCATTAAGACTGGAAACAGGGGGAACAGCTACCACAATGTGCCATTTTTCACAATTCAGCTTTTGTACCACTAGTGAAGTTTAGAGGTGCTGGGCGGCAGATTTTGTTATATTATGTTGTATGACATAACTAGGCTATCTTCTCAGCTATCTTTTAGCAAGATGTTGAATGATTCCTTTAAGTTTGTAATGTTAGGATAATCATACTTGGCTGTCACTGGTGAATATAAGCGCAGTATGCAAATATGTGTTTTTCGGTTATTATGTTTGTTACAGAATCACAATAATACTAGTCTCCATTATCTGTATGATCTATTTGCAGTGTAACTTTGTGCAGCTTTTGTTAAGCTCAATAACATGCAACGTGTAACTTCTTCTTGCCTTGCGACTTGTGAATGTTTATGGTGGATTCAGCTTATCTAGCTGTATCACAACCTGGCATGCCATTAAGGTTTCTGAAACAATGTCTCCAGTCATGCACCTTTGCTTGGCTCCTATCTCTAATTTGGACACTGTTATGAAAACAAACAGTAATTCAGGAACTTTATTCTATAATTAAGCAGTAAGCCACAAGGGGCTGTGTTCTACAGTGAGTCCAGAGCAGCTAGGAGGCATTTCAGGCACAAGGTGAAGCAGAGTTTAATGGCTATGACAAAAAGCCTCAGATGATTTATGTGTATTTATAACATGAAGGCAACACAAAGGTTTTTAAAACTATAATAATATAATCAGAAACCATACTGAAAATGCTTTATTTTAAGCACAAATTATGACATTAAGTCAAAGCTGTATTTGGCTCTCTACCAAAGCATCAGAGAGCATTGCTTATTGTCTTAAAGGCCTTTACTTTTCTTTGTTACTATTTTTCTTTAAGCACTTTTCTCCAGGTCTTGTGAATCTTTTGCCCTCTATATCTTTGGTTTGTTTTTGTAGGATGTTTCATTCTCTTTTTTTCATTTTTTACTTGTAAAGTTTACTTCCAGCACCAATTTAAGTATGTCATAATATTTAATCATTAATAATAAAATATTACTGATGATAAAAGGTCATTGTTACATTATTCAAAGGAACAGATATTAAACATTGCTTGTCTGATCTAGACCTATGGTAAGAGAGCAGAGAGTTTTCTGATGATAAAGCAAATGAGTTCTGCACCATGCACACACTGATTCACCATGACATGAGTGTCATATAAACAAAAGGAATGGGTGTTTGTCCATATGATCTGCCATGAGCATCACAATACTTCATGTTTAAAGTCGTGTCGACCAGACAGTCACCTCTCCTCAGGACACCCGAGGAGCCTTTCTACATCTATATATCTCCTGTGTGAGAGTGTATTTGTAGTGGGACGCAATAAATCACAAAGACTGATGAGCAACAGGTGAGGAAACTCTAAGCAATGAAACTGACAGCGGGAGAGGTAGAAATAAAATGTGTTTAGGAGGAAGTGGTGGAAAATTGAGAATCCGGCCATAATGTCGAGGGGAAACAGAAAGAAGATGAATGAGAACACATGGAGTGAGATGAGGAAGTTCAAAGGGGACAATGAGAACTGACTAGAGGGATGGGAGCTAGTAGATTTTGTAGCGGAAGATCAGAGAATCGTTTCATGTGGAGGTGTAGAGACAGAAAGGAGTTTCACTCATAGTCAAGCCAGTTCAAGTTTCACAAGTCACAATCTGTACAGTATACAGCACCCTTCATCCTTAGTACGAAAAGGAAAAGCTCCCCCACAAAAAACCTACAAGCTCTCACTGTACACATTTCAATGGCATGTTGATTTGAAAAACAATAGCATTTTTGAAAAGAAGTTAAAGAAAGAGGAATTTATGCTGCCACTACCACAAGAAGAAGAAGAAAATTCAAAATAAAAGCAAAACCTGGACTTAGCAAAAATGCATTGTATTGAAGGCCTACAAGATGCAAATAAATGGAGATGAATTTCTGCCTATTATAATCTCACAAACTGTGGAGTCACTATGGACTTTAACAGCAGTAGAGAGATAGCTTTGTTGCAATTTCCCATTTTACTTTTACATATAACTCTGATAATGTGTCTTTCAGGTTGCATAATTTGTCTTCATTGCACAAAACATAGTTCCTTGTATTTGTAATGGTTAATCAGTCCTAAATTGTCAAACTCTCTCCTAGATATTTCTTCAGCAGCTGTAATTAAAATTTATACTGCAGAAACTATTTGCAACATGTTTAACATCCAGGTTTGAATAACATCCAGGTTGTGCCTTTTCCTCTCAGAACAACTCTACTTTCCCTCTCTTTTAACGTACTGTTTAATTCCTTTTAAACTGCACCTTGCACTGTTTGTTGAGATATGTGAGTTGGCTCATGGAACAAGACACAAGATGCATTTAGTCTTTTTAAATATTATATCATATATTACTTATTAGATTCATTCAAATTTTTTTTAAATGTTTGGACAACAGTTCAATTCTCTTCTCTTTCATAGGTCATCCGATTGTTCATCCTCTTACTTTCCTGCTCCTCTCACCATGAGCTCCTGGGTGGTGAACAGGAAAGGAGAGCCACAGTACCGCCGGCACTTCCTGACAGACAACAGCATCTTTCACTGTAAATATCACGCACGCACGCATGCACGCATAGAATAATATGATGGACAGAATATAATGCACAGTATGTTCTTGCTGATAACTGTATGTCATCGGAATGAACAGTAGAGGGAGACTCATCTCCACTTCTGTGCCTCAAGCAACACCAGCATTCAGTCTTCTTACATTAAAAAGACATTACTGTTTTCTGGTACACATAACCTTCTGCAAGCCACTGAATTGTTGTATAAAATGAATGAAAAACTGTCCACAGAACTTCATTCAGATTGGATATTGAGTTTAAGTATGTTTATTGTGTTTCTGTTCAAGGGTGATTCATACACATTATTGCTCACACAGAGGAGTCATATATGTCAAAGCTGAAGAAAAAAGAGAAACCAAACCCCACTTTCCCTTTTTTTTTTCTGATAGTTCCATCATCCAGCAGGCGATGTATATATATTTCTTCTGATTAATGTCTGCTTGCATCAACTTGAGTACCCTGACATATGCATACCTGTTTATTCCAGTATGTTGTATTAGATACAGTTTCATAAATGAGAGCAAAAAGTGTATGTATCAATTCAATTCAATTCAATTCAATTTTATTTATATAGCACCAAATCACATCAACAGTTATCTCAGAAACCCCACAATTCCCACCAAGAGCAAGCACTGGGCGACACAGGCAAGAAAAAACTTAATTTTAAGAGGCAAAAACCTCCAGCAGAACCACGGCTCAGGGTGGGAGGCCATCTGCCTCAACTGGCTGGGTGTGAGGGAGAGAGAGAAAGAGAGAGAGAGAGAGAGAGAGAGACATAAAGAGGGAGAGAGAAATAGAGGGGTAGGAGGGAGCTGCCTACACAATAAACACAAAGAAGTACAGACAGTAAAGGTAATGTTGGTACAGACTGAATGAATAAAGGTGCAGATATTTATGGTGACGTTAATGATAACATCGTTAATGATAATAATAACCATAATAATCACATTAGTACTAGTAATAACAATTGTAGCAGAGTGTGTTGAGCAGGAACATGGGGGTAGCAGGTGACTCACAACAACAGATCCACAGCTCCAGAGCCTGAAAGACCTATAGAAAGTGACAGGAGGAGAGAGGAGAGGGACGAGAAAGCACAGGGAAGAAGTTATGTTAGTAACATGCATTATTGGGATGAGGTTGCAGGGAGAGAAAGAGGAGGAGAGAGGAGCTCAGTACATCATGGGAAGTCCCCCGGCAGTTTAATCTATAGCAGCTTAACTAAGGGTTCAGGACTCACCTGAGACAGCCATAACTATGAGCTTTATCAAAGAGGAAAGTCTAAAACCTATTCTTAAATGTGGAGACAGTGTCTGCCTCCTGAACCCAAACTGGAACCTGGTTCCACAAGAGAGATGTGGTGGCATCAGTTTGATCATGATTTATGAGTTTCGATGCGGTGAGGTTGCACAGTGGCTGACCCACCAGACAAATCCATGACAAATCTCTGATCTTGGCCTGCCTCTGCGGCTGTCACACCTACACCAGACAGACCATTTAAAGCTTCATTTTGACTTTCTACAGTCAGCATTCACATGCTACCCCTGTGTGCTACACACTGTATGCATGGGTGCTTTCTTCTTATCAGTGAAATGTTGTTGAAATCAGGCTTGACTGCTTCAGTACCCTGCTGTGAATAATGGATTGAAGCAGAGATTAAACACAATTGTCTGTTTCCTCTTCTGTCATGATTAGAATTATGATATTATCATATTTATGGGAATATCACCCAGGTCCCCCTTTATAAATATATTTCTTCAAGCCAAAGTTGACTTTTCTTCCGAATCTGTGGTTAATTAATATTGTTAAAATGAAAATAAACACCCCACTGAGCGTGAAATGAGAATGCATTTCCATAAAGTCATCATCACCCTTCCACCACTTCCAATCCATTCCTTACAAGATAACATATTCTGATACTAATTTAGTAGCCCACAGTTATTTTGTTCAAGCTGCCATTACATTTTTCAGAGGGATGAAGGGAAGAGAAACTGAAATTGTCTGGGAACAAATTGTTTGTTGCATCTACACCAAACTTTACATCCTGTTGGTCTGCACCCATGGCTTCGTGTTTACCCTTTCTTGTCAGTCAGAACCATTCTGAAAACATATGCTTCTCTTTGATTCTTTTTTATTTTCCACATGACTTTGTTTCACTCTGCTGCTTTCCCTTCCTCCCAGTAGTTTCCAGTCTTTTGTGAATGACAGAGTCGCTAATGTTTTTTGTTTGGCCACAGTGCATCATAAATCAGTGTGAGAATGGTGTAGGTGCGGTGTGGTGGTGATTGGGGAGGGGGGCGTTGGGTGGGTGGGGGCTGTCTGCGATCAGGAAGGTGTGGATGAAGAGTGAGCAACCATTGCCTGCACATGGAAAGCACACATGCACAATACACACACACACACACACACACATGCACACACTGCAGGTGACAGACATGTATTTGTGTTCCATGAAGCAGCACTAATCAATTTGGTAAGCTGTGTGTGTGTGTGTGCGTGTGTGTGTGTGCTTGGTTACTCTATAATTGTCTCCTGCTATCCTAAATTAAATGGCTTTAATGGGGACCAATGAACATGACTATTCTGGGAACTCCAGACTGACCAAACTTTCATTAGGGAATTGATTCACCTGGGATAATAGGCTATACAAGAGGCTGAACACACACACACACACACACACACACACACACACACACACACACACACACACACACACACACACACACACACACACAATTCAAAAGCTAAAAAATACATTTACTTGATGTTTACACATAACTCGCGCTCTCTCAGTCTCTCTTTCTCTCTCTTGGGACTCAGAACGCCAGTATGTGCACTGCAGAGCATCCCTCATATTTCACGAAGCCTGTTTCCTGCTGTTTCTCTGAGGATGCACGATACCAAAACTGAGAGACACACAGAGAGCGTAAAGTGGGTCAGAGCGCTGGCATCCCTGCGCAATGGTTGGTTCACCCAAGGATATACACAGAGGAATAGCTGACCAAAAAACAAACGGATGTGACACGGGTACACTGTGGTGGGGAATTCAAACTGTTTTGCTGAACCAGACTGTCGGGCAAAGCTGATGAAATGTTCAGATGGCCAACTCTGGCGTTTAAGCCGCTGCTCTTTGCGCTATCATTCATTTCGCGCCCACTCCACGGTAGTCTTAAGCTCTTGTTTATTAACAACCACTCTCAGTTAGTCCATCGAGCGTGTGAGAAATCGGCTTATGATTTTGCCTCTGTGTTGCGCCTGGTGAGAGGAGAGGATGTGCGCGCAGAGACTGTGGATGCGCTAGGTTTGATGGTTAGTGAAGCCACTCTGCACAGCATACAGGGAGGCAGATGCTGAAGAGCAGTTTGTTTCTGAGCTCGTCTTTTTTGGACAAAAAAGTGACACTTTATCATCATGGCGCGCGCTCTGTGAACGCCCAATTATCATGGAAAAATGGACCAGTCAGGCATATTTTGATGATATTTCAAACCTCTACAACTAGGAGAAAAAAATATGTCCAAAACGCATGGATGGACATTGTGAGAGCAACAACTCCAGTCCTAAATGGCAGAACTTGAAGTTTGCAGAAATCTGAGTTTGGAAAAGGGTAAGTGATCATTTACAAGCTTTTTTTACGTTTGGTTATTTCGTCTTTCAGTCCCAAATGGAGAGGAATACTCTCTTTCCTTTGGATGCCTACTAGCCCACACTGCAAACAGGCTGAAGTCCATGCGTAATTTCTCCATTGCGCTTGTTGTTGTGGAAAAAATTGCATCACCCACGCTGCTATAAACACTTGAGAAAATAATCTTAAATGAGCCATTTAATGTCAATTAGCATTTGGGAATCATTGTGCAGTAATGAATGATTATCGACATTTTGGGTACAAAACGTTAGAAGGAATTACATGACATCACATCAGCCAATCAATATAAACTAGTGACAGATTTTGTCAGTTTATATGAGAGCTCTTGATGAATACCAGCAGTGGAGCAGCAGGAAACTGTCCCTGGTGCTGAAAATGCCCCTTTGTACTTGTCACTAGGGGGCAGAAAAAACCTCTTAATTTGTTGACTTGACAAGACTTGCTCTGCCCTCAGTCCATATAGCATAGCATATACGTAGGTGTGAATGTGCCACATCCTTTTCAATCCTCCATCCTCCGCACTGTTCACAGAAATCCAACCATCCTTTAGATGTTTATAGGTTATGTCACTGCAACGCCTGGGTGAGAAGATGCCCATAGCTTTACCACATGCCATAGCTCATAGGTGGATTGGATTGTCAGCAGAAATAGGGGCCTCTTAAAACCCAGGCAGGGCATGTTAGCACCACACAATGTGACAGAGCTTTGGGTCGAGATTTGATGGCAAAATTGAAGCCCCAGCAGTCTCTGGGCTATTAGAGCAACCCTTTTGCTCTCTCCCGTACACTGTCAAAAATATGGCGCATCCCTGGCACTTAAAAAGCAGAATGTGTCAGGCTGTCAGTCTTCACCCCTGCAGCTCCTGTGCTTCTTTATCTATGTGAGAGGGAGGCCCCTGCTTGCTTCAGTGGAGTAGGGGCTACGTCTTTATTCATTTTGGCAACACTTGTGCTAAGAAGAGTTGCATGGCACCACGAGCCCTTGCTGAGAGAGAAAAGGAGAGAAAACGATGGCGGGGGAAAGGTTTGGAGGAGAATGCATAGCTGCTAATCCCCTCCACATGGAGGAAATGGCTTTTCCATGTAAAATGTGTTTTCCTCATGTATCTCTCCTGATGATGATGAATCTCAGCATGCCCCCCCCCTGTCTCTGCCTCTTCCTTTCTGTCGCTCCAGGGCGAGAAAAAGCTAACAGACACCAGGGGAGGGAACACACTCTCATCCTTTCGTTATTTTCACTCTCTCCTCTCCTTTATTGGTACTGACTGAAATGCGTGTGTACGAGTATTGAAATCTGTCAAGTATCAAGCTGGCATTGATATCTGATCAAATAGTTCCTGTCACTATTATTGCATCTTTGTCTTTTCAGTTTGATCCTGAAGTGCCATAATTTGAATTTACATAGAATTTACATGATTTTTTTCTGTATCTTTCTGCATGTTGAATTAGCTGCTGGTACATCACCTTTCTTTTGACATTAAATATATAGGATGTGAGTGTGAAACATTAGCTTCTAAAACCTGTTGGGATTCTTAAAGCTAGGATCAGTGTAAAGCTGCAGCCGGGTAGTTTGCAAATGCATTTAGAATGCTCTATATACCTGTGTCTGAGTAACAAATAGAGAGCAAATTATCCACAAGTACTGGCTTTTATTTCAGTTGCTTCCATCCCCTCAGCAGTTAATGAGCTACTGAGAAGCTCTGTCCACTTAGTTACCTAGCCAACACTTTTAGGCCTCGTCTGTGTCCTGAAATGAAGCATCAGGATTTCATTTGAAGCAGTTGAGGCAGTCTCTGTCTGCTGCCAAAGATACTGCATCACAATTTACTCACAGTCATCCAGCCTCACTTTGGGAGGAAGAAAGAAGGAGCTTGACACAGGAGGAACAGTCAACAGTCAATACATAACAAATGTGCAAACCCACCCACCCACACACCACACTTATGCACACTCACACTCACACACACACACACACACACACACACACACACACACACACACACACACACACACACACACACACACACACACACACACACACACACACACACACACATACAGGCTTCAGTGTTCCTCCTTTTGATGTCAGTCAGTGAACTTCTCCACTTGGGGAGCTCCCTCTGGCATCTTTGGCGAATGCATTATCATGCTGCAGTTGTCATGTGTTTATTTTAATTCTGGTGTCGCTCTACACCCCGCACCTTGGGGGGACCTGGGAACCCATTTATAGCAATGGCAACTTCAGTGCTGCCTTAAGCACTCTTAATTATGCAAAGTGACTGTGAGATAAGAGTGTCGGTTTTCCCTCTTTTTGCTCACCATTTCTCTGTGAGTCCTAACCTTTTATGTCGCTAATAAGAGTTTACACTAGAGATGTCCAGATCCGATCAGGAGATCGGAAATCGGGCCCGATCACGTTGTTTCAGACTCGATCGGAATCGGACGTTACCTCCCGATCAGGACTCGGATATAAATGTATATATATGTATATATTGATGTGCTTTGCAAACACTGTGGTACTTTTGTTTTTGTATTTGTTTACATGCCTGCCGGGTATTTTAAGTTGAGGTGCTATTTGTTTTTATCTTAGACTTATTTTATATTTACTGTTGCACTAAAGTCCAAAAGTGAAGAATTTATGTTATTTATTACTTGATTGTTCAAGCTACCTCACAGAAGTGCTCTGTTTATTAACATAGCTGTCGAATGTTAAAATAAGGTGAATTAAATAAAAAATAAGGAACATCCTGGATCTATTTTTTCGCTCTTCTTTATTCTTTTTTTCAGTATTATAGAAGTATCAGATCGGGACTCAGTATTGGTAGATACTCAAAATCAAATGACTCGGACTCGGACTTGAGGGCAAAAAACCTGATCGGGACATCCCTAGTTTACACCAAAATATTTTTGACTTCTGCCATACAGGTTTTGTGCAATTAGTTTTGCTTTAAAAGGTATTTATATTTGAATGTCTCCCCCTAGGTCCCAATAATTTAGACTCTCTAGAGTTATGCTGCTATAGAATGTGAAGGGTTGAAACTGTAATAGTGGAATAGTGAGGGAACACTGCCAATGATAAGCTGCCATTTTCATCAACATGAATTAATGTTAGTGAACAGCTGGAAACCCTGATAAACAAATGTTGAAGCTATACTCATCTGATTCTACAGCCATGCTAATGGATTAGCGAGGTTGTTGAGGATTGCTTATTTAACAGATGTATAACACCTGGATTCAGTCTGCTATTCAGCCGTTTTTTCCAATTTTGCCCACTGGCCACTCACAGTATTGCTGTGAAAAATTGCCCTGTGGCCCAAAAAGCCCATAGACTGCCAATATATAAGACAGGGCAGCTCAAATGGCAAACACAGTCAGTTATGACTCTTTCCATTATGAATGTTTGATTAATGGAGGTTTTATATTTGAAAATCTTTCTATGAGCTGAGAAAAGCGATTAAAAAATCTGTGACGCCATCAAAATGTAAAGTCTATTGGCTGAATGGGAACTTGTGGGTGGGGGCAGCAGGCAAAACACTACTGTGCATATTCAGTGGGCCGCATGCAGTGGCGTGGCACAAATTTCTGGTCCTTATACTTAGACATTCTCGATGGGCCCTCCCCACATCCACAGCTATTCATTCTAGTATCTCTTGCTTTGGATGAAAATGTCAACTAAATGAGTAAATATAAAAGTAAAATGTTTTTTGGGTAATCAGATTGTAATCCGATAACTCTGGACCTCATGAAAGTACAGGAGTAAATGCACCTGAGACGCATTAAGGATGGACTGTGATCTGATCGGCAAACCCACCTGCGGAGGTGGTCAGGGATGCATTGGGACCATATGGAACACAAGTGTAAATGCAAATGTGTTGTATAGCCATATACATAAACTACAACAGTCTCACAGTGCTGACAGGGAGTGTGTCCATACAATGTTATGCATAAACATGCTCAAACAGTGGCGAGCATTGAACATGCTCATGTTTTTGGTGAACTAAATGTGTCCGTTTGTGAACTCTGGCACTGTTGTGTTAAACTCAAAATAAACTCCTTAAATAACAGAAATGACTACACATCCATGGAAGTAAACAAATCGAAGTGGATAGAGGCACTTTTTCGGAGAGAACCCATGTGGACACGGGGAGAACATGCAAACTCCACGCAGAGAGGACGGGGCTTGAACCCACAAGCTTGTTGCTGTGAAGCGACAGTGCTAACCGCTGCACCACCTCACTGCCCTGCCCCCAACTGGATAATGTTAAACGCAATTATAAACAAACACTTTTATCATTTAGGTTAAGGAGTTGTTGGATTTTCTTAATTAGCTTTGTCCTGTTAGCGAAATAAACAATATGTTATCAGAATCACAGCTGTTGGGTTATTTAGCTATTTTTAAATTAACTAACTGTAACTATTTTGTACACAAACTAGCCAAGTGAATTACATTATGGCTGAGTGTCTATCTCCACCCCTTTCTGTGTGCAATCCATGTTATCCCTGCTTTCATGCAGGTTTTCTGTGTTTCCATCCATTGGAAACACACATCAGGTGCATTAGAGACTCTGGTTGATCCACAGGTATGCATGTGAATCTCTGTTTATCTGTGTTAGCCCTGACAACAAATGATTCAGACTGTTCCCCTGCCCTTCACCTATAATGCATGCTGGGTAAGGCTCCAAGTCATCATGGCTTTATTCTCTAGCAGCTGCTGCACCAATAAACATCTGCTCCTTCTTTATTCTAACAACGACAACATATTTGGGGCAATGTATATTGATATGTGGAGTGACGCTTTTCTCTAACAGATACCTCAGCCAATCTCCCCCTGTTTATAACTGTGCTGTTTTTAAAGTTTATAAGAGGAGCTGATGTGATTGCCCATTACAAAAACTCACCCCTACTCTACCTATTGATTCTGTATCCCTCCTACTAATAATGTATTCAACCCCTCCTCCATTGTTGTGTCCAGCTGTACCTGGTTTACACAAATGCTTGTGTTCACCAAAATTGCGTTTGCCCCTTATTTTGGGAAAACAGAGCCCCATGGGTTTTCCATCGAATTGAAATAATAGTCTCCTTTGTTATGGTATTGTGTTGCTCCAAGAGAAAGGGGTTTGATTGGCTGAAAATTTCAGGAAAAGGACTTCACTCTCAGGAGGGCAACGCCTGTGTGAAATATAAGAGCATTAAATACAAGACAGACAGATGCGCTGTTGGTGACTCTGCCTGCGGCACTCACACACACACACACACGCACGCACGCACGCACACACACACACACACACACACACACACACAAACCGATTAAATATTACTTTTCGTAGAGAATTATCATGAATGTTATGTCATCGTTCTTATCCCTGTATCCCACTGGTTGACCCTAATGGACCCAGCTGATATGCAGAGACACACATCTGCTGCACTCTACTTCTCCTCTCCTACTCTTCATAATCACCCCATGAACAATGCAACAATAGCAAAGCTGTTAAATACTAAAACTAAATCTTTGCACAATGTTGGCAGACACACTGACACAGCAGCACATGATCTGATAGACCTGGGAACATCAGAGAGAGGTGGATAGGAAGAGCAGCAAGTGGGAGTGGAAAACAGATGACCAGGAAACAGGTGGAAACTTGTGTGTGTGTGTTTTCAGAGGGAAGACTGTTAGTTGAAGCTGCCGCAACAGATCAGACGGCAGTACAGAGGAGGATGAACAGCAGGAGTTTTGGGGTGCTTGCTTGTTGTTTGGAGTGTGGAGCCTTACTGTTTGATGCCATTTTGGAGTGTCCGTCAAGTCTAATGTGAGGAAGTCCAGAGTTTTGAAGCTACATGTGGATCTGAAAAGGTTTCACACTGGGACTGAGCTAAAGAGGACTTCTACTGGCTCCTTATTTTCTGCAGAGAAAATGGATGAAATTTGTTCTTCTCAATTTGGTCCAACTGGATTATCAGCTCAAAAAGTACGATCCCCCTTTATTTATGGTCCGGCAGAAAAGTCAGCTGTGTTAACTGTTGCGACTCTACTGGCGCGTAACGTTTACCATATTGGTGGCACCTTGGCTGTACCACAGAAATGCAGGCTTACACTAATTGGTAAGTTAACATCAGTGTGTGTGTGTGTGTGTGTGAATCTAGACAAAATAACTCACAGTGCCATACAGAAAGCAACACATTGAAAAACAAATATAAGCACTGTATTTTCTACTTCTCAACACTTAAACTGACATATCTTGTGTAAAAAACTTATTATCCTCATGTTTTTGCTACTCTGCTGGTTGTCTTCTACAGACTATATGTGTGTGAGTGTGTTTATGTGTATGAACATATTGCATTTCTAACATATTGCTTGTTGTTGCTATTTATAGTGCTGGAAAGGAGCATGAGCTCATGTTTATGTATCAGAGTATCCTCAGGATGATCCAATTGCGCACTTTGTGCTACCATAACTTTGAACCTGTGCCTTAATGAGCTGTTGCTCATTACATGCAGGAGAAGATTTGTGTTATGTGATTTACCACTCATCATGGCAAAAATTATGTGTAAATGTTATTCATCGATAGTGAGTGAACCAAAACTGAATCACACAAGCCTTGGGGTCATGAGAGCTAACAGGTGAAACAGAGCAATAAGTGAAAAATTGCGATGCCATGCTTCCATTCGGACAGTTTTATTTTGGTTTTATTGCTGTGCTTGTTGTTTTCATCAGCAGTCGAACTGGCTTGGATAGTCTGGCTGGTGGTGCCTTATGTCACATGAATAGTGCATGAAGGATCAGGCAGATGTTGCTGAATATGGATTTGTGTAGTTATGAAAAAAATATGATACATTTTTGGACCGTGGTCCGTTCCAGTCGTCACTTTCAGACCAGGGATGGCTAGGGGAACTTGCAGTTAAGATTGAAAATTATGAATGAAAACTGCTGTCTGCGGCCTTACCTTTATTGTATAGATCTAAGTGAAGACAGCCTTTGTTCATCAGGTTATCACAGAGGCGCCTCCCTATTAAAATATGTTTGAATTGCCAGGGCCTCTGTGGCAAGACAAAGCTTTGATCTGCTCTCTGCTCTGCGCCGACAGAGATGATGAGTTTTTACACATGCACACACACATACACGCTCACACATGTACACACAGCAGCAAATGCACACGCACAGACTTGGGAGTAAATGGTTGCCAAAAATTAGAGATCGGACATAGAAAACTGATGCCTTACATACATCATTTAATTTTTTTTTTCACCTGGGTGGAGCTGGAGCATATACGGCTGTCTTTTTGAATCCTTTTTTGTGAGGTTGCAAGGAGACAACTGGCAAAGCGCAGATACTGTAGCCACAGATAGCAAAGTATGAGGTTTGGCACCTGGGGATAATCTGCATATAAATGCCAGGTGGGGTTAGGAAGACACTGAATTAATTTTCCTGCAAAATAGATACTGGAATTGCAAGTTTAAACTAAAATGTAAATTTAAATCCTCATGCTCAGATGGGTTGAGCATTAATGCTTGAGGGAAAGCAAGACAAGTGATCTGAGTGAGGACGTGAAGGGCACTGATCATTTGATTCAGCCATCACTGGTCTTTTGAAAGCCACTCATCTTTGATTATGAGGCAGCAACCCTCTTCTGGGCAGATATTAACCCTGCTTCTTCACTGTTGGTCTTCCGCTTTGCAATCTCGAGGTTTGACTCTTTATGGTCCTTATCATGCTGATGGAGCGTAAAGTGACTGGAGAATGCCTGCAGAAATGTCAAGGAGTGACAGAGATAGATAGACGACTGGAGAAGATAAGAAAAATGTTAGAGTACCAACAATAGGGTGTATGTGGACTATCTTAAGTTGTGTTTCAACACACAGAAACAGAAACTGGCGATGAATTGATACATGTACATGTTAGTCCTCTTTTTCTGGAGAGCTGCCTCCTGTTAGTTGTTGAGCTGGATGGGAAAAAAAGCTTTATTCTTTATTCCTTTTTAGATTTTTTCTTGTGAAGTATAACTGACTGCCTCTCGGAAAAACACTTTTACATATTTATTCTCCAAGGGAATTGTGGAAGAATGGGCAAATACTTGAATAGCATTTATTCACTTTCGGCCTGATTTATGATGTTACATATCTAAGTGCTAGGAGAGTGCTGGTGGAAGCTTGTCTGGGTCTGAGTCATGGACTGGGTGGCCTGAATCAGTGAGAGATGGAAGACCCAGAAGAACTTTCTGGTGCAGAAAGTGTGTGTATGATCAATATTGCAGTAAACCCACATTTGACAGTGACCGCCATTGAATTCCATCATTAATGAAGCTGTGAATTTCAGAAGTGGCTATGTGAGATAAATAATGCAACAGGCCCATTTTTCTTGTTTCTGATTAATTATATTCCAGAGTCTCTTTTTTGTGTCACTTTATTTCTGCAGCTCTGAAGACTTGACACTGTACAATAGTTCCTCATATATTATGAGCAGATATGAGTTTGTATGAATTCTCACAATGTGACACATGATCAAATAATTGATCATGTGTCACATATATGTATGATAAGTATGTAACTCCTAAAGGGTGCCACACAAGAAATGAAGTGAAGTGCTTTTGTTGTTTATGATTTATGACATAAAATTAGATAATGATACTTCCCAGACTTGGAGTTGGTGGTACCAAAACAGAGTGAGTGAATGTAAAAAATATGAACATGAAGAGTGAATATTTGAATTACATTCATTACGTGGATAGAAACATGACTCCAAGTTAATGCTATTGTTTCTCCGGGTCTGCCTTGACAAAAACCTGTTGTGTTATTTTAGACACTGATATTATATGTTTTATTTGCCCATAGTGGCTTTACGTACCACAGATGTTCACATCAGTAATCCCTTGTACTTAACATAAATTCAAACATAGAGACAGTGGTAGGCTTTAAAAGGCCTTTGCAAATCATTAATCTTGGCTAAAACATAACCATACCAGATAGGGGTATAATGAGATCTTGTACCACGACAATATCCAGAGATATTTCTAAGTGAGATGAAAAGCTGTCTCACAATATCAGCATGACAGAGTACGAGGGTGAAACAGACACAGACACACTATTTTTCCAGTCAGTCATATCCGGTATTTTGTCACTGAAGATTTCTTATAAGTGTCTCTATATAAGGTTAAAATTTCGTCTCATGTCATTGAACCCAATATCGTGTATCTTCTTTCGTCTCGTGAGCTAGGTGTATCATCACACCCCTATTGCCACATCTACCCATCACTCTAGAATAAATCCATTTCTATTGCCAGCTAATTGTGGAAAACTGCAAAAATAGCAGTTACCCGGACTCCTGTCCTTTCTATTTGCACAACCCTCTTACAGACTTTTGGTTTCAATGTGAGCTGTCAATGTTGGATGTCCTGTAGCCTTAGGACATGTAGACTTGTTTCAGCAAACCAATAGTGAAGTGTTAGAGGGAAAAATATGTAGGAGTTAGAACCCAAGTTCTGCTCGAGTAGAAGCACCTGAACCTGATGCTATCCATGGAGTAAGCATCTATGACTCTTAAGAACTCCTTGAATATTGAGAACAGAATTTGTGTCATTGCTAAGCCTATCCTCAGGACAGAGAGCCTGCTAACAAATTCTTTGCGCAGCATGTGCTCTGTTAAGCATGCTTAAGCATATGTTTTGGATCCATGAGAGGTTTGACTTTAGTTGTCTTTGAAGATGTCCATGTCATCTCAAAATATGCATTTTTATATTTTTGAGTACCCCATACGTTTGTGTATATGTGCTTCTGTAAGGCAAGGCAAGGCAAGGCAAGGCAAGGCAAGGCAAGGCAAGGCAAGGCAAGGCAAGGCAAGGCAAGGCAAGGCAAGGCAAGGCAAGGCAAGGCAAGGCAAGGCAAGGCAAGGCAAGGCAAGGCAAGGCAAGGCAAGTTTGTTTGTATAACACATTTCAACAACAAGGTAATTCAAAGTGCTTTACATAAAACATAAAAGCATCAGGGAAATATAAAAAAAGTTTAAAAGCAACATAAAATTTAATAAAAGTTACAGTGTAAAAAGCTAAAAACAAAGAAAAAGAAAACAGGACAGTAAAAGTTACAGTGTAGTGTAAGTTATCAATAAAAAGAAAAATCTTAAATATTTAATTAAAAGAAATGACTGTTTCAGCAGACCTGCAGTTATCTGGGAGTTTGTTCCAAATACATGGAGCATAATAACTGAACGGTGCTTCTCCTTGTTTAGTTTTGACTCTGGGGACAGAAAGCAGACCTGCCCCAGACGACCTGAGACGTCTGGATGGTTCATAACGAAGCAGAAGATCAGAAATATTTTGGCCCTAAACCATTTAGTGCTTTATAAACTAACAGCAGGATTTTGAAATGAATTCTTTGACATACAGAAAGCCAAATACCTCAGAACTGGAGTGATGTGATCCACCTTTTTGGTCTTAGTGAGGCCTCGAGCTGCAGCATTCTGAATCAGCTGCAGCTGTCTGATGGATTTCTTAGGGAGGCCTGTAAGGACACTGTTACAATAGTCAAGTCGACTGAAGATAAACGCATGGATAAGCTTTTCCAGGTCCTGCTGAGACATAAGTCCTTTAATCCATGATATATTCTTCAGGTAATAGTAGGCTGACTTTGTAATTGTCTTAATATTGCTTCTCAAATTCAGGTCTGAGTCCATGACTACACCAAGATTTCATTAACATTACAGATTGAAGTCGAGCACTGACTTTCAATCGTTCTTCCCTGGCTCCAAAAACAATAACTTCAGTTTTATCTGAAGAATTGAAGAGAATTGAAGAGTAGCATAGAAAGACTCCAAATGTCCTACAACTTTAGAACATTTTGCATTTTCTCATTTTTCTATAGACTAATAGACTACTCCAGTTTGTAGTTTCAAACCCTGAAGGCTTTGAGTCATTAGGCTCCCTTGCCAAATTTTCCATGATTGTTTTCTAAGATGTTTTTTATTTTATGCAGAGAAATGCACATCTAATTACAGGCATTTATACATTTAGTTGTAAGATGCAAAAGCTGTGTTTCGACCAAAAGTATCAGGTACTTTTAAGTCCCAGGATCTCCTTTCAAGGATCTTAAAGGCTACTTCAGCCCATTGTTCTGTGCGTTTCCAACATGGTCTAAAGACCTGTGAAGATTAAGTAAATTAACCAGCTGACATAGGCCTATACTGCTCAGGAAGCATTTAGTTTAGTATTTAGTAACCACTATCCATGAGCAAAATTTATAAATGATTATCAGATTTGACTGGAATATAATGAAAAACTGTAGGCTTTGCTTGACCATTAAAAAGAGCTTTTTGTGTGGGAGTATAATGAAGACACTTGATAAAGATCGTAAATTTAACTTGAAAAAGTCATCAAGTTCTTAAAATAACTCCAGCACAGAGAAAGCAACACAAAAATAAAATTGCGACAGTTTGAAACATTTCCAGCTGCTAAGAGCTGCAGATCAGCTGGCCAGACTTGAGCGTTGGAGGAATGGGATTTTTAACGAGCTTTATTACCAGCTGTAATCAGCTGTTGCTGATAACTTCGGACCCAGTATTTAGCGTAACTCCATCAACTGTTCGCTGTAAACACACCGCTGCATGCTGGATGCTATTTCCGAGCAATGCATTTAATGCTGACGTACGTCATACATCGGCGAGACTTTGAATGAGACTTTGAAATGAATTGAGAAATGTTCCTTTTATTTTGTACAATAACATCAGGAGATTTACTCTTCACCTATAGGCCTACTTGTTTCTGTTCTGTCAATGCAGTCAAGTTAACATTAAAATTAACTGTTGTTTAAAAGGAATCTCGTTTTCTGATGGCTATTTCAGAGGTGTCGCAAGCAGGATACACTATGAATTTTAAAAGCTCTCAATTCAACTCGAAATAAAGCATTGCCGCGGACCAGATAGCCTTTTATTGCTGGCGGGCAGGAGAGTAGCGATAGACTAGACAGGTGGTTGCAATTTGCAACCTCACCGCCAGATGCCTCTAAATCTTGCACGCTTAACCTCTAAGAGAGAGTGAAGTAGGTGCAGCCTCAGATAGTAAAATATTGTTCTGTGTCTATTTAGGGGTTGTACCAGAACAAGTCTACATGGTTTAATTTTCAAAAAACACCATATTTTTTGTCATACTGCACATTGCTGCAGCTCCTCTTTTCACCCTGTGTTGAAGGTGTTTTAGTTATGGAGTGATACATCTTGTCTCTAAATGATCTTTGTTGGGAGTTGCACATGCGCAATTCCTAGTTAAGAACTACTAGCCAATGAGAAGCAGAGAAGGGGCAGGTCAGTGAGAAGCACACAGGGCTTTGGTTCAGATTGTACTTGTTGCCGATCAGCTTAGTGACATGGACCGGAGCAAGAGTTTCAGAATGGTGAGTTATTAATCTGTAACAAATATATGTTTCATCTATAAAGTTTTAACTGTGCTCTGCCTTTACACCACAGTAACAACTTTATGTCCATTGACTGCCTGGAGGGTAGCTAGTGTTTGGAAGTGAGAGGAGAGGTGTGTGCTGCTGCTCAGTGTTTTTCCACCTGTGTTTTTGAGGGCGTGTCGGACTAGCCACTTGCCGAGTATTATATGAGGTGAATTTAGCTTTCATTCCTGTGTCGTCACAAGGATGAAAAGGAAAGCGGCTGGACTAAAGCTGTTTTCAGGCAGTTCAGAGCAGTGTTTTCTGTGGGAGATGGGAACTCCCTTTGGGGTGGACTTTGGGCTTTTTCACTTTGCAAACCTATTACATGCACAAGGTATATAACTCAATAAAGGCGAGAGAAAAAGCCAAAAAGCATAATATCATCTCTTTAACATTTCCTCATATGAGATGTTGACGATTTGACAACATGTTTGGCGTTAAAGCTCTTTGGTTTACTGTAAATACAAATGATGGGCTGTGTCTGTGTACTGATGCATGTAAACATTGAAACATTGTGTGCTACACACACACACACAGACAGACAGACAGACAGACACACACACACACACACTCGCACACACACACAGGCGTACATGCAAACACTCCACTAATGAGGATGGAAATTTTCCTGTCTCTCTGCTGTCATCCCCGTCTGTATCCCCACCACCAGCTGTCACAAGTAAAAAGTTTTGTCTTTTATCCTTTCTTGATGCTGGCCAGTGTCAGGCAGTCAAGCAATCAAATACAAAGTCACATCTCACGATCATATGATTCCCGCTGTTCTCCTCTTCAGAACACTCTACCATTATTTCCTTTCCCCCCCATTCTTCTGTTCATTTCAAGTGTCTTTAATTGAATCTTCATCTATAGACGACCGGGTATGTGACGCACATACATACTGTGTATGCAGGAACAGAAGGTGAGCCTTCGCTCAATGTGAAAATGTTTAGCACCAGTTTGTAATCAGCATGTGGATGTGTTGGTGTACCACAGCATAATGCAGTAAGAATTGCTACCAACACCTTGCTATCCAACGTTCAATTCAGCCTGTTTAAAGGATAAATTCACACAATATTTTTTCTTACTGCTGTCTAGCAATGCAAATTTGATCAATTCAACAGCAACCTTTCATTTCAGAATCAATGTCCCCGTCACTCTGGATGATCCACAATGGACAGATTAAATTGGGACGAGTTTATACCAAAGGAATAGCTCCAATGCAAAAAAGCCAATAGCATGGACAATAATTCTGCAAAGATATGTTGCCTTTGATTTTTTAAAATGTCATTTTTCAGTGGAAACTAAATTTCATTCACTTCTGTTGTACAGAGGAAGAAACCCAAGAACATAAAGCAAAAACTATTGCAGAGGCAAGAAATGAAGTATGATTTTTTTTTTGTTGTTGTAATTTGTAGCCCAGTTGTAGCTTCTGCCTGCCTCAGCATGATATGGAGCCTATAGCCCCCCTGTGAAACTTAAAAAAGAGAGACACACATTCTCCCTGTCTCTCTCTCTATGAGATATCTCTATTTCTTAATTCTCTCTGTTGCTTTCAGTAGCAGGTCACTGGGTAACAGAAAAGCAGCCCTGTGTGTACACACAGTAGCATCTCTGTTGCAGTTTGGACTCTGATCCACATCAGCTGCCGGCTGCTCGGCTAATTGTGCGACACTGTGTCACTTTGCCTCACTTCTTCCTGAGAAAAGACAAGTAAAGCCAGACACCTGTTCCCTTTGTGTCTTAATATAGTGCTCCACTGACCCCAGTGTTTGTGTTGGTGTGTTTTTTCCTCTGCAGTGGAGCGATGCATGAGTGTGATGCAGTCCGGGACACAGATGGTAAAGCTGAAGGCGGGATCCAAAGGGCTGGTGAGACTCTTCTACCTGGATGAACATTGCTCCTGCATTCGCTGGAAGCCATCACGCAAGAGTGAGAAGGCGAAGAGTGAGTATGCATGGACACACATGCACACACATGCACACACTCCCTTTTGTATTACTGTCCTGCATTGTCTCCTCTGCTGCTGCTACAGTATATAACATTTTTTAAAGATTATTCTGGTTTATTATAGTCAGTCCACATCATTACATCATTCTACATTGCACTGACTAAGTTGAAGGGCCACTCCACTGATTTAGCACATGAGTTTATTCATCACAAAGAGAAGCACTCAGCCTGTAAAAAGAGTTGTTTAATGTGTTTTTTGTGGGCTCTAGATGGAGCTTGTAAAGATTCCAAAATTGTGACAGTTATGAAATGGGGTTGTTGAAAGACAAGTGTCTACCGAAAGACATTACAGAATTTTTTTGTCATATGCACAGCAATTACAGTGGTGCAGTCATTGGCAAAGAAATTCTTGTTCTCAGGCTCCCCTGAGGTACAATGCTCCAACAATGTATTGTGTTGTATTGTGCTCACACACAAATACAAATATACAACAGCAATTTAAATATATATATAGACAAACTTATTTGGAAGAGAAAACGACAGTGAATGATAAAATGATTAACTAAATTGTCCATCATAAGCGTTACAAACCGTAGGTATAATAATAATACTTTTATTTTTGTAGCAAGCTTTATTTATTTTTCCTTGTATTCTATCTATACCCTTCTGTTTTTCCAAGAATGTTTCTAAAATCGGAGTCAGAGACACTGCTCTAGCCCTGAGCGGATTATCATAAATTTTATCATATATTGTCCTTTTTTCACTTTACTGGTTTTATCAAGCTAAAGAAGCACACATCTGTCTATGGACCTGTACTTACATGTGTATAAATGGCAGTGTGTGTGTGTATGGATTAGATAAGCCTCTTAGATCTTCTCCATTGACAGGAATAAGAGAAACACACAACAGCTTCCCAGTTCTTTCTCTGAATGTTTGTGCCAGTGTGTGTGTTATCTCTCCGAGCAGGATCAAAATAAGGCTCCCATATTGTTGCTTTCAGTAAGAACAGAATTTCAGAGATGAGATTATGTAAAGGGATGAGAGAACTGAGTGTAATAGGGAAATGGACATGGATGATTTTGGAATGGATTATTTTGGGGTGGGTAAGAAGGCAATTAATTTAATAAAATCATCATATAGTTAATTCTTCAATCAATTAATTAAACATGATGGTGTTTACTCAAAACATAAAGATCCATTGTTCTGGGCAAAACACATTAGTGCCTTGATGAGAGTCATTATTGAATAGTTTTAATAGAATGAGTCACCTTTAACAACACATTAATAGATCACACCCGAGAGAAAACATGCGAGAGACAGATGTGTAGAGCATTTGTGTATATATGTAGAACAGGACATAGTTTACTGCAGGCTGTTTCTCTTTCCAAACAAAGAAACAGAATCAAAGATAGCTGACTTTATACTCCAATCTCATTAGACCGTGATAGACTCTGAACCCTACAGGAGCTGCTTTCTCTGCGGATTTTGATAATGGTAGAGAAAAGCAGAGGAACTGAGGAACTCACATAATTTTGGTTGTTTTTTCAAAAAGCTATGCAAGCCTTTGCTGTTTTTATATTTTACACATGACTGATTATTCTGCCTGCTTCATTCCTCTGCCATTATAGTATAATGGGAGATGTCAAGCACGTGTTTACAGTATTAAAGGATAAGGTTGGTGTTAAAAGACCAAAACCAGCAATGTTTCAATCTGTTTTTTCAATACTTTCTGACTTCCCTACCCTCTCAGCCTCAAGCCCATTCATCTCAACTGAAAGGAAAATCTGCAAAAATAAGTCACACATACATAGTTTCACCATTTTAAAGGCCCAGTAAATGGTGCTACAGTGTGTCTAGAATTGAGTCAAATGATGGAATATGCCACCCAAATACCTAAACCAGAGGCAAAGCAAGTACAGTTCATTGATTTATTAGAAACTCAAAAGGGGGAAACGCTTACAGAGTGGTGATGAAGTAGGCATGGATTAAAATCAGGTGAAGCACTCCTGCAAACACATGCAAACAAATCCAAAGTCTAAAATCCAAAGTCCAGAAAACAGACAAGTTCCCAGGGAAACACAGGAAATCAAAAAGAAAAAATGCTAAGACACAGGTGGAAAAATCACAAAGGGAGGAAGTAAAGTGGTCAGAAACAAGAGAAGAGGTGATTATCAAAGAAAATGAATATATGCCCCAAGGAAAATCATAACCTAAGCGGGAAGACACAAAGGCAGTGACAGTGAAGTTAATAAAGACACACAAGGAAGGGTTAAGCAAAATAAAACAGAAAATACAAAACAACATACTACTACATCCAGCTTCAGCTACACAGTAAATACTTATTCATAAGATAAGTTCATTGCTGGTTTTAGTCTTTTCAAAAAATATAGACTATCAATTAATCTTATCTTATTTCATTTTATCATCATATAATAGCCTTATAATTTAAGCTGCAATTCAATGTTAACTAGAGACAGAAATCATTAATGATTGCATTTTATCTTTAAGTCTTTCCTTTCCATTCCACTTTCTTTCCCTGTCAGTCACCATTGATTCACTGTACAAAGTGACAGAGGGTGGTCAGTCGGACATCTTCCATCGGCATGCAGATGGCAGCTTGAACCCGGCCTGCTGTTTCACCGTGTACCATGGAAACCACATGGAGTCCCTTGACCTGGTGACATCAAATGCAGAAGAAGCCAGAACCTGGATAACCGGCCTCCGCTACCTGATGGCCGGGATCAGTGATGAGGACTCGCTGGCCAAACGGCAGCGCACACATGACCAATATCCTTTAAACAAAGAGCTACACATAAATCACCAGATGTGAAGGAACTATTCAGATCTTTTTACTGAAGTAAAAGTGCCAAAACCACACTGTAAAAGTCTTTCATGGAAATTGCACATTAGTATATAAGTACAATGAGGAAAAAAAACTCAAGGCAGAAATTTTATCATATATATCTTGTCATTAGATTATTAGTACTCATTAATTAATGTAAAAACAGGATTTCTGTGTTGTAGTTAGTTGAGGTGGAGCTAATTTTCAACTCTGTTGAATAGGACGTCAAAAACGAATGATTATTTACATTATGGATTCATCTGCTGATTATTTTCTCTTCACTAATAGATTGATTGTTTGGCACTCTCACTGAAACACACTCTAAAAACAGTACTAATAGTGACATATTATTGTTATATTTGTTTCCATCCACTCGAAGCCAGTGTTCTTGACCAGACACACCTTAGTCTGAGTTTTGGGCTCGAACGAAATCACAGATCCTAACAATAATATTATATTGAGTTGAAATACAACACAGATTTTATATACACATGATATACACCTGATTTTCCTGAATGTGTGTGTAACGTGGCTGAAGCAGACGTTTGAAGAGGCTGATAAGAACGGAGACGGACTCCTGAACATTGAAGAGATCTACCAACTTCTCCACAAGCTGAATGTTAACCTGCCACGCAGGAAGGTCAAACAAATGTTTCAGGTCAGAATATGAAGCCATTTCAGTTCATTTACTTTTTACATCCTCCATACTTTGTAAGTATTAGTCTCTGTAATCAAGCAACCTACAGTAAACCAATAGTGTGGGATGCTAATTAAAAAGATACATCTAAGCAGAACAAAAATATGACTCAAACAGATATTCACTATTACATCTCAAAGTAAATTGCTCTTACATTCATTTTCGAGGCATCACCACATCAGTGAATACAAATTCATTACCAAAACATTTACATACAAATATCAACCTCTTATTAAAAAAAAACATTTGCTTTGATTTAATAGCATTATGCATAAATATTTAAGATCACTGATGTCAAATTACTGCTGCATTTTTTATTTTAATACGCATTTGTGTAATTCAAATAAATGTGCAAGGAATATTTTATAGCTTCATTCGCGAGAAAGACACTTTAAGAGGAAAAGGATGTGTAACTGTAAGGAGAGGGTTGCTTCAATTTTTAAAACACACTGAGTCACACTGAGTAATGTCAGAAATCCAGATACAAACAGTGTCTACCCGCCTTTCTAATGTAAGTTATGATGCTCAATAACACTTTTTCTCATATGTACACTTTTCTATATATTTTCCAAAAACATACATTTTCCCAAAAAAAGTACTTTTTTGCTTAGTGTGCCACAGATATATTTCTATATAATGACATACTAATGTAAATGGACTCCATACTTTGTAAATCTTTTGTTAAAGTTCCAAGGTGAACCAGTTTTCTCGAGATTCAAAATGGACTGTCCACAGAAAATCTATTTTTCACCAAACTTAAATTGACAGTGCCTGGCATTATGTATTTTCATTTGATAAAACTGTCCGAACAAAGTGAAAGGCTCTTCTTCTCCACCCCAGGTAATGTGGAGTTGATATAATGCCTTTCAAAGTAGTTTTAGCTCTTCATAATGGGCTAAACAGTGATTTTGCAACATAAAATAATTCACTCTTGGGATTTAGATTAGACAGGAAATGTCATTAATTTATCTCTTTCCATTTAAGCATTGGCAGACATCAACATTGCCACCTGACCAGCTTGTGCACTAGCTTAAAATATCCTAAATCTGTTTGTTTTCTGTCCATGCATTTCCGATGAAGTCCATCATAGTGATTTATCCTGCTGGTTGTATGTGGATTCTGTCTGTGATCAAGTCCCCAATGCCCACAGCGAGCTCATTATGGGAGTGTGATGGAGGCATTAGCTGGTATTATTAGATTTGGTGGGGAGTCGAATGGTCCCCCGTGAGGTCCAGGTAATATGAGGCGCGCTGGATCCCAGCGAGCAGGCAGGATAGAATGAGCAGTGAGCCATGCTGGGTGTGACCTCAGGCAACACGTAGTGATTATGAGGTTAAGAAAGAAAAGAATTGTTGGGAGAGGTAATGTGTTAGAGTCATAAAGTTTATGTTTGTGTCTGTGTGAAAGACAGATCCCCCGCGCACGCCTTCACAGCAAGTCTATACATCTTCTAATTTTAGACTCCATGCATTGAGTGTTATATTGGCAGGGCTGACAGGGGCTTATCACTTACAGTAATGATCGATTTTGGACCATGTATTACAGCCTGATAATGAGACTGAATTGACATTACATTTTACACATGGTAATTCAGTCTGACATTGTGTTGATGTTAGTAGATTTCTTGTTGGAAGGATAGTTGTTTTTGCTTTTGTTTTGCCCTAACCAATCAAGTGAAGTTTCCATCTTGCCATCATTCAGAGCAGACACTGCATCCCGTAGGTAGCAGCAGGAGCAGCAACTTAACATTTTTCACATTTATCAAAACAAAAAGTATTTACACCTACTTGTTTGGGTGTGTCAGTATCACCCAGTGTCATTATTTTTCATGAATGTAGCATGGTAGCAAGCTGCCTGTGGAAAAAAATGACACCGCCATTCTTACTCTCACCTACTTAGCTCTGATTGGCAGACTGTTTCTACAACCAAGGGGACAAAGCCTTCAGTGAGAATGATACCAGAAATATTTGAATTAGTGAGGGAATCTGGGACTTGGACATCAAATCTAGAACCATAACATTATGACCACGGACAGGTGACGTAAATAACACTGATTGTCTGTTACCATGGTACTTGTTAGTGGATGGGATATATTAGGCAGTAAGGGCCAAATTGTGATGGCCAGATGGCTGGGTCAGAGCATCTCCAAAACGGTCTGCAGTGGTCAGTGGTCATGAGTGGTCAGTACCTATCAAAAGTGGTCCAAGGAAAGAAAAGCAGTGAACACATGACTGTGAATAATGGGCAGCCAAGGCTCAGTGATGCATACGGGGAGGGAAGACTGGCTCATCCAACAGACAAGTACTGTAGGTCAAACTGCTGAAAAACTGCTGCTGGCTCTGATAGAATGGTGGCAGAACACAGAGTGCATAGGCTACACAGTGGTTTCCATACCTTGATGGGTCAGGACTGTTTTGGTGACAAAAAGGAGACCTACATTGTGACCAGCTCTGATATTGTCGAAATGTTGTGCTAGGAGGTATTAGTGTGGGAAGAACTCAAGGTAAAAAAATGTCACCTTGAACTAGAATCAGACAATAAACCCATTCTTGCATTCACATTAGGGAGAACAAGTATCAACTGAACATATAACATCACTCGCAGTGGAATCACATTCATTTTTACACAGCTGTCTAACAATGAGAAACACTGGAGAACACAATAACACTACTAACAATGCAGGAACACACATGAAACTTATATTAAAAGTCTATATCTATTTTTTATTTGTTTGTGTTTAGGTATAATTAGAATAATTTAACTTCTGGTGAAGTTTACAATTTAAAATGTATTATTACCTTAGATCCGGATCCTGTCATCGCTGGTAGGCCTAATGTTTTTTGTTCTGCCTCAGATTCTTTCTGTATGTAAAAGAAATGATTTATTTCATTGACAGCTTTTTATTATTCTCAAGTATGGATCCGATCAGCATTCATATCAAATGCTGATTTTGACCAGCACTGTATGCTACAATTTCAGTTTGTTGTTTCAGATGAATACTGTGTGAATGGGATCACACTGCAAGCCTGTTTTCGGTGTAACCATCAAAGTATAAGCTTTAGATGTGTGACCGTGAGATGGGGACTTGATTCAGACTCGATTTGAGACTCGACCTCAAATGACTTCAGACATGCCTCGGACTTGAGGTGTGGGAGATGTGAACAATGTTTATTTTTAGGAAACGTCTGATGAGCGTGCTGTTATTCCCCTCCCTGCGTTACCTATAACCTGCCTACGTAACACATATCTGCTGCGCGCGGTCACACGTCAGAGAGGACAACAAACACTGGCTGCTGTGACATTCTTCATAAACTTTGGCTTTAAAACTTCATACAAACAAAAGAAGCGCTGAACGCCAAATAAGTTATTAACCTGAGGCCAGTAAACATATTTAGCTCAGCGCTGGCCATCTAACATTGCTTCTTGCTTTAGCTACAACATACTGGAGGTTAACTCTGACTGTTGTTCGTTATGAAAAGATTAATGAGCGTTTGTTTACTTGCCAGACTTGTGGTGGTGGATTAACGTAATCATTTACATCTGCCATCACGTTAATTATTAGCGCTGGCTGCAAACAGGTTACAGGTTTATTGTTGTTCATGCAACGTTACAGTTTTATTTAGTTAACGTTACACGAGAGTCTGTGGGGTGTGGTGACTTACAGTAGTTAATAAGCTGTCATTAAATGCATTGCATATTACGTGGTTGTGCTCTGTAAGTGAGAAACAGGTTACAGTTACAGAATTCCTTATAGCTACGCAGTTTTATAAGCAGCCTGGATTGAACGCAGCAGGTGATACAGAACTCATTATAACCACAAGAGACTTGAGACTTGACTTGGACTCTAGCTCAAAGACTTGAGACTTGACTTGGACCCAAGCTCAGAGACTTGTGACTTGACTTAGACTCCAGCTCAAAGACTAGTGAGCATCTCTGTTGATGACATATCACCCTCACAGGAAGCAGACACGGACGATCAGCAGGGCACGCTGACATATGAGGAGTTCAACGTCTTCTACAAGATGATGTCTCTTAGACGGGACCTGTTCCTACTGATGATGGCGTACAGTGACAGGAAAGACCACCTGACAGCGGAGGAGCTGGCCAACTTCCTGCTCAACGAGCAGAAGGTGAGAGGCCATGCTGGCCACACATTTAAATGAGGTGTCTAATTTACTTTCTTTCCAATCAGCTGTTTCAATTTGAGATACAGAAAAGAGATTGATTATGTTCCTGTTCTCCCTCTCCTTAGTCTAATATGTAACTCCCTCTGTCCCAGCCATCTGCCTACAGGAATCTGCTCCACTAAGTCAATCTATCACGCCTAAAATTGGTTTGTCTCATGGGTGTCCTTCTCTTGTTCTTTACAGTTTTTCTTTGCTCTTTTTTCTCTCTTACACTGCAGTGGTGTCATTTTCCATCATGCTCTATTTACTGTCTCCAGCCTACAATACTAAACATTATACTGCTCTCAGACTGTGCTGCTTCTTTGACATGCCTGACAATAAAATTAATAGCAACAAAATGGGTTATAATAAATGAGAAATCATTCTGACTTCATTTAGCATTTACACTGGGATTAAATCATTGTTCACTGGCTCAATAAATGTATAAACCAGGTCTTTATGTATTTTGTTCATCTTTTTCTCTATAGATGGCAAATGTGACTCCAGAGTATGTTGCAGAAATCATTGACAAGTTTGAGGTGTCTGACGAGAATAAACAAAGGGGCGTCATGGGGATCGAAGGTAACGCTCACCCATTTCACGTTTTCTTTCATGTCTGTATTTTCATTCCAATTGTGTCCATTTTTTATCTTGGGCTAAGCATTTTTTCTTTTTTCTCCTCCCTGGATCTGTTATGGCACTCCATCAGTTTGTGACTTTATCTATTTCTCTGTTATTTTGTTTATAACAAGATCAGGTATTGCTACAGTTTATGTCCTTAGCTGTAGCTGTCAACCTGTAAGAGTCAACCAAATAATGAGACATTGGCCAGCACACAAAACATATGCTAATTGCTCGCACCATGTAAACACTGAAAGATGAATGAAAATGTTTATCAAAACAAGCTTGTTTGTAGAATGAAGTAATTAATTAAGTTTTGATTATCATTCCATTCATAAAACTATCATGCCCTGCTAGTACAAGACACTACAATTTCAAGCCAGATCTAGAATGCTGTGTTTTCAAACAATACTACGGAAAATGTGAAAAGAAAGGAAAAAAATAATCCCAATTTTAATAGTTTTTACTGTCACATTTCAGAACTCCATTTCCTACAAAATATTACTCTGGAGAAATGAGAGTAAATGCTATATATATATAGTTCATCTTGCCCTTTTTCAGGCTTGAGACTAAATGAGCTAACAAAACAAAACAACAATTCAAATTGTGTTAATCTGTACACAAGAATAATTCATGGTTTTGTCAAACCATTTTATGGAAAATTGACATTAAAAAATTTTATAATACAAAAGAAAAAAATTATGTGACACAACAACTTCATTTTGGTTTAAACAAGACACAGCACTTGCGTGTGGTAATGGTATTAATTAATTATAATGGTATTAAAATGGAAGGGCAATTGAAAAATAATTCCATTAACCATTTTTTCTTTTAATCAACTGACATTTATATCAACTATTTTATTATTTACTGTGAATCCCACCTTCATAATAAAAACCTTAAATCCTGACAATACATAGCAGAAAAGATAAAATACTGACCAAGAATGTTTTGGTACTTTGTCTTAGGCAAGTGTTAATCTCTGTCATTTTAAGTAACACCACATGTAACTGAAGGGTATATTTTAGGGAGAAGAGGGAGTGAGGATTGAGAAGGGTAGCTGGGGTGAGAAAATTGGGAAGTCAGAATGACGGAAAGAGAAAATGAGAGTGTGACAGAAAGGAGAGGAGTGAGGAGAGGAGATGTGAGGGAGAGGAGGAGGGGTGAGACTAATCTTGTTGTTGGAGGCATGAAGGCTAACACTGTGTGTGTCTGACTGATCAGACCAGGATGCCTGATGCCTTTCCTGCAGGCTAGAGAAATGTGTGTTTAAACATGTATTGTGCACAGTATGTGACAGTAACGTACAAACAGAATCACATTAACATGTTTTTACAGTGTGATGAGCTGTTACAGTATTTGGTCTCTTTAAATTCTTGACTGTATAGACTAATAGTCCAGTATAGTTTGTATAAGGATTCAAGTCCTACAGTTTACTGTTAAAATCTGGATTTAGCCACAACAACGGTACCATGATGAGTTTGCGTATCCAGTCTGATGACTGACTTCCCACAGAATTTTTTTTTTACAATATTTGCATCACATGTTTGCATTTCTCCTCGTCAGCCTTCCTTTCCACATTAGTCTGCTTCTTTTTCCTTTCCCGCTTTCTGGATTCTCTCCTGCTCTTGGTATTCCCATCTCATTTGTATCCCTCCTCTCTGGATGAAAGGATGCTTTCTTCCCTCTCAGCCCTCTTCTTGCTCTACCACCTAAAGAAAAGTTGGCTGTGTGAAGTATATCCACCAGTAGCAGTAGTTTTAAACCTCACCTCTGTCACCCTTTGGTATTTTCCTGGAGATCAACTTGCTGAAGAAGAGACATATTGTAGATGTCACTGTTGATGGTGTACGATATGATCTGGTGGCTGGTAGTTAATAGAAAGGTTTGTGTGTTTCAGTGTTCACTTTTGTTTAAGGATATTAAAAACAGGCAACATTGCTTGCTAAATCTGATGCAGCAGAAATGCAGGATCACTACATGACAGGCAATATTTAAAATACTGCAATACACGACTTCTCCACTTTAGTAGCCTGTATGCTAGTTCTTTGTGTACTATATGCTAACGTCAGGATGCTAACATGCTCACAGTAACAATGCTAACGTACTGATGCAGGCATTATGTTCAGTTACACATGTTCACGAACTTATTTCAGTTTGTTAGTATGCTAACATTTGCAATTAGCTCTAAACACAAGTTGCAGAGGCTGATAGGAATGTTATTAGTTTTAACGTCAGCATGCTAAAATGCTTACAATGACAATGCTAACATGCTGATGCAGATATTATGTTTACCATGTTCACCATCTGATTTTAGTTTATTAACATGCTAACATTTGATAATTAGCATACACGTAACAGGCTAATGGGAATGTTAGTTTTCCAGGTATTTAATCATAACTCACTGGACAAATTAAAATTCTAACAAGATGATGGCGCAAGATGAAAAGCCAGAGGATCACCAAAATTATTACAATTAATTGTGGGGACAACACTATTTGTACTTAATTGTAATCTATAATAGTTGTTGTCTAATCCCATTTCATTTTTTTATCCAATATCCAAACCGATAAAACATCCTTGAAACTAAGCAGAATTCTTTTTACAATGCCTGTTTTAATCCAGATTTATTTTCTCTATACATTTGTCTTTTCCTTTAGGTTTTACAAGTTTCATGCGTAGTCCAACGTGTGACATTTTCAACCCTTTGCACCATGAGGTGAATCAAGACATGGAGCAGCCTCTGTGTAACTACTTCATCGCCTCCTCTCATAACACATACCTGACTGGAGACCAGCTCCTCTCCCACTCAAAGACTGACATGTACGCCTGGGTGCTGCAGTCTGGCTGCCGCTGTGTAGAAGGTACGCAGACATCTACATTAAAAAATAGATGCCATGCAAGGCTAGTCTGACTGTACCTTTAGGAAAAACACAGGTGTAAATAATATATTTTTTAAAAAGATGGCTGAATTCCATTTAGCTGCTTTGCTCTCAGAGTCCTGGTGTTGGCTGGCTGACATGTATGACATGTCAAAATATCTGATGTAAAGAGAATCAATTTTGATTGGATGAGCTGGTTTTGAAATTGCAACAACCTCCCTTTCACCTTATATCCAATTTTATCCCTCTGTTTTGCACAAAAATTTTAATGATTTGGCATTACATTTTTTTGCTATTGTCTTTAAATGAAAACCCAGCACACATTTCTGTGTTTATGTTTGGTAATATAATTTTAAACTGGCCAACAATGCAGCACAACTGTGCACAGGCTATTGTTTGAACATAACTTTTATTCACACCATTTTGTGCCCCAGAATAATTCAAAACCAGTGTTAGGAGAAGGTGAAAGAGTAACATGATGCAGTGTTTTATTTACACATCATTTCTCCTTTTTTCTTGTAGTGGACTGTTGGGATGGTCCTGATGGAGAGCCGATGGTCCAACACGGCTACACTCTGACCTCCAAGATACCGTTCAAGCTTGTCATAGAGACCATCAATAAATATGCCTTCATAAATAACCAGTGAGTTAAAGCTCTTTATACTATGTGTGCGTGTGATTGCCTGTGAGTTGACACTTCCATTATCCCATAGGTATTGTACTGGGAGAAAATGGCCCAGAGCACCAAATAGAAATGCCATTGTTACTTATTTCTACTTCAGTTTACTCACACATATAAACCTGACTGAAATATAATTTCTGGTTGACATTCTATAGAGAAAATAGTATTCTTTATTTCAGGACAAAAAGCACATTTCTCCATGTGCACACACACAGATTGTATTATTGATTGAATAGTGTCCTCTTGTGTTTAATTGTGATGCTGAATGGTCCACCATTGGATAAGATGTAATAGCATCAGCACACTTATAAAAGGGTGTTCTACCATAATTTAAAAAAAACCGTAGAACTACTGTATTTTGTCATAACATTAGTCTCAAACTAGCATTTCTCACACCGCTATAATGAAATATCTATGAATTTTGTAGAACTTGTTTTCCCACAAGATTTAACAAGAAAGTTTCAACATTTAGACAGCCAGGTTTGTGTTTTTCAGAGAACACTGTGATTCCTGGCAGTAATTAGCACCTATTACTGAGCCATCTGCTTAGCAGCGTTTCCTTTGGCTCCCAGAGGAGCCACTGTTTGTCTCTGCTGGTTCCAGCAATACCCAAACAAAGTGGTAAATGATGCAGCATCCTGCTGCCACATTGGCTTGCTTTGACATCTTCTGCAGCAGTGCCTGTGCATTTATTTTATTCAAAGGGACAGTATTGGAGAAGAGTCCATTTATAGAATAGAAAAAGTAAGTAAATACATTTGGCAAGTTTAACTAAAATTATTAAGGTTGTTTGTCTGTTATATAACTTATTTTTTAGTTGTCAACTTGTAGTTAAGTTACAGTTTTTCTCAGTCGCTTTAGTGCATTTTTCACATCATCCTTAACATGTGCAAAATAATAAGTGCATTTCTCAGAACAATTTGTACAAACTGCAATATACAATAGATATGTTTCTAAAGCTAGTCAGTCATTCATGCCAATGATCATGTCAGTGTCATCAGAATGATAAGTCATTGAGTCATTGTTCACGAACAAGGTCATCAAAATGTTTAGGCATATTGTCAATGTAACTGTGTACTTTGACAGTATTACCTGGTGTAAACTTACAGTTTGGATGACAGTTACTGTATTGAAAATGCACATGGCTGCACTTCTATGGCATATATTAATTTCAACAGTACTACTTACATATTACTGTATGTGGGTTATTGATTGAAAGAGTCTGGACAGGATTTTGTTTTTCACAGCTTTTACTAGTGCTACTTTATGAAAGAAAAAAACAAATTTCCTTTTGCCTTCCACCACGCATCCTTGCTCCTCTTCTTCCTCCTCTTGGCTGTTGACCCTGTTCGTTTCCTGGTCCATCCATTATTGGAAAATTGCAACTATGTGGTCTGTCTATATATGCTTGCCAATTGATTATTCGTGAGATGCACCTTTGAACAATTTAGACAACTGGTTGATTGTTGGTTGAACTAACACTTTACATTCCTTCATGAGTGAGGGTCAATTTCACCTGCACGATTCATCAATTCACGTTTTTATACAAAAGGTCTAATAGAATTGTGTAAAACTATGCTTGACCGTTTCTGACAAATATTTCAACAATTTTGCATGTAATGGCTTATGCAAGGAACTAATGCCTAGATGTTTTGAGGGGTAAGACTATTCAACAGAGAACCATCTACTATATTTTGCTCAACATGACATGAGCAATTGAAAATGTGGCAAAAAGCTGACACTTGCACATTATCAATTGCAATGTGTACAAAAGCAATTGCAAATTGTTCAAAGGAATAAGAAATTGCTTTAATGTTGTGCACAAGTGACTAGATGATTTGGAATTTGTAAAAGTAGTATCAAGAATTGCACTTTTGATCTAAGAAATGGACCAAAGCGACTGAGAAAAACTGTAATTCTTTCCATTTTGGGCAGGTTGGTCTTAAAGGAATAGTTCGATATTTTGGGAAATATGCTTATTGGCTTTCTTACCAAAGAGTTAGATGATAATATACAATTTTTATATCTGGACATAAAATATGAAGCTACAGCCAGCAGCTAGTTAGCTTAGCTTAGCATAAACCCCATGTTATTTTACGCTTTGGTTTTTGTACAAATTAGTCAAACCAGATTCAAAGTGTTCAGAGGTTTAGAAGGGCTGGTAGTTGGATTTTGTTACCTTTGGAGAGAGCCAAGATGGCAGTTTTCCTCCTCTTTCTGGCCTATATGGTAAGCTAAGCTAATCATAACCGGCTGACAGTATCATCAAATTCTCAGCAAGAAAATACAAAAGGGAATTTCCCAAAATGTTAGACTATTCCTTTAATTGTCACCTTCAGAACTGCAAACTCTATGATTAACATAATCATACAGCTATATTGAGAAAACAGATTTTACAGGCACAGAACCTTTCTACAATCAATGAGTCACAGATCAAAGGGTTGGGTAACAACAGAGAAGCAAAATAAAGATAAAGTTGGAGAGACACAACCTACGTAAGCTGCCCCATTTCAGAACATGGATGGAAAATTCCTATAAAAACCCTGTTAATGGCTGCCTCTTATATCTTCTGACTAGTTCTGATGGTGTCGCTACGGCCTTTGGGAAACTGAGATCACTGTTTTCCGGAATTTTTAAAGCCAAAAGATCAACCAGTTTATTGAGTAAATAATTGTCTGATAAATCTATATTGGAAATAATTCTTGGTGGGAGTGCTAGTACAGGTATAGCAATTTTTGACCAAGTTGCACTATTCCTAAACCATTCTACAAATGGTTTTTCCAACCAGTCTACAAAGCTTTTTTTAGCCTGTGGGTAACTTTGCTAAAAAATCTTCGTACTCTTCTGTGAATTACATTAATGATCATATATTCAGTGTAGCCTCCTGAAAAAAACCTTCACTCTTGCTGATGACGAAATACCTGAAATGACATGAAATGAAATTCATAAAGGAATACCTTATATATTCTCAAATTTATCCCATACTAATTATTGATCTGTAATAAAGCTGACAGCAAGAACAGATGAATAAACTGAACATCTTGTGTTTTACGTCTCTTTCTCTCTGCTGTTCTCACCTTTTGCATTCAGTTTATATTTTATCATCAGTGCCAGCTGTTAATATGATTAATGGCCCCTGGGCTGTATTGAAATGTAGTGATTCTCTCTCACACATCTCACACACACACACACACACACACACACATACACACACACACACACACACACACACACACACACACACAAACATTACACAGCTCATTGAGCCGCCTTACTGTTTCACCTGAGACGAGCTCCTGGATGTCACTATCTGCGTGTCAAAATGAAATGACTCTGGATGTTACTCTTTCTGTTGTCTCTTTTTGTCTTTGGCAGAGGACCCATTTGTGAGTGAGTATAAGTGCGCACAGGTGTGTGTGTGTGTTGTGTGTGTGTGTGTGTGCATGTGTGTGTGTGTTTTGGGGATCAGTGGTTGAGTTGAGAACGGGGCTGCGTCCCCTGAGGGAGAGCTGTCAGTCTGACAAACCTGACATTTGAGCTGTGTGGCCACAAGTCATTTCACATTTTCTAAGTGAAAACACAGGCGCGCACACACACACACACACACACACACATACACACACACACACGACCAAGCCATGGAGGTGTTTATGCAGCTATATTTTTATCATTTACCTCCTCACTGTTCTGTTGGTTGGAGGTGATTAGAAATGGAAGTACAGTTTGAGGTTCGTGCTCATATCAGCAGATGAGTCTCACTTCCGTTCATTGGCTTCATTCAACACACATTTTCAAAGTTCTGACAGGTTTTGATGTCATTTAAGGAAACCTAAGTATGTATGTTGACTTTATTTTCTTTCAGGTACCCAGTGATCCTGTCCATAGAGAATCACTGTAGTATCCAGCAGCAGAAGAAGATTGCCGAGTACCTGCGAGAAATCTTTGGTGACAAACTAGATGTGGGAGATGTACTCAGCAGGGACTCAAAAACATTACCCAGTCCTCACAGCCTACAGGGCAAGATACTCATCAAAGTAAGAACAAATATACTCTGTAGATGAACGGATGATGGTGGACTGACAGTTTGTGCTTTTAAACGAATAAATAGATTGCTGAATTAGACTGTGCCCAGTCAGTTAGTGCACTTGTAAATGAAAGCATCTGCATTGGACATCTCCCCTTCCTTCTTCTTATTTCAGTGAAGAAAGCAGAGCACTCGTTATCTCTCCATATTTAATTTGATGTGCGTTGCTGTACTGAGGATGGGGAGCGGGAGAGGGACTGCAAGGCAGCTAATTATTGCCTATAAACAGATGAAGAGAAGGAAGATGAGAAAGGGAGGACTAAACTAGGTCATTGTATTAATCAAAGAAAGGAAAGGTGAAAAGGACGAGATGCTGGCATATGATAATGGAGTGACAGATTGTTAGTTTTTATGTTTTTTGTCACACACACACACACACACACACACACACACACACACACACACACACACACACACACACACACACACACACACACACACACACACACAAAATGAAGTACACATACAAACACAACCTGGTGACTCAATTGGGGCTGTCAAACAATTCATTGCTTCTACTTGCAACAACTCTGCAATTAATCTTAATGAAGAGATGAATATTTAAAAACATATTTAATTTTCAACACATCCTCATAAATAAGAGAATAAGTTGTTTCCCAATGTCTCCCGAAACAACATACAGTACCGGTATATAGCCAAAGTGACATATAAGACCGCTGCAGAGTACCAGCAACAGGCACACCAGATCTTTGTTGTCATGTTAACAATAATAAAGACTTGGTTAACATTCTAACTATTTGGTTAGGTTTAAGAAAAGATCATGGTTTGGATTAAAATAAGTATAAATTAATAGCTAGTGGCGTACGTTACCTAATTTATATACATATGTTAAAATAAGTCAACATTGACTTTTGGTTTACACATGGAACTTGAACAGGTTCCATGTTTTGCGACCCAGGGCCCTCCTTGTGTTTTCTTTTTAAAAAAAATAAACATTGCTCTAACTTTGACGGCCTGAGAAATAGATCACCAGAACAGATGGAGTTCTTCATTAAAAGAAACAAAAACTTTCAGCCTTTATTGGATTTTTTTAAAGAACCAGATAAAATTGTAAAACTTTATCTGTAATGTGAAGAAAGCCTACGTTGTACCCCGGGAAATGGAGTTTGTCCCTCCCCAGCCAAAAGACTGAAAAATGAAAGAGCATTATTGATTTTCTATAAAGCCTCTCTTAACAGTCTTCCTCAACTCCATCTCTTTCCTTCCCCTGTCTACCCTCATTTGACAACCTTTCACCTCTCTCCATCCCCCAGTGGAGGGAGAGACAAGAGAGTCACAAGTCAATAAAGAAAAATGGCAGAAGGGTTTTTGACAGTCACAGATACAAGGAAGAGGGGATAGACTACTTATGGCAGTGGTGAAAACGAGGGCAGTGACGTCTGACAGTGAGAGACTTAATGTACTGCAGGAAGCTCGGAGTCTGCCATCGATTTTGGAAGAAGAAGCTTAGAAAATCTTGACTCCCACTCACACCTTCAGAATAGCTCACTAATGGGCTTCCACTCTTCTGAAAGAGCTACTCAGGGAGCTTCTCAGAGAATCTGCAGCTGATTGTAATATTTGTGTGTCTGTGTTTGTGTGAGCATGAGTGTGTATTTTGTGCCCTCTTGTGTGCTTATAGCAATAATAGCATTCTCTCTGATTATAAATACTGGTAAAGGAGCCACATCACTTCAACGTGGGCAATTTTGTGTGTATACTGTAGGCTTGCATGCAGATGAGTGAATGTCTTCGTAAAACATATTGTAAGCTGCTGTGTTATTCGTGGATCTTAGAGGTGCAACCTGTGTGGGCATTCTATTGTATAAAAGAGATGAGATGAGGATCTGTGCTTCATATGGAAAACATATGCACAGGTCAAATGCATGTTTCTCCCTCTCCTCCCACCTCTTTTTTTCATCCTCTCTCTATCCAGGGGAAGCGACTGCCTTCCTATCTGTCTGCGGACGCCGAGGAAGGAGAGGTGTCTGATGATGACAGCGCAGATGAAATCGAGGATGACTTCAAGCTTAAAAGCAGTAATGTAAGACAGAGTACTGTGATATAAACATCATGTGCACACAAACACAAATACTGAACAGACACGTTGTTCTAACTTTTATTTTTTTTTATTTTTCTAAGTTTTATTCTCAGGCCAGTTGTGCCCATCTATGGAGTTAATTTTGTCTTGTAGTAATAAAGGAACTGAAACAGGGGCTTGAGAGATCAGTCAAATTCATACATTTTTTTAAGTTTACATCATAAGTTATTATCATAGTAAGACAATTATGTATATTGACAAATTAACCAGTGGGTCAGGAAGACCTTTTCCATTTAAATTAGTGCAAAACATGCCAACATGTTGTTCACCTGTCACAGCGCCTTCGTTCTTGTTTTCAAAATGCCATTGAAACCAGGACAAAACTAAAATGATTTAATGACTAAAACAGATGCAACAAATTCATTTTATATTTATGTTAATAAAACAGATAATAGATAAACAAGAGGACATAGCAAAACTCTGATTTAATTTACTAGTTAAAGGCTAATTAATCGGTTTATTCAAAATAAGGTTCATTCAACATTCTATAAGAAAGCAAATGGACTGGCAGGGACTAATGTGAGAATCCAACACCTTTCTCCACATGCAGGCACCACAAACAGAAGTTAGATAATGAGACCTTAATGACATTTTTGTGCTCGACATAATGACTTCAGTAATTGGGTAGTAATGTTGGTGCTTGTAAAGTTTTACTGATCATCATTGCGGTCATGTTTTGGAATAATCAATGCTTAATGGTACAGACATAAATACTAAGTCAATGCAAGAATAGAAAAGAGTTTGAGCAGGCTTTTTTTAAGAGATAAGCAGCGCAGCAACATGTAAAATATGTGAGGGAATCCCATTGCTGCTTGCTCATACCGATCACTTCAGAACTTGCCTTGTGCCATCTCTATAGTCATTCTTAATCTTGTTCATTTATTTCATGACACATTAGTGCCAGGGTCCTCCTCACCACATTTAAAGCACGAAAACCAGTTATTTTCCAGATGGTTCAGTTGTATAACCGAATATGGCATCATTCTTCCACATTTAGCTGGAGGCATGAGACTACAGATGCCACTTTGGATGATCATTGCCATTTTAAAAGGGTGGTGGCAGGTTTCCACTGATGAGATGTTGTGTCTGTTTTAGAGGGAGACAAATGAAGGAGTGAAAAGGGTGATTTCATACACAGCTTATTTGGAGCTTATTTTAGGATTTTAGACGTGTACCACCTATTGGCCAAATTAAAACAACGTGACGCTTACATGTAATAGATATTAAATAATCCAACAGAAGTACAATGTGGCTTGGGGCAACAAAACACCACATAACAACCGGATGTTTGTAAAGAGTTTATTATTTAAGTCGTTTTCTAAACATAAAAAGAAAGCATAAATTGCAGTTTTTTCACCACACACAGTAACACTCAGATCAGTCTAAACTCTATACTCTTCATGATATTAAGCATTCTCCAGTTATCTTTTGAACTTTTATACTTATAAAATGTAAAATATTAATCAAACTCTCTCTCACAGCTATGAAAAAATGCTGAAGTTGTAACACTCGCTGCCTGTGGGGGATGCAGGAGTCACAATTACATCAGCAGCAACAACATCCAAGTGATGCCCGACAGCTAGCTTTTGGCTTGGTCTGTCTGGGCTCTTAGTGCTGTACTTATGGAGCAGTGAAAGATCAGCAACTTGTTTTTGTGGATGACCACTAATTAACTGAGGTGTCTCCAATAGTTGACATTTTTTTTCCTTGACTGTAGTTGCACACATGTAATCTGTGTGTCTACTTCTGTAATTATAAACTGCTGCTGTAGCTACTTGCCAAAAGGTGGTGCTGGTTGGTCTGAAACTTACAGTCTGATTGTGGTGCTGCAGCTGTGCAGTTGGTTGGGCGTTACGCATCTGTAGCAATCTCCATCATCTCCTGTCCATATAAAATGGTTTCTTGCACTTTTATTGAAATAGCCTCATTGTGTCTCTCACTTTCTTGCCTAGCTCCCTTTCTCCTTCTCTTTGTTAATAACTGTCCTCTTCTTTCACACAGGGCAATGGTCATCACCAGGTGGAGTCTCACATCAGAAAGAAGCTGGACTCTCTACTGAAGGAGTCTCGGATCGGAGACAAGGAAGATAGCGACAGTTTCAGCATCCGAGCACTGCTCCGAGCTACGCACCAGGGCCTTCAGAAGAACCTGCGCCAGGTACCACCCTAAGGCGATGTGTAGAGCTACACACAGAGCACAGTAATACTCGTCTACAAATAAGGAGGAGAAAGAGAAGGGGGGGGGGGATAAAACTAGGCCATGGTATTAGTCATGGAGGGAATTGGAGAAAATAATGGAGTAGACTGGTTACTGCACCCCCCACAGTTCAAACACACCCACTGAACACACAAAAGATGGACAGTCAACCACCAGCTCCTCAGGCCACTCTGAAGGGAATGCTATGTTTCCCCGTAGGTGGTATTTCTTCCAAAGCAAGTCAAAACAGACATAAAGTGATGAGAAACTAAATGTCTGCAGTGTTACTTAATATTTAATTTCCCTGCTTGCCTCTTGTGCTATTTTTAGAAGCTTCAGTTTCCTAACAGCCATTTTAATGTAGTGGGTGTTGTGTATCAGGGTTTCCTATTCTCTTTATTCTGCTCCTGCTTTGTTGGTGATCTCCTTCACCTCTAAATGGGTTTTCTCTCTCTGTCTTCCTTACTGTAATTCTCCCTTTTCAGTTTCACTCTCTTCTCCATCTATGCCGTTCTTTATTGGCTGATGTCTGTTGCAGCCCGTCCAGCCACTGAGCTTTAGGGTTTAAGTGACTCTCTGGGTGCTAATGTGGTTGTTATTAGACTCACATCAAATGCTCTACACACATGAATGTAAACAAGCATACAAAAACACCATTTGTTGAGAGTCTCTGAATGGTTTCCTCGTTGTCTCTAGAGCTCCAAAGGGGTTTTGAAGAAATCTCAGAGCAGATCCTTCATCACAACACTCAAGCAGAAGGTGAGGAGCATGAAACAAGAGGTTGATCTTTTTTGCTTGATTCTTGATCTATTTGTGTGACACCCAAAATGGCAAATTCAGGTTTGCTGAGACTCAGGTTAGGCAGTAATGAAATGCTTCATACCACAAGATTTACAGAATGTTATCGTCTTTAGACAGTGTCTATTGGACATTATCAAGCTTTTTATTTGTTCTATTTACTTGATACATTGTCTAGCCCTTAGCACACCAAACTGACCTTAAAGAACAAACACTTACTTGAAGAAGAAATAGGCAGGTTGCACTAAATGGAGAAACTGATTTTCTTGACTGAACAGCTAACCAGACAGAGTTCTCATGATGGCCTTATTGGTGATTTAGCTTGTTCAATCAACTGAAGTGCGACTATAAGAGCCGACTACAGCCAAGTTTTGCGGGAAACCTAAGAGAAGGTTAGCAATGACACCCCGACGATGCCCGACGGCCAGCTTTTGGCTTGGTGTGTCCTGGCTCGTAGTGCTCTACTGATGCAGTGAGCGGTAAAATATCATCAATCAGTTGGTTTTGTAGACAACGAATTCACTGAGGTAGCCGGGCTATGTGCTTCAAATGGAGCATATGGCCCAGCACATGGCACAGCACAGTTTGCATCCCAAAGGTTGTGCTGAGATGGACTTCTCCAGGCAAATCAAAATCTGGAAGACAAAAATGATCTGGGCAAAGAAATAGTCCAGCACATAACCATGTTTAAAAAAATACAGCGGAGGACTGAGGGAGCATCGACATTTACTATGAGTTCCCATTAAACTGTCCACTTAGTGTATTGTTAATTATTATGCATGATTATGTGTGATATGTCTCTTTAACAATTTAGCGTTGCTTATGGGAAGCAGAAAAGAAGCCTACCCCTGTTCTCTTGTAAATAAATCTTCCATAGAGTCACACATAGAAAATGCATATAGTATGCACACTTCCCTTTTTAGATTTGTCTTCAACGTCGGGTAGGTAGCAGCATCAAATATAAGATCACCACACTTATTGTCCAATTCCACCCTGCAGATCAATGCAGTGAATGCATGCATTATGTGTTTCTGTGTATTCCACATGTGGAAGCATGTACTGTCTTGATTTAGATCCTCTCTACGGTATGTGTTTGTCCTTCAGACAGCTGCTAATTTTGTAGGCAATTCATTTTACAATATAATATAGGTTTGTTTGATGTGTTGTTTTGTTTCAGACATTTTCTTTACATTCATTCATTTCTCTGCCTGGTTATTTTTTCCACTCTGAATTTCCTTCTCTGTACAGTTGCTTCTTTTTACCTTCCTCTATCCCATCCTCTTTTTTCCTACTCACATCTCCTCTTAATTATTTTATGACTCCCTCTTTGCATATTATGTATCCTCCCACGTGTGTATATATGCGCACATGCATGGGTGCATGTAATCTGTTGGCAAGCAGCCTAAACCCTGTAATTACTGCGACCCTCATCCTCTTCTCAACTCCACTTTACCCCTAATAGAGATGTTGCTTCTTTCAGAAATAAATCACATATTACCAAATATACATAAGCCTGCATTACAGTGTATCTTGTGTGTTTATTAATATATCCCTGTGTGTATGTCTGTTGTCCAGAGGCACTCCAAATCCAGGCTGTCATGCCAAAATGTGGACAAGGAGGAGGACGGTCAGGAGAGGTCTGGGAGGGAGGCCGGAGGACAGTTCAACAGGTGACCTTTGACCTGCTTCATCACAACAGTGACAATCCCTGACAACTAAGAGGTTTAATAGCTGCTGACTGCCGGGAACATTGAACAATCCAGGACATCAGTAGTTTCATGCCAACCACTAAAGCTTCTTCAGCAGTCATGTGTTATGTTTGTGTGAGGGAAAAATGATGGACTCCAAGCCCAGAGCTACCACTGACAGCAAAGGAGGGGAAGCCTGATTGGTTTTGATTCCTTCGCCTTTCATGTATCATCTATAATATTTTACAGTTAATGAAGGAAAGCAGGAATGCTAGGCTATGTTCATTCTGCAAGCCTTGCTGCTCATTTATGGGTTCCTAGTCAGTTTGGATCTTTTCACACCATTCACAAAATATTTTAATGCAGCAAGTCACTTTACTGAACTGACCAAAGAGGCATCACATATGGTGTTGTCACGCAGCTCCAATGGTTCATAGCAGTGTTTATAGCATATAATAAAATTCAGCTCTGGCTGCTTCTTTTATTCAATATTTTCTTGAAAAAACAGTTTGCTTTGACATTAAAGCCATTCTCCTGTGACCAGTGGCTGAAATTATTTAATTAGTGCAGTGGCAAAGCCCCACCATAAAGATATTCTCTCGCAATTAACTCCTACATTCGAAGTTGTGCTTAAATGAAAGGAAAGTGGTACTGGAAACAAAATGGACTTTTGGACTAATGTTAGCTAATAATAGCAAACTAACTTATATTACTAAGTCAGTTTGCTGACTTTATGACTATTCTCGTGATGCTGTTACACTATGTGGTTAGCATTTCATTTTATCCATACTCTTTACTTGTGGCAACAGTGTCCACCATTCAGCAAAAGTTACATAGACTTACTTTAACACATAAGCAACACTTACATTTGTAGTTGGTGAAGTTGAAGGTGGTTTAACTACCTCATATACTTTTAGGTAGTTTAATCTATAACACTGTACTATATTTTCTATATTACTATACTATATTATATTAATGTTTTGGAGTAAAAAGTGCAATATTTCCCTTTGAAATGTGGTGTTGAAATACGAAGGAGCCAAAAATGGAAATACTCAAGTAAATTAAGATTTGTACTACTGTACAGAACTTGAGTAAATGTACTTAGTTACTTCCCCACACTACCTACATCACTTCGAGTTTTGCTTGATTTGTATCCTAAATATTCCACCTCACTATCGCTCCACTGAAGTATCTGTTATGGTGTCATGAAAAAAACATGGAGTAACATACAGTAAATGTGATCTTGTGAGGTCTCCTCTGAGTGTTGAGATAGAGGTTCCATTACCACGAATGAGGCACTCATCAAATTTAGGACCACATTTGAAAGAGAATTCAATGTGTCAGAATCAATGTGCCTGTTCACACTATAAGAACAAAAACAGGTCTGATTCACTCCGTTTTGTCTGCAGCATGAATATATCCCAATTCTCTTTCACACACATTATTTTCCCAACTCAGCTTCATTTTTCCACTTTTTGTGAGTGAGCTTTGGGCAAGAAGTATGGAAATTTAGCTGTGTTTTCCTCACTCTCTGTGTATAAGGTCTTTGCATCTCTTTTGTTTTCCCTGTCTCTGTTACTGGTTGCACAATCATATATGTATCTTGGGAACTGTCAGTACAGATTCCTGCAAGCATGAGTCTGAGTGGCTATGTGACAGACTGTCTTTGTGCAAGATTGTGTTTGCATGACTCTGTATGTGTAGTTTTATGTGTGCAGGAATATGTGTGAGTCTTGCTGCACTGCATGCCCCCAAGTCCTTATTACGCTTTTGTCTTTGATGCTCTTTCCTGTGGTTTGCAAGCTGCCTCACTAAACAGTCCCCTCTTGCCTGCTATGCTTTTGCCACTGTAAATGCTTAAACAGTTACGGTATATGAGTATGTGCACGTCTTAATTCAAACCCTTCTCCCTTTACCAGTCTCATATATCTTTGCTTGATCTCACTCACTCTCCTCTGTCCTCTCTTGCAATTGTCCTCTGTCATCTGGCAATTGTTTTAGGGGTGGAAGGAAGAGGAAGACGATGAAACTGAGTAGAGATCTGTCAAACCTGGTGGTGTTCACCAACTCTGTTGCCTCACAGGAGTGTCTGAATGAAGGTGAAACACCAAAGCTATGACACCTTCACACACACACAAACAATTTGGCACATTGCATTCTTAACTTTGAAGAGATCTTCCCGTGACTAACCCATGTTTCTCTCCAGGCACTCCAGGTGACGTTCTGTCATTCAGTGAGACCAGAGCCCAATCTTTGGTCAATCACAGAGCCGAACAGTTCCTAGCTTTTAACCAGAGGCAGCTGTCACGGATTTATCCCTCAGCCTATCGCATCGACTCGTCCAATTTCAACCCCCAGTTCTACTGGAACGTGGGCTGTCAGTTGGGTAAGTTGGCAACCTGCATGAAGGCTGTCTGTTAATGAAAACACCAGGTGCCTTGCCTTTAGCCACATACCTGTCATTATACATTAATTGACTCTGCATACGACATGCATGCATGCACACAAACAGATTTCGGACACCACACAATTACCTAACACATTTGACATTGTGTGGTTTGCAACTGGCCATGTCATGTGTGCAGAGTTCAATAGCTACGAGTGTGAACTAACTAACTAATTAACTTAATTATGCAAGATGCGTGGATGCTGTATGAATGCTGCAGCATGTTTTGTGTGATAGAGGTTCTGTTTATTTGTGGGGAGACAGTCGGAAAAGGCATGTGTGAAGATTAGGGAGAAATACATAAATAAATAAAAAAAGAAAATAAGATGATGAAAAAGAGTTGGCTGAAATAAACACCGTCAGGAAATCCAAGATCCAAGGAATCCCTGCCTGTCCCAGCCAACTACATTTTTTTGTTAAATTCAATATTGGTCTCTTAATTTCTAAGAAATGACTATTCCAGGTATATAAAAATAGAAACAGTTAGTATGGAGAGAAGTAATACGAAAAGAAAATGCGAAACTCTGAGCTATTATCTTTGAAGCAGCTGTGATTTGTCCTTATTGTTTTCATTTCATGTTTTTGCCTGTTTCCTTCCTCATCTGTTACTCCTAATTTGGGTTTGAAGGTTATAAAGACACACAGACTTAAAGAATAAATTAAGCAATAAATCAAATAGAAACATTTGATAAATGCAGAAAACAATGATAAAATGATGACTAGAATGACAAATCACATGATTTTTGAGCATCCTCACTCATTTTCACAGTTTGCAGTCATATGTGGGTAGATGTTCTGTAACATGTAGTGACTAACTAAAAGTTATTTCCTCTTTTTTCTCTTTCAGTCGCTCTGAACTACCAGACAGAGGGCAGGATGATGCAGCTAAACAGAGCCAAATTCATGGTAAATGGAGGCATCGGCTACGTCCTTAAGCCCCCTCCCATGTGTAAAGGTACTTCAACAAACCAACACCATGAGCAGTACACATACAAGCAGAAATACATGCATAAATGCATGAGAAAATCAGTCTTTATTTGTTGTGATGGTACAGTATGTATGGCTATTGCATGCATAGCATATTTTGTCTGTTATTATCTGTTATTTTCACCCTGAACATTTTGCATTCGAAACCTGCAACTAACAGAACAAACAGAGAGGACTGGATTTTAGGATTAAATGATGATATAAATCAAAGTTACTCTCCTGTCTTTCATTCCCTAAAGGCTCCTTCAATCCATTCAGTGATGACCCGCTTCCAGCTTACCCCAAGAAGCAACTCATTCTCAAGATCATTAGTGGACAGCAGTTGCCCAAACCACCAGACTCCATGCTGGGGGACCGTGGAGAGGTACAAGCACACCAAAACACATACACTGTGTGCTCACATTCTCCATCTGTCTTTTTCTCTGTCTCACTCTGAGACTTTCAACTTGCTCTCGGCGTCCTAAAATAAAATTATAACAATTTTTATTGCCTTTTCTCCACTATCAGATTATTGATCCTTTCGTGGAAGTGGAGATCATCGGTCTGCCAGTTGATTGCTGCAAGGACCAGACACGAGTTGTTGATGATAACGGTTAGACATGCACAGATCAGTTTGAATAATGTCATAATACTGGACACTCACAGAATCTGAATGTTTTAAAATGTCACCTTGCATGACAGAAAATAGCTTTAAATGGATATAATCAACATTATAATAACAATATATCAAATGACAACATTAAAACTGTGACAGTGTGAAAGTGATCTTATATTAATGAACCTACAGAAAATGATCCCTGCATTGAAGTTTCACAACGATAACATGTTTAATATTGTTACCATGATGACAAAGGTCTCCTGATGAAGGTCACCTGATAAAGGTCACCTGTCTTTGTCCTTTTCTCCATGTCCAAAACTCCTGAAGTGCAGCATCTCTAACAGGGTTAAATGGAACGTGAGAAGCTTAAAATACACAGACGTGAAACACAAATGTCAGATCAGCTATATATATGTGATTACATGATGTCACATTGTTATAGCTGAGTTTCAGCTCATTGTTTACATGTTTGGCAACTTAAGTAACTTAACATTTTAACTTTCACCGCTCTTAAAGCAACATTTTTGTCTGCAGAAGGCAGCTCTTTTCAGTGAAAAAGCTTTAAAAACTCTCTGTGTATTACCTGCTCAGTAGCAAACATCAGAGAGACCGTTAGCATCTAGCTGGTGAACGCAGTGGAGCATTTGGCAGCAAAAGAGACAGATATTTTCCTTAGGAGTTGGTGGAGACCAAAAACAGAGCTAAAACTGATTTTAGCATACCCCTTATTTGTTGCCTAACTTCTGCAGTTTTTACTTCCAATAGATGATTGTCTATTTCCTGCTTGTGAGGTAATGAGTATTTCATGTCATATCAAGCTAGGCCTGCATTCTTTAAACAAATTGAACTGTAGTAGAGAAGATTTTTGATAATGTTTTAGCGTACTTACACTAAGTTCCTGTTACTGTATTTTCAAAAAGGCATTTCACACCAGACATTTTGAAATGTCACAGTAGGAAAAGCACAAATGTAAATCAGTAAATGAATCATGACTGAATTTCATTTAACTGCCTCTGAATAGAACTGAACCATGGTCATTAGTAACACCCAAGCTTTTCCTACTAATAGCAAGTCAAAATGTAGATGAAAAATATCCAATCCAATGCAATCCAGCTTATGGACTGAATTGTGATTTTTTTTTTGACTATTGCCTTGTTTGTTCTATTCTATCACTTACCTATTTTTTGTTGCTTTTGCATTTTACTTTCATCATTTGACAAGTGCCACGCACATAACATATGTATATTACATTAAAGATACTATAGAACGTACTGTATGAATAGCACATACACACAGGCAAATACAATCTGATGTTATCTCATTCTGCAAACTAATAATTAGCAATAGTCATTGCTAAAAAACAGAGCAGAGATAAAATGAGGCCACAGCCACAGATGCTGCATTTTACTTTTGGCTATTGAGCACTGCCGGCATCAAAAGTCAGTTTTATTAATTAGAAGCATAAAGGAAGCAAAACAAAGGGGTCTGCTGGTGTCACAACTAACTTCTCCACAGATGAAGGCACCTGGCAGAGGGAAGGGAAAAGCCCCCTACGGGAGAGGTTATTGAATCCTGGGAACTAATTAGTATTATAAGATTAGTGTGCAGGGCATTGATCCATGCAAATCACAATTTGACACATCACTACTACCGACTCCATCTTTGCTAGTTTTTTGCATGTATGGTATGTACAGTATATGTTTTAATGAGAACTGATGAAACAGATCCTAACTATAATGAGAATATATATGTTTATTTCCCTCAGGTTTTAATCCCGTATGGGAGGAGAGCCTGTCCTTCACACTTCACATGGCCGAGGTGGCTTTGGTGCGTTTCCTTGTCTGGGACCATGACCCAATTGGACGGGACTTTATTGGTCAACGGACTGTTGCCTTCAGCAGCCTGATGCCTGGTCTGTGCAGAATCCCTCAGTGTTTTCAGTTTTATTTGAGAATAGGAACTTTTTGTATGTGAATGACATGAACTTAAGAGGGGTAACTGTTTGTCACTGCAAGTTAGAATCATTATAGTTCTGCTATTTAACACAAATAGACAGCCAGACTCACTCACTCTTAAACACATAATTTCCCTTATGGGTTGGCAATGCTATGCCTGTGGGGCACATTATCTTGTGTCTAGTGAACCATGGTTTGTTTGATTTGCAAAGTAAAAGACCTGTGGCTTTGCAGGTTATTTTTGTTGTCCACATCCATCAGAGTTGTCCCTGAACTTCTGATGCCCTCTCCTCAGGCATCTACTACACAATCACCAGTCTGATGACAGCTGTTATCTTTCTTTGACTCATTCTATCACTCCCTCTCTCGCTCACATGCTTTCTCCTTCATTTCTAACAACAGGTTACAGACATGTCTACTTGGAGGGACTGACTGAGGCTTCCATCTTTGTGCATGTGTCAGTGCATGATGTCTATGGGAAGGTAAGTGTTGTAGAGTATTTGTTGTAGCATTACCCTGTGAGCCTCTCTTGTCGAGTGAGATTATATTTTGGACGTAAACATAAAAAAATTGATTCTCTCAATACATCAATCCATTTAAGCTATGCTCCTTCAACCCTTTTTCTTTCTAGTGGAGCCCTCTAGTCCTGAACCCCAGCTTTACCATAATGCACTTTCTAGGATCTAACAAGGTATCCTGATGCCCTAGGTTCTGTGTGGTGCTGCATGAAACAGTAATGCATGATGAAAAATGCATTTTATGTTCAGCCGTATCTTCAATGACTTGCTTGTGTGTAACATTAAACCACTAAGTCATACAGTTTGCTTAGAAGGCCATTAAAAAACATGCTTCCCCTATTGCTTATGTCTCATTTTAAACAAAGATGGAATACTATGCAATGTTAACATGCATGCATAATCCATAATGGCTTCATTCAGTTTGCTTGTTGAGGTAACTCAAGGAGTAAGGACGCCATCTATAGGCAATGTGAAAGCATGCAATTGTTACATTTGCTATAAACTGTATCAATACATTCATGAAAATTACACTTTATCTTCAATCTGTAATGTGTAAAAATGTTGTGTTCATTCTATGACAAAGTGCACCTTGGTTAATGTTGACATCTTTTTTCCCTTCCTTATTTACTTTTTACTTATTTTTTTACTTGTCTTCAGGGTCATCACCTGCGAGGTATCCGGGGTTTGTTTAACCGTTCTTCCAAGTCCTCTGTGGATGCAAACTCCAGTGGTCTCCGGAAACGCTCCATTAGTGATCACTTCCTGCGGCGCACAGCCAGTGCCCCAGCAAAGGGACGGAAGAAGACCAAGATGGCGCTATCAGAGTCAGTGGCTTCGATATCAGAACAAAAGAATGGCACAGGTGCAGGAGCAGGAGGAGAGGGCATGGCAGGGAAAGAAGGAGCATTGGAGAAGCGATACCAGCCCCGAGGCCCTCTCACCCACAGACCTATGTCCATGCCCTTAGACAGGCTTCTGCAAGGGCAATTATCCCTCTGCTCACCAGACAAGGAACAACATGATATGGGCACAGATACTGTCATTGGTGGGTATTTTTCATTTCATCCCAAAGAATTTAATATATTTTGGAATTATGAAAATTACAACCAAATTACATCCATTCCACGGTTACGCTGTTCTGTGTCCATGATTATGCTGTGTTATTCAGATCATTTCTTTAAGCCTAAGTGCTACTATAAATGCTTGAAGCTGACATGTCTTAAAGCAGCATTTTGCATTGACTTGCTTTGCACAGTGATTAATGTAAGATGTAACTTTTTCTAATTTCTCTACTTTGCTTTACCTATCCTGCTACAACTATCTAAGACTCGTGTACAGTAATCATGTGAAGTGACAGACTACAGCCTACTCTCCACGATACCTTAACATGCCTTTTCTGTCCCATCTTCATTTGTTGTGCTTCTTTATAGTAGAGAACTGACTAGGATATTCCTGCAGGTAATCTAAAATACATATTGTCTGAAGGTTGCATTGTTCAAAAACATACCAGTATTGCGTCCACCCAGTGTATTTTGTTCGAAAGTGGTATGAGAAAGATATTGCTGTGTCGTTTGATCCCATTTGACCATCTCTTTCCTAATCTGATGTTCGCAATCATGGATTCTTCCTTTTTTTAAACCTCATTTTCCAGCTTCCCCTTCACAGTTGTACTTGGTGATCCATTTGTCTGTGTATTGCTATTGCCTTGTATTGGCTGGACTGTTAATTGTTGTCATTAAATCGTTGGTTAGCTTGGTGTTCTACAATACATCATATATAAGCCTATCTTTACTAATCATTTTCTTCAATTACCTGTGTCCACAGGACCTTGCCCCTTCAACAGGCCCAGGTCTTCCTCTTTGGACCCTTTCATCGAATCATCAATCTCTATTGAACCAAACATCTCCCCCCCTTCTAAGATTTTCATCAACAGAAATAAAGAAATTAAGCAATCAGAGGAAGCTTCTTATCTGGTTATTGGTGGAGAAGGAGTAAGGAAAGAAGAGGATTATGCCAATTACCAGTCAGGAGACAACGGAGACAACAAATCTGGGATCATCTCCACAGGCATAGAGAAAAACTGTTTCATCTCATCTTCCACGAGCCACCAAATGAGATCAGATAAACCAGAAACATCATCAAAAAGCACAACATTCACAGCTGCAACTTCAGAATCCTTGTCGTCCTCCTCTGCCCCCTCCTCTATGGCCCCTCTTTCCCCTGTCAGTATGGACTGCGATATCAACAGTCCCAGCACTTTGCATGACAGCATCATTTCCAGACTAATTGATGCTGTGTCCTTAGGCAATGAGCAAGACACATGTGGCTCTGTTTCTGCTCTGATTGGTCAGTGTGACAGCACTGTTGACCAAAACGATCTTGCAACATTATGTCATGATCATACCCCTTTCCGTGACTCAAACCTCAGGCCTACTGCCCCTAAGGCGCTGCAAGATTTTGGGTCCTCTCTCAAGACCAACACTGCATCAGATAACAAGAAACATTTAATAAGTCCCCAAAAAGTAGCTCAGAAAACAAATGATGTAAAACATAAAATCCTTTCACCGCGCAAGATTTCCCAGGTAGATGCACCTGCTCCTGCACTCCTCTCCAGCCCAGAAACTGCTGAGCTTGAGGAGGTCTACACAATTCTGGATGAGGAGGTGCTGTTGCCTGTTTCAGTGTACAACCTGAGGAAACAGACAGTCCATGTTCAGGCAGACACCATGGAGTGCACACCCTCTAGCAGCTTGGGCTCCTCCCCAACAAAGTTGGTTCAGAGTATAGGGAAAGGGCACAATGTGGGCTGGGATGATATGCACAGAAAGAGGAGAGGAAGTGAAGAAATCGAGGAAGTAGAGGAGAGTGTATATGAGGAAGTGTATGATCCCCCTGCACCAGAACCAGAGATAGTGCGGGATATGTCCAAAAGTTACATAGGCCCCGCTGTAAACGACTGTTTTCAGTTTCTCCATGACTCAACTAGCAATGCTTTTGCAGAAGTGGAGATAAATGTTGATGAGGATCCAGTGGAGATGAATCTGACCTCGCCGAGACATGGCAGCGAATGGGAGGCTCTGATAAGTCCAATCAAGCGGCATGTTATTTACCAAAATCACGAGTCCACACCCAAATACTCACAGCAAAAACAGCCTTTGTCATGCCATGATTCTCAGCAACAGCACCTGTCACATGCATCTAATGTAGCATTTTCACAGTGTCCCTCCCCAATAAAACAACTTTCCTATCACCACAAAACCCAGAACAACACCCAGCCTTCTCTCTTCCACAGACCCATCAACTTTAGACCCTCCAACCCTAGTCCATTGCATCAAAACAGGTACCCAGTTCCTCAGAGCAATTCTGAGGCCTTTAGCAGCAGAAGTGATTTCAGCAGTTCCTACACTCAACAGAGGAGCTATGGTGGCAGCCAGATCCTAAATAGGTCTCATCAAGATAGGCTAGGGTATAAACAGATGGAACGAGAGCGAGTAAGGTGCTTCCACAATGGCTACTCCTCTTCTGAAAGCCTCCCTGGTGAATCTGCTGTGTCTACAAACATATGTAGAGAGAGAGGCCTATATTCCCCTTCTTCAGGCTGCGATACAGTGTACAGCTGCCCGAACTATGACGGCATTATGCCCTCATCAGAGTCTTCAGCTCCTCAGAACACCCAGTCACATTGCCAAAGTCAAACACAATCAAACACTCCGAAGCAGTCATGGAACCAAAACGTTTCTATCAATACAAGACACCCCTCACAGCCCAAAGCCGGAGTTCCACTGCACTCAAATGTAGGCCTTTTATCAACTGCACCCCTGTCTAGTACCCTAGACTCCACAGCTAATAGCCCATGTAAGTCCAAATCACTGGGAGACCTGACTTCTGAAGACATATCATGCAACTTTCAGAGCAAATACCACATCATTAGTCGCAGTTTCATCACTCCCCATATGAGGAAGCAAAAGAGAATGGACGCCATGGGGGAAGTAACTTTCCAATCACAATCTTGTGATCCACTTACAGAACAGCTACGTAAGCTGGTCAGTCTGGAGGGGGATGACAATGACAGAGACAGGCCTCAGTCTCCTCAGTTGTATCAGGAAGCAAAATCCCCACTGTCACAGCCACAGGCAACAAGGATAGCTTCTGTTGTTCCCAGGGATGTAGATGATTCCCCTCCACTCCTCACCCGTCGCCTATCCTCTCGGAGCCAAAGCCGAGTGCGTCACATCAACAGCCGTGCCCGCGAAAGACAGATCAATAGTACTGCCAGCATTGGTGGAGTGGTACTGAGGAATAAAGCAGCCTCACAGAATCCACCAGCTAACAGACACTCTACTGGTTCTTACATAGCAGGCTACCTTGGTCAGCTGGAGGACAGAGGACTTCCTGAAGGGGCTTGTACATCATTACGTTATGGAAATGGGGATCAGTATGGAGATCAGTACTATACCGATGACTCTCTTCCATCTGCTGACTCCAACCACTCGTCAGAGCCTGAGGTGTACTTTTTGCTCAGACTGTAGCTCTGACCGTAACCTAAAATGAGCTTAATGAACAAGCAGTGATTCTAGATGATGTTCAATTACACAAAAAGTCAGAAGATCTTGGAAATAAATACTTGGTGGTCCTTGAGTTCAGACCAGTAAGCTTCCCTTTTACGAGTGAAATAAATCTTATTCTGGGCTATTTTTTAGAGAAAGATATAGTCTGTACAGTGTAAGTGAAACACCACATATAATCCATGGTTGGATCTGACAGCATGAATTTCCTGTATGAAATGTTCACTGTTCAATAATGAATGGTCTTGCTAGTCTGGCAGTGTATTGTTTCTGCTTAATGTGTAAATGTATTGGGAACTTTGATTCCCTCCAAATGGCTTCCTAGACTGATTATACAGATACTTGTTATCTTTGTCCATGTGGTGTACTGTCCAAACTGCAAACATAGACTATGAAGAAAAAAAGAACTGTTTCAAGCAGTGAGAGAAGGTCTTTATTTGTATATGAATGTGTGGTATAATCAAACAGCTACTTTTAATAGATGGGATTCATCTTTTCAAAGATCAAAAGGAAGTCTTCCTTCTCTTTTCAGCGATGTTTCTTTATTTGTGTTGTGTGTAAATATTCCTGTCACTGTTATAAATTCAAGATGTGTTTTAGTTCAGAAAGAATTCTAACTGTACATTTATGTTTGTGCATGTTACCCGTGAACATGTCAAGCATGACTATGCACCAATTTATACAATAGATGTTTGATTGCCCAACAACATTTGCACAAAACAAATAGTTGCATTGGATACAACAGAGGATGTAGGCTTGTTTGTATAAGGGCAATACAGTACATAAACTTCTGTGCTTGGACTTGTTGCTCTCTATGATTTGTATGATTTGAAAACATGATTGCAAGTTTTTATTTTTATAATTGCTTTGATACAGACTGCAAAAATAATATCTGGTTGGGTATGGTAATTTTATTTTGTATAACTAAGAATGAAAAAAAACAGAGTGACAGCTCTACACGGCCAGGCTGAGGAGGGGAAGGTGGCAAAGCAGCAGCATTAAAAAAAATGTTTTAGTGGTACACCATCCTTTTTTCTTTGTATTGTTGCTCATCAGAGGACTGTGGGCATTTTCCTACCAATGCAATAAAATATTGAAATATTTGATTTCAACAAATTCTGTGTTTGTTTCCTGATTTGCTCCATGCTTTATAAGAGATGATTAATTGAGAATGCAGCTCAAGCTCAAAATCTTTTTTATTGTAAGTGACAAACAGCATCATCTTTCCCCATATGCCACCTTGAACATAATGGGATGTAATTGCTCATGAAATGGCTGTGCAATAGCTTTGACAAATGGCACACCTTTTGTTCTAGGCATACAATTCACCATACTGGCTTCAAGATTGCCACACTTTAAGTTTTATGGATCAATCACAATATTCATTGGAAATTTAAGAGAAAAGGACATGTACAATTGCTTACATGCTTGACGTCACCTTTCAGCTTATTAAGACAACAGGTAGGCAGCCTGCCGAAACGTCTCACTTTGTTATCCCGAGGTACTGTGTCTCAGTTACCTTGTGAAATGGCATCATACAATTGTGTGTAATAGGAAACATACTGTACACACATACACCTACTGCATTCATACACTCTAACCACTTGCTAGCATTTGATTGTTTTTCCTCCAGTACCCTAGAGAGGAGTAATCTTGGGTTGTGCACTGCTTGTGTCATCATTTTTTCATGCTTGTAAAATGCTTTACACCTATTATAAATACTCACATCAACACTTCATTTGTGCAGAGTGGGAGGTGGGTATGTTTTATTCAAGATACCATTTTCGTAGTTGACTATTTATATTTTGCAATGGCTTCTGAACCAAGTAAAACATATTTCCCTTCATAATGTCCTTTATTTTTGCAGGTAATTGATTGTAATTGATGTGAGGCTATGCTGTGAAAATTAAACGTGAAATTTAATGGCATTTGTCTTTGGTAACAAGAACTGTTGAACTGTGTCTATGAAGTACTTTGCCATTTTTCTGAACTTTATGCACTCTATTGTCAGATTTAATGTGAATTGTGTTTCACACAGAGTGAATTTGTTGCACTTCTGGTTTATGCATTGTCAGACATTCAGTTTATGTGTAAAATGTCCAGATCAGCTGCATCAATGTTTTGGTTCCCCTGGCTCCTCAATTGGTCGTCCTCCTCAGCCCTCTCACTGCTGCTTCTGAGTATAGCGGGCAGACAGATGGAGTTGCAGCTGGGACATGCGATAGTGTGCTCCCGATGGAGTGCACAGAGTGACAAGAGCCTCTCCCAGGATGGAGATGTGATTATTGGTGGATTTTTTAATCTCCATTACATACCTTCCGCTGTAGATCAGAGCTTCACCAAGCGGCCATATTATGAACCGTGCACTGGGTAAAACTTAATTACAAAATGTATTGTTATTGAGTGTCTGGTGGTTTTTGTTGTTTGTGGTTTTATGTTGTTCATATTACGATAGCACATTGTATTTGTTATATTTTGTTGTCATTCTCAAATTTATGTTCAACTACACATAAAAATATAATTTAATTCTACAACATGTTAAACTAGAGGGTTATGCCATGTTCATATTACTCATTGCTTTATATTTGATCCATTATTATAAAACATTTAAATATATTTGACGGGAGCATATTTTCATAATAGATTTTGCTGTAACACATTTATGTTGCTGTTTATAACATTTTTTCGACAAGACATTTATTATTTTTATACTCATGTTCATGATAATTTTTATCTTTATATTGGAAGTGTTTGTTTAATTCACTCTTCCTTTTTTCTCTTGTGGTCTCAGTTTAGATCTAGAGTCTTTAAAATATACATATGCTATGCCATTTGCGGTGGAGGAAATTAATAGAAACAACACCCTGCTACCAGGAGTGAAGCTGGGCTACCGTATACATGATAGCTGTTCCCGATACCCCTGGGCTCTGCAAGTTGCATTTTCACTGGTTGGAGGAGACACACACAGCTGCAACTTCACAGCCTCTACGTCTCGCTCTGCAGCTCATGAACAACCTGTAGCAACAGCAGGTATGACTTGACATAATTTTGTATGCAGTTAACATTTGCTGCATCCATGAAACATGAAACAGCTGATATGATTGTAGTATACAGTTATTCCTTGTGCAGTGGTGAAAGATGTACTTAGATAATTTACTTAAAGTTAAAGTAGAAATACCATAGTCATTACAAGTAAAAGTCAGAAAGAAATCAAAATGTTATGTAGTAGTATTATTAGCAACATGTACATGGAGCATGTAAAGTATAAAAAGCAAAAGTATCTTTTTCCCAATCCTACATTATTATAGAATATAATTTTATTCTGTTTTTATCACTAATAAATACATATAAGAGCATTGTTGTTGGTCAATGTGGAGTCGATTTGAGATACCATAGCTGTCAAATTAATGTAGTGGAGATGAAGTAGAAGGTAACATTCACCGAAAATACTCCAATTAAGTACAAGTACCCCAAATTTGTACTTCAGTACAGTACATGAGTAAGTGTGGATAGTTACAGTCCAACCCTGTCCTTATGTAATTATATGTCTAACGGCAGATGTTCAGCCTGTTTCTTTGCTCATTGGTCCTGATGCGTCTACAACAAGCATAATGCTGTCCACGATCCTGGGGCCTCTCTCGGTGCCAATTGTGAGTTCATTACCGTAGGAAATAAATCTCTAATGAACCTTTTATTTTATACAGTCTACGTCATGACAGTGTGATAAAATAGTTTCAAAATGTTTTATAAAAAATAAATGGTATTATTGCTGTAAGAGCAATGTCAAAGTAATTTTTGTGTGTCTTTCCCTCAGATCAGCTACTTGGCTAGTTGTCCCTGTCTAAGTGACAGGTCCAAGTTTCCTAACTTCTTCAGAACCATCCCCAGTGATATTTACCAAGCCCGGGCCATGGCACGAATGGCCATACACTTCCACTGGAATTGGATTGGAGCAGTGGTAGTAAACAATGATTATGGTCAATTGGCGATACAGGTGTATGTTTTTGTTATTACAGTGTATTTTGCCTGAAAAAGTCTCTCATGTATCTCTTTCATATATAGTACAAATAACATATATGTATGAACATATTTATTATTTTAACCTCCACATTTCAGGTCTTTCAGGAAGAGGTTCAGGGGAAAGGGGTGTGTTTGGACTTCATAGAGACTGTCCACAGAGAAACTATTGTGAGTGATGCCAGACGTGCAGCACTCACAATTCAAGCCTCGACTGTGAGGGTGATTCTGATATTTTGCTGGTATACAGATGTAAAGGAACTATTTCTGGAGCTGGCCAAGAGAAATGTGAGCAACTGGCTGGGACACTTTTATTGACCAAGAGGTTCATTATTAAGCAAAGAAATACATTTTATAAAAACAAAATGTCATCTGTTCTTCTTGTTATAATTTATTTTATTGTGCTCAAACTGAAGGTGACTGACCGACAGTTTCTGGCCAGTGAGGCTTGGAGCACCAGTGATGATCTTTTCCAAGATATTGCCATCTCTAAAGTGGCAAGTGGTGTTGTTGGTGTGGCCATTCGAAGTTCAGCAATACCTGGATTTAAAAATTATCTCAGAAGTTTGCACCCAATGCATCGCCCTGATGATGTATTCTTGCATGAATTCTGGCAAAAGGAGTTTGGATGCAGTCCTGGAGCTACACAATCACATGTAACAGCTTTCTCTTCATATTTCACCTCACCAGTCAAAACAAGGCCTCACCATCTGTCTAATGTTTCTATTTCATCTCCTGCTAAGGGGTCTCTTCAGAAAGCTTCTCTACCTCCCTGCAGTGGGACAGAATCGCTGGAAGGAGTGGAGCACCCCTTTACTGACACCTCTCAGCTAAGGGTGACGTATAATGTGTACCTTGCTGTTTATGCTGCAGCCCACGCCCTTCATAGTCTTCTCTCCTGCCCCGACGGAGACAGCTCTCCTAGAAACAACAGTTCCACCTGCTCCTCTCCAAAACACATTAAACCCGTAGAGGTGTGGACACCAAAGAGGGCTAGTTCTTGTTTTAATAAACTGAATAATGTAAATTAATTTTTGTATACATTTTTTATTGAAATGTTAACAGCTTCTTCAACATTTGGTTCTTTCAGCTGTTGCAGCACTTGAACAAAGTTAACATCACCACACCACACGGGGAAATGTTTCATTTCCAAGGAGCTGATATTCCAGCAATGTACGACCTCGTCAACTGGCAGAGCACCCCTAAGGGGCCTCTCAAGCTAGTTTTGATTGGTCGTGTTGAGGGGCTTGAGCTCCACCTTAATGAGTCAGCTATTCAGTGGAGTACAGGATCTAATCAGGTCGTCAGATAACCTAGTCTCAAGGCTACTACAAAATTTGCTGTTGAAATGATGTTTTTGTCGATTCACAGGATGTCATTAAGTATATTAATTGGCCTTTTGTTTAGGTTCCTATTTCAGTATGCAGTGAGAGCTGCCCCCGAGGTACTCGAATGGCCAACAGGAAAGGGGAGCCTGTCTGCTGCTTTGACTGTATCCCATGTGCTGAAGGGGAGATTAGCAATAAAACTGGTGAGGAAGTCACTCCATAAGAAACATAACAGAAACTCATGTTTGCCATCCTAATGTTTCCCTTTTTCCCCATTCCCTTTCTCCTCTTTTCTCTCCCAGGTTCCCTTCACTGTGAGCGTTGTCCATTGGAGTTCTGGTCCAATGTTGAACAAACTGCCTGCATCCCTCGCCAGCTGGACTTCCTTACATTTAATGAAACATTGGGAATTACTCTGACTACAGCAGCTGTGTCTGGTGCTGGAGTGACTGCAGCTGTTTTTGTGGTCTTTCTTTGCTACCGTCAAACACCTATGGTAAAAATCCAGAGTGATGTAATAGTTTGTTTCACATTTCTTTATTTCATTATTTTATACATGAAAAAGGATTGTATTGTTTAAATGGCCACATCTTTGCCTGTTCATCTGATTCACCTCAAGGTGCGAGCCAACAATTCAGAACTGAGCTTCCTGCTTCTTCTGTCACTGAAGCTTTGCTTCCTGTGCTCATTGGTGTTCATTGGTCGCCCATCAGTCTGGTCTTGCCGGTTCCAGCAGGCAGCCTTTGGGATCAGCTTTGTTCTTTGTGTTTCCTGTCTCCTGGTCAAAACCCTAGTAGTCCTTGCTGTTTTCCGCTCTGCTCGGCCTGGTTCTGAGGCACTGATGAAGTGGTTTGGTCCTGGCCAACAGAGAGGAAGTGTCTGCCTCTTTACGTTTATACAGGTGTGAATGTTGTTTTATTGATCAAATGATGAGAAAATTTTATTTTATTAATTATTTATATATATATATATATATATATATATCTATATATATATATATATCTATATATATATATATCTATATATATATATATCTATATATATATATATATATATCTATATATATATATATCTATATATATATATATATCTATATATATATATATCTATATATATATATATCTATATATATATCTATATATATAGATATATATCTATATATATATATATATATATATATGTATGTATATATATAAATAACTGAAATGTGTCTACTTTTTAGGTTATCATCTGTGCCACATGGCTGTCCATGAGCCCCCCGGTGCCTCGACGTGACTTGGGTTTCCAAGGGTCAAAGGTCACCCTGGAGTGTGCCATGGCCTCTGCGGTGGGCTTCTCTCTGGTTCTGGGTTACATTGGCCTGCTGGCCTGCACCTGCCTCCTCTTGGCCTTTCTTGCTCGGAAACTTCCTGACAACTTCAATGAGGCCAAACTGATCACCTTCAGCATGCTGATTTTCTGTGCTGTTTGGGTGGCCTTTGTCCCTGCTTACATTAGCTCTCCTGGGAAGTATGTTGTCGTTGTGGAAATATTTGCAATCCTGGCCTCTAGTTATGGTTTACTGTTCTGCATTTTTGCCCCCAAATGTTTCATCATTCTCTTAAGGCCTGGCAAAAACAATAAGAAACACCTGATGGCCAGATAGTTTTTCAAGCTTGGATGGGTGCATAATGAATGTTTATCATATTTGTCTGGTGGCGCCCCAGCTTTCACTGCTTGGTATCATGCATGTTTTCATGCATATGTGTTATGTCAATTCCTTCTCATCTAAATAACGCTAAATGTTAATGCTTAGCTGCATAAAATGTCTTGCAGTCACACATAGTTATGGCTTTCACTGGTAACTAAATATGTACAATCTGCTGTTTTTAAACATCATCAAATGGTAACATACCATATTCACCAAGCATGACATTTTAATTAAATGTTGTTCACTTAAAAAGTTAATTTATTTTGAATTAATGTGGTTGGTGGTTCTCTTTTTCTGTGTTTTGATTAAATACTGTTCTTCAATAAAAACAGAAAACAAAATGTTTGATTTAAAATGACATTACAGATAATTTTTTCACTGGAAGCTTTTTTTTTATTGTTTACCATTCACATTTCAGAATTATCTACAGAAAATGTACTACATCTGTCAATTGTTAATTCTAAACATTAAACTGCATGCACCGAATAACAACCTCTAGATGGAAGTATTATTCCATTTAATGAGATTCTGATGCTTCTTTCCTCATCTCTCATCAAGGTTTTTTTCCGACTACATCTGCAATTATCTTGTGCCGCTGTGCAACATCTTTCTCATTCTCTTCTGTTATTTGAAATATTTGCTCAAATAGGAATATACCGTATATGTTCCTATGGATCATATTGCGTAACCTCAGTACTGTGCAGGATATTGTATTATGTAGTCTAAAAAGTAGAGCTATATTTCTGTCCAAATGCAAAGTAATAAACTCTTTAGAATTAGGCAAAGGGAGCCTATGTGTTAAGATTAAACAATAGATATATGGGCAACTATGGTTAAATACTCCACAACAAATAAATTGTAGAGAACTTGATTAGTTAGGACTTACAGAGGAATTGCAACATTATATAATAAAAAAAAAGATTTGTACAAATACTTGAACTCAGCCCATTAGAAAACATAGCTACAGATGAAAGTAGAGCTAGTGAAAGTAGATCATGGTGTGTTGAGTGTGACCTTTACTGTACCATTGTCGGTGCATAGGGAGTTGAAAGGGCTGTGTGCTTTGTCATGGATATGTATGTGTCAGTTTTGGAGTAAAAAATGTAATAATGTATGTCAAGAAATCCTGGACTGCAGTATATTATGTTAGCAAAGAAAATGATGCAGGCTCTTAATTACGACACAGCACTTTCTATGATTCAGTGGATAAATAGTAGTAGTATGATAATGTTATTTTCCCCCAAAAAGCCTGTCATGTCAAATTTTGTTACTAGTGATTTGAGACTGTGGAACAATCACTGCCTTAAGAAGGGGTGATCGCAGTGACTAGACACAAATGCTGTCACAGTCACCACAGTTACGACTGTGTCATAGAGAGTGCAGAGGGACAAGGCAACGCCTGTTAATTACAACCTATCTTGCTCTTTGTCTTCTGCTTTCTTTTTCACTCACGTTTTGATAATGCAAACACTGCAATCCAACGGTTGAATTGCAAGCAGCCTTTTCCCAGTTTGTAATGATATTGGGATGTAATTGCTTGTAAAATGAACAAAGATGGAGGTGAGGAATTGCTCACCTTTGGCTCATTACCTCCTCAGTTAACCCCCCTGTGAGTGAATTTTTATGTTACTCAGTCCTCCTAGATGTGATGACCATTTGACCTTTTGAAACAGGGCTGTCCCAGGCTAAATGAACAAAATCAGACTTGCCTCCCCATGCCATTTTCATTTGGGAGCAGCAGTGTGGTTAGGCAGCAAAGAAGGTGACAGGAGAGAGGTATGGCCCTGTTTTTGTAAGTTACTGTGGAGTGATTTGTTAAAAAGAAAATCTTTTGCAATATCTGTGGTCACTGCACTCCGGGTTTCTTAATTACACAACGGTTACTCATTCATTATATTTTTGTTTTGCCCTAACCTTTGAGAAAACTGATGTGGTGCAGTGTCATGCTGTTTACTATCATTCCACCAGTTAAATATCCAGAACAGCATCAATGTGACACAGAGCAGGAAGGATTGCAAGTTGTTTCTAAGGGATTTCATTGAATTTTACATTTTAATTTCAGGAACTGTTCATTGTTTATTACGCCTCAAATCTGTGTATGTTGTACCACTGAGAAACTATCTAACTAGGTATATTGTTAAATTAAAGTGCCCAGAATAGCTGCATCCATGTATGCACTCTTCAGTTTTGGTCCTCCTCAGTCTCATCCCTGCTCCTACTGGTGCTTGTCGACAGACAGCTGTTTGACAAACACAATATGCATTATTAGCTGTATCTTTTCTGTCCTATCCCGTAGGTAGTTAACTACATGTTAATGTGGGGGAATATAAAATACTCCACTACAAGTAAAAGTTGTACATTTAAAATCTATGTAAAATTATTGTCAAGTGTTATTAGCAAATTGTACTTAAAGTATCAAAAGTAAAATCCCTGTCAATGTTCTACAATTACACATGTTGTTTCTGGATTACTGCTACATGCTAATTTGTGTATGTTGCATTTTACTGCCATATTAGATTACCAATCAGATTTTACCAAAATCTCCATTAGCCAATGTAGTTGCTGTCAAACTTTAAAATCTGGTCTCCTTTCTGCTGCTGTCAGCTATCATTTCAGTGCAAAATTGCTGCAGCCATACTCCACCCCATTCACCTGCTGCTCATCAGATCCAGGCCCAGCAGAAGTCCACTCCTCATCACACCAAGGTCTTCAGTATTTTTTCGCGTCATCTCCGTTCACTCCAATGGACCAGTTTTTCACAGCAATGGCAGATCACGGAGCGTTTGAATAGTTCCCGGAAGTTAGCATGAAATGCTATCAGCGCAGCACAGCTGCAATAGAAAATGCTATCTGGAATGCACGTTTGAAAGGTAAGATGTGTAAAAATGATATTATATATTTTTAGCAAAACTGAATTAAGTTAACATGTGCAGTGAAACATATTAGTGGGTTTCCCCCACTAAATTAGAAGATTTAGGGACATTTATGGTTAACAAATTAACATACTGGCAATGGATAAAGTTAGCAGCAGACAATATAAACAGGGGCAGCCTATTAATTTATTTTAAAATACGTATTTTTGGGGGGTGGTATTTAATTTAATTTAAATATATTAGTGGTGCATGTATGAATAAAGGATTTCAAAACGTTATTTATTTATTTTGGGGGGGAGATTTACCCCTAACACTAAAAGTAGTATGTTAGCATATTATAAAAACAATCTTCATAGTAAACATTAATTATATTAGAGCAGTAGACTCTGCGAGGTGGAGGAGCAATGATGCTAAAGAGTACTGAGTGGACCATGGTGAGATAGAAAACAACACATGATTATACAATTTATAAGAAATATATGTACTTCTTATACTTTCTTTCCCTTCTCTCGGTCTCTGCATCCTGTCTTAGCTTATGAGCTTATTTTCCACACAACAATTCAGGTTTATTTACCCACATTAATACATCATAGTGTCTGAATGCACCATATTGGTGAACACTCAATTCTTACTGGATATGTTTATTCTAATTACATAATTACTTTGTACAAATTCATATCACATCATCAAAGTTCCTGTATGTGAGCACTGTTTGAAAAAACAAAACTAACAGCTTATACAGTAACTGATGCCAACATCAGCCGCAAAAGCTGTTAATGAAGTTCCAAAATTTAACAATCCAGAACTTTCTCAATCAAACCTGTAGCCATTTACAAGAAAGGTTGAATTGAGAGCAACTGGACTTCTTCTGAAATGTCCAGATGCTCCCAATTCTACATTTCTTGGATAAACATGACCTGGATGAATCTTTACAGATGTGTAGCTTTGTCTAACCCTTTCTCTTGTTCTCCCTCTCTCAGCACAAGAATCACAGGGGTTCAGAGGAGCCTGAAGATTATCTGCTCTGATGTTTTAATAAAACAAAATATAAAGCCAGTGATGTGTTATTTCTTTGTGGAAAAAGTACCTCACATATTTTATTGTTAGCCTCTTCAGTGATTGTAAGGTCGCTCCTGTTGACCTGAGCCATTCTTGTAAATGGCTACAGGTTTGATTGAGAAAGTTATGGATTGTTAAATTTTGGAACTTCATTAACAGCTTTTGCAGCTGATGTTGGCATCAGTTACTGTATAAGCTGTTAGTTTTGTTTTTTTAAACACTTCTCACATACAGGAACTTTGATAATGATGTGATATGAATTTGTACAAAGTAATTATGTAATTAGAGTAAACATATCCAGTAAGAATTGAGTGTTCACCAATATGGTGCATTCAGCAACTAATGTGGGTAAATAAACCTGAATTGTTGTGTGGAAAATAAGCTCATAAGCTAAGATGGGATGCAGAGACTGAGAGAAGGGAAAGAAAGTGTAAGAAGTATATTTCTTATAAATGGTATAATCATGTGTTGTTTTCTATCTCACCATGGTCCACACAGTACTCTTTAGCGTCACTGCTCCTCCACCTCACAGAGTCTACTGCTCTAATACAATTGATGTTTAATATGAAGATTGTTTTTATAAAATGCTAACATTCTACTTTTAGTGTTAGGGGTAACCCCCAAAATAAATAAATAACATTTTGAAATCCTTTATTCATACATGTATCACTAATATATTTAAATTAAATAAAATGCCACCCCCCAAAAATATGTATTTTAAAATAAATTAATAGGCTGCCCCTGTTTATATTGTCTGCTGCTAACTTTATCCATTGCTAGTATGTTAATTTGTTAACCATAAATGTCCCTAAATCTTCTAATTTAGTGGGGAAATCCACTAATATGTTTCACTGCACATGATAACTTAATTCAGTTTTACTAATAATATATAATATCATTTTTTACACGTCTTACCTTTCAAACGTGCATCCCAGATAGCATTTTCTATTGCAGCTGTGCTGCGCTGCTAGCATTTCATGCTAACTTCCGGGAACTATTCAGACGCTCCGTGATCCGCCATTACTGTGAAAAACTGGTCCATTGGAGTGAACGGAGATGACGCGACTCTCTCTTTAAAGGGCTCTGGTTTTGAAGCCTCGAGTTTGGCCGATAGGGCGCCACCAGGTCGAGTTTTTGCAACCAGGAAGTGCCCGGAAGTGACGATACGGCGGAGCTAACGGCCGTGTGCGGAGCTAGTTAGCTTGCTTAGCTAGGTGCAACTGTAACTCACGTTAACTGTCGTTTTAACAGGGCTGATAACTTTGTCTAGCCAACAACAAACTAAATGTACTCACCAGAGAAAGTGAACAGCCAACTCCTAATAAGCTTTTTCAACGGCGCTGGTTAAATTTACAGAGTGCCAAGGGTACGAGTCGGCTCTAGCCTGATTGAGAGGTAGCTCTGGTAACGACTTGTCAATCATAGATAATCCCACCCTGAAACATACTCTGCTTTGTGGTCTATTTTAAAATGGGACCATAATTTACTAAATGAACATCAATTTCTATTGAAGAAGAATTGAAACTAGCGACTAGGACCATAAACTCATCAGGAAAGGGTTTACTGAGGTAATTATTCAGCTGAGAACTACGGTCATTTTCCCATTATTTCTAATGGAGCCTGACTTCTTTTTGCAACCAGAAGAGTCGCCCCCTGCTGGATTTTCAATGCAGCTTTCAGGGATTTTCACAATCGCTTCATATAGTAGACCGGAAGCTTCCGCTTGGTACCATACAGTCTATGGTACCACCTCTATCACCACCACCAGTGCCTAGACTCCATCAGGGGAGTTTTCTTTACTACTTTACCTCCTCCCTAACATATCATCACGATGTGTGTTAAATGTAAACAACTTCTTCTGTCTCTGAAGCTCTGCTTCCTGTGCTCACTGGTGTTCATTGGTCGCCCATCAATCTGTTCTTGCCGAGTCAGCAGGCAGTCTTTGGGATCAGCTTTGTTCTTTGTGTTTCCTGCCTCCAAGTTAAGACTATAGCTGTTCTGGCTGACTGAAGCCTTGAGGTGGTTCAGTCCTGGCCTGTATACAGGTTAGAGGTGCAGATGCACTTTCTAATAACAAAATTGTTACTATTACAACATTTTACATATATTAATCTGATCTCGTGCAATGTTTTTTTTCTTGACTGTCGGGGGAATCATCGGGGGACTGCTATCGCTCAGTCCCCCAATGTTTCAAGATGACTTTGATATCCCGGGGTTAAAGGTCACCCTGGAGTGTGCCATGGCCTTTGTGGTGGGCTTCTCTCTGGTTCTGGGTTACATTGGCCTGCTGCCTACACCTGCCTCCTCTTGGCCTTTTTTGCTCGGAAACTCCCTGGCAACTTCAATGAGCCCAAACTAATCACCTTCAACATTCTGATTTTCTGTGCTGTTTGGGTGGGCTTTGTTTTTTGCTTTTATTAGCTCTCCTGGGAAATATACAATTGCTGTGGGTGTTGCAATCCTCACCTCTAGCTATGGCTTACTGTTTTGTATTTTTACTCCAAAGTGTTTCATTATTCTTTTGAGTCTAGACAAAAAAAGAAAGAAAACTAACAATAAATCGTGTGATTTAAAAATGAGATCAATATTAATTTTGTCCACTAAGTTATAATCTATATAATCTTTCAATCTACATATATTTATTTTATTTATAAGGTACTATGTCATAAAAAACAGTAATTTCTTCTTTTGGATTTTTCCAAAATGTGTGATGTGTGAATTGTGTGAGTGTTGCATTTCACTATCGTTTCTTGTTTTTTTTTTATTATTTAATGTGTATTCACATGGACAGGTGAATAGTTATAGATTTAAAAAATTTTGTTTTTGCATATTTTCCCAACTTTTTGAAATTGAAAACATAGGCCTTTTTACTAAAAGGTTTACAACAAGGTTTACTACTAACTTGAGAGTATTGAGAGAATCAAAGTTCTGAGAAGGAGTTACATTAGATTGCACAATAATTTAAGGAACTGCGATTTTTGACAAGTGAGTCCATTTGGGGATTATTGTAGGGAAAGGAAAAGGGTGCTATGACCCTTTGAGGGTGTTACCTAAATAATGATTAAACATTTTCCAAGTATGTACTGAATATACAATTATGGAGCCTGAGGAAAGAGAAAGCTGATTTTGAGGACTTGAACTCCTGCTGGGTAAACCATGATCTCTTCAGTCAGTCTCAAGGTGATTTGAATCAAATAATCCAACTAAATTTGCAGTGGTCTCATCTACAATGCCCACTTATAAATGGAACATTTAAAACAGTAAGTTAGCCTGATGTTATAGAACACAAATATGGTTCCTTGGCAGTTTATCTACATAATTCAGTTCTTTAAACTTATGTAAAAGAAGGGTAAACAGGAATCATACTGGATTCTGTATGCAAGATAGTCCCAGTATCCCAGTAGATATCCCAGTAGTCCCAGTAGATTCTGTATGCAAGATAGTCCCAGTGGTCTAGTAGTACTGGTAATGTGAATAAAACTGTAGAGAACAGACAGCCTTACTGTTTCCCTCTATATTAACAAGGCTATGAACTGAAACTGATCATTTGTAATTTATGTTTCATATCATCTCACCTTATGTCAGATTGTCATGACAGAGATCTTAGCAGCAGTTACAACTTTGCTCTGACAGTTTTTTATTGACACTGATATTCATTTTATAAATGTTAAATTAAAGTAAATTAAAGATATTAAAGTATGTATATCCAAGTTTTACATCATATAGAACTGATTTTCTCTCAGCACCCCCAACTGTCACTGACATCCAGCCTCTCTATGTAAGTGAGACCAACAGGAAGACGGGTTGGTTGGCACACTTTTCACTCCTTTTTTTCTCTGCCTTTTTTTTCTCTGTAATAATTTATCTTCATCAGCAAATGAAAGGTTAAGGTCTCAGCTATCAATAAATATGGTTTAATTCAAATACACAAATGGTCACAGAATTTTGGCTTTGTTGTGCAAAGATTTTGTTTCAGCTTTTAATTACGGGAATTGTTTTGGATTATTTTTATGGTGCACTGTCCCTGATGCTGAAAGTGCACAATGTATTTTAGTTGAGGTCTGAAAATATACCATTACTGATGCAAACCAATTTTAAGCTTGTTCCCAGATGCCTAAGGTCACCATCGCAATAATGATTTGCGACTGTTATTGTTTTTCTATTACTCTTGAGAGGAGTTATTTGGGGTTGTGTGTATGTGTGTGTGCATGTGTGTTGCTTGCAAGAAGGCTTTATATCTCTTATAAATACTCACATCAACAGTTCAACTGTTCAGAGAAGGGGGGGTGTCACGGTTTAAATACCTTGTCAGTCGTCAATGCACATTATATCTGGTGTTTTGAATGGCTGTTTTTCTCTTCATGTAGAAATAGTAACTTTTCCAACTGCATTAGAAGGGATTTAATCTGAATTTTTCACTGCAGGAACTGTTTATAGATATTGAATATACTGCCTTTGAGAAACAAGCTACCTAACTCTGTATACTGTACATATTTAAAATGTCCAGAACAGCTGCATCCATGTCTTGGTTCGCTTGGCGTTTCATTCTGGGGCCCTCCTCAGTCCCATCCCTGCTCCTTGTGGGGCTTTTGGGCAGACAGCTGGGGCTCAGGGTGGGGCTGCAGTGTGTTCAGACAGCAACTTGTTCTCGGTGGGTTACTACTGGCAACCAGGGTCTGTTTCAGGATGGAGATGTGCTAATCGGTGGGCTCTTTATTCTTCATTACGAATCTCCAGCTATAGACAATGACTTTACTCAGCTGCCTCACTACAAGCCTTGCACTGGGTAACTCTTACTGTGTATTATTTTAGAATGATAAGAATAAGTAGCATCTTTGTATCTCAGGATTTTCAAAATCAAAATTTTGACTGAAATTTATTTCTTTCCTTCTTTCATGTGGTCTCAGTTTTGAACAAGATCCATTTCAATATATATATTCCATGGTGTTTGCAGTTGAGGAAATCAATCATAGTAAAACACTGCTACCAGGTGTGAAGTTGGGGTACCATATTTCCGATAGCTGTGGCCCACCGCTATGGGCTCTCCGGGCAGCATTTTCACTAGTTGGAGGAGATAGCGCCAGCTGTAATTCAGCAGAGCCTCCAGATTTTTCCACTGAGGGAATCAAAGAAAAGACAGGTAGCTTGTTGTTTATCTATAACATGCGTTGTCTGTAATGTAACCAAATGAAATGATAGAAAAACAAATGCAAAGCTGTGTTTAAGAGAATCTTTTAATGCTGTCATCAGGGGATCGTCCCATTCCCTTGATCATCGGTGGTGCTTCAACCGTAGAAGGCCAAATACTCTCCAGGATCCTGGGTCCTCTCTCTGTACCTTTAGTAAGTTTTGTTTTATTACAGCATTAACACTGTACAGTAACTTTTTTTTCTCCTTATTTTCAGGGAGCTGGTGTCATCTTTTGCTGCACCTTCTTTACATGGGGCACTGTGTAGGACCTCCTATTACTCTAAACTGCAGTGATTAGTTTCTTTTTAGGGAAGGGACACAACACAGAAATGTTTGAGGATGAAGACAACATGTCTGGATGGAGAACAGTTTTAATACTTCTGCTTCTTTAAAGAAAAACTGGTATATTTCAGTTAACAACCAATGATGTAACTTTTTTTAATCTTTCAGATCAGCTACTTGGCTAGCTGCCCCTGTCTGAATGACAGGCTTCAATATCCTAACTTCTTCAGAACCATCCCCAGTGATATTTACCAAGCTAGAGCCATTGCCCAGCTTGCTATACGCTTCAATTGGACCTGGATTGGAGCAGTGATAGCAAACAATGATTATGGCCATGTGGCATTAAAGGTGTTTTCATTTGTTGTTTATTTCTTTTCAAGAAATCTACAAAAAATATTTGAATGCTTTTCATTCATTTTATATTTCATGTAATCTTTTTTCTCTTTTTAAATGTATATGTCAGGTATTTCAGGAGGAGACTCAGGGGGCAAGGGTGTGTCTGGCATTTGTAGAGACTCTCGACAGGGAAAACATTGTGAGTGATGCCAGACGAGCAGCACTCACAATTCAGGCCTCTGCTGCAAGGGTGATTCTGATGTTTACCTGGTATACAGATGTGAAGGAACTTTTCATGCAACTAGCTAAGATAAATGTAAGCAAGTGAAGTAAAATTGTATATCGAATCTGTATGTACAATCCAGAAGTAAGACATTAAAAAAACAAAAACTTGTGATCGTGATCTTGTCGTCTTGCTATCACTAGGTGACTGACAGACAGTTTCTGGCCAGTGAGGCTTGGAGCACCAGTGGAGATCTTCTCCAAAATATTGCCACCTCTAAAGTGGCAAGTGGTGTTGTTGGTGTTGCCATTAGAAGTTCAGCTATACCCGGATTTGAAAATTATCTCAGAAATTTGAATCCAATGCATCGTCCTGATGATGTATTCTTGCATGAATTCTGGCAAAAGGAGTTTGGATGCAGTCCTGGAGCTACACAATCACATGTAACAGCTTTCTCTTCATATTTCACCTCACCAGTCAAAACAAGGCCTCACCATCCGTCTAATGTTTCATAAAGTTTTTAAAAGAATTCTGGCAAGCCAAATTTGGATGCACTCCTGGTCCCACAAATCTTTTTTCATATTACTCTTCATCCTTTCAATCTATAACTCTTACACAAAGGTATAGCAAAGGTCATCCATTAAATATTTCTGCTTCATCTCCTGCTAAGGGGTCTCTTCAGAAAGCTTCTCTACCACCCTGCAGTGGGACAGAGTCCCTGGAAGGAGTGGAGCACCCCTTTACTGACACCTCTCAGCTAAGGGTGACGTATAATGTCTACCTTGCTGTTTATGCTGCGGCCCACGCCCTTCATAGTCTTCTCTCCTGCCCCAACGGAGACAGCTCTCCTAGAAACAACAGCTCCACCTGCTCTTATTTAAAACACATTACACCCATAGAGGTAAGCATGGCTATCAGCGTTTCCTTGAGGGGGGAGATATTCTCTTTAACAACCTATGCTTTAAAATTCCATGTCAAATTTCCATGACAATAATACTCTAATAATATATTTGTCACAAGCTTCATTTTACACAGGCTCTGACAGATTTGAGCAGTTACAATATTTTAATGACTTCCCAGCTGTTGCAGCACTTAAACAACGTGAATTTCACTACACTACAAGGGGAAATGTTTTATTTCCAAGGAGCTGATATTCCAGCAAAGTATGACCTTGTCAATTGGCAGAAGACCCCTGAGGGGTCACAAAAACCTGTCTTGATTGGTCGGGTTAATGGGCTTGATCTCCAACTTAACGAATCAGCTATTCAGTGGAGCACAGGATCCAATCAGGTATTAAATAGGTCCACATTGTTGATTCAGATCAATGACAATTTTTCGGTTTATTGAATTTTGATGTTAGCCATACATTTATTTTGTCATTGAGAATACATGATGATTTATTGTTTAGGTGCCAATTTCAGTATGCAGTAAGAGCTGCCCCCCAGGCACCCGAGAGGCCAGCAGGAAAGGAGAACCTCTCTGCTGCTTTGACTGTATCCCATGTGCTGCAGGGGAGATTAGTAACAAAACTGGTGAGGTTTTACAATACAAAACCTAAATAAAATCTACCCTGATTCCTGAATCCATTTGCTATACAGTCTAGGGTTCACCCTTTATGTTTATTCTCTTTTCCCCTCCCCTCTTTTCGCTCTGAAGGTTCCCTTCACTGTGAGCGTTGTCCATTGGAGTTCTGGTCCAATGTTGAACGAACTGCCTGCATCCCTCGCCAGCTGGACTTCCTTTCCTTTAATGAAATTTTGGGAATTACCCTGACTACAACAGCTGTGTTTGGTGCCATTGTGACAACAGCTGTGTTTATGGTATTTCTTTGCTACCGTCAAACACCTATGGTAAGAACCAAATGATGTGACAGAAACAACACTGCACATGTTTAACAAATCCTCATTGTCATCATTGTGTAGTTGTGGTTATTTATAGTTTGGTCTGTCACTAATATTCTGGTGAACAAAATATTAGTGATAATATAGATTAAATTTAAAAATTATATATATATATATATATATATATATATATATATATATATATATATATATATATATATATATATATATATATGTTAAATGTTATTGTTAAATATATATATATATAAATATATTAGTGAATGTGCTCTGTGTGTCTCTTATTTAATATGACTATAACTTTTCATATACAGGTGCGAGCCAACAATTCAGAACTGAGCTTCCTGCTTCTTCTGTCACTGAAGCTCTGCTTCCTGTGTTCACTGGTATTCATTGGTCGCCCATCAGTCTGGTCTTGCCGGTTCCAGCAGGCAGCCTTTGGAATTAGCTTTGTTCTTTGTGTTTCCTGCCTCCAAATCAAGACCATAGTTGTTTTGGCGGCGTTCCGCTCAGCTCGGCCTGGTGCTGAAGCTTTCATTAGGTGGTTTGGTCCTCGCCAACAGAGAGGAAGTGTCTGCCTTCTTACTTGTATACAGGTACTTCAGATGTGCTTTTCATTGTTTTTACATTTAAATAAGTTTTGATATACTATTTAGATCAATTTAAATATATTTGATATTTATTCAGATTATCATCTGTGCCACATGGCTGTCCCTGAGCCCCCCGGTGCCTCGACGTGATTTGGGTTTCCAAGGATCAAAGGTCACCCTGGAGTGTACCATGGCCTCTGTGGTGGGCTTCTCTCTGGTTCTGGGTTACATTGGCCTGCTGGCCTGCACCTGCCTCCTCTTGGCCTTTCTTGCTCGGAAACTTCCTGACAACTTCAATGAGGCCAAACTGATCGCCTTCAGCATGCTGATTTTCTGTGCTGTTTGGGTGGCCTTTATCCCTGCTTACATTAGCTCTTCTGGGAAATACACTGTTGCTGTGGAGATTTTTGCAATCCTGGCCTCTAGCTACGGTTTACTATTCTGTATTTTTGCTCCAAAGTGTTTCATCATTATTTTGAGGCCTGAGAGAAACAATAAGAAACACATGATGGCCAGGTAGCATAGCTAAATTAACTATTTACTTATTTTAGTTAATCAAATATGCCCAAATTATCACTATACAGCCATTATTTAGATCCAGTTGGCATGCATTTACTATATGTATTTGTGACAAGTCGTATGTGACAGTATAGTTCATAACTCAGTTTGAGATTAAATAATTCATTTGAAAAGCTAATTTCATTTTGAAGTTTATTACAGTACTACAGTATTCCATTTTGGGGCATGTAATTTAATTTAAGTTCATTTATAATAACTAAAATAAGTTTGTCTGTGTTTAAAACTACACAGCAAGTAATAGGAGGTGGAATACAGACATATAATACTGATCTTTGTCTGTGTGGATTAATTGTTCGCTGCTGTGTTGCTGATGCCATAGTGCTCCCGTAGGGGGAGTAAAGGCAAGAGCTGCGTGTGTGTTTATTCACTTTTTGCTATACTGTGGTTTTATGTGAGTGATAGACGTTTTTGCACTTGTTTGTTGTTCAAACAGTTTCTTTCTAACTGAGATGACATGTACGCTAGCTCTGTTAGAAAGTTTTCACTTTCATTGGTGTAAGCTCGCTATTGTCACGTCTACATATTTGTGGACGTTACATCACGGCTGAGACAATGAATAAGTGGATATGTGAGTCCATGAATATTGAATAGATTTATGTTTTTTGTATACATTGTTAAAAAAGTCATTCAATACAGAAGAGTGAATATGCGAGCTGCGTGTGTGTGCTTCTTCATCCACAGAAGTCAACCCCAGACCTCCTATCACTTAAATGGTTCTTGTATGAGAATCATTTCATCTATTCAGAGCAGAGTTATTCAAAGTTATTGATATGCCAGAGCATATACAGCCTTGTTATTTGAATAAAAACTACATTGGCTAGAGATAACATAATATTCACAAACTGTTTATCACCAATTGTTTTTTATGCATTTCACTTGCTTAGATGATTGAAGTTGTATTGCATGAAGAATAAGTGATGTCAGGTTGTTACTACACAGAAAAAGATAATACTAAAAAGATAAAATGGTGTTAAATAGATAATAAAATAGTTTAATAAAAAGGTTTACACATTGTAACTCAGGTTCTATGGTGCAAGGCAGAGCCTTCTAACCTTGTAACAGTGTCATTCATGAAGTTCCTGACTTGGAAGTCAGAGACTCTTTCTGGTTGCTGACATAGTCAAAATATGCAAATTATATAGGTGCTAGGTTATTGTAGGGGGGCTGGGAACTTGTATGTAAATAATTAAAAACAAAGACTTGGGCTGAACGATTTTGAAAAATAATTTAATTGTGATTTTTTTTTTTACCAATATTGCGATTGCGATTAAATATGCGATTAATTTTTAAGCTCTTTACCTTCAGTATGCTGCATTCTGTTATTCAAAATGGACAACCAGTAAATTAGTATACACAATATTAGATAGATAGAACTACACTGTTCTTTCTTGTGTTATGATGAATTAGGTGCAATTATTATTACATTACATTTATTCATTTAGCGGACGTTTTTTATCCAAACTGACATACAATTGCTGTATATGTCAGAGGTTGCATGCCCCTGGAGCAACTAGGAGTTAAATGTCTTGCTCAGGGACACATTGGTGTTTCACAGTGGGGAGTTGAACCTGCGTTGCTCACACCATCTCCACCCTAGCAATGGTGGAGAAGATGTATCAAATTATAATAATATGAGAAAGATAATTTGAGTCAAGTTATGGCAATAAATAATATGATATAATATCATCAGGTCGGCCTACCTATAGACCACAAGAAAAACGAACTCCATAGTGTGTTATACAGTAACCCACAGTTCAACCAGCAAAATTAGTTTTATCACTGTTCAAATCTCCTAAGAGTCCATCGTTCTGTATCGCAGTAAGAAAACAAAAAATACTCAGGTTGAGGTTCAGTTCAAAAGTTGGCCAACGAAAATAAAACCAAATGATGCCTCTCGCGTTTATTAGACAAGCTTAGTAAATCCCCGACACTACCAGAGTTCCCCTGCAGCATGTAAGTAACCAGGCTGTAACTCGGGACAGACTGGGCCTCTTTCGTACTTGTGCGTTTGGTTTGAAATGGCGTTTCACATATTTTTCCTACGCTGACTAGTGGCTGTGTGTGGGAGGCAGGCGCCGATCGCCACAATAGGCTTACCTTAATACAGGTGTCTTTCTGTTGTGCATTTTTCCTGTCCGTCAAAGCGGCGGATGGCCCAACGATTTCACCACCACCACGTTACCCACAGATGGTGGCTGCTACTTTCATTCCTTGTGTGACACTAAAGTTTCCGTAGTGTCAGCTTCTGTGAAGCTTAAGGCCATTGTACCTCAAGAAGGCAAGGTACAATGTAACGTGCAGACGAAGCATCAACCTGGTCAGACTGCTTTCGGCTTGGACGTCATGTGACCAGAGTGTAATCGCAGCCTTTGCAATTAGAAAATCTTGTTTTATTAAATCGCGATATCGCAAATGCAATTAATCGTTCAGCCCTAGTTTACACTACCTCTTGCTGGGGACCTTTGTTCCTTGTTGTTCACCTCTTTTCCCTTAGTTCCATAAAATTCAGATTACTTATCACAGAAAGTAATACTCAGCCTGCAAAAGCAATAGTGTAACTTCCATTCTGCCTCAAATGTCTGAAAAAATAATCCTGTTAATGTCATTTTTTTCAACATTTTTTAGCAGTAAGCCTGAGTTGCAAACATGGGCAAACAGACAGTGGTGTTGACCAGTCATGAAGAGTGTAATGAAAGAGTTGAATTAAAAGAGCTGCACAATGGGAAATGAAGGATCCAATGTCTGAGGGATTTCCTCCTTCAATTGTGAGGATTTATCCTCTTGTTGGTCCCCCAACTTTACTGCAATAAAAAAATGTTGAAGAGCTCCTTTAAGCAAAATATCAATCCCCATTTTCCAGATGTCTTTAGAAGGTCCCACAGACCCAGATGAAAATTGTCCAGCCTCAGTCAGTATGAGCAAAGCAGAGATGTACAGCCAGAAGCTCAGACCCTAATGGAACAGTTGCTGCTCCACCAGATGACCCAGCAGAGTCTTAGCAGACTTCATGAGGTCTGAGTTAGTGTGCAGAGGTCTATTCAAACCAGCACTGGACTTTTCTAGAAAAGGTTAACATTCAGGCATATTAAAGAGGGAGGACTGAGAGCATTGTGGTGCCAGATGTGCCTGTGCAGCAGCTCTGCTTTTGTGCTGTGAGTCACAGACAGTTTGTGACTGAGTGGTAACGTAGCTGGTAGAGTTTTGGAATACAAACATCTGAATACAAGTGAAGCAAACTTTGCTCTGATTCGGACTGTGAGCTGCACTTTATGAGAGGTGCTGAAGTTAAAATGTGTGGGTTTTTGGTGAGATTGTGAATTGAGAAGTGTTTCAGTTAGTTTTGGTTTCCATCTCCTTATCTCGTCTTAACATGCCCAACGTCCAAAATGGGGTTCTGTGTCTGTCAGATGGTCTGAAAGGGATACCACAAGAGCAGAGCAATAACGCTCTATATCCTCCTATATATCCTACTTGCCCTCTTGCGAATCAGTTTTCCTTATTGTGATTCACTATAACTCACAATGCTGTATTCAAACCTGCCCTGAGTGAATTTAAAAAGACAGAATTCGTTTTGTAAGATCAATAGATTTTGATGTGTAGTACTTTGATCACTAAAGTATTTTTAAAACCAGGTACTTTTTTAGTAAAAGTAAAAGTCATCGAGTACTGGATGACTTTTACTAACACAATTATGCTTACAATTCATTTATACTCAATTAATTCATACATCTTTTAAGCACTCATTTTGTGATTTTTTTAATGCATAAATGCAAGTTCTTTGCATCAAGGCTTCATTTAATTCCTATAACTTTATAGCACAGTTTCATAAGAACATTTTTTACTGTCGGACATCGTGCTTACGCTGTGTGATTATGATGTTTGCAAAGTGGAAGAAGAGAGAGAAAATAGCAAGGGACAAAGAAGTATGGGATTATTTCAAGATAAAAGAAAAAAAACAACTCTGTAATGTTACAGTCCATCCACCATAACAAAACAAGGTAACAATAATCATGTATCAACGGACACAGCTGATCCTGTAACTGTGGGGGAAGGGGTCGCCACCGCCAAGCAAAAGTACTTCTTAGACAACGCATCAATGAATTGTTGAAATAATCTATGGAAGCTTCAAGTACTAAAATCATCATTAGCTGCAGCCCTAATTTGGCATCAGCCCTGCTACCTAAATATCTCTCTGCCTGTGTTTTTGTATTGTATAGACAAAAATGATTTATTCTGTCTTATGAAATTAAGGACCGTTTTCATGACTCCATGCCTCGACCCATGATAGCTTTCTTTGTGTTCCTCTCTGGTCTCAGCAGGATTATGTAACATTTAGGTCCAAAGAGTGATATTAAGAGACCAAAACTGGAAGCCAGGATAGCAAATACCTCTACTGCATCTGCATATTTTCCTGGTGAGCTGATGTATGCCGGGATAAAGGCCACCCACACAGCACAGAAGATCAGCATGCTGAAAGTGATGAGTTTGGCCTCATTAAAACTATCTGGAAGATTCCTTGCTATAAATGCAATCAGAAAACTGAGGGTAGCCAGTAAGCCAATATAACCCAATAACACTGCAAAGCCAACTGTGGACCCAACTACACACTCATAAATGATCTTGTCATTACGATATTGAGTGTTTTTATGGGGAGCTGGTGAGGAAGATACAAGCCAGGCAGTGCAGATTGCTGCCTGAATTGAAGTAAGTACAATAACTGTCCCTCTCTGCTGCACAGCACCAAACCACTTCAGACTGGCTCCACCTCCTGGTTTGGAGGCCTTAAACACAGCCACAACCACCATGGTTTTCACCAGGATGCATGAGACGCAAAGCACAAAGCTGATCCCAAATGCTGCATGTCTCAGTTGACATGTCCACAGCCTGGGACGTCCAATAAACAGAAGTGAGCAAAGGAAACATAGTTTAAGTGACACCAAGAGCAGGAAACTCAGTTCTGAATTGTTGGCTCGTACTAGAGGTGTGCTGTGATGATAGCTGAAGATCCCCAGGACAGCAGCACAGATAAATGTGCCCAGTAATGAGCCAGTTGTCAAGCAGATACCCAGAGGTTCATGGTAGGAGAGGAACTCTGTTTTCTTTGGAACACAGTGGTCACGTTGGGGACTAGGCCAGAAGTCCTCAGGACAACTGATGCACTCAGTTGAGTCTGTGAAAATGTGGAAGGTCGATATTTACTTGCAATACATTATTGTATTACATCTCCAAACTTCAATGTTTAAAAGTGAATACCAACCAGTCTTATTGCTGATCTTTCCCTCAGAACAAGGAATGCAGTCGAAACAGCACACAGGTTCCCCTTTCTTTCTGGCCATGCGGGTACCTGGAGGACAGCTCTCACTGCACACTGACCGGAGTGGCTATAGTGAAAAAAATAAATATCTCGTATTCTACACTACTTTACACTGCTGTAATGAGTTATCCATAGGCGTAAAAAATAGGTGTCACCAATATCAGAAGCAACCTTTTTTGATTCAAAGTTCCAGAAGATTTTGTCTTCATCAATTGTGAGTTCTTCACCTTTGAAGGCCGACTTCTTAACTTCACCCACTTTCTGAAGTTTAGTTCTTCCATCAGGGAGCCACAGCCAGTTCATGATATCATAGATTGGTAAGGCATCACCATTCTCATCAAATGATACTTGATCACCAAATGGTGTGGTGAAGTTGACCTTTTCCAAATAATATACAATCTATGGATATCAGAATAAGTGATAGAGGAAAAACAAACAGAACAGAAAACTAGAATCCTATACGACCATGGTGTACACAGTGGTGCCTATTACTCTGCAAGAAACACTAAAGCACATGATTTAGTAGTATACATTGCTGTGAATGTAAACTGATATTGCACCTGCCATGGCTCCAGCCTTTGCAAATTACCACAGCTGTGCCCACTGAAAGGCCCTCTCCCTGGTTCGCACTGCAGCATTTCATCAAGGGCATATGCCAGAGCATACACAGCCTTGTACACATTGTACTCTGGCCTGAGGTTTGAAATGTCCAAGAACTCAGTATCCATATTTTCTAGATCTTCCTGTCCAGTGCATAATGCTCCCCGAGCTTCACCCCAACCTTCTGGAGGTGGTGCAAATCTACATTGAAATGTGTATTCCCAAAACTGTTTCACCTGAAATGGATTAAAATGCATGTAAACCGAAAAAATAACAATATATTTTCCATGAGATTTTCATCACATTGTAAGGTTAAAATCTTACCATGCTATGTCCATAGTCATTGTTGTGTTGGTCAGGATGTATTTGTAAGAGAAAATCCCTGAGCCCTGCTATTTCTCCTCTACGGATGGCAATGCCCAGTGTGCCAACCAGGTAAGGCATGAGGTGGGGGATTTGGAACACAGTAGCTGCTATCCAGGCTTCACTGGCCATCCACTGCAGACCTGTCACATTCTGTCTCACCACCTGTGTATTATACCAAATATATAGTCATACAACCCTGCCACTAAAGTAGTGTTGTTAGTAGTCTTCTGAATTATACAATTCATGTCTTGTCTTACTCATTCATACTCAGGTGCAATCCTGTGTTTTACACAGTATTATGAGCAAAGTAATGCATATTGTGGCATGACCAGAGTTCAGTGTAATTTGTCTGAATAAGTGATCTCTCTCAAAATCTATGCTAAGCATACATTTGTTACAGGCCAATATGTTACTGAAGCTAAAACGTTTTAGTTTGACAAATAAAACACTACGTTGTATAGTTGTAGCAAATTATAATTAAGTTGTATTTCAAGACCAACCTCTTCCATGAGGCTAATCATGTAACTCTCATGTGCAAACACAATGACCACACGAGCTGTAGATTTCTTCATTACATCCACAATCCTCCTTAATTTAGCTGGGTTATTGCCCCAGGGCAAAATCTCTAAGTAGGCCAGGCAACCTCCACCAGACTGAACAAAGTCAGACTGGAAGGATCGGGCAGCATAGAGTCCGTAATCATCATCACTGACCAGCAGACCTGCCCAAGTCCAGCCAAAGTGATTTAGAATATAGATCACAGAATGCACCTAAGTGAATACAGAGAGGAGGGATTAGTGCACAGGCTGGAATAATCTGCCACTGGAAAACCTGCTAAACACATTTCACAATGCACCATGTTTAATCATTGCCATTCAGCTTTGTTATCTGAGACCAAAGAACTCCATCAATGACACACAGAATATGACTGGTATTACACAAAAAGGATATATTTTTCATGCAGTGGTCATTCTTTCTAATGAATGTACATGATTTCTTTCATGCATTTTCATTTTGCTGATGGTCACCTGGAAAGTGTCACTTGGGATTGTTCTAAAGAAGGATGGAAACTTTTGCCGGTCACTCAGGCAGGAACATGTGGCATAATAACTCACCTGTGAAAGACAGACTGTATGTCCTAAAAACATTTAAAAGCTTATGCAGGTCTTTACAATTTTTAGTTTGAATACTTCATGTTTACAATTGACATCAAATGTAAAGTCAAAATGATGCAAAATAATCATTATTAGATAGGCAAAAAACTTACCATAGGTACTCTGTACAAACCTAAGACACTGGAAATGGCAATAGAACTTGTAGAGGTAGAATCACCCACAATCCCTAGGACTGTGGGGGTTCCATTACAGGTCTCGTCTAATATAAACTGCTCCTCTTGACCACTGACTAAGGACAAGGCTGCACGGAATCCAATTCCTAGTTGGACACAGTTATCATAAAGACTGTATCCCAGAGTGACATTAGGTAGCAGGTTGGGGTTTCTGTTGATCTCATCAATAGCAAAGGTCATTGTCATGGCATTCCTGAACCCTGGAGTGTCAAAGCTGACAAAAAATACCTCTGTTTACTACTGAAAAATAAAACCCAAACATGGACATGTTTCACAAGTGAAAATTTTGCAAAGAATTAGGAATAGATTAGAAGATATCATAATGAAATAAAACAACAGCAAAAAAGTCTTCTTTTAAAACAATATAAATATAAAATGTAATTATTTCACAGTAATATCTGACCATTAAAAATACATTCTACTAATAGAATTGATCTCCCCCAGCTTCTACTTATTGCTTTTTTCCCTGACAGACTCACCCATGGCAGGTAGGCTGCTGTGGCTCTGAGGTAAAAGACAGGTCCGGAAAGACAGAAAATAAGTGAATCTCAAACAGCCCACCAAGAACTACATCTCCAGCCTTGTACATCCCATTTAGATGAAACTGTCCCTGCAACAAGCAGGAAGAGGAATAAAAGAGGGAGGACCCAGCAGAAGAAAAGTAGGAATATAACATTAAATATATTAGAGAGAGAAAGTTGATATCTAAAAATGGCCACATGACTTTCCTCATGTTAACCCGTTTTCTGAGCCCAGTCATTGTATTTCTATGTCAGCCTGTTTTATTGACTTGCAGTGTTGTTTAATCTTGCACACCACCCATCAGGGCATAAACAAAAGTAGGGGCAGGGCCTAAAATGCATTTCATTTGAGATTTCTTTTCTATTGAGGCAAAATCAATTTGTGCACTTTCAATAACATCTCACCAAGGTCAATCTCTCCAACCCAAATTTATGTTGTGGATAACTGTAATGATTGAGGTCTACTTAAGACATTTGAATAACTGTGTCATAGTATGTGTTTAGCATTAAGTGGACTTCGACTTGCATGTTAAATGTAAAATAAAGTCTATTCATACTTTCCTGTAAAACATCTTCTTGTCTTGTTGTAAAATTGAAGTATAAAAGTTTTCTTCCAAATCACTCCGCAGTTTAAAATCAGAGCGATACCCACATCAGAAGGGCCACTGGCCAACATTAACAGAGTATGACAAAATGCCCACTAAATGGTAGAAGCAGAATTCTACGACATCTGGTTGAATAACATGTCTTCCCATCTATTTTACGTTGTATGATCCATTTGTAATTTTTATGGGAGGGAAGAGCTGACACCAAAAGCAGAAAAGGCTATTGTTGTTCTTATGGCTGATATATTCATACATCATGCTTCAGCCAGCTTCTCTTCATTGTCTTCCATAAATTAGTTTCCTATGAAAGGTGGTGGACGCAACTTTCTCTTTTAGGAAAAGTAAGTAGGGACCTCTGCTGACAAACTCTGTTTTCACCTTATCAGACAGGCCAATCAGCAAGGTAAATAGGTACTGTCTAAGTGGACTCAGATGTTGCAGGCTCAGTTGGCACCTACCGTAATGGGTGAACATGGGGCTGGTAGTATAATTTGTGTACCTGCAGGCAGAGACAGATATGCATGCATATAGTTATATACGCACTGTGTATGTTCTCAGAAATATAAAAAAATATTGGTAATAAAAACCAATACGTATGCAACTGTGATTTGAATTAAAAATAACTCAACTAAGTTTTACAAACCAACCTGACTAAACACACCTGCTGCAATCAGTAATGGAGAAGCTGAAGATGCAGGGGCTATACTTTTACTCACTATCCCAGTAGCAGAGTCACTGGGTTCTGCAGTACTGGGCTGTGGCTGTCTCCTCACCCTAACTCTAAAGCTGAGCCATGACACCCTGTGAAGGAACCTCATTCCAGCCGCTTGGATATGTTCATTCTTGTGGTCACTACTCAAAGCTCATGAACATAGGTGTGGATTGGGATGCAGATCAACTGGTAAATTGAAAGCTTTGTCTTCCGGATCAGCTTCCTATTTACCACAATGGTCCGGAACAATGCTGGCATTACTGCTGATCCTGCACCAATCCACCTGTCCATCCCACGCTCCATTTGGCCATCACTCATCCTTAGATACTTACACTTAATCACTTGGAGCAGCAACTAACTCCCAACCCAGAAGGAGCAATCCACTATTTTCCAGCAGAGATCCATGGCCTCAAACTTGGATGTGCTGACCCTCACCAGACCGCTTCACACTCGACTTCAAACCACCTCACTGCGTGCTGAAGGTGGTCACAGTCTGATTAATTCAACAGAACCACATCATCTGCAAAAAGAAGAGATGCATTTTGCAGTAATGTTTATACAGCTAATTGGCACAGTCATTTGGGGTTTCAATCCACAGCCCCAATATCTCCTACTATATTTGGACATAGCTCAATGATGCCAGCTCCTCAGCAAAATCCGCCCTACCCTTCACCCTAGAGCCCACAGCCCACCTACAGCAGGGCATCCAACACCATGAAATCTTAAATCAATCACTTGGTGTCTCCTCTGTATTGCATAGTGTTAACAACAGAGGTTAGCAATTCTTCAACTTGTAGAGTTGAGTCATTGGTCAGAGTCAGGTCTTATGTCTTATAATATGTTACTACTTGAAGCAGACTGATGTATTTCTGACTTGTGTTGAGAACCTACTCCGACTTTTCAGTCAGGGTTCAGAAAACATCATAGCACCGAGACAGCACTGGTGAAAGTTACCAATGATATATTGATTGCATCAGACAGAGGGCTTCTCTCTGCACTGGTCTTGCTAGATTTGAGCGCCGCTTTTGATACCATCGACCATCATATATTACTACAGAGACTGGAAAACTGTATTGGCATCAGAGGATCTGCCCTCAATTGGTTTAGGTCCTATTTATGCAGTCGGTCCCAATTTGTATATGTGAATAATGAATCTTCCATGCATACCAGCATTGACCATGGAGTACCACAAGGTTCGGTGCTCGGACCAATCCTTTTTACTATATATATATGCTTCCTCTCGGTAGAATTATAAGAAATCATGACATAAACTTTCACTGTTATGCTGATGACACTCAGCTATATTTAGCAATCAGGCCGGATGAATCACATCAGTTAGCCAAACTTCAAGATTGCTTACAAGATATCAAAGCCTGGATGACCTGTAATTTCCTCATGCTGAACTCAGACAAAACTGAAGTTATTTTGCTTGGACCCAAACACCTCCGAAATACATTGTCCAACAACTTTGCTACTATGGATGGCATTGCGGTAGCCCCCAGCACGACGGTGAGGAACCTGGGAGTTATTTTTGATCAGGAAATGACCTTCAACCAGCATATTACACAAATCTCAAGAACAGCATATTTTCATCTACATAATATTGCTAAAATCAGGAACATCCTGTCCAGAAACGCTGCAGAAAAACTGGTCCACGCTTTTATTACTTCCAGGCTTGATTTTTGTAATTCTCTACTAGCGGGCAGCACAATTAAGTCCTTAAAGCCTCTCCAGCTTATCCAAAATGCAGCAGCGCGTGTTCTGTCTAGAGTCAAGATTAGAGAGCATATTTCTCCAGTTTTAGCCTCCCTTCACTGGCTCCCTGTGAAATACAGAATAGATTTTAAAATTGTACTACTTACCTATAAAGCCTTAAATGGCCAGGCACCAGTGTACCTCAAGCAACTCCTGATACCCTACTGCTCTAATAGAGCACTGCGCTCTCAAAATGCAGGGCTACTAGTGGTACCAAATGTAAATAAGGTTAGAGTGGGACAAAGAGCATTTAGTTATCAGGCACCTCTTCTATGGAACCAGGTTCCAATTTCGGTGCGGGAATCAGATAACATCACCACTTTTAAGTCTAGACTTAAGACTTTTCTGTTTAATAAAGCTTTTAATTAAGACTGTGTTGTGCAAATTTTAGTATTACATTTTTTTTATTGTATTTTATTATGTGTTTTATGTATTTTATTATTGTGTTTTATGTGCAGGGGTGTGTTTTATGTATTTTATTATATGTTTTATTTCATGCATTCTATATTTTATCGTTAATTTGATTTAACCTCAATGCTTTTGTAAAGTGTATTGAGACCATGTCTGTTGTGATTTTGCACTTTAAATAAAATCTGACTTGACTTGACTTGACTAGTGCATCCCTGGTAAGAGATGGAATTGTTAAAGCCTGTAGATTGCACTGCCCTCTATAGAGAAAATGTCCACTGTTCAGGCAATTCATGTACTGCTGTGCTTCCTGCTGGTTATTTAAGAGAAGTAGTGGTAGAGCAGGGGATTTTCCACACAGACAATTAAGCATTGTGGAGAGAGGAGTTCTGTTGCCTTTTCCTGCTGCAATTTTCTTACCTGAATTGTTGCCTTGGACACTATTTGTCCATAAGTATTTTATTTATCATTTTTTGGCTTTAAGAAGCATAAACTAGTTGATATGCTTTTGTTTGTGAGAACTGAACAATAGGTAGGATTAGAACATTGACAGCGGACATAGCTGAGAGTATTTAGCAAAATGACTGCAGTATTTTTGTTTTTTCAAGTTGTGTCTTATGTGTGTATTAGTTAACTTGTACTTTCTGTTTACCACTTGTGCTTTTGACACAGTTTTACAGTATGTGATTTTTCATTAAATATGCAAGAAATGTTATGCCTTGTGCTTAATAGTGGAATTCACAATGTTAGTTATCCGAGAGGCTTTGAAAAATGTGCAACTCATTTCTAGGACAGTATATAGGCTGAATAAGGCACTGATCTGTGTTGAGAACCTAGTCAAGTGTATCTCTTAAGTAATGGTATTGTTCTAGCCTGTTGTTATACAATGGTTTGATTGTAATAATTATTTATTGTATGATGAGACAAGCTTTTGAAAACACATTTGCACTTTAACTCTGCATTTCAGAAGAAAACTGTAGGTCAATAGGACTTTCTTACGCAGTATATCATTGTGAACTTATCATGTACCTTTTTACAACCTTTAAAACAATAAAACACACATGATATTCATAGCTAGAACGAAAACAGGCTGTTCATAACATCACAACACCAAAATGTAGTTACAGTAATCTTAACATTAGATTGTAGAAAAATTTCTGCCAAGTGCATTTTTTATTTAATTATTCTTTCCATTTTCCTTCTGATGGTCTTGTTTTACATCCTCTTTCATGTCATGCTTCTCATATTCCTCTCTCATTGCATTGTCTCCATCCAGGACTTGTGCACATTACACTGGGCAGCCAAACACATCAGTGTGTTCGGTACTGCATACGTTTTGCAATCGCATACCTTTAGGAGACATATCCCTTTGAGGCAGACTCTACAGTCATACCCTCATACCCTGACTTAGCTGATGGTCAAATCTCACAGTAAGCTTTCATAAGCAAGACAGCAGAGGAAAGGAAACTTTTGGTAAAAGTGTAAGTCTGTCACCCTACTTGTATAGCCAAAAACAGTATCATTCTATCTATTGCCAACAAGTAAAGGAAAGTCATAGATTACTGCATCTTTTTCTTACATTTGATGTTTGGAAACTCAGAAGCCAAGACGAGTATTTTGAATTTTGGGCTGAATTGTGAATTTTAAGTATTCAGAAACATATGAACCAATTGGTAAAATATTTAATATTAAAATATATTTACTTGGCATCAGTTCTGCTGTCTAAATATCTTCACATTGCTATGACTATTAACCTGCATCTTTTTCTTGTGTAGACAAAAATTATGCATTCTAATTAACTGAGTTTTTGTGACTCGATGCCTCGACACATGATTGCTTTCTTTGTGTTCCTCTCTGGTCTCAGCAGGATTATGTAACATTTTGGTCCAAACAGTGATACCAAGAGACCAAAACTGGAAGCCAGGATGGCAAATACCTCCACTGCATCTGCATATTTGCCTGGTGAGTTGACATAAGCTGGGACAAAGGCCACCCACACAGCACAGAAGATCAGCATACTGAAAGTGATGAGTTTGGCCTCATTAAAACTATCTGGAAGATTCCTTGCTATAAATGCAATCAGAAAACTGAGGGTAGCCAGTAAGCCAATATAACCCAATAACACTGCAAAGCCAACTGTGGATCCGACTACACACTCATAAATGATCTTGTCCTTTTGGTATTGAGTGTTTTTATGGGGAGCTGGTGAGGAAGATACAAGCCAGGTAGTGCAGATTGCTGCCTGGATAGAAGTAAGTACAATAACTGTCCCTCTCTGCTGCACAGCACCAAACCACTTCAGACTGGCACCACCTCCTGGTTTGGAGGCCTTGAACACAACCAGAACCACTATGGTTTTCACCAGAATACATGAGACGCAAAGCACAAAGATGATCCCAAACGCTACATGTCTCAATTGGCATGTCCACAGCCTGGGACGTCCAATAAACAGCAGTGCGCAAAGGAAACATAGTTTAAGTGACACCAAGAGCAGGAAACTCAATTCTGAATTGTTGGCTCGTACTATAGGTGTTCTACGATGGTAAACAAAGATCCCTAGGACAACAGCACTGATAAATGTGCCCAGCAATGAGGCAGTTGTCAAGCAGATACCCAGAGGTTCATGATAGGATAGGAACTCTGTTTTCTTCGGAACACACTGGTCACGCTGGGGGCTGGACCAGAAATCCTCAGGACAACTGATGCACTCCATGGAATCTAAGAAAAAGGAAAACGTGTTAAGATACGTATTTATAATTTATCTCAAAACGGCAATGGTTAAAGTTGAATACCAACCAGTCTTATTGCTGATCTTTCCCTCAGAACAAGGAATGCAGTCAAAACAGCACACAGGTTCCCCTTTCTTTCTGGCAATGCGGGTACCTGGAGGACAACTCTCACTGCACACTGACCTCTGTGGCTATAGGGAGAAAAAATGTTATTCTACACTACTTTACACTGCTGTAATGAGTTATCCATGGGCCAAAATAATGTGTCTGAAAAATCAGAAGCAACCTTTTTTGATTCAAAGTTCCAGAAGATTTTGTCTTCATCAATTGTGAGTTCTTCACCTTTGAAGGCCGACTTCTTAACTTCACCCACTTTCTGAAGTTTAGTTTTTCCATCAGGGAGCCACATCCAATTCATGATATCATAGATTGGCAAGGCATCACCATTCTCATCAAATAACACTTGATCACCAAATGATGTGGTGAAGTTCACCTTTTCTAAGTAATACACAAGCTATGAATATCAGAATGAGGAGCAGAGGAAAACCAAAGAGGATGGATCAAAATGAATTCTACTCAATACTAGGGGTGTGACGAGACACTTAATCCACAAGGTGAGATTCGAGATTGGGTTCACAGGATCGAGAAGAGACAAGATTTTAACACTATTTTGAAGAAATCTTTAACAATGAATTTTATATATTACATTTGCAGCATTCTGATGTTTTTATGCGCCAGTTTATGGTGATTTTTTCATAGAGAAAAACACAAAATTAATTGATTATAATTATATGAGCTGATTAACAGCTCATATAAAGTGCAGCTCACATTTCCAAACAGAGCAGGCTCAGTTTTTAGATGTTTATGTTGCAAAACTCTACAAGCTATTCATTACCACTCATTACAGCTATCTGGACCATAACAGTGGGTCCAGCTGATTATTCTCAGGGCGTATGCCAGTGTCAATCAGCTGGGTTTGTATCTCACTGCATAAGAAAATAAATGTGTTGTTTGACAGCATGTGAAAAATGTAATTTGCGTGTGTCTCGTAGACAGCTTTTTAGCTGATGAGAAATATCGCCACTGTTCAATCTTGCAGTGCAAGATCTCGTCACACCCTTGAATACATTATCAAAGTGCTCTGCACTTTAAGATTAGTAATCACATAGCTCTGCATTTAATCCCATAACCTAAATGCTATCCTGCAAGAAATACAAAAGCATAGGATTTAGTTGTATGCACAGGTGGTAATGTAAACTGATATCACACCTGCCATGGCTCCAGTCTTTGCAAAGTGGCACAGCTGTGCCCACTGAAAGGCCCTCTCCCTGGTTCGCACTGCAGCATTTCATCAAGGGCATATGCCAGAGCATACACAGCCTTGTACACATTGTACTCTGGCCTGAGGTTTGAAATGTCCAAGAACTCACTTTCCATCTTCTCTAGATCTTCCTGTCCAGTACATAATGCGCCCCCAGCTTCCACCCAACCTTCTGGAGGTGGTGCAAATCTACACTTAAATGTGTATTCCCAAAACTGTTTCACCTGAAATGCATTAAAAAAGCAAATGTTTACAGAAATAATCAGAATATATCATTGACAGAACTTTTGTCAGATTGCAAGTTTAAACTCTCACCATGCTATTTACATAGTCATTGTGGTTTTGGTCAGGTTGTATTTGTAAGAGAAAATCCCTGAGACCTGCTATTTCTCCTCTACGGATGGCGATGCCCAGTGTGCCAACCAGGTAAGGCATGAGGTGGTGGGTCTGGAACACAGTACCTGCTATCCCAGCTTCACTGGCCATCCACTGCAGACCTGTCACATTCTGTCTCACCACCTGTGCATTATACCAAATGTATAGTCATACAACCCTGCCACTTCTAAATTATACACAGTTTACACAGATCATGTTTAACTCATTCATATACAGGTGCAATCCAGTGTTTTCCACCATATTATAAGCAAATGTATGTATTCTGCACATCCATAAGTAAATTCTACTGTAGGTTATAATTAAGGTGTATTTCAAGTCCAACCTCTTCCATGAAGTTAATCAAGAGACTCTCATGTGCAAACACAATGACCACACGAGCTGTAGATTTCTTCATGACATCCACAATTCTCCTTAATTCAGCTGGGTCATTGCCCCAGGGCAAAACCTCTAAGTAGGCTAGACAACCTCCACCAGACTGAGCAAAGTCAGACTGGAAGGATCGGGCAGCATAGAGTCCGTAATCATCATCACTAACCAGTAGACCTGCCCAAGTCCAGCCAAAGTGGTTTAGAATCTGAATCATAGCACGCACCTAAGTGAATACAGAGAGGAGGGATTAGTACACAGGCTGGAATAATCTGTCAGTGGAAACGCGGCTAAACAGGTTTTACAATGGACCATGTTTAAATATTGCCATTCAGCTTTGTTATCTGAGACTGAACAAGCCTATCAACAACACAAAGATAATGACTGTTATTACACAAAAGGAATATATTTTTCAGTGAAGTGCAGGGAAGTTGTTTCTGATCAATGTTTAACTGCAAAGGCTTTCTTTTATGCATATTCATTTTGATGATTGTCACCTGGAAAGAGTCACTTGGGATGGTTCTAAAGAAGGATGGAAACTTTTTCCTGTCACTCAGGCAGGAACATGTGGCAAAATAACTCACCTGTGAAAGACACAGACTATACATCCTAGAAACGTTTAAAACCTTTACCAAGTCTTTAAAAAATGTGTTTCATTTTCATGTTTCATTACTTTAGTCTTACATTCAACTTTTTAAGGTGGATTACTCTGTGTGTACAATTCAAATTAAAATTGAAATAAAATCAAAGTTATGTAAAATAATTACTATATGTTGTGGCACAAAACTTACCATAGGTACTCTGTACAAACCTAAGACACTCGACATGGCAATAGAACGGGTAGAGGAAGAATCACCCACAATCCCTAGGACTGGAGGGGTTCCTACACAGGTCTCATCTAATGTAAACTGCTCCTCTTGACCACTGGCTAAGGACAAGGCTGCACGGAAACCAATTCCTAGTTGGACGCAGATATCATAAAGATTGTATCCCAGAGTCACATTAGGTAAGAGCTTGGAGTTTCTGTTGATCTCATCAATTGCAAAGGCCATGGTTTGAGCCTGCCTGAATCCTAGGACATCAAAACTGACACAAAAAATTCCACTGTTTATTATTGAAAATACAACATGATAGAGTAACTGTGTAAACATGAATATGTTGCACAGCTGCAGGTTTTGTGAACAATTACAATTTAATAGTAACATCATTGTCAATGGAAAAGAAATTTGTGCAATAAAATGTTTAAAATGGCATAAACAGACATTGTAATTAATTCAGAGTAACATCTCATTATCCACAATACATTCTCTGCATGGGACAAAGTTTCCCTAGTTTTTGCTTTAGTTGTTTCCCTGACAGACTCACCCGTGGCAGGTAGGCTGTTGTGGCTCTGAGGTAAAAGACAGGTCTGGAAAGACAGAAAAGAAGTGGATTCCAAACAGCCCACCTAGAAAAACATCTCCAGCCTTGTGCATCCCATTTAGATGAAACTGTCCCTGTATCCGACAGGAAGAGGAAGAAAGGAGGGAGGTCACAGCAGAAGAAAAGTAGGAACACAACAACATGAAATACATCAGCAAGAAAAAATTGATATCTAAAAATGCCCACATGACTATTGTCATGTTTTCCCCCTTTCTGAGCCCAGTCATCAAGTGTTACTGCTATGTTAACCACTTTTATTGACTTTCTGTATTGTTTGATCTTGCACACCACCCATCAGGGCATAAGGAAAATAAGGGGCAGGGCCTAAAATGCAATTCATTTGAGAGTTGTTTTGTATTGATGCAGAATTTATTTGTGCACTTTCAATAATTTCTCACTCAGCTCGTGTTAGCAATTTAACCAACGTAAGGTAAAAGTTGTGAATAACCATAATGATAGCGGCCTTCTGATATTTGGCAGCAATATTGTGTGGTTTTTTAGTTTTCCAATGTTATATTTAGTGGACTTTGATTTGTATGTTAAGCTGTACATTACTTAGATATATGTATTACTGTCATGTAAAATCTGAGGAAGGTTAAAATCAAGGGCAACTGGACATAGTTGAAGGAGCAAACACAAGGAAAGTCCAGCTGATTTTAACCTTCCTTGGATAACTATGATAACTTAGACCTGGATGACTAAGAACCTTTACAGACAACTCCTGTAAAACATATGTTTGCCTTGCTGTAAAATACAAAAGTTTCCTTCTGAATTGCTCTGCAATATAAAACCTGAGCAGATATCTACAGTATCAGAATAGTCACTTTGTACTGAGTACATATAATCCCAAATGCAAAAATCAGCCATAAGCATGTGGTATTCACCATCAATCATTTACAGAGTTTAATCAAATGTCCACTAGGTGGCAGGAGCACACCAAGACAACAGTTAATCTTCCCTTGTATTTGTCATTGTACATGTGATTTGATTGTAGTGAAAGGAATTGCGGCTCATAGAAGGGAGCCAGATTTAATGGCTCCATTCATTTTGAGATCCGTCTTTATCGGCTCCCAAGTGATGTTTCATTTAGTACCAACTCTGCTGGTCACTGCCTAAATTACATTCTTATTTCAATAAATAAATTTGTAATACATTTAAATAGTCAGTCATATTGATATGTAAAAGTGTAGCATGTCAATCCTAGTTGTTTAACAAAAATGACACCCTATTAATTAATGTATGTTTAAGATCCTTGTATTTCCAATTTGAAAAGATTTTCTCTTTAGAGTCACATAAAAGTAGTTAAGTAGTTATGGTAACTGTATTTCAATTAGGAGACAGTTAAACTTCCCGTCCAGAAACGTTTTGAAGTATGTAAAAATACTCTGCTAAGATTAATATCACGTTTAACATAGTTTGCTGACATGAACATTGTTTTTTAACTCAAGTTTAACTTTAAGTTGACTTTTAAGTCCCCGGATCTCTTTTCAAAGAACTAAAAGGTTCCTTCAGCCCATTGTTGTGTGCTTTTCTACCGTGGTCTAAAGACCTCCGAAGATTAGGCAAATTAACCAGCTGATGTTGGCTGCAGGCCCTCGCCTTACAAATGAATGTGCAAATTAATCATCATGCTGTATCGAAGAAGTCTTCAAACTAGCAATTGAGACAACAAACTCATTAGGAAAGCTTTTACTGAGGTAATAAATCGCATTGCCGCATTGGCATTTTGGAGCTTTTGGAGATTCCTGCTTGATACAAAAAAAGGAATCAGAATAAAAAAGGAATGCGGAAACACTACTCTAGTGACATAGTGACAAACGTTGCACAGATACAATTCAAGGTGTGACATTTTAGGGGACATAAACAATAGAAAAAGACTAATTTCTAGGGGGTAGTGATGCCATGAGGAATATAACTTCCATCCCTTCTCATATAACAACAGTTACCCTATATAGCGTTTGTTGCATGTGCTACTGTGTTTCTCACAACCTAGATTCCTAATCACAGGTGTGGTTATTTACTCCTTGGTTCCTGGGTGCTCCTTAGTCCGGTTCCCTGCATGGCAGCTCTGTCGCCATTGGTGTGTGTGTGTGTGAATAGGAGGCCAATTGTAAAAAGTGTTGTGCACCAAAACTGGCGACTAGCAGATGTATCAGAATGGCAAGTATAGTTAAATGGAAACATATCTAAGAGTCCATTTACCATGATCAATATTAAACTGAACAAAATTCTAAACGCTTTTGTTTTGCCCCCATTCATCATGAGCTGAACTCAAACATCTAAGACTTTCTCTATGTACACAAAAGACCTATTTCTCTCAAATGTTGTTCACAGATCTGTCAAAATCTGTGTTAGTGAATACTTCTCCTTTGCCCAGATATTCCATCCACCTCACAGGTGTGGCATATCAAGATGCTGATCAGACAGCATGGGTATTGCACAGATGTGCTTTGGGCTGGCCAAAATAAAAGGTCACTCGAAAATGTGCAGTTTCATTGTATTGGAGGAGTTTGGTCTGAAGTTGTTGTCTGCAGTCAGCCCCGTACAAAACCAGGACTCATCCATGAAGGGAACACCTCTCCAAAGTGCCAAACGTCATTGAATTTGCACATTTGCCCAATCAAGTCAGTTACAACGACAAACTGCAGTCAGGTCGTGCCCCCGATAGTGCTGTGTGATGGAACAGCACATTTCCGAGGGGCCTTTTATTGTGGCCAGCCTAAGGCACGCCTGTGCAATACCCATGCGGTCTGATCATCTTATCATGCCACACCTGTGAGGTGGATGGATTACCTTGGTAAAGGAGAAATACTCACTAACACAGATTTTGACAGATTTGTGAACAATATTTGAGAGAAATAGGTCTTTTGTGTACATAGAGAGAGTCTTAGATCTTTGAGTTCAGTTCATGATGAATGGGGGAAAAATAAAAAGTGTTGCGTTGATAATTTTCTTCAGTGTAATTACTCACAGATATTGCAATATCTACCAAAATCATAACTCACTTTTTGGCCAGTCTTTATATAAGAAAAGTAATAGTTTTATTTTAAAGAGTGACTTTGTGTCTTTTTGTGACTTTGTTTGATGTTTTTAAACTCTGGAGTTGAGAGGAGCTTTTTAAATTTTGGACTAATATACAAAAACTGTCACCAGTTTTTGGTGACTGTCCACATCAGCCCCAGACAGCTCAACATAAGCGCATCCTGTACAATAATGTCAGACGAAGCCAAATAGTCTGCATAATTTATTTAGAGAAAGTATCTTGTAGTTTAATCAGGTGTAAGGTTAACTTAAATCAGGAAAAGTCACAAAGACAATAATAGCATTTTAAGTGTAAGTGATTTTAAAATGGAATAACTTGTTGGATTTAAGTATTCTCACACAAATGGTCCAAGTAGTAAAAGACTGACATCAGCCCTGCTTTCTAAATAGCTTAATATTGCTATTACTATTAACACATCTCTGACTGTGTCTTTCTTTTTCTTCAGTCTATGATGTGAATGAATTAAGGGCAGTTTTATGACTGGATGCCCCGACCCATGATAGCTTTCTTTGTATTTTTCTCTGGTCTCAGCAGGATTATGTAACATTTGGGTCCAAACAGTGATACCAAGAGACCAAAACTGGAGGCCAGGATGGCAAATACCTCTACTGCATCTGCATATTTGCCTGGTGAGCTGATGTATGCAGGGACAAAGGCCACCCACACAGCACAGAAGATCAGCATGCTGAAAGTGATGAGTTTGGCCTCATTAAAACTATCTGGAAGATTCCTTGCTATAAATGCAATCAGAAAACTGAGGGTAGCCAGTAAGCCAATATAACCCAATAACACTGCAAAGCCAACTGTGGACCCAACTACACACTCATAAATGATCTTGTCATTGTGGTATTGAGTGTTTTTATGAGGTACAGGTGAGAAAGATACAAGCCAGGCAGTGCAGATTGCTGCTTGAACAGAAGTAAGAATAATAACTGTCCCTCTCTGCTGCACAGCACCAAACCACTTCAGACTGGCTCCTCCTCCTGGCTTGGAGGCCTTGAACACAGCCAGAACCACCATGGTTTTCACCAGGATGCACGAGACACAAAGCACAAAGCTGATCCCAAATGCTGCATGTCTCAGCTGACATGTCCACAGCCTGGGACGTCCAATAAAAAGCAGTGAGCAAAGAAAACATAGTTTAAGGGACACCAAGAGCATAAAACTCAATTCTGAATTGTTGGCGCGTACTATAGGTGTGCTGCGATGATAGATAAAGATACCTAGGACAACAGCACAGAAAAATGTGCCCAGTAATGAGGCAGTTGTCAAGCAGATGCCCAGAGGTTCATGGTAGGAGAGGAACTCTGTTTTCTTAGGAACACACTGGTCACGCTGGGGGCTGGTCCAGAAATCCTCAGGACAACTGATGCACTCAGTGGAGTCTGAGAAAAAAAGAGAATGTCTTGAGATACATTTTTAGATTATATCTCCAAACTGCAGTGTTTAAAAGTGAACACTAACCAGTCTTATTGCTGATCTTTCCCTCAGAACAAGGGATGCAGTCAAAACAGCACACAGGTTCCCCTTTCTTTCTGGCAATGCGGGTACCTGGAGGACAGCTCTCACTGCAGACTGACCGCGGTGGCTATAAGGTGAAAACACTGTTTTACACTGCTGTAATTAGTTATACATGGCCAAAAAAATGTGTCTGAAAAATCAGAAGCAACCTTTTTTGATTCAAAGTTCCAGAAGATTTTTTCTTCATCAATTGTGAGTTCTTCACCTTTGAAGGCCAACATCTTAACTTCACCCACTTTCTGAAGTTTAGTTTTTCCATCAGGGAGCCACATCCAATTCATGATATCATAGATTGGTAAGGCATCTCCATTCTCATCAAATGACACTTGATCACCAAATGGTGTGGTGAAGTTGACCTTTTCCAAGTAATACACAAGCTATGAATATCAGAATAAGGAGCAGAGGAAAACCAAAGAGGACAGATAAAAATTAATTCCTCTGATTACATTAACAATTTTATCAAAGCATTTCATCTAAAGTGAAGTCACATCTGTGACAATATAATGTGGTCTCTGACCTGATAATAATATACACTGCTATCAACCAGCAGAAGGGAAAATCCTAACAGAGATCTGCTCTGCCCTTTATCATTAGTAATGTCATGGCATTTTATTTAATCCTATGTCCTAAATGCTACTCTCCAAAAAATGCTAAAGCATATGATTTAGTTGTATACACCGGTGTGAGTGTAAACTGGTATCACACCTGCCATGGCTCCAGCCTTTGCAAATTACCACAGCTGTGCCCACTGAAAGGCCCTCTCCCTGGTTTGCACTGCAGCATTTCATCAAGGGCATATGCCAGAGCATACACAGCCTTGTACACATTGTACTCTGGCCTGAGGTTTGAAATGTCCAAGAACTTTGTCTCCGCATTCTCTAGATCTTCCTGTCCAGTGCATAATGCTCCCACAGGTTCCCCCCAACCTGCAGAAGGTGGTATAAATCTACACTGAAATGTGTATTCCCAGAACTGTGTCACCTGAAATGCATTAAAAAAGTGAATTTTTAGAGAAATATTCAGAATATATCATTGATGGAACTTTAATCAGATTGCAAGTTTAAACTCTCACCATGCTATTTACATAGTCATTGTTGTGTTGGTCTGGACGTATTTGTAAGAGAAAATCCCTGAGACCTGCTATTTCTCCTCTACGGATGGCGATGCCCAGTGTGCCAACCAGGTAAGGCATGAGGTGGGGGGTCTGGAACACAGTACCTGCTATCCCAGCTTCACTGACCATCCACTGCAGACCTGTCACATTCTGTCTCACAACCTGTGCATTATACCAAATATATAGTCATACAACCCTGCCACTAAAGTAATGTCTTAGTAGTCTTCTGAATTATTCATAGTTTACACAGTTCATGTCTTGTCCTACTCATTCATATACAGGTGCACACAAAGTGATTATATTATGATTATATTTTTCATAACTGGAGTGCACTGTAATTTGTTTGTGGAGGGTGATATCACTCAAAAATTAAGCTAAAAGCCTATAGCTTATATTATATTTATTGGATAGATGTATAATTTTTATTAAGTTGTATTTGAAGACCAACCTCTTCCATGAGGCCGATAAGGTAACTCTCATGTGCAAACACAATGACCACACGTGCTGTAGATTTCTTCATCACATCCACAATCCTCCTTAATTCAGCTGGGTCATTGGCCCAGGGCAAAACCTCTAAGTAGGCCAGACAACCTCCACCAGACTGAACAAAGTCGGACTGGAAGGATCGGGCAGCATAGAGTCCATAATCACCATCACTGACCAGCAGCCCTGCCCAAGTCCAGCCAAAGTGGTTAAGAATGTGAATCATAACACGCACCTAAGTGAATACAGAGAGGAGGGAATAGTACACAAGCTGGTATAATCGGTCAGTGGAAAACCTGGTAAGCATGTTTCACATTGGACCATGTTTAAATATTGCCATTTGTTATCTGAGACTGAACAAGCCTAACAACAACACAAAGAACATCACTGGTATTACACAAAAGGAATATAGTTTTTTCATAGCAAAACAGGGACATCCTTTCAGAGGAAAGTTTAATTACAGATACTTTCTTTGGTGCATGTTCTTCTTTTCCATGGTTACCTGGAAAGCGTCACTTGGGATGGTCCTAAAGAAGGATGGAAACTTTTGCCGGTCACTCAGGCAGGAACATGTGGCAAAATAACTCACCTGTGAAATACACAGACTGTATATACTAAAAACATTGGCTCTTTCAATTTTTGAGGTTGATTAATCCATGTTTGCAATTGGCATTACATGTGTAATTAAATCAAAATTATCCATAAGAAACATTAGAAAGTAAAGCAAACAACTTACCATAGGTACTCTGTACAATCCTAAAATGGTAGAGATGGCAATAGAACTTGTAGAGGTAGAATCACCCACAACACCTAGGACAGGTGGGGGTCCTACACAGGTCTTTTCTAATATAAAGTGTTCCTCTTGACCACTGACTAAGGACAAGGCTGCACGGAATCCAATTGCTAGTTGGATGCAGTTATCATAAAGACTGTATCCCAGAGTCACATTAGGTAAGAGCTTGGAGTTTCTGTTGATCTCATCAATAGCAAAGGCCATGGTTTGAGCCTGCCTGAATCCTAGGACATCAAAACTAACAAAAATACATGATACAGTAACTGTGCCAATTTGTACATGTTACACAGCTGCAGATTTTGCAAATAATAAAGCCACTTCACTAGCAACAATTCTTATAGTTATTAAATATAACAGCAAACAAGTAAAATGTTTAAAGTGACACATAATATCTAATTATCAAAATACATGCTAAGAATTGGAGTGATTTTCCCCAGGTTCTGCTTTTTGCTGTTTCCCTGACAGACTCACCCGTGGCAGGTAGGCTGTTGTGGCTCTGAAGTAAAAGACAGGTCAGGAAAGATAGAAAAGAAGTTGATCTCAAATAGCCCACCTAGAACCACATCTCCAGCCTTGTGCATCCCATTTAGATGAAACTGTCCCTGTATCCGACAGGAAGAGGAAGAAAGGAGGGAGGTCACAGCAGAAGAAAAGTAGGAACACAACAACATGAAATACATCAGCAAGAAAAAATTGATATCTAAAAATGCCCACATGACTATTGTCATGTTTTCCCCCTTTCTGAGCCCAGTCATCAAGTGTTACTGCTATGTTAACCACTTTTATTGACTTTCTGTATTGTTTGATCTTGCACACCACCCATCAGGGCATAAGGAAAATAAGGGGCAGGGCCTAAAATGCAATTCATTTGAGAGTTGTTTTGTATTGATGCAGAATTTATTTGAGCACTTTTAATAATATTTCTCCAAGGCCATGTTAGCAACCTTTCAGACCCAAAGTTCAGTGGATGATCGTAATGATAGTGGTCTACTGAAATTTGTATAGCACTTATATTATGTACTTATTAGTTTTTTGAAAGTTATCTTAAAGGGGCTTTGATCTGTAAGTTAAGTTGTAGATTAATTAGGTATTTTTTTCACTTTCCTGTAAAATCCGAGGAAGGTTAAAATCAAGGGCAACTGGACTCGGTTGCAGGAGCAAACATGAGGAAAGTGCAGCTGCCCTTGATTTTAACCTTCCTTCGATAACTATGACCTAGATGACTGGATCCTGTAAAACATCTACTTGCCTTGTGGATTTTTTTCCCTGAATTGCTCTGCAGTTTCAACCTGATCAGATACCTACAGTATCAGAAGAGCCACTTTGTACTGGTAATCCTAAATGCACAAATCAGCCACGAGTATGTGGTATTCACTATCAAACATTAACAGAGTTTAATAAAATGTCCACTAGGTGGGACCAGCATACTAAGACACCAGTTCATCTCCCCATGTATTTTTCATTGCACTGTTCCTTTGAATGTAGTGATAGGAATTGTGGCCTGTAGAAAGGAGCCAGATCTTATGGCTCCATTCCTTTCAGAGATGCAGCTCTTTGGCTTGCAAGTGGCACTTCATTTAGTAGCACCTGTGATGGTCACTGCCTAAGTTACATTCTTATTTCCTGCAAGAAATAAATCTAATATACATTTAAATAGTTTGTTAAATTGATGGTTAAAAATATGATATGTAAATATGTCAACTATTCTAGTTGTTTAACAAAAATAACACCCTATTAATAAAGGTATGGTTAAAATCTTTGTCTGTCTGTGTCTGTTAGGAGACACTTAGTTAAAGTTCCCCTCCAGAAAATTTTTTAAGTATGTAAAAGTACGCTGCTATGATTAATATTAAGTTTAACATGGTTTTCTGACAACAAAAAAATATCTGAAAAGGGGCTACAAGTATACCTGCTCTTTCTCTCTCAGTGAGAAATTCTGGATCTATGAATGTCCCACCCACCACCGCTTTTTATTGAACAGTCAAAGAGCAGCGCATATCAAGATGGTTAGTTAGAAAATATTGAACAGTCAACCTCTGCTGATCATTAGAAAGAATATGGGTTTAAGGCACATCTGCATTGGCTTCACTTTTCAGAGGTTCCCATTTGCGTACAAATATAACCTTCTTCAGAAGAGGAATGTGAAAACACTTCTCTTTTGACTCATTCTGCACAAATACAAGTCAGTAAAGTCAAGGTTTCATATTTGTGAGAACATAATGGGAAAAAAGGGGTGGCGATAGAGCAGTGGTTAGGACACATGCTTTGGGTGTGAGAAACCCAGGTTCAATTCCCACTGTGACCCATCCACCATATGTTTCCCTGGGCAAGACACTAAACCCACTGCTTCTCCAGAGGCACGCAACCTCTGACATTGACAGTAATAAGTAGCTTTGGATAAAAGCATCAGCTAAATGCTCAGTATTGGGAAAAGCACAATTTTTGAGTGGAGGGGACCTTTACGGATAATTCTTAAGGGATAGTGATGCTATGAGTTGACAGATATACCTCCTGATGGAGTCTAGACACTGGTGTTGCAGGTAAAGGGATGAGGAGAATGGCTGAAGATCTGGATGAATTTCATGCAGAGCGGAATTTAGATGAGCTCACCCCATTGTATTCCTCCACTGACGTTTGTGGGTAAAACTTTAATAAGTGTAAAAACAATAAAACATAAAAACAAATACATTCTAAAAGCAAGAAAACACTTACTTGAGATACTAAAATACATGTTTAAATGTTTTATATTTTTAGGATAGAATAAAATAATATAGAATCAAATCTGGAAAGGGTCTCCTATAAAAGTATGTTTTAAGAAGAGTTCACTGACTCAGCTGACCAGATTTCCTCGAGCAGACTGTTCCAGAGCCTCGGGGCCCCGACTGCCAACGCTTTGTCCCCTTTAGTTTTCAGTTGAGACTCTGGAACAGACAACAGACCTATGCCTGAGCATTTCAAGGTACGTGCTGGTGTGTATGGGATTAAAAGGTCAGAAATATAACAAGGCGAGAGCCATAAAAGTGATCAATAAAATTTTAGTCAATTATAAAATACTGGGAACCAGTGTAATGAAGCTAAAACAGGGCTGATGTGGACACATTTCTTTTTTCTAGTTAAAAGCTTACCAGCTGAGTTCTGGACAGTCCGGAGTCGATCAATAGATTTTTGCGTTAAGCAAGTAGAAAGGCTGTTGCAGTAATCCAGGTATGATGAAATGAAGGCATGTAAGATGGCCTCAGTGTCCTTAAAAGTTAATGTAGATTGTATTTTTGATAAATTGAATTGTAAAGTGTGTTGTCGTAGAAAAGGGCTTTGTAAGGGTCAATTTACCATGATCAATTCTAATTACTCAAATATATTGTAATATATGCCAATACTTTGAGCACAACTTACGTCTGGCTTACTGACTTTATGACATTTGATGTTTGGAAATTCAGAGTTTGGAATATACAAAAACTGGTGACTGTCCACATCAGCCCCAGACAGCTCAATATTTAGCCCATATTGTACAATAATGTCAGATGAACCCAAAAAGTCTGCATAATTTATTTAGAGAAAGTACCTTGCATTTTAATCAGGAGTAAGGTTAACTTACAACAGGAAAAGTCAAAAATGCAAAAGTGTTTTTTACTTAATAATAAAATAACTTGTTTAATTTAAATATTCTCAAACAAATGGTCCAAGTGGTAAGAAATGTAATATTGAAAAACATATATTTAGCATCAGCCCTGCTTTCTAAATGGCTTAACATTGATATTACTTTTAACACATCTCTGACTGTGTTTTTGTATTGAATAGATAAAACAGATTCATTCCGTCTGAAAATATTAAGGGCAGTTTTATGACTCGATGCCTCGACCCATGATAGCTTTCTTTGTGTTTCTCTCTGGTCTCAGCAAAATTATGTAACATTTAGGTCCAAACAGTGATACCAAGAGCCCAAAACTGGAGGCCAGGATGGCAAATACCTCTACTGCATCTGCATATTTTCCTGGTGAGCTGATGTATGCAGGGACAAAGGCTACCCACACAGCACAGAAGATCAGCATGCTGAAAGTAATGTGTTTGGCCTCATTAAAACTGTCTGGAAGATTCCTTGCTATAAATGCAATCAGAAAACTAAGGGTAGCCAGTAAGCCAATATAACCCAATAACACTGCAAAGCCAACTGTGGACCCAACTACACACTCATAAATGATCTTGTCATTGTGGTATTGAGTGTTTTTATGAGGGGCTGGTGAGGAAGAGACAAGCCAGGCAGTGCAGATTGCTGCCTGAATTGAAGTAAGTACAATAACTGTCCCTCTCTGCTGCACAGCACCAAACCACTTCAGACTGGCTCCACCTCCTGGTTTGGAGGCCTTGAACACAGCCAGAACCACCATGGTTTTTACGAGAATACATGAGACACAAAGCACAAAGCTGATCCCAAATGCTGCATGTCTCAGTTGGCATGTCCACAGCCTGGGACGTCCAATAAACAGCAGTGCGCAAAGGAAACATAGTTTAAGGGACACCAAGAGCACGAAACTCAGTTCTGAATTGTTGGCACGTACTATAGGTGTGCTGCGATGATGGATAAAGATACCTAGGATTACAACACAGACAAATGTGCCCAGCAATGAGGCAGTTGTCAAGCAGATGCCCAGAGGTTCATGGTAGGAGAGGAACTCTGTTTTCTTCGGAACACAGTGCACCCGTTCGGGACTGGACCAGAAGCCCTCTGGACAACTGATGCACTCAGTGGAGTCTGAGAAAAAAGAGAAAGTCTTGAGATACATTTTTAGATTACATCTCAAACTGCAGTGTTTAAAAGTGAATACCAACCAGTCTTATTACTGATCTTTCCCTCAGAACAAGGGATGCAGTCAAAACAGCACACAGGTTGCCCTTTCTTTCTGGCAATGCGGGTACCTGGAGGACAACTCTCACTGCAGACTGACCGGGCTGGCTAGAAAGAAAAATAAATAGCTGTTATTCAGTACTACTATCCACTGCTATAATGACTTATATATGTGTATATATGTATATATCTGTGTCAGAAACAACCTTTTTTGATTCAAAGTCCCAGAAGATTTTTTCTTCATCAATTGTGAGTTCTTCACCTTTGAAGGCCGACTTCTTAACTTCACCCACTTTCTGAAGTTTAGTTTTTCCATCAGGGAGCCACATCCAATTCATGATATCATAGATTGGTAAGGCATCACCATTCTCATCAAATGACACTTGATCACCAAATGGTGTGGTGAAGTTGACCTTTTCCAAGTAATACACAAGCTATGAATATCAGAATAAGGAGCAGAGGAAAACCAAAGAGGACAGATAAAAATGAATTCCTCTGATTACATTAACAATTTTATCAAAGCATTTCATCTAAAGTGAAATCACATCTGTGACAATATAATGTGGTCTCTGACCTGATAATAATATACACTGCTATCAACCAGCAGAAGGGAAAATCCTAACAGAGATCTGCTCTGCCCTTTATCATTAGTAATGTCATGGCATTTTATTTAATCCTATGTCTTAAATGCTACTCTCCAAAAAATGCTAAAGCATATGATTTAGTTGTATACACCGGTGTGAGTGTAAACTGGTATCACACCTGCCATGGCTCCAGCCTTTGCAAATTACCACAGCTGTGCCCACTGAAAGGCCCTCTCCCTGGTTTGCACTGCAGCATTTCATCAAGGGCATATGCCAGAGCATACACAGCCTTGTACACATTGTACTCTGGCCTGAGGTTTGAAATGTCCAAGAACTTTGTCTCCGCATTCTCTAGATCTTCCTGTCCAGTGCATAATGCTCCCCCAGCTTCCACCCAACCTTCTGGAAGTGGTGCAAACCTACACTTAAATGTGTATTCCCAGAACTGTTTAACCTAAAATGCATGAATAAAAATGTTATCAGAAATGATCACAATATATATTCTTGATGTATATTTTATGAGATTGCAAGTTTAAACTCTCACCATGCTATTTCCATCGTCATTGTTGTGTTGGTCAGACGTATTTGTAAGAGAAAATCCCTGAGATCTGCTATTTCTCCTCTATGGATTGCAATACTCAGTGTGCCACCCAGGTAAGGCATGAGTTGGGGGGTCTGGAATACAGTACCTGCTATCCCAGCTTCACTGATGATCCATTGCAAGCCTGTCACGTTTTGTCTCACCACCTGTGCATTATACCAAATATATAGTCATACAACCATGGTACTATAGTGTCCTTAGTATTCTTCAGAATTATACTCAGTTTAAACAGTTCATGTCCTAATTTACTCATTCATACACAGGTGTACTCCTGTGTTTACACAGTTTACCAAGTGATTATATTATGATTATATTTTTCATAATTGCAGTTGATTGTGATTGTTTCAGTAGGTGATATTAATCAAAATTAGTTTTTATAGCACCTTTAACAAATTCGTTTAATTATTTTTGTTTTACAGATCAATATGGTATTGAAAATTAAATATTTCAGTTTGACAAAAAAATGTTTGTATCTGTTTGATAGTTGTATAATTAAATGAAGTTGTATTTCAAGACCAACCTCTTCCATGAGGTTAATCATGTGACTCTCATGTGCAAACATAATGACCACACGAGCTGTTGATTTCTTCATTACATCCACAATCCTCCTTAATTCAGCTGGGTCATTGCCCCAGGGCAAAACCTCTAAGTAGGCCAGGCAACCTCTACCAGACTGAACAAAGTCAGACTGGAAGGATCGGGCAGCATAGAGTCCATAATCATCATCAATGACCAGCAGACCTGCCCAAGTCCAGCCAAAGTGGTTTAGAATCTGAATCATAGCACGCACCTAAGTGAATACAGAATGGAAGGATTTGTGCATAGGCTGGAATAATCCGTCAGTGGAGACCCTGCTAAACAGGTTTCACAATGGACTATGTTTAATTATTGCCATTCAGCTTTGTTATCTGAGACTGAACAACTCCATCAACAACACAAAAAACATGACTGGTATTACACAAAAGGAATATTTTTTCAGTGAAGGACAGGGACATCCTTTCTGAGGAATGTTTAATTACACATGCTTTCTTTGGTGCATTTTCTTTTTTTCCATGGTTACCTGGAAAGCGTCACTTGGGATGGTCCTAAAGAAAGATGGAAACTTTTGCCGGTCACTCAGGCAGGAACATGTGGCAAAATAACTCACCTGTGAAAGTCACAGACTGCATATACTAAAAACAGCTCTTTCAGTTTTTTAAGTTGATTACTCCATGTTTGCAATTGTGAAATTAAATCAAAATGATCCAACATCATTATTGGAAAGTAAAGGATAAACTTACCATAGGTACTCTGTACAAACCTAAGACACTGGAGATGGCAATAGAACTTGTGGAGGTAGAATCACCCACAATCCCTAGGACTGAGGGGTTTCCTACACAGGTCTTGTCTATTATACACTGGTCCTCTTGACCACTGACTAAGGACAAGGCTGCAGGGAATCCAACTCTCAGTTTGATGCAGTTATCATAAAGACTGTATCCCAGAGTCACATTAGGTAAGAGCTTGGAGTTTTTGTTGATCTCATCAATAGCAAAGGCCATGGTTTGAGCCTGCCTGAATCCTAGGACATCAAAACTAATAAAAAAAATATAGCATGATACAGTATCTGTGCCAATATGTACAAGTTGCACAGCTGCAGGTTTTGCAAGCAACCGTTCTTATAGTTATTAAATATAACAGCAAAAAAAGTTAAACATTAAAAATGATTATCAAATACATTCTTCGAATGGGAGTGATTTTCCCCAGGTTCTGCTTTTTGACGTTTCTTTGACAGACTCACCCGTGGCAGGTAGGCTGTTGTGGCTCTGAAGTAAAAGACAGGTCAGGAAAGACAGAAAATAAGTGGATCTCAAACAGCCCACCTAGAACCACATCTCCAGCCTTGTGCATCCCATTTAGTTGAAATTGCCCCTGTATCCGGCAGGAAGAATAAGAAAGGAGGGAGGACACAGCAGAAGAAAAGTAGGAACACAACAACATGAAATACATCAGTGAAAAGTTGAAATCTAAAAATGCCCACATGACTTTCCCCATGTTTACCCCCTTAGTGAGCCCAGTCATTAAGTGATACTATGTCTACTCCTTTTATTGACTTGCTGTATTGTTTAATCCTGACACCACCCATCAAGGCATAAGCAAAAGAAGGGGCAGGGTTTTCATTAGTTCATTTGAGAGTTATTTTGTATTGATGCAGAATTTATTTGTGCACTTTTAATAATATTTTCATCTGTTAGCAACTTTTCAGACCCAAAATTCAGTGCATCTTAAAGAGGCTATATGTAGATTTCAATGAAATTACTCAATCAAATTTATTCTGCCTTTTTGTCAATGAGATTAAGCCTCACTTAGAAATGAACAACGCAACTCTGTTGCTTCAAATATCCACTATTCTGCTTTTAACAGGAAGGTATTGCGTTGGGATATGGCCGCATCTGACTTCCCAGCCTTCCTCCAACTACAGCAACAGCAAGGATATGAAGTCCACTAACACCATAAAACAGCTGGCTCCCAGCACAACACAGACGCCAACACAAACTCCATGAAAGGATAAAAAACACCAATAAAGTTTTATGTGTTGAAGCCTATCAAGCCAAACTAAATCAGATAATGTCGAGTGAAAACGGTCAATATCAATATCAATATCAATTTTATTTATATAGCACACTTAAAACAACCAAGGTTGACCAAGGTGCATCACAGGTTAAAATATTACAATAAAACAATACTTACACTGTAAAAAGTACAGCAATAAAACATTATAACATACAGTATACAATATAGTGATATTAAAATTGCCAGGAATAACAACTGACTTAACTCGAAGGAAATGCCAAAGAAAAGAGACTTGAAAGTGAGCTATTTTAACAGTGATTTAAAACATTCGAGAGTTGGGACAGTTCTGATGTTAGGGGTAGCTACACTAAAGACTCAAGTCTGCTTCTGGGTACATCCAGGAGGCGAGACTGGCGGATCTCAGTGCTGTAGCTGGAGTATGAACATAAAGAAGTGCATTAAATACAATGGAGCCATAAGGCATTTAAAAGTTAAAAGTAAGATTTTAAAATCAATCCTGTAATGAACAGGAAGCCAGTGGAGGTAGAGCAACAACAGGTCTGATGTGGTCCCTCTTCTTCTTTCCTGTCAGGAGGAACGAGCTCTTTTTTTTATATTCAGGGGCAAATACATTTCAATATCGTCTGCAAAACAGTGGAAAGAGACCCCATACCTCTCAAAAATGGAGGCCAGGGGCAGCATTTAAAGAAAATAAAACATGGGGCCTAAGACAGAACCTTGAGGGACACCACAGGTAAATGGGGATGTCTCAGAGGAATAATCACTGAGGTGGACAGAGAAACTCCTCTCTGTCAGATAGGATTGAAACCACCTACGTGCAGTAATTTTGATTCCCACACAGTTTTCCAACCGTGACAAGAGGATTGAGTGGTCAACAGTGTCAAAGGCAGCAGTGAGGTTTCAGAGCACTAGGACGGTAGAGACTCCTGAGTCAACAGTTAAAATCAAGTCATCAACAACTCATTAAAGAAGTGCTGTTTCAGAGCTGTGACGGGGTTTGTATTTAAAAATAGAAGCCAAAGATGGCCATTGTGTAACATTATACCAGGGTAATGTTAGATGAAAAATGTTCTAAATAAAAATAAATAAACCTGGACAGATAGAAGCATGTTAGTAACAGTAGTTAATAAATGTGGTTTAATATTGTGCATTCATCTATCTGCACAGCAAGAACAGGGATGGAGGAGGTGGTCAATACTTCCAGAGACACAATTAGAAAACATTTTGTTGCAAAAATGCTCTCGTTGAACGAGTCTCTTGCTGTGCATGGATAATTGTGCAGTATTAAACTGCATGTAACTACTGTTGCTAACATGCTTCCATCAGTACAGTACATTTGTTTGTTTATTAAATTTCTAATTAATTATTAAAGATTTATTAAATCTTTTAACGTTACCCTGGTAAGAATTTACTCCATGCATAATGTTACAGAATGGCCATCCCTGCTTTGCCTTTATTTTGATATATTTACTTTTACTTCATCTGGCCCACCTGTCCTGTTTTTCTTCATTTTTTTCATTCAAATGAGGAACGAAAAAAGGAATTTGCAAAAGAAGATAATCAGACAGTTATATGAATTTGGTCGTCTCATACGTCTTGGATTCAAAAACGACAACTGCGGACGGGCCCATATGCAGTCTATCAACAGTGAATCTATGAACACAAACATATACAGGAAGAATAAAGCACTATAATAAAGGAATAAAAAAATGTGGCGCACCTTTCTTGAGTAACCATCTATTGCTCCAAATATGACGATGTTGTACCTTGAAATCAAAAGGATGACATGGCAATGAGCAGTCTATGAAAAGAGCTGCATTAACTGCATTCCCATAATAAAGTACATAAATAAATTAATACCATACCTTATGAGCTTATGATTTGTGTCCATATGCACTAATGACAAAGGCCGCTGTACGAAGTATGTCCTTCTGACGATGCAACCCAGCTGTGTCATTCTTTCCAAAATACCTGGAGCGTCGACTCTGTGCATAGACTCCTTAATGCAATTCCACTGAACTCTATGTCCGTTTGCTTGCAGACAACCTTTAACCATTCTGTATCCTGCGTTTGGGATCCTGTTTTTTATGGACAGCACAGCATTGTCCAGTTCACTGTCAGATAAACTGCTGTATGTAAGTCTTGTGGACAATCCGAGTTCATGCATACGCCGGAAAATAGTACTTATTTTGGGCAAAGTAACGTAAGTAACGTTATTGTTAGCTTGAAGCTAAAACAATTATTTCGTCTGGCTCAGTTGTTATTACTTATCTGGTCAACATTGCTAACTTAAACATATGATAGCAGTGAAGTTTATTCCAGGTAACGTTATTGCAGATCTCGCAGTTCAGTTCAATCGGCGAAACAGTTCTAACATCACTAAGTTAACTAACGTTATCACGTTACTTTCACACAGAGCACTTCATCACCGCTAACGTCGCCTAGCACTAGAGTTAACAGCGAGTAAATATCGGTTGCAAGCTAAAGTAATAATGTCTATGAGTTGCATAAAGTGCTATCAAAATAGTAACATCGTATAAAAATGTTGAATAAAAACGTTATTTACTTTATCTGTGATGCTAAGCCTAGGCTTGCAGCCTCAGGTTTGTTGTTAGCCATCTTTCATTTATGACGCATGCGCGTTAGATGGAATCGAGGTTCGATTGCCTGTCCTGTGACGTCATTTCAGCTGTTCTTGACTGGTACCCATAAACTTGAATTTGTGTTCATAGTGAAGAATTCGTAGTCGTAGAAATCAGAGTTGTACTCATGAATGTAAACAGTCATAGCTTAAAAAGGTAAATTAAAGGTGTTTTTGAATTGAATAATGGCAACCATGCAAATAAAATACTATCTATTCATTTCCAGGCCATTAGAGCTTGTTCATATAACTTCACAGTAATTTATCAATTTTGTAGTCTTTTTTTAATCAACTTAGTTAGCCATTTAACTTTGGAATATTGTTTAATGTCTCAAAACTTCAGACCTCCAGACCTCAACTTTTTAGGTTGCATAGGGTATCTTTCCCTAAATAATGACATTTGTTCCTCCAAATGAAATTAAATAAGATCTTAAATAATTCTTTGTAAATTTCAGTAGGCATTTCGAGTGATAAGGATACATAGATATGGATATTCCCTCAGTATTAGATAGTAGAACTCTACCATTCAGTGAAAGATGCCTCATCCACCACATGTTGAACCTTTTTCATTATTTGTTTAATCATACGGCCGAAGTTTAGGTTATTGCAGAGCAGTGTTGGGAACGTTACTTGAAAAAACGTAATTAGTTATAGTTACTCACTACTTTTTTTAAAAAGTAACTGAGTTAGTAACTGAATTACTCTGTAATGAAAGCAACTCGTTACCAGGGAAAGTAATTATTTGCGTTACTGTTAAAAAAAATCTCTGTTGCTTCATCGAATCTCTGTTTAGCTGTTGTGTGTGTGTGTGTGTGTGTGTGTGTGTGTGTGGGGCGCGTGTGCTGGCATGTGTGTAAAAGCACTGGCTCTGATTGGCTACCAAGAAACATTAGCCAACATAATCGCTGTTTGAAAGGCACCCGAGCTTCTCTTGTCCCTCGTCTCTCCCCGCCGACAGAGTTTAGCAGGCAGGCGAGAACAGGAACAGGTGAGCGCCACGTTGCGCCCAGAGAACCTGATATGGAGAGCGCAGCGTACCGGTCCACTTCAAGCACTAATTACCTCGTTATTAACCCACCTCCTGACTAGCTGTGTGAGCCAGCTGGTGCCTTCGGATTACACAGTTAATTACATAGTAACGCACCGTATTTAACCACCAGTAATGTTAAGGGCGTTGTAACGACGGGAAATAATTAGTTAGATTACCCCGTTAGTGAAAAAATAACGCCGTTACGTAACGCCGTTTTTTTAAACGCCGTTATTCCAAACACTGGGTTCAATGGTATCCCTGTGGGTTCTTCACAGGGATACCATTAACTTCTGATAGTTCACATCCCTTAAGTGGTAGCCTAATAAACAGATTTGTTCAAGTTCATTCTTAAGCCTGATACAGTAGAAAATTCCTCAACACATCTAATTGCTTTTGATCCATTCCTCTCTATTAGACAAAAAAACAATTGTTGATAATTTGATAACTTATAATTTAAATGATCTGAGGTCCCTTTAGGTCTACTTTGGAACCATAGACTGTATAAAAACTTTTTATAATGTGTACAGCCACAGTTTGTGTGACAAGGAACAGAAAGGAGCCATCCCTTAGACTGTGGTAGCGACCAGTGGTGTGGCAGCCTGGCAGCAAGGCAGCGACCGGTGGTCGGTGTGGCAGAGACAAGTATCTTTAGCACCCCTAGTGGTAGCGACCAGTGGTCTGTGTGGCAGTGACCAGACCACAGAATTGGCTACAACCCCTGCTGCAGAAAAAGGTAAATAGCAGTGTCCAGGTGAGAGGAGTGTGTGTAAAGAGTGATGATCGGAGTTGCTCACAAGTGAAGAAGAAATGGTTCTCGTTTGTGCCGTTCCGAATTGTGGCAAGAAAATGTGAAAATACAAGAACTTAAATGTGTGCCCAAATGGAGGGATAAATAAAGTTTACATTACCTTTAAACATATTAAAAACCAGAGGCCTGTGACAGTTATTGGAGTCCAGCTTAGAAATAAAATCAGATTCTGCAGATTTTACAGCTCTCTGATAGACAGATATTGCTGTAGTTAATGAGTCAACATCACAAACACTGATTGTTAGCTTGCCGGCTAACTCTGAGCAGTTGCTATTGTTGTCCAGTGCATATAGCCTACTATAGTTGTAACGTTATGGCTTTCCACATTACTTCACCAGCTATTGCATACATATTGCAATACATATTACCAGAGTTGGGGCATAAAAGATTATAGTTAACGGCGTTACATAATCAGGGTGCATAAATAAAGTAACTGTATTTCATTACAGCACAGAAAATAAAGACGTAATCAGAATACAGGTATTTTGTAAAAACGGGGATTACACATAGAGATTACTTTAAATTTCCATTAAATGGAAAGCAGAGTGCTAGCTGCTATTGACGTGTTTCTTGTAAAAACACAAAGCTATTGAGGGATTTGTCGAAGATAAGAGCCGGGACCGAGTACGGCCTCCGAGACTGAGAGAGGCCAGTTTGACCACTGGGAATACAGTATGAAGGTGGTTTTCTTGCCGGCAGCTGAGTTAGCTAATGAGGCTGTGTTTGGTCCTGTTCATGTCGTGTTCACTGGGTAGGCTGCTGAGAGCAGTTTCATTGCCCGCTTACACAGCGCAGCTCCACGCAATCATTTCCCGCCAGGTTCCCCCCACTCCTGACCTGAAAACCTCCAGTGCTTGAGTAAAGGTGTAAATGTAAACATGAGTTCCAGGCAGAGTAAGCTAGTTTGACCAGTAGCTGCAGGCTAACTGAGGTAATTAGATAATGACAGTAAGCAGCAGTTAGCTGACTTTGTACAGAAACAAGTAAAGCTCTCTGTCCATCAGCGAACTCACAGAGTTGAGGCAGAGCAGCCGGGAACTTCAGAGAGAAAACCAGAATATATTTTCCATCAAATATGATCCAGTTTCAGCAAAATCAATGAATACATTTTTAAATAAGTGCTTTTGTACAGTAATCAGAGGTACCCGGTCCCAGAAACACTATTTTTCAACAGTGTTAAAAATTAAGATAGATACATTGGATACTAATGGATGATTCATCAACATTTTAAAATCGTTTCCAGGAAATAACACTTTAAAATATCACCAAGAATACCTACAAAACAACATTTTTGTCATTGATGGGCCAGATCCTGCTATATGATGAATAAGCCCAGTGCAAGGCATATCATATACTGTTTATAAACATTTAAATCTCGAATGCTAATTACTGCATTCTGACTGTTATAAAGTGTGGCAACAATACATTTATAATATTCAGTCTCGCTCAGTAACCTTTTCGTTATCATTCAGTACATTTAGCTGTGCTCACATTGCTGAGCCTCCGGTTAAAGATGCACAAATAGTAATGTTACTGAAAAGTAGACAAATGAGCTTATGCCAGTGGATCATGTTGGTTAAATGCAGTCAATGTAACATTAACAAGCATGGATTATTTCAACCTCAAGCTGATAAAATTTATATATAATATAAATATTATATATAAATTATATATAATATTAGTTACACTGCAGCATGTTGTGTAAAGCTATCTCCCTGTATGTCTATAGTTGCTGTCATACTGACTTTTTCCCCCCAGGAGTAGCCTATTGTGGTAGAAACAGAGTTTGAACATATCTGTGAGAAAAGCCACAGCTGGAAGGTTAAAATCAAGGGCAGTTTGTTGAAGGAGCAAACACGAGGAAAATCCACTTGCCCTTAATGTTAACCTTCCTTGGATAACTATGACCTAGATGACTGACCTTCACAAATATTTCCTGTAACACACATACACACACACACACAAACACAGACACACACACACACGGAAGGTAAATGTTACTCGTCTTGTGTGTGTTCATGTTGGGGGGGGGGTATCCTGATCAGATACCTACAGTATATGTATTAGAAGAGCCACTTTGTACTGATAATCCTAAATGCACAAATCAGCCACAAGTATGTGGTATTCACTATCAAACATTACCTGAGTTTAATAAAACACCCACTAGATGGCAGCAGCATACTAAGACACCAGTTCGTCTTCCCATGCATTTTTCATTGCACGGTGTTTCTTTGAATATAGTGACAGGAATTGTGGCCTATAGAAGGAAGCCAGATCTTATGGCTCCATTCCTTTCAGAGATGCGGCTCTTTGGCTCGCAAGCGGCACTTCATTTAGTGGCACCTCTGCTGGTCACTGCCTAAGTTAGAATATTATTTCCTGCAAGAAGTAAATCTAATATACATTTAAATAGTTTGCCAAATTAATGGTTAAAAAATGTGAAATGTCAAGAATTAATATTCTAGTCGTTTAACAAATATAACACCCTATTGTTAAAATATTTATCCTATTTGAAAAGATTTGCTCTTTAGAATCACGTAAAAAAGTTAATTATGTCATGAAAAATGTATTTCAATTAGGAGGCTTACTGCTATGATTGATATGAAGTTTAACATGGTTTTCTGACAACAAAAAAGCGTCTAGAAGCACACCTACTCTTTCTCCCTCAGTGAGAAATTCTGGATCTATGAATGTCCCACTCACCACTAGCTTCTTATTGACCAGTGAAAGAGCAGTGCGCATCAAGGTAGTTAGAGAAAATATTGGGCAGATTTATGTTTGAGCTTTAGCCAGAAACAGACTCAGATGAGGAGTCTGTTGTGCACCAAAATCAGCACCTAGTGTTTGTATCAGAATGGTAAGTGTAGTTAGCATATTTTATTATTTGTTTGTTGTTTGTTAGCTTGTTAACTTGTAACTGGCAGTGGCTGACACAGCGTTAGTTGTTTGATACAATAATACCTGCTATGTTATTGCGCACTCACATTGTCACATTGTTGGGACCATAATTTCCAAAATGAACATTATGCTGTATTGTAGAACTCCTGAAACTAGTGATTGAAACCATGAATTCATTAAGAAAGTGTTTACTGAGGTAATAAATCAAATGAGGATTAGGGTCATTTCTCATAGCCTTCTGTACAATCAGACTTATATTTGCCACCAGTAAAGTCAACCTCTGCTGATCATTAGAAAGAATACAGGTTTAAGGCATCTCTGCATTGGCTTCTCTTTCGAAGGTTCCCTCTTGGTACAAATATCTCCTTCAGTTGAGGAATGTGGAAACCCCTCTTAATAAACACACTTTGCATGGATACAAATCAATAAAATCAAGGTCTTACATTTTATGGAATATAAAAAGAAAAGAAAAGAGGGGTGGCGGTCTTTTGGGGACACGTTTTAAGGGGTATGGATGTCATGAGTTGACAGGAATAGTCCCTGATGGACTCTAGACACTGGTGTTGGGGGTGAAGGGATGAGGAAAATGGCTGTAGATCTGGATAGATGTGATGCAGATTTGATGCAGAACTTAGATGAGCTCAGCCCATCTTAATTAGCGTAATTTCCTTGTATTCCTCCAACTTACTTGCTGGCCAGTCTTTATTCTCAATAAAATAAAATACATTTTAAAGACTTGACTTTGTAACATTTGATATTTGGAAAATCAGGAGCTGAGAGGAGTTTTTCAAATCTGGTGCTAATATACAAAAAACAATAACTAGTGACTGTCCATATCAGCCCCAGACATGTCAACATTAATGTCATGTACAATAATGTCAGACAGACCCAAATAGTCTGCATAGTTTATTTAGTGCTTGTAGTTTAATCAGGTGTGAGGTTAACTTACAAAAGGAAAAGTCACAATAGTATAGATAGTATAATAATAGCATTTGAAGTGTAAGTGCTTTTTACTTAAACAGTATAAATTACAAGCAATATAAATTATTTAATTTAAGTATTCTTACAGAAATGGTCCAAGTGGTAAGAGATTTAATATTCAAACAGAAATATCTGACATTAGCCCTGCTGTCTAAATAGCATAATATTGCTGTTACTAACCCACATCTCTGCCTATCTCTGGATAACTATGACCTGGATGACTGAGAACCTTCACAGACATCTCTGCCAGTGTTTTTGTATTGAATAGATAAAACAGATTCATTCCGTCTGAAAATATTAAGGGCAGTTTCTATGACTCGATGCCTCGACCCATGATAGCTTTCTTTGTATTTTTCTCTGGTCTCAGCAGAATTATGTAACATTTGGGTCCAAACAGTGATCCCAAGAGACCAAAACTGGAGGCCAGGATGGCAAATACCTCTACAGCATCTGCATATTTACCTGGTGAGCTGATATAAGCAGGAACAAAGGCCACCCACACAGCACAGAAGATCAACATGCTGAAAGTGATGAGTTTGGCCTCATTAAAACTATCTGGAAGATTCCTTGCTATAAATGCAATCAGAAAACTGAGGGTAGCCAGTAAGCCAATATAACCCAGTAACACTGCAAAACCAACTGTGGAGCCGACTACACACTCATAAATGATCTTGTCATTGTGGTATTGAGTGTTTTTATGGGGAGCTGGTGAGGAAGAGACAAGCCAGGTAGTGCAAATTGCTGCCTGAATAGAAGTAAGAATAATAACTGTCCCTCTCTGCTGCACAGCACCAAACCACTTCAGACTGGCTCCACCTCCTGGTTTGGAGGCCTTGAACACAGCCAGAACCACCATGGTTTTCACCAGGATGCATGAGACAGAAAGCACGAAGCTGATCCCAAATGCTGCATGTCTCAGCTGGCATGTCCACAGCCTGGGACGTCCAATAAACAGCAGTGAGCACAAGAAACATAGTTTAAGTGACCCCAAGAGCAGGAAACTCAATTCTGAATTGTTGGCGCGTACTATAGGTGTGCTGCGATGATAGATAAAGATACCTAGGACAACAGCACAGATAAATGTGCCCAGCAATGAGGCAGTTGTCAAGCAAATGCCCAGAGGTTCATGGTAGGAGAGGAACTCTGTTTTCTTAGGAACACACTGGTCACGCTGGGGGCTGGTCCAGAAGTTCTCTGGACAACTGATGCACTCAGTGGAGTCTATGAAAATGGAAAATGTCTTGAGATACATTTTTAGATTACATCTCAAACTGCAGTGTTTAAAAGTGAACACTAACCAGTCTTATTGCTGATCTTTCCATCAGAACAAGGGATGCAGTCAAAACAGCACACAGGTTCCCCTTTCTTTCTGGCCATGCGGGTACCTGGAGGACAGCTCTCACTGCACACTGACCGCGGTGGCTATAAGGTAAAAACACTGTTTTACACTGCTGTAATTAGTTATACATGGCCAAAAAATGTGTCTGAAAGATCAGAAGCAACCTTTTTCGATTCAAAGTTCCAGAAGATTTTGTCTTCATCAATTTTGAGTTCTTCACCTTTGAAGGCCGACTTCTTAACTTCACCCACTTTCTGAAGTTTAGTTTTTCCATCAGTGAGCCACATCCAATTCATGATATCATAGATTGGTAAGGCATCACCATTCTCATCAAATGATACTTGATCACCAAATGGTGTGGTGAAGTTGACCTTTTCCAAGTAATACACAAGCTATGAATATCAGAATAAGGGATAGAGGAACACAAAAGAGGACAGATAAAAATTAATTCCTATAATTGCATTAAATATTTCAACAAGCATTTCAACTGGAGTAAAATCACATCTGTGTCAAGATAATGTAGTCTCTGGCCTGACACTGCTATCATCCAGGATGGAAAATCCCAACAGCTTTGTGCTTTGCTCTTTAAGATTAGAAATACCTTAATCTTATACCCTAAATGCTACTCTCCAAAAAATGCTAAAGCATATGATTTAGTTGTATATACCGGTGTGAGTGTAAACTGATATCACACCTGCCATGGCTCCAGCCTTTGCAAATTACCACAGCTGTGCCCACTGAAAGGCCCTCTCCCTGGTTCGCACTGCAGCATTTCATCAAGGGCATATGCCAGAGCATACACAGCCTTGTACACATTGTACTCAGGCCTGAGGTTTGAAATGTCCAAGAACTTTGTCTCCGCATTCTCTAGATCTTCCTGTCCAGTGCATAATGCTCCCACAGGTTCCCCCCAACCTGCAGAAGGTGGTATAAATCTACACTGAAATGTGTATTCCCAGAACTGTGTCACCTGAAATGCATTAAAAAAGCGAATTTTTAGAGAAATATTCAGAATATATCATTGATGGAACTTTAATCAGATTGCAAGTTTAAACTCTCACCATGCTATTTACATAGTCATTGTTGTGTTGGTCTGGACGTATTTGTAAGAGAAAATCCCTGAGACCTGCTATTTCTCCTCTACGGATGGCGATGCCCAGTGTGCCAACCAGGTAAGGCATGAGGTGGGGGGTCTGGAACACAGTCCCTGCTATCCCAGCTTCACTGGCCATCCACTGCAGACCTGTCACATTCTGTCTCACCACCTTTACAAAGTGATTATTGTATGACTATATTTTTCATAACTGGGGTTCACTGTAATTGGTTTGAGAAGTAACTGCATCTTTAACAAATTAGTTTAATTCAGCTATGTTTTACAAACCAATATGCTACTGAAACATAAATATTTGAGTTTGACAAAAAATATTGTTGTATAATTGTTTTTATATTTTGGATAGTTATATTATTAAATTGAGTTGTATTTGAAGACCAACCTCTTCCATGAGGCTAATCATGTAACTCTCATGTGCAAACACAATGACCACACGAGCTGTAGATTTCTTCATCACATCCACAATCCTCCGTAATTCAGCTGGATTATTGCCCCAGGGCAAAACCTCTAAGTAGGCCAGGCAACCTCCACTAGACTGAACAAAGTCAGACTGGAAGGATTGGGCAGCATAGAGTCCATAATCATCATCACTGACCAGCAGACCTGCCCATGTCCACCCAAAGTGGGTTAGAATCTGAATCATAGCACGCACCTAAGTGAATACAGAGTGGAGGGATTAGTGTACAGGCTGGAATAATCTGTCATTGGAAACCTTGCTAAATATGTTTCACATTGTATACTGTGTTTAATTTATGCCATTCAGGGGTTTTTCCAAGCTTAGCCCAGCCCAGAAATCTTTCATGTTTTCACCTGTTTCATCTCTGCTTAGTTAACACACACGTAGGCATGACTGAATTAACCTATTTAAATGTGGCACGTTTTCACCTCAATGATAAATTATATTTAATTCGAGATATAACGAGAATAAAATTGACATCTAATGAGAATGAAATCATAATATTTTAATATTTTAACAAAATCTACCTGCCCCTCTGCTGTGCATTACCCTGAGTTATTGCTCTGCTTATATGGCAGTAAGTTATCCCCTAGTACCATGTCAGTCTGACAGACACAGAGCTCGTCTGGGACTGTAGCTACTGGATGAGACCAGTCCACTTCACTTCATCAGAGGTAGAAAACCAAAACTTGTGATCAGACAAAAATCGCACCACATATCCACACAAATTATAACTTCAGCACCTCTGATAAGGTGCAGCTCTGAGGGTTAGAAGGTCAGAGGTCCGCTTCAGAGGGAAATATCCTGGAGCAGAGAGAGCGAGTGGGATAGAGATAGCAAAGAGAGGGACGTGTGTCTGTGTCACAGTCAGGTGTGTCCATGTTATTCTCTCACTACTTTGCGGAGGACTGTTAACCGTTTGTGTAGCAAATATATTGTCTAGATACTGCCTGACAACATATATATCTGAATGTTTTGATTACAGTTTTGCCAGGGACAATTCTCTAGTCACTGACAAGCCCTGAGGCTCTCTCTCTCTCTCTCTCTCTCTCTCTCTCTCTCTCTCTCTCTCTCTCCTGTAGTGCTCACTCTAAATGCAGGTATGCTGAGTACCAGTGGGGGTCACGTCACATGAACTTCAAAGAAAATGTAGCAATATTAATGCATGTAGCCTCCATTCTTTGAGGACCTGCGAGACAGACTGCATCATGGGGATTATGTTATATTAATACGGAAAATATCTTTGATGTTGTTGTTGAGTTACATTTGGGGCTAGAGTCAAAACGTTCAACAGCGTTGTTGCCATTCAACTTTGTTATCTGAGACTGAACAACCCCATAAACAACACAGAGAACATCACTGGTATTACACAAAAGGAATATATTTTTTTCATAGCAATACAGGAACATTCTTTTTGAGGAAAGTGTAATTGCAAATATTTTTTGTTAATCATTTTTATCTGGTCCATAGTTACCTGGAAAGCGTCACTTGGGATGGTCCTAAAGAAGGATGGAAACCTTTTCCTGTCACTCAGGCAGGAACATGTGGAAAAATAACTCACCTGTGAAAGACACAGACTGTAGAATCTAACAACAGTGGTTCTTTCAATTTTTTAAGTTAATAACTCCATAAATTTATATCAATATGATTGAAAAGAATTACTGGAAAGTAAAGCAAACAACTTACCATAGGTACTCTGTACAATCCTAAAATGGTAGAGATGGCAATAGAACTTGTAGAGATAGAATCACCCACAATACCTAGGACAGGGGGGGTTCCTACACAGGTCTTTCCTAATATAAACTTCTCCTCTTGACCACTGACTAAGGACAAGGCTGCACGGAATCCAATTCTTAGTTTGATGCAGTTATCATAAAGACTGTATCCCAGAGTGACATTAGGTAGCAGCTTGGAGTTTCTGTTGATCTCATCAATAGCAAAGGCCATGGTCTGAGCCTGCCTGAATCCTAGAAAATCAAAACTAATAAAAACATACAGCATGATACAGTAACTGTGCCAATATATACAAGTTGGACAGCTACATGTTTAGCAAACAATGAAGCTAGTTTACAAGCTACTATTATTATCATTATTAAATATAACAGCAAAAAAGTAAAATGTTTATGTAATATCTGATAATCAAAACACATTCTACAAATGGGAGTGATTCCCTGCAGTTTCTGCTTTTTGCTGTTTCCCTGAGTGTAATTCTTCCAAAGTAACATCTGTTTATCAAACATACATACATACATTAAATCAATGGCAGTGATTTTCCCCAGGTTCTGTTTTTTGCTGTTTCCCTGACAGACTCACCCGTGGCAGGTAGGCTGTTGTGGCTCTGAGGTAAAAGACAGGTCAGGAAAGGTAGAAAAGAAGTGGATCCCAAACAGCCCACCTAGAACCACATCTCCGGCCTTGTGCATCCCATTTAGATGAAAATGTCCCTGTATCCGGCAGGAGGAGGAATCAAGATGGGAGGACACAGCAGAAGAAACATAGGAATACATCAAAATGAAAAACATGATCAAGACCAAGTTGATATCTAAATATGCCCGCATGACATTTCCCCCCTTAGTGAGCCAAGTCAGTAAGTGATAGTACTGTGTCTACTCCTATTATTAACTTGCTGTATTGTTTAATCTTGACACCACCCATCAGGGCATAAGCACAGTAAGGGGCAGGGCCTAATATATATTTCATTTGAGAGTTATTTTTTATTGATGCAGAAATTATTTGAGCACTTCTCATAATATTTCACCAAGGCCATGTTAGCAACCTATTGGACCCAAAGTTCAGTGGATGATCATAATGATAGTGGTCTACTGAAATTTGTATCGCACAAAACCTATAAACACAAAACACATGTTTTGTGTTTATAAGTTTTTTTGACTTTTTGACTTTCTTCCTGTTCACACATTTCGGAGCCCAGTCATTAAGTTGTATTGTTGTTAAGTTGTTTAATTTTGCAGACCACCTAGCATTACCTTATAGTGATGAGAAGGGAAACAGTTCTCTGACAGTAACTTGTTACAAATATACAGCAGTCATCCATTATTTTTATTTGGTAAATTATTGGATCCTAATTGACAAGGTAGCAGAAGTAGAAGTCACACTGACATCCAGCACTCAGATCATTCCAAAATCACCCAAATTTTGGGTTTTTCTCTTTGGTAGGGACACCCTAGTAGCTATCTATAAGGCGCAAACCATAAACCACAACATCCAGCTGGGGACCTTTATTACATGTTGTTCTCCTCTCTCTTCCATCATTTCCTGTCAAATGTTTACTTTAAAAGTACACTCCAATGCTTTTGAATATCAAGTTCATATCAGACAGGTCAAAAATAATGACAGATGAACTCAAATATCTACATCATTTATTCAGACAAAGTAACACATAGTTTAATCAGGTAACGTAGATCATGAAAAGTCATAACGGAAATAATCAATATTATGTAGCTGCAGTACCAGAGGCTGCAGTTTCGGACCGCAGCAATCCTGGGGAGAGTTCAATCTCAAAACGTTTTGCACCGGTTTGCAACGTTTTCTGATTGAACGACATGTTTCCTTCCAATGTTGCACAACGTTCTGAAAAGGTCTTCAAGGTATGTTGTCTCCTGTCTGGTGGGCGGGTGTCAGGTGTTACACAATCAGCTGCGACAAGTTTGTAAATACTACGGTGTAAAAAAGGTAGGGAAATGCAGTGCACTTGCGTACACAGCAGGGTTTTCAAGACACCACCATTTCCATTGGGAAAAACTTTTTGCCAAGTTTTGTTGGCGCTGAACTCGCCCATGGGACCGCAGTTCTAGGACTGTAGTTCTTTTGCGACAGCACCATCTAGTGGAGTAGTGGTGGTAATACACAGCAACAAGAAGGAGGTTGACCCTGTCTTAGCTGGTCGACATGCATATAATCAATATAGTTTAGGCACACACTTGGTGATGGTTGTGGTAAGGATAACTAGCTTCGGGGGGGCTGTCAAGATTAACACAGCTAGCTAGCTAGCCACCCAGCTAGCTGGCAGTATCAAAGTAATCAAGGGTCCTAGAAATACAATTCCAATCCTAGGATTGCGGTCTTGAAACTGCGGCCACTGGTAGTGCAGCTACATACTACTCGAAATAATTGCATTTGAAGTGTAAGTGCTTTGTACTTTAACTACATCCTGGAAAAAGAGAATAACCTTTTGTGTTTAAGTATTCATAAACATACAATCCAAGTGGTAAGAGATTTCATATTAAAATACATTTACTTTCAGCCCTGTTTTTTTTAATATTAATAATAATTTAATATTGCCATTACAATAAACCTATTGCCTACTGGCTGTAAAGACAAAACAGATTCATTCCGTCTGAAAAAATTAAGGGCAGTTTTATGACTCGATGCCTCGACCCATGATAGCTTTCTTTGTGTTCCTCTCTGGTCTCATCAGGATTATGTAACATTTGGGTCCAAACAGTGATACCAAGAGACCAAAGCTGGAGGCCAGGATGGCAAATACCTCCACTGCATCTGCATATTTGCCTGGTGAGCTGATATAAGCAGGAATAAAGGCCACCCACACAGCACAGAAGATCAGCATGCTGAAAGTGATGAGTTTGGCCTCATTAAAACTATCTGGAAGATTCCTTGCTATAAATGCAATCAGAAAACTGAGGGTAGCCAGTAAGCCAATATAACCCAGTAACACTGCAAAACCAACTGTGGAGCCGACTACACACTCATAAACTATTTTGTCATTGTGGTATTGAATGTTTTTATGAGGAGCTGGTGAGGAAGAGACAAGCCAGGTAGTGCAAATTGCTGCCTGAATTGAAGTAAGTACAATAACTGTCCCTCTCTGCTGCACAGCACCAAACCACTTCAGACTGGCTCCACCTCCTGGTTTGGAGGCCTTGAACACAGCCAGAACCACCATGGTTTTCACCAGAATACATGAGACACAAAGCACAAAGCTGATCCCAAATGCTGCATGTCTCAGCTGGCATGTCCACAGCCTGGGACGTCCAATAAACAGCAGTGAGCACAGGAAACATAGTTTAAGTGACACCAAAAGCAGGAAACTCAGTTCTGAATTGTTGGCACGTACTATAGGTGTGCTGCGATGATAGATAAAGATACCTAGTACAACATCACAGATAAATGTGCCCAGTAATGAGGTCGATGTCAAGCAAATGCCAAGAGGTTCATGGTAGGAGAGGAACTCTGTTTTCTTCGGAACACAGTGGTCAAGCTGGGGGCTGGACCAGAAGTCCTCAGGACAATTGATGCACTCAGTGGAGTCTATGAAAATGGAAAATGTCTTGAGATACATCTTTATCTTATATCTTCAAACAGCAATGTGTTGAAGTGAATACCAACCGGTCTCATTGCTGATCTTTCCGTCAGAACAAGGGATGCAGTCAAAACAGCACACAGGTTGCCCTTTCTTTCTGGCCATGCGGGTACCTGGAGGACAGCTCTCACTACACACTGACTGCTGTGGCTACAAGTTGAAAACACTGTTTTACACTGCTGTAATGAGTTATCCACAAGTAAAAAATATATGTGTCAGAAGCAACCTTTTTTGATTCAAAGTTCCAGAAGATTTTTTCTTCATCAATGGTGAGTTCTTCACCTTTGACAGCCAACTTCCTAACTTCACCCACTTTCTGAATTTTAGTTCTTCCATCAGGGAGCCACAGCCAGTTCATGATATCATAGATTGGTAAGGCATCTCCATTCTCATCAAACGATACTTGATCACCAAATGGTGTGGTGAAGTTGACTTTTTCCAAGTAATACACAAGCTGTGAATATCAGAATAAGGGATAAAGGAAAACCAAAGAGGACAGATAAAAAAGAATCCTATATAACCATGGTGACACAGCAGTATTAGCGCAATAATCACACTGCATAGCACAATTCTGAATATATGAAGACATCTCTGTATACCTAGTGATAAAATGTTTGTGGTCTCTGACCTGATAATAATTTCTACTACGATCACCCAGCAGTAGGGAAAATCATTACAGCTATCTGTTAGGCTCTTTAATGTTATCTCATAGTTTTACATTAAATCCTATAGCTTAAATGCTACTCTGCAAGAAATACCAAAGCACAGGGGTAAGTATAAACTGGTATCACACCTGCCATGGCTCTAGTCTTTGCAAACTGCCACAGCTGTGCCCGCTGAAAGGCCCTCTCCCTGGTTCGCACTGCAGCATTTCATCAAGTGCATATGCCAGAGCATACACAGCCTTGTACACATTATATTCTGGCCTGAGGTTTGAAATGTCCAAGAACTCAGTCTCCACATTCTCTAGATCTTCCTGTCCAGTGCATAATGCTCCTCCAGCTTCCACCCAACCTTCTGGAGGTGGTGCAAACCTACACTTAAATGTGTATTCCCAAAAATATTTCACCTTAAATAGGTTAAAGATGTATGTTAACAGAAAAAATAAAAATATTTTAACGTTATAACTTTTTTTCAGACTGCACAGTTAATACTACTCACCATGCTATTTCCATAGTCATTGTTGTGTTGTTGGTCCGGACGTATTTGTAAGAGGAATTCCCTGAGACCTGCTATTTCTCCTTGACGGATGGCGATGCCCAGTGTGCCACCCAGGTAGGGCATGAGGTCAGGGATCTGGAGCACAGTCGCTGCTGTCCAGGCTTCACTAGCCATCCACTGCAGGTCTGTCGCATTCTGTCTCACCACCTGTGCATTATACCAGATATGTAAATTCATACTGCCATGCCACAAACATGTCTTGTCTACTGAATTACACACAATTTACACAGTATATGTTTTTTCTTACTCATTCATATACAAATACAGTCATGTCTTTACATAGCATTGAGCAATGTGATGCTGCATATTATGCATATCATCATAACATCATAACTATATATATATATATATATATATATATATATATATATATATATATATATATATATATATGTATATTAGTTTGACAAATAACACATTTTATGTTTAGTTCTATTTCAAGACCAACCTCTTTCATGAGGTTAATCATGTTACCCTCATGTGCAAACACAATGACCACACGAGCTGTAGATTTCTTCATCACATCCACAATCCTCCGTAATTCAGCTGGATTATTGCCCCAGGGCAAAACCTCTAAGTAGGCCAGACAACCTCTACCAGAGTGAACAAAGTCAGACTGGAAGGATTGGGCAGCATAGAGTCCGTAATCATCATCACTAACTAGCAGACCTGCCCAAGTCCAGCCAAAGTGGTTTAGAATCTGAATCATAGCACGCACCTAAGTGAATACAGAGTGCAGGTATTAGTGCACAGCCTGGAATAATCTGTCAGTGGAGACCCTGCTAAACAGGTTTCACAACTGACCATGTTTATTATTGCCTCTCAGCTTTGATATCTGAGAACAATCAACTCCATCAATGACACAAAGGATGTGACTGGTATTACACAAAAGGGACGCACCGACACATGAGGGATATGTTCAGGCAGTAAACTTGAGCTGCACTGCTATATATATACAGCACTGTAAATTGTAAAAAGATATTTGCTCATCACTCGCCAATATCTCTATGTAATCTGCTAGGAGTAATGAGGTTGGACCAAATGCGAGTTCTCTGACTGAAATATATATTTCATTGCAGTACAGGGATGTTCTTTTTGATTAATTTTTAACTGCAAAGGCATTATTTTATGCATTTTGATTTTTCTGATTGTCACCTGAAAAGCGTCACTTGGGATGGTCCGAAAGAAGGATGGAAACTTTTTCCTGTCACTCAGGCAGGAACATGTGGCAAAATAACTCACCTGTGAAAGACACAGACTTTACGTCCTAAAAACATTACATTTTCTTAAGTTTGATTTTTAAAGTTGGTTACATTCACATTAAATTTGAACTTAAATCAAAATGATATAAATTAATCATTAAATGTTGTGGGGCAAAACTTACCATAGGTACTTTGTACAAACCTAAGACACTGGAGATGGCAATAGAATGGGTAGAGGAAGAATCACCCACAATCCCTAGGACTGGAGGCGTTCCTACACAGGTCTCATCTAACGTAAACTGCTCCTCTTGACCACTGACTAAGGACAAGGCTGCACGGAAACCAATTCCTAGTTTGATGCAGTTATCATAAAGACTGTATCCCAGAGTGACATTAGGTAGCAGGTTGGAGTTTTTGTTGATCTCATCAATAGCAAAGGCCATGGTCTGAGCCTGCCTGAATCCTAGGAAATCAAAACTAAAACATAAAATATTACTGTTTATTATTGAACCATTCAACATGATACTGTAACTGTGCAAACATTTACATGTTGCACAACTTGACATTTTGCATACAATAAAGCCAGTTAAATAGCAACAACTAAAATAAGAAAATAAAACTGTGCAACAAAGTAAAATGTTTAAAATGGCATAACTACACAGTTAATTCTTCCAAAGTAGCATCTGTTTATCAAACATACATACATACATTAAATCAATGGCAGTGATTTTCCCCAGGTTCTGCTTTTTGCTGTTTCCCTGACAGACTCACCCGTGGCATGTAGGCTGTTGTGGCTCTGAGGTAAAAGACAGGTCAGGAAAAACAGAAAATAAGTGGATCTCAAACAGCCCACCTAGAACTACATCTCCGGCCTTGTGCATCCCATTTAGATGAAACTGTCCCTGTATCTGGCAGGAGGAGGAATAAAAGAGGGAGGACACAGCAGAAGAAACGTAGGAACACAACAAGATGAAATACATCAGCGACAACAAGTTGAAAAATGCCCACATGATTCTCTCCTGTTTGAACCCGTCATGAAGTTTTATTGGTACATCAAGCCCTTTTATTGACTCACATTATCGTTAAATCTTGCACACCACACCACATCAAGGCATAAGCAAAAGTAGGGCAGGCCCTAAAATCATTTCCTTTGAGATTAATTTTGTATTGAGGCATAATTAATTTGTGCACTTTTAGATGTATGTCTACACCTTCCTGTAAAACATCTACTTGCCTTGTTGTAAAATACAAGTTTTTTCCTGAAATGCTCTCCAGTTTAAAACCTGAGCAGATACACATTTTTATATTGAGTATAATACCAAATCTGTGTGTGTGACAAGCATCCCAAATAAAACTCACTTAATGAACAAATCAGCCAGTATGTGGAATTTAATAAACAAATTCCAAGTTTAATCAAATGTCCACTAGGTGACAGCAGTATACTTACATAATGAAATGTATAATTGTCATGCAGGCTTTAGAAATATAACAATGAATACAAAAATATAAACATGTCTTGTATTTTTTTTCTGTATGACGTCTGGCAGTTCCATAGTCATGGTTTATAGAAAAAGGTTTGTGTTAAAAACTCATCTTTTAACTGTCTTCTGGTTTTACCACAGTAGTTTTCCACATGGGCAGCACAGCAGATTAAATCAAAGTGGTATTCAAATTGATGAATTGTTTTATCCTGGATTATGTTCCTATTTTTAAGAATGTGTAAGAAATTTGACACTGTTATTTCTACACACTTGACCATCCAATTTTATCTCTTCCAATGGAAATTATAGTGTTTATCGGAAGATTCACTAACAAATCCCATTCCATTTATATTTTTACCTGGACATAATTTGTAGAAGACGGTAGTGGAACCAGAAGGCTGTTCTCAAATCTGCCTGACTCTGTGGTGAAAAGTGGGTCCTGTGGAAAATAGTGTTGAGTTGTTCTTACAAAAAATATTGGATGAGAGAGGCCAAGCTGGTCAGGTGTACTACATGAAGGGTTTGACTGCATCAGGTGAGGAGGTTTGCTGTCAGTGGTAAGTGTTTGCAGTAGGTACAAATGATTTTGATTATCATACTAATGTGAGATTGACAAATGGAAGATGGGGGAACTTTGATTAACAGTTTGTCAAGAAAGTTAATACCGCTGATGTAAACTTGAATGGTAAACTTCCTGATGAACTGAATGTGATAGGTAATAATGCTGGCACAGGTATGATGTAAAGGTAGGGAAATGGTGGGCTATACAAGGTGTTAAAAGCTTTGAAACAGCACCATCCTGAGTAATTTTTTCAGTAATTGTTCAATTGAAGATGGTGGCTGAAAATAGTGGGACTGGTGTTGGATATGAATCTAGATCTGGCGCCAAGGATTTGAACTGAAACACATGACAGAGCAACAAGTCCTCCAACCTAAACGACAACATAGGTCAGTTTAACCAATCTCCAAATACAACTCATATATATGTATCCTAAAAAATCTCTAGAGAATGTAAAAATAAATGATCAGACAAAACAAGCATTAATAATGTATTTTGACAAACTTTTATGAACATTTCTTTATTGCTTCAAGTTTTGACAGGTGATGATCACTGTTGAATGCAAAATACAGACTGACTGAGATTAACCTCTTGGAAAAAGCCACCTATTTCCAGGAAAAATGCCTAAAATGAAATTAATAAACCATTAGATGCATAATTTTAGTCTCCTTTGATACGTCAGAAGCTTAAGGAATATGAAATAGCTGTAAATGAACCTATTTATTTTCCTATTAAAGAGTAAACAGCTGCAATAGATGCATAATTCTACTCTCCTTTGATAGGTCAGAAGCGTAAGTAATATGAATCAGCTGTAAAGGAACCTATTTATTTTTCTATTAAAGAGTAAATTTTTTCGAACATTTCTTTATTGCTTCAAGTTTCGTCTGGTGATGATCACTGTTGAATGCCAAATACAGACTGAATCAGATTCATTGATAAACTGACTTCTAAAGTGAAATCAGATTTTTAGATTTTGTTTTCCCTCGACCCATGATACCTTTCCTTGTGTTCCTCTCTGGTCTCATCAGGATTATGTAACATTTGGGTCCAAACAGTGATACCAAGAGACCAAAACTGGAGACCAGGATGGCAAATACCTCCACTGCATCTGCATATTTTCCTGGTGAGCTGATGTATGCAGGGACAAAGGCCACCCACACAGCACAGAAGATCAGCATGCTGAAAGTGATGTGTTTGGCCTCGTTGAAACTATCTGGAAGATTCCTTGCTATAAATGCAATCAGAAAACTAAAGGTAGCCAGTAAGCCAATATAACCCAGTAACACTGCAAAACCAACTGTGGAGCCGACTACGCACTCATAAACTATCTTGTCATTGTGGTATTGAGTGTTTTTATGAGGGGCTGGTGAGGAAGAGACAAGCCAGGTAGTGCAGATTGCTGCCTGAATTGAAGTAAGTACAATAACTGTCCCTCTCTGCTGCATAGCACCAAACCACTTCAGACTGGCTCCACCTCCTGGTTTGGAGGCCTTGAACACAGCCAGAACCACCATGGTTTTTACCAGGATGCATGAAACAGAAAGCACAAAGCTGATCCCAAATGCTGCATGTCTTAGTTGGCATGTCCACAGCCTGGGACGTCCAATAAACAGCAGTGAGCACAGGAAACATAGTTTAAGTGACACCAAAAGCAGGAAACTCAGTTCTGAATTGTTGGCACGTACTATAGGTGTGCTGCGATGATGGATAAAGATACCTAGTACAACATCACATATAAATGTGCCCAGTAATGAGGTCGATGTCAAGCAAATGCCAAGAGGTTCATGGTAGGAGAGGAACTCTGTTTTCTTCGGAACACAGTGGTCAAGCTGGGGGCTGGACCAGAAGTCCTCAGGACAATTGATGCACTCAGTGGAGTCTATGAAAATGGAAAATGTCTTAATATACATCTTTATATTATATCTTCAAACTGCAAGGTGTTGAAGTGAATACCAACCAGTTTTATTGCTGATCTTTCCATCAGAACAAGGAATGCAGTCAAAACAGCACACAGGTTCCCCTTTCTTTCTGGCCATGCGGGTACCTGGAGGACAGCTCTCACTGCACACTGACCGCTGTGGCTATTGGAAGATAAAAAAGTGTTACTCTACACTGCTTTACATTGCTGTAATGAGTTATCCATGAGCAAAAAACATGCGTCAGAAGCAACCTTTTTTGATTCAAAGTTCCAAACGATTTTGTCTTCATCAATTGTGAGTTCTTCACCTTTGAAGGCCAACTTCCTAACTTCACCCACTTTTTGAATTTTAGTTCTTCCATCAGGGAACCACAGCCAGTTCATGATATCATAGATTGGTAAAGCATCACCATTCTCATCAAACAACATGTGGTCACCAAATGGTGTGGTGAAGTTGACCTTTTCCAAGTAATACACAAGCTGTGAATATCAGATTAAGGGACAGAAGAAAACCAAAGACGACAGATAAAAAAGAATCCTATATAACCACAGTGACACAGCAGTGCCTAGCATTCAATAATCACACTGCATAGCACAATTCTGAATATAGGAAGACATCTCTGTATACCTAGTGACAAGAAGTTGTGGTCTCTGACCTGATAATAATTTCGACTTCCATCACCCAGCGGTAGGAATAATCATAGCAGCTATCTGTTAGGCTCTTTAAGATTAATAATCTCAAAGTTTTGTATTAAATCACCTAAATGCTACTCTGCAAGAAATACCAAAGCACAGGGGTAAGTATAAACTGGTATCACACCTGCCATGGCTCTAGTCTTTGCAAACTGCCACAGCTGTGCCCGCTGAAAGGCCCTCTCCCTGGTTCGCACTGCATCATTTCATCAAGTGCATATGCCAGAGCATACACAGCCTTGTACACATTATATTCTGGCCTGAGGTTTGAAATGTCCAAGAACTCAGTCTCCACATTCTCTAGATCTTCCTGTCCAGTGCATAATGCTCCTCCAGCTTCCACCCAACCTTCTGGAGGTGGTGCAAATCTACACTGAAATGTGTATTCCCAAAACTGCCTCACCTTAAATGCATTAAAAAATGCATGTTAATACAAATAATCACAACATATTGATGTTACAATTTTTTTTACAGATCGGAAGGTTAATACTACTCACCATGCTATTTCCATAGTCATTGTTGTGTTGTTGGTCCGGACGTATTTGTAAGAGGAATTCCCTGAGACCTGCTATTTCTCCTTGACGGATGGCGATGCCCAGTGTGCCACCCAGGTAGGGCATGAGGTCAGGGGTCTGGAGCACAGTCGCTGCTGTCCAGGCTTCACTAGCCATCCACTGCAGGTCTGTCGCATTCTGTCTCACCACCTGTGCATTATACCAGATATGTAAATTCATACTGCCATGCCACAAACATAGTGTCTTGTCGACTGAATTACACACAATTTACACAGTTTATGTCTTTTCTTACTCATTCACATACAAGTGCAATCCTGTGTTTATATAGTATTATGAGCAAAGTGACGCTGCATTATTGTGCATACCATCATAACTGGAGTTCAGGGTAATTTGTCTGAGTAAGTAAACTCACAATAAAACCCTATTAACAGCACCATTAACAAATAAGTTGTAGGATGTATACAATTACATGAATTTGCTAAAACTAATGTGTTATTCTAGCTTAAATATTTTAGTTTGACAAATAGAATGTTGAGTTTTATGTTTAGTTCTATTTCAAGACCAACCTCTTCCATGAGGTTAATCATGTGACTCTCATGTGCAAACACAATGACCACACGAGCTGTAGATTTCTTCATCATATGCACAATCCTCCTCAGTTCGGCTGGGTCATTGCCCCAGGGCAAAACCTCTAAGTAGGCCAGACAACCTCTACCAGAGTGAACAAAGTCAGACTGGAAGGATTGGGCAGCATAGAGTCCGTAATCATCATCACTAACTAGCAGACCTGCCCAAGTCCAGCCAAAGTGGTTTAGAATCTGAATCATAGCACGCACCTAAGTGAATACAGAGTGCAGGTATTAGTGCACAGGCTGGAATAATCTGTCAGTGGAGACCCTGCTAAACAGGTTTCACAACTGACCATGTTTATTATTGCCTCTCAGCTTTGATATCTGAGAACAATCAACTCCATCAATGACACAAAGGATGTGACTGGTATTACACAAAAGGGCCTTACCGACACATGAGGGATATGTTCAGGCAGTAAACTTGAGCTGCACTGCTATATATATACAGCACTGTAAATTGTAAAAAGATATTTGCTCATCACTCGCCAATATCTCTATGTAATCTGCTAGGAGTAATGAGGTTGGACCAAATGCGAGTTCTCTGACTGAAATATATATTTCATTGTAGTACAGGGATGTTCTTTTTGATTAATTTTTAACTGCAAAGGCATTCTTTTATGCATTTTGATTTTTCTGATTGTCACCTGAAAAGCGTCACTTGGGATGGTCCGAAAGAAGGATGGAAACTTTTTCCTGTCACTCAGGCAGGAACATGTGGCAAAATAACTCACCTGTGAAAGACACAGACTGTACGTCCTAAAAACATTACATTTTCTTAAGTTTGATTTTTAAAGTTGGTTACATTCACATTAAATTTGAAATTAAATCAAAATGATATAAATTAATCATTAAATGTTGTGGGGCAAAACTTACCATAGGTACTTTGTACAAACCTAAGACACTGGAGATGGCAATAGAACGGGTAGAGGAAGAATCACCCACAATCCCTAGGACTGGAGGTGTTCCTACACAGGTCTCATCTGATATAAACTGCTCCTCTTGACCACTGACTAAGGACAACGCTGCACGGAAACCAATTCCTAGTTTGGCGCAGTTATCATAAAGACTGTATCCCAGAGTGACATTAGGTAGCAGGTTGGAGTTTTTGTTGATCTCATCAATAGCAAAGGCCATGGTCTGAGCCTGCCTGAATCCTAGGACATCAAAACTAAAACATAAAATATTACTGTTTATTATTGAACCATTCAACATGATGCTGTAACTGTGCAAACATTTACATGTTGCACAACTTGATATTTTGCATACAATAAAGCCAGTTAAATAGCAACAATTAAAATAATAAAATAAAACTGTGCAACATAGTAAAATGTTTAAAATGGCATAACTACACAGTTAATTCTTCCAAAGTAGCATCTGTTTATCAAATATACATACATACATACATTAAATCAATGGCAGTGATTTTCCCCAGGTTCTGCTTTTTGCTGTTTCCCTGACAGACTCACCCGTGGCATGTAGGCTGTTGTGGCTCTGAGGTAAAAGACAGGTCAGGAAAAACAGAAAAGAAGTGGATCTCAAACAGCCCACCTAGAACTACATCTCCGGCCTTGTACATCCCATTTAGATGAAACTGTCCCTGTATCTGGCAGGAGGAGGAATTAAAGAGGGAGGACACAGCAGAAGAAAAGTACGAACACAAGATGAAATACATCAGCGACAACAATTTGAAAAATGCCCACATGATTCTCTCCTGTTTGAACCCGTCATGAAGTTTTATTGGTACATCAAGCCCTTTTATTGACTCACATTATTGTTAAATCTTGCACACCACACCTCATCAAGGCATAAGCAAAAGTAGGGCAGGGCCTAAAATTCATTTCCTTTGAGATTTATTTTGTATTGAGGCATAATTAATTTGTGCACTTTTAGATGTATGTCTACACCTTCCTGCAAAACATCTACTTGCCTTGTTGTAAAATACAAGTTTTCTTCCTGAACTGCTTTGCAGTTTAAAACCTGAGCAGATATACATTTTTTGTATTGAGTATAATACCAAATCTGTGTGTGTGACAAGCATCCCAAATAAAGATGAACCAAACAGCCATTATGTAGAACTTAGCAAACAAATTACAAGTTTAATCAAATGTCCACTAGATGACAGCAGTATACTTATATAATGAAACGTATAATTGCCATGCAGGCTTTAGAAATATAACAATGAATACAAAAATATAAACATGACTTGTATTTTTTTCTGTATAATGTCTGGTTGTGTAGTCAAGAAACTTTGTGTTAAAAACTCACAGCATATATTCAATGAAGGTCGTATTAAAATTGATGAATTGTTTGATCCTGGATTATGTTCCTGATTTTAAGGATGTGTAACAAATTTGACAATCTTGTTTCTACACACTTGACCATCCAATTTTTTCTCTTCCAATGGTAATTATAGTGTTTATCTGAAGATTCACTAACAAATCCCATACCATTTATATTTTTACTAACAAACACCACACAATTAATAACTTTACTAAGAAAGACCATGACATTTATATATATATATATATATATATATATATATATATTACTTAATTCGAATGATAGTTAGACTGGTGAAGGGGTAAATGGGGTTGAGTACAACGGGATGAAAGAAGGGTCTAATGTGGACCATTATAGGCCTGAAGGCATCAGGGAACCAAGGGATTGAGACGCAAACTGGGGTCCTCACCATTCCCCAAAAGGGAACTTCATGTAGGGATTGACTAGGTGTGAGTTGGCTATTTGGATGTGGTTGCTGTGGATGTAGCTGTAGTAACCTTATGATGACCAGTGTCCAAGGAGTTTGATGGTATTAAAAGGGTGGATACAGCTCAGATGCGGAAAGACTGGAATAGTTTTGGTAAAATACCTGTCCAGGACCAAATTTGTTGGAAAAAGACCGTTGTGGAACCAGAAGGCTGTTTTCAAATCTGCCTGACTCTGTGGTGAAAAGTGGGTCCTGTGGAAAAGTGTGGTGAGTTATTCTACAGTTTATGGACTTGAGGGTAGATTTGGAAGGACTCAAACATGAATTTAGGTGGACAAAAAATATTGGATGAGAGAGGCCAAGCTGGTCAGTCCAGCTTTGTTTGAGATTGAAGGGTGTACTACTTAAAGGGTTGGACTGCATCAGGTGAGGAGGTTTTTTGTCAGTGGTTAAGTGTTTACAGTAGCTACAAAATCTTTCGATTAGCTTACTGATGTGAGATTAACAAATGAAAGATGGGGGAACTGTGGTTAACCGTTCAACAAGAAAGTTAATACCGCTGATGTAAACTTGTATCGTAAACTTTCTGATTTTGCATTGAATGTGATAGGTAATAATGCTGGTACAGGTATGATGTAAAGGTAGGGAAATGGTGGGCTATACAAGGTGTGAAAAGCTTTGAAACAGCTCCATCCTGAGTACATGAGTTTAATTGAAGATGGTGAAAATATTGGGGCCTGTGTTGAATATGAATCTGGCACCAAGGATTTGAATTTCTGAAAGGAAACACATGACAGGGCAACAAGTCCTCCAACCTAAACGATAACATAGATAACTTTAACCAATCTATGAGCGAATCCTAAAAAATCTCTAGAGAATGTAAAAATAAATGATCAGACAAAACAAGCATTAATAATGTATTCTTGACAAACTTTTATGAAAATTTCTTTATTGCTTATTAAGTTTCGTCTGGTGATAATCACGGTTGGATGCAAAATACAGACTGAATCAGATTAACCTCTTTTAAACAGACACCTATTTCCACGGAAAAACACCTAAAATAACATACCCAAAATGAATCAGTAATAACCCCGCAATGATTAATCATATATGCATAATTCTGGTCTCTTTTGATAGGTCAGAGGTAAGGAATATGAATCAACTGTAAATAAATATATTTATCTAAGTAAATGGAGATGCAGTAAAGGAAAATATGATATTTTCATCCTCGCCTGGTGTAAAATCTATATTTTAGTAGCAATATCTCCATCAAAACCATCATCCAACTTATTATAATGCAACTGAATATCTTCTAATACACCTGGAATACAGGTATTTCAAAATGTTTTGGCCATATTTACTCTTAATGTATTCACTTTTATTGGGAGTTTTCTTCAAAACACTATTTCTGTCCATACTACCATGTTCCAAATAACATAAAGCTTCCAAAACATTGAAATATTGATAAAAACAGTGATTATTAGTCAACAATACCTATCACCAAAAGTACTCCCATGCTTTACAAGCCCACAAATTCGGAACAGAGTGGTATCTTTCTCTTCGTATTAACCAGACGAATCAATTGATATATTGGATATCTGTAGGAGTTGCACTGTCCTGTAGCTCCGACAAAAATCCAATAGACAAAGATTTAAGTGATACGAGTTACACAGCTGATCAGAGATGGAGCTGAGCTTTCTTTCTAGAGTGGTTGGACTGTGGATGACATGAGATGAGGGATGTCTGGATGGCAATAACTGCAGCCATGTACAGTGATTACAGAACGATATATGTGGCGATATAAGTTAATTTAGATGCTCGGTGTTGGATGTGTGTTTGGTTTGGATAAAAATGGTTGGTTTGATGTTCTGGCTGAGCCTCCTAGCTTGACTGAGGTGTGTGGCATGGATAGACTGACAAAATACTAGGATCAGACATCGATTTCGCATTTGCATATTGTGTGAAAATTAATCGTCCGTGCTTAAAAGTTAATTGATAAACTGACCTCTAAAGTGAATTCTAATTTTATGATTTTGTTTTCCCTCGACCCATGATAGCTTTCCTTGTGTTCCTCTCTGGTCTCATCAGGATTATGTAACATTTGGGTCCAAACAGGGCTACCAAGAGACCAAAACTGGAGGCCAGGATAGCAAATACCTCCACTGCATCTGCATATTTGCCTGGTGAGTTTACATAAGCAGGGACAAAGGCCACCCACACAGCACAGAAGATCAGCATGCTGAAAGTGATGAGTTTGGCTTCATTGAAGTTGTCTGGAAGATTTCTTGCCAGAAAAGCCAACAGGAAGCTAAGGATGGCCAGTAAGCCAATGTAACCCAATAATGCTGCAAAACCAACTCTGGACCCTACAGCACACTCATAAACTATCTTGTCATTGTCGTATTGAGTGTTTTTATGAGGCTCTGGCGAGGAAGAGACAATCCAAGCAGTGCAGATTACTGCCTGAATGCAAGTAAGAGCAAAAACTATCCCTCTCTGCTGCACAGCACCAAACCATTTGAGATTACCTCCACCTCCTCGCTTAGAGGCCTTGAACACAGCCAGAACTACCATGGTTTTCACCAGGATGCATGAGACAGAAAGCACAAAACTGATCCCAAATGCTGCATGTCTCAGCTGGCATGTCCACACACTGGGACGTCCAATAAAGAGCAGTGAGCAAAGGAAACATAGTTTAAGTGACACCAAAAGCAGGAAACTCAGTTCTGAATTGTTGGCGCGTACCATGGGTGTACGGCGATGATAAGTGAAGATGCCCAGGACAACAGCACTGATAAATGTGCCCAGCAATGAGGTGGTGGTCAAACAGATACCCAGAGGCTCATAGTAGGAGAGGAACTCTGTTTTCTTAGGAACACACTGGTCACGCTGGGGACTGGACCAGAAATCCTCAGGACAAATGATGCACTCCATGGAGTCTGGCAAAAAAGGGATGATTGTGAGATAAATCCTTACAGCACATAATATCCACAAAGTAAATGAAAAATTTTGAAAAATGAACATCCACCAGTCTTGTTGCTGATCTTTCCCTCAGAACAAGGGATGCAGTCAAAACAGCACACAGGTTCCCCTTTCTTTCTGGCTATGCGGGTACCTGGAGGACAGCTCTCGCTGCACACTGACTGTGGTGGCTAAAGAGAGAAATATAAATCTGTCACTCTTTAATATAATACAACGCTAAGATCAACAGTCCAAAAAGGCAACAAAAATATAGTCTGAAAAAGTAGAAATTACCTCTTTTGACTGAAAGTTCCAGGTGATTTTGTCTTCATCAATTGTGAGTTCTTCACCTTTGAAGGCCGACTTCTTAACTTCACCCACTTTCTGAAGTTTAGTTCTTCCATCAGGGAGCCACTTCCAGTTCATGATATCATAGATTGGTAAGGCATCACCATTCTCATCAAATGACACTTGATCACCAAATGGTGTGGTGAAGTTGACCTTTTGCAAATAATGTACAAGCTACAAATGTATGATAAATTGATATGATAATATGGTATGGTAATAAATTAAAGAAAACAGAAAAAGACTCCATCCGAACAGAAATTTATCCTATTGTTCAAATAATTTATGATAGAATTTTATCTTTAATCTAATTTATTTTATAGCATTAATAAGTCATCCCTGTTCCAAAACAAAATGGGAAATCTTTCTACTTCTAGTATTAAATAAAATTTGAATTGTTCCTTTTCATAATTTTTTATACTCACATAACTAAATTCATTAAGTACCTCAAGGTGTAGGAGCTGTTTTCAAAACATAAACAGGTGGAGTGTAAACTGATATCACACCTGCCATGGCTCCAGTTGTTGCAAAGTGGCACAGCTGTGCCCATTGAAAGGTCCTCTACCTGGCTCACACCGCAGCATTTCATCAAGGGCATGTGCCAAAGCATACACAGCCTTGTAAACATTGTACTCAGGCCTGAGGTTAGAAAGGTCCAAAAACTCAATCTCCATATTTTCAATATCTTCTTGTCCAGTGCATAGTGCTCCCCCATCTTCTACCAATCCTGCTGGATCAAATTTACATTGAAATGTGTATTCCCAAAATTGTCTCACCTGAAATATAATAAAAATTCTGTATTAACAGATAATACAATATGTTACTATTGCAATTTTTGAGTGTGAAGAGTGCAATTTTAATGTAATGTAAAATTTAACTCTTACCATGTTATTCCCATTGTTGTTTTTGCCATTTTGGTCAGGACGTATTTGTAAGAGGAATTTCCTGAGCCCTGGTATTTCTCCTCGACGGATGGCAATGCCCAGTGTGCCGTTAAGGTATGGCATTAGGCGAGGTGTTTGGAGCACAGTAGCTGTTGTCAAGGATTCACTTGTAATCCACTGCCGGCCTGTCACATCTTGCCTTACCACCTGTGCATTGCATTATTTAACATGTTTCAGACTTCTGTTGAAAAAATACCTTGTACTTGTCTAAAACAATTCCTCTGTTTGCCTTTTCATTTACTCCATAAGCATAGATGTAAGAACATTATAAAGGACAATGTGCTTACTTCACCATAGGGTCTGCATACTGGAAATCTATGATAAAAAAGGAGCGCTTGCTATAAATTCAGTTAAATAAGCACTACGTTTTTTTCTTGTATAAGGGTGGTTTGGGCTTCCTCAAAAAGCATTCCAACAAGCTTCAGATTGTTATATGATTCCCTTCAGAATCTAACAAATTTTATCCAAATATTGTAATCATTTCAATATTCCCTTTATTGTTTGTAAATGGTCCTTTCATGCATTTACAGTGTTAACAACCCTCAAATGTATTAACATATTACCATATTTCACACAGTGTTTTCTGTCAAGCTGACTCTGTGACAAGTTGAAATATTACAGTTAACATTATCAAAAATTTTCAAACAATTTGACCTGAAGTCTAACTAGAACTGCAATTTGCTGTTATAGATATTTTTGATAGTAACTGATAGTAACTGACATGATTTTGGAAAGTCAATTTCAGTTTTGACAAACAAATAAACACTTAATCCTGTTACAATAAAATTATGGATTTCTTATCATATTGTATTTTAATTCTGACCTCTTCCATTAGTTGAATCATGTGGATCTTGTGTGCAAACACCATGATCACACGAGCTGTTGATTTCTTTATCAAATGCACAATCCTCCTGACTTCAGTTCGGTCACTGTCCCAGGGCAAAACCTCTAGGTAGGCAAGACAACCTTGACCAGACTGAGCCAGGTCAGACTGGAAGGATTGGGCAACATGGTGTCCATAGTCATCATCACTGACAAGAAGGCCTACCCAAGTCCAGCCAAAGCGTTTTAGAATCTGAATCATAGCACGGACCTAAATGGATATAGTGGTGTAAAGGCATTAGAGCACAGACTAGTATTCTTTTAAAGTGACATATACAAATAACTTCTAATAATTATAACTTAGATAAATTGTATTATTTATATACAGTTCACAATAGAATCACAGTTAGTTAAATCCATTAAGAGTTAAGAAAAGTTTGTTTAATAAAGAACATTTAAGCTTCCTGTACTGCCGTTGAAACATATCTTAATTTAGTGTGTCACCTGAAATGAATCACTTGGAATTGTTCTAAAGAAGGATGGAAACCGTTGCCGATCACTCAGGCAAGAACAAGTGGCAAAGTAACTCACCTGTAAAGAAACATTTAATGCGCACAAGTTACCCATCTCATACAAGTCAGAGCCAATGTATTACTTTTAAAGATGAAAATATTATAGGTACATTAAAAAATACAACAATACAAGATACAGAAGACACAAAACTTACAATGGCCATTTTATATAAACCCAGTACATTGGAGGTAGCAATAGAAAATGTTGAATAGTGATCACCCACAATCGCAACAACTGGTGGAGTCCCTAAACAGTTTTGCTGAAGCAGAACCTGCTCTTCCCGACCACTTGCCAATGATAATGCACCACTGAATCCAATAACAAGTGCACCACAGTTATCATAAAGATTGTATCCCAGAGTCACATTAGGTAGCAGATGGTAGTTCTTGTTGATCTCGTCAATAGCAAAAGCCATGGTCATGGCATGCCTGAACCCTGTAGGGTCAAAACTAAAACACAACATATGACTATTAATCCCTAAAAATGAATATGGATCTGTGAGAACCGGTTAGATAAATACAAAAAAATCAAAAAAGTTAAAAATATTGCACAGTTGCAATAATATACTTCTTGATTTTAATATTTTAAACTGCCAGGTTTCATATGCATTTTTGCACAGTCATATGTTCTTCCTTAAATACTCAGAGCAGATTCAAACATAATTTGAACTGATCCATGCTGAAACTTACCCTTTGCAGGTAGGCTGTTGTGGCTCTGAGGTAAATGTCCGCTCAGGGAAGACAGAGGTGTAGTGTATCTCAAACAGCCCACCTAGAACCACATTGCCAGGCTTGTGCATTTCATTAAGATAAAACTTTCTCCACAATTTACAAGATGTGGCCAGAACAGTAGACGCAGAGCATGAGTATGAAGTGAAACAAAACAAGATATGGTACACACACCAGAGGAAATATGTGTCTAGAAATGCTCCCATAACTGCCGTCCTTCCTTCAGAACTGTTTCTATTCTTCATACATTTCCTAATTTTATATGTAGGGCTTTGCATGCTCTCTGACATTAATTTTTGACAACACCCATGAGGGAACAGCCTATGGGGGCAGGACATAATACACATATTTATTTAATAATGTTAAAATAACATATATAACATAATGTAAAATGCATCAAATGCATTTTAGCAAATATAAGCCATGAAACACATTAAACATTATTTTTTAGGAAATGTAATCAACTTAGGAGTCCATTGTTTTGACTATTGTGTCCTCATTTCTCAGCTGAGCAAGATCTTTTAATTTATTTCTTTTTAAACTTATATTTTTATAATCTTGGGATTGCACACCCTATTACTTTTGTCAGTAAAACTTGATATATGTACCATATGTTTGTGTAGAAGTTTGAAAATGTCATGTTTTTTTTTGACATGCTTAAAGACATGTATCATAATGTGAATGTTAAAGTTTCAATCACAAAGTGAGTGACTTATTATACTGGAGAGACTATACCAAAATTGCCATAGTCCAACAGAGACACCTAATTTGGAACAGCTGAAATAAATGTGGAAATTAGCTTCTTATTCAAAAATCAAAGGGCATATATCGAGGGCTTGGAACCAGAGGGGCGTAAGTGGCATTTGACAAACTTTACAGGAGAGCCAAAACAAAATTTTGACCACACTTCAATCAACTGTATTTATTAACCTTCAACCACAACATTGCAACCACATACATACTTATATGAGTAAGTTCTTAAGTGAACATATTATGGCATATTAACACAATGAACATATTATAAAACCTTGCAAAATCTTGAAAATATGGCAAAAACATAAAATACACCTTTTTGGCACCAAACATTTCCAATTCTTCTAATGAAAAATAGGGCGTATCTGCTGATCAATGCAGAAATTATTTGTCAAAACATTGGTTAAAAACACTCTAACTTCATAACTTTTCATTTTATTTAAAATACTGTATACGTAGTCATTTAATTTAATCATTTCAAACTGTTTAACATTTCATTTCTAACCGTTTAATTTCAATTCTCATTTATGAGTTCACATTCATGTCAAACAGTTTAACATTTAATTTCAAACAGTTTAATTTCTCTTGTTTATTACACATTTCACTTTTTAGTTCACTTTAGTTGAACTAAAAAGTTCACTCACTGCCCACTGTCAGAGTGTTATAGAACTCTGCATAACAGTGAGGAATACTCCCATTGGTGCACAGGGTGAGTAGGTCTTTTTTCTTTAAGGCACTGATCCCTGGAGGACTTTCATACAATGAGCTGGGATGTGTGGTTCTGGTGCCTCTGGTGCCTCTTGTTGCCTGTTGTGCCACCGTTAGTTTTCGGGAGGTTGTGGCGGTAATATCATACTTGAAGAAGATTGTGTTTGGTTCATCTTTCGTGTAGCGGAACCATTTAATCTTCTGCCAATGAACTAATTGTCCCTCCTCATCTTTTGTTCTGTTTTTGAGTATGTGGTTGGAAAGGGACTTGAAGTCCAGGAAGTCCTTGTGTTCAAGTTCATGTACACTGTATGGGTTGTTCCTTCTTGCCATTCTCACAAGTGTGTAGTAGCCATCAGGGGAGTAAATAGAAACTTTTCTTCTTGCAGTTTCCACTGCAGCATGCACACTATCACACTCCATCTGGCTGTGACCAGACTCCATGTATTTTTGGTCAATAGTGGAGAGGGGCAGTGAACTGACAGCACGCAGGCACATCGTGCTAAAGGCAGCATTCCTGTTCTGTCCACCACCAGTATCTGAGTAAAGAACTGCATGTTTTACATGTTGACTAAGTTACTTGTAAACACATGTGCTAATCTCTGAAGATCCACGACCGCCTTCCCCCTCATGCCACATGTAACACTTGACATCTTTACTGTCTAATTTATACACAGTGAGGTTGTACGTACTTAGCTTGCGTGAGTAGAACAGGCTACTTACGTTGCTCCAGGGAGTGGTCAACACTTGTTCCAGGTCAAAAGTGACAGCCTTGTATGACTCATTCTCTTTTGCTTTCTTTTTATCATTTTCTTTTTGTTCTCTGGCCTGGGTCTTTCTGAACTGGTGAGCATCATACTCATTCTTGTGATTTGTCTTCTCACTGTCTTCCAAACGTTGGAAGCACTCACAGTATTTACATGCATCTTTCTTCGGAGTGTGAAAGGCAAGATTGAACTCATTGTCAAACACTGTTCTATAAAGACTTTTTTTGTTCTATAAAGAGCTTGTTTGTATCTTTCCTGTAGTAGTGGGATTCAAGTTTTGGGAAAGAATTGATATGCTCTCGTATTTTATCTTTGCTACTCTCAGGGACTTTGTTTGGAGGAGCATGCCACCCTTTCTTGCTTGGAGGGGTAATTCCCAGTGCAGACCGTGCAAATTTCTCTGACACATCAAGGGTCTTCAAAAAAAAATTGCATACCCTAATCTGTCTTCCCTCTGAGGTTAAATAATACTCAAATGTATGATTTCTTCTTGAGATTGTTTCCCTGTTTATTTTTTCTCTTTTGACAACATGATTGACAATGAAGTCTTTCTGCCTCGCTGCATCTCCCATCTTCCAATAATATTCAAATATTTTTTCCCTCACTTCCTCAAGGAATTTTTCATTGCATTTGTAGCGACAGGAGGCACAGTTGTTCTCGCTCATCCTCCTTCTTGGCACCTGAATGCCACATGAATTCATGTAGCTTTGGCCAGAATTTCTTAACCTCTTGCATTTGTTCTTTTTCCAGTTATCAACATTTCTCTGTCTTTTTCTCCCTCTTTGTGTGTTGGCATCCTCCTCCTGTCCATTGACTGCCTCTCCCTCCAGAACAACTTCAAGCACAATAACTGTCTCACTCCCTAGAGCTTCTTCTGTCTCTGTGTCCCTCATCAATTGCATGATCTCTCGGCCTGTCTGTCTCTCTCCCTCCATCTTGTGCTGTTTCCATGTGTGTGTCGCTCTCTCCAATCTCCTCATCTCTCTCCCTTATCTCATGTGGTTGTGTCCCTAAACGATTAAACATTAATATTTAACATTATCCTATATTGGTAGTACTGTTTATAAAATATGATATATATATATATATATATATATATCTATATATATATATATATATATATATATATATATATATATATATATAGGCCTACTGAGCCTGGGCCTGCAACAAAATATTAACAGCCTTTAAATCTCCTTTGTAAATGCTTTACAAGGCATAACTAGTCCTCACTTTAGATGAGCTCGCAAAAATACTTCACTGACCACTACTAAATGCTTTATAACTACTTGAATTAACCCTTAATTACAGTAGAAATACATGTTAATAAATCATTTATTAACACACACCAAGTAACTATTACTTATGTCTGAATAATAAGATGTATGAATGTACATTTAAATAGTTTATTAATCATTTACTTAAAATTTCTAAGTGATCTTATGAACCACTGACAACTCCTAAATAATTGGTGTAAATAATGCAATACTTCATTTAGAAATGATAAATTGATCATTAATACAGTATAAAAATACATTTATTAAACACATGATATGCTTGTAAATCAAGTATAAAGCATTTAGCTGTATAAACTGCTTATTAATGTCTATTAATGCTTTATAAAGGATGAATTAACTGTTTTCTAACGCTTAACTAATGATTAATAACATGCAGTTATTATAAAGTTTTACCGAACAATCTATGCCAGAATATTAGGCTACTTTAAATCACAGTTAGCCAGATTAGACCAAGACAAATGTATTAGCATGCTAGGCTAGGCTAACAAGGCTAGACTATCAATGCATGTGTCTCCAACACTCAAGTGAGGAGCAGCATTCAAAAACATCTCTTCATCTGTCATTTCTTCACAAGATTCATCTGTTTGCTTCATTATATTCATCAAAATTTGTTCTGCCTCAGACAGTTCCATGTCTGCAGCATGCATGTCAGCCATTTTAACTAGTTTTACCACCCACTTACGCCCTTCTGGCTCTGAAAAATACTGTAGGCTCTTATATTGTTCAGAGCCATAAGGGCGTAAGTGGACTTGCGCCCTTCTGGCTCCAAACAATGTGTAGTCCATACATGTATTTTTTAGAGCCAGAAGGGCGTAAGTGGACATACGCTCCTCTGGCTCCAAATAATGCTCAAATTTTTGTGTTAGGTTGTTTTGTTGCTTTATTCAATACAGGTTGATTTCTGATGCGTCTCTTCAAGACCTTTCATTTGATATATTGAACTCATTTTCGCCCAAAATGCCACGCCCCTCTGGTTCCAAGCCCTCGATTTGGAGTCCATATGATAGCTTCATATGATTTGAAAAGGTTAAATTCAGTGTAAAAATGCTGACAGTGCATAACACAGCCTACAAATTACTTACCGGTTCGTACTGGTACTTGTACATGTAGCTACAGCAGAAAACCGAACTATGAGGAACAAAGGATTTGTAACTGGAAAGCAAGAAATAAATTCTACAGTAAGTATTTTACTGTATACAAGGTACAATGCAGGTAAACAGAGCTGATTGATTTTACATTAAACAACGACATGCTGTTACGAATCAAGAATAATATATAACTATGGTAGAAACTTTTTTAGTGGCCTTTTATCATGACACAGGGATTTATTATGCATATGTATTCAACTTTATTGTATGGTGTGGAATAAGAACAAGTCAAGAAATGGGTCCTACTTTGGGTATTTGGTAAATTCTGCTCCTAGCAGGTATGTTTGTCCAGCACTACAGCGGAAAAGGCTAAAGTAGAAACTAACCTTTCTCAAGTGCACAGCTATGGAAAGCTTTCAAGGATGAAAAACTAACAAAATATAGTATATAATGCCGCATGTTCAAACCAAAGTTTATTATATATTATATTACAATAATGTAGTCATGTTCTATATCTAAGGAGAATGTGACTTGCAACAGACAATGGTTTATTTCTGTCAATGAGCCTTGACGGTTTAATTTCAAGCCAGTCTCCACATTCACTCTATTCACAACATAACACGTAGATGCTGTAAGCGATTCTTTGAAGTATTTTCTGTTTACTGTTAATGCCAGTAACATATATTTTAATTTTATGTTTAAAAAATACAAATAGTTCTAAAGTAGTTCAAGTAAACTTTCACAATTAAGGCAACAGGAAAAAAAATGTATATAATTTTATGCACTTTTGGAGTGTTTGTTTTGCACCTGCATTCCTCAGAACTGGACTTATGTTTCGTCATGAAGCTTTGGTAGCTCTGAGTAACTGGAGGTACTTCCATCTGACAGAATACAGGTCTTTATTTTTCTGATTATTTCCATATATACATGTCTTTTGCCTTCCTACATTGCCCGATTACTTTTATTAAAACATAGTATCAACTCTATAAAGGCAGTTGTGATATGATTCAGACTACAAATTTACAATTTTGAAGTGCAATAAAATATTTTGTTTTTATTGCACTTCTATTAAAGGAGCTATATGTAAGTTTGTCAATGAAATTAATCAAATTTTCATTCCCTTATTGTTAATGGGCTCAAATCTCACTTGTAAATGAAGCACATGCCTGTTTTCTCCATCGAGCCTCTCTCATACTACAGTGACAACACAGCAGCTAACGTCATGCAGTCCACTAACACCATCAAACAACCAGGTCACAACAAAACACAGGCTTCACGTAAGGATAGGAAACAACAATAAAGTTTTACGTGCTGAAGCCCATCAAACCAAACAGGTTTAGAAGATGTCAAGTAAAAACAAAGGGAGCATTAGTAATGCTGGAAAAACACAGAGAAAGTCACGTTAGCTTGCCAGCTAACGCCAAGCAGCTGCTAATGTTATTCAGCGCAAAGTTATATATATTACCATATTACTTCAACAACTAACACGACCCATGTTACTGTGTACCACTGTTGATTTAGCCTGCAAGAAAAGATGTAATGGCAAAAAGCAAATGTGGAGCAATTTGTTTACTAACGTTAGCCTATAGTGATGCAACCTGGATCAGCCAGCTAACGCTACAGTAGCTTGGACCTGCTGCTGTTTGCTTCGCAACATTCACTTTAGGTTTATTGTCGTTTTACCAATACTCAGGTACACAGCTTCTTCACCTCTCAGTTGCTGTAAGTAACGTGACCCACATAATATACAACACTGCAACAACATGCGCACAACAACACAGAGGAAGAGCCATCCACTAACACTAGTTATAGTAAAATTACTTAATGCAGTCTCTCATAAGTATGACACAGTCTTATAACATTCAGTCCAGCTCACTACCCGTTTCGTTATCATCCAATACATGTAGCTGACATTGCTGAGCCTCCGGTGACAGATTCACAGATAGTAAAGATAGTTACTGAAAAGCAACAGGCGAGCAAACGATGTAGCACGTCGGCTAAATGCAGTAAATGTACTGTGATCATGTAACGAGTATGGATTAGTTCAACCTTCAGCTGATAAAACTATTAGTGGGAGTTTACCTGAGTTCCCAGCTCTGTCTGTCTGCCGTCACTCTGCCTTTTTCCGGGAGTATTGTGACACTATGCGGCTTGCTGCGCTGAATGAAAGGTACGGCGCCGGTGTTGATTTGCCTCTAAGACGGGAACCTTGAAGTAACAGAGCCTGAACATGTCTGAGTGAAAACCCACAGCCGGAATACTGTTGTTCCTGCGTTTATTGCAGGATTTCTATATATAAAGCAGTTTTAAAGTGGAATTTTGCTCACTCATGAGTTTAAGCGAGCACGCATATGAGCACACACCTGGTTGCAATCTTAGGGTGCTTTCACACCTGGATCGATTGGAGACGTTCCGAAACAAAGGGCCGTTTCCCTTTTGGCACGGTTCGATTGGTTAAATGTGAACACAACAATCGCACTCTGAATCGGAACAAAACAACCGAGGCGAGATCGCCTGGAAGAGGTGGTCTCGGCTTGATTCCATACGAACCCTGGAGCAGTTCGTTTGTAGTGAGAACACAACCAACCCACGAAACGGAATAAATCAATGTGTTGCCTGGCAACCGACGCTAAAAGATCGCTTTTCAACAGCTTCGGCAGCGTAGCCTATTTTGTTACTGTATGTAGTTGTGGTTGTATTATGTAGGCCTGCCGCTATCGGAGTTTTTTTTAACTTCATGCGTGCTGCTCGACGGAGCATTCACAACCCCTCTCTTTAATTTTATCACTGACCCGCTTGTAGACTTCAGTGTTCTTGTGTGTGGTGTGCAACATCTGAGAGATGTGTTGTTCCGACCAAACATCCATTTCACCTTTTTTGCAACACGAAGTCCACCCGCGATTCATTTTGTGTTACTGTTGTCATGGAGATGTCCCTCAATGGACTGCACGACCTGCACGCATGAGGTAGTGACATAATGGCGTAAGGAAAGCCCTGGAAGGGTGAGCGATTTGGACCGCTTTACAACAGTGTGGTGTGAACACGAGTGACGTATTAAATTGATTTGGAACAAAGTATTGTGTTTTGGTCCAGGTGTGAAAGCACCCTTAGAACCGCACTATAGTGGCCGCTGGAATCTATATAATGCCCCTTTAATATATTACGGTCAGACTACTCAACTTGCTGTCTTGTATGGGAGTTTTGAAGTTGTTGTGGTGTTCACACTACATGATGGATCGGCGATACACACTACTACTGACAATGACTCTGTCACTCGAAACAGAAGTTGTTTATAATTATAAAGATAAAAATTAAAAAGGCAAAGACTAATGGTCAAAAACCAGATTAACACCAGTTTTGGGCAAGCTACTTGGAAAATGTAGTGGGCTAAGCTACTAGCTACTCTACATTAAATGCAGCTTCACTACACAGAAGCTACCCCCCAGTGAAATGTAGCAAGCTAAGCTACAGCAACGTGGCAAAAGTAGCTTAGTTACATCTAAGCTACTTTTAATTTTTTAATACTTTATAGTTAGGTCATTTATATATAAATATTTATGTACACACACTCACACATCATAGGCCTAGTTTATATTGAACCAACTTCATTCCACAGCAGCAATACAAGAAAGACTAAAAACCTGCTCCAATATATTTGTGACTCTCCTACTTACTGCCATATCATTGCTGCTAAATGTACTTCCTCATGCAACAAACGGAGAACCATTGTTGTCTGTATAAAGCAACTTAGTTATCATATTATTAATTAAATTAAATTAATTAATTATTAATTAATTCTATATATTTTATAGTTTATATGTGACTTTGTGCTCTGGCAACATTGCAACCTAAACAACCTAAACATGCATGGCAGAGAAAGAGCAAGAGAGAGAGAGAGAGAGAGAGAGAGAGAGAGAGACATTCTGTCCCACATGTCTTTATTCCTCTGCAGCAAAGTCACAAACATCAATCCAAGGATCGGTACGTGATGTCACCATCACAGGGAAGTGCTTCTGCCAGCTGCACACACAGGTCTGTGTGGTCCGTGGTTGTCACATCCATCAGACATGCTTGGGAAAATGTAGCGTGTGTGGAAGCTACCGCGCTACTCGGTCAATAAAAGAGCTTCGTTACTGAAAAGCTATTTGATTCAGAAAATAGCGACGCTACCACCAAGCTACTGAAAAATGTAGTTACAATAGTAACGGCGCTACTTGTAGTGACGCTACTTCCCAACACTAACACATACAGCACAGATTGTTTGTGCTACAGAGAGAGGTGGAGGTGAGTAAAAAGTGTTTTGTAGTGAAAAGTAGCTGCCTGCTCTGCCAGCTGCCCCGCTCTCTTTGGCTGGATGTGGATGCCGAGTTTGCAGTGTGAACTAGGATTTAAGTAGGGATGAGCGAGTACAGCATGATCTGTATCTGTATCTGTCAACCATATGACTTATCTGTATCCGTACTCGGACGGGATGGGGCCTACCCCAGAAGTGGGAGGGATTAAACCCGAAAGTGGGTCAGGTTATCTTGAAATGCACGGGCCTTAATCAGAAATTGGTATATTTATTGCTGATTATAAAATTGTTTACATGACAGCATCAGCATTGAGCTTCAGATCAATGGTTTTGATCACAATAACAAACTATATACATAACAAGTTTTGCAACAATAAATACAAGACACGCGGTTGCAATTATGAAGTAAAATGTAATTAACAAGAGTTTTCATACTCAACATAACTTTCTTTTTTCAACTTTTAATTTTTTTATGATCAGTGTTTTATGATTATGTTGCATTATTGTATATTATGTGGGTCACGTAAGACACAGCGACTGAAATGGTAGAGAAGCTGTGTGTCCCTGAGTATCGGTAAAACGTCACTAAATCTAAACCGAACGCTAGGAAGCAAACAGTGTTGGATCAGTGCTAACCTAGCTGGCTGCCCCTTCCCTGCCTCACTATAAACTAGCATAAACAAATCGCTCCACATTTGCTTGTTACATAATTTCTTGCAGGCTAAAATCAACACTTTGACATATTGTGGGACACAGGATAGTAATATGGGTCGCGTTAGCTTGTGATGTAATGTGGAAGTCACAAAGTTACAACTATAGTATTGTTACCTGGATAAAGAAACTGGTTGGCGTGAGCTCTTGTTAACTGTGTTTTCACCCAACATAAACAGAATCTCGTTTGGCCTGAGGGGCTTCAGCACATAAAAGTTGATTGTTGTTTTGTATCCTTATGTGGAGTTTATGTTGGAGTTTGTGTTAGAGTCTGTGTTGTACTATGAGCTGGTTGTTTTATGGTGTTAGTAGACTGAATATGTTAGCTGCAGTATTGTTGCTATAGTTGGAGAGAGGTTTGGGAGCGTGCACTGGCCTACGTCCTGGCCCCGTGTCTTCACATTAATAGCAGAATAGTAGCTGTTACAAGCAACAGAGAAAATTACTTTGATCTACAAGAATTACATAAAAATGGTTTAGTTATGGCCTAAGCATGAAACATGCAACTGAAGGAATTCTTGTTTTTTCTTCTGCAAATCAGTTGCATTTTTAAAGCCTAAACATGCTCGAACATTAATGAAACATTGTACATATGTCAAATGGGGTAAACATTTATATATATATATGTATATATGCTTCTCAAGCATGGGCCTTGCAAAATTAGCTTGCTAACGCCCCCTAAAGACCAGCCCCCACTGCAAGTTTCACCGAGGCATACATAGATGTGCCAGATATTTCATGTTCAGAAGTACAAAAAAACCTCTTGCAGTGATGCCCTCAAGCAGCGTTGGACGGACCCTTATAGCTTGGCTGACCTGGCTCTGAATTGTCTATTGCTTTGGACGCTGCACAAAGGACTTAAATGTCACTTCCTGTCTCCTATGTGGTTTGAGAGAAAATCAACTATTTATTATTGGCCAGTACATGAAGTGTGTAACACCCTTTTTTAAATTTAAATCATACCATGACTGTCAGACAGTGCTTACTTCCTATTGAGAGCAGGTGGTGCTATGAATATAACTGAATATTGGCATGAAGATTTAGGCATAAACAGGGTAGTTACAACAACATCATGTTTCATGGTGAACCATGGAAGTTCGCCACTACACCACAGACACTTTAAACGAAAACTCACAAGCATCACAACATATCATCATCAATGTCTTAAGTTGTGTCTGACACAGTTTTGAAGTGGATGTTGCTAAGTTGGTGGTGTTAGGACTGTTATCAAACATGTAAAATTTGGTTCATATGTTAGCATGTACACTACAACTTCCTGTTTCATGGCAAATCATCAATTTTCGATTGATTTTCGTCACACCGCGGGCACACAAAAAAAACTCACAGGTTGTTCAATTTTTCATCCACAACCACAGTGGGAATTTGACGACTATTAATTGTGAGGAGTTCATTAAAATACTAAGGATCTAAATCATCTAAAATTACCATTATATCCAAAAAGGTCGACTTCCTGTTGAGTTTAGGGCATCACTCCAAAAGGCTGTTTTGTATATTTGAACATGATACATCTGCCACAGAAATTTCATATACCTAACCTGAAGTTAGGTATATGAAATATGTAGTCTGCTTCATATTTATTAAATAAACCACACCCAACCTCAACATCCTCCCTAAGCTGACTTTTTGATTTGTTTATACTAGGCCTACTTGTTGCGTTTAGCAATGACAGTAATAGTCTTGACGTGGCCTCCATATGTGACGACTTGGGAGTGAGAATGTACAAAATACATATGGTTCAGACTAGTTGATCATTTTACTGTTAACTGCTGCTTTTATGACTTAGTAGTGCCTCGACCCATGATAGCTTTCTTTGTGTTCATCTCTGGCCTCAGCAGAATTATGTAACATTTGGGTCCAAACAGTGCCATCAAGAGGCCAAAACTTGAGGCCAGGATGGCAAATACCTCCACTGCATCTGCATATTTGCCCGGGGAGTTTACATAAGCTGGGACAAAGGCCACCCACACCGCACAGAAGATCAACATGCTGAAAGTGATGAGTTTGGCTTCATTGAAGTTGTCTGGAAGATTCCTTGCCAGAAATGCTAACAGAAAGCTAAGGATAGCCAGTAAGCCAATGTAACCCAATAACAGTGCAAAACCAATTGTGGATCCTACAACACACTCATAAACGATTTTGTCATTGTGGTATTGAGTGTTTTTATGAGGAGCTGGTGAGGAAGAGACAAGCCAGGCAGTGCAGATTGCTGCCTGAATAGATACAAGTACCATAACTGTCCCTCTCTGCTGCATAGCACCAAACCACTTCAGACTTGCTCCTCCTCCTGGCTTGGAGGCCTTGAACACAGCCAGAACCACCATGGTTTTCACCAGAATACATGAAACACAAAGCACAAAGCTGATCCCAAATGCTGCATGTCTCAGCTGGCATGTCCACAGCTTGGGATGGCCGATAAACAGCAGTGAGCAAAGGAAACATAGTTTAAGTGACCCCAAGAGCAGGAAACTCAGTTCTGAATTGTTGGCGCGTACTATGGGTGTGTTACGATTATAGGTATAGATACCCAGGACAACACCACTGATAAATGTGCCCAGCAATGAGGCAGTTGTCAAACAGATACCCAGAGGCTCATGGTAGGAGAGGAACTCTGTTTTCTTAGGAACACACTGGTCACGCTGGGGGCTGGACCAGAAGTTCTCAGGACAAGTAGTGCACTCAGTGGAGTCTGACAAAAAAGGGAACATGGTGAAAAACATTGTTGTTGTTTTCCATATATAAAATCCAGAAAGTAAAAACAATTGAAAAATGAACACCAACCAGTCTTATTGCTGATCTTTCCCTCAGAACAAGGAATGCAGTCAAAACAGCACACAGGTTCCCCTTTCTTTCTGGCCATGCGAGTACCTGGAGGACAGCTCTCACTGCACACTGACTGAAGCGGCTATAGGGAAAAAAATAAATCTGTCATTGTATATTATTAATATTAAGTGCTAAGATTTAGAGTCACAAAAGGAGATGCATCTAAAAAAGCAGCAATAACCTTGGTCAGTCCAAAGTTCCAGAAGATTTTGTCTTCATCAATTGTGAGTTCTTCACCTTTAAAGGCTGACCTCTTAACTACACCCACATTCTGAACTTTACTTCGTCCATCAGGGAGGCACAGCCAGTTCATGACATCATAGATTGGTAAGGCATCACCATTCTCATCAAATGACACTTGATCACCAATTGATGTGGTGAAGTTCACCTTTTGCAAATAATATACAAGCTAAAAATGGATGATAGACAAAAATAAATAGGTTATGAGTGGGAAAGACTGTCAAACCAGAGGTTTATAGTACTAAATGACTTTCAACAAAATTGTGACATTTTTACCTTATTACGTTCAATGTATCACAAAAACAGTTAAGAGTATAAACTGATATCACACCTGCCATGGCTCCAGTCTTTGTAAAGTGGCACAGCTGTGCCCGCTGAAAGGTCCTCTACCTGGCTCACACCGCAGCATGTCATCAAGGGCATGTGCCAGAGCATACACAGCCTTGTAAACGTTGTACTCAGGCCTGAGGTTAGAAAGATCAAAAAACTCAGTCTCCACATTCTCGAGATCTTCCTGCCCAGTGCATAGTGCTCCCCCAGCTTCCACCCATCCTGCTGGAGGTGGTGCAAATCTACACTGAAATGTGGATTCCCAAAACTGCCTCACCTGAAATACAGTGTATGATATCAATATTGACAGAAAATGTTATTAATTTATTATTATTATTATTATTATTATTATTATTATTATTATTATTATATTTTTTATTGTAAAATTAAACTTTTACCATGTCATTTCCATAGTTTTCATTGCCATTTTGGTCAGGATGTATTCGTAAAAGGTATTCCCTGAGCCCTGGAATTTCTCCTTGTCTGATGGCAATGCCCAGCGTGCCACTCAGGTACGGCATTAGGTGGGGTGTCTGGAGCACAGAAGCTGTTGCCCAAGCTTCGCTTGCAATCCACTGCTGGCCTGTCACATTTTGCCTCATCACCTGTGCATTGCATTATACTGTATAACATATGTTTCAGACTTCTGTTGAAAAAATACATTTGGGCTTTGCAGCAAATAGTCATTAATTATAAAACAATGTCTATTCTTGTCACATAGCACAGATGTAAAATATTTATTAAGTGCAAGAACCACAATTTAACATGGGGTTTGTATTGAAATCTTTAAAATAAAAAAAAACAGATATTAAAAATACACACTTCTGTGTTTTCATATAAAATCGGTGGTTTGGGTACTCTCAAAATGCATGACTCACGTTAACAGCTGGTTTTATATTTTATAACCAAACCAATATTATTTGAAAAATTTGTTACTCCTTTCAGTGTTAGGTAGTGTTCATTTCAAGCCTGTGCACTGATGGAAGCCTTAAATGTACTGTATGTATTTCAAGCAAAGTTATCATCTATCTGAGGCTGAAATCTTACATGGGTTATACTAACACACTATATGACCTAAAGATGAACCAACTTGAACTAAATTTTTGCTCTTGACAATCATTTTGTTTGACTGAATTGGAGTGGACAAACAGAATAATTCATCATGTTACATTTGTTAATATCATGGATTTCTAAATGATATTAAACTTTAATTCAAACCTCCTCCATCAGATGAAAAGTGTGGATCTCATGTGCAAACACCATGACCACACGAGCTGTTGATGTCTTTATCAAATGCACAATCCTCTTGAGTTCATTTGGGTCACTGTCCCAAGGCAAAACCTCTAAGTAGGCCAAACAACCTGCGCCAGACTGAGCCAGGTCAGATTGAAAGGACTGAGCAACATGGTGTCCATAGTCATCATCAGTGACCAGAAGGCCTACCCAATTCCAGCCAAAGTATTTCAGAATATGAATCACAGCACGTACCTAAGATATAGATATATTGATGTGAAGGGATTAGTGGACAGACAAGTACATTAGTTTAAATTTACATGTACTAATAACTTAAGTTATTGCATCTTATATAAATTATATTATTTACATGTGTTCACTGAGGAATCAGTTATTAATTGGTTTATTAATCCCATTAAGAAAAAGGAAAAGGTTTGTTTCACCAGGGACAATTTCTACAAGATTTTTGTACTGCCTGAAACAGATGTATTTTTTCAGTTCTCAACTTGATAATAGTGATTCACCTGGAAAGCATCACTTGGGATTGTTCTAAAGAAGGATGGAAACCGTTGCCGATCACTCAGGCAGGAACATGTGGCAAAATAACTCACCTACAGAGAAACATACATAGTTTAAATTCAAGTTAGTTATTTCACGCTTAAAGATGGCATTAATTACATATATAATTAATTATATACAGTATATAAAATACAACTATACAAAACATAGAAGATAGGAAACTTACAATGGGCATTTTGTATAAACCCAATACATTGGAGGTGGCAATAGAAAATGTAGAGTAAGAATCACCCACAATCCCCAGGACTGGTGGGGTGCCTGAACAGTTCTGCTGAAGCAGAAACTGCTCCTCCCGACCACTTGCCAGAGATAACGCGCCACTGAATCCAATAACAAGTGCACCACAGTTATCATAAAGACTGTATCCCAGAGTCACATTAGGTAGCAGATTGGAGTTGTTGTTGATCTCATCTATAGCAAAGGCCATTGTCATGGTATCTCTGAATCCTAGAGTGTCAAAGCTAACACACAAAACATAACTATTAACCACTAAAAAGGAGTATGGCACAATGAGAACTGAGTAGATATACAAAAAACTACCTAAACCTATGCTGTTTACAGTTTTAACAATTTTCCAATAAACCTTCTAAGCAGTGTTGTACTATTTTAAACATATCACTATAACCTTCTTGAAAAGCTAAATTACTCAAGCACTACAGTGACAATTTCTTCCTTACCATGAATAGTCTGAGCATCCAACATAATTTCAACTGATTCATGCTGAAACTTACCCAGTACAGCTGGGCTGTTGTGGCTCTGAGGTAAATGTCCGCTCAGGGAAGACAGAGGTGTAGTGGACCTCAAACAGCCCACCTAGAACCACATCGCCAGGTTTGTGCATTTCATTTAGATGAAACTTACGCCATAATTTACAAGGTGAGGGAAGAGAGGAAGATGTAGAACATAAAGAAGTAGAAGTGAAAAACAAGATATTGTACACACACCAGAGGAAACATGCGTTAAGATAAGTTCCCATAACTACCCTCCTTTTGTCACAACTGTTTCTATTCATCAAACAAGCTTACTTAAAGACAGCTAGATTTTCAAAGCATCCAACTGAAAAAAATCCCCTCCCCTTAAGCCACCCTGCAAAGCCACTCCCCTAAAACACATTATCATGCACTTTTGTTGAACGGGCAGAGTGCATGCAGGTAAGTGGGTAGGTAGACAGGCAGGTAGGCCTTGCTTATCGCAGTCCTGCAATAGCCACAAAGAACTGATTTTGTTCATTTTTCATCATGGGATGACGGCACTCAGCTCCATGGCTTCCACAGTAATGCTGATGCTCAATACCACCGAATTAGTCTCACGCACATCAGATAGACCATCCTTCATAGCAAACAGGCTCTCCACTTGGTAATCATGGTCTGGCACCGGTCAACACTAGCCACAGACGTGTGAAGGTAGAGTCTGCGGCCTGTTACAGTGTAAGGGATGCCTGCACATGTGAAATTTTCTTGAAAATGGATTAAAGCCCAGTTAATTTATTAAAGGAGAAAATAAGAGGGAAGTACTTCAAACCAGCTTCAAACCAGAAACAGCTGGGTTAGGTGTCTAGTACCTAAGGCAGTTTTGAACATATGGTCCAGACCAAAGGAGTGCATACAAATTTTAAGACAGTGGCACATATTTTGTCTACAGAGGAACCTTTGTCAGCCTTGAACTTAATGTGGGAATGGCAACAGATACAGAAAAAAAACAATTCTACAGATACTCACTGTGACCTAAATACTGGCATGGCCTTGTGAACAGTATAATAGCAAAGAATGTTATATAGTATCCTTATATAGTATCCTGTTATTCCTCTTCCTGCATTACCTATAACCTACCTACGTAACACATACTACAAACCTGCTGTACAGGGCCACACTTGAGGACAGCCAACACCAGCAGCTGCTGTGCCATTCATCATAAACTGTGGCTTCAAAACTTCATAAAGTTGTGGTGATGGTGCAGTGGATAAGACTCATGACTTAGGTGTGAGAGACTCAGGGTCAATTCCACACATAGACACGTCCACCAGTGTGTCCCTGAGCAAGACACTTAGCAGTTTATAAGCTGTGATTGTACATGTATTGTTGGGTTTGAGTGTCTGGGGGTGTATTGACTTACAGTACACTTTTTCTTGATAGCTTAAACACATTTCTAGAAATGATGCCTCTTTCTCGAAACTCTAAACACAAATCCACAACTTCTCACCCAGTTCCCCAAACATCCTCTTTTCAGGTCAAAATTAAATTTTGAACTCAAAACCTTTCAACCTCTGAAAAATCAAACTTTGCCTTCAGACATAACACACAAGCCCACAAACACACAAACACACTACAACACAGTCTTGCGCACTGGTGAGATAAATTCAAAACAATCCTACAAAAACTGGTTATTTGTAATGTTGCTTGTGATTCTCCCCCTCAAAAACATTTTTACATGATGAACACAAAAGAAATAACAAATGTAAACATTTACAATTTTTTTTATTCCTTAGTGTGCTATACAGTAGGCTACAACACACCAAACAACAAATTATTCTGTCCCAGCATCCCCTCATCTCCCTCCTCATCTCCCTACTCCTCCTCCGTTTCCCTCCTTCTCAATCTACCTCCTCCACCTTCTTCTCCACCTCTTCCTCCCCCAACTCCTACTGTTCCTCTTCCTTCACCTCTTACTCCTCCTCATACTGCTCTTCCTCCTCCTTCATCTCACTGGTGTCCTCTTCCTTCAGATTTCTCTGGATCCATTGTTCCAAAACTGAATGAACTGACTCTGGCCCTTTTTACCTATCTATCTATAAGGTTCTGATGTGTGTGCTATCAGTTTTGACAGTTTTTCTACCTGGGTAGGTGTGTGCTAATTGAGCTCAATCTATGCTGACTTGATTGAACAATATTGAATGTTAGTGTTTTCTCAATGACCACATAGTGAACGGAATGGGAAATGAAGGGATTTGTGTGTATAGTTTAGAGAAATCGGTGTTCTTTTTGAAAAATGGAGTTATGGTTTTGAAAGTTTACTGCAAAATCAACACGTTCTCACTCCCAACTCATCAAACAACAACGTTTGGTCAAGACTCCTTGGCGTTACTTTTTAATGCAAAAGAAGCTGTGTTAAGTTGCACAGAGCAGATCACATCTGGCAGTAAGACACAGAACACAGAACACAGAAATGACATAGAGAAACCTGTCAATTTTATAAATAAAAAAGTCTGTGAAAACGTACATCAACAATTAAAACACAGTTAAAACAGACAAAAAAGAAAACATTTAACTAACCTACTTTCTTAACATTAGAAATAAAATAAACTTAAAGCTGCAAGCAGTGATGGGTAGGCCCTCGCACTTGTAGCTCATCGAGGGTGAGGCCCCTACGTTGCAGCTTCTGGAGCTCTGCCGGGGCGGCTGTAATTTGCTACACGCTTCGGGCGTTGCACAAAGGTGTTAAATGTCACTTCCTGTGTCCCTTTTGTGACACTGTTGAGCACTTTGCGTTACCACTACAAATTAATATAGGCATGTAGATGTGTTTGGGGTGAAACACTTATCAAACATGTAAAGTTTTGTGCAGATGTGAGCATGTAAACTGAAGTTACAACAACTTCCTGCATAATGGCGAAGAGTTTACTTCGCCGCCATGCCACCACCACGGTGTTAACTGCAAACTTACAAGTTTTACAACAGGGCCTCATCAATGTGTTAAGGTTTTTCTGGGACAGTTTTGAAGTTCATATGTCCGACCTGGTAGGAGTACTACATTACTTTATAGCATAAAACGTGTCGTTTCCTGTTGCCCACAGGTGGCGCTACGAATCATCGATTTTGGACGCCACACCACGGGCACGCTGTTCCACGGAAACTCACAGTTTGCTTTGCACACTTTACAACTTCCAAATTCGTCAGTGGGTTTAGAGTGCTCAGCGAAAATCTGAAGTCGGTCGGACTAAATCCCAAGGAGGAGTTTGTTAAAGTACAGAGTGTGTAAATCATCAGAAAATTACCTTAAAATTCAAAATGGCAAACTTCCTGTTGGATTTACTGCATCACTCCAAGAGCCTATTGGGGTACGTCTGTGCATGATACATGTGTCACAGAAATCTCATATATATAGGTGAGTCGTGCTGCAGGGACTGTTTCGTTGAAGGTCACTTCCTCTTGCCAGTAGGCAGCGTTATGACTATAGGTGAATGATGTTCATGTACACATGTTCAGGGTGGGACTCTCATTAAATGTGTAAAATTTGGTACAGATCTGAGCATGTACAGCAAAGTTACAACAACTTCCTGTGTCATGGCACAGAGTTTAACTTTGCTGCCAACCTGTTAACTGCAAACTCCCAAATTTTACAATGTGGCTTCATCAATGTGTTATGGGTTTTCTGGGACAGTTATGAAGTTGATATGTCCAACCTGCTAGAAGTAGTACATTACAGAATAAAACGTGTCATATTCTGTTGCCAGCAGGTAGCGCTATGAATCATTGATTTTGGATGCCACGCCACATGCCGTTTCCACAACTTCACAATTTCCAAATTCGTTAGTAGGTTTAGAATGTTCAGCGAAAATCTGAAGTCGGTCGAACTAAATCCCTAGGAGGAGTTCGTCGAAGTACGGAGTTTGTAAATCATCCAAAAATTATCTTAAAATTCAAAATGGCCAACTTCCGGTTGGGTTTACGGCATCACTCCAAAATGCTATTTGGTACGTCTGGGCATGATACATGTATCACAGAAATTTCATATATATAGGTAAAACGTGCTGCGGGGACTGCTTCGTTGAAGGTCACTTCATATTGCCAGTAGGTGGTGTTATGACTATAGGTGAATGTTGTGCATGTACAGTACATGTGTTCAGTGCAGGACTCTTATTAAACATGTAAAATTTTGTACAGATCTGAGCATGTACAATCAAGTTACAACAACTTCCTATGTCATGGCGAAGAGTTTAACTTTGCCGCCACACCGTTAACTGCAAACTCACACATTTTACAACGTGGCTTCATCAATGTGTTATGGGTTTTCTGGGACAGTTCTGAAGTTGATATGTCCAACCTGCAAGAAGTAGTGGATTACAGCATCAAACGTGTCATTTCCTGTTGCCAGCAGGTGGCGCTGTGACTTTAAGTGAATATTGGCAAATGGATGTGTTCAGGGCATGACTCTTATAGTACATTCCAATTTTTTTGCAGATGTGAGCATGTAGACTGAAGTTACAACAACTTCCTGTTTTATGACAAATCATCTATATTGGACACCACGGCCATGCCGTAACATGAAAACTCACGGTTTGTACAACTTTTAATCATGAATGGGTTTAGACTGCACAGCGAAACTTTGAAGTCGATCGGACTAATTCCCTAGGAGGAATTTGTTATAATATGGAGTGTGTAAATCATTCAAAAATGGCTTCCTGTTGGGTTTAGGGCATCACTCCAAGAGGCTTTTTGGTATGTCTGGACATGATACATGTGCTACAGAAATTTCATACATGTAGATGAAACGTGCCGTGGGCGCTGCTTCGTTAAAGGTCATTCCTGTTGCCAGCAGTTGGCGCTATGACTATGAGTGAATATTAGCATGTACATGTGTTCAGGGTGTGACTTTTATTAAAAGTGTAAAATTTGGTAAAGATCTGAGCATGTACAGTGAAGTTGCAACTTCCTGTGTCACGGCGAAGCGTGTAACTTTGCCGACATGCCACCACCATGCCACCGCCAGGCCGTTAACTGAAAACTCACAAGTTTTACCACATGCCATTGTCAATGTGTTATGGGTTTTCTGGAACAGTTTTGAAGTTGACATGGTCAACCTGCTAGGAGGAATCATAGCGTAAAAAGTGTAATTCCCTGTTGCCAGCAGGTGACGCTACACTTTTGAATGAATATATATATAAATATATAAACCTTTATGTAAACAGGAAATGTCCCAATGAGACACAGTCTCTTTAACAAAGGGAGTCCTGTTCCTGTTCAGGGTGGGAATGTTATTATCCATGTCAAATTTTGCACAATGTAGCATGTAGACTGAATTAACAACAACTTCCTGTTTTATGAAGAATCATTGATTTTGGAAGCCACACCACGGGCACGCCGTTCCAAAAAAACTGACTGTTTGTACAACTGTATAATTGTCAATGGATTTAGATTGGACAGCGAAAATCTGAAGTTGATCAGACATAATCCCTAGGAGGAGTTCGTTAAAGTACAGAGAGTGTAAATCATGCAAAAATGACAATGCAAATGCAAAAAATGCAAAATGGCTGACTTCCTATTGGGTGTCTGGTATCGCTCCACGAAGCTTTTTGGTATGTCTGGAAATCATACACGTACCACAGAAAATACGTACACGTAATTCAAACTTTGTCCGGGGGCTGCTCTGTAGGGGGGGCTAGTGAGCCATTTTGCCACACCCATGTGCAAAATCCATAAAATACGAATTTTTCACCCTGTTGAATTATGCACAGAGTTTTCAAGTATGTCAAAAATATCTGGTCAGGTCAAAAAACCAAACCGGCAAAATGCTCCGCTTCTGGAACACTCCCTGTGTGATATGAAGCCATACAGAGGACAGAATGAAAAAACTGGTCGCAGATAATGATCAGGGGGATCGAACCAACCCTACCTCAACCTCCTCCCTAGGCAGATATTTTTACTTAATTATACTAGGCCTACTTGTTGCATTGAACAATGACGGTAATACTCTTGATCTAGTATCTACATGTGATGACTTGGGATTGAGAATGTGCAAAATACACATGAATTATACCAGTTTATTGTTACTGGTGCTTTTATGACTTAGTGGTTCCTCGAGACATGATAGCTTTCTTTGTATTCCTCTCTGGTCTCAGCAGGATTATGTAACATTTGGGTCCAAACAGTGCCATCAAGAGGCCAAAACTGGACGCCAGGATGGCAAATACCTCCACTGCATCTGCATATTTGCCCGGGGAGTTTACATAAGCTGGGACAAAGGCCACCCACACCGCACAGAAGATCAGCATGCTGAAAGTGATGAGTTTGGCTTCATTGAAGTTGTCTGGAAGATTCCTTGCCAGAAATGCTAACAGGAAGCTAAGGATAGCCAGTAAGCCAATGTAACCCAATAACACTGCAAAACCAATTGTGGACCTTACAACACACTCATAAACTATCTTGTCATTGTGGTACTGAGTGTTTTTATGAGGAGCTGGTGAGGAAGAGACAAGCCAGGCAGTGCAGATTGCTGCTTGGATAGATATAAGAACCATAACTGTCCCTCTCTGCTGCATAGCACCAAACCACTTCAGACTGGCTCCACCTCCTGGCTTGGAGGCCTTGAACACAGCCAGAACCACCATGGTTTTTACCAGGATGCATGAGACAGAAAGCACAAAGCTGATCCCAAATGCTGCATGTCTCAGCTGGCATGTCCACAGCCTGGGACGTCCAATAAAGAGCAGTGAGCACAGGAAACATAGTTTAAGTGATACCAAGAGCAGGAAACTCAATTCTGAATTGTTGGCACGAACCATGGGTGTGTTACGGTGATAGGTGAAGATACCCAGGACAACAACACAGATAAATGTGCCCAGTAATGAGCCAGTTGTCAAGCAGACACCCAGAGGCTCATAGTAGGAGAGGAACTCTGTTTTCTTAGGAACACAGTGGTCACGCTGGGGGCTGGACCAGAAGTCCTCAGGACAAGTAGTGCACTCAGTGGAGTCTGACAAAAAAGGGAAGATGGTGAAAACATTGTTGTTGTTTTCCATATATAAAATCCAGAAAGTAAAAACAATTGAAAAAATGAACACCAACCAGTCTTATTGCTGATCTTTCCCTCAGAACAAGGGATGCAGTCAAAACAGCACACAGGTTCCCCTTTCTTTCTGGCCATGCGAGTACCTGGAGGACAGCTCTCACTGCACACTGACTGTGGTGGCTATATGGAGAAAATAAATCTGTCATTGTATATTACTATAAACTGCTAAGATTTAGAAAAGAGAAGTGGTTGAAAAATCAAAAATAACCTTGTTCGATTCAAAGTTCCAGAAGATTTTGTCTTCATCAATTATGAGTTCTTCAACTTTGAAGGCCGACCTCTTAACTTCACCCACTTTTTGAACTTTAGTTCTTCCATCAGGGAGCCAAATCCAGTTCATGATATCATAGATTGGTAAGGCATCACCATTCTCATCAAATGACACTTGATCACCAATTGATGTGGTGAAGTTCACCTTTTGCAAATAATATAATAGCTATAATTGGATGATAGACACAAATAAATAGATTACGAGTAGGAAAGACTCTCTCAAACCAGAGGTCTACATTGTTAAAAGATTTTCAACAAAATATGACACTTTTATCTTTCTAAGTTCTATGTACCCCTCAAATTAAAAATATTTTCAGACAGTAAGTAACACTCCGCCTGTGTACCTGCTTACTTCTGTAGGGTCTCACAGCACTCCACATGTAAATAGACAGGCAGACAAGTGCGAGAGTAAACAACAGGTGCTTTATGCATAGTAAACATGGAAATAGCGTCTATGCGCTTCTGTATCCCTGCTGGTGCAACTGTATTGTCATTATAGTTTGGCTTAAGTTAAAACTACACATAACATTACATTATATGTCCAGTCTTGCACCGATGCTCTGCCATGGAAAAGCCCACCTTTTAATGTCCCAATAATTGTTAAGAAAACAGTTGGATATTTCAGGGGAATCCAATGATTTGTACTGCACATCACAGAAAAAAATCTATGCAGTGTGTTACTAAGCATGTTACTAAGCATGTCAAACACATCCCATCTGAAAAGACCATAAAGCTGCTGTTTAGTGTAACTTTATTAGCAGTGGTCAATCATCACTTTTACAAAACAAAATGGGGATGTGTTTTATCCTGCTATTTTTAGTAAGACATATTTTACTTTTGTAGAAAAAAATACAATTCAACTCAATTAATTCAATACCAAGCTTACCGACATCAAAATGAATCTTTTTCGTAACGATGTATAAGGGGTGGTGATGGTGCAATGGGTAAGACTATGCCTTTGGTGTGACAGACTTCCCCCACTGTGACCCATCCACCATTGTGTCTCTGAGCAAGACGCTTAACATGCTGATATGTAAAGCAATTGTAAGTCGCTTTGGATTAAGCAACTTACAATTAAATTACAGCTACATTTTAAATGAATAAATGTAATGTAAATAATCACAAAACTACATTCAGAAAGTACCTCAAGGTGTAGCACAGGTATAAAAACAAAAACCATTAGAGTCATATCACACCTGCCATGGCTCCAGTCGTTGCAAAGTGGCACAGCTGTGCCCACTGAAAGGTCCTCTACTTGGCTCACACTGCAGTATGTCATCAAGGGCATGTGCCAGAGCATACACAGCCTTGTAAACATTGTACTCAGGCCTGAGGTTAGAAAGATCAAAAAACTCAGTCTCCACATTCTCTAGATCTTCCTGTCCAGTGCATAGTGCTCCCCCAGCTTCCACCCATCCTGCTGGAGGTGGTGCAAATCTACACTGAAATGTGTATTCCCAAAACTGCCTTACCTGAAATAGAGTATAATATTGACAGAAATATATTAATTAATTAATTAATTAATTAATTAAGATCAGACAATAAGATTAAACTCTTACCATGTCATTTCCATAGTTATTGCTGTCATTTTGGTCAGGATGTATTCTCAAAAGGAATTCCCTGAGCCCAGGAATTTCTCCTTGTTGGATGGCAATGCCCAGTGTGCCACTCAGGTATGGCATAAGGCGTGGTGTCTGGAGCACAGCAGCTGCTGTCCAAGCTTCACTTGCAATCCACTGCCGGCCTATCACATTCTGCCTCACCACCTGTGTATTGAATTATACTGCTTAAAATACCTTTCAGACTTCTGTTATAACAATTTAACATAGGGTCTGTATATTGAAATCTGTTTTAGAAAAGGAACAGATACTACAAATAAGCACTAGTGTGTTTGTAATGTAATATGTGTGGTTTGGGTTCAATTAGCATGTATAACTGAAGTTTAAATTTATAATCTAACCAATTTGATTTAATTATTTGAAAAATTTGGTATCCTTTTTACTTATAGGTAGTGGTCATTTCATAACTGTACACAGATGGAAACCCAGACATGTACTGTATTTATTTCAAGGAAAGTTATCACCCAACTAAATCTTCTACATGTTGCAATTATTTGACCTGAAGATGATCCAAATGTAACTGAAAATTCTTTTATATATCATTTGTTTTATCTATTGGATGACATAATAACTGACATAGTTACTGAACTGAATTTTGGTCAAGTAATTTTGGTTTTGGCAAACAAATAAACAAACAGAATAACTCATCATGTTAAGTTTCTCAATTACATGGATTTCTAAATAATATAAAATTTTAATTCCAACCTCATCCATTAGTTGAATCAAGTGAATCTTTTGTGCAAACACCATCACCACACGAGCAGCTGATGTCTTTATCAAATGCACAATCCTCTTGAGTTCATTTGGGTCACTATCCCAGGGCAAAACCTCTAAGTAGGCCAAACAACCTTGACCAGTCTGAGCCAGGTCAGATTGAAAGGATTGGGCAACATGGTGTCCATAGTCATCATCACTGACCAGAAGGCCTACCCAAGTCCAGCCAAAGTGTTTTAGAATCTGAATCATAGCACGGACCTACATGGATAATTTGGTGTGAAGGGATTAGTGCACAGATGAGTATATTATTTAATAATTACATGTACGCACAACTTCAATTATTGCATCTAATATAAATGAAATTATTTACATGTGTTCACAGAGGAATCAAAGTTTATTAATCCCATTAAGAAAAAGGAAAAGGTTTGTTTCACCAGGGATAATTTCTACAAGATTTTTGTACTGCCTGAAACAGATGTATTTTTTCAGTTCTCAACTTGATAATAGTGATTCACCTGGAAAGCATCACTTGGGATTGTTCTAAAGAAGGATGGAAACTGTTGCCGATCACTCAGGCAGGAACACGTAGCAAAATAACTCACCTACAGAGAAACATACAGATTAAATTCCAGTTAACCATCTCATTTATATCAGACTCAGTAAAAATTGTATCGTTGCGTAATGTAATATATAAAACAAAAGATAGAGGATAGGAAACTTACAATGGGCATTTTGTATAAACCTAGTACACTTGAGGTGGCAATAGAAAATGTAGAGTAGGAATCACCCACAATCCCTAGGACTGGTGGGGTCCCTAAACAGTTTTCCTGAAGCAGAAACTGCTCCTCCCGACCACTTGCCAGAGATAACGCACCACTGAATCCAATAACAAGCGCACCACAGTTATCATAAAGACTGTATCCCAGAGTTACATTAGGTAGCAGATTGGAGTTGTTGTTGATCTCATCTATAGCAAAGGCCATTGTCATGGTATCTCTGAATCCAAGAGTGTCAAATCTAACACACAGAATATCAATGTTAACCATCAAAAAGGAATATGGCACAATGACAACTGTATATATATATATATATATATATATATATATATATATATATATATATATATATATATATATATATATATATATATATATATATTGTTAACAAATGTAATAATATACTTTAGTATCATTGAAACCATGTAAAGCTATATTACCCAATTACCCATTTTTCATAAAAACACTGACATTTTCTTCCTTGCCATGAATATGCTGAGCATCCAACATAATTTGAACTGATCCATGCTGAAACTTACCCTTTGCAGCTAGGCTGTTGTGGCTCTGAGGTAAATGTTTGCTCAGGGAAGACAGAGGTGTAGTGGACCTCAAACAGCCCACCCAGAACCACATCACCAGGTTTATGCATTTCATTTAAATGAAACTTTCTCCATAATTTACAAGATGAGGGAAGAGAGGAAGATGCAGAGCATAAAAAGGAGGAAGAGTGAAACAAAAAGGTATGGTACACACACCAGAGGAAATATGTGTAAATATGAAAAGCTCCCATAACTACCCTCCTCCCTTCATAAGTGATTCTATTCTTTAAAGAAGCTGAGGTATGTAACGATTGAGAGACTAACAAGAGACAGCTAGATTTTGAGTATCCAACTGAAAAAATCCCACCCCCTCGCTTCAAGGCACTTTCCAAAGCCACTCCTCCAAAACGCATTTTCATGTGCTCTGTTTTCCCAATCTCTCCAAGCCAAATACGGCAACACTCTAGGGTCCAAACAAAAAAGCAAAGCTGTCTACACAAAGGATTGAGAGTTTGATCCTACCTTATGACAACTTTTTTTGTCTCTCTTCAACAAATGGAGCGAATGTTGCAACATGTGTTGCACTGTTTTTGTTTCTGTGTTTGATCCACATCCGTCAACCTAAATACGATTTTGCAGTTCTCCAGTATCTCCAGGCAGAGGACATTTCTGGGAATCATGTTTTTTGACAGCCCTTCCAGAGGTGTGTCAAGCAGGCTACAGACTCTTTTAATGTCCTTCAGAATTAAAGTAAAGTTCAACTCCAAATACAGCATTGCAGCAAACAAACCTTTCATGCTTTTATTTTGTTGGCAAAACCCCTAAAGACGAAGTCATTATTTGAGTAACTGTTGCTGTGATGACAGATCTGTTTCAGCACCGCTATCAAAGTATTTATGGATTTATATTTTTTGCCGCTATCAAAGCACCATAATCTGACTATGGGCCAGATATTATTGCTGGTAGGCAGTTCCCTTTCGCAGGGAACTCAACACTGCAATAGGAGCTCACATTACCTTCTCACAGCCTACAATAGCCAACGAAAGCCCACGCTGTAAGACAGGGCCAGCCCCTATTATTTCCTGGGTAGGCCGAGCCAATTGTAGCCAATAAAATTCTTAAAATAACAGGGCCAGCTTTAAGTAGGACGGGGTGGTGATGGGGCAGGAGTGGTGTGAGAGACCGGGGTTCGAATCCACTGTGAGACACCCAATGTGTCCCTGAGCAAGACACTTAACCCTTAGTTCTTCCAGGCGTGCAACCTCTGACATTGCAGCTTTGGATTTAAGAATCAGCTAAAATGAAAAAAAGTTGGAAGTTCATAATCTACCAGCAAAAAAAAAACACATCTGCGTCTATCTAGGGTGTGAAGCAACTACTGAATTAATTTTGGAAGTGTCCACTGACAGGAAGAGCAACACCAAGTTAAACACATGCACAAAATGAGCCATGCTGTGTCTGTCTGTGTGTTTACTTGCTTTTCCATAAAGTACATTTGCTGTATTGTAGGGGCCTAGAGTGAATGTCCCTCACTAACTCATATTACACTTAGTCACTGACTCCATCCTTTCCACATTGTTTAAAACACTGAGGATGGTGTCTTGGGGAAATGGTTGTAAATAGTTTGAAAAGCCCGGATCTATTTATCTATCACTCAGTTCATGCATTAAAGCCCTTTAAAATAATATTATGCTGGGTCCTCCATCCAATTAGTAGAACTACAGAATACATATTTGAAAGCAATACAGAATGCATGAGAGCCTTGCTACATTATATTACAATATGTTTTTATATTTTGAATTGTCACCTGCCGCCAGAATTTTGTGTTTCCCTTACTTAAGTGAAGACATTTCCACCATAAACTGGTGCAGACAATTTCACCAGAATCCAGGAAATAAAGTGTTTAATGCTCTATTTTTTTCTGGGGGAAGATCACCACCGGAACCCCCTTTTAATCATATAGTTTTTATTATGGAATTTTTATAAATAGTTATTATTATTATTACAATGATAACACATTAATTGAGCCTATTATATTTAATAAATAATATGTAGAGTGGTCGAAATTATCAGTTGAAAAAAATGCGCCTGACTTCAAAAACAAACATTTGTACAAAATGTCTTATGCTACCCCGAACACGGCCGCTCCACAAATTTGTATTTTCTCACTCCAAGGTTTTTTGAAAAGTTGGCAGCCCTGTACACGACACATCATCTCATTGAACACATTCATGACAGCCTATGCAACACAAGAAGGGCTCTTACACGTGGATGTGAGTGTGCATTTGTGGGGTTGTCAACACAGTTGATTAAACTTAATCATTTGAAAAAGGACAAATATGTCCTTATGTTTAAATATACATTTGCTTATTAGGAGTCGGCTATTCATTTTATCTGGTAAGTACATTTTGTTATAAGCCTGTTTTTCACTAGCTAAAATTAGCATCCTGGTTAAAATATCAATCACAGTTAAATCATAGTTAACGTGAATTACTGGTGCACCTTGCTAACCAAGCTAGCTCAACCGTTTCACATGGTAGCGTAAAATCAAGATGGCGACAGCCAAAATGCCAAACTTATGGCTTTAAAACGGTAGTCCACAAACCAATGAGTGATGTCACATTGACAAGTCCACATCTTTTATTCAGTCTATGTCAACAATACATACAAATTGTGCCTTCAAATTTACAGACTACACAAGACCATTTAACAATTGCGACTATACAAGTAGGCTTAACATTGACAATGCCTTTTTGTAATGCTTAAAGGCGTGGATCATACTGTACTTAACGCTGTTTTAGCATTCTTCTGACACTATAAAGTGGCATGATATGGTGTAGCTAACAACCCCAACTGCTCACCCCGAGCCATGGTTCTGCCCAAGGTTTCTACCTCTTAAAAGGAAGCCTTTTCTTGCCTTTGCCGCAAAGTGCTTGCTCATGGTGGGAATTGTTGGGTCTCTGTTAACAATAGCACAAAGAGGACAGTCTAGACCTGATATAAATGACTAAATGATATTATATATGTTGATTTACACTAGTTGATCACTTTATTATTACTGCTACTTTTAGAACTTGGTGGTGCCTCGACTCATGATAGCTTTCTTTGTGTTCATCTCTGGTCTCAGCAGGATTATGTAACATTTGGGTCCAAAAAGTGCCACCAAGAGCCCAAAACTGGAGGCCAGGATGGCAAATACCTCCACAGCATCTGCATATTTGCCTGGAGAATTTACATAAGCTGGGACAAAGGCCACCCACACAGCACAGAAGATCAGCATGCTGAAAGTGATGAGTTTGGCCTCATTGAAGTTGTCTGGAAGATTCCTTGCCAGAAATGCTAACAAGAAGCTAAGGATAGCCAGTAAGCCAATGTATCCCAGCAACACTGCAAAACCAACTGTGGACCCTACAGCACACTCATAAACTATCTTGTCATTGTGGTATTGAGTGTTTTTATGAGGAACTGGTGAGGAAGATACAAGCCAGGCAGTGCAGATTGATGCCTGGATTAAAGTAAGAAACATAACTGTCCCTCTCTGCTGCACAGCACCAAACCACTTCAGAATTGCTCCACCTCCTGGCTTAGTGGCCTTGAACACAGCTAGAACCACCATAGTTTTCACCAGAATACATGAAACGCAAAGCACAAAGCTGATCCCAAATGCTGCATGTCTCAGTTGGCATGTCCACAGCTCGGGGCGTCCAATAAACAGCAGTGAGCACAGGAAACATAGTTTAAGTGACACCAAGAGCAGGAAACTCAGTTCTGAATTGTTGGCGCGTACCATGGGTGTGCTCCGATGGTAGGTAAAGATTCCAAGGACAACAACACAGATAAGTGTGCCCAGCAATGAGGCGGCTGTCAAGCAGATACCCAGAGGCTCGTGGTAGGAGAGGAACTCTGTTTTCTTAGGAACACAGTGGTCACGTTGGAAGGTTGACCAGAATTCCTCTGGACAACTGGTGCACTCCATGGAGTCTGACAAAAAGGTAAAGATGGTGAGATACATTCTTCCTGTACAGTATATAATATTCATAAAGAGAACAAAGTATTGAAACATGAACACCCACCAGTCTTATTGCTGATCTTTCCCTCAGAACAAGGGATGCAGTCAAAACAGCACACAGGTTCCCCCTTCTTTCTGGCTATGCGGGTACCTGGAGGACAGCTCTCGCTGCACACTGACCGCGGTGGCTACAGGGAGAAAAAAAATCTCTTGTTCTATGTTATTATAAACTCCTAAGATTTACAGTCCGAAAGAGGGGATGTGTCTGAAAAGCAGAAATAACCTTGTTCGATTCAAAGTTCCAGAAGATTTTGTCTTCATTGATTGTGAGTTCTTCACCTTTGAAGGCCGACCTCTTAACCACACCCACATTCTGAACTTTAGTTCTTCCATCAGGGAGCCACAGCCAGTTAATGATATCATAGATTGGTAATGCATCACCATTCTCATCAAATGACACTTGATCACCAAATGATGTGGTGAAGTTGACCTTTTGCAAATAATGTACAAGCTACAAATGGATGATGACAAAAATACAGAGATTACTGGTGTTAAAGATGCTGTCAGAAAACTGGGTTATATTGCTAAATACCTTGCAACAAAATTGTGACATTTTTACATTTCTTTTTTCATTTTATCTTTCAAGTTTGAAAAACTGTACAGAGTGTAATACTTTCTCGGATGATTTATCTAAGCATTTAGACACCCTGAAATGAAAGCTGTTGTTTAATCGCTTTAGTCAGTCATTAATTTTATTAAACAAAATTTTCTGGCTATTTCTAGTGTGACATGTTTTACTTTTGTAGATATATTATCATAAATACCCACATAATTGTTACAGAATAAGTCTTTTTTCATTCTCAGAACTGCATTCATTAAGTATGTTGCTGTTTTCAAACAAAAACAGGTGGAGTATAAACTGATATCACACCTGCCATGGCTCTAGTCTTTGCAAAGTGGCACAGCTGTGCCCGTTGAAAGGCCCTGTCCCTGGCTTACACTGCAGCATGTCATCAAGAGCATGTGCCAGAGCATACACAGCCTTGTAAATATTGTACTCAGGCCTGAGGTTAGAAAGATCCAAAAACTCAGTCTCCAAGTTCTCTAGATCTTCCTTTCCAGTGCATAATGCTCCCCCAGCTTCCACCAAGCCTGGTGCTGCAAATCTACACTGAAATGTGGATTCCCAGAACTGCCTCACCTGAAATACAGAATAAGATTGACAGAAATATATTATTCATTTATTATTATTATTATTATTATTATTATTATTATTATTATTATTATTATTATTACAAGATTAAACTCTTACCATGTTATTTTCATAGCTGTCATTGCCATTTTGGTCAGGGTGTATTTGTAAGAGGAACTCCCTGAGCCCTGGAATTTCTCCTCGACGGATAGCAATACCCAGCGTGCCGCTGAGGTACGGCATGAGGCGTGTTGTCTGAAGCACAGCGGCTGCTGTCCAAGCTTCGCTTGCAATCCACTGCTGGCCTATCAGTTTCTGCTTCACAACCTGTGCATTGTATTATACTGTATATATTGATATTTCAACAACAATTCATCTGTCTAGAGCTTTTATATTAAAATCTATGATAAAAAGGGACAGTTAGTACAACGTGAGTTTGGGCTCTTTCAAAATGCAAAACTACAGTGAATAGGCTTCCATTGTTTGTATGCTTCCCAATTTGTGCCTAAATAAATGTGCCTGATGGAAACCCACAACTTTATTCAAATATGTCAAGCATTTACCATCCAGCTGAATCTTCATCAGGTTGAAATCACATATACAGTTAACATTATCAAACAATTTGACCTGACGACGAGCCAGCTGCACCTGAAATTTGCTGTTGAAGATGATATGGTCTGATATAATCATGATAATGATAATTGACAGTATTTTGGTTTAGACAAACAAACAAACAGAATAATTCATCATGTTATGTTTCTGAAAATCATGGATTTGTAAATGATCATATATTTTAATTCCAACCTCATCCATTAGATGAATCATGTGGAATTCGTGTGCAAACACTATGACCACACGAGCTGTTGATGACTTTATCAAATGCACAATCCTCCTGAGTTCATTTGGGTCACTGTGCCAGGGCAAAACCTCTAGGTAGGCCAGACAACCTCCACCAGACTGAGCCAGGTCAGATTGGAAGGATTGGGCAACATGGTTTCCATAGTCATCATCACTGACCAGAAGTCCTACCCAAGTCCAGCCAAAGTGTTTTAGAATCTGAATAATAGCACGCACCTATGTGAATATATTGGTGTGAAGGGATTAGTGGACAGACAAGTACATTACTTTAAAATTACATATAAAACTAACTTCAGTTATAGTAATAGTAATTAATCCCATTATGAAACAAGATAAAGTTTGTTTCACCAGGGCCAATTTTTACAAGCTTGTTGTATTGCTTGGAGTAGATATATCTTGCAGTTTTCAACTTGGTAATAAGGATTCACCTGGAAAGCATCACTTGGGATTGTTCTAAAGAAGGACGGAAACCGTTGTCGGTCACTCAGGCAAGAACATGTGGAAAAGTAACTTACCTATAGAGAAACATGCAGTTTAAATTCAAGTTAACCATCTCATGAATGTCAGACCGAGTAAAAATAGTTTTATATTTCAATAATGTATCACTTTTAAAGATGGCATTATTCATACACAGTATAGAGAAACTTACAATGGGCAATTTGTATAAACCTAGTACATTGGAGGTGGCAATAGAAAATGTAGAGTAGGAATCACCAACAATCCCCAGGACTGGTGGGATCCCTAAACAGTTCATCTGAAGAAGAAATTGCTCCTCCCGACCACTTGCCAGTGATAATGCACCACTGAATCCAATAACAAGTGCACCACAGTTATCATAAAGACTGTATCCCAGAGTCACATTAGGTAGCAGATTGGAATTGTTGTTGATCTCATCTATAGCAAAGGCCATTGTCATGGTTTGTCTGAATCCTAGAGTGTCAAATCTAACACACAAAATATCATTGTTAACCACTAAAAAGGAATATGGCACAATGAGAATTGGGTCAATATGTACAACAATAACTAAACCACTAACATATTACACAGTTGCAATAATATACTTTTTATTTGCAATTTTTGTATTACTAAAACTGTCATGAAAATTGTTATTACATCCTACATAATTTGCAAAGATCTATGCTGACACTTACCCTGTGCAGCTGGGCTGTTGTGGCTCTGAGGTAAATGTCTGCTCTGGGAAGACAGACGTAAAGTGTACCTCAAACATTCCACCCAGAACTACATCACCAGGCTTGTGCATTTCATTAAGATTAAACTTTCTCCATAATTTACAAGATGAAAAAAGAGAAGAAGATGCAGATAATAAAGAGGAGGAAGAGAAACAAAACAAGATATGATACACACCACAGAGGAAATATGTGTCTAGAAAAGCTCCCATGACTGCCATCCTCCCTTCACAACTGTTTCTGTTGTTCATTCTTCAAGGTTACTTAATTTCATATGCAGGGCTATGTCATCCTCTTTGCATACTTTCTGAAACTAATTCTCAGGGCACAGACTATGGGGGCAGGACATAGTACACAGATTTACTTAATTATGTTAATTTAATATATAAAACAGAATGTAAATGCTATGCCATATATGCAAGTGTCTCTGCAAGTATAAGCCACAAACCATATTAAATATCTTATAAATCACTTTAATGTTATTTTTTAAAATTTGTTTTGCCTAACATGTTCAAACTGTAGAGATGAGAGTGGATCCTATCATTATACTCAAGAGCACTGTGTGCTGTGGAAACCTTCAGGTTTCTGGCATCCACAATCTCCCAGACCTATAGTAGGCATCCAACCTTATCAGAATTGTCAAAGTATCGAAAAGGCCCAGCAGTAGATAATTCTTGTGTCAGCTCAGGAATTTCAACCTGCCTGAGGAGCTGCTGATGTCAGGCAGGTGACGAGTACTCAGGTTAGAGCCAGTAATGCAACAAAGGAGATTTATTGAATAAACATTTTTCTTCTTCTTCTTCTTCTTCTCATTATTATTATTATTATTATTATTATTATTATTATTATTATACGTAGCCATTTTGCTACAGTTACGCTTCATATAACAGCTGTTTGCAACCTGACCTTTCTTTTCGTGTAATATTCATTCAGCCAGAGGGAACGATCACGGACTGTTCACAGCGTGTCGGCCGTACTAGCGACACCAGAGAGGGAGTGGTATGGTGGAGCATACAGCACTGTGGAGAAGAGATCGTAGAGTGACAGGCCCGCTGCGGACAGTCGGTGATCATTCTCTCTGGCTGAAGTCTGAAGCTCCTGATTTTACGCATGGATCCATGATGGTAGAGAAATATAGAAATTAATGCCAATAAAACATGCTATCAATATTTTAGAGACCCCCCAAAATATCTGATGTCTTATTTAGGGAAGTTAAGCTCCCCCCGGCTCTCCCACCGTACCCTGGGTTCTGGACTGTGATCCAATATGTTCCGTGGTGGCTGGCAAGAATGACTCTGAATTCAGAGTAGGACTGGGTGGTAGTGAGTTCCATGGCGTCAGGATAGTTGGAGTGTTCCAAGGTTCAGAGAAAGGTTTGGTGATGATACCTAAGACAGAAAAATCCAGTTAGTAAATGGGTTGGCTGATCTCAAAACTGACTTAAAGAGGTGGTATTATGCTTTTTGGCTTTTTCCCTCTCCTTTATTGAGTTATATATCTTTTTTGTGTATGTAACAGGTTTGCAAAGTGAAAAAGCCCAAAGTCCAGCTCAAAGGGAGTTCCCATCTCCCACAGAAAGCTGTGCTCAGAACCGCTTGAAAACAGCTTGTTTGTAGTCCAACCCTTCACTTCCTTTACTTGTGATATCACAATGAAAATGCCTCATAAAGCTTGCCAAGCAGCTAGTGGCAGTAAGGCACGCCCTCAAACCAAGCTAGTCTGAGCGGAGGCCCTCTGGCTTTTCTCGCCTTTGTTTGGGTTTCCATTGTAGAAATGTTGTACCGTACCTGCTTCCAGGTACTTTTTTTTCCGAATCACCTCACCTCCGTTGAGTTTCGAAGCGAAACTGAGGGATACTAAAATGATATGTGAAAACACGTCAGGCTGCTGATTGTTCAGAGAGAATATTCACTATTCACTGCATCATTATTGCATGCGCTAGACAGAGGCCAGTGACTATTTTACAGTTTTCGTATGGAAATTCATCACTAAATCCACTTCTGAGAAGTTTTGAGGTGAGAAATCAGCTGTGTAAATTTCGAATATTGACAATTTTACGACAAGTGATGGCGGAACAAAAATGTGTTTGATATTATTTTTGGAGTTGAGGGGCTCCGCAAGTGGCTGCGGGGAGATGCCTGTGCCAACCCGGAGGAGGAGCATGTGAGGCCGGCCAGCCGCTCACAGAGCCCTCTGCTCCTGCCGTCACACAGACCGCTGCAGCAACAACGGCAGAGGAAAACACAGCTGGAAGGTTTTCATACCGCTTATCTGTCTTTACATTCTGAGTAATATTGAAACGTTTTAACCATAGACTGGATATATTTTAAGAGCTTTGTGGATTGCTGGTGTGTGTGTCACATTGAACATTACGTTTTAGCAGTTGTGTGTGGCTTCGCTATCTCTGGGTACTATCTGCAATGGAAAACAAAGCAGGGCTGAGTAGAGTCGAGTCTATCGATTTGCGCTATGGAAGCATTTTCGGCAAGGCAGCATAGATCGTCAGAACACCGGCAACAATTTAACCTTCAGTCCTAATGGTAAGATGTGGAACAATGAGGTTGTGTGGTTGTGGACTTATAATTACACTGCCTCACAACAAAAACCACAGAAGAAAATAATCAGCTGACCAGTGTCTACCATAGCATAAAGAAACATCATGCAAGTTGGTCATTTGTCATGTTAATTATATGACAGTCCGATCATTTCTCCTCTCCTGAAAACAATTATGACGCTTCCCGTTTTTCACTGCACTCTCCTGGCTTCCTCCCAGGTCACAGCAGTATGTTTAATGTTACCGTGGGTGTTGGGGGCTACGCTGTTGATAGACGTGTTTGTAGATTTATTTCTGAAACAGTGTGGCAGATCTAGCAAACAGTCCTATCATTACTGTCCAGTTCATCACTTCTTTCTAACATCACTTTCAGCAGCTAACGCTGTCCGTTAAATTAGCCACATAGCCAACGCCATGTTTGTCAGTGGAGCAACGTTAATGTCGTAAAAATCTGCAAGCTGTTAGTTTGTAGTTACAATCAACGTGTCGGAAATGATTAAACCAGAGGGGACATGTAAATATACGTGACCTAAACAAGAACCTAACACAGCCTCTTTAAAATGCAAAATGTTGTATTTATAGTTAAATTAAATCTCAAAGTTGCAAGTACTGGTTCTGGACAGTCATGTAGTATTAGATCTATTCAACAGCAGGTCAATGTATCGTAGACCATATGTTTTAGAGTCAGATGGTGGTTGAAACTAGGGTTGAGCCGGATACTCGGCTGAAACGAGTATCCGGTACGGATAAAGCATTTTTGCCGAGTACGAGTATTATACGAGTAATACGAGTCAATATCTGTACTCGGATTGAATAAAAAATCCTCATTGCGTAGCTGACTACGCACTCTCTCTCTCTCTCTCTCTCTCTGCCGGTCATCAGAGATTTTTTTTTTAAACTGTCAGCTGCTCTAACCAGTTTTTTTTTTTTTAACTTCAGCACTTGCTGTATTTAAACAAATAAAGGTAGTTGTATAAATAAATTATTTAAAATAATATTACAAATTAAACTACACTGCGTCTCCCTCTTACTCACTCACTCACACACACACACATATACCTGACCTGCACCAAGAAGCAAGTTCAACAAACCCAGGATATGTTTCCGTTATCTGGCTTCACTAACCCTAACAATCCCCATTGGGATAAGCAGCACCACGAGCTGGTTATCAACTCGGTAAATTAACCCAGGGTTTCCCGATCCAGCCGGGAGCATGTTCACATAAAAGAGGCGGTGTTAGCAGCAGATGACCAATCAGACATGAACAGGTCCACTGTCAGCAGAGCGTCATATTTTACGATCGAGGATTAAACTGTAACACTACAGAAATACGACAGTAGCACGGCTGAAACTGACACATGCAGGGAGACAGAAAATCACAGACAGTGTGAATGTCTAAATGAACAGGCGTAGTCTATAATAATGCGTTGATAAAAAGTCTTTTTATGAGCTATATTAAAATATCAGCCTTATTCTTTCAGCTCGGCTGTGTGTCGGCGTTTCACATTAAAAGACTGGCGTTCTCCCTCACTTTAAAAAAAAACTTGTCGCCACTTCAAAAATCAGATTAATTTATTTACCACACTCAGAAGTGTTCCAAACATTGTTCTAAATTAACTTCATAAAGCAGTGAAACGGAAAAATCCCTTCATGCCATAAAATGAGCTCAAATAATATTTGAAAGACTGAATCTGAACATTTAGGCTGCTTAAAACTCACACATGAACATGAACATGACTACAGTCTCTGTAGTCGGCCTTAGAAAGCTTTACTAACCTAAATAAACAGCCTACGTTCATATTAAAATTTAGTATTTCAATACCAAACTGCTCATAATATTCAGCCTCACATAAGAAAAATAAAATCCATTTATTTAACGGCTGTGTCAGGCTGTGTGAAACGGACTGGGAGCAAACAAAAATTCTTAAAGACATTTAAAGGCAGTAAGTAGGCTGATCCTGCTGTACTGTAAAAACCTGTAGGCAACATTAGCCTGAGGCTTTTAATCAGTCTCTGTAGGATCGCCATAGTCAAGAGTTTCTCCACATCACCGCTGCAAACAGAAAGCAGCCTATTGGCTAAAACAGTCTGTGGGATTTCCTACAGATGGTGATGTCATTTTCTAGAGAGCTGATTGGTCAGTATGCAGCATTTTCACAGAGTTAATCTCTTTTCTGAAACATAACCTGCTCGGAGCAGGTTAACCGTTCAAAAAAAAAATTAAAAGTTAAAAAAAGAAAGCTATGTTGAGTATGAAAACTCTTGTTTATTACATTTTACTTCATAATTGCAACCGCATGTGTTGTATTCATTGTTGCAAAACTTGTTCTTTATAAAGTTTGTTTGTTATGGCGATTTGTTATTGTTAACCATTGATCCGAAGTTCAATGGTGATGCTGTCATGTAAATAGTTTTCTAATCAGCAATAAATATAACAATTTCTGATCAACTCATATCAATTGCATGCTTAAAATAACACACCGTTAAAGCCCCGCCCATTTCAAGACAACCCGACCCACTTCCGTGTTAAATCCCGCCCACTTCCGGGCTAGGCCCCGTCCAATCCGAGTACGGATACAGATACAGATAATTCATATGGTTAACAGATACAGATACAGATACAGATAATGCTGTACTCGCTCATCCCTAGTTGAAACACTTAAATCAGTCATCCACTCTCATCATTAACTCTCTAACACCAAAGCCTCCACTTACTTACATTGTATATTATATTTTTACCGTTTAACATGTATCATCCTGCACTGTCTCTGTCAATATAAATCCTGCTCGCTGTATATACAGTACTTAATCATGTTTTAGTCAGAAATGGTGTTCTTCTGACACTACACAGTGGCAATTCTTGTACCTATGGTGTAGGTACTTCAGTTAAAGTTTCAATGACACAATGTAAACAGGTAGATGCTTCATAGAAGAGGAACTATACCAAAATTGCTGTACTCCAACAGACAGTCCAGTCCAAATGATTGCCTCTAATGAAAATGTGATACTTAGTGTAATATTTTCACATTTTAATACGTTTTGATTAATCATATTTTTTCAGCTTGTTAAGGCAGCGTTAAAGCGCTCTCTTAGGTAAATGTTGTTTAATTATGAGCAGCTTTTCCCACAGGATTTTAAGAGACTATGGTGGGCCTCGGACCCTCTTGGGGGATCTGGGAGAATGTAACATTAAGTTAGATGTGCCCCATCAGGGAAATCATATTTTTCTTAACACGGAAAAAATATTACTAAAATACTTAACAAATTCCGCATGATTAGAAAGTTTAGGTTTTAGAGGATTTTAGTAGTTGCTTCAGACTTTTGTAATATACAACAATGGTGACGGTACTTGTTAATGAGATACTTTCAAAAGGTTGTCCTATCCCACCATTACTGTTTGCTCATGAGCCACTTGTAGAACCTCAATGATAGTCATCAACATGGTAAGACAAAAACTCTCAAAATCAGATTATATGCTTTCTTGGTTGTCTTAAATGCAAGAACTGCAACCTGCAAAAAAGTCATGGTTCTTTGTTTATGACAATGGTATGTCAATTTAAACTGTCTTCTAGTTGTTTGTTATGGAAGCCGAGCAGCTGTGTTTGCAATTATAATTAAGTTAGTTATTTTTTTATCTCTAGAAAGCATAAGGTCATTTACGGTGCTAAATTTAAATTTGTCGCTTTCATCTCCTCTGTTTTGTTTCAGTGCTATGGACAGCACAGCACCTACACAGGTACCCTGTAATTTAGCATACTCATTTAACCAGTTCACAGCTCAAATGGTCAATTACTTGGCGATGGGGATTACAGTTTTCATATATTTATCACATCATGATCAATCATATATTTTTGATAGTAACAAAGGAGGTGGAAGATAAAATCAAATAGGTGCTGGTCCCAATCTGGGTGGTTCCAATTCCTGATTCTGCAGGATTCAACACAAATTAAGCCCTGGTCATTTCTTCTTGTTATAATATTTATCAGATATGAGGTGTGCCATGCCAGCTTGAAAGATGGCATTTAAAATGCCCAAACAAGGACTTACACAGGCAGAAATTGTATTGCATCTGTCTGTTAATAATTCAGGTTGGTCCCCATCCTTTAACAAGACTAGCACGGCTGAAACAGGTGAGTACACTTCAGTGATGCTGCTGAGAGTGTTAACTTTATCAGTGGGCTATAATTATCATGTTATCATGAGAAATAGTCCTTTTGCTTTCTTGAGATAATGAGATATACAGACCTGGCGCTTGTTGTTTGTTTTACTTATGGGATAATAGCTTTGTAGTAGTCCTTTTTGAGGAAGCTTTTTTAACAACTACAAGAGTCACATAAAAAGTGGTTAATTTCAATTTGAAGTTTAGTCAGGCGAAGCCTTATCCTCAAATCCTAACAAATGTGATCAGGCAAAAAAGACAAAAAAAAAGTAAGAATCTGTTTTACATAATGTTTCTTTATTGTTCCCATCTTCTTCTAAATGTACTCTTTACAATAAAGACATTTCTGGATTTAAATAGCAGGTTACATTTTTTGTACACTGGACATTTTAAGGGTAACTTTGGTATTTTTCAACATGGTCCCTACTTTCCCATGCTTTGTGTCAAAATTTCTAAACAATTTTTGAAATCAGTCCAGAATTGAGCAAGTACGCTGCAGTTAGCTGCAAAGTAATCCTTGTGGCAATTCACCCTTTGCTAAGCCACATCCTGAATATGCAAGCTGGCCACAGCGCAGTATAGGACTGGTTCTAACTCAAATGGTCAAATAGTGTTCCTGGGGCAGTTGTAACAGTGACAATCACTTCCCAGAGAGGTTGAAAGGAGAAGAATGATTTATTCCCTTTTCAAAAACCTTTAACAAATCCAGAAAAATGTGGGCTGTGAATTGTTCATTATGTAATGTTAGTTAGCTAATGCTAGCTAACCTATGACATTATGTAAAGTTGTATAGGCTAACTGCTTTTGCTTTTTAGTGATTGTAGTAGTGAATAGAGACCTACAGGAACAATGGTGATCCTTAATATTGTTGTCCTTTGTCTCAATCAGCAGGTGATGCGTTTGTTCACTTTTACTCTGTGATCGGTAGGCTTTAGCTTTTATCTTCATTTTTTTTTACGTAAAAATGTTACGTTTGAACGTAACCTTTAGATGCATAATGCAAACCTTTTTATCTGGTTCTTTCTGAGATAGCTCTTTCATTTTTCCAAAACTTAGACAATATTTCTCCAGGGAGTTCAGCTGGCGACGCATTGGTAGGTCCAAGAGGTCTGACAACTGCTCGGACTTAGTAACGGTAACTAAAGTTGGCGTGGCTTTGCAAAGGATCAGGACAGTATCCCGCAAGAATTCCTCTATAGTCCTGTTTTGCTGACACAAAAACAAGGGAAAATAGGTTAAAAAAATTCCAAAGTTACCCTTTAAGGTAATATCTCTACTGAATTATAATGAAATACATATTGCTTCACCTTAGCTGATTATTTCACTGTTAATTTTGTAACTTGGTGGTGCCTCGACCCATGAGAACTTTCTTTCTGTTCCTCTCTGGTCTCAACAGGATTATATAACATTTGGGTCCAAACAGTGCCACCAATACAATCATTAATGTCTTAAGTTGTGTCTGATTCTGAGCGTAATTGTAGATCTTGAAGTGGATGGTGCCAACCTTCTAGGAGTAGTTCATCAAGTTGGTGGTGTTAGGATTATTATCAAACATGTAAAATTTGGTACAGATGTTAGCATATACACAAATTACAAGAACTTCCTGTTTCGTAGCAAATCATCAATTTTCGATGTCACACCGCTGGCACACCCTTTGACGAAAACTCACAGGTAGTACAATTTTTCATCACCAACCAGAGGGAATTTAACGACTATTAATTCTGTACGAGGAGTACATTAAAATACTGAGGATCTAAATCACCAAAAATTACCAATATATCCAAGATGGTTGACTTTCTGTTGGTTTTAGGGCATCACTCCAAAAGGCTGTTTTGTATTTTTGAACATGATACATCTGCCACAGAAATTTCATATAAGTATACCTACCTGAAGTTAAATAGCAGGCTATGTATTTATTAAATAAACCACACCCAACCTCAACATCCTCCCTAAGTGGACTTTTTGAATTGTTTATACAAGGCCTACTTGTTGCGTTGAGCAATGACGTGGTCTCCATGTCCGACAACTTGAGAGTGAGAATGTACAAAATACATATTGGTTCACACTAGCTGATCATTTCACTGCTACTTTTGTAACTTGGTGGTGCCTCGACTCATGATAGCTTTCTTTGTGTTCCTCTCTGGTCTCAACAAGATTATATAACATTTGGGTCCAAACAGTGCCACCAAGAGGCCAAAACTGGACGCCAGGATGGCAAATACCTCCACTGCATCTGCATATTTGCCTGGAGAGTTTACATAAGCTGGGACAAAGGCCACCCACACAGCACAGAAGATCAGCATGCTGAATGTGATGAGTTTGGCTTCATTAAAGTTGTCTGGAAGATTCCTTGCCAGAAATGCTAACAGGAAGCTAAGGAGAGCCAGTAAGCCAATGTAACCCAGTAACACTGCAAACCCAACTGTGGAACCTACAGCACACTCATAAACTATCTTGTCATTGTGGTATTGAGTGTTTTTATGAGGAGCTGGTGAAAAGGAGACAATCCAGGAAGTGCAGATTGCTGCTTGAATTGATGTAAGACCCAGCACAGTCCCTCTCTGCTGCACAGCACCAAACCACTTCAGACTGGCTCCTCCTCCTGGCTTGGAGGCCTTGAACACAGCCAGAACCACCATGGTTTTTACCAGGATGCATGAAACACAAAGCACAAAGCTGATCCCAAATGCTGCATGTCTCAGCTGGCATGTCCACAGCCTGGGACGTCCAATAAACAGTAGTGAGCACAGGAAACAAAGCTTAAGTGACACCAAGAGCAGGAAACTCAGTTCTGAGTTGTTGGCACGTACCATGGGTGTGCTGCGATGGTAGGTAAATATTACCAGGACAACAAGACAGATAAGTGTGCCCAGCAATGAGGCGGCTGTCAAGCAGATACCCAGAGGCTCATGGTAGGAGAGAAACTCTGTTTTCTTAGGAACACAGTGGTCACGCTGGGGGCTCGACCAGAAGTCCTCTGGGCAACTGATGCACTCCATGGAATCTGAAACAAGGGTATGATTTTCATTTTTTCCTACATTTCAGGCCTTCTTTTCTTGTATTTTAACTACTAAGAATCTATCTATCACAGCAACAAAAAGATAATCCATCCCACCTATGAACTGTTACGCCTATGAATTGTTTTGTTACTAGCGGGCATTTGATGTCCACCTGGATACTCGTAGGAGAATAGATGACTTCTTTTTTTTTTTATTTGGAATATGCAAGAACAGGAAAACTTATTCCCACTAAAAACTCAATAATACAATTCATTTCTACAAAGTGAAGCGGACATCTTGTCGAGGGCTGGCCCCAAAACCGATCTGCTGGGCTTGCTTCGTGCGTGCACAAGAGGATCTGTTTGCCAACCGGAGCCCTCTACTGGACTCTATGGATACTACCTCCACCAATCACACGCAGGCACTTGCCCACTGAAATTTTTACTTTGCTTCACTTTGTAAAAATGAAGACATTTCCACCATAAATTGCTGCAAAAAATGCCTCCATAATGCAGGTAATTAAGTGTTCAGTGCTAAAAATCTTCTGTGGTAGGATCCCCAGACCCCCTATCAAAATTTCTTCTGTAAAATTTTTTCTAAATAGTATGTCAGTTACAATTTTTGCAATGTCATGGCTCAGTGTTTCATCACAAACCCTAATCTGACCCCCTAAATGGAATGATTGTGTATTGGTGAGGGATGTCCAACTGATTTTGGTGGGCCTCCCTGGCCAAAAAAGCCAGGGCTGATTTTTTGCCCCAGTCCAGCCCTGAATACAGCCAAGGTAGCAGATGACTACAGCAACAACAGCAGAGGAAAACACAGTTGTAAGATTTTCATACTGCTATTCTGTCTATATATTCTGAGTATTGTTGAAACTATTTAACTTAAATCAAGAGACAGCTGGTGTGTGGAATCTGCAGTGGAAAACAGAGGACAGTGAGCTAAAGGCGTGTCAAGTTGAGTTGAAGGAAGTTGAGCTGGTAACAGCAATGGAAAAGGGGCTTTAGGGAGTCAACCATCTTGTAGTCCCATGATAATTTCTCCAAACTCATCCTGGGTACTTTGCGATTCCAGGTGAATCCACTTATGTTTGTATTAAAAGCTTTAAAGGTACTATTGGGAAGTGGGATGTGGAGTGATTGAAAGTAGTATTTACAAAATTTGTATACAGCTGACTGCCAAATATGTTTTGGGGAATCTCTGTGCACCTGTTAAGGCCACTCTATTTTTTTAGCACAGGGTAGTTAAGTTAAAGTTAGGTAAATAGGTTCTTCAAGTTGCTATGAACCTCGATACCCAATTATGTAAACCCATTTGGAGCCCACTTAAATGAGTCTGACTGGCATAGATTGATCAGTCAGAGGGAGTATTTTGGGGGATACATTCCTGACCACAAATTAATATTCTACAACAAATCCAATTTTTTTTTAATTTATACCAACCAGTTTCATTGCTGATCATGCCCTCAGAACACAGGATGCAGTCGAAACAGCATACAGGTTGTCCTCTCTTCCTGGCCATGCGGGTACCTGGGGGGCAGCTCTCACTGCACACTGACCGGGGTGGCTGTAAGAGTTGTGTCACAGTTATTGTACACCATTTGATTCTGTTGTGTGTTATAAAGTACTAAGGCAAAAACACCAATAAACAAAAGTAACCTGTTTGGAGTTAAAGTTCCAGAAGACTTTATCTTCATCAAGTGTGAGTTCTTCACCTTTGGAAGCTGACTTTTTAACCACACCCACACTCTGAACCTTAGTTCTTCCATCAGGGAGCCACAGCCAGTTCATGATGTCATAGATTGGTAAGGCATCACCATTCTCATCAAATGATACTTGATCACCAAATGGTGTAGTAAAGTTTACCTTTTCCAAGTAATACATAAGCTACACATGGGAGAGATGCACCAGCCTTAAAATGTACAAAGTTCTGTATTGGGTAGTTTTGTGTGCAAGGCTTGCTGGAATAAGTCGTTCTAGTGTTCAAATAAGGTGTACAGAATACATCAGAAATGTGATCTACACTAAGTATTAAGGCACCCTCAATGTGTCATTTGTTTGATCAATATATTACCAGAGGTTAGTGACTGTGTGACAACAGTCAAAATAAACAAAGACAATTCACTTTTTTTGCCATTTCTTTCATTAAATATGTTCTATCATACTAAAGAAAATCAGGCATACATCAATTTCCCATAATATTCTACTCTCACATTGCAGTCAATAAGAACCTCAAGGTGTAGCAGCTGTATTCAAAACATAAACTGGTTGAATATAAATCGATATCACACCTGCCATGGCTCCAGTCTTTGCAAAGTGGCACAGCTGTGCCCGCTGAAAGGCCCTCTCCCTGGCTCACACTGCTGTATGTCATCAAGGGCATATGCCAGAGAATACACAGCCTTGTAAACATTGTACTCAGGCCTGAGTTCTGACACATCCAAAAACTCAGTCTCCATATTCTCTAGATCTTCCTGTCCCGTACATAATGCTCCTCCAGCTTCCTCCCAACCTTCTGGAGGTGGTGCAAATCTACAATGAAATGTGTATTCCCAAAATTGCTTCTCCTGAAATGCATTAAAAATGTATGTCAATATTATTCTTGGAAAATGTCATCAGATTGTAAGGTTAAATTCCCAATATGAGTCACAACCCACCATACTATTTTCAAAGCTGTTGTGGTGTTGTTGGTGAGGATTAATTCTTAACAGAAAGTCCCTGAGTCCTGGTATTTTCCCACGACGGATAGCGATGCCCAGTGTGCCACCCAGGTATGGCATGAAGGCAGGGGTATGGAGTCCATCAACTAATGTCCAAGCTTCACTGGCAATCCACTGCAGGCCTGTCACATTCTGCTTCACCACCTGTGCATTGCATTCAATCAATGTTTTTTTTCAGAATCCTGTAAACAATTGTAGTCTACTTTGCAGTGTTTAATAAATTACATCAAACCTACAAAATAGGTCGCAGGTATAATTGTTTCCTTTTGTGATAAAAACACAGATGTAGTTAAATTATTCAGAGCAAGATGATTCATTTAAATCACTGTCTGCATATTTGATCAATGTTCAACGACAATTGAGGTATAGAAAAAGAATTAAAGCATAAATAACAGATTTGAATGTTGAACACAGGTATAGAGACAGCCATAAATATGAGCATATATGTTGCATGATTAAATTATGGGCAAGTAAACATAATTTTTACACCATTTTTCTCAAATCCGAAATCCAGTCTTGTGAGTTTTCATTTTTAATGTGAATTTGGTTAATTAAAAATGAATTCACAGATTGGTGTGAATGTGTAAATTTAGAGTAAAATAAAAAATGTTTTATGGAGTCATGCTATAGATTCATAAATATCAGTTTATTTTCAGCCCCCAACCTCTTCCATGAGTTGAATCATGTGCCGCTGATGTGCAAACACAATGACAACGTTAGCTGTGGATTTTGTCATCACACCCACAATCCTCTTATATTCATTTGGATCATTGCCCCAAGGCAAAATCTCTGAGTAGGCCAGACAACCTCCACCAGACTGAGCCAAGTCAGATTGAAAGGATCTGGAAACATGAAGTCCATAGTCATCATCACTGACCAGCAAACCTGCCCAGGTCCAGCCAAAGTGTTTTAGAATCTGAATCATAGCACGCACCTAATTGAATACAGAGTGGAAGGATTAATGTATAGGCTGAAATATCATTTTAGTGGAAATTTGCTTATACATGTATCATAATGGAATAATAGTTATTTAAAAACTTTAAAAAGTTTTTTCACATAAACACATATAGTTTCATTAATGATGATGCTCACAAAATGCTCAAAATTGCACAGAAGATTTTGGCAAGAGTAATGTCAAATTTGAAAGACTTTACTTGAAAATATGTACAGTTATTTTACTAATTGTGTTTCACCTGGAAAGCATCACTCGGGATTGTTCTGAAAAAGGATGGAAACTTTTGCCGATCACTCAGACAGGAACATGTCGCAAAATAACTCACCTATAAAGAAGCAAATGTAATGTACACATGTTGTGGATGTCGTGCAATGTAGCAGAGAATATTGAAAGTTATTTTTACAATTTATAATTAATAATACAGCAAGTCAGAACCAAACAAGACATTAAATACAAGAAACTTACAATAGGCATTTTGAATAAACCTAGAACATTGGCAGTGGCAATAGAAAGGGTCGAAAAGGGATCGCCCACAATCCCCACAACTGGAGGGATCCCTAAACAGTTCTCCTGAAGCAGAAACTGCTCCTCTTGACCACTGGCTAATGACAACGCAGCACTGAACCCAATGCCAAGTGTAGCACAGTTGTCATAAAGAATGTATCCTAGAGTCACATTAGGTAGCAGATTGGAGTTCTTGTTGATCTCATCAACAGCAAAGGCCATGGTCATGGCATGCCTGAACCCTGGAGTGTCAAAACTAATACACAAAATAACACTATTAATCACTAAAGAGTACTACAATTTAATAATACAGTATAATAATGGGCTCATGTTGTCTGTGTGAAACTTACCCTTGGCAGTTGAGCTGATGTGGCTCTGAGGTGAACGTCAGCTCAGGGAAGATAGAGCTATAGTGGACTTCAAAAAGCCCACCAAGGATTACATCACCAGCCTTGTGCATCCCATTAAGGTTAAACCGCCTCCGTAACTTACAAGATGGGGAAAGAGAGAAAGACTCAGAGAAGAAAAAAGAGGAATAAATTAATAACAGATAACCACACAATAACAAATATTTGGTAAAAAAACACCCCATAACTGCCCTCCTCCCTTCATTCCTGTATCTAATCTTCATGGATGTGTAATTTTATATGCAGGGCTATGCCATCCCCTTTCGACATTGTTTAATTGTACACTCCACCCATCTGGGCATGGGCAGTAGTGGGGGATGGGCATATTCCTCATTTAAATAATAAATAATTGTGGCACTTCTATAGCACATAAGTTTGTATTTTATCAAATTACATATTTAGTAAATCACTTTAATGTTCTTAGTCTATTGCTTACAGAATCAATAGCATTGTGATTCTCTCTAAAATACTATAAGGTTAGAAATCTTTGTATAAATGACTGTTAATATGACAATTGTGATTTATATCTCAGACCCATATTACAGGTAAAATACTTATTACTGTGGAAGTGAAAAATAAAGAAACAAAAATCCACAACAGCAAATAAAACAATAAACAGTTAAACCATAATGGTAGCACTCAATTGAGATGTAAATGCACGCCACTGGAAACTCTATTTTGTACAATTCTTCTTTGTTTCTAAGAGATTTAATTAATTTAGTGAAAACACAAGGCCAATATCCATTATACATTTGGTAGGTAATTTAAAGTTTGCACTTTTTTTAGGGGACAAAGGCAATCTAGAGTACTGTCCTGATAAACCTATAGAGGGAGCTAAATGTTTGTATTTATCAGCAAAAGTGGCCTTTGTCAGATCCAATAGGAAATGAATAGAAGAGGTTGAGACAAACTAATACAAAATAAACATTTCAAAACATTTAACAAAGACTAGTAATTATACATACAAAATCAAGCCAAATTTCTACTATCTATTGACAGGTTTCATCAAATATTTATTCTTGAGAACAATTTAGAAAAGCATCTTATACAAAAATGTAAAAACTAAAAAAGCCATGTAGAAATGAATGCTGAAAAGTGTTTTCTTAAATTAATGGTTCAGTGTGTAATATTTCTGAGGCTCCATCAACAGAAATGCAATATAAGATCCATAACTATGTTTTCAGTGGTGTGTAAAGACCTTATACACTGCTCAGAAAAATAAAGGGAACACTAAAATAACACATCCTAGATCTGAATGAATGAAATAATCTCATTAAATACTCCTTTCTTTACACACAAAAATTATCAATGGAAATCAAATTTATCAACCCATGGAGGTCTGGATTTGGAGTCACACTCAAAATCAAAGTGGAAAACCACACTACAGGCCGATCCAACTTTGATGTAATGTCCTTAAAACAAGTCAAAATGAGGCTCAGTAGTGTGTGTGGCCTCCACGTGCCTGTATGACCTCCCTACAACGCCTGGGCATGCTCCCGATGAGGTGGCTGATGTTCTCTTGAGGGATCTCCTCCCAGACCTGGACTAAAGCATCTGCCAACTCCTAAACAGTCTGTAGTGCAATGTGGCGTAGGTGTATGGGGCAAGACATGATGTCCCAGAGGTGTTTAAATGGATTCAGATCTGGGGAACGTTCGGGCCAGTCCATAGCATCAATGCCTACTCTTGCAGGAACTGCTGACACACTCCAGTCACATGAGGTCTGGCATTGTCTTGCATTAGGAGGAACCCAGGGCCAACCGCACCAGCATATGATCTCACAAGGGGTCTGAGGATCTCATCTCGGTACCTAATGGCAGTCAGGCTACCTCTGGCGAGCACATGGAGGGCTGTGCGGCCCCCCAAAGAAATGCCACCCCACACCATTACTGACCCATCGCCAAACCGGTCATGCTGAAGGATGTTGCAGGCAGTGGACATTCTCCACGGTGTCTCCAGACTCTGTCACATCTGTCACATTGGCTCAGTGTGAACCTGAGCCCATCTGTGAAGAGCACAGGGCACCAGTGGCGAATTTGCAAATCTTGGTGTTCTCTGGCAAACGTCAGACGTCCTGCACAGTGTTGGGCTGTAAGCACAACCCCCACCTGTGGACATTGGGTCTTCATACAACCCTCATGGAGTCTGTTTCTGCCTGTTTGAGCAGACACATGCACATTTGTGGCCTGCTGGAGGTCATTTTGCAGGGCTCTGGCAGTGCTCCTCCTGCTCCTCCTTGCACCAAGACAGAGGTAGCAGTCCTGCAGCTGGGTTTTTGCCCTCCTACGGCCTCCTCCATGTCTCCTGGTAGCGTCTCCATGCTCTGGACACTACGCTGACAGACACAACAAACCTTATTGCCACAGCTCGCATTGATGTGCCACCCTGGGTGAGCTGCACTAACTGAGACACTTGTGTGGGTTGTAGACTCCGTCTCATGCTACCACTAGAGTGAAAGCACCGCCAGCATTCAGAAGTGACCAAAACATCAGCCAGGAAGCATAGAAGTGGTCTGTGGTCACCACCTGCAGAACCACTCCTTTATTGGGGGTGTCTTGCTAATTGCCTATATTTTCCACCTGTTGTCTATTCCATTTGCACAACACCATGTGAAATTGATTGTCAATCAGTTAAGTGGACAGTTTGATTTCACAGGAGTGTGATTGACTCATTTACTGTGAATGACCATTGTGTTAAGTGTTCCCTTTATTTTTTTGAGCAGTGTATAATAAACCATTATGTTTTTATTAGCTTAGAATGAGCCACTTATATCTCCATAACCGCCAGCACCCCCTTCCTTGGACGTTGCCACGTTACATCGTCATGTTTCTACAGTAGCTGAAAACAGACAAACAGCGCTACAGAGCGTGTTTTGCGTTTTTATATACACTCTATGGTTTCGTCACTACGTTCTTTTTGTTCTACATCTGGTAGAATTCAGGTAGTGCAGACACTCAAAAATATGTTCAATATGTACGTTAGAAGAAGAAGAAGTAGCAATAATATAATACAGGGGTTTGCAAATAAGTTTTTAATCGGAGCAATAACTTCAACCATTAGATGGTGGATGAGAATATAAGCCATAATATTACACCACTATGGCAAGTTGTTCTGTTAGATCAGTCAGTAAGGTGCAGGACTCACAGCTCAATGGATTGAGGATTTCATCCCACCTTTGGATGAAATTTTTTTTCTCTCTCGTCAACAAATGAATTCTGCAGTCAATGTTTCTCAGATCATGGCATGTGCTGTACTGTTTTTGTTTCGGTGTTTGATCTGCATCCATCAACCTACGGACGCTTTTTCATTTCCCCAGTATCAGCAAGCAGAGGACATTTAGGGGAATCACGTTTTCTGTTGGCTCTTTCAGAGGTGTGTCAAGCAGCTACAGACTATTTTAATGTTGTTCTGAGTAAAAGCTCAGTTCAACTTCAAATAAAAGATTACAGTAAGCATGCTTCTCGTGCTTTTATTTTGTAGGCAAAACCACTAAACAGGAAGTGATTATGTGAGTAACTGTTGCTGTCATGACTGAGATCTATTTTTAAACAAAGCTATCAAAGTATTTATTTACAGGTGAAACTCGAAAAATTAGAATTGCAAAAGTTCATTTGTCAACTTAAAAGGGGAAACTAATATATTATATAGACTCATTACATTACAAACAAAGTGAGATATTTCAAGCCTTTATTTGATATAATTTCGATGATTATTCCGTCTTCCATAACACCTCAGCAGAGCCACAGGCTGATAGCATCCATGCCACGCCACATTGAGGCAGTAATTCATGCAAAAGGGGCCCAAACCAAGTACTGAGTACATATGCATGATTATACTTTTCAGAAAGCTGACATTTCTGTATTTAAAATCCATTTTTTATTGATTTCATGTAATTTTCTGAGATTTTGAATTTGGGGTTTCCTTAAGCTGAACGCAATAATCATCGAAATTATATCTGAAATATCTCACTTTGCATGTAATGAGTCTATACAATATATTAGTTTAACCTTTTAAATTGAATTAATGAAATATATGAACTTTTACGCGATATTCTAATTTTTCGAGTTTCATCTGTATATTTTGAAATAAATTATAATTATTTATGATCTGGCAGTGGGCCAGATATTACTGTTGGCGGGCAGTTTTGGCGAGGGTCCATAATCACAGAGAGAATGAACATGTTTCCCTTGTCAATGTTTGTATAAACTTTATTTAATATGTGGTTAATAATGGACTGTGGTGCAGAAACAGTGATAGTGTTTCACACTATTGGCTTACATTTTCCATGTTGTCTGTCAGAGGCAAAGTCACAATAACATATGGTTTAACTGAATAATTAGGTAAATATAATTTCTTAATATATCCCTATAAAGAAACCTCATTTCTTGACTGGCTACTCTCTGCTGTCTCAGATAATGACAATATTTAGTCTTGTGTCAGCCACAGTACCTATCCTACACTCTTTGAAGGGAGGGTAGACTCTTTATTCTTTTCTCTCTTTAGGTTTTGCTCCAAAGCCACTCCCCCAAAACACATATTCATGCAGAATGCATGCGGGTATGCCAGTAGGAAAGTAGGCTAGCCAATGCCTGAGCCAGATAATGAATGGAATTGTTACATTTCTCCGTCCGAGCGCACAGTAAATGATTTATTGATTGCTGTAAGGATATCAAGAGAACTCCAACACATATAACAAAAGCCCTTCTGAAATAAATTGCCTACTAATGTAGTGTTATTATTGTTATTATAGTGTTACACAGTAGCATCAATAGCCCATGCAAATGAATGATATTTTTATTAGGCTATGCAAATACATTTAGAATTGAATTGAATTTCACAGTCAGACAGGATAATGTCACCATAATTATTAAGTGTAATTTATCTAGCAGACTAATTGCATATGACTCTTACAAGTCTGGACCACTAATAGTGTAACACAGTTTTTGAGTGTTTCCAATGCCAGGGAATGTAACTGGTTAAAACAGGAAATGCTGGAGAGAAAACTCAGTTTGTGGATGAATGTTTACAGTATTATGTGTTAATGTTCATGGGTAAATGTTATATCTGCTAGTTTCATTAATCCTGTATTTAAGGAAAGTTTTAAATTAATAAAAGGTCACTTATTGTTTGTCATTTCAGGAGCAGACCCCTGTTCAATACATTTAAAGCAACCTTATGTTGACATTTTATCTTAAAATAACAGCTTCCAAATCATTTTTACAATACACAGACCTGTTATAGGAAGAATGGTGTTCTCTTTCACATTGCCACTCTGATATTGCACTATGTAGCATTGAAGAAATGTTTTGCGATAATTACGTTATAGCACCATGTCACAAACCAACAAGACTCTGCAGCAAGCTAGCTATAAGAAGAAGCTAGTTCAGTATTCTATCATGGCAGACGCTACGGAGACAAAGAAAAGAAAACATCAGACATCTAACGTCAGCTGTGTTGGCTAGCTTACAACCCAAGCTTCAAGCAACATTATGTTACTTTTCTACCATAAAATAACAGCTGGCATCGTGCCAGAGCTGAGTGAGCGGGCACCTTGTGTACATAACGTTAGCTAACGGCAGAAGCAAAGCGACCAAAGAGGACGTTGACAGAGGAAGTTAAGAAGAAAAAAAGAGAGTAACCGAGCCAGGTCCTGCCAGATGTTGCCAAGAGCTTTGTGAAATAAAATGCTGCATGACAAGGCCTGCTGACATTATTATTGTTGGAATTGATATTGCTATGTTTTGTGCTGTCTCGCTGGATGTTTGTCTAGTTTCATCATAGGTGATGTAATAATAGCAAATTCACATGTACAGCTGTCTTCATTTACAATGGCAGTGAAATAAATGAAAGAGTAGGGGCGCCAAATCACGGTAAACACCAAATCTTACATAATGTTGCTTTAAATACAAGCTGAATAAAATTAATTGATATTTACTAGAGTTATTTTTTACGTCTTGGTGGTTCCCCTACCCATGATAGCTTTCTTTGTGTTCCTCTCTGGTCTCAGCAGGATTATGTAACATTTGGGTCCAAACAGGGCTACCAAGAGACCAAAACTGGAGGCCAGGATGGCAAATACCTCCACTGCATCTGCATATTTGCCTGGAGAGTTTACATAAGCTGGGACAAAGGCCACCCACACAGCACAGAAAATCAACATGCTGAAAGTGATGAGTTTGGCCTCATTGAAGTTGTCTGGAAGATTTCTTGCTAGAAATGCTAACAAGAAGCTAAGGATAGCCAGTAAGCCAATGTAACCCAGTAACACTGCAAAACCAACTGTGGAACCTACAACACACTCATAAACTATTTTGTCATTGTGGTATTGAGTGTTTTTATGAGGAGCTGGTGAGAAGGAGACAATCCAGGCAGTGCAGATTGCTGCTTGGACTGATGTAAGACCTAGCACAGTCCCTCTCTGCTGCACAGCACCAAACCACTTCAGAATTGCTCCACCTCCTGGCTTGGAGGCCTTGAACACAGCCAGAACCACCATGGTTTTCACCAGAATACATGAGACACAAAGCACAAAGCTGATCCCAAATGCTGCATGTCTCAGCTGGCATGTCCACAGCCTGGGACGTCCAATAAACAGTAGTGAACACAGGAAACATAGTTTAAGTGACACCAAGAGCAGGAAACTCAGTTCTGAATTGTTGGCGCGTACCATAGGTGTGTTACGATGATAGGTAAAGATACCCAGGACAGCAGCACAGATAAATGTGCCCAGTAATGCAGCAGTTGTCAAACAGATGCCCAGAGGCTCATGGTAGGAGAGGAACTCTGTTTTCTTAGGAACACAGTGGTCACGCTGGAGGCTGGACCAGAATTCCTCTGGACAAGTGATGCACTCCATTGAGTCTGACAAAAAAAGGGAAAATTATCTTTTTTTCTTTACAATTGTTACCTTTTGTCACAGTTTAGCAAGGACAATTTTCTATTTATTGTGACCCTTGTTGCTACTAACTTTAACCGTTGGTCTGGGTAGAGTGTAGACGGGCACAATGGACACACAGTTTCTTGCGTATTCCCTCCATACAGCCACCTTAACCAATCGTATTACTGTAGTTGCTTGTGCAGATCCAAATACATTGCCCCTGACACATGTGAACACTGACAGCAGTTGGAATAGCAGGGCCTCTAATGCCTTGAACTGTACTTGTGATTCTGCAGGTTTTTATGTATTTTACCTGACCATAAAGAAATGGAAGATTCCTAATAAAAAATATATTACATGATATAACATATAGTTTTCTAATAATACCAACCTGTTTCATTGCTGATCTTTCCCTCAGAACAAGGGACACAATCAAAACAACACACAGGCTGCCCCTTTTTGCGTGCCAAGCGGGTACCTGGAGGACAGCTCTCACTGCACACTGACCGGGGTGGCTGTAGGGATAGATAGATAGAGTTATATCACAGTTATGTACATTTATGTTTACATTTACTCATTTGTCAGAGTCTTTTATCCAAAGCGACAGTTACTGTTTGATTCTGTCATTGTGTGTCTTACAGTACAAAACAAAAATAAAAACAAAAATAAACAGAAGAAACCTGTTTTGAGTCAAAGTTCCAGAAGATTTTATCTTCATCAAGTGTGAGTTCTTCACCTTTGGAAGTCGACTTCTTAACAACCCCCACACTCTGAACCTTAATTCTTCCATCAGGGAGCCACAGCCAGTTCATGACATCATAGATTGGTAAGGCATCGCCATTTTCATCAAATGACACTTGATCGCCAAATGGTGTAGTAAAGTTTACCTTTTCCAAGTAATGCATAAGCTACAAAAGGGTACAATACAGATTGATAGTTTGACAAGGAGATTCGAAAAAATATTGTACTCTTGATTGGGCACATGTGTTCAGATGTTCTATAGGATAGATTAGCTAGATTGAATCATGCTAGTGTTCAAATGCAGTGCACTAAAAACATGAAACATTGTCTAAATTTGATCAATGATATGTTACCATTAATTATCTTTGTCACGGCAAATGACGGCAATGTTATTCTGTCTTGTCTTCTACTCAAAGACAACCTGGAAACTTGCCTACTAATGCCATTGTTATTAATGATTTTGTTTCCCACAATCGATTTCAGGAAACATTTTAAGATGTAGCAGCTGCTTAAAAACTAAAGAGTTGGAGTGTAAACTGATACCACACCTGCCATGGCTCTAGTGTTTGCAAAGTGGCACAGCTGTGCCCGCTGAAAGGCCCTCTCCCCGGCACACAGCACAACATGTCATCGAGGGCATATGCCAGAGCGTACACAGCCTTGTAAATATTGTACTCTGGCCTGAGGTTAGAAACATCCAGAAACTCAGACTCTACATTCTCTAGGTCTTCATCTCCAGTGCATAATGCTCCTCCAGCTTCCATCCAACCTGCTGGAGGTGGGTGAAATCTACACTGAAATGTGTATTCCCAGAACTGCCTCACCTGCAATGTATTAAGAGTCTTATCAGAAATAACAATATCTCATTATTATAATTGATCTGACTGTAGGTTACAATCTTACCATGCTATTGTCCCTATAGTTGTCATATAGGTGAAGATGTATTCTTAACAGAAAGTCCCTAAGCCCTGGTATTTCCCCTCGGCGGATGGCAATACCCAGTGTGCCACCCAGGTACGGCATGAGGTGAGGTGTCTGAAGTACAGCAGCGGCTGTCCAGGCTTCACTGGCCATCCACTGCAGTCCTGTCACATTCTGACTCACCACCTATTCATTGCATTTTATTGAATTTATTTTTTTCAGATCAATGTGTAGGAAATATACCTTAGAACCTCAATAAAAAACACAGTCCCAGTTAGATGCCTTTTCCTCTCACTGGCCTAGTGTGGCTACACTTTTTGAAAAATAGATGCACGGCTCAAATACACCGTTATGCATTTTAGATAAGTTCTTTGGATAAAGCTTATTAAAGCCTACTGGGTCACCGGTCTGAGCTAGTTCTAAACTGCTTTGATCACACATACAAATATGAATGTTTAAACTGTTGTCAATATGGACTTGCTATACATTGTAAAATCGATTAGGTTCTCCATTATTCAATTGTTTTTTCATTCAAGCAAGAGAGACGGAAAAAAGTGGTGAAGTGGTCATAAAGTCCAAATATGTGTCTGTTATTTAGATTATTTATTCCTTTTATTTATATTCCTTTAGTCCATAATTGATCAGTGGATCAAAATAATCCAAATGTTTTTTCATAAATGTTGTTGAAATAACTACGGTAACCTTTGTTTTTTTCTCTGTCTCTCTCCCTTCTCTCTCTGCATGGGGTTGGTTTAGATGCACAGTCTCTCAGATCTAAATCAAATGAATGATTTGTAATTGATAAGTTATACAAGTAATATTCATACTGGTTAACTGTTGGCCCATTTTGAGTGCACTACACTAGATAGATAGATAGATAGATAGATAGATAGATAGATAGATAGATAGATAGATAGATAGATAGATAGATAGATAGATAGATAGATAGATTGATAGATAGATACCTCTCCCATTAGTTGAATCATATGGATCTGATGTGCAAACACAATGACCACACGAGCTGTGGATTTCTTCATCACTTCCACAATCCTCTTTAGTTCAGCTGGGTTGTCACCCCAGGGTAAAATCTCTGAGTAGGCTAGGCAACCTCCACCAGACTGAGCCAAGTCTGATTGAAAGGATCTGGAAACATGAAGTCCATAGTCATCATCACTGACCAGCAGACCGGCCCAGGTCCAGCCAAAGCGTTTCAGAATCTGAATCATAGCACGCACCTAATTCAACACAGAGTGGAGGGTTTAGTGTACAAGTTTAAATAATCTTTCATTGGAAACATATATTTTCATGTAATACAACAAAATCACAGTTAATTTATCTCACTGTGCTCTGTCTTCTAAATCCATGTGGTTTCATCACTGATGCACAAAGCAAATACAGAACTTTTCAGTACAACATAAAAAATGTGCTTGATTGGGGGAACATTATTTTAAGATAACTACACTCCTTGTTAAACATATTTTGGATTTGTTATTTCAAGAAAAGTGTTTCACCTGGAAAGCATCACTTGGGATTGTTCTAAAGAAGGATGGAAACCTCTGGCGATCTGTCAGGCAGGAACAGGTTGCAAAATAACTCACCTTTAAAGAAACATACAGTACACAGTACAGTATTGCTTCTCATTAAACATTCAAGTTAGTTCATCTACTTAACAATTCATCATTTTAAAATCTAAAATAAAAGAATACTGCTTACCAAATATTGGCTTGTTGGAGAAACTGGAGCTGACATTTAATGTATATGTCCTGTTCTATCATTTTAAAATTCTAAATTCATCAAATACAGCACATCAAAAGCACAGCTAAGACTGGAGGAAGGAAACTTACAATGGGCAATCTGAATAAACCGATCACATCAGAGGTGGCAATAGAAAATGTTGAGAAGGAATCGCCCACAATCCCCAGGACTGGTGGGGTCCCCAAACAGTTCTCTTGAAGAAGAAATGTCTCCTCTCGACCACTGGCCAATGTCAATGCAGCACTGAATCCAATTACAAGTGTGCCACAGTTGTCATAAAGACTGTATCCCAGAGTCACGTTGGGTAGCAGATTGGAATTTTTGTTAATCTCATCTATAGCAAAGGCCATGGTCATAGCATGCCTGAACCCTGGAGGGTCAAAGCTAGCACAAAATTGTCACAGTTAACCATTAAGAAGTAATATATTCTATTTACTAATCTGCACAGATTTATGTTGTCTGGTGTACTGCTTACCCTTGGCAGATTAGCTGATCTGGCTCTGAAGTGAATGTGAGCTCAGGGAAGACAGAGGTGTAATGGATTTCAAACATCCCACCCAAAATCACATCACCAGGCTTGTGCATTCCATTAAGATAAAATTGTCTCCTCAATTTACAAGATGAGAAATGAGAAGTAGACTCTGACAAGAAAAATGAAGGAAAAAAAATCAAGATCCGGTAGACATACAAACACAGAAATGCTCCCATAACTGCCCTCCTACCTACACCCTTGTTTCTTATCTTCGTGTACAGTTATTTAATTTATATGCAGAGCGAAATATAATCATCATTAGTGGTTATCATTATAGTTTTATACCACCTATCAGGGAATGGACAGTTGTGTAGGGGTAGGGCATATACATGCATATACAAATTAGCTCTACAGACACAGAATACCATGATGACATATTTCATGTGCTGTGTTTTCTGTTCATCACTTCAATATGTAATTATTTTACCATTGTGAAGTCGGTGCTCATCTTCAGTTGATTTTTCTCAAACACATGAGATATGGGAATTATGTTGAATGGAATGATTAATCATCCTTTTTCCTCAAAAACAAGGGGAAAACTATAAATGTACAGTGGAGATTAAAGATAAACAACATAAAAGCAATTCAGAAAACTACTAAACAATTATATTAACACTATGACTATATTTTGTAAAATGTAAGCAATTCTTGAAATTGTGACAATATTGTGTTTCTTTTAATGTTTTGATGTGTGTGCGGTGTTGAGTAGGGAATTTTTACTTACCATAATAAGCCCCATTGGAGAGTGAAATCTAAAAATCTATGCTGTAATATGGATTACAGTAACCCTGGCAGTTAACAATACAGTGCTACTGTATAATGAATTAGTAAACACTAAATGAAGCAGCAATGTGTTTATAAATGAATAGTGCAACATGCAAGCCTATTTGTCCATTCCCTTAGCTGGTCACCCCAGCTAAAATGATGCATTTTAATGCCACCATGTATCAAAACATTTGCCACATTAGCCTAATCCATTAAAAATCTTAACATGGTTACCCTCATGCCTGCAAATGGCACAACCTTTGGATAATGGTTCTCCTAGTCACACTATTTGGGAGGAAATATATTGAGGGCTATGGGATTCTTTTGAAAGGCTGGTACCTATGTGGGAAGCTACAGTAGTGACATGAGAAAAAGCAGGTGGAGACTTATTGTATGTCTCCCCATAAAACACAGTTTATCCAGTATTCGCTCCACGCATTCCTTGTACCATGACTTCACTACCATGATGGCAAGCGGCCATAGTGGGAACTTTAATGGACCCAGTATGGACCAAGGTAGTTGGCCACCCATCAGCAAGGACTTGCGGGGCATAAGCTGTTCAGCAGGGAGTCTTCAAAGAGATCACTGTCCTGAACCTACTACTGTGGTCTAACTAAAATAGTCCTGTTTACTCATTGTTGGATATTAAAAGTAGAACATAGAAAGAAAATAGAAAAGCAATTTTGAGAGACAGACCCTGCCAGGTAAATGGACTGTTGCAATGGGAGCTACTGGTAAGGTTTCTACTCTGACTGTAGAATAGGCTACTGTAGTGTCTTCATATGTATGATTGGATATTCATTATTCTGTATCACTATATAGAGATTGCATTAATAATTTTTGAGCTATCACCCACAATGGATTTGGAGTGTGCTCATTAATCTCATTAACTGCCAATGACATTGATTTTTTGTTTCTTTTCCCCAGGAGTATGCTGAAATAAATGAGGAATCAAGGAGTAGGTGAATTACTGCCAAGCTTATGTCATGCTGCATAAAAGTATGGAATTTTACAGATGGTAGTAAAATTACCTCACAGAGTCAGACAGTTGAACACATTTTATAAGTAAATAAGAAAAGAGAAATCAGTCAATAAAAAGGCCACAATGATGGAACATTCAGTTATTTATTAACAGCTTAATTCTGTCTCATCTCTGTCTACTTAATTTTATTTCAAAAGAAAGTTACTTTTAATGTGGATCCATTATGAGCAGCTCATTCTTAAATTAATCTAAAATGCGTACAGTTTCTTAAGTGCTGCTTTATGTCTTGGGTGTGGCTCGACCCATGATAGCTTTCTTTGTGTTCATCTCTGGTCGCAGCAGGATTATGTAACATTTGGGTCCAAAAAGGGCTACTAAGAGGCCAAAACTGGAAGCCAGGATGGCAAATACCTCCACTGCATCTGCATATTTGCCCGGGGAGTTTACATAAGCTGGGACAAAGGCCACCCACACAGCACAGAAGATCAGCATGCTGAAAGTGATGAGTTTGGCCTCATTAAAGTTGTCCGGAAGATTCCTTGCCAGAAATGCTAACAAGAAGCTAAGGATAGCCAGTAAGCCAATGTAACCCAATAACACTGCAAAACCAATTGTGGACCCTACAACACACTCATAAACTATCTTGTCATTGTGGTATTGAGTGTTTTTATGAGGAGCTGGTGAGGAAGAAACAAGCCAGGCTGTGCAAATTGCTCCTTGAATAGAAGTAAGAATCATAACTGTCCCTCTCTGCTGCATAGCACCAAACCACTTCAAACTGGCTCCACCTCCTGGCTTGGAGGCCTTGAACACAGCCAGAACCACCATGGTTTTCACCAGAATACATGAGACACAAAGCACAAAGCTGATCCCAAATGCTGCATGTCTCAGCTGGCATGTCCACAGCCTGGGACGTCCAATAAACAGCAGTGAACACAGGAAACATAGTTTAAGTGACACCAAGAGCAGGAAACTCAGTTCTGAATTATTGGCACGTACCATGGGAGTGCTGCGATAATAGGTGAAGATGACCAGGACAACAGCACAGATAAATGTACCCAGCAATGAAGCGGCTGTCAAGCAGATACCTAGAGGCTCTTGGTAGGAGAGGAACTCTATTTTCTTAGGAACACAGTGGTCACGCTGGATGTTTGACCAGAAGTCCTCAGGACAACTAGTGCACTCCATGGAGTCTGACAAAAAGAGAAAAACTGTAAATAAAGATACAGATCTATCTTAAATACATAAAAGAAACCTAGGGTACTTTAAAAAACACTGACAAGACTGAAGTGTACCTCAAATTTGTTACAAGGGAGTAATATTTTCCGACACACAACAGTCATTGTCATTGCCAGCACCTACTTTTAGCTTGGGAGACAGTACAAACAGTCATATGTCACCTCTAACGCTCTACTAACTCTAAATTACCTCATTATTTTATAGATGATACCAACCTGTCTCATTGCTGATCTTTCCCTCAGAACAAGAGATGCAGTCAAAACAGCAAACAGGTTGCCCCTTCTTCCTGGCCATGCGAGTACCTGGTGGGCAGCTCTCACTGCACACTGACCGGGGTGGCTTTAGGGATTTTAAGAGATATCATTGTTCCACAACATTTCTTGCTGTTGTGTAAGTCATCATTGGGCACAAAAACAAAAAAAATATTAAGCAAAAGTAACCTGTTTGGATTCAAAGTTCCAAAAAATGTTGTCCTCATCAAGTTTGAGTTCTTCACCTTTGGCTGACTCTTTAACATCGCCTACATTCTGAATCTTTGCTCTTCCATCAGGCAGCCACAGCCAGTTCATAATGTCATAGATTGGTAAGGCATCACCATTCATATCAAATGACACCTCATCCCCAAATGGTGTGGTGAAATTTACTGCATCTAAATAATACACCAGCTACAGAGGGGTAAGAGAAATTCACTTCAGTTTTATTTTTACACGCCAAATCATAACAAAAGTTATCTCAGGCACTTCTCACATAGAGCAGGTCTAGACTGTACTCTTTATAATACAATTTTTCAGACCCAAAAATTCCCACTAAGAATAGGCTTTTGGTGAGAATGGCAAGAATAAACTTCCTTTTAACAGGAAGGAACCTTGGGCAGAACCAGACCCTGGGTGGGTGGCCATTTGCCTAGACTGGTTGGGTTGCAAGAGAGAGAGAGAACAGGAGCAAAGAGAACATACAGTGGCACTATGCAAGTTCCACATAGAGATTTAAAATTATACATTTACTCCACTGCTTAAGACTCTGCACTGGCTACTTGTATTTTTTGAAAATATGTATTTTTAAAATCATTTTAAAGTTATTTTACTTGTCTTAAAGAGGTGGTATTATGCTTTTTGGCTTTCCTCCTCTCTCTCCCTTATTGAGTTAAATAGCTTTTTTGTGCATGTAATAGGTTTGCAAAGTCAAAAAGCCCGGAGTCCAGCCCAAAGGGAGTTCCCATCCCTGACACTGCTCTGAACTGCTTGAAAACAGCTTATTTGTAGTTCAGTCATTTCCCTTTCATCCCTGTGTGACGTTACAGGGATAAAAGGAAAATGCGCGTTAGTGCATTGGACTAGCAAAGCGGGTAGTCCGACACGCCCTCAAAAATACCAGTGGAAAAACACAGAGCTACAGCACACGCCTCTCCTCTCCCTTCCAAACACTAGCTACCCTCCAGGCAGTCAATGGACAGAAAGTTGTTACTGCAATATATAGACAGAGCTCAGTTAAAACTTTATGGATAAAAGATACATTTGTTTCAGATTAATAACTCACCACTCTGAAACTTTTGCTCCAGTCTATGTTGCCAAGCTGGCCGGCAACATGTGCAACTGAACCAAAGCCGTGTTTACCGGCTTGACATTGGCCCGCCCTTCTCTGCTTCTGATTTGCTAGTAGTCCTTAACTAGGAACTGAGCATTTGCAACTCCCAACAAAGATGACAAGCTGTATCACTCCATAGCTAAAACGAAGCATTCAACATACAGGGTGAAAAGAGGAGCTGCAGCAATGTGCAGTATGACAAAAAATATGGTGTTTTGTGAATATGAAACCATGTTAAACTATTCTGGTACAACTCCTAAGTAAGATTATGAATGTAAAAATGAGCATAATACCACATCTTTAAATGACCATACTTCTACCAACATCAGAGATCTTCTTTCATGTAATATTCCAGCCAGATCACCCACCGCTTTTCTTTTAAATATTCCTAATGTGTCCCATAAAAATACTAGTGAGCGACTACCTTCTGTTTTTATGCCACTAAACGGTGGCAACCCTTTATCACTCCCAACTCATCAAATATAGTCGCATGGTCAAGACCCATCGGCGTCAGCTTGTAATGTACTGGGGATCTCCACAGCGTGATAATTCAGCACAGTGTGTTACGTAAATTGCCTGAGTTACAAACCATGATCTTTTCCATGCAGGCATTAAAAGGCGATGCCAAGGGGTCTTGACCAAGCGTCCACATGTGATGAGTCGTGAGTGAGAATGTGTTGGTGGAACACATTGTCTCTGGATGTTACAATGACAAGGGCTCTCTGTATTTTTAAAATGAAATGAAATACCTAACTTTTTAATCTGTCCTTTAGTTTGGAGCAATATTATTATATTATTAGTTATAAGGTTTTAATTGTTGTTTTTTTATATTATTTTCAACATTTTATTGTTTTATTGTTTTTTTTTTAGTCTTGCAAAACTGATTCTGTTTTGTCTATTTTTGCTTTTATTTTTGATGTTTTATCTTGCTATGTGAAACACTGTGAGCTGCGTGTTTGTGTGAAAGATTCTATATAAATAAAGGGGGTGTTAGGTTTCTCCTTTAATAAAGAACACAGAATAAATTAACCCATAAATCTTTTTCTTTTTTTATGCCTGTTTATTGATGGCATGCTAAGGCAGTGTCTTTACACACTACATACAGTTAGCTGTGTTTGGGACCATAAACAGGTTTAATGAGTGTAAATTGATACCACACCTGCCATGGCTCCAGTCTTTGCAAACTGGCACAGCTGTGCCCGCTGAAAGGCCCTCTCCCTGGCACACAGCGCAGCATGTCATCGAGGGCATACGCCAGAGCATACACAGCCTTGTACACATTGTACTCTGGCCTTAGGTTTGAAACATCAAACAACTCACTCTCCACATTATGCAGATCCTCCTGTCCAGTACACAGTGTCCCCCCAGCCTCTAGCCAACCTGCTGGAGGTGGTGGAAATTTGCACTCAAATATGTCTTCCCAAAACTGATTTACCTGAAATGTGATAAGAAATATCAGTGTTACCAGAAATAAATAATATATTATTGCTGCAATTTCAGGTCAGATTTAAGATTCAGCTCTCACTATACTATTTCCATAGATGATATGGTGTTGATTTGGGTGTATTCCCAAGAGGAAGTTCTTAAACCCTGCTATTTCTCCTCGGCGGATGGCAATGCCCAGCGTGCCACCCAGGTACGGCATGAAACTGGGCGTCTGGAGGACATCAACTGATGCCCAAGCTTCACTGGCCATCCACTGAAGACCTGTTACATTCTGCCTCACCACCTGCAAATGCATTATAAATAAATATTTTTTCAGACAATGGACGCACAAATGGATCAATGCACATCAATGTCACATTTTAATAATAACAAAAAAAGGTTTAGATAGGTTGGCTTGCTTAATGTTAATGATTGGCTGAAAAAAATGCATGTCACTTCTACATATTTTTAGGGTTTCAAATTTGTCAGTGTTCTCCTAGTGTATAAGTTTGTTTTCCAGGTTCAAAACCTTGTTAATGGTGATCTAAACTGGTGTGCATTTGTTAAGAAGAAAATTTTGAAACATTGAAATCTAATTTTTTTTAAAAACATAGATTCATAAATCACAGTATATTTGAATCCAACCTCCTCCATAAGTCGATAAAGGTGAATTTCATGTGCAAAGACCATGACCACGCGAGCTGTTGATTTCTTCATCACATCCACAATCCTCCTCATTTCAGCTGTGTCACTGCCCCAAGGCAAAACCTCTAGGTAGGCCAGACAACCTCCACCAGAACGAGCCAGGTCAGATTGGAAGGATCGGGCAACATGTAACCCATAGTCATCATCGCTGACCAGAAGGCCTACCCAAGTCCAGCCAAAGTGTTTTAGAATCTGAATCATAGCACGTACCTAATTTGCATGGAGAATGTTTTTTTGCATTATTAAAAGATTCACAGTTCAATCATTTAAGCATTAGTCATCTCAGTCTATAAATTTTCATTAATGCTGCTCAAAACACACACATATTCGCACATTGCCTGATGCCCCAGACATCCTTTGTTTCATTGGAGAGACTTATTTTTTTAAGTTTGCTATACTTTCTGTAAAACCTTTTTGCATTTATTATTTTGCTAATATTTTCACCTGGAAAGCATCACTTGGGATTGTTCTAAAGAAGGATGGAAACCGTTGCCGATCACTCAGGCAGGAACACGTGGCAAAATGACTCACCTGAAAAAAAGACATCCAGTTTACACTATCTCATACAACTCATCGATTTTAAATAGTTAACCCAATTCATCAATTGATAAATATTTAATATGAAATGAATTCATAAACACAGAGTAAATGTAAGCTCACCATGGGCAGTCTGAATAAACCTAGCACATTGGAGGTGGCAATAGAAAATGTTGAGTAGGAATCACCCACAATCCCCATAACTGGAGGGGTACCCAAACAGTTCTCCTGTAGCAGAAACTGTTCCTCCTGACCACTGGACAACACCAAAGCAGCACGGAATCCAATAACAAGTGCACCACAGTTATCATAGAGACTGTATCCCAGAGTCACATTAGGTAGCAAGTTGGGGTTCTTGTTGATCTCATCAACAGCAAAGACCATCGTCATGGCATGCCTGAACCCTTGAGTGTCAAAGCTAAAAGAAAATGTATCTATTAACCACTCTGAATATTGTCAGGACAGATTAAGTATACAAAGTATATAACTATCTTATCCACACTACTACATTATTAAAACAGAAACTTAGAAGTATAAATATCTTGATATCTGATCAAGATCCATTTTACAATACATAAGACACATCTCACCACAGATTCTTCCTGTTACTTTCTTAATATTTTGAATACTCTAAACAGAATATCCTCCAAAAATGTATGCTGTTTGTTGTATGTATGTGAGACATACCCTTTGCAGGTGGGCTGATTTGGCTCTGAAGTGAAGGTCCACTCAGGGAAGACTGAAGTGTAGTGGACCTCAAACAGCCCACCGAGAATCACATCCCCAGCCTTCTGTAACCCATTGAGATGAAACCGTCTCCGTAATTTACAAGATGAGGAAAGAGAGGAAGACATGGGGAAGAAAAGAGAAGAAGAGAACAAAAGCAAGACCAAGCAGACACAAAAGTATATGTCAAAAAATGTCCCCATAACTGTCCCTGTCCCTTAACCCTGTTTGTAATCTTGATGCATGGTTAACTGTTTTATAGGCAGTACTTTGTCATCCTCTCTGCATCCTTTTCGTCATCATCTAAGCTTTCACACCACCCATTAGGGCATGGCCAGTAGTGTGGGCAGGAAAAAACACAGATTTCTGTACAGATGTGTCACCATTAAACAATTAAATAATTGTTTAATTTGTATGCAACATCAACAAATATTTCAGATATAAACAATAAACCATATTACATATATTTTGTAAATTACTTTAATCATTCGGTCCTGTTTTTTTTAAAATGTGAAAATCAAAGCCCATTCCTAGCCCTTAATAAATGTGAATAAGATAAAGAATCTTGAAGTTCATGGAATTAACCTTTTTTATACTTAAATACTTAATTAAATTAAATACTTGAATATATTTAAATAATAAAATAAAAACATTAAAAAAAAAACAAGAAAGACAATTACGACAAAAATAGCATTTTTAATCCAATTTTGGAACATTTAAATAAATACATCAAATTCTGTTAGAAGTATTGCAGTTCATTATGTGTATGTCTATGTGTATTTTTTGAACAGGTATATTGGGAAGCATTTGTGTCTCATCAAAAATAAGTGAGGTTGTTTTTTTTAAAAAAGAATGGTTTATGGATGAACAGCTGTGTTGAGTCCACCATAAAGACAGAGGAGACCAACGAATGCAAGCAATCAAGCAATACATTATCCCACTGTATATTGATCCCCACATGGTGTGGAGTGGAATGTGCTTGAGAGTGGTCAGTGGATCCTCTGCTCTCATCAAACTAAAGTTCCATGTACAATGTGTAGCTTTCATTGTCCATTCTTCTTTTACATATACAATATATAGCTTGGTAAGTTTTATTTTTGTTATTTTTTATGTATTTAAAATTGTTATGATTCATTTTTAAGGCTGGGTACCAGACTTCGATAATTTAATGGCAATGACTGAATTGCTTCAGTAATATCGAGTATTGAAAAAAGTCCCTTGCACAGCCTTTCACTGGGTTCCAAATTCCAATACCTAAAGAGAAGTCTCACCACCATCAGTGAGCCAATAAGCATATGATATAGCATTATTGTACCAAGATCTAAACATGCTGGTGAGTGTGAAAATGTTGTTTTTGACAGTTATATATTTTCAATTTATTTAGTCCAGTACTGTGCAAATATTCCATCAGTTTCTTAATTTTAGTCTAGTTATCCAGATTGAGTTTAGTGTGCAGTGTAACTTTGAAGTCAGTAAATGCGCCATGATTAATTGTAGAATATGTAATGTAATTATTTTTATATTATAAAATTGGTATAGAAAAAAAGTATTGGAACTGGTATCTAGTCAAGGTATAAGTACCAGTAGCAGAGTAAGCCTTTAAATGAGCACTGTCTTCTTATCTTCCTTCAACTGTTGTTTTGTAGGTATTTTTGTAGGTGGCACGTTGCATTTGTGAATTAGGTATACATATAATCTAAGATTAGGCTTTCCTATAATCATTAGATATTGCATGGCTTTGTCATGGCCTAGTTTAACATCCATCAGACTCATCAGTGCTGTTTCAAGTTCAGATTTAACATCTCAGGCTAAATACTCAATGCTTCTCCTATTGCTCAGACTAACAAATATAATTTGTCAGAAGATGGTTAGTTTAGAACTACAAGTGTATATGAGCAATCCTCTACTGTTAAACTCTTATTTGCAGTTAAAGCAGACTATAGAGCAGCTGAACTGACAAGACAGTTTTGTAACAACGTTATTACATGTTGCACTATGTATTATTTTAAAATATATTACACTGGAACAAAACATCTTGTGATTTTTTAAAGATAAGATTAAACCACACTAACAACACATTAAAGGTGTGCATTTTTTAGGCTTAACTGTAATATGGGTAAGACCAAATTGGGAACCGCATTAGTCTTACAATGACAATGATAAGAGAAGAAGAGAGATAGAAACCCTTAATGTAGAAAAAGGCCCATAGGAAAATGCATAAGGGCATCCTCTCTCTGATGGATACTAAGCTGACGTACAGTAGAAGGAAGGAAGCTTTTGATTGAAAATCTATATAAACCAGAGAAGACACAAATACAGTGTACCAACTTGAGGGATGGAGATCTCAGCTCTCTTTATTGGCCAGATCCTGTCTCTGAGTTTGTGTGAGCTGAACTCAGTTCTTGCCTTGGATGGTTCGGGAGATAGTCTGAAACAAAGGGCTGCTCTTACAGATGAGAGGACCAGTGCTGGAGTCAGCATTAAGGACTCATCTGTGAAATGTAAACTCCAGGGTACTGCTCGTCTACCTGCGTTCTCAATGGATGGTGACTACGTAGTTGGAGGAGTTTTCTCCATACACTACTACATGCACACAGTCAAGCATAATTACACGACCATGCCTGAACCACTAAGGTGCACAGGGAGGTTAGTAAGGGGGAGATGTCGGGCATAAGAGGATGTTAGACTGTGTGGGGATAGAAATGTTTACAACATGTTGCAAGGTGTTTGTGTAGGCTATTGAAAACTAAAAAAAATGGTATAAAATACAGGTATTGTTTTCACAAAAATAGTAGAATGTCACTGTATTACAAAAAAACATTTTTGTGTTTTTGAAAATATAGGTGTATTTGTAAATATTTAACATGAGAAAAACTACTGAGATGCAGGCTACAATTTTTGTGAATTTTGGACTGATATCAATTCCTGTTTTTAATTTTGGTGTTCGGTAACCCTGTCCATAACTTTATTTTTTTTCGCTTTAGTGTGTTTTCTGTTAAAATTTTTAATTGTTCTTATCGTATGTAATGTAAGTCTGTATGTGTGCAGCATTGACTCCCGTGAACTGCGCTTCTCGCGAACAATGGTCTTCGCCATAGAGGAGATAAACAACAGCACGGAGCTGCTGCCAGGCATCAAGCTCGGTTATCAGATCCACGACTCCTGCGCCTCAGTGCCCGTGACCGTGCATGCGGCATTCCAGCTTTTAAATGGCCTTGACCCTGTGTTTTACAGCGGCGACAATTGCTCGCAATCTGGTATAGTGATGGCTGTCGTTGGTGAGTCTGGGTCTACGCCATCCATCAGCATGTCGCGCGTCATCGGTTCCTTTAACATTCCTCAAGTAAATATTTTGAATTTCTGACCAATTACTTGTATAAAGGTCTGTGCTGATTTTTTGTCATTCCCGTTAATTCACTTTCCCCCTTTAGGTGAGCCACTATGCCACATGTGCATGCCTGTCCGACAAGCGACAGTACCCTAGTTTCTTTAGAACAATCCCGAGTGACCAGTTCCAGGCTGAAGCGCTGGCCAAGCTTGTAAAACACTTTGGCTGGACTTGGATAGGTGCTGTCCGCTCGGATTCAGACTATGGAAATAATGGCATGGCGGCTTTCTTGGAAGCAGCACAGAAAGAGGGGATCTGTGTGGAATATTCTGAGTCTTTCTATCGGACCCACCCACGTAGCAGGATCCAGAGAGTGGCTGACGTTATACGCAGGTTTCTACATCACTGATTGTGCTTTTGTTTCCTGTGCTGACACTGACCTTCTCCAACCAAAACCACAACAATATTTAGCCAAGTTTATTTTTTTCCCAATTACGTTTATTTGTATCATATTTAGTAATGATACTGTTATAAAAACAGAATCAGTGAGACCAAAACTGTACATTCAACACACCAAAAAACTAAAGTCTCTTTCATGTACATATTAAAAACATGTGTCACGTTTATACTGGTATAACTTAATGCACTGTAATGTCCCTCTAGGTCGACAGCTATGGTTGTTGTGGCATTTGCAGCCTCTGGAGACATGAGGATCCTGCTGGAGGAGCTGTCACGTGCGTCTTCTCCATCTCGCCAGTGGATTGGCAGTGAGTCTTGGGTAACTGACACAGACATGCTGAGGTTCAGCTTCTGTGCTGGAGCCATTGGATTCGGCATTGAGAAATCTGTCATTCCGGGCCTGAGGGAGTTCTTGCTAGATCTCTCTCCCACTAAAGTGGCTGCCTCTCCCTTGCTTACTGAGTTCTGGGAGGATGCATTCAACTGCAGTCTGGAAAAAAGTGAGTTGTGCTGATAACACCTTAACATACAGTAGGTGATATTCGCAATGTGCAGCTTGGTGGTAATAAGGTACGTCTATGATAATAATCTCACTTGATGATCTTTTAGGTCAAATTTAGGCTGTCTTGGAGAATATTCTGTATGAACTTGCCATAAGTGGTTTTGACAATGCCAACACTTCATGAGACATTTGTTTATTGTTGTTATTAATTTTTATTGCATTGGAAATAAAACAACGATAAAGCAAGGAAGAATAATAATGTAATATCGGCATAAAGTGCTTCTGTTTTTGTTTTAGGTGCAGCCATAGACAAGAGCTTGTGTGATGGAACTGAAGACTTACAGATGCTCCAAAGCCAGTACACCGACACATCTCAGCTCCGAATAACTAATATGGTGTACAAGGCTGTTTATGCAATAGCACATGCCATTCATAATGCTGTGTGTCAGGACACAAATTCTACAACTCAATGTGACAAATTCATCAGGTTAGAGTCAAAACAGGTCAGTCAAATCAAATAAGTGAACAGCCCAATGCCCATGCCCTTTTTTTTTGCTTTTATGAAATGAAAAATGTATTTTCACGTTATTTCCTTTCTCTCATTCACGGTCTTACTTTCCTTCATCCTCACAGGTGATTACTCAGCTGAAGAAAGTAAATTTTTCCCGAAATGGTTATTATGTGTCATTTGATGCCAATGGAGATCCTGTAGCAAGATACGAGCTGGTTAACTGGCAAAAAGTGAGAGTGGAAGAATTGAGTTTGTAAAAGTAGGGCACTATGATGCTTCACTACCGGTGGGCCAGGAGTTCCGTATCAACAGGAACCTTACCTGGGTGGACGGCCAAACACAGGTTATCTTTTTTATTTGCTCCACTCCTAATACAATTTAACTCTTAACAGTCTAAGAGTTGGGGGATAAAATCCACAGTCTGTTTAAATGCCATCTGACATTCAGCCACATATAATGACTAAGACAATGATAAAAACATTACATTTATTCATTTTAGCTGACGCTTTTTTCCAAAGTGACTCACAATTGCTATACTATGTCAGAGGTCGCACACCTCTGGAGCAACTAGGAGTTAGGTGTCTTGCTTAGGGACACATTGGTGTATGTGTCACAGTGGGGAGTTAAACACAGGTCTCTCTAGCCAAAGGTCTGTGTCTTATTCATTGCGACATCGCCACCCCCAAATTAAAAAAAAAAAAATAAATAAGAAAGATAATGTTTATCTCACACAACAGTCTGAGATAGACAAATGCGGGTATCTTCCAAAGTTACAGTATCTTCAGTATGAAATTCCCCCCACGTATTTTTCAAGAAAGTGTGGCAGATGTATAGTAATAAAAAGAGAACATTTGAACTGAAGCGACAATAACTTCTGAAGGTAATCACTTTACTTTTCTCTCTTAGACTGCTGAAACTGCATTTTAGCTTCAACTTATGTGGATTTTGTCCCCTAGCAGTTGCATTTTACTTGGGAAGAGCTTTTTTCACAGCCGGTATAGTTACAATCACTATTAACACTTTCAATACACATATGGACATATTAGTATTGTTTTAAGACATGCTTGAAGAATGTGAACCTGTCTTTATCATAAGAGCTGCATATCACACCTGAATACGTGTAAGTTTGTTTGTATCTATGTGCCAGGTGCCTGTGTCAGTGTGCACTGACAGCTGCCCTCCAGGAACTCGTAAAGTGCTGCAGAAAGGAAAACCCATCTGCTGTTATGATTGTATACAGTGTCCTGAGGGAGAGATTAGCAATGCTACAGGTATTGTTTTTTGTAATGTAGCCTACTGTGTATTTACAAAATAAAATACATGACTGCTAAATGCCTTTTTGATTTTTTCAGATTCCCCAGATTGCTTTCCTTGCCCTACGGAGGTCTGGCCTAATGAAGAGAGAGACACCTGCCTCTCCAAGCCTGTGGAGTTTCTGTCTTTCAACGAGGTCCTAGGAATGATCCTGGCTGCGTTCTCAGTTGGTGGTGCCTGTCTTTCCATTGTGACAGCAGCTGTCTTCTTTCGTCACAGGACATCCCCGATTGTCAGGGCCAACAACTCTGAGCTGAGCTTCCTGCTGCTCTTCTCCCTGACTCTATGTTTCTTATGTTCATTAACTTTCATTGGAGCACCTTCTGAGTGGTCCTGCATGCTGCGCCACACAGCGTTTGGGATCACCTTCGTCCTCTGCATCTCTTGTGTTCTTGGAAAAACTATAGTAGTGTTAATGGCCTTCAAATCTACACTCCCAGGTAGTAATGTAATGAAATGGTTTGGTCCTCCACAGCAAAGAATGACTGTAGTGTCTTTCACATTTGTTCAAGTTTTAATATGTACTATTTGGTTGGTTGTTAGTCCCCCTTTTCCAATGAAAAATCTGACCATATACAAGGAGAGAATCATCCTGGAGTGTGCATTAGGCTCAGCTGTTGGGTTCTGGGCTGTGCTCGGTTATATAGGCCTACTGGCTGTCCTTTGCTTTGTGTTGGCTGTCCTAGCCCGGAAACTACCTGATAATTTTAATGAAGCCAAGCTCATCACTTTCAGCATGCTGATATTCTGTGCAGTCTGGATTACCTTTATCCCAGCATATGTCAGCTCTCCTGGGAAATTTACAGTGGCTGTGGAGATATTTGCTATTCTGGCCTCCAGTTTTGGACTAATACTGTGTATATTTGCTCCAAAGTGTTTCATCATATTGTTTAAGCCAGAGAAGAACACCAAGAGACATTTAATGAACAAAAATCAATCCTAAAACTTCTGAATTTTGGAAATGGTTAAGATGGCAACATACAGTATAGAGCTTATGCTGGGCACATTCAACACAGTCTTAAATATTGACATGTACCAGTTTTTTTACATGACATATTTTCTTAATTTTTATGTCATTGCATGAATTTTATTTTCATGATTTATTTTACAAATCCCACCATGTGTTAAAATATAAAACAGTGACTAAATAAAATCATAACAACAATGTGTGGTACTGAGTTTATAACATATTCCATACAGTTATTGCTATTCGAATGATATTTCTGTATGACTAAACTATTACGGTGGGAATGCAAGTTTGATGCAGAATGATTGAGCTCAGTTATGGCACATTAAGTAGTTATATATAGAAAAGGCAAACAAACAAACAAAAACCATGTTCAAGCATAAGATGGTTAATTTGTGAATCTGGTACTAGTCTTAAATCCGGTGGACTGTTGAAGCCGGCTGAGGGTAGGGCTGGCCCTTGGCATAGGCAAGATAAGCTGTTGCCTAGGCACAAAATGTCAGGCGGCACTGCAAGAGAAAGTTTTCGAATCAACTCCAGCCGGCTCGAGAGTAACCAAGTGACTGTGACATCTAGATTGTGACAGAGTAGTAAAGTAGCTGCTTGTTTTGCAATAGAAAAATGTAAAAAGTGAGGCACAAACTTGCTCTGATTGGGACTGTGAGCTGTACTTTGTTGGAGGTGCTGAAGTTAACATTTGTGTGATGAGATTTCTGTGTGATCTTAAGTGTTTTTAGTTAGTTTTGATTTTCATTTTTTCCCCATAGTTTTTCACCTACTTGTAAGACGGTGTGATTGTATCAGCCAAGCAATAATGCACAGAGTAACTATACACAGGAAAAAATATTATGAATTAGAATTAAATGATGACGTTAGTCTCATAAAATTACAACTTTTTTCTACATTTCAGAGAGCAAAAATACCTATGTGGAATAGATTCTGAATGTGCAGAATGTTATGAACATGAGCAGAAAACCTGCTGAAACACTGGAGCTATTTAAGTACGCTTTAACCAAAATAGAATAATAATAATTAAATGAATTAATTTATCATTGATGTGAAAAGATGCCAGGTCTGCACAATTTAAAGAGGTTACTTCCCCAAACAAAAGACATAAAAATCGAGGGAAAACTAAACCATATGTGTTGACTCAAGGAACAGGGATTTTAATAAAAGTGAGAAGTTGATCATCAGGAGGAAACATATTTAAGTAAATAGCTACAGAATGCCTGAGAGCATTACTGCTTTTAATCTATACATGTTTTTTAAATTTTGAATTTTCCCCTGTAGCATGAATTTGGTCTTTAAATAAATAAAGACATTTCCCCCATTAAATGATGCAGAAAAGGCAAGGCAAGTATGCTGATCACAATTATTATTGACCATGATTATTGACTTGATTTTTCATAAGTTTGGCTGTAGAACTTTATACACACTGCGGTGGGTAATGTCACAGATGGTTTAGAGTTGGGCAGATGGGATTGGGGGTGTTGGTGGTGGGGTGGGGCAATAAATTCTAGCCTAAGGCTCCAATACTGTAAGGGCTGGTTTTCGGCTGAGGTATACACACCAACCAGTTTAGCTTGCTGCCACCATGTGGTGGGCCGCAATAAGTGATGGAAAATGGGTGGATAAGAAATCGGTTTCACTACAACTGACATGCCAAGAGAAGAAAAGTTTTTCATGTTTATTAATATTTGCTGACATTTTGTATGGTTATACTCAATTTGGGTTAATGTGTCCCCTATTGTTTTAGATCTTCTAAAAAGTCGTTTTGCAGTGCATTAAACTGAAGGATGTTTTGGTGGTAGCTTTCTTTGTGTTCCTCTCTGGTCTCAACAGGATTATGTAACATTTGGATCCAAACAGTGCCACCAAGAAGCCACAACTGGAGCCTTTCTTCTATTGGGCCCCTGTCTCCAGCCCCTGCTCCCTATGTTCTTATTTGTTTCATGTTTTTTGGTATTTCCTGTTTAATTTTACAATATTTACCTCCTCTTGTCAGCACCTCCCTAATTAGTTTCACCTGTGTCTAGTTATCCTCCCATCACTTGTGTATTCATGTGGTCAGAATAATCAGAAAAATGATTTCCTGACTTGGAAATTTCATGTGAATGCCCTCTGAAGTTATAACAACTACTTGAAAAGTCAGAGAAAACTTTTGTCCGAGAGTTGCAGAGTTGTTGATGTCATACACGCAGTTTGCTGTCCATTTAGAGTGACCTAGATTAATTGGAAAAGTTATTTATTTGCAGTATTTGCAGTACAGGCAATATTTTAGTGGTTTCAGGTAATACTTGAAAATGATTGGTTCAGAAACAACTAGGGGACAAAAATCACTTTATAATAGAAAGCTTCCAAGTGTTTCAGCATACTTGGATGACAATGAGAATGACAGTCCAACACATCTTTTTAGTACCGTCCATGTTGTTTCCACATTCTGACTTAAAAGCACATGAACACACCAAAGTGAGAAGAATGACTTCACAAGTCGGGAAATGGAATCATCCGAGGATTAGTCTGTGTTCCTTTTTCTTGGGGCAAGTTTGTCTTTACATCAAGCATTCTATAGCCATTTCCTCAGTGGTTTCCCAGTGATGATGGACATCTACTGTGTTTTCTTGGACTTAGCTCATTTTTATTGGTTTTGGATGTTGCCTGCTCCCTGAATTTGCTGTTGGTCTGCCTTTTTCTGTTTTTAACCTGTTCCTGCCTGACTATCTTGTAAGCCTTTTTGTAGTGACGTTATCATCAAATCTTTGCAGTGCACCTCCTTCGGTGTCTGCATTTGGTTCCAGTCCTTTGTAAGGCTGCAACCCTGCTAGCATATATGTTATAACAATGGCAAACACCTCCATTGTATATTACAGATCAGCATCTTGAAATGCCACACCTGTCAAGTGGATGGATTATCTCGGCAAAGGAGAAGTATTCACTAACACATATTTTGACAGATTTGTGAACCGGATTTTAGAGAAAAAGGTCTTTTGTGTACATAGAGAAAGTCTTATCTTTGAGTTCAGCTCAAAGACAAAAACAAGAGAGTTGACATAAGCAGGGACAAAGGCCACTCAAACAACACTGAAGATCAGAATGCTGAAAGTAAAGAGCTTGGTCTGATTGAAGTTGTTTGGATGATTCCTTGCCAGAATCAGCTCAGTAACAGTAAAACCAATCATAGACCTGAGTAGACACTCAACTATCTTGTCATTGTGGTATTTCATGCTTTTTTGAGAGCTTGTGAGGGAGAGACATGTATCTGGCAGTGCAGTCTCTATTGCAGCAACAAGAGCATGATCCCTCTCACCTAGAATTATTTTTTAGGCCACTGGCTAAGCCAAAGGCACAGTTTGTTTTGACTTTTATTTGAGAACAAATTATAGTTAATAACATTATTAGAAATCAGAATCAGAAATCAGACATACTTCTTGAGTCACAGTTGCTCACATTGCACATCAAAGTATAAAGGAATAGAAATAATAGTGGAAAGTGTAAGAGTATGGAAAAATATAGTAATTTACAGTAGGTTATGTGACAGAAGTGTAATGATAAACAGTAAACAGTAGTAATAAAAATGAGTACAGATACTGTCAAGGTGTAATGTATTAAAAATCCTTAAAAATTGCAATACTGGACAGGAAGTAGAGCATATATTGAACATTAAGTCCTGAAACAGAGAATTTTGCACATCAGTTTCTAAAATATTTCACTACAAAGTCTGTTACTGACACAGGCAGGAATGATTTGATACAAACCTGTTTCATTGGTGATGTTTTTCGCCAAAGAGATGCTCTCAAAACAGCACACAGGTTGCCCTTTCTGGTCATGCAAGTAACTGGTGGACAGCTCTCACAGTCAACTGACCAGAGTGGATATAAGCTTTGTAAGAGTTGTAATTGTTCTACACCATTTCATGCTGTTCAGTCATCAGTAAACAAACATCAACACAATAGGCATGGGTAACATGTTTGGATTCAGACAAAAAATGTTTGTATCACATGTGATTTCTTGACCTTTTAGGTAACCCTTTAACTGCACCAACATTCTGAATCTTTGCTGTTCCAACAGGGAGCCACAGTCACTTCATGGTGGCCATTTATTTGGTCTCTGTAAATAATACCAAAAAGAGTACAGTCTAAACCTGCCGTATATGAAAACTGCAATTAATAATAAACTGAACTGTAAAACAATGCTTTGCTTCACTCGGAAGTTTCAAGCCTGTTTTACCTGTGATCACAGTGATGTCGGAGGGTCCTGGAGTCCACCTGCACTTCACTGTAGCCAGGTGAAAAGTTGAACCACTGGAGCTCAGCGAAAACAAGATTCATTTACAGGTGTTCAGTTGCTCTTTTGCTGTATAAATAACCTTTCAAAATATAAATATAATTTATATTTTACTATTGGGACAATTTAATGGTAAACTGTCTCAAAGACATGTTTAAACTACATTCAGTTAGTATCTCAAAGTGTGGAAGCTGTATTTGGCTTAGCATGCCTCTGTTTCAAGATCAGATATGTCAGGCTAAATTTTCAGTGCTTACTAAAGGTCAACTTTTGCTTAAAAATACAAGTGTAAATCAACCATTCTGCATTTGTTAGGCTTAACTGTAATATGAGCTAAAACAAAGCAAACAATATTTTAGGATAGAACAATGACAATTTTGCAAGAGGACAAAAGACCTAAAGAGATATTATGTTAATATATATAATTGAATAAAGGCTATCAAAGAGAGCTTTTTAGTGTTCAAACCACTTTACACTACACATGTCACATGCGCTTATGCTACTACGCATGGTGTCAGCTGCTCATCGGAAAGACACCAATTGTTCAGGGAAACCAGGATTGAACCACTGACCTTTGGATTAGTGGGTTACCCACTCTACCGCTAAGCCCATTTGCATATCTTATCTCTGAGGTATAGTAAACTAACGTACAGTAGAAGGTGGGATACTTTTGTTTGAAAATCTATATAACCCTGTGAAGACACACATACAGTATACCCACAAGCTACAGACACTTGAGAGATGGAGATCTCAGCTCTCTTCAGTGGCCTGATCCTTTCTCTGAGTTTGTGTAAGCTGAACTCGTTTCTTGCCTTGAATGGTTCTGGAGATGGTCTGAAACAACAGGCTGGGCCAACAGATGATAGGACTGGTGCTGGAGTTGGAACTGAGGCTACAGCTATGAAATGTAAACTGCAGGGTACCGTTCGTCTACCTGCATTCTCAATGGATGGAGACTACGTTATTGGGGGTGTTTTCTCAATACACCACTACATGCACACAGTGAAGCATAACTTCACCACCATGCCTGAGCCATTAAAGTGCACAGGGAGGTTAGTAAGAGGGAGAAGTGGGGGAAAAGAGGATGTTAGACTATGCCGATTAGTATAATGTGCTTACAATGGTGTTGCAAAGATTTTGTGTATTAAAAAGCAAAAAATCTATTTTTAACAGGATAAAAACAAATTGAGACTTTAGATTTAATCTGTTAATGCACATATTAATAGACTGGATCCTGTTTTGAGATAACTGTGATGTACATTTGCTTCCCAAATGCAGGGGGCTATCTATTATTGCCCACAAGTGGAGATCTCCTTTATTGTGTGTTTTCTTTTGAAATTATGAATTGTCCTTATCATATGATAAATTTGAACAATTAGTGTATGTGTGCAGCATTGACTCCCGTGGACTGCGCCTCTCACGGACAATGGTCTTCGCCATAGAGGAGATAAACAACAGCACGGAGCTGCTGCCAGGCATCAAGCTTGGTTATCAGATGCACGACTCGTGCGGCTCAGTGCCCGTGACAGTGCATGCCGCATTCCAGCTTTTAAATGGCCTTGACCCTGTGTTTCACAACGGCGACAATTGCTCACAATCTGGTATAGTGATGGCTGTTGTTGGTGAGTCTGGGTCTACGCCATCCATCAGCATGTCGCGCATCATCGGGTCATTCAACATTCCTCAAGTAGGCCTAAATATTTTAAATTTCTGACCAATTATTTGTATAAAGATCTGTATTGAGTTTTTTGTCATTCCATTTAATTTCCCCCCTGTAGGTGAGCCACTTTGCCACCTGCGCATGCCTGTCCGATAAGCGACAGTACCCGAATTTCTTCAGAACAATCCCGAGTGACCAGTTCCAGGCTGAAGCGCTGGCCAAGCTTGTAAAACACTTTGGCTGGACTTGGATAGGTGCTGTCCGCTCGGATTCGGACTACGGAAATAATGGCATGGCGGCTTTCTTGGAAGCAGCACAGAAAGAGGGGATCTGTGTGGAATATTCTGAGTCTTTCTATCGGACCCACCCACGTAGCAGGATCCAGAGAGTGGCTGACGTTATTCGCAGGTTTCTGCATCGCTGATTGTGCTTTTGATTTCCACGGAAAACACAACAATGTATATTCAAATAGAAGATGCATGATCGTCTTATTACCTTAGTGTCAGATTCACTTTTATTTCTTTCATATAATGTTACTGTTATAAAAATATCAGAATCAGTGAGGCCAATATACTGTACATTCAACACACCAAAAAAGTATTTCTCATGTTTGTTTGTGTTAACTATCTTGATACATATTTAAAAACGTTAGTTTGTTGTTTATACTGCTATAACATAATGCACTGTATGTCTCTCCAGGTCCACAGCTATGGTTGTTGTGGCATTTACAGCCTCTGGAGACATGAGGATCCTGCTGGAGGAGCTGTCGCGCGAGTCTTCTCCACCTCGCCAGTGGATTGGCAGTGAGGCTTGGGTAACTGACCCAGACATGCTGAGGTTCAGCTTCTGTGCTGGAGCCATTGGATTTGGCATTGAGAAATCTCTCATCCCGGGTCTGCGAGCCTTCTTGCTTGATCTCACTCCCACTAAAGTGGCTGCCTCTCCCTTGCTTACTAAGTTCTGGGAGGAGGCATTCAACTGCAGTCTGGGAAAAAGTGAGAACGCTTTGCTTAAATTTTTAACATATGGGATACTTACAGTTGTGTCCTTATGGCTGTGTTATGTTGATTGACTGTCTGAGTAGAGATTCCTCCGATAAAATGTCAGCAGGTGCTTCAGGGCCAGATCCGAGATTTCTATCGAGAGGGAAATCTATTGATATTGAACAAAGACATGTGGTGAACATGAAGTCCAACTCTTAATAATCTCACATCTCTTAGGCCAAGTTTACGCATTCTGCTGAACTTGATTTCAGTGGCCTAACAATACCAACACAAGACAAGCACAGAATATATAGACAGTCTCTAGGCCACCAATCTAAATAAACATTTGTACTAAAATGTATTACTGGTAGTATATGTGCATGTATTTAGGTCTAAGCTATTCTGACAGTAATTTAAAATACTTTGTGTATTTTAAATGCATACAGTTCAAGTCAGATGGTTAATGAATAGTTGTAGATGCCTTTTGTCTTTAATAAATGTGACTGCTTTTCTGCTGATTAATTTATGTTTAATTTACTCTGCATTTATTTATTAAGAAAATATATAGAAAGCATGTCTGCTTTAAGATACCATATGAATTAGTATTTTTACGTATATTATAATGAATCAGTTTCTGCAGGCCATTTTAAAAAACAAACAAGACATGATAAGATTGTAAAATCATTGCCAAGCTTAAAATGCACCTGCCTCTGTCTCTGTGTGCTTTTAGGTACAGCCATAGACAAGAGTTTGTGTGATGGAACTGAAGACATAAAGATGCTACAGAGCCCGTACACTGACACATCTCAGCTCCGAATTTCTAACATGGTGTACAAGGCTGTTTATGCAATAGCACATGCCATTCATAATGCTGTGTGTCAGGACACAAATCCAATGACTCAGTGTGACAAATTCACAAGGATAGAGTTGAACCAGGTCAGTCAAAATGAATAAATGAACAGCCCAATGCCCCTTTTTGCTTTAGTGTATCTTTTATCATTAATAGTCCTTTATTCATTTTCTCTACATCACTCTTACTTTCCTTCATGCTCACAGGTGATAACTCATCTGAAGAAAGTAAATTTTTCCCGAAATGGTTATGATGTGTCATTTGATGCCAATGGAGATCCTGTGGCCAGATATGAGCTGGTTAACTGGCAAAAAAGTGGGAGTGGCAGAATTGAGTTTGTGACAGTTGGACACTACGATGCATCACTGCCGGTAGGCCAAGAGCTGCGGATCAACAGGAACCTCATTTGGTTGGAGGGGCGAACACAGGTAAGGAGCCCAGAAGCAATAATTTAACGTCATAAAATCTCAAATTTGGTGATCTCAAAGCCTACAATGTGTAAATTGAAAGATTTTCAGTTGGTGTAACTGCTCCTCCTGTTCATACTGGCTGTGACAAGATCCACTCCTAATACAAACAATCCCAGCACAAAAATGGATTGCAAAATCCCAGTATTTTCATGAAATTCCCCATTTTGGATTTTTCAAGAATGTATTGCTTTGCTGTCCTGTGTCAGAGCCATAGTAACATAAAGAGGGAATGTGTACTAAAGGGAAAGACAACCACTTGAATTGTCCAACTCTGACTGCTGAAGCCTCATGAAGGGAAAACCCCTCATTTGAACTTCAACTTATGTGGATTTTGTCCATCAGCAGTTTGAAATGGCTTTAGGAAGCGATTTCCTCACTGCCAGTATGAACAGGATGAACAGTTACAGTTACTAATATGGAGAAAATCTAGACCGCACCTCCAACTTTTCAGTGAGGTAAATTTTTTTCATGGTGCCTTGTTGTTCGCAGACTCATGCCATGTGCAGTATCAGATCTGCAGATTCTGGTTTCTCACAGAATGATAACTGAGACGTATAGTATTAAACTGCTGTTACTACCAGTAACTTTGTCTCGCCAAATCCACCAAGACTGAAGTCTTAGGGATTACTACTTAACCATTTTCTCATACATCTAAGATTCAGCTCAAGAGAAAATGCCTTCCTCCTGTCTCATCTTAAAATGCTCTTTTTTTCTCAATGCACTCATCTTTATTTGGCTTAAATAAACAGCACTTGAGATAAAAGTAAAATCCAAAAGAAAACTTAATGGGCTTATAAATAATCATGCATAATATCAGAAATTTGTCTCAGTGATGAAATTGAAGTCACAACGAGCACAGCAAAAGTGGTCAGGCTGTTCTTGTGTTTCTACTGTTCAAAAACTGGATAGTACAATTTGTCTTAGATTGATTTATTATTTTGCTCTTAATTTCTCTTAAAGTGTTGGTTATGAGAAACAAGTCAATATTCAATAAGCTCCACACAAGAGATGATTTATTTCTGAGGAGACAAGACTATTGAGAGCAGCAGAGTTTCCTCTGGGGTATGACATACCTGAATACGTGTAAGTTTGTTTGTATCTATGTGCCAGGTGCCTGTGTCAGTGTGCACTGACAGCTGTCCTCCAGGAACTCGTAAAGTGCTGCAGAAAGGAAAACCTATCTGCTGTTATGATTGTATACCATGTCCGGAGGCAGAGATTAGCAATGCTACAGGTAATTTCTTTTTCAAATGCCCACCTACAACATAAAATGTACAACTACTGAAAGCCCTTTTTAATTTATTTTCTCAGATTCCCCAGATTGCTTTCCTTGCCCTACGGAGTTCTGGCCTAATGTAGAGGGAGACACCTGCCTCTCCAAGCCTGTAGAGTTTCTGTCTTTCAACGAGGTCCTAGGAATGATCCTGGCTGCATTCTCAGTTGGTGGTGCCTGTCTTTCCATTGTGACAGCAGCTGTCTTCTTTCGTCACAGGACATCCCCGATTGTCAGGGCTAACAACTCTGAGCTGAGCTTCCTGCTGCTCTTCTCCCTGACTCTATGTTTCTTATGTTCATTAACTTTCATTGGAGCACCTTCTGAGTGGTCCTGCATGCTGCGCCACACAGCGTTTGGGATCACCTTCGTCCTCTGCATCTCTTGTGTTCTTGGAAAAACTATAGTAGTGTTAATGGCCTTCAAAGCTACACTCCCAGGTAGTAACGTAATGAAATGGTTTGGTCCTCCACAGCAAAGAATGACTGTAGTGTCTTTCACATTTGTTCAAGTTTTAATATGTACTATTTGGTTGGTTGTTAGTCCCCCTTTTCCAATGAAAAATCTAACGATATACAAGGAGAGAATCATCCTGGAGTGTGCATTAGGCTCAGCTGTTGGGTTCTGGGCTGTGCTCGGTTATATAGGCCTACTGGCTGTCCTTTGCTTTGTGTTGGCTGTCCTAGCCCGGAAACTACCTGATAATTTTAATGAAGCCAAGCTCATCACTTTCAGCATGCTGATATTCTGTGCAGTCTGGATTACCTTTATCCCAGCATATGTCAGCTCTCCTGGGAAATTTACAGTGGCTGTGGAGATATTTGCTATTCTGGCCTCCAGTTTTGGACTAATACTGTGTATATTTGCTCCAAAGTGTTTCATCATATTGTTTAAGCCAGAGAAGAACACCAAGAGACATTTAATGAACAAAAATCAATCCTAAAACTTCTGAATTTTGGAAATGGTTAAGATGGCAACATACAGCATAGAGCTTATGCTGGGCACATTCAACACAGTCTTAACCTAGTTGGCTTAGTACCAGTTTTTTTACATGACATATTTTCTTAATTTTTATGTCACTGCATGAATTTTATTTTCATGATTTATTTTACAAATAGCACCATGTGTTAAAAATATAAAACAGTGAATAAATAAAATCATAACAAAAATATGTGATACTGAGTTTATAACATATTCTATACAATTATTGCTATTTGAATGATATTTCTGTATGACTAAACTATTACGGTGGGAATGCAAGTTTGATGCAGAATGATTGAGCTTAGTTATTACATATTAAGTAGTTAAATTGCCATTGTTTGCAAACTCCTGTCCTACCATGTCACAAAATAGAGAGAAAAATAAATGAGCAGCATCAACAGTAAAATGCTATGATGTAGGCTTCAAGTGTTTACTTTGTAACATTGGAAAATAACATTTACTGATGTAATAGTTCTCAATGAAGAACACCTCTGATTTGTAGAGAACTATTATTTCACTTTGATATAGTATAAAGGAATGTAGATTAAAGTATTGACTGTGTCTGGTCCAGGGCATTATTGAAACAGGCCGTTCAGGACTTTAATACAGCTTGAGGAGCTGCTTTAGGAAGACCTGTGCCGTTTGTGCAGGAATGTGCAAAAACTAGGTTCCTGGGGCACAAATGTCCGGGGGCAAGAGAAAAATTTTGAATCAAATCTGGCCAGCTCACGAGTAAACAAGTGACTGTGACAGCTAGATTGTGACAGAGTAGTAAAGTAGCTGCTTGTTTTGCAATAGAAAAATGCAAAACGTGAGGCACAAACTTGCTCTGATTGGGACTGTGAGCTGTACTTTGTTGGAGGTGTTGAAGTTAAATTTTGTGTGATGAGATTTCTGTGTGATCTTAAGTGTTTTCAGTTAGTTTTGATTTTCATTTTTTCTCAATAGTTTTTCACCTACTTGTCTCATCCAGTTCTCTGTTTGTAAGACGGTGTGACTGTATCAGCCAAGCAATAACTCAGGCTAAATTAAATGATGACGTGAGTCTTGTAATATTGCAACTTTTTTCTTGCATTTCAGGAAACAAAATTACCTGTGCGGAATAGATTCTGAATGTGCAGAATGTTATGAACATGAGCAGAAAACCTGCTGAAACACTGGAGCTATTTAAGTACGCTTTAACAAAAATAGAATAATAATAATTAAATGAATTAATTTATTATTGATATGAAAAGATGGCAGGTCTGCACATTTAAAGAGGTTACTTCCCCAAACAAAAGACACAAAATTCGTGGGAAAATGAATCTTGTGTGTTGACTCAGGGATCAGGGATTTTATTATTATTATCAGGAGGAAACATATTTAAAGGAAGTAGCTTACAAAATGCCTGAGAGCATTACTGCTTTTATTCTATACATTTACAACTTTGAATTTTCCCCTGTGGCATGAATTTGGTCTTTATGTAAATACAGAAATTTCCACCATAAAATGTCACAGAAAAGGTAGAAATTTTCACCAGAAGGCAGGATATGAAGTGTTTAATGCTCACAATTTTCAATGGGAGGACTTCCCAGATCCCTCACTTAATAAATGTCCCCTCCAGTGTTCAAATAAAACATATGCTCTTGCATTTCTACAAAAAATATACCCCCTAAATTTACTAGAATGAAGGAAATCAATCTCTGTTTTATACATAGTTTCCAGGGGAATGTTCCCAAATACCAGGTTAGGTTTGTTCTCCCAACATAGGCTATGATGTCTGGAGCATGGCAAGTATGCTGATCACAATTATTATTGATCATGATTATTGACTTGGTTTTCACAAGTTTGGCTGTAGAACTTTATACACACTCGCGGTGGGTAATGTCACAGATGGTTTAGAGTTGAGCAGATGAGATTGGGGGTGTTGTGGGGCAATATATGGTGGACCATGATAAGTGATGGAAAATGGGTGTATGGATAAGAAATATCTGTGTGAAGGTTTAACTACAACTGACATGCCAAGAAGACAAGTTTTCCATATCTATTCATATTTGAAGGTGTGGCCTATGAAGATGCTGATCAGACAGCATGGGTTGTGCCAAATTCTCTGAAATGCCTTTGGAGACGGCTTATGCTAGAGAAATTAACATTCAAATCACGGGCAACAGCTCCGGTGGACATTCCTGCAGTCAGCATGCCAACTGACCCTTCACTAAGTCCCGCCTCCATTAGTTACTGTTGCTAAGTCCGACAAATTGGGTCTACGCCAAATTGCTGCCGCTGTCTCTTACTGCACTCCCCGGAGAAATATTGTCAAATGTGCTGGAAAAAGCAATCTCAGAAAGAAGCAGACAGTTTTGCAGTTGCATTATACATTTGAAGGTTGTATTCAGGCTGTCAAACTGACTCAAATGGACGTGAAATAAATGTAAGATAGAAGCTAAAACCTACCGATCACACAGCGCAAGTGAACCACTGCATCCCCCGATAATTGAAACAAAATATATAGATACAGTAAGCGGTAAGCAACGATACACTGTTTGTGTAAAGCTGGGTAGTTCTCTATTCTTTATTACAATCATTGAAAGCAGAACAGTAGGTCTTTAGAACGTTACATTCAGTAGGAAGTTAGCTAGCATGAGCTAACATTACATAAGGAACGGTCCACAGCCGATATTTTTCTGGAGTTATTTTAAGTTTTGGAAAGAGAATAAATCATACTTTTCCTTTCAACCTCTCTGGGTAGCTGCTGTAACTAGTACAAATGCCCCAGGAACACCATTTAACCTCAGTCAGAACCAGTCCTATACTGCGCTGTGGCCAGCTTGCATTTTCAGGATGTGGCTTACTTATTAAAGGGTGAATTGCCACAGGGATTATTTTGCAGCTAACTGCAGCGTACTTGCTCTATTCTGAACTGATTTCAAAAATTGTTGTCCCCATTAGAAACATAGACAGAAAGCATGGGAAAGTAGGGGCCATGTTGAAAAATTGACCACATCTTAAAAACACAGTCAAAAAAAGCTAGAAAACGGCTCTTTTTGCATTGGATGCGCTCCATTGCATCCATGAAAGTGTCTGACCTCAGTTAGAGCGAGTCCTATGCTCCGCTGTGATTGGCCGGCTGTGTATTTGGGCCGTGGTTTAGCGAAGGGTCACAGGTGCACACGCCCTCAAAACTTGCGACATCTGGGACATTGTGCTGTGTAAGGAAACTGCACATTTTCAAGTGACCTTTTATTTTGGCCAGCCTAAGGCACATCTGTGCAATACCCATGCTGTCTAATCAGCATCTTGATAATCCACACCTGTCAGGTGGATGGATTATCTCAGCAAGGGAGAAGTATTCACTAACACATATTTTGACAGATTTGTGAACACAATTTTAGAGGAAAAGGTCTTTTGTGTACATAGAGAAAGTCTTAGATCTCTGAGTTCAGTTCATGATGAATGGGGGCAAAAACAAAAGTGTTACATTTATAATTTTGTTCAGTGTATATTTGCTTGGAGAGTTGACATAAGCAGGGACAAAGGCCACGCAAACGACACTGAAGATCAGAATGCTGAAAGTAAAGAGCTTGGTCTGATTGAAGTTGTTTGGATGATACCTTGCCAGAATCAGCTCAGTAACAGTAAAACCAATCATAGACCTGACTACACAGTCAACTCTCTTGTCATTGTGGTATTTCATGTTTTTTTAGAGAGCCTGTGAGGGAGAGACAGATCGGGCAGTGCAGTCTCTATTGCAGCAACAAGAGCATGATCCCTCTCACCTAGAATTATTTGCCACTGGCAAAGCCAAAGGCACAGTTTGTTTTTACTTTTATTTGAGAACGAATTTTAGTTGATAACATTATTAGAAATCAGCATCAGAAATACTTTCTTGATCAACGAGGGGAAATTCTTGCATCACAGTTGCTCACATTGCACATCAAAGCATAAAGGAATAGAAATAATAGTGGAAAGTTGGTGAATACAATATAAGTAAGTATACCATCTAACTATAAATATAAGACTGTAAGAGGGTGGAAAAATATAGTAATTTACAGTAGGTTATGTGACAGAAGTATAATGATAAACCAGCCTGTTCTCATGCTTTTGCGTCACATATACACGCTTTGGAAAAGCCGTGTCTATGTATAGTTTACGCCCCCAGGTACGTGTGTATGAGACGCATCCCGGCAGCGTGTGTATGTGACGCCCCCAGGTGACCGGATGCGCGAGCAGTGCTTCCGGTCGCTAACTAGCTACGTAGCTAGCGATGTTTTTATTTAAGGAGTTGACAGCCTCCCCGAGGCAATTTCCCTAACCTCAACCATGACATTAGTTAGTGCCTAAACCTAAGTCAGTAAATATATGCATACAGCTGTGCTAGCAGGTAGGGTTAGCCTCCTTTGTGCTGCAACGCTATTGTAAATTGCTGCATATCATATACACGCAAAATCGCCGTTTTGCGTACTATAGACACGACTTTTCCAAAGCGTGTATATGTGATGCATGAGATGCGATCGGGTTGGATAAACAGTAAACAGTAGTAATAAAAATGAGTACAGATACTGTCAAGGTGTAATGTATTAAAAATCCTTAAAAATTGCAATATTGGACAGGAAGTAGATCATATATTGAACATTAAGTCCTGAAACAGAGAATATTGCACATCAGTTTCTAAAATATTTCACTACAAAGTCTGTTACTGACACAGGCAGGAATGATTTGATACAAACCTGTTTCACACAGGTTGCCCTTTCTGGTCATGCAAGTAACTGGTGGGCAGCTCTCACAGTCAACTGACCAGAGTGGATATAAGCTTTGTAAGAGTTGTAATTGTTTTACACCATTTCATGCTGTTCAGTCATTAGTAAACAAACATCAACGCAATAGGCAAATAATGCCAAAAAGAGTACGGTCTAAACCTGCCGTATATGAAAACTGCAATTAATAATAAAATTGAACTGAAAAACAATGCTTTGCTTCACTTGGAAGTTTCAAGTCTGTTTTACCTCTGATCACAGTGATGTGAGAGTGTCCTGGAGTCCACCTGCACTTCACTGTAGCCAGGTGAAAAGCGAAAACAAGATTCATTTACAGGTGTTCATTTGCTCTTTTGTTGTATAAAAAACCTTTCAAAATATAAATATAATTTATATTTTACTATTGGGACAATTTACTGTCTCAGAGACATGTTTAAACTACATTCAGTTAATATCTCAAAGGATGGAAGCTGTATTTGGCTTAGCATGCTTCTGTTTCAAGATCAGATATACTATGAACCTAAAGAGATATTATGTTAATATATATAATTGAATAAAGGCTGCCCATAAAAAGACTTGGACAAGAGGTCATCAAAGAGAGCTTTTTAGTGTTCAAACCACTTTACACTACACACGTCACATCTGCAGTTATGCTACGCATGGTGTCAGCTGCTCATCGGAAAGACACCAATTGTTCAGGGAAGCCAGGATTGAACTGCTGACATTTGGATTAGTGAGTTACCCACTCTACCCCTAAGCCCATTTGTGTATCTTATCTCTGAGGTATAGTAAACTGACGTACAGTAGAAGGAGGGATACTTTTGTTTGAAAATCTATATAAACCTGTGAAGACACACATACAGTATACCCACAAGCTACAGACACTTGAGAGATGGACATCTCAGCTCTCTTCAGTGGCCTGATCCTTTCTCTGAGTTTGTGTGAGCTGAACTCATTTCTTGCCTTGAATGGTTCTGGAGATGGTCTGAAACAACAGGCTGGGCCAACAGATGATAGGACTGGTGCTGGAGTTGGAACTGAGGCTACAGCTATGAAATGTAAACTGCAGGGTACCCTTCGTCTGCCTGCATTCTCAATGGATGGAGACTACGTTATTGGGGGTGTTTTCTCAATACACCACTACATGCACACAGTGAAGCATAACTTCACCACCATGCCTGAGCCATTAAAGTGCACAGGGAGGTTAGTAAGAGGGAGAAGTGGGGGAAAAGAGGATGTTAGATGCCGATTAGTATAATGTGCTTACAGTGGTGTTGCAAAGATTTAGTGTATTAAAAAGCAAAAAATCCATTTTTAACAGGATAAAAACAAATTGAGACTTTAGATTTAATCTGTTAATGCACATATTAATAGACTGAATCCTGTTTTGAGATAACTGTGATGTACATTTGCTTCCCAAATGCAGCGGGCTATCTATTATTGTCCACAAGTGGAGATCTCCTTTATTGTGTGTTTTCTCTTGAAATTATGAATTGTCTTTATCATATGATAAATTTGAACAATTAGTGTGTGTGCAGCATTGACTCCGGTGGACTGCGCCTCTCACGCGACAATGGTCTTCGCCATAGAGGAGATAAACAACAGCACGGAGCTGCTGCCAGGCATCAAGCTTGGTTATCAGATCCACGACTCGTGCGGCTCAGTGCCCGTGACAGTGCATGCCGCATTTCAGCTTTTAAATGGCCTTGACCCTGTGTTTTACAACGGCGACAATTGCTCACAATCTGGTATAGTGATGGCTGTCGTTGGTGAGTCTGGGTCTACGCCATCCATCAGCATGTCGCGCATCATCGGGCCATTCAACATTCCTCAAGTAGGCCTAAATATTATACATTTCTGACCAATTATTTGTATAAAGATCTGTGCTGAGTTTTTTGTCATTCCAATTAATTTTCCCCCTTTAGGTGAGCCACTTTGCCACCTGTGCATGCCTGTCCGATAAGCGACAGTACCCGAATTTCTTCAGAACAATCCCGAGTGACCAGTTCCAGGCTGAAGCGCTGGCCAAGCTTGTAAAACACTTTGGCTGGACTTGGATAGGTGCTGTCCGCTCGGATTCGGACTACGGAAATAATGGCATGGCTGTTTTCTTGGAAGCAGCACAGAAAGAGGGGATCTGTGTGGAATATTCTGAGTCTTTCCATCGGACCCACCCACGTAGCAGGATCCAGAGAGTGGCTGACGTTATTCGCAGGTTTCTACATCGCTGATTGTGCTTTTGATTTCCACGCAAAACACAACAATGTATATTCAAATAGAAGATGCATGATCGTCTTATTACCTTAGCGTCAGATTGACTTTTATTTCTTTCATATAATGTTACTGTTATAAAAATATCAGAATCAGTGAGGCCAATATACTGTACATTCAACACACAAAAAAGTATTTCTCATGTTTGTTTGTGTTAACTATCTTGATACATATTTAAAAACGTTAGTTTGTTGTTTATACTGCTATAACATAATGGACTGTATGTCTCTCCAGGTCCACAGCTATGGTTGTTGTGGCATTTACATCCTCTGGAGAACTGAGGATCCTGCTGGAGGAGCTGTCGCGCGAGTCTTCTCCACCTCGCCAGTGGATTGGCAGTGAGGCTTGGGTAACTGACCCAGACATGCTGAGGTTCAGCTTCTGTGCTGGAGCCATTGGATTTGGCATTGAGAAATCTGTCATCCCGGGTCTGCGAGACTTCTTGCTTGATCTCACTCCCACTAAAGTGGCTGCCTCTCCCTTGCTTACTAAGTTCTGGGAGGAGACATTCAACTGCAGTCTGGGAAAAAGTGAGAACGCTTTGCTTAAATTTTTAACATATGGGATACTTACAGTTGTGTCCTTATGGCTGTGTTATGTTGATTGTCTGTCTGAGTAGAGATTTCTCTGATAAAATGTCAGCAGGTGCTTCAGGGCCAGATCCGAGATTTCTATCAAGAGGGAAATCTATTGATATTGAACAAAGACATGTGGTGAACATGAAGTCCAACTCTGAATAATCTCACATCTCTTAGGTCAAGTTTAGGCATTCTGCTGAACTTGATTTCAGTGGCTTAACAATACCAACACAAGACAAGCACAGAATATATAGACAGTCTCTAGGCCACCAATCTAACATTTGTACTAAAATCTATTACTGGTAGTATATGTGCATGTATAGGTCTAAGCTATTCTGACAGTAATTTAAAATACTTTGTGTATTTTAAATGCACACAGTTCAAGTCAGATGGTTAATAAATAGTTGTAGATGCCTTTTGTCTTTAATAAATGTGACTCCTTTTATGTTTAATTTACTCTACATTTATTTATTAAGAAAATATATAGAAAGCATGTCTGCTTTAAGATACCATATGAATTAGCATTTTTACGTATATTATAATGAATCAGTTTCTGCAGGCCATTTAAAAAAAGAAAGTAAGACATGATAAGATTGTAAAATCATTGCCAAGGTTAAAATGCACCTGCCTCTGTCTCTGTGTTTTTAGGTACAGCCATAGACAAGAGTTTGTGTGATGGAACTGAAGACATAAAGATGCTTCAGAGCCCGTACACTGACACATCTCAGCTCCGAATTTCTAACACGATGTACAAGGCTGTTTATGCAATAGCACATGCCATTCATAATGCTGTGTGTCAGGACACAAATTCTACAACTCAGTGTGACAAATTCATCAGGTTAGAGTCAAAACAGGTCAGTCAAATCAAATAAGTGAACAGCCCAATGCCCATGCCCTTTATTTTCTATAGTGTTTCTTTTATGAAATGAAAAATGTATTTTTTACGGTATTTCCTTTCTCTCATTCACTGTATTACTTTCCTTCATGCTCACAGGTGATAACTCATCTGAAGAAAGTAAATTTTTCCCGAAATGGTTATGATGTGTCATTTGATGCCAATGGAGATCCTGTGGCCAGATATGAGCTGGTTAACTGGCAAAAAAGTGGGAGTGGCAGAAATGAGTTTGTGACAGTTGGACACTACGATGCATCACTGCCGGTTGGCCAAGAGCTGCGTATCAACAGGAACCTCATTTGGTTGGAGGGGCGAACACAGGTAAGGAGCCCAGAAGCAATAATTTAACGTCATAAAATGTCAAATTTGGTGATCTCAAAGCCTACAATGTGTAAACTGAAAGATTTTCGGTTGGTGTAACTGCTCCTCCTGTTCATACTGGCTGTGACGAGATCCACTCCTAATACAAACAATCCCAGCACAAAAATGGATTGCAAAATGCCAGTATTTTCATGAAATTCCCCATTTTGGATTTTTCAAGAATGTATTGCTTTGCTGTCCTGTGTCAGAGGCATAGTAACATAAAGAGGGAATTTATACTAAAGGGAAAGACAACCACTTGAATTGTCCAACTCTGACTGCTGAAGCCTCATGAAGGGAAAACCCCTCATTTGAACTTCAACTTATGTGGATTTTGTCCATCAGCAGTTTGAAATGGCTTTAGGAAGCGATTTCCTCACTGCCAGTATGAACAGGATGAACGGTTACAGTTACTAATATGGAGGAAATTAAGACTGCACCTCCAACTTTTCAGTGAGGTAAATTTTTTCCAGGGTGCCTTGTTGTTCGCAGACTCATGCCATGTGCAGTATCAGATCTGCAGATTCTGGTTTCTCACAGAATGATAACTGGGACGTATAGTATTAAACTGCTGTTACTACCAGTAACTTTGTCTCACCAAATCCACCAAGACTGAAGTCTTAGGGATTACTACTTAACCATTTTCTCATACATCTAAGATTCAGCTCAAGAGAAAATGCCTTCCTCCTGTCTCATCTTAAAATGCTCTTTTTTTCTCAATGCACTCATCTTTATTTGGCTTAAATAAACAGCACTTGAGATTAAAGTAAAATCCAAAAGAAAACTTAATGGGCTTATAACTAAGCATGCATAATATCAGATATTTGTCTCAGTGATGAAATTGAAGTCACAACGAGCACAGCAAAAGTGGTCAGGCTGTTCTTGTGTTTCTACTGTTCAAAAACTGGATAGTACAATTTGTCTTAGATTGATTTATTATTTTGCTCTTAATTTCTCTTAAAGTGTTGGTTATGAGAAACAAGTCAATATTCAATAAGCTCCACACAAGACATGATTTATTTCTGAGGAGACAGGACTATTGAGAGCAGCAGAGTTTCCTCTGGGGTATGACATATCTGAATACGTGTAAGTTTGTTTGTATCTATGTGCCAGGTGCCTGTGTCAGTGTGCACTGACAGCTGTCCTCCAGGAACTCGTAAAGTGCTGCAGAAAGGAAAACCTATCTGCTGTTATGATTGTATACCGTGTCCGGAGGCAGAGATTAGCAATGCTACAGGTAATTTCTTTTTCAAATGCCCACCTACAACATAAAATGTACAACTACTGAAAGCCATTTTTAATTTATTTTCTCAGATTCCCCAGATTGCTTTCCTTGCCCTACGGAGTTCTGGCCTAATGTAGAGGGAGACACCTGTCTCTCCAAGCCTGTAGAGTTTCTGTCTTTCAACGAGGTCCTAGGAATGATCCTGGCTGCATTCTCAGTTGGTGGTGCCTGCCTTGCCATTGTGACAGCAGCTGTCTTCTTTCGTCACAGGACATCCCCGATTGTCAGGGCCAACAACTCTGAGCTGAGCTTCCTGCTGCTCTTCTCCCTGACCCTATGTTTCTTATGCTCATTAACTTTCATTGGAGCACCTTCTGAGTGGTCCTGCATGCTGCGCCACACAGCGTTTGGGATCACCTTCGTCCTCTGCATCTCTTGTGTTCTTGGAAAAACTATAGTAGTGTTAATGGCCTTCAAAGCTACACTCCCAGGTAGTAATGTAATGAAATGGTTTGGTCCTCCACAGCAAAGAATGACTGTAGTGTCTTTCACATTTGTTCAAGTTTTAATATGTACTATTTGGTTGGTTGTTAGTCCCCCTTTTCCAATGAAAAATCTGACCATATACAAGGAGAGAATCGTCCTGGAGTGTGCATTAGGCTCAGCTGTTGGGTTCTGGGCTGTGCTCGGTTATATAGGCCTACTGGCTGTCCTTTGCTTTGTGTTGGCTGTCCTAGCCCGGAAACTACCTGATAATTTTAATGAAGCCAAGCTCATCACTTTCAGCATGCTGATATTCTGTGCAGTCTGGATTACCTTTATCCCAGCATATGTCAGCTCTCCTGGGAAATTTACAGTGGCTGTGGAGATATTTGCTATTCTGGCCTCCAGTTTTGGACTAATACTGTGTATATTTGCTCCAAAGTGTTTCATCATATTGTTTAAGCCAGAGAAGAACACCAAGAGACATTTAATGAACAAAAATCAATCCTAAAACTTATGAATTTTGGAAATGGTTAAGATGGCAACATATAGAGCTTATGCTGGGCACATTCAACACAGTCTTAACCTAGTTGGCTTGTACCACTTTTTTTACATGACATATTTTCTTAATTTTTATGTCATTGCATGAATTTTATTTTCATGATTTATTTTACAAATAGCACCATGTGTTAAAAATATAAAACAGTGAATAAATAAAATCATAACAAAAATATGTGGAGTTTATAACATATTCTATACAATTGTTGCTATTTGAATGATATTTCTGTATGACTAAACTATTATGGTGGGAATGCAAGTTTGATGCAGAATGATTGAGCTTAGTTATTGCATATTAAGTAGTTAAATTGCCATTGTTTGCAAACTCCTGTCCTACCATGTCACAAAATAAAAGAGACATTTACAAAATAAATGAGCAGCATCAACAGTAAAATGCTATGATGTAGGCTTCAACTGTTTACTTTGTAACATTGGAAAATAACATTTACTGATGTAATAGTTCTCAATGAAGAACACCTCTGATTTGTAGAGAACTATTATTTCACTTTGATATAGTATAAAGGAATGTAGATTAAAGTATTGACTGTGTCTGGTCCAGGGCATTATTGAAACAGGCCGTTCAGGACTTTAATACAGCTTGAGGAGCTGCTTTAGGAAGACCTGTGCCGTTTGTGCAGGAATGTGCAAAAACTAGGTTCCTGGGGCACAAATGCCCGGGGGCAAGAGAAAAATTTTGAATCAAATCTGGCCAGCTCACGAGTAAACAAGTGACTGTGACAGCTAGATTGTAACAGAGTAGTAAAGTAGCTGCTTGTTTTGCAATAGAAAAATGCAAAACGTGAGGCACAAACTTGCTCTGATTGGGACTGTGAGCTGTACTTTGTTGGAGGTGCTGAAGTTAAATTTTGTGTGATGAGATTTCTGTGTGATCTTAAATGTTTTCAGTTAGTTTTGATTTTCATTTTTTCTCAGTAGTTTTTCACCTACTTGTCTCATCCAGTTCTCTGTTTGTAAGACGGTGTGACTGTATCAGCCAAGCTGATAATAATAACTCAGGCTAAATTAAATGATGACGTGAGTCTCGTAATATTACAACTTTTTTCTTGCATTTCAGGAAACAAAATTACCTGTGTGGGATAGATTCTGAATGTGCAGAATGTTATGAACATGAGCAGAAAACCTGCTGAAACACTGGAGCTATTTAAGTACGCTTTAACAAAAATAGAATAATAATAATTAAATAAATTAATTTATTATTGATATGAAAAGATGGCAGGTCTGCACATTTAAAGAGGTTACTTCCCCAAACAAAAGACACAAAATTCGTGGGAAAATGAATCTTGTGTGTTGACTCAGGGATCAGGGATTTTATTATTATTATCAGGAGGAAACATATTTAAAGGAAGTAGCTTACAAAATGCCTGAGAGCATTACTGCTTTTATTCTATACATTTACAACTTTGAATTTTCCCCTGTGGCATGAATTTGGTCTTTTAAATAAAGAAATTCCCACCATAAAATGTCACAGAAAAGGTAGAAATTTTCTCCAGAAGGCAGGATATGAAGTGTTTAATGCTCACAATTTTCAATGGGAGGACTTCCCAGATCCCTCACTTAATAAATGTCCCCTCCAGTGTTCAAATAAAACATATGCTCTTGCATTTCTACAAAAAATATACCCCCTAAATTTACTAGAATGAAGGAAATCAATCTCTGTTTTATACATAGTTTCCAGGGGAATGTTCCCAAATACCAGGTTAGGTTTGTTCTCCCAACTTAGGCTATGATGTCTGGAGCATGGCAAGTATGCTGATCACAATTATTATTGATCATGATTATTGACTTGGTTTTTCACAAGTTTGGCTGTAGAACTTTATACACACTGCGGTGGGTAATGTCACAGATGGTTTAGAGTTGAGCAGATGAGATTGGGGGTGTTGTGGGGGCAATATATGGTGGACCATGATAAGTGATGGAAAATGGGTGTATGGATAAGAAATATCTGTGTGAAGGTTTAACTACAACTGACATGCCAAGAAGACAAGTTTTCCATATCTATTCATATTTGAAGGTGTGGCCTATGAAGATGCTGATCAGACAGCATGGGTTGTGCCAAATTCTCTGAAATGCCTTTGGAGACGGCTTATGCTAGAGAAATTAACATTCAAATCACGGGCAACAGCTCCGTTGGACATTCCTGCAGTCAGCATGCCAACTGACCCTTCACTAAGTCCCGCCTCCATTAGTTACTGTTGCTAAGTCCGACAAATTGGGTCTACGCCATATTGCTGCCGCTGTCTCTTGCTGCACTGATTGAAGTTGTTTGGATGATACCTTGCCAGAATCAGCTCAGTAACAGTAAAACCAATCATAGACCTGACTACACAGTCAACTCTCTTGTCATTGTGGTATTTCATGTTTTTTTAGAGAGCCTGTGAGGGAGAGACAGATCGGGCAGTGCAGTCTCTATTGCAGCAACAAGAGCATGATCCCTCTCACCTAGAATTATTTGCCACTGGCAAAGCAGAAGGCACAGTTTGTTTTTACTTTTATTTGAGAACGAATTTTAGTTGATAACATTATTAGAAATCAGCATCAGAAATACTTTCTTGATCAACGAGGGGAAATTCTTGCATCACAGTTGTTCACATAAAGGAATAGAAATAATAGTGGAAAGTTGGTGAATACAATATAAGTAAGTATACCATCTAACTATAAATATAAATAAAACTAATAAAACTGTAAGAGGGTGGAAAAATATAGTAATTTACAGTAGGTTATGTGACAGAAGTATAATGATAAACCAGCCTGTTCTCATGCTTTTGCGTCACATATACACGCTTTGGAAAAGCCGTGTCTATAGTACGCAAAACAGCGATTTTGCGTGTATAGTTTACGCCCCCAGGTACGTGTGTATGAGACGCATCCCGGCAGCGTGTGTTTGTGACGCCCCCGGGTGACCGGATGCGCGAGCAGTGCTTCCAGTCGCTAACTAGCTACGTAGCTAGCGATGTTTTTATTTAAAGAGTTGACAGCCTCCCCGAGGCAATTTCCCTAACCTCAACCATGACATTAGTTAGTGCCTAAACCTAAGTCAGTAAATATATGCATAAATATATGCATACAGCATATATGCATACAGCATATATTTAGCCTCCTTTGTGCTGACACGCTATTGTAAATTGCTGTGTATCATATACACGCAAAATCGCCGTTTCACGTACTATAGACACGACTTTTCCAAAGCGTGTATATGTGATGCATGAGATGCGATCGGGTTGGATAAACAGTAAACAGTAGTAATAAAAATGAGTACAGATACTGTCAAGGTGTAATGTATTAAAAATCCTTAAAAATTGCAATATTGGACAGGAAGTAGAGCATATATTGAACATTTAGTCCTGAAACAGAGAATATTGCAGAATATCAGTTTCTAAAATATTTCACTACAAAGTCTGTTACTGATACAGGCAGGAATGATTTGATACAAACCTGTTTCACACAGGTTGCCCTTTCTGGTCATGCAAGTAACTGGTGGGCAGCTCTCACAGTCAACTGACCAGAGTGGATATAAGCTTTGTAAGAGTTGTAATTGTTTTACACCATTTCATGCTGTTCAGTCATTAGTAAACAAACATCAATGCAATAGGCAAATAATACCAAAAAGAGTACGGTCTAAACCTGCCGTATATGAAAACTGCAATTAATAATAAAATTGAACTGAAAAACAATGCTTTGCTTCACTTGGAAGTTTCAAGTCTGTTTTACCTCTGATCACAGTGATGTGTGAGTGTCCTGGAGTCCACCTGCACTTCACTGTATACAGGTGAAAAGCGAAAACAAGATTCATTTACAGGTGTTCATTTGCTCTTTTGTTGTATAAAAAACCTTTCAAAATATAAATATAATTTATATTTTACTATTGGGACAATATACTGTCTCAAAGACATGTTTAAACTACATTCAGTTAGTATCTCAAAGTGTGGAAGCTGTATTTGGCTTAGCATGCCTCTGTTTCAAGATCAGATATACTATGTCAGGCTAAATTTTCAGTGCTTACTAAAGGTCAACTTTTGCTTAAAAATACAAGTGTAAATCAACCATTCTGCATTTGTTAGGCTTAACTGTAATATGAGCTAAAACAAAGCAAACAATATTTTAGGATAGAACAATGACAATTTTGCAAGAGGACAAAAGACCTAAAGAGATATTATGTTAATATATATAATTGAATAAAGGTTGCCCATAAAAAGACTTGGACAAGAGGTCATCAAAGAGAGCTTTTTAGTGTTCAAACCACTTTACACTACACGTCAGATCTGCAGTTATGCTACGCATGGTGTAAGCTGCTCATCGGAAAGACACCAATTGTTCAGGGAAGCCAGGATTGAACTGCTGACCTTTGGATTAGTGAGTTACCCACTCTACCCCTAAGCCCATTTGTGTATCTTATCTCGGTTGCTTATCTCTGAGGTATAGTAAACTGACGTACAGTAGAAGGAGGGATACTTTTGTTTGAAAATCTATATAAACCTGTGAAGACACACATACAGTATACCCACAAGCTACAGACACTTGAGAGATGGACATCTCAGCTCTCTTCAGTGGCCTGATCCTTTCTCTGAGTTTGTGTAAGCTGAACTCATTTCTTGCCTTGAATGGTTCTGGAGATGGTCTGAAACAACAGGCTGGGCCAACAGATGATAGGAATGTTGCTGGAGTTGGAACTGAGGCTACATCTATGAAATGTAAACTGCAGGGTACCGTTCGTCTACCTGCATTCTCAATGGATGGAGACTACGTTATTGGGGGTGTTTTCTCAATACACCACTACATGAACACAGTGAAGCATAACTTCACCACCATGCCTGAGCCATTAAAGTGCACAGGGAGGTTAGTAAGAGTGAGACGTGGAGGATAAGAGGATGTTAGACTATGCTGATTAGTATGATGTGCTTACAATGGTGTTGCAAAGATTTAGTGTATTAAAAAGCAAAAAATCTATTTTTAACAGGATATAAACAAATTGAGACTTTAGATTTAATCTGTTAATGCACTGAATCCTGTTTTGAGATAACTGTGATGTACATTTGCTTCCCAAATGCAGCGGGCTATTATTGTCCATAAGTGGAGATCTCCTTTATTGTGTGTTTTCTTTTGAAATTATGAATTGTCCTTATCATATGATAAATTTGAACAATTAGTCTATGTGTGCAGCATTGACTCCCGTGAACTGCGCCTCTCACGCACAATGGTCTTCGCCATAGAGGAGATAAACAACAGCACGGAGCTGCTGCCAGGCATCAAGCTTGGTTATCAGATGCACGACTCGTGCGGCTCAGTGCCCGTGACAGTGCATGCCGCATTCCAGCTTTTAAATGGCCTTGACCCTGTGTTTTACAACGGCGACAATTGCTCACAATCTGGTATAGTGATGGCTGTTGTTGGTGAGTCTGGGTCTACGCCATCCATCAGCATGTCGCGCATCATCGGGTCATTCAACATTCCTCAAGTAGGCCTAAATATTTTAAATTTCTGACCAATTATTTGTATAAAGATCTGTATTGAGTTTTTTGTCATTCCATTTAATTTCCCCCCTTTAGGTGAGCCACTTTGCCACCTGTGCATGCCTGTCCGACAAGCGACAGTACCCGAGTTTCTTCAGAACAATCCCGAGTGACCAGTTCCAGGCTGAAGCGCTGGCCAAGCTTGTAAAACACTTTGGCTGGACTTGGATAGGTGCTGTCCGCTCGGATTCGGACTACGGAAATAATGGCATGGCGGCTTTCTTGGAAGCAGCACAGAAAGAGGGGATCTGTGTGGAATATTCTGAGTCTTTCTATCGGACCCACCCACGTAGCAGGATCCAGAGAGTGGCTGACGTTATTCGCAGGTTTCTACATCGCTGATTGTGCTTTTGATTTCCACGCAAAACACAACAATGTATATTCAAATAGAAGATGCATGACCGTCTTATCAACTTAGTGTCAGATTGACTTTTATTTCTTTCATATAAACTGTTATAAAAATATCAGAATCAGTGAGGCCAATATACTGTACATTCAACACACCAAAAAAGTATTTCTCATGTTTGTTTGTGTTAACTATCTTGATACATATTTAAAAACGTTAGTTTGTTGTTTATACTGCTATAACATAATGCACTGTATGTCTCTCCAGGTCCACAGCTATGGTTGTTGTGGGATTTGCAGCCTCTGGAGACCTGAGGATCCTGCTGGAGGAGCTGTCGCGCGAGTCTTCTCCACCTCGCCAGTGGATTGGCAGTGAGGCTTGGATAACTGACCCAGACATGCTGAGGTTCAGCTTCTGTGCTGGAGCCATTGGATTTGGCATTGAGAAATCTGTCATCCCGGGTCTGCGAGACTTCTTGCTTGATCTCACTCCCACTAAAGTGGCTGCCTCTCCCTTGCTTACTAAGTTCTGGGAGGAGACATTCAGCTGCAGTCTGGGAAAAAGTGAGAACGCTTTGCTTAAATTTTTAACATATGGGATACTTACAGTTGTGTCCTTATGGCTGTGTTATGTTGATTGTCTGTCTGAGTAGAGATTTCTCTGATAAAATGTCAGCAGGTGCTTCAGGGCCAGATCCGAGATTTCTATCAAGAGGGAAATCTATTGATATTGAACAAAGACATGTGGTGAACATGAAGTCCAACTCTGAATAATCTCACATCTCTTAGGTCAAGTTTAGGCATTCTGCTGAACTTGATTTCAGTGGCTTAACAATACCAACACAAGACAAGCACAGAATATATAGACAGTCTCTAGGCCACCAATCTAACATTTGTACTAAAATCTATTACTGGTAGTATATGTGCATGTATAGGTCTAAGATATTCTGACAGTAATTTAAAATACTTTGTGTATTTTAAATGCACACAGTTCAAGTCAGATGGTTAATAAATAGTTGTAGATGCCTTTTGTCTTTAATAAATGTGACTCCTTTTATGTTTATTTTACTCTTTACTCTACATTTATTTATTAATAAAAATATATAGAAAGCATGTCTGCTTTAAGATACCATATGAATTAGTATTTTTACGTATATTATAATGAATCAGTTTCTGCAGGCCATTTAAAAAAAGAAAGCAAGACATGATAAGATTGTAAAATCATTGCCAAGCTTAAAATGCACCTGCCTCTGTCTCTGTGTTTTTAGGTACAGCCATAGACAAGAGTTTGTGTGATGGAACTGAAGACATAAAGATGCTTCAGAGCCCGTACACTGACACATCTCAGCTCCGAATTTCTAACATGGTGTACAAGGCTGTTTATGCAATAGCACATGCCATTCATAATGCTGTGTGTCAGGACACAAATTCTACAACTCAGTGTGAAAAATTCACAAGGATAGAGTTGAATCAGGTCAGTCAAAATGAATAAATGAACAGCCCAATGTCCCTTTTTGCTTTAGTGTATCTTTTATCATTAATAGTCCATTATTCATTTTCTCTACATCACTCCTACTTTCCTTCATGCTCACAGGTGATAACTCAGCTGAAGAAAGTAAATTTTTCCCGAAATGGTTATGATGTGTCATTTGATGCCAATGGAGATCCTGTGGCCAGATATGAGCTGGTTAACTGGCAAAAAAATGAGAGTGGCAGAGTTGAGTTTGTGACAGTTGGACACTACGATGCATCACTGCCGGTTGGTCAAGAGCTGCGTATCAACAGGAACCTCATTTGGTTGGAGGGGCGAACACAGGTAAGGAGCCCAGAAGCAATAATTTAACGTCATAAAATGTCAAATTTGGTGATCTCAAAGCCTACAATGTGTAAATTGAAAGATTTTCGGATTTTAACTGCTCCTCCTGTTCATACTGGCTGTGACGAGATCCACTCCTAATACAAACAATCCCAGCACAAAAATGGATTGCAAAATCCTAGTATTTTCATGAAATTCCCCATTTTGGATTTTTCAAGAATGTATTGCTTTGCTGTTCTGTGTCAGAGGCATAGTAACATAAAGAGGGAATGTGTACTAAAGGGAAAGACAACCACTTGAATTGTCCAACTCTGACTGCTGAAGCCTCATGAAGGGGAAACCCCTCATTTGAACTTCAACTTATGTTGATTTTGTCCATCAGCAGTTTGAAATGGCTTTAGGAAGCAATTTCCTCACTGCCAGTATGAACAGGATGAACGGTTACAGTTACTAATATGGAGAAAATATCTAGACTGCACCTAACTTTTCAGTGAGGTAAACAACATCTTTCATGGTGCCTTGTTGTTCGCAGATTCATGCCATGTGCAGTATCAGACCAGATTCTGGTTCCTCACAGAATGATAACTGGGACATATAGCATTAAACTGCTGTTACTACCAGTAACTTTGTCTCGCCAAATCCACCAAGACTGAAGTCTTAGGGATTACTACTTAACCATTTTCTCATACATCTAAGATTCAGCTCAAGAGAAAATGCCTTCCTCCTGTCTCATCTTAAAATGCTCTTTTTTTCTCAATGCACTCATCTTTATTTGGCTTAAATAAACAGCACTTGAGATTAAAGTAAAATCCAAAAGAAAACTTAATGGGCTTATAACTAAGCATGCATAATATCAGATATTTGTCTCAGTGATGAAATTGAAGTCACAACGAGCACAGCAAAAGTGGTCAGGCTGTTCTTGTGTTTCTACTGTTCAAAAACTGGATAGGACAAATTGTCTTAGATTGATTTATTATTTTGCTCTTAATTTCTCTTAAAGTGTTGGTTATAAGAAACAAGTCAATATTCAATAAGCTCCACACAAGAGATGATTTATTTCTGAGGAGACAGGACTATTGAGAGCAGCAGAGTTTCCTCTGGGGTATGACATATCTGAATACGTGTAAGTTTGTTTGTATCTATGTGCCAGGTGCCTGTGTCAGTGTGCACTGACAGCTGTCCTCCAGGAACTCGTAAAGTGCTGCAGAAAGGAAAACCTATCTGCTGTTATGATTGTATACCGTGTCCGGAGGCAGAGATTAGCAATGCTACAGGTAATTTCTTTTTCAAATGCCCACCTACAACATAAAATGTACAACTACTGAAAGCCATTTTTAATTTATTTTCTCAGATTCCCCAGATTGCTTTCCTTGCCCTACGGAGTTCTGGCCTAATGAAGAGAGAGACACCTGCCTCTCCAAGCCTGTAGAGTTTCTGTCTTTCAACGAGGTCCTAGGAATGATCCTGGCTGCGTTCTCAGTTGGTGGTGCCTGTCTTTCCATTGTGACAGCAGCTGTCTTCTTTCGTCACAGGACATCCCCGATTGTCAGGGCCAACAACTCTGAGCTGAGCTTCCTGCTGCTCTTCTCCCTGACTCTATGTTTTTTATGTTCGTTAACTTTCATTGGAGCACCTTCTGAGTGGTCCTGCATGCTGCGCCACACAGCATTTGGGATCACCTTCGTCCTCTGCATCTCTTGTGTTCTTGGAAAAACTATAGTAGTGTTAATGGCCTTCAAAGCTACACTCCCAGGTAGTAATGTAATGAAATGGTTTGGTCCTCCACAGCAAAGAATGACTGTAGTGTCTTTCACATTTGTTCAAGTTTTAATATGTACTATTTGGTTGGTTGTTAGTCCCCCTTTTCCAATGAAAAATCTGACCATATACAAGGAGAGAATCATCCTGGAGTGTGCATTAGGCTCAGCTGTTGGGTTCTGGGCTGTGCTCGGTTATATAGGCCTACTGGCTGTCCTTTGCTTTGTGTTGGCTGTCCTAGCCCGGAAACTACCTGATAATTTTAATGAAGCCAAGCTCATCACTTTCAGCATGCTGATATTCTGTGCAGTCTGGATTACCTTTATCCCAGCATATGTCAGCTCTCCTGGGAAATTTACTGTGGCTGTGGAGATATTTGCTATTCTGGCCTCCAGTTTTGGACTAATACTGTGTATATTTGCTCCAAAGTGTTTCATCATATTGTTTAAGCCAGAGAAGAACACCAAGAAATCTTTAATGAACAAAAATCAATATTAAGACATATAAAGTTTTGAAAAAAATCAGATGGCAATATACAGTATATAGAACATATGCTGGGCACATTCAACTTTTTTATCAAGTTCTTTCACCTTAAGTATTTTCTTAATTTCAGTATCATTCATTTAATATCTTCTTTTATAATTTACATTCAGTTTTTGCATGCTAAATAAATTCTAAATTCTTTACAATATGGCCTTGTACTGAGTTCTGTTTCAATGTTTTGAGAAAGTTATTGCTATTTGAGTAACATTTATGTTTGACTAAAAAACAATTTAAATGGTTGCAAGTTTAATTGAGATTGAGAGAACAGTCAGAGCATATTACATTTACATTTACTCATTTTAGCTGACACTTTTATCCACAGTGACTTACAATTTCTATATATGTCTGAAGTCATGCACCTCTGGAGCAACTAGGGGTTAAGTGTCTTGCTCAGGGACACATTGGTGGAGCTGTCACAGTGGGGAATTGAATCTGGGTCTCTCTCACACCAAAGGCATGTGTCTAATACACAACGCCATCACCACCCCAAATATTACATACAGTATAAACAAAAGAATAGCTGGTTATATTTATGTAAATGTTTCACAACTTTTACAAGGTCTTTTCATGTCACCAAAATAAGTTTCCATAGGAAATTAACTACAGTAATTGTAAAAAATCAGAATGCACGATTCAACTGTCTTTAATGGAATTGAAATACCATGAAAGCATGAGATTTCACCCTTATTTACAGAGAAGTTTTTTTATGTGAGGGCAGGCCAACATGGTGACAAAAATGTGACCCTACATTCTATAGTAAAGAGCAAAAGGCAGGGGTCTACCGCAAGTGCTTATGCAAGACTTCTTGGATTCTCCTTGTGCGGTCACACATGGGAATGCATGTGTTTTTTTGAATTTATATTGTCCTTTATGTTAATGCCCTTGGCCTGTTTGTTATTTAGTTTGTAGATGTAAACTATAACTTTGGTGTGCTTTTATTGTGAGGGTTTGTGGCACAATTACATACAAAGTCAATGCAAAGATGCGGAGATACATGATTTCCTGCCCAATGGTGTGGACGACGTGCTGCCGGCGATGCAAAGGTATTTTGCACAAATTTAGTGTTGATTGTCTGGACTTCATTGAGTGGAGGGAGACAGTCATTTGGTTGACAGACAGGGCAGTTTTGTAACTGCTTGCTACATCACCAACACATGATAGCTGAAGGCCCGAGTGCTGTGTACAGCTATGACAGAGACCTAGTACTGCCAACATTGCCAATTGTCTGTCTGAGTTAATCACGGAATGGGGCATACTGGTATTTACATGAACATGTGAATGTAGCCATGGACCAATGTGAAATGTTTCCAAAAGATCCAGGTTGTTCCAGGCACACTCTACAACTCGCAATAAAGGCTCGATTAGTCTTACCTGATATGATGAAGGCTATCAACACAGCAAGTAAAGTTAATGTCCACTTTCACCACTCAGCAAAGGATTGTGGTGCAGTCTGTGCTCGTGGATGAAACAGTCACCAAACACAGCATCCAGAAGTCAGTCACCATGAGAGCATCACAGTGGGAGATTGTGGAACAGATAATTCCTGTGCTGCAACAGTCGCAGCACTGCAGTAATAATGTGTGGTAAATTGCACGTGGGGTTGTTCTTTGCTATGGCAGAAAAAAGTTTCCACTTACATGTAAATTTTTATGCCATCAGCACGCCAAGTGAGAGGATTATTTTATGCCTGGGAACACCATCACACAACAGCGGTCGGGCCTTCGTCCAGCCTATGTCGATGCCCTTATCTTCTTGCAGGATTAAAAAGCAAAAACTGTGACTGAGCATGACTATGACAGTGATGAGTAGGTTCAGAGTCTAGATTTTGCATGAGTTTTGTTTTGTTATACTGACATTTCAGTCTATCTTCTTTGCACTTAAATGGAAGTTGTTGCATATACCTAATATACCTGTTACTCAGTGGTGTAGTCTAGATTTTTCTTGTGAGTATACTGTGATTTTTCCCTCCCCGTCCCAGCGTGATGTCCCATAAGTGCCACTACCCTCACTAATAGTATGCATGTACATGTAACAGAGAGCATTCTGAAGGACTGCTTGGGCTGTTATCAACAACGCCAATGACAGTTACAGGTGGGAAAGGGCGTCACTTTGTGTTCAAACCTGGTGGGAACATGTTTAGGGCTCAGATTAGAGCTGTGACAAAACACTTAGCATATGAGATGTGGCAATCTAGAATATTGGGGTCACGAGATCAAGACTAGAGGATATTTTTTAAAATATTCATTGATGAGTACATTACTGGGGTGGGGTCCTCCCCCAGAAGATTTTGAGCATTAAACATTTAATTTCCTGCATTCTGGAGACATTTTCTGCACCAATTTATGGTGGAAATGTCTAATGTTTAGTGTTAATCACCATCTAACTCAACTACATTTAACCTTAGATGTTATATGAATCTGGTTTTATCAGCTGGCAGTTTTCAATGCACATGTCACAGTGCAAGTTGCCATTATTATTAGCAATGATGGAAAACTGAGGCTTTTCAGTAGCAGTAATAACAATGAACACAAGCCTATAAGCTCACTTATCTTCCAAAAACCATTGTCAAATGTAGTTTATGTACTGTATCAGCTTAAATGCATGAGCAAGCATCCAGAAACTGCTGCTATACACGCGCGCACACACACACACACACAGTATCCTGCATTCACTGATCCACCACTTTAACGTTAGTTAACTATTTCTAGATTCAAACCAATAGACCAACAGTGCTGTTACAGTTCCGTTACTGATATAGTTAATGATAACACAGGCCTATGTGCTGTTTTCACTCACCAGGTAACGTTACGGTAACATCGGCCTCATCTGGCTCGTTTTCTGTCTTTCAGTAACTTTAACGTTCGTCTCATCTGCTGCAGCTGCAGTGTCACCCGGAGCGGCAGCAGCTTCAGCTGCAAGCTTACGAAAACACTGAAAGAGTGTAGTTTCCGTTTGCTCGCGTTTCACATCTCCTTCAGTGATTCACATTAATTTCAAACGTGTGCAGAGTGACCGCCACGCAGCTGTGTGGTTGTTTGGTAGATGACGTCAGATCCTGGTCACAGGCCACAGAAGCAGCAAACGTCAGTTCAGAGTTTTGCAACACAAACGGGGTGAATTTATGAGTGAACGTATGAAAGTTCTGCCACAAAACTATGTTGTTACGTATCATCTCGCTATTTTAAATGGATTTACGGAAATCTTTGACTATTCCTAGTGGGTATATGCCATATACCTGCGTATCACGTAGACCACACCACTGCTGTTATTGTTGCAAAAATTGTTTCTTCTGATGTGCAGCCTCTTCTTGTTTCTACTTGTATCTGTGTAGATGTGTATGAGAAAGCATTCCCTTCTCCTGTGGTTTTATTAATGATGTCATCAGCTAGTAGTCGACGTAGACTCGATTTTCATTGCAAAACTGTCGACTGTAAAAAATCTGAAGTCGTGCAATCCCTATTACCTGGTGAGTTAATTAAATATGCGTCTGTTACTTGATTCCAGCTATTGTTGTACGTTTCTGTGAACATATTAGCATAGCATAACCATGATAAAGCAGAACGATTCCGATTCCATTATTGATATTGCTTCCTTATCGATTCTCATTGGGTGATGGAATAAGTACAAGTTTGTTTGTTTGTATTAACTTTAATTTCTGATCAGAAGACACAGCACAGAGCATACACAAATTATGTGCAACAACCTCAGAACAAACCTAAAAGTAGGTGAGCTACTTCTCAAAGTAAAGTCAAGGGACCCATAGGCTAGGGCAGTGTTTCTCAACCAGTATGCCATGGCACGCTAGTGTGTGTCTTGAAAGATTATCAAGGGTGCCTTAGGATTAGGAAATTGTTAATTTTCACATTATTTGGTCCAGACAAAAAATAAATGTTTGGCTTTTTAAGCCCAACTGCCATTTTGTGCCATAAAAACTAAAAACACAGACTGAAAACAGTCAAGAAAGAGCTTGTGCCTTTTGGAATATTAACAGTGCTCATTTGGATTAACAAAATTATACCTGACATAAAAAATACAAAGAAGTCTTCTGTAAAGTAGATCTTTCTGGACTTAGGGTGTCTCCAGCAGTGGAGAACAACCTTTCAGAAAGGGTGTAGGATGCTTGGACACAGAGATACTTCTCAGGTAGACAACACTGGCAATGTCTTTGATTGGAATGGGAGGAAGGCTTCTATAAAGCTGGATTTCTTGATCCACTTTCTGGGCTGTGGAGACATGAGGCTGCTGCTGCGTGGAAAGCAGCTTGCTTTCCTCTTCTTTGAAAAGTTCCTCCAGGGCTGTCCTCTTTTTCTGCTTCACAGGTGGCGTCTGAAATTATGAAATAACCACAAGGTTTAGTTTTAAATTAAATAGTGTAATAATCCCTGCCATCTGGGTGGGGATCTCTGGTACCGCCCTAGAATGGTTTTTATCCTACCTGTCAAATAGGAAGTTTTGCGTGTCTGTAAGCAGCTATGTCTCTTTGTTCTGTCCAGTTAAATATGTCGTGTCTCAGGGGTCGGTCTTAGAACTCGTTTTGTTTTCCTTTTATCTTCTTCCCCTTGGACATATTATCCATACACATGGTATTTATTTTCATGTTTATGCTGATGACACACAAATGTACTTGCCCGTCAGATCCACAGACCCTGGAATGCTGAGTTCACTTAACAACTGCCTTTGTGAAGTTAAAAATTGGATGTCAAATAATTTCCTCCATCTCAACTCTGACAAAACAGAAATCCTGGTCTATACTGCCATCTGCTAGTTCCCTAGAAAATCATGTTAAGTTTGTTGCAAAGAACCTTGGTGTTTGGTTTGATAGTAATTTAAATTTTGAGCAGCACAACACAAAGCTTGTTCAATCATGTTTTTATCAACTTTTATCAAATATTGCAAAAATTCGATCTATGTTAACTTTTAAGGACACAAGACTATTTTACATGCCTTCATCTCATCACGCCTGTATTATTGCAACAGCCTTTTCACTTAAATCTATTGATACACTCCAGACTGTCCAGAACTCAGCTGCCAGGCTTTTAACCAGAACAAACCAGAACAGCTAGAGGTGCACGAGAGCTACTTGCTGCAGCCTCTGAGCCAGTACGAGAGCCAGCCTCTGGCCATCTTCATCATCATCTAAATTTGATGGACAATGACAATGGAGATTATTCGTATGGTATAAGTTTACACAGTCAAATGGCACTCACATTAACTAAGTAGACAGGGGCTGTCCTGCCTTGACTCACTTGTGTCGTTAAGTAGTAGTGTATTTGTTATGGCCCGGCTCAGAGGCCACAACAAATAGAGGAAACCATACTTAAGGGATTACCAGAAAAGGATGTTTATTAACAAAAGTAGTTAAATTTAAAAAATATAACAAATCATCAAGTTTAACAAATGTGGCTGGCAAAACATAGTGACAGATTAACTGAATGGACAAAAGTACGACAAAGCAACAAGCCGTGGTGCTGGGGACCAGGAAAAAGCAAGCAGTCGCCCCAACAACTAGGACAATAAAGACAGGGTCCCCACCAGAACCCTGGCAAACAACCATGAGCTTTTCTAGCTTTCCCAGTTCTTAAACTACTATTTCAAAGTTACTTACACATAAGTGTTGGTACACTTATCTCCCTTTCCTTTTTTCAACTTCTAAAATGCTGACGGTATGCTTCAGGGACTAATTCATACGCTTTCAGTACAGCCGCTTTAACCTTGGCATAATCACCGCTGTCTTCCACTGACAATGAGGGAAAAACCTCCTAAGCACAATCAGTTAACACACATTGCAGCAAAACTATACTGTCCAAATCAACCCAGCCCCTCGCGTCTGCAACACGCTCAAAGTGAAAAACACATCAACGTCCTTCTCACCAAATTTAGGCACCATGCGCAAACTATTCAAAATATCACGTGAATTATCGCCAGACCCATAACAGCTGGCCAAGAAGTGGGTAGCTCCTAATCACACCCCCCGCCTGGGAGAGTGCATTCCAACTCAAGGGGAGTTTCCACCCGACAGCAGTCACTGAAGGCAGTGGATGCTCAAAGGCGTCCACCCCCAGTGGGGGAGCGTGAACCAAAGGGCATGTACAGAAGACTTGAAACCTTCCTTTCCTTTGAGTAATCTCCATTCTGTATTTCGGTTGAGAAAGTGAGAGAGCAATCAGGTCGGGTAAATGTGACGTCACCATTGTGGAACTACGGTTGAGAGGGCCGCATCATGCTCATTACGTTGTGTGCAAGCTAGTTAGTGGTTCGTGTTACTACCATAACATGGTGTACTCCTCAGAGGTGTGCGTCTATGACTTAAGTAAGTGTGTGTTAATTACGTTTCTCTGCTGTTATCGTTAATGCCGTTGCAGAGTTAAATGATCGCAGGAGATCAGACTGTAGTTACTCGACGTAACCCTATTTCTATTAGTGTGTATGTTGCATTGTATTAAGTTGACTTAAGAACCCTTTCTATTTACTTAACAGACATACTTCATGTTGGATATGTTTAGTGGAATGTCTGTGTTGAAGAGAACTGTGGCTATTGTTTAAATGGGTCGCTAAATGTCAGCTATGCCTTTAAGAGGGCATTAATTACTACAGGTGTGGGGTTTATTTGCTCTCATTTGGTTATACATTAGACGTATATTCTCGCATCTTCCTGTTCAGGTGATGATGGGAGTGTTGTATTCATTGTTTAATGTCTGTGTTTACTACAGAAACCACACCCACACACCCTATGTCCTGAATACAATATCCTTGAACTATCCTTCCATCTCGACTCTCATTTCAAGTACCTCCTGGCCTTAAGTAGTGTTCTGGCCGACCCTCCAGGTGGAGAGCGATGATAACTACTACTGGTGCTTCACAACCCTAAACCCTAGTTGTTCACACGTACAGGGCACATTGAGCATTTTCTTGGTTAGCGAACAGATCCACCTCTGCGCCACCAAACCTGCGCCAGATCTGAGTGAAGGCGTCACTTGTCCACCCCATCGACATGATTACTGCCCCTCTGTTCAGTATGCTAGAGATGTATGATGATGTACGATGATGTAGTCCACTCTAATGGAGAGCAGATGTTGTGTGCCCACAAGAGCAGCTGCCTGGCAAAACCCAGTAGCTGCGCCAAGCTCACACCGCCCTCATGATTAATGTAGGCAGCTGTGGCCTTGTTGTCAGTGCGGACCAGCACGTGCTGGTTCCGCAGCAGAGGGGCGAAGTGCGGGACCACCTTCCACATTGTGAGGAGCTCCAGCACATTTATGTGGAGAGGCATTTAAGTCCACCACAGGCCGTCCACCACCTGAGAGAGGCATTATGTGAGCTAATGGCCAGGTCTTACGGTCGTATAAACACAAGGTGACGACATGATATTCAATTCAATTCAATTTTATTTATATAGCGCCAAATCACAACAACAGTTATCTCACAGCGCTTTTCATAAAGAGCAGGTCTAGACCGTACTCTGAAGTTATTTACAGAAGCCCAACAATTCCCACCAAGAGCAAGCACTAGGCGACAGAGGCAAGGAAAAACTTCCTTTAAGAGGCAGAAACCTCGAAGCAGAACCATGGCTCAGGGTGGCGGCCATCTGCCTCGACCGGGTTGGGGTGAGGGGAGAGAGAGAGGGAGAGAGCAAGAGAAAGAGAGAGAGAGAGCAGGAGAGAGAGAGCAGAGGGAGGCAACCTACACAGTATACACATAGAGGTACAGACAATAAAGGTATTGCTGCTATAGACTGAATGAAAAATGGTACAGATATTTGTAGTAATGTTAGTGATATCAATTATAACAGTAATAATAGCAATAGGACTAGTAATAGCAGTTGCAACTGTAGCAGAGGGCGTCGAGCAGGAACACGGGGGCAGCAGGAGACTCCCAACAACAGATCCAGACTCCACAGCTCCAGAGCCAGCAACACCCGCAGGAAATGAGGGGGGGGGGGGACAGGAGGGGAAGCACACGACCACGGGAGAGGGAGAAAAAATCGAGTTAGTAACATGCATTAATGGGATGAGGTTGCACTCAGAGAGAAAGAGAGAAGAGGAGAGAGGAGCTCAGTGCATCATGGGAAATCCCCCGGCAGTCTAGCCTATAGCAGCATAACTAAGGGATGGTTCAGGACTCACCTGAGCCAGCCCTAACTATAAGCTTTATCAAAAAGGAAAGTCTTAAGCTTACTCTTAAATGTAGAGACGGTGTCTGCCTCCCGAACCCAAACTGGAACCTGGTTCCACAGGAGAGGAGCCTGATAACTGAACGCTCTGGCTCCCATTCTACTTTTGGAGACTCTAGGAACCACAAGTAACCCTGCATTCTGGGAGCGCAGTGCTCTGGTGGGGTAGTAAGGTACTATGAGCTCTTTAAGATAAGATGGTGCCTGACCATTAAGAGCTTTGTATGTGAGAAGAAGGATTTTAGAATCTATTCTGGATTTTACAGGAAGCCAATGCAGAGAAGCTAGGACAGGAGAGATATGATCTCTTTTACTGGTTCCTGTCAGAACACGTGCTGCAGCATTCTGGATCAGCTGAAGAGTCTTAATGGACTTTTCGAAGAGCCTGATAATAGGGAATTGCAGTAATCCAGTCTAGAAGTAACAAATGCATGGACTAGTTTTTCTGCATCATTTTTAGACAGGATGTTCCTGATTTTTGCAATATTACGTAGGTGAAAAAAAGCGGTCCTTGAAATTTGCTTAATGTGAGAGTTAAACGACATGTCCTGGTCAAAGATAACTCCAAGATTTCTCACAGTGGTGCTGGAGGCCAGGGCGATGCCATTGTCGTGGAAATTTAGATTCCTGGTGAGAGATTAGGCAAATAATGGAGTTACAACCAACCGTTGTCTTTGAAGAATTTATTTAACAAAAGAGAATAAACAGAGAAGTACTACAACAGAATCAGCTGGACCAGAGGTCTGTCTTCTAAGACAGTCTGTTACGTCTGGCCCAGAGCAAAGGGATGCATAGTCATTTACACAGTCTGGGTATCTATGTTTTGGGTAACAAAAGGATCCTCTGCCTGCTGTGCCTGGTCCCAGACAAAACAGGAGAGGAACAGAAAACAACTCCACATCCTTGACTTAAACCCTACACACCTGTTGACAGACTAGCAGAATGAGAATAATAATAAGAATAATAATAAAAGGAACACGTTGAAGTATAAACAATGTATAAGACATAATAATAATAGAGGAAAAATAGCACTATTATAAGTACTTGCATAAATGGATAGTAAATGTAAGAAGAATACAATTTTCTGCCCTCACAGCCATCCAGGGAAACTATATCTTTAGATAATGCGTCACGAAGGTGCCTAGGGCCTAGAACAACAACTTCCGTTTTATCTGAGTTTAACATTAGAAAATTGCAGGTCATCCAGGTTTTAACATCCTGAAGACACATTTGAAGCTTAGCTAACTGATGGGTTTCATCTGGCTTGATCAATAGATATAACTGAGTATCATCTGCATAACAATGAAAGTTTATGGAGTGTTTCCTGATAATATTGCCTAAGGGAAGCATATATAAAGTGAAGAGGATTGGTCCGAGCACAGATCCTTGTGGAACTCCATGACTAACTTTGGTATGCATGGAGGACTCATCGTTAACATGTACAAACTGAAATCGATCTGATAAATAGGACTTAAACCAGCTTAGAGCGGTTCCTTTGATGCCAATGAAATGTTCCAGTCTCTGTAATAGGATCTGATGGTCAATGGTATCAAATGCAGCACTAAGATCTAATAAAACCAATACAGAGACAAGTCCTTTGTCTGATGCAGTTAGGAGGTCATTACTAATTTTCACCAGTGCTGTCTCTGTGCTATGATGGGCTCGAAATCCTGCCTGAAAATCCTCAAATAAACTATTGCTATGTAGAAAGTCACACAGCTGTTTGGCGACTGCTTTCTCCAGGACCTTAGAGATAAATGGAAGGTTAGATATAGGTCTATAGTTGGCTAAAACATCTGGATCCAGGTTGGGCTTTTTCAGAAGAGGTTTAATTACAGCTACTTTAAAGTACTGTGGCACGTAGCCTGTTGATAAAGACAAATTGATCACATCCAGCAGAGAAGTGCCAACCAAGGGCAAAACTTCTTTTAGCAGCCTAGTCGGGATGGGGTCTAAGAGGCAGGTAGATGGTTTAGATGAAGAAATTATTGAAGTTAGTTGATAAAGATTGAGGGAAGCAAAGCAGTCCAAACAAAATATAACTGGTTTTACAGCTGTTTCTAAAGTTCCTGAGTATAGAGTTAAGTCGGTGCCAGTTGAGGGCAGGTCTTGGTGGATTTTGTTTCTAATAGCTAGGATTTTATCATTAAAGAAGCTCATGAAGTCATAACTACTGAGAGCTATGGGAATACTTTGCTCAACAGAGCTGTGACTTTCTGTCAGCCTGGCTACAGTGCTGAAAAGAAACCTGGGTTGTTCCTATTTTCCTCTATTAATGACGCAGTAGTACACTGCTTTGGCATTACGTAGGGCCTTCCTATAAGTTTTAAGACTATCTTGCCAAATTAAACGAGAATTTTCCAGTTTGGTGGAACGCCAATTCCTCTCGAAGTTTCTGTGATATTTTCTTTAATTTGCGAAGTTTCAGTATTATACCATGGAGCTAACCGCCTTTGTTTTAGTATTTTCTTTTGTAGAGGGGCTACAGAGTCGAAAGTGTTGTTCGCGAGCGAGCCTGCAGCACTATCAACAAGATGATCGACTTGGGAGGGACTGAAATTCGCGTAAGAGTCCCTCTGTTAATTTGATACCTGATAGTGAACTTAGAGCCGATGGGATCGCATCCTTAAATTTAGCTATAGCGCTATCAGACAGACATCTTGTATAGAAATTTTTGCCCAATGGAGAGTAGTTCAGCAGTACAAGCTCAAAAGTTATCAAACAGTGGTCAGATAAAGATAGAGCCCAATAGCGATGTCCTTAGAAAGTGAAGCCTATACGAAGTAGAACAAAGTTTGCCATATGGATACGGTGGGCCAGCTACTTTTAGTATGTAAATTTTCAGTGGGCGAGTATGTACTTGTGATAGGAGGAGGTAGTGCCTATAGAGTCATAAAGTCCAGTAGAGGGCTCCGCCAGTGGTAATAGAACTAGGATTACCATATCGTAACCGTTGTTAGTCCAGTTTGCAGCAATTTGCAGTTAACAAAAAGTAAAGCCATCTGTCACCTTGTACAACAGTGGCGAGCCCGACTGTATGTCTGTACTATCATGCTTGTGTCTTACCTCTGATCACAGTCATCATCACTGATTGAACCTGTTACCACACCCAACAGTGATTTCACAGGGTCCTGGAGTCCACCTGCACTTCACCATGGCCAGGTGAAAACTAGAGCTTAGCAAAGATTTTCAGGTGGTGTTAAATTACTTTTACATTAACCTTTCAAAATATAATCACATTTTAAGACACCATCAATTTTAGGCTATTTTGTGTAATTGCTTGATTACCATTGGTCTATTATATCTGTCACAAAATATAGTAATTCTTCTGAATAAGTATTTTCACTGTAGGAGGCCTCCAATTTATTTTATGTCAAAGAATGACACGGTCTTTATTTTTTAAAATTATATTGCTACTGATAAACTATATTCAGTATGTGCACAAACAAAAAAAGAAAAGTGGGCAAGACCAAACTAGGAAGTTATCTGGTGTTTACAATGATAACTCAAAAGAGACAGGGATACATAATGGACATTATTTTATACATAATGCCCATACAAAAACCACTGAGTAAGAGCATCCTCTCTCTGATGTATACTAAGATGACGTACAGTAGAAGGAGGGAAGCTTTTGTTTGAAAATCTATATAAACTAGAGAAGACATGCATACAGCATACCCACTTGAGGGATGGAGATCTCAGCTCTCTTTATTGGCCTGATCCTGTCTCTGAGTTTGTGTGAGCTGAACTTACTTGTTGCCTTGAATGGTTCTGGAGATGGTCTGGAACAAAGGGCTGGTTTTACAGAAGATAGAACTGGTGCTGGAGTTACAACTAAGGACTCATCTGTGAAATGTGAACTCCAGGGTACCGCTCGTCTACCTGCATTCTCAATGGATGGGGACTACGTTATTGGGGGTGTTTTCTCCATACACAACTACATGCACGCAGAGAAGCATAACTTCACCACTATGCCAGAGCCATTAAAGTGCACAGGAAGGTTAGTAAGAGGGAGAAGTGGGGCATAAGAGGATGTTGGAGTGTGTGGGGATAGAAATGTTTTGCTTTTGTATGATGTGCTTACAATCGTGTTTCTGCAGTATTGAAAACTTAAAATGTTTTATTTCTTTCAGTACCAAATCAGTATTTGGCCAAATAAAGTGCAGATGTTATATTCACATACTTTCTTTACAGAAAATATCGGTGTGTATGACTGATTTATTCCTATTTAATTTATATTTTACATTTAATTCAATGTATAGGCTACATTTGGGTATCAGATGCAGTGCATCTATCAGTTATTGTCCAATTTGAATTGTGGTTTTATGTCAGTGTGTTTTCTGCTGGTATTTTGAATTGTCCTTATGGTAAGTACATTTAAGTGAGTGAAGGACTGAGTGTCTGTGTGCAGCATTGACTCCCGTGAACTGCGCTTCTCGCGCACAATGGTCTTCGCCATCGAGGAGATAAACAACAGCACAGAGCTGCTGCCTGGCATCAAACTCGGTTATCAGATACATGACTCGTGCGGCTCAGCGCCTGTGACGGTGTACGCGGCATTACAACTTTTAAATGGCCTTGACCCTGTGTTTTACACTGGCGACAACTGCTCACAATCTGGTATAGTGATGGCTGTCATTGGTGAGTCTGGGTCTACGCCATCCATCAGCATGTCACACGTCATCGGGTCATTCAACATTCCTCAAGTAAATATTTTAAATTTCTGACAAATTATGTGTTTAATATCGGACAGTGCTTAATCTTCTGTACATCCAAATAATTACTCTGTTTTCCTTAGGTGAGCCACTTTGCCACGTGTGCATGCCTGTCCGATAAGCGACAGTACCCGAGTTTCTTCAGAACAATCCCTAGTGACCAGTTCCAGGCTGTAGCGCTGGCCAAGCTTGTAAAACACTTTGGCTGGACTTGGATAGGTGCTGTCCGCTCGGATTCGGACTATGGAAATAATGGCATGGCTGCTTTCCTGGATGCAGCACAGAAAGAGGGGATCTGTGTGGAATACTCTGAATCTTTCTATCGGACCCACCCACGCAGCAAAATACAGAGAGTGGCTGATGTCATCCGCAGGTTTCTACATCACTGATTGTGCTTTTTATTTCCTGTGCTGACACTGACCTCCTGCGCACAAAACAAGTCAAATGGTCAAATATAAAATGGAAGATTGTTAAATTAAACTTAGTTGGAAATCATCAGGTTGATTTACCTCATATATAAGGATATTCCTATATAGATACCATTAGTGAGACCATTACCTTACTTTCAAGACACAAAAAAGTATATTTCGTGTTTCATGTTCATGATTGTGTTAACTATCTTGATACATCTTTGAAAACATACATTTTAAGCGTATATTGGTGTATAATAATGCACTGTAATGTCTCTCCAGGTCGACAGCTACGGTTGTTGTGGCATTTGTATCTTATGGAGACATAAGAATCCTGCTGGAGGAGCTGTCACTGGAGCCTTCTCCACCTCGCCAGTGGATAGGCAGTGAGTCTTGGGTAACAAACCCAGACATGCTGAGGTTCAGCTTCTGTGCTGGAGCCATCGGAATTGGCATTCAGAAATCTGTCATCCCGGGGTTGCGAGACTTCTTGCTTGATCTCTCTCCCACTAAAGTGGCTGCCTCTCCAGTGCTTACTGAGTTTTGGGAGGATGCATTCAACTGCAGGCTGGAAAAGAGTGAGATGGTTTAGCTGATTGTAATACAGATGATACTTATATTTGGGTCCCTGGTTGTGTTGTTTTTTTTTCTTAGTGGAGTTTTCTGCATTGAAAAGACCACAGCTGCTTTAAGATAATGCACCAGATTTCTAATGATATTGAACAAAGTTCATATAAGTCATTATGTGCATATCTGTGTACAATCTCTCATGCCAACACTGAAAGATGAACACAAGCACACATAGTTTAGACAGTCTCCAGGCCACCAAGCAAAAAAAATAAAAATTCTAATACTAGCAATCCTAGAATGTATTAGTATCAGTATATGTGTATTACTAGCAGTATATGTGGATCTAGGGCCAATTAGGCTATTATACTGGCAGGTATAGATGTATTAATTTAAACTCATTAAAACAGGTCAAGTGAGTTTGTGGTTAAGGGGAAAGTTGCCGACACTTGCTGCCTTTCATAAATGTAAATTGTCTGATTCGCGCTAACATGAATTGGTATAAACAATGAATCAATAAAGATAATAAACACTTAGAATAATGTAATATAACTGTCATGATTAACAAGTACCTGCCTCTGTCTCTGTGTGTTTTTAGGTGCAGCCCTAGGCAAGAGTGTTTGTGATGGAACTGAAGACATACAGACGCTCCAGAGCCATTACACTGACACATCTCAGCTCCGAATCACAAACATGGTGTACAAGGCTGTCTATGCAATAGCACATGCCATTCACAATGCAGTGTGTCAGGACGCAAATTCTACAATTCAGTGTAACAAATTTATCAAGATAGAGTCAAAACAGGTCAGTCGAAATGAATAAGTGAATACTCCACTGCCTTTTTTTCCACAACAATGTATCTTAAATGAAATTAAGTATTAATTTTAAAATCAAATATTCATTCACTTTCTGTCCCTGACTATCTTTTTTTACTTGATCCTCACAGATTCTTACTCAGCTGAAGAGGGTAAATTTTTCCCAAAATGGTTATGATGTGTCATTTGATGACAATGGAGATCCTGTGCCCAGATATGAGCTAGTTAATTGGCAAAAAAGTGAGAGTGGCAGAATTGAGTTTGTGACAGTAGGACACTTTGATGCATCACTGCCGGTGGGCCAGGAGTTCCATATAAACAAGAACCTCACCTGGGTGGAGGGCCGAACACAAGTAAGCAATAATTAACAAAACTTGTACTTGTATCTTGTAACAAAAACTTTACATTTGAACAAATATGGTGATCTTAAAGGGGAAAATTGTGGTGTATAGGTGCACAGTGGATTTTGTTCCACAGCATTTACACTGAAATGGCTATAGACAGGGACAAATTTTGAAGGAGACGCAAATAATACAGTCAAACTTGTATGTATAGGATATGTATACACAGTGGTAAGCCTTAACATTACTACTATTATTAGTGTAGCATGGAGACCGTGATGTTCCAAAATTGCCATAATATGCTAAATTTTTCTGCTTACGTGGTGCTTTGGTGCACTGAAAAATGATCTTATGTCCGTTATTCTTTTTGCTGTAATTTTTTCTGGCAACACAAAGCAATGGTTGATTTAAAATTACTTAGGTTCATAGGTTCACCACGCAGTCATATTATTGAATTGTCTTGCGTCCTCTACAAAGATTTGATTAGGTTTCGTCTGAGGCAGAGATCTTACTTAGATATTCAACTGCAGCAAGCCCACTGATCACTTAACATCATCTTGAGCATAAACCAATCTTGAGCAAAAACCAATCTACACAATGGTAGATTGACAAAATTAGCCTAATATCAGTTCACACATAGGCTTATTGTATTATTATACTTGCCATCCTTCTTAATGTTGCTGGACTTCCACAACTACTGATGTGATTAAAACCTTTGTCTCTGCCACCGGATGGGAAAGCAGCAGTGGACCAAACCACTCTGGGGCAAGGAAGGGGGACTCCAAATGTTTCAAAATTTAAATGCTTTTTTTACCCTGTTTGTGCTTGAATTATTTTGCTACTTATACAACTTATACAATTATTGTAGGTATATCATTAGACTGTTTAATTATTATTTTTTTTTTTTTGGGGGTAGGGGAAACCCTTAGATGGGGTAGCTCCTGACCCCCCAGAGCCCCCCCACAATTTCCAAAAATGTGAACCTATATTTAATTCTAAGAGCTGTATAGCAAACCTGAAAATGTGTGAGTTTTTCATTTATGCACCAGGTGCCTGTGTCAGTGTGCACTGACAGCTGTCCTCCAGGAACTCGTAAAGTGCTGCAGAAAGGAAAACCCATTTGCTGTTATGATTGTATACCATGTCCGGAGGCAGAGATTAGCAATGCTACAGGTAATTTCTTTTTCAAATGCCCACCGACAACATAAAATGTACAACTACTGAAAGCCGTTTTTAATTTATTTTCTCAGATTCCCCAGATTGCTTTCCTTGCCCTACGGAGTTCTGGCCTAATGTAGAGGGAGACACCTGTCTCTCCAAGCCTGTAGAGTTTCTGTCTTTCGACGAGGTCCTAGGAATGATTCTGGCTGCGTTCTCAGTTGGCGGTGCGTGTCTTTCCATTGTGACAGCAGCTGTCTTCTTTCGTCACAGGACATCCCCGATTGTCAGGGCCAACAACTCTGAGCTGAGCTTCCTGCTGCTCTTCTCCCTGACTCTATGTTTCTTATGTTCATTAACTTTCATTGGAGCACCTTCTGAGTGGTCCTGCATGCTGCGCCACACAGCGTTTGGGATCACCTTCGTCCTCTGCATCTCTTGTGTTCTTGGAAAAACTATAGTAGTGTTAATGGCCTTCAAAGCTACACTCCCAGGTAGTAAGGTAATGAAATGGTTTGGTCCTCCACAGCAAAGAGTGACTGTAGTGTCATTCACATTTATTCAAGTGTTAATGTGTACTATTTGGTTGGTTGTTAGTCCCCCTTTTCCAAAGAAAAATCTAACCATATACAAGGAGAGAATCGTCCTGGAGTGTGCATTAGGCTCAGCTGTTGGGTTCTGGGCTGTGCTCGGTTATATAGGCCTACTGGCTGTCTTTTGCTTTGTGTTGGCTGTCCTAGCCCGGAAACTACCTGATAATTTTAATGAAGCCAAGTTCATCACCTTCAGCATGCTGATATTCTGTGCAGTCTGGATTACCTTTATCCCAGCATATGTCAGCTCTCCTGGGAAATTTACTGTGGCTGTTGAGATATTTGCTATTCTGGCCTCCAGTTTTGGACTATTACTGTGTATATTTGCTCCAAAGTGTTTCATCATATTGTTTAAGCCAGAGAAGAACACCAAGAGACATTTAATGAACAAAAATCAATCCTAAGACTGAACTTTTGCAATATACTTTGGAGAGCTTATGCTGTGCAAATTCATCTGTTCAGAAAGCTGATTTAATGTTTCCAAGTTTTTTCCACGTAATTTTTTTTTTCATTTAAGTGTTTATGTTGTCAGTTTTACGATGCCCTTTTAACATATTGACATTTTATTTTACAATTAAATTTAGAATGTGTGCAATGGAAATTATGTTTATCATGTGCTGAATAAATTCATTACAAAAATGCATTGTACTGAGTTCTGTCAGTATTTTGAGAAAATCATTGCTAATTAAATAATATTTACATTTGTACAAAAAAAACATTTAAATGGGTGATGGGTGCAAGTCTGAAGTAGAATGAGGGAACTCAGACAGAGCATATTACACAATTATAAAATGGTTGCAATATCTTTTCATGTCACCAGAATAAATTTCTATAAGAAATTAACTGTAGCATTTGTAAAATATGAGAATGCTCAATACAACTGTTCACTTTCTAAAAATAAAAATGATGATGTAAAATGTCTCAAAAGAAAATTATGCTCATTACACTGATGAAGTATGATGTGTAGAGTCAGGTATTGATATAACACTTTCCTACTGTAAAATGTGTCTGCTCCTCTGTGGAATATCCAATTATAACAATTTTAATGGAATTGAAATGCCTTTAAAAAGCATGAGGTTTCAACCTAATTTACAAAGAAATTGTTAATGTGATGTTGGTAATGTGATGGTCCAGCAAAAATGTGACCCTATACCCTATAGTAAAGAACTAAGACTTTTTGGATTCTCTGGAGGGGGTCCTAAAGAGTGTGCTGCCTAAGGATTCAGTAGTTCTGCTGGGAGACTTCACTGCTCACATGGGCAATGACAGAGAAACCTGGAGGGGTGTGAATGGGGGGAACAGCGTACCATAACTGAAGTGATGGGGTGTCTTCTGTGCTCAGAGCCAGCCCTGACAGTGTTGGAGCCCAAGTCGAGTGTTCAAATTGGCAACCCACCCCATGGCATATCCTTATAAGTCCACCACAGGGGTTGGAGTCATCACTCATCAATCATCAGGAATTGTTTAAAAGGTTCAACAACCAAACTCACAATTTTAGCATTGTAGATGATCAGCGAAGTCAACAATCATGGTCAATAATGAAGTGTGATCAGCTTCCACATCATAGCCTAAACTGGGAGACCAAACCCAACCTGGTATCTGGTAATGACTGTGTCAACCAAGATACAGTTTTCTTGTAGTGAATTTATTGGTTAATTTTCTATGCAACAGTATTGGTTTAGTTTTAAAGATGTAGGGAACAAAAGAAGAGGAGGGTCTAGGGGCCCACCCCCAGAAATATTTAAGCATTTATGAATTAATTTCCTACATTCTGATGATGATTTCTTCACCAATTTATGGTGGAAATTTTATTATCTATATCTATAATTATAATCTATATAAAGGGAAACAATGTTCAGGCAGTAAATTAAAATAGGTTTAGAATATGTTTTCTCCTGTAGATCATTTTTCTAATAAAATCTCTGCTGAGTCAATACAAAACATTTAATCTTCCCTCCTCTTTGTGTCTTTGTTTGGGGAAGTAACCTCTTTAAATATGCATGTGGCTCCTTTTTTACCATAACGAGAAATTAATTTATTTTAATTCAGTTAGAAACTCCTGGGGTCTCATTTAAAAACGGTGTGTACGTATAAAACAGGGCTGGAAACATGCGTACGCCACTTCAAAGTAAAGGTTGTGATCTATAAAAAAACAAACTTGACAGGAGAATGTGCGGTCATGTAAATAAACTCTGAATCATGCATATGCACATAAAGAGTTGAAATGAGAAATGGTGACTCACATGGCAGAAGGATGAAATGGTTTGAAATGAATCATTGACATCTATGATTTTCAGTCATTTTAATGTAGATGGAGCTGTAAGACACAGCTAAAACACTGGTGTGGACGGAGATAATATTTGTTTTAATTCTCAGTTTTTAAACTAAAACGGAGTAGTGTGGATTGGGCCTTAGACAAAGACAACTGGGAACGGGCTCTCTCTGATGTATACTAAGCTGACATACATTAGAAGGAGGGAAACTTTTGGATAAAAATCTATATAAACCAGTGAAGACACCCACACAGTATACCCACATACAGACACCTGAGGGATGGAGATCTCAGCTCTCTTTATTGGCCTGATCCTGTCTCTGGGTTTGTGTGAGCTGAACTCATTTCTTGCCTTAAATGGTTCTGGAGATGGTCTAAAGCAAAAGACTGGTCTTACAGATAATAGGACTGGTGCTGGTGTTACAATTGAGGCCACATCTGTGAAATGTGAACTCCAGGGTTCCGCTCGTTTACCTGCATTCTCAATGGATGGTGACTATGTTATTGGGGGTGTTTTCTCCATACACAACTACATGCACACAGTGAAGCATAACTTCACCAACATGCCTGAGTCACTGAAGTGCACAGGGAGGTTAGTAAGGAGAAGTGGGGGATAAGAGAATGTTGGACTGCGTGGGTATAGAAATGTTTTGATTTGTATGATGTGGTAACAATCTTGCTGCAAAGCTTTTATGTGGTATTGAAAAAACTTTTTTTAACATTGAGTGTGAAATCATTATTTGGCCATATAAATTAAATATTAGAATGTGACTATTTAAAAATATATGTTTCCTAACTGAAAATATTGATGTTTTTAACAACAAATCACTATACTTTATCCCTCCATTAAAATTCCTGTGAATTTTGAGACAATATCTAATCATGTGTTTGGAATTTTGGTGGCAGTGCAGCTTATCAGTTACTGTCCATTCAGAGTTTTCTCGAAATGGTTATGATGTGTTATTATGGTTTCTCTGGTAAAGTTATTTCTATGTAAATTTGAACAGTGACACTAATGTCTGTGTGCAGCATTGACTCCCGTGAACTGCGCTTCTCTCGCGCAATGGTCTTCGCCATCGAGGAGATTAACAACAGCACGGAGCTGCTGCCAGGCATCAAGCTTGGTTATCAGATCCATGATTCGTGCGCCTCAGTGCCCGTGGCGGTGCATGTGGCATTCCAGCTTTCAAATGGCCTTGACCCTGTGTTTTACACCGGCGATAATTGCTCTCAATCTGGTATGGTGATGGCTGTCGTTGCTGAGTCTGGGTCTACGCCGACCATCAGCATGTCACGCGTTATCGGGCCCTTCGACATTCCTCAAGTAATTTTTTTTTGTTAAATTTCTGTCAAATGATGTGTGTTGATCTATGATTACTGCGGCAACATAATTGCTCCAAGACAGCAGCGACACAGAGCTACCGGTCAGAGGAAAGACGCCACGCTGCAGTCCAAACCTTTGCCCCAAGTAATCATTTTGAATAAAAAAATTATATACAAACACTCTTCAGTGTCTGTATTTGGTAGGCTACACATACCGTTAACAGCCAGCCGCAAATTAAACATTAACCGAAATGGGAGATTGTTGTTTGTCAACTGAGACGGAGTATAAGGGCCACTGTTATAAAAAAAAATAGTTGTAGCCTACCCCAATCTGAGATTTCTATGCGTCTCGCTCTGTTTAAGAATCACTCACTGCTCCTGAATGCTTCATACTGAAGGAGCTGTGGGCTGCACTTTATCAGAGGTGGTGATGTTAACATTTGTATGGATTTATGTTGAGTTTTATGCCTGATCAGAAGGATTTTCAGTTGGTTTTGGTTTTTCACCTCCTATGCGGAGCAGCGCACTTGTCACAGTGCGTGCAGTGTCTGGGATATGGGTCTGTGAAACGGTCAGAAGCGCAAACGCCTATCTTCAGAGCAGTAATATAGGCTAATGTACAGCAGAGTATGTCTATGAGGGCAGATAGATAAAAACAGTAAAATTTTAATATTATGACTGTTCTCAAAATGTCAGAGAACACAGATTTGAATGTCCAGAAACTATGTAACTTGAGCAGATAGCTCTTGTGTCTCCATGCTCAAAAACAGGACCTATTAAAAATCCAGGGGGTTACAAATAAATTAATATAAATTCATCATTGACATCAAAATGGGCCATTTAAATTTGTTACAAACTAACAAAAAAGGAGTGAAGACTAAATCATACTTATATGTGTAAATGCAGGAGAATTATATTAAATGGGATTATTTGCTCTACAGAGAATACATGTTTGAAACCAATACAGAATCCCCCAGAGCCATTGTATTCCATTATAATTTTATATTTTGAATTATCACCAGCCCCTTTGTGTTGCAGTTTATACAAAGTATTGCACTCCCATGTAAATTGATACAGAAGAGGCAGAAACCAGTAGAGAAGAAATCACTAGAAAGAAAGAAATTAAGTGTTTAATGATTTGTGGGAGGATCCCCATGCCCCGTGTTTTATATGTGTCCCTTTTAATGTTGAAATGAAACTCTTGTTGTTGGTATAGATCAGTGCTTATTTTCTGTTCCTTTAAAAAAGCACTCTGTTTTCCTTAGGTGAGCCACTTTGCCACCTGCGCATGCCTGTCCGATAAGCGACAGTACCCAAGTTTCTTCAGAACAATCCCTAGTGACCAGTTCCAGGCTGAAGCGCTGGCCAAGCTTGTAAAACATTTTGGCTGGACTTGGATAGGTGCTGTCCGTTCGGATTCGGACTACGGAAATAATGGCATGGCGGCTTTCTTGGAAGCAGCACAGAAAGAGGGGATCTGTGTGGAATATTCTGAGTCTTTCTATCGGACCCACCCACGTAGCAGGATCCAGAGAGTGGCTGATGTTATCCGCAGGTTTCTACATCACATGTTCCCTGTGCTGACACCGACTGACTATATCTTACAATGCTTTTATAACGTTTATTTCTCTTATGATTATTAATGATATTGTTACAAAAGCAAAATCAGTGAGACCAATACTGTACATTCAACACACCAAAAAAGTAAAGTATCCCTTATGGGGTTTTTTGTGTTAACTATCTTGATGAAAATATTAGTTTCATTTTTAGAGTGGTATAACTTAATGCACTCTAATGGCTCTCTAGGTCCACAGCTATGGTTATTGTGGCATTTGTAGCCTCTGGAGACATGAAGATCCTGCTGGAGGAGCTGTCGCGGGAGTCTTTTCCACCTCGCCAGTGGATTGGCAGTGAGTCTTGGGTAACTGACTCAGACATGCTGAGGTTCAGCTTCTGTGCTGGAGCCATCGGATTTGGCATTCAAAAATCTGTCATCCCGGGCCTGAGGGACTTCTTGCTGGATCTTTCTCCCACTAAAGTGGCTGCCTCTCCCGTACTTACTGAGTTCTGGGAGGAGGCATTCAACTGCAGGTTGGGACAAAGTGAGAAAGTTTTGTTGATTTTTAAAATAGGTGATACTTACAGTTTGTCCCTTGAAATTTTGTTGTTCTGTCAACTGTCAGTAACAGTAGGTCTAATTGGGCTATTATTGAACAGTAATATCAAATTATGTATTTAAAACACATTAAAACAAGCATTTTTTTACCTTATAAGTGTGACCATTGTGTGAAGATTGATTTGTGTTGATGTGAGTTAATATACATAAAGTTAAAAAAAATAAATAAATAGGGACAGAATGAAACTAAAACAAAACTTACAAAAATAAATAATATATTAGAAGAATAGATCTTGATAGATAGATAGATAGATAGATAGATAGATAGATAGATAGATAGATAGATAGATAGATAGATAGATAGATAGATAGATAGATAGATAGATAGATAGATAGATAGATAGATAGTTTCTATCAGGCACATTTGGCAGTTGAAATAAAATAATAAAACAATAATAAAGCAAGAAATCATTTAAATCATTATCAAGACTAAAAACCACATGCCTCTGTCTCTGTGTGCTTTTAGGTACAGCTATAGACAAGAGAGTGTGTGATGGAACTGAAGACATACAGACGCTCCAGAGCCAGTACACCGACACATCTCAGCTCAGAATAACAAACATGGTGTACAAGGCTGTTTATGCAATAGCACATGCCATTCATAGTGCTGTATGTCAGGACACAACTTCTACAATTCAGTGTGACAAATTCACAAGGATAGAGTACAAACAGGTTGCTATGATGTGCCTTTTATGAAATTAAGTTTTCTTGACATTCTATCCTTTCTCTCCTTCACAGTCTTCCTTCATCCTCACAGGTTCTTACTCAGCTGAAGAAAGTAAATTTTTCCCAGAATGGTTATGATGTGTCATTTGATGCCAACGGAGATCCTGTGGCCAGATATGAGCTGGTTAACTGGCAAAAAAGTGAAAGTGGCAGAATTGAATTGGTGTCAGTAGGACACTATGATGCATCACTGTTGGTGGGCCAGGAGTTCCGTATCAACAGGAACCTCACCTGGATGGAGGGCCGGACACAAGTAAGGACTTCACAATATGCAATAACTTTACATAATAAACTTTCAAAGTTGGTGATCTTACTATATGTGTCCATTAAATGAGTTAAAGTTCAAAGCCATTATTAACAGAATTAATGGTACAGAGTCAAGTAACACTTTCAATACACATATTGACATTTGAGTCTTGTTTGGATGACAGGCTTGAAAATATGTGAACCTATATTTTTGTCCCAAGAGCTATGTAGCACACCTGAATATTTGTAAGATTTTTTGTATCTATGCCCCAGGTGCCTGTGTCAGTGTGCAGTGACAGCTGTCCACCAGGAACTCGTAAAGTGCTACAGAAAGGAAAACCCATCTGCTGTTACGATTGTATACTGTGTCCTGAAGGAGAGATTAGCAATGCTACAGGTAATTTTTTCCATACATATATATATATATATATATATATATATATATATATATATATATATATATATATATATATATAGATAGATAGATAGATAGATAGATAGATAGATAGATAGATAGATAGATAGATAGATAGATATAGATATATAAAACATCAAAATGTAAAACTGTTGTAATTTTTTTTTTTTTTATCAGATTCCCCTGAATGTTTCTCTTGCTCCAAGGACTTCTGGCCTAATGCAGAACGAGACACCTGTCTTTCCAAGCCTGTAGAGTTTCTGTCTTTCGACGAGGTCCTAGGAATGATCCTGGCTGCATTCTCAGTTGGTGGTGCCTGCCTTGCCATTGTGACAGCAGCTGTCTTCTTTCGTCACAGGACATCCCCGATTGTCAGGGCCAACAACTCTGAGCTGAGCTTCCTGCTGCTCTTCTCCCTGACTCTATGTTTCTTATGTTCATTAACTTTCATTGGAGCACCTTCTGAGTGGTCCTGCATGCTGCGCCACACAGCATTTGGGATCACCTTCGTCCTCTGCATCTCATGTGTTCTTGGAAAAACTATAGTAGTGTTAATGGCCTTCAAAGCTACACTCCCAGGTAGTAACGTAATGAAATGGTTTGGTCCTCCACAGCAAAGAATGACTGTGGTGTCTTTCACATTTGTTCAAGTGTTAATATGTACTATTTGGTTGGTTGTTAGTCCCCCTTTTCCAATGAAAAATCTGACCATATACAAGGAGAGAATCATCCTGGAGTGTGCATTAGGCTCAGCTGTTGGGTTCTGGGTTGTGCTCGGTTATATAGGCCTACTGGCTGTCTTTTGCTTTGTGTTGGCTGTCCTAGCCCGGAAACTACCTGATAATTTTAATGAAGCCAAGCTCATCACTTTCAGCATGCTGATATTCTGTGCAGTCTGGATTACCTTTATCCCAGCATATGTCAGCTCTCCTGGGAAATTTACTGTGGCTGTGGAGATATTTGCTATTCTGGCCTCCAGTTTTGGACTCATACTGTGTATATTTGCTCCAAAGTGTTTCATCATATTGTTTAAGCCAGAGAAGAACACCAAGAGACATTTAATGAACAAAAATCAATCCTAAGAGATCTGAAGTTTGGAAATAAATTAAGATGTACAAATACAGTATAATGAGAAAGCCCTAAGCGGACAGAGATTCATATTTTTATTGTAATCTGTTTTCCTGTTATAACAAGGTAATTATCTCATGATCTAGAGATAACTGTTGTTTTCTCATGATAACGGGATAATTTTCTTGTGATCTTGACATAACGAACCATAGCTGAATACAGGAGTAGGCAGCTGCGTTTCTTTATGATAATTTTCATGTCAATTTGATGAGTCAGCATTTAGCTCAGTTGGTATAGCTCGGGACTTGCATCCCAGGTATTGCAGGTTCATCTCCTCCTCTTTGTTTTTTATGGGGAAATGAAAAGTCCAAAGGTTTATGAATGTGGACCAATGCGCGGGATGCGCACACTCCAGCACGTGATTGTCACGTTTAAGAATCACCTTGCCAACCCTTGTGTTAAACTACTGTTTTGTTATGTTGAGATTATGAGAAAATGATCCTGTTATCACGAGGAAAACAACACTTGTTTTCTTAAAATGACAAGATAATTATCTCGTTATCACAGGCAAACAGAGTAAAATAAAGATATGAATCGATGGCTGCTTAGGGCTTCTGTAGTGCAGCTTATGCTGTGCACATTAAACAAAAGAATTTTCTTTATTGTAATGTTTTTAGGATATCCTTTTAATATGTCTAATATAATATGTCAAATTATTGTATCATGTGCTGAATAAAAAAACTGTGTCCTGTCTTAATATTTTGAGAAAAACATTGCGGTTTGAATGGTATTTCTGTTCAGTTTAATGGTTGCAAGTTTAAAGCAAAATTTTTGGAGGTCAGATATAGGATATTACATACAAATGAAAAGAAAAGTTGCTTCTACTGACATAGTTTTGCAACAATGTTTGCTAATTCCTGCTACGTTACCAAAATAAATCTTCCTGAGATATGAGTTGCAGCAACTGTAAAATATGAGAATTGATTTAATTATTTACTTTCAAACATAATTTAATTAATTTTACTAATAATAGCTCTCAATTAAGAACAACGTTTATTTGTAGAAAGTGATATTTCTTACATTTACATAAAGTGTGATGGGGTATGGACTAAAGTATCAACGTAACACTCCAGTCTACCTTAAAACCTGTGTCCACTCCTCTGTATTATAGCCAATGATAACTATCTTTAATAGGGTTTAAAAGCATAAGCAACTTTTATAGAAAAATTGTTAATGTAATGGTAGGTCAACATAACAGTAAACTAGCAAAATGTGACCATTTATTCTACAATAAGAGCAATGGTAACAGTCTATCACAAGTTTGTAGTGCAGTAGTGCAGTACTACAGTGCATTACTGAAACAGGCCATTCAGGGCCTAAAATGAGCTTTAATGCATCTTTGGGACATAGTTCTGCAGTCAAATGAGAAAGAGATGAATGTTTAAGAGTGTTGTGGCTGTGCTTTTATCAGTTAAAAAAAGGTATTTTTCCTTTGATTTTAGAGATTCTGTGAGTTCAGAAATTCTTTAGTGGTATCTTGGTTTTGGACTGCTGTGCTATGGATTACCCATAACAAACACCATGCTCAAGCATAAGGAGGTGGTTCATCTGTGTGTGTGGCACCAGAACATCTTAGACCAAAAGTTGATGATTGAGTTGCAACTGTATGTCTTGGATCAAGTGAACTCCTGAAGCAGCAGAGAGCTGGAGGATGTGTCCAGGCAGAAGCACATGTAGGTTACTTTCCACCACAGACCTAGAAAAGGTCATCCGTGCTATTATCGTCTCCAGACTTGATGATTATCATGCGCTTAATTCTGGTATCCGCAGGCGAAACATCCAAAGGCTACAACTTGTATGCAATGCTAGACTTTTATCACAAAGACAAATAACGAACCACATCAGACCAGTGCTTGCTGACCCTGACTGATTCCTGTCAGTTTCAGAACAGATTTTAAAATTTAACTACTTGTTTTCAAAAGCTTAAATGATGTGGTATCTGTCTATATATATGAATATATATGATCTGCTAACTCCTTAAGAGGATCTCAGGCAAGCAAACTCAGTCTCCTCTTTTAAACATTCCTTGAACTGGCTTTTTCTTAACTGATGTTATTTGTTCCAAGTCTTCATATGATCTTATCTTGTTTTAAATCATATATCTTGGATTTCATTTATTTTTATTAACATCAACATTTTATTGTAAAACAACTTTCAAAAGTGATATATAAATTAAATTATTATTATTAATCAGCCCCCACAATTGTTTTGTTTTACATCTTCTCAAAAGTGTGACTGTATGTAATTATGAGCTAATGAGCATCATTGTTAACTAATACTAGAAACTAAGCAATGTTTTATAACTTTGTGGTACCTCAACCCATGATGGCTTTCCTTGTGTTCCTCTCTGGTCTTAGCAGGATTGTGTAACAATTGGGTGAAAAAAAACTGAGGTGACCTCTTCAGATTAAAAGTTCCTGAAGATTATATCATCATCAGTTGTGAGTTTCCTGCCTTTGGAGACCAACTTCTTAACCACTCTTACTCTCTGAATGTTAGTTCTTCCATCATGGACCCACAGCCAGTTGTGGATAACCGAGATTGGTAAAGTATCATCATTCTCAATAAATGACACTTGATAACCAAATGGTGTGGTGACGTTGACCTTAAATTACCTAAAATGGATAAGAGAAGACACAGACTGTACAACAGACTATCCGAAAAAAGCAGGAAAATTTGGTAAATGCAAAACAAGCATTTTCAATTTGATCTAATGAGGTGTATACTTACTGTATGTAGCCATAATCCAGATTACCCTGACACACTATGTTTTGTCATAAATGTACTATTTTTTACATACTTGATTTTGTTCAGGTTTCAAATGGATCAAACACATTGGTGTTTTTTTTTTTTTTACAGGTTTACCTGACTTGACATTTGTTTTAATTAGCCGACGCTTTTATCCAAAGCAATGTTTAAGTAGTACATCAACTTCATGAAATATGTTGCTACATTTAGAAACAGTAACAAAGATTACTTTAATACACAAGTCAGTGACAGAATAATCTCATATTTCTTAATCAGGTAACCATTCTTACCTGGAATGAAAATTTTCCCTTATTGGGGATTGTAGACCAAAAAACAACATTAGCAATGCGCCGCTATAAATCAGACATAAGCACTAATGTAAATACTATAACACGCATACTAGCTTTTCTATATGATGTCCAATAGGTGGTAGCAGTATACAAGGCCATTTTCTGATGTTTCAAATTTTGGGAAGGGTAAAAAAACATCATACAAAATATTATTTTAGCTACAGCAGGATTTGTTTTCAACATTATCAAAATATCAGTAGCATAATAAGCATTTGATATTTCCTCTTTATGTTATTGTTTGGTATAAGAGTCAGTATAAAATCTGCGTACAGACTAAAATGTAATTATTCAAAATGATTTTAATTGTTCCCAGGAATTGATTCCTTATAGTTCTGGCAACTACATTTTTGTCATCCTGTAATTTTAATACTCCATAGTAATATGGAGTTCCAGTTCCAGTTTTAGCTTTTAGGATCTTATTATTCCTAGGCCTAATCAAACAAAGTGGCACCAACGAATCAAAACCTCTTTAATTTCCTTTATGTGTTTATTATGACAGGGAGAGGGAAAGAGCATGAATTCCTCTTTCCTGTCTCTTTGCCTTTTGATTGTGATTGGTTGATCTGGTGATGACTCATATGACATATGAAATGAAGTAAACAAGGTTTTAAATTGTCTACTTCATTAGCCTTTTAGAGACTATGTTGGAGAACTATTGTCTCCAGCATACACACAGTCTTTATGGGGTCAGTGTGGATACTGCATTCAACCCTTGCTGGGGCTTCACCTTGGCTAATGCTTTGGGCATTATTTAACTCTCTTTTCCAGTGTTTTGTGATGTTCCTAAACGTGTAAATGAAAGCAAAGAACTAATTTTAGAGCGAGGTGTGTTGAAAGAAGAAGAGTCTATAACAGAAAAACAAAGTGGTTTCGGAATAGAGGGAGTGAGCGGCAATGCTTCTAGCTTACCTCAGTGTGTGAAACTGGCAGACAGTGAGCCTTTAGCCCTGCATTCGGAAGGGGATGTTGTTATTGGGGGGTTATTCCCTCTGCACTATGTGGCCCCTACTATAGAGCACAGCTACCGCAGCAAACCTCAGCTCACACCTTGCAGCAGGTGCGGATACGCTTGATATCTGTCCCACATTATTCACCAAAATAAGTGACTGAAATAATTTCCTCTTGCTGTGCTTAGATCTCTATGTTGCTCCTACATTGTTTACTTGTTCTGATGCATATTGTGCTGAGATACTGTGTTTTCTGTCTCATGATGAATCACATAGATTGCATTCAATTGCATTTAATTTTCTGCAGCTTTGACCACAGAGCCTTCCGCTGGATGATGACCATGGTGTTTGCAGTGGAGGAAATTAACCGTAATTCAAGCCTTTTACCGGGTGTTAAACTGGGCTACCGGATCATGGACAGCTGTGACCATGTCCACACCAGTCTGCAAGCTCTTTTCGCTTTAGTCAGTCACTCCAAAGCTGTGATGAGTGAGGTGAAACAACTGGAGGAAACTGAAAAAATATTTCTCACTGAAATTAGTCTTGAAAACAATAGAAAATACAGAAAGGACAATTTAACAGAGAGGAGAATGGATATTACACAATCTGAAACTTTGCCCTCATGTCTGGCTGATTCTTCTGTGCCTGCTGTGATCGGTCTTGCATCCTCTTCCCCTTCGAGAGCTGCAGCTCACATTCTTGGTCCTTTTAACATCCCACTGGTAAGAAAAGAATGAAAAGGCAGGATCATTTACAGTACTTTTTTTTCAGGCTGTCCTCCCTTCCACAAGTTGTTTTGTTGCAATCACAGAACTGTGTAAATTTTTTTTGTTATTGGCCTCTGTCTTGTTTTGACTTTATCTCCCTATAGGTGAGTTATTTTGCTACTTGTACCTGTCTTACTGACAAGAATATGTACCCGTCGTTCTTGAGGACCGTGCCGAGTGATCTCTTTCAAGTTAGAGGTCTTGTTCAGCTGGTCACCTTCTTAGGCTGGCTCTGGGTGGGCACAATAGGGACCACGGTGAGAAAAAGATTCTTTTTTACCCTACAGTTAGTCAGTTAAACACAGCTACATGATTTATAAAACATTTCCCCACATATTTCAGGATGACTACAGTCACTATGGCATCCAAGCATTCTCTAATCAGTTTAGACAACAAGGTGGATGTATTGCATTTCATCTGACTATCCCCAAATCACCCACGGCTGCTGAAATACATGAAATGGCTGACAGGCTGCAGAGTTCAACTGCACAAGTAGTGGTGGTTTTTGCCACAGAGGGAGAGCTGCTGGATCTGCTTTTGGAGGTAAGCACTCTACATCTCACTAATGTATATGACCCTGCATAAAAATGACATATTGTGCAACTCAATAATATGAGAATTCTGAATATCAAAAGTATGTTGGAGCTCATAGTAATCTGTTTGCTTTCATCATCAAATAGTAAAAAAAAAGTATGTTTTATTTTTTCAGCTGGCTCAGAGAAATGTGACAGGGATCCAGTGGGTAGCTAGTGAAGCCTGGGTGACAGCTAGCCTGCTGACTTCACCCCGCTTCCACCCTCTCCTAGAGGGCACTCTGGGCTTCTCCTTCCCTGGAGTTAAGATCCCTGACTTGAAAGAGTTTCTGTTGAATATCCGACCCTCTCCCATACCTGGGATGGAATTTGTTAACATCTTATGGGAAGAGCTGTTCGGCTGTAGGCTGGAGTTTAGAGGAAAGAAAGAAAATGAAGCAGATACCATGGATAACTTTGTGGGACTGGATGATTTCGGTTACAGATTAGACTCTCAAAACAATTCTAGGTCCTCAGTCAGACCACACACCTTCAGGGGGTCAGCTGATGAAAACTATAAAGGTGCTGCTGAAAAGCCTTTATGCAGTGGTTCAGAGGATCTGAGGTACACTGACAGCAGTTATAATGATGTATCTCAGGACATAATATCCTATAATGTTTACAAAGCTGTATATGCCATTGCTCATGCTCTGCATTCTTTACTGTCCTGCAATTCATCTGGACAAAATAAGGGGATATGTGACAAAAATAAATCATTTACTTCTAGTCAGGTAAGTTGAACAACTACAAAATGCATAAATGTGGTTAGTGCAATATTTCCTTGAGTTTTTGTTTTGGGACTATGTCTTTGGTGTGAAAGACTGGGGTTCAATCCCCCATTTGTTCCTGAGCAAGACACTTAATCCCTAGTTGCTCCAGAGGCATGCAACCTATGACATAAATAGCAATTGTAAGGTGCTTTGGATAAAAGCGTCAGCTAAATGAATAAGTGTAAATGTTTTGTTGTTCTCTACTCTGTTCTTTGTCTGTTTCTTCCTCCTTTCATGCAGTTGCTGCGTCATCTGAAGATGGTGAATTTCACCAACCAGTTTCAGGAGAAGGTATATTTTGACTCTAGCGGAGAGCCAGTTCCCCTCTATGACATCATTAACTGGAAGAAGGATGAAGAAGGTGAAATTAGGTGGATTATTTTACTTCAAGACCCCAAAATACAATTGTCTGTTTAAGGAATGATCTTGGCTATTTAAGATTCAGTCGAGCTATGACGCAAGACCTGTTATTTGGTTTTTAAAAATTAATCCTGTGTTTAGATTTGTTAAAGTGGGAAGCTATGATGGTTCAGCTCCGTTGGGACAACAATTGCAAATAGAGCAGAGCACCATTGTATGGACAAAAGGGCAAACACAGGTGGGTGATACGTCCCCTAAACTGATGTACTAGTGTATTCTAGAGAATACTAAATTTGACCCCGGATATATGATTATTTTCTCCTGTAAAAAAAAAACATTTGTTCTGTTCAGTCTGCACCAAAAAAAATCATGTTTTTTTATTCGTTCAGGTGCCTGTATCTGAATGTAGTGCTCAATGTTCACCTGGCAGCCGACAGGCTATACGTCCAGGAGAGCCCCCCTGCTGCTTTGATTGTTTACCCTGTGCAGATGGAGAGATCAGCAACCAGACTGGTAGCCCATACACGTTTTATTTATTAATATAATCTATCTTCTGTAAGAAACAAAAGGCTGTCAAGGCATGTTGCATGGATGCAAACTGTTGCTGTATAGAGTTTAGGTTTGTATGTGTTCACAGAGTGTGTGTCTACCAGTGTTGGGTTACTGTTATAATATTACTTTTCCCAGTAACTAGTAGTGTAACGGATTACTTTTCAAAAAACTGTAATTATTACAGTTACTAATCCATGTAATGCTGTGTTATTGCGTTACTGAACACACCATCCTTGATGTGAATGTGCGACAGCCGCTTGGACTTTATGTTGTTCAGGGCAGCTGTTAGCAAAAGAAGTATCACAGCTGTCGTAGAGGACGTAATGTAGCAAACGTAACGAGTTTTGTCATTACTTAAGTAATTTTAAACTTGTTTAAAGGTGTAACAAGTAACTTATTACAATGTCTGAATAACTTGCCCAACACTGGTGTCTACTATATGTGCCCCCAAAGGTTCCACTGAGTGCACAAAATGTCCTGAGTACTACTGGTCAGACAAAGACAAGGTAAAGTGTGTGGCTGGGGTCGAAGAATTCCTGTCTTTCTATGACACCATGGGCATCATCCTGGTCACACTCACACTGCTGGGTGTTGTGCTGACAACCATCATCACTACTATCTTTCACCATTTCCGTTCTACACCGATCGTCAAGGCCAACAACTCAGAAATAAGTTTCTTGCTTCTCCTGTCACTCAAGCTCTGCTTCTTGTGTTCGTTGGCATTCATTGGCCAACCGTCTGTGTGGACATGTAGGCTCCGCCAGGCAGCATTTGGAATCAGCTTTGTCCTCTGTCTGTCTTGCCTCCTCGTGAAGACTATTGTGGTGCTCTTGGCCTTCAGGGCTAATGCACCTGGTACCAGGGCTCTGAAGCTGTTTGGTCCCTCTCAACAGAGGACTCTTATCCTGTGCACCACAGCTCCTCAGGTGGGAGGGCAACAGAACCACCTCATTTTAACCTAATTTTGTGGCTATTTCAAGTTTTTTGTGTTTTCTTTTAAAGAAATGCCTACTTTCCTATCTTCCCGTCAGGTTTGCCTTTGTGCTGGGTGGCTTTTGGGAGCACCTCCCTTCCCATTCAGGAATCCAACCTTCCAAGCATCAGCTGGAAAAGTAAGAACATCAGAGTCCCACAGTGTCTTTTTTGATACTGCTATCAGGAGCCACCAAAGTCAGAAATGTTCAAAACCTACACATAGGGGCTTTCATGTTTCATATACATTTTGTTATTTCACACTGTCTTGCAAATTGTACAATATGTATTGATTGATGTGTATTCATGTATTGTTGGACATAATTAGATTGTTATGGAGTGTAAGGAGCCATGGCCTCCTGGATTCTACCTGGTCCTGGGCTACATTGGCCTTCTGGCCTTCTTCTGCCTCCTCCTGGCGTTCCTTGGACGCAAGCTTCCTGATACGTTCAATGAGGCGAAGTTAATTACATTCAGCATGCTAATCTTCTGGGCTGTATGGATCTCTTTCATTCCAGCTTATGTCAGCTCCCCAGGGAAGTTCACTGTGGCTGTGGAAGTATTTGCTATATTAGCCTCCAGTTTTGGATTGTTGCTCTGTATTTTTGTGCCCAAATGTTATATAATTATACTGCGGCCTGAAAGAAACATTAAGAAAGGCATGACAGGAAAATATCTTAAATGAATTTAACGTTTATGTTGTAGGTGATAATTGTAAGTGGCCATCAAGCAAACAGAAACATACGTTTTTTAATCTGAAATAATGAAAAGACATTATCATAATCAAAATAAAACATTTACATTTGAATGTGAAAATAAATAAAATGCCACATGAAACATGGTTCTATGTTTTGACTGGAGTTTGTGGATGCTTTTCCTTTTACTGTACAGTGTCTAGACACTAACTATCTGGTAAGAAGTTCATTTATTTTATTAAACTTCTTTATATTGCAGTAATAAAAACATGTATCTTAACATCTCTATGCAGTGTAGGGTAGGTGTCAGTATCTGTGCCACTATCATCCAGGGGCCTTTACCTATTAAGATTCCAAAACCTGAGCAGTACCAAGGAAGCTCATTTTAGTAACCTCATTCAATCACTGTATCTTTCAAAATGAGGTATTATTACCTGCCTCGATATATCTGTTGAGCATGAGGGAATTAGATATATAGATTTTGATTTAAACTTCATCAGTGGTAAAAATTGCATAGCATTGACACATGAAAGGAGTGTCCAATGATCTAACCACATAATCTTTAGCACAAGGGCAGGATTTGCAGGGATGGAGGTGATTGTATCTAGATTTAATCTGTTCCACATGAACCCTATAAGTATTCTGACCTAATAAGACTGCCATGCCTGTAGAATGATCATCAAAAGTTTGGTGAAAGAAGCAGACACTTTCACTTGAGTCAGTCACACTTTTTATCATGGTCATCTTCGTGCACAATTATACACCTTTTTTCTGGCCCATGCCCTGGTGCCTGTATAACTAAGGCCCTTGTCTTAGTTCCCTCAGGACAAGGGCCTGATCATATTACAGTACAAACAGTACACCACACAGTATTTTGCAAACATCATAGGACAGTTTAATAAATAATTGCTTAACTATTTTTGACTATGTCTTGTCAAGAGTGTAATATTCTAAACCAACAAGTGTATCGGGGTATAAGTTCAGCAGAAATTCCCTCAGAAGCCTCAGATATTACAAAGAACATTCACTGCTAAAGTTCTCTTTCTTCAAATTAGTTAAGCTCCTAGTAATTACAGTTACTTATTTCCTTTCACACTGTATTTCAATTGCAATGCTACAATATTAGTTGCATACACCTTCCACTGCCCAGTAAATACAAATGTGAAAAACATTATTATTTTGGAAGCCTCCCTATAAGTTTGCAGGAACACTGAAAAGAAAGAACAACAAGAAGAAACAACATGTTAATATATGGCATGTTACTTCTTTTCTTTTCCCATAAGGTACTGTTTTGTATTTTTTTCTGGCTTCAGTAAAATAATGTAACACTTTGGAGCAAACAGGCAGAACAACAAGCCAAAGCTGGAAGCTAGAATGGCAAATGACTCCACTGCATCTGCATACTTCCCAGGAGAGCTGATATAAGCCGGGATGAATGCCAGCCACACAGCACAGAAGATCAACATGGTAAAAGTGATAAACTTGGCCTCATTGAAGTTGCCCGGCAACTTACGGGCCAGAAAAGCGAGTACAAAGCACAGAAAAGCCTGTAAACCAATATATCCCAGAACACACCAGAATGCAAGGCTGGAGCCCACACTACACTCCAGTATGATCTTTGAGCGTTCATATTGTGTATTTCTGGATGGAAAGGGGGGAGCACCAATCAGCCAGGCAGTGCAGATAACCACCTGAACCAGAGTGCAAATGAAGATAATGACCCTCTGCTGTTTGGGCCCTAGCCACTTCATGATGTTGTCCCCTGGCCTGGTGGCAGTGAAAGCAGCCAACACCACCAGAGTCTTCCCCAGAATGCAGGAAATACAAAGTGAAAATGTGATGCTAAAGGCAGTGTGGCGCAGCATGCAGGACCAAGATGTTGGCTCCCCAATGAATACCAGGGAACACAGGAAACACAGAGTCAGTGCAAACAGGATGAAGAAGCTGAGTTCAGAGTTATTGACACGGACAATGGCTGTGTTTCTATGATAGAAAAAGACTGCAAAGACAGCTATAGTGAGGGTGGCGCCCACTACAGAGATCGCTGTCAGGGCTATACCCAGGGAATCATAGGCCAAGAACTCCACCATCTTGGGGATGCAGGCTGTTCTGTCTTTGTTTGACCAGAAGTCCTCAGGACAAAATGTGCACTCTATTGAATCTAAAGGGAAGATGATCAAAAATAGCTCATTTTAAAATATTCAGTATTCAAATATTACCTGGTTGTAACATAATCTATTGCATTTGAATTGTTGTAATTGTTATTGTGTGGTTGTAAACTCACTTGTTTGATTGCTAATTTTGCCACTGTCACATGGTACACAGTCAAAGCAACAAACAGGCTCCCCATGACGGACAGCCTTCCGGGACCCTGGAAGACAGCTGGCACTGCATACAGACACTGGCACCTATGGAGCAGATAATGGCTGTATGCTCTGAAATGAGTGTGCTAAAATTATTAGTCAATAATTGTCTGGAAAAATACAATTTTGATAATTACTCAAGCCATTTGTTAAGCAAAAACTCATTTGCTGGTACCAATACCTCACATGTGAGAATGTGATGCTTTGCTTTGTTAAATCTCACTTTAAATTGAATGTCCTCAGCATTTTGTACTGATGATTGGACATAAACAATGTCACTTTAGGATCTAGAATATTGTGATTTGCATTCTAACATTTCTAACTAAACTTAATGATTTATTGAAAAAAAAATCTGATTGATCATTGTGATGTTGATGATGAAGTAATCATCAGTTGCCACATTTGAATGGCTTTAAGTATTTGGTGAGAAAATACAGCCAGCATGGAGAGGCTTAGCTGCACAGCTAACTGAGTAGCAGTAGCTGCTGTTAGCAGTAGTTGACGGAAGAAGTAAATGGTAACATAGAAACTCTGTTAATTACCAAAAGTTGAGGCAAAGCATTTGGAGGTCATCAGATAGGCAATATTTTCTCCATCAAATCTGATTCAGTTTCACCAAAATCAGTGAATAAAGTTATAAAGTTGTGTTTTTGTACAGTAATCAGTGAGGTTTAGTATTGCATAGCAGGCCTTGATTTAGCGCTGTGCAGCTAGGCCCTGCTTTTCTGCTTTGGTTGGGGAAATTGGCCAATCAGAAGCAAGTGGGCTATCAGGGAGGAGGGCCTTAAAGAGACAGGAGCTAAACAGAGTGTTCAGAATGGGTGAAAAGAGGTGATGAAGCAATGATAATACTAACATTTTTTTGGTGAACATTTATGCATGTAAACATTTTCTAGAAACCATAAATACAAGTATGAACCTGAAAGTGAGTATTCTATAGTACCTTTAAGTTGATTATAGAAAATTGTTCAAAGATAGGTGTTTCATTTTAATGTAATCAGCATTCAAATTAAACATTATGTTTTTTTCACCATAAGGAAAGAAATTGGAAGTATTAAATCACTAAACATATCATACTGTATTTTGGGCTTTGAATCTCTACTGTTTATTATAACGGAACTCTTTTACATTAGTTCCAGCTTGTGCCGCCCATCTCATTTTTCTCCTCCACCTCAACCTACACAACTTCAACAGCTGGCGGCTGATGAAGTTAAAAACACAGTGTGAGCAGCTTGCCTCACTCTGATGTCCTGCCCATATTATCCTGTCCTCTTGGATCACCAGCTCCTTTCCAGCAGGCTTCGTTCCATCAAACAATCCCACGTTGACAAACTCAGTGTTCCCGCCTGTGCCTCTCTGCCAGTTGATGAGATCGTAATAAGGTATGGAGTCACCCTTCAGATCAAAGTTCACCTCCTCCTCGCCAATGTTAAATGTCTCTTCCTGGAGGTAGTATTGGAGCTTGAAAACCAATTTATAATACAATTTTTTAATATGAAATAAAATTAATTAAAATACTTTAAATACTCAGTATCTCAAGGTAATACTAGAGCAATAAGTATACTGGATTTTACCTGCCAGGGATGTATGTTGTTGCTTTGACCACATGAGTTGTTTTGAAAAGGCCCTCTGCCAGGTTGACAGAGAAGAAGGTTGTGGAGGGAATGAGCAATTGCATATACAGCCTTGTAGACATTATAGGTCACTCTAGGGCTGGATGTATTCATGTAAGCCGAATGCTTCTCCAACAAGGACTCCTGCCCTGAGCAGGGAGGCAACCGGGAGCTAGAGGGTTGAGAGGGACTACAACCATATAGAGCTTCCCACAGTTCCTTGACCAGAAGACTACTTGGATACATCTGTGGGTTTACTGTCTGCAGGTAGTCACTGAGTCTGGATATATGACCTTTTTTGATGCCAAACCCAATGGTACCTCCTATGTAGGGGTAATACTCGCTCCCTGAAAAAACAGATGCTGTGACCCATGCCTCGCTTGCCACCCATTGGATTCCAGTGATGTTCAGCATCATGTAATCTCTTAGGAAAGGTGTCATCTCCCCCTCGTCTGAAAACACTACAACCACTTTTGCTGAAGAGCTACGCATCACCTTTACAGAGAGCCAGATGACGAAGGAGGAAAAAGAGTGGAAGCATCACAGGACATTGAGATAATTGGACTGCAGTGATGACAAACTAATACAAATGGTCCCCACATAGAGGCTGTTATGGCAATTATGTGTAATCAGCAACTACTGTGAATGGGTCTTGAGGTAAAATAAAAACACTCTAATGCTCTAACTTTATATAACAGGTCTTTGTATCTACCTGCATGATCTCCAGTGTCCTCTGGCGGTTGTAGAGCAGAGGTATAATTTCTTGGTATGCTACACACACTTTAGTACCCTGTAATTCTCGCAGTAAACCTTCCAAGGCGTAGCGCCCATATTCACTGTCACCTCGCACCAGCCCCACCCAAGTCCAGTTAAAGTGTACCAGCAGCTCAGCAATGGCCTTTACCTGAGTTTAAAAGAAAAGAGAGCAAACTCACTCGGTCTCAAATCACAGACATTTTGAAAAAAACTTTACTTTCATACTAAATTACTAAAATATTTTTACTATGACTATATATTTTTTTTTTACTGTTTTATATTATGTGTTTACTGTAATGCAAAGCTGATCAATTTGAGTTTAAGAGATAAAAGGTATTCACAAGACAACACAGAATACTTACTGTTGCACCATGACAAGTTTATTAAAGCCTTTCAAATCTGAGGCCAAACTCTCACCTGATAGTCATCATTAGGAATTACTCTGAAGAAGTTGGGATAATTTCTTCTGTCAGAAAGACATGTACACGAAGAAAAGTAGCTGATCTGTGTAAAGAAAGACAAATAAAGACTACAGTAAAACAGATTTGGAGGGTAACAAATTAATGTCCTTTGGGGAGTACATAGGAAAAGAATAATTATTACCACCGGGATTCTGAATGGCTGCAGGATTCTTGACAACACGATGGACTGAGCAGAACCAGATTCCCCAATCACAGCAAGGAGTGGAGAGGCACTGCTGCACATGGGAGAGTCGTCCTCACTCAGCCCGTTCAACATAGCCAGAGCAGCCCTCTGGCTGGTCAGTGGATATGAACATGAATCAAAGATTTTGTACCCAAGGGTGTAATTGTGCAATAGCTCAGTGCTCTGGTTAATCTCCTCCACTGCCAGCCTCATAGTCTGAGCCCAGCGGAAAGCTCTGGGATCAAAGCTGTAGTGCAACAGACACAGATGCACTGACATATTAAACACAACATATATGGATAAAAGGTCAAATTAAAGACGGAAATGTTTTGAGAGCATTTTTGCATCCATCTCGTGATGAAGTAACTGAGCGATTTCTTTTTGCTTTGTCCATATTTTCTCAACCTTTTTTATGTTTCCAAGATGTCTTTGGGAATTTTCAAATAATTTCCAAAATGAATATTATTATGAAAGATGCATGTAACTTGTAACAAATTTTAGGGAAAATGGATACATTTTCAACTGGTGCACTTCCAAGTCATTAATTCCAATTACTGTAGTTGCTTGTATAAGCCTGAGCAAATTCCTACTTTACAAATATAAATAGTACCAAATTTTATACTTCTTTCCAGTAAACGTCTTGGAAACTAGGAAATTATACACCCATGAAATAAAGCATTACCATGTATTTTTGTGTGCCCCTCTCTGGAACTTTTTTGAACCTAAATCTGAAAGTGTAAGTCAGTTAATGGCATCACTGTAAATATGTCTTACATGTCCGATTAAATGTTCACTGTGTTCTGACATTCATTCACATGATGTATAATCCATTCATTAAAGATGAGTCTCTACAATCTCAGACACCCTTTAAGTGGAGACAGTAAGTAAAATACTCCCACTTTGATTTCCAATCCAAGTTGTTAAACTCACCCATTGCACTTCACTGATGGCGGTCTGTAGGTGCAGTTAAGGTCTGGCATCTCCTGGTTAAAGTGAAGAGGGAAGATCCCCCCAATAACATAATCACCTTTGGCCACAAAACCTGGTTGAAAGCTGTTTTGAAGTGTGCACCCTTTAGCTGCAGATGGGGGTGAAGAGGTGAAGCTGGAAACTGGGTTATAAGCTATAGTGAGGACACAGACAGTGCAAAGCAAGTGAAATAAGACAAGTTGAGTCATGTTGTTACACACACCTAAAAAGTGAGAGTGCAAGAAAGGAATTAGGCAAGTTATATACAGTAGAGACCTTCTTATTATTGCATCTTATCAATGACAGAGTGACACTGGATTGGACATCAGCAGTCCCGCCTTATTTACCACAGTGGGTTAATTCAGACTGAATGACAAGATAATAAATGAAGTAACACAGTATATTAGAGATAGAATGTCACGTTTACTTGTCAGTTTATTAGTTAAAAACTAATACAGTCTAATGCAATACATCATACCTTTATGAGGGGTATAATTTTGCATTCTGGATGAAATCATTTTGTAAGGCGTCTGTGAAGATTCTCAGTCATCCAGGTCATAGTTATCCAACGAAGGTTAAAGTCAAGGGAAACTGGACTTGGTTGAAGATACTAGAAGACATTTTGTCCCTCGTCCAAGAGACTTATTCAGTTATGACTGACTGGTAGGGAAACTCAGCAATTGAACCTCAGTGGGGTCGTTTGCCAGGATCGTCGATACCACTGGTTCATTAGTGTAGTCTTCAGAGGAACAGCACCAAGCCACTGGTACAGATGCATGGATAAAACCTGAGTCAAAATATTACTCATAAAACATCACACATAAAACTTAATCCCACTCTAACTAAGATTATGCAAGTGGACACACATAATACTCTGGCTAGAAACATTCCGGCTAACTAGAAAATGGAAACTTAACATTACTTACATGTTATTTACATTATCTGTTTAGTCATCCACATCAGACAGAACAATTACACTTCTGTTTTAATGAATATGCACAACATTACTGGTGCAACTGCAACCCAAAGCTTCAAGTCAATTATCTTCAGTTTTACACATAAACTTATTGTTATTATTGTTGCCCTGGCTTTTCTGTGTAGAGTTTACATGTTCTCCCCGTATCCGCGTGGGTTCTCTCCGGGTGCTCCAGCTTCCTCTCACCATCAGGCTAGGTTAGGTTAATTGGTGTCTCTAAAATTGTCCTTAGGTGTAAGTGTGAGTGATTGTTTGTCTGTGTGTGGCCCTGCGATGGACTGGCGACCTGTCCAGGGTGTACCCCACCTTTCGCCCAATGTCAGCTGGGATTGGCTCCTGCACCCCCGCGACCTTGTATGCGGGACAAGCGGTTGACGATGGATGGATGGATATTCTCAAAGTAGGATTATTTAATTTGCCTTACTGATTGCAGTATTACAACATGATACTGTATAAATATAACTTGCATAATGACGGATAAAACAAAATGAATAAACATACACATACAGTAAATTATACTGTATGTCATTAAGAAATTTTTTTACTGTATATTCACTCTACCCTAGGAACACAAGGTGTTACGTTTGATGATGTCACAACTACTGTATCTGGGCAGTGTCCTAACTAACAGTATATAAATCAGCTGCATCCTGAAAAATCTCATACCTTTGTATGAGACCAGAACGGGCAGATATTGTTGTGTATTCAGCCGTAAAAATATTTAACATTACTGATCTTGAGCTTTCCTTCAAACCCAGGCCAGCCATGCCAATGCTGGCTGCAAAATTTCTTATGTTTCTTGCTCTCTTTGGGGGCAAACATGGCTCAGCTGCTGCTCTTGATAACTGTGTTTTCTTGGGCGAAGAAGAGAAAAACAGTTTGTATGAAGATGGAGATGTTGTTATTGGGGGCTTATTCCCTCTACACTATAGCCCTATGTCCTCTATTCCGACATACAATACAAAACCAACAGCTAATATGTATAAGTAGTAAGTTAATATTTGAATGTATTTGACAGAAGATGACTTGTGTAGTACACAGTACATTTAATGTTATTAGGTTTGTGTTTAGGATATTTTAATCCATGAATATTTGTGCTGTGTGATGAACTGTTTTTCACTTCTATACAGTTTCAACTCTCGTGCCTTGCGCTGGATGCAGACGATGACTTTTGCAATTAAAGAGATCAACCAGCGCAGTGACCTCCTGCCACAGCTCATGCTGGGTTTCCACATCCGTGACAGCTGTGATGACATACCTGTGTCTCTGAGAGCATCTTTGCTGTTGGTGAACGGCCAGCCAGAGAGAGGCTCCAGAGCCGAGAGTGTGAATAGAGACAGAGACAGTCCAGAAAGTAACATAAGTTCTAATTTAGGCTGTGCTGCCACACAAAGGATGGTGTCTTCAGTAATAATAGGAGACGCTGCTTCCGGCGTGTCTATGGCTCTGCTAAGAAGCCTGGGTTCTTTTCATATCCCCCTGGTGAGACTACTTTATTGTCTTAGCTGTGTTAGCTTTGTCTTTGCTGTGTTATTAATATTTGTTCTAACCATGTTGAATCAGTCTTTTATGGTTTCATCATATTAATGGGGTGGCATACAGCTGCAAATCATGGCTGTCCTGTGAAAACTACTTTTCTTCAGTCAACGTTTGACGTCAACCACTGCACTTCAGCTTTTTGGATTGTGGTTTCCTTATAATGTTTTTTTAGCCTGAGCAGTAAAACATTTAAACTTTTTAAACAAGTATTTATTTATTTTCGATAAATAATCAAATAATCAAGTTCAGGGAAATGTCTGCACCACTCAATGCTTGTAAGGACGGTGGTATTGTTTAGTGAAATTTCATGCTATTTCAGCAGCCTTTTAATTGTGTGCAGACGGTTAACTATTGTTTTCTACAATACCAGGTGAGTTATTTTGCATCCTGCAGCTGTCTGAGTAACCAAAGGGAGTTCCCCACATTCATGCGAACCATGCCTAGTGATGCCTTCCAGATCAAAGCCCTGGCCCAGCTGGTAAGCTATTTTGGCTGGACCTGGGTGGGAGTCATTGGGTTGGAGTCAGATTACGCTCGCTTTGCCATCCAGCTCTTCCTGCAGGAGTCTGTGCAATATGGTGTGTGTGCTGCCTACACTCACTTCTACCCAGTAGTCTTAAATCAGCAGGCTCTAGATGAGCTTCTGGATATTATTCAGGTACATATGGATGAATATGAATTTTTCACAGATATAGAGGGTAAACAAACTAACATCAACACCTGTGAATAAATATTACCTTTATGAAGCTTACAATGTTAAATCTTTGTTTGCATTGAAAATAAGTTGTTTCATTAATAGGATTAATGCTGTATTTACATCTAACCACAGACAACAAAAATATATATTCAAATTAATTTAAAAAAAGGCATACAGGAAATATACTTTTAGTCAGTAAAAATCTATGGTAGATGTTCAGTGGTTGTGTTTTTGTATTCAATTAATAGTTAATTAATTAACGGTTATAAAACTGTTTAAATCATAATCTACATTTCCACTGTTTAGATGGCGTCCTCAAAGGTAATCATTAACTTTTGTAGTGAGTCAGAGATGCAAAGTATTCTAAGAGAGATCCGACATCGTAATATAACCGGCCTGCAGTGGATCGCCAGTGAGGCTTGGGCAACTGCCAAATCACTCTGGGAAAAGTTTGGAGATCTCCTGGTGGGAACACTAGGATTTGCAATCCGGAGAGCTGATGTGATTCCAGGGTTGAAACAACACCTCACTAGTCTCAGACCATCCTATATTCATGAATCAGCTTTCTTGGCAGAATTTTGGGAAGAAATGTTTAACTGTCGACTGAACGGATCAGTGAACAGGCACTCTCACAGAATCGATAACTACTTTGAGAGACTGCCATGTAAAGAGACAGAGGATTTAGATGATGTTTACTCTCCTTATTCTGATGTGACACAGCTAAGAGTGTCCTATAATGTCTACAAGGCTGTGTATGTGGTGGCCCATGCCTTGCAAGATATGAGTAACTGCTCACTTGGACTAGGGCCTTTCCTGAATGGCACCTGTGCAGACCCAAAGAATTTTAAACCTTGGCAGGTGAGGCTAATTGTAGGTTACATATTATTTGTGAATGCAAATAATAAAAAAGGATGAAATCAAATGTAACATATAATTTCTGTTTAAATAACCTGTTCTCCTTTCTCCCTCAGCTAATCCATTACATGAAGCGTGCAAATTTTTCTGCGCTGGGGGAGAAGGTCAACTTTGATCAAAACGGAGACCCCAATGCTTATTATGATCTCTTGAACTGGCAAAGGATGCCTGACGGCTCATTACATTTGGTTAAAGTAGGTTTCTATGATGCCTCCTTGCCTGCTGGTCGCAGCCTGGTCATAAATGGCTCAGTGATTCAGTGGCCTGTTGGGAAGCAGGTGTGTTCTCTGCAAACAGGCTTGAGACAATATTCAGCTCTTACACTGTTTGATGTACTATTGATCAACAGATCAGCTAATCTTTTCTTATTAGTGTGCAATATGCTTTATTGTTTAATAAGCAGAAGAAAATGTCAACTTCAATAAAACCTATATCAAATGCATATGAATGCTACAAATAAAAACTCCATTAATAACCCGAAATTGTGATCACACTTATCAATCCATTAATCAATTTTATTTGTCCCTGTGGGGAAATTGGTTGCAATTAGCAGTTAATTATGATTTGTCATTTAAATAGCTACATTTCTTAATGGGTAATAGCATTACAAAGGGAAAATTGCATTTCACATTTATGCATTAATGCCACTTTTATTACATTTGTACAGCTCTAAATTCAGAGTAGGTCATATTACAACTAAAACATGCAGTAATTATGTTTACAAGAAAAAAATGTACACACCATAAAATGCTGTTACATCTAAAAAAAAAAGACTTGAGTATCAGCAGCAGCAGCAGCAGCAGCAGCAGCAGCAGCAGCAGCAGCAGCAGCAGCAGCAGCAGCAGCAGCAGCAGCAGCAGCATCTGTTGATCATCTGATGAATAAAATAATTAACTCTTAATGCGGAAGTTTGCTTCTCAGGCTTCCCGGTCTGTATGCAGTGACAGCTGTCCACCAGGTTTCCGCATCGCCAGGAGAAAGGGGGAACCCATCTGCTGTTTTGACTGTGTCCCCTGTGCTGAGGGAGAAGTTAGTAACAAGACTGGTGCGTTGTGTTCTGTCTTTGGTGTTTTATCCTACTTTAAACGGATTTGCTTAACTCTAAGTGCAGCTACCCTAAACTAATAAGCTCTCCTCCCTCTCCATCTCCAGATTCTTTAGAGTGCTCACGCTGCTCAGAGGACACATGGCCCAATAAAGCCAGAAATCTCTGCATCCCAAAGACTGTTGAGTTTCTGTCTTACCATGAGTTAATGGGTATTGTGCTGTGTGTTGTATGTATCTTCGGAGCTTGTATTTCACTCTCCTTCCTCGCTATATTGTTCACATGCAAAGACACACCACTCGTCAGAGCCAACAACATGGAGTTAAGCTTCCTCCTCTTGGTGTTTCTCACTGTCTGTTTCCTTGTGGGCCTATTGTTCATTGGTGAGCCTTCAGACTGGCTTTGCCTTATTAGGTACCCAGCATTTGGAATTAGTTTTGCCCTATGCATTTCATGCCTCCTGGCCAAGACAGTAGTGGTCCTAATGGCTTTTAGGTCCACACTGCCAGGAAGTAATGTCATGAAGTGGTTTGGACCCAACCAGCAGAGAGCCAGTGCACTTTTAGGAACAGCTGTCCAGGTAAGAACACTGTCAGCTCTATAAATATTTTTTTGTGTGTCCATTACTAATTAACATCCTGTTTTGCCTCTCTGGTCAGGTAATAATCTGTCTAATCTGGCTGCTCACCAGTCCACCTCATGCCAACAACAACAGAGATTACCACAGTGCTGCCATCATCATTGAGTGTGTAACTGGTTCAGAGGTTGGCTTCTGGTGTGTTCTAGGATACATCGGCATCTTGGCCTGCATGTGCTTCCTAATGGCTTTTTTTGCCCGGAAGCTGCCTGATAATTTTAACGAGGCAAAGTTCATCACTTTCATCATGCTGATATTCTTTGCAGTGTGGATTACTTTTATCCCAGTCTATGTGAGCACAGCTGGGAAATACACAGTGGCTGTCCATATTTTTGCTATTTTAGCCTCAGCTTATGGTCTCCTTATTTGCATATTTGCTCCAAAGTGCTATATCATAATTCTAAAACCGGAAAAAAACAGCAAGAAAAACATAATGCAAAGATGAAAATGTTGAAGAGATGTATAAGATGTAATGTATAAGAAAGTGATTTTAATAAAATATCTGTATGTTGTGTTGGAAAACTCACTTTAAAATGTTGGTCCAATGACTACTGACAATATGTTGAAACTTAATAGTCAAAAACTGTACACATATAATTAGACTTTTAATTAAAATGTCTGTAGAAATAAAACACAAACGTTATCAGATCCAGACATTTGATTTTTTTCTTTTATTCAGCAAGCATGCTTTAGACAAAAAAAGTTTTGTACTAATGAATATTACTTTATAGTGAAATTTCCACTATTTGTATTTATACCATGGTCTGGGTGAATACTCGATTATGATTGGCTGCAGGTTGTCTAAGAATTCCTGATTAAGGACACCTACTAAGTCACTCAAGTGTCACTGTCTGTTTATAATTCAAAAATTGCGCTGGCTAGTATCAGCCTGAGTGTAGTCCTTTAGTGCCTCATTCTTTGTGCACCATAGGATGGCGAATGTAACACAGAAGATGCAATAAGTACACTGCCCCTCTGAACTTCATGATACTTCAAATCGTTACTTCAGGATGCGGCCAGCAGTACGCATGGCCTATCATTTGCTTGTGAAAATCATGATATTGATTTGAGGGCAATGAAATGGCTAGATAGCTAGCTAGTCATATTGTTGAACATACCGTCAAATAATATTATCTGCTTGTCAAATGTTTGTAGTGTTATTGACTTTGAATCTTGTTAGCTTTCTGGCTGTTCTTCTCCAGTGTGTTCTATGAGCTGAGCAGACTAGAAATATCTCCCATTGCCAGGTTATATGTTTGTCCTGTTTACTGTAGTACTGAACAACGTTCCCATTGCATAAGGATGGTTCCAGGTATTACTCACACCTATGGTGTAACAATGAAAACAGTTATGGCTTGTGAAAAACTTGAGACTTTAATTGCAAAATGCGTGAAAATATATATAATATATATTCTTTTATTGTTTTTCCTTATGGCAAATGACCATATAAGTGGGATAATGCCAAACCAGGTGTCCATTATCAGGAATTAATGGACAGCAGGGAGGCAAAAACTGTTGAATTCATATGCACATTTAATTCATTAAAGGGTGTCCCAAAATATAGGCCAACTCATGTTCTTGTCAGTGAAGACTTTAACAGGGACTTACAGTTTTTCCCATGACATGTTTCTTTGTATTTTTCTCTGGCTTGATCAATATTATGTAACATTTAGGTGCAAAAATGCTAATGAATAAGCCAAATGCTGAAGACAAAATTGCAAATATTTCCACAGCAACAGTGAACTTTCCAGGAGAGCTTACATATGCTGGAATAAAGGTGATCCAGACAGCACAGAAAATCAGCATGCTGAATGTGATAAATTTGGCTTCATTAAAGTTATCAGGCAACTTTCTTGCTAGAAATGCCAAGACCAAACATATTATTGCAAGGAACCCTATGTACCCCAACACTGCATAGAAAGCAGCCTCAGAGCCTGTGTTACATTCTAAAACAATCTGTTTATTGCTGTATTTAAAAACCCTGTCTGGGAAAGGTGGGTTTAAATTGAGCCACAGCACACATATCACTATCTGAATCAAAGTACAGGAGCAAACTATGATCCTTTGCTGAGCAGGCCCAAATTTTCCTGCAAATTTGTTGCCAGGAAATGTAGCTTTGAAAGCTGTAACAACAACAATAGTTTTTCCCAAAACACAGGAAATACAAAGTGCAAATGTCAAACCAAAAGCTGTGTGCCGTAGCATGCATGTCCAGATTGTGGGTCTGCCTATGAAAGTGAGGGGACAGAGAAAACACAAAAAAAGAGAAAACAACAGGAAACAGCTCAGCTCAGAATTGCTGGCCTTAATCACAGGAGTTTCTCTGTAGCGGATAAAGACCATCATTGTGGCCAGGGATAGGGAGACTCCTAGCAGGGATACAACTGTGAAAGCTATTCCCATTGGCTCATGATATGTCAGGAACTCAATTGTTTTAGAGATGCACTCATCATTTCTCTCATTTGACCAGTATTCTTGTGGACATGGTATGCAGTCAGCTGCACCTGTTAAACATTGACAGAAAAAATGTTTTGTGTCTGGATGTTACATCTGCAGAAAATGCAATGCATTTTAAAGCAAGAAAATTCAGTTTGGTGTAGTAATACTTTAAAAATGAAGTATATGCAAGACTAAATACATGCCATGATCTTGGATTGTGAATTGTTGTTTATTATGGCCTGCTTTTGATACCTGTCGAGTTGGCTATAGTTCCATCAGCACATGGGATGCAATCAAAACAGCAGCTGGGTTTTCCTTTTATTTGAGCTTTCCTGGTTCCTAATGGACAAATATTAGAACATACCGATGTTGGAACCTGAGAATTTGAAAAAGTTAAACACTGTAATATGCAGGCGTATTCAGTTGATTTTATGTTCCAGCAGTAAACAGTTAAAAGTCCTCGTGATTACCATTTTTCCTGACCTCCACACAATGTCTCCCTCCTGGATGCTGAGCTTATATTCACCGTTAGCAGAAGAGGCAAAATGACCCAGTGTGACATGTTGCACCTGCCCATCTATGAGCTGCCAGTTAATAATATCATAAGATGCAGGAGGGTCACCATTTACATCAAAAAACACATTATCCCCAAACTGATTGCTAAAATTCACCCTTTGCAGTTGATCTGTGACCTGAGAAAAGGAACACATTAAAAAGATAACGTATATAGAGATATGCTCATAATATATTTGCAGACAGTTGGGGATGTTGCAAATTTTACTTGAACATTTCTCACCGCTTTGGGCTGAATATCTGATATATTCAAACATGGCCTCACTGTTTTTTTTACAACGGGTTGGCAAAATACCAGCTGATGTAGGGCATGGGCAATGGCATAAACAGCTTTGTAGACATTATAGGCCTCTCTGAGCTCTGTGACATTGAAGAACTCATCCTGGGAATTCATTAATGTCTCATTGCCTGTGCATATTTTATTTGTTGCCTCAGTACCTGTGTGTTCCCCAGGTAAAACAGGTATACAGCCAACCATAATCTCCCAGAAATCCCTCACAAAGGCTGCTCTTGGATCAGTGTAAGGGCTAATGCCCATAAGAAATGGTTTTAGATTTGGAATAGCCATCTTCTGCACAACAAATCCTAGGGCTCCACCAAACGCTCGGTAGATTTCAGGTGTGGATGGTTGAGTTGCTGTTATCCAGGCCTCACTTGCAATCCACTGAATTCCTGTAATATTCTGTTTCACAACCTCTTTCATCAAAGGGTAAAAGTCACCCTCTGGAGCAAAAGCCAGAATGACTTTGACAGTTGACTGTTTGATCATTTCCACAACATCCAGAATTTTATCCATAGTGTATGTACGCAGAACTGTCCCAACAAATGCAATACAAATCCCAAACCTTTTCACCTCGTCAGTAAAAGCCAGGATCCCATTGCGCCCGTAGTCATTGTCTGACTGTATGACCCCGATCCACTGCCAACCGAAACGTTTGACCAGTGTTGCCAAAGCTTTTGCCTGGAAGTAGTCACTGGGGATTGTCCGAAAAAATGTAGGATATTTAGTTCTATCACTCAGGCAGGCACATGTTGAGAAGTAACTTACCTATAAAAAGAATACAGAAAAAAACTCTGAAAAAAGTCTACAAACAAGAATTATGAAAGCATCAAATTTCACACAATATTTATTTAATCTCTTACTATTGGCACTTGAAATGGTCCAAGCATTCCAGCCACAGCTAAAGACTGAGATGATCCTGCTTCGGCAATAAGGGCAGAAATAGCTGGGGGACACGGGGATGTCAATTCAATCTCCTCTGGTCTACTAGCCAGTGTGAGTGCAGCACGTAAAGTATTTGTAGGGGATGAACAAGAGTTAAGGATCTTATAGCCAAGAGATATGTTTGGCAGAAGAGCAGGGTCTTTGTTGATTTCCTCAATTGCAAACATCATCACTTGGGTCCACCGAAAAGCTCGCAGGTCAAATCTATAAAAGTTTTTGGTGATTGAAATAGGTGATAAGATTAAAGAGCTGCTGTTGTACATGTAAATACAACAGTAAGTTTCTAAGACATGAGCAGAGAAATAAAGTATTGAAAAGTCAGATATATTAAAACTTACTTTGCACACTTCGCTCCAGGTGGCTTTGTCTTGAATGTAGAAATGCTACTTATCTCTTTGTTGAAAACTGGGAAAATTCCCCCGATCATTATGTCTCCCTGCTTGAACAAACTTGGCATGTCAAACCTACCAAATAGCTCACAGCCAGAAACGGTGCTCAGGTAGAGAACAAACAGACATAACATAATAGCTCCCTGCAGGTCATGCATGTTTGCTAGGCATTTCTTAAGAGATGAGGCCACAGCTCTTATAGCAACTGCGTCAGACACAAGTATTCTCTTCCTAAAAAGGTGATTTATTTCCCACAGGGCACAGCAATCTTAGATGGATAGGTATGGAAGTGTTAGGTAATGTGCTTCCCTGTTTGAACAAACTGTTTGCTGTAAACCATTTTCAGAGCTAAGAATATGTGGCTTTGCCCTTCTTTCAGTGTGTTGTTTTGGACTACATAACTCAAGACATATCTGCAGCTAATAACATGGTGATTAATGACCATTATCATTAATGACCATTATTCCCATTATCTTGAAACTATCTCAAAGACTAACTTGCCAGCAGTTTCATTGTGACATCAGTGCTCACCGAACAGACTGCAGCTCTGTGCAGCTCAAACTGCTGCTGCAGGATTGTCCTGATAAAATAATGCATTCACTAAGAAATTCATCAATTGGACCAAATTTTTAATTCTGTGATGTTGGAACTATAAAACCGACCACTTTAGGTTTACCAATCTTATTCAGTTCACCAAGACTCAGTCATCAGATGAGGTCTAAAGTATAATTCATTTTGAAGGGTTGATGCTAAAATGACTACTGTATGTCTATTAATTATTACTAAAGTAATATTAAATGTTCTAAAGCTGTTGTGGATGGCCAACAACAGTCTGACGAATGGTGTCGGTTTGGTCAGCAGGAACACACAATTTTCTTCTCAATAGACGAACTCCTCTAACTCCTTCAATTATTTTTGATACAATTATATATCAAGAAAAGTGCACTATAAATATAAATGATAATATTTTGACAATTGTAAATGACATGTGTAAAGACTAACTACACATATATAGATAAACACATTACTTTTATTTACTTTTTTTCTTAGATGTCAAACATTGTGCTCTGTAAAAATGTTCTGTCCCTCTACTATCTTTTTTCTTATATTTGCACCTTATGCACCTTATGAAGGGAGAATGTTTTGCATTCCCTATCTTATTTACTTTTAAAATATGTCCTAGTCTGTCATGTTTTGCCACTAAACAACCATTAATTACTCTAATACAGAAAATTGTCCAACATTTCTGTAATGCAGTTAAAACTTCAGTTTTGTATACTCTACAGTATTTATGATAAAATAAAAACAAAAACCTGAGTCAGTATATTCAGTCTCTTCAACAGGTTACAGCAAGTAAAATATCATGAATTACAAATATGGCTTATGTTTCTGCAATGTCTGTCTGACTACGTAGTAAAGTTTGTTGTCACACTAAGCCAATTTGTTGGACACTTCTGAATTACAATTAAAGAGTTCTCCCTGGTATTTTCCTCATCAAATTAATTTTTGAGTTTTGTTGTGGCTTGAAGATGATGATATAGCATTTTGGGACAAAAATGCATATCAGCAAACCAAAACTGGAAGCCAGAATAGCAAATATCTCCACAGCTACAGTGAACTTTCCAGGAGTGCTGACATATGCTGGAATAAATGTGATCCAGACTGCACAGAATATCAGCATGCTGAAAGTGATCAGTCTGGCTTCATTAAACCTGTCTGGCAGCTTCCTAGCAAGGAAAGCAAGCATAAAACACAAGAGAGCAAGAAGTCCGATATAACCCAACACAGCCCAGAAGCCAACAGCTGAACCCAGGACGCATTCTAAGATTATCTTGTCTTTATAGTATTTCATGTTCTTCTTTGGGAATGGAGGATTGATTGTTAGCCAAAGTATACAAATCACAACCTGAATGAGGGTAAAAGTCAGAACACTGAGTCTCTGCTGTATAGGACCAAACCATTTCATGATATTACTGCTTGGAAGTGTGGTTCTGAAGGCCATTAAAACCACTATAGTTTTCCCAAGAACACATGAGATGCAGAGGACAAAGGTGATCCCAAAGGCTGTGTGTCTCAGCATGCAGGACCACTCAGATGGCTGGCCTATGAAGGTCAGAGAACACAGGAAACACAGAGTCAAGGAAAAGAGCAGCAGGAAGCTCAGCTCAGAGTTGTTGGCTTTTACAATGGGAGTCTCCTTATGAGTCAAAAAAATGATTGATGTCAGAAGAGATAAAAATACGCCAACACAGCAAAATCCAGTTAAAAGTGCCCCCATGATGTCTTTGTAGGAAAGGTATTCAGTAGGTTTTGAAAGACACTTATTTTTATTTTTATTTGGCCAAAATTCAGGGGGACAAATCAAACAGTCAGGAGAATCTGCAAAAGAAAGGAAGTCGTACAGAAATACAATCTTTACATTAAAGTAAAATATATGTTTTAATCATTATGTCATTATTTTCATGTATCCTTACTAGACTGCACAAATTTATTTATTTAGGAAATTCTTACTCACTTGACTGATTACTTATTGTTCCCTCGGGGCAGTCAAAGCAGTCAAAGCAACACACAGGCTTAAACTTGTTCATGGCCATACGAGTCCCTGGTGGGCACGGCTCTCTGCAGACAGACCTTGGCACCTGATTAGGCAAAGCACAGCATGTAAAAAGTCAATGCAACAAAATGTTATCTATTTTCACTGACATTGCAATGTTCACAATGTTCATATGAATTAACAATCTGTAGTGTGCTGAGGCTACCTGTCTAACCTATATATTCCATACGTGCGACAATTGACACTCTTTAAAACACTTTACCTGTGGCCATAGTCATAGGTAGTGTGCAGTCTCTCCACTCAGAACCTGGGTTACAAATTCAACATTCTATTCACTTTACCTCATTACTGTTTCCTCCCCAAACTATTTTGGTGTTGTCATTTAGTTTGAATTTTTCCCCCTCTGGAAAAGACGTATCATATTTTCCGATATTCACAATCTCAACAGAGCCATCTTCTCTCATTTGCCAGTTAACTAAGTCATACTGGGCAACTGAGTCTCCATTTTCATCAAAGAAAACCTTTGCCCCATTCTGTGTTGTGGTGTTCACATACTTAATGTGTTCCAACACCTGTTGGGAGACAATTGGTACATTTTAACATTGACATAACTTGCAAGCAATGGAGAAACAATGAAGAGATTTTGTATTAAAATGGTATCCTAAATTACTAACTCATGTTTTATTTTTTGCATTAACCACACAAAATAGAAACCCTAATTATTTTGTGCCTGAATAAATTTACCAGAACTTACCAGCTTAGGCTGAACTTCATTCTTGTTCACACAGGGCTTTCCTGTGGTGGGATTAGAACCATTTTTACATTGCAATAGTGCATGAATGGCATTTGCCACCAAGTAGACAGCTTTGTACACATTATTCTCAGCCCTGAAATGTGTTACATCTGTGTAGGCACTGGAGACTGTCCTGAGATCCTCTGTGCCAGAACACATAGTCAAGGTATTTGATGGCGAGAAGCTGCAGTCAAATACCTTCTCCCAGAAAGCTTTAACTATAGCACTCTGTGGCTCATCAGAAGGTTTCAAGCTGAGTAAGTATTCATCAAGACCTGGTATGAATGCCTGAGGAAGGGCAAAGCCCATTGCCCCCTGTAAAATGCTCTTTCTTTTGATGGAAGCCAGGTCTACTTGTGTGATCCAAGACTCACTGCCAACCCACTGCTTTCCAGTTATGTTATAAGTTTCCAATTTTGACAGAAACGATTTAGTTAAAGACAGGGACATAAACAACAGGACCACGCTTTGACGAGGATTTCCTTAGAGTCTTTACAATAGCATCCATTTTTGAGATTGTTTCAGGTGTCTTAGAGTAAGGTATTGTGTATTCAACACATATGCTCTCTTTCAGTGCTGCCTTTGTGAAGTCAGCTGTACCTTCCTTTGAGTACAATTCTTCAGTGTGAATAATCCCCACCCATTGCCAGTCAAAGTATTTCATAAACTGCACCAGGCCGATGATTTGGAAGCGGTCACTTGGCACAGTTCTGAAGAAGGTGGGGTATAGTCTTTTGTCACTCAAACAAGCACAGGTTGAAAGATGACTAACCTTCAAAGAAAAAACATTTTAAATACAATAAATCTATCTTTTTATCTTCTTTACTTTTTAAAGATAGACATACAAATAAACAAAGAGAACAATGATTATTGAACACCAATCATTTCTTATCACCTGTGGAATGGATAGTGGACTTAGTATGATGTTTATGTCTTTACTCAGTCCAGAGGATGAATGGCCTAAGAGAGCCTGGACCTGACGATTGCAGCCCTTTGAATCATCTCCATTTACAGCTTCTACGGCTGCCCGTATAATGTTTTCATCACCACATCCATCGTACAGCCTATAACCCAAACTCACTCCAGGAAGGAGCTTAGTATCTCTGTTGATCTCCTCCACAGTGAAAATCACTGTCCGGGCAAACTTCAATTCCCTGTCATTCCAGCTGCAAAGTGATAAATTCACAGTGATACATTTGATGTATTACTAAAACAAGTTATTACAGATGATTATCTTGCAGCACGTCAGATCGGTACATAAAATAAGCTATTTCCCTCTATCATAGCATACCATTTTTACATATTTAAGCAGTCACTCACCTTTTGCAGTATGTATATGGAAACGCCTGGTAGCCATTATCTATCAGTGTGTGTGTATTACTCATAGAGAAAACTCCTCCTATAATAAGATCACCTTCTTTTGAAAATTCCATGAACCCTGTCTGCCCGATCACTTTGCATGTTTGGTTATCTGACTTTGTCCTTGCCAACAGAGCGAGTAAGATAATGGTGATCCAACCCATCATGAGTCACCTCCCTTTCACTGAAGCAATTCTTACTGGGGAGCTGACCTTTATAGCTTTATCTACCATAAGAGAAACATCATCAGACAATCTGAGCACACTCCCAATTTTCAAAAGCTTCTTTTGTTTTTCACTGCACTTTCCAAAAACTGATTTTGCAAGAAGAGAAATGGCCTGATTTAGCTTTTCTCTGAGAATCGGCACAAGTACTTTGAACCAGTAAATAATTAAAAATATTGAGGGGACATCATGTACTGCACGGTATTTTGCACAGTTTACATATTTAATATTATATAACCACTATGATAAGTGTAATAAGTAAATTAAAGCTACAATCATTGTTGGGGGGACCTCACACGTGTAACGTGTTGGGTATAAACGTAAAGTTTGGTAAAGTTTGGTAAAGTTTGAGCATGTACAGTGAAGTTATGAAAACTTCCTGTTTCATGGCGAAGCATGGAACTTCACAGCCTCGCCACAGGCACACAATTGAAAGAATACTTTAAAAGAAAAAAAAACTACTGAAAAGAAAGCTTTACAACATAACATCCTCAATGTTATAAGAGATTTCTGAGATAGTTTTGAAGTAGACATGGTCAACGTAAGAAATGCGATTGTGGGATTTCTTTTTTGTTTTGCCACAAAAACTTCCACAGAGAAGTGTCACAGAGAGGTGTAGAACTTCGACGCCATGCCATGTACATACAGTTAACTGAAGAATTTTTGAACATTTTAGGCCTCCTTCCAAAATCACATTCATTTGCAGAAAAAACAAAATCCTTCAGTTTAAACAGAGACATTACATGCTCATGCTTGAGTCCTAATTACTTCATGCATGAAATTACAGGAAAACTGGTAGGCTAAATCACAACAGTGCAAATGTATTCTTTTTGAAGTACAAGTGTAATTCATGACATAATCATTAGTACAATGATTGTACTAAAAGTATTACTTTTTCATGACTCCATAATGTCTTTGGTCGATATAATAAAGTGGTCTGCACCCATGTTACTGCTTGACACTCGCTGCTACAATTATTAACATCTTTCCCATTATTATTATGATTATGATTATGATTATTATTATTATTATTATTATTATTATTATTATTATTATTATTATATTTTGAAAGTCTGTTTCTCACTGGCTCTGAATACACATACGGTCAAACCATGGGTCACGCAGGAGTGGGATGCAGATCAGACTGCGTTGGATGTTGTGTGACTAGACAAGTGATCAAATGCCACAGCAAAGTGGATAGCTACACACTGCATGCTTAGTAGTATTGGGGAAGATGTTGATCTTAGGAACGTTCTTAAAGTCACAACGTTGTCACTTGGCCCTGAGTAAACAGCAGGCGTTTCATGGATAGTAACCATGACAGGGCTTCTGTGCGCTACACTGCTGTAGCCTATTTAACTTAAGTTAAAATTATAGGCTACATAACTTTAACTGATAGGACTTCATCTACTTTAGCGGGGATGCTCTGCCATGCAAATTACCCCTGTTGATGTCCTATGTCGCATACGAAAAGTTCAAGACAATTCAACTTCGGTAGCGGTCGGGCGTATGCGTGAGTCGACCACTTCACCTCACAGGGATACTTGCTACTGAACATAGACATGTTTGCTGGTCCCTGATTAAATAAAAATATTTCTGCTGATACCTGTTCAGAAAAAAGCAAGAAATATATATATGTTAACCTGTTGCTCAGAAGGTGCCTGTTATGATGTTATTATCGTGGCTCTGGACTCTAACTTGTTTCAACACGCTATAAAAGTGTCACACTCTGGGCGTGTCTGTTCTGCTTTGTTCATTTAGTTTCTGTCAGTCATGTTATTTGTAGTCTGTTTAGTATCTGTCTTAGTGTTTTGGGTTCTGTCCTGTGTCCAGTATCTGTTATATAGTCTTTTGTGTTTTGTGTTTCACTCATGTCCGTCTCTGTCTGTCTTCTTGGAGTTTTAGTTCACCGTTCAGTGTTTTACTTAGCTTCAGTCTGTGTTCCTTGTTGGTGAGTTTAGTGATGATATGGCTGATGGTGTCTGGATTAGTTTGTTGTTCTTGTTATTCTGATCTGTTACTTCTTACTTTGATATGTTTGGTGTTCAGTACCTGTGTTATGTCTGCTCACCTCCAGTATCTGCCTGCCATCCAATCTCTCTATGTTGCTCCTGCCCTGCTCGTTAGTCCCGTGTGCGTATATATACATGGTGTTTCTGTTTAGTCTTTGTCCCGTCATTGTCGAGTGCATATGCTCTGTCTTGTTGTGCTCTGTGTTGCCCTCTGCCTGTTTGTTTGGATTTTGGATTTCCTTTGGATTATTTGTTTTGTTTAGACTCTGTTTATTTTTGGACTCAGCCGCTCTTGTAAGTGTGCTTGCCTTTTGTTTATTAAACCATTGAACTGTACCTGTCAGCCTATGTGTCCTCCAACCTGCTCTACCGTGCTTCACCACACAAACTTGTGACAAAAAGGTTATACCCTGGAAGTGGCAAATAGCTTTCGTTTTATATTTGATTTGATTACATTAATTAATTAGTAAGTTGAGATTTACAAGAAATAATTTATTGCTACTGCGTAAAGGGAATACTGCTGGTAAAAAGCACCTTAATTGTTTAACGATTTTGCAAACCACATGCTATTGCACTTTTGTGTATTTAGCAGTACATCTAAGTTAAAAGTGAGCAATACACTATTCTAGAATTCATTTAACTATGTAATTATTTGCAGAAAATCATGCAATTAATCACAATTAAAATTTTTAATTTAATTGGCCTGGAGATGTTCTGCAGATGAAAAAAGTCACTCACTATTACACTACTAAAGTAACAGCCAAATAAATGCAATGTAATGTTATAGCTTTGTAGAAGATGCCACTTCAGTTCAATCACACCTTCAATCATGGTCAGCACAATTGTAGAACTTTATTTTCCACAAACTGAGTCTTACAAACTTCAAAGAACTTTCTCTGCTTCTTTATTTTTTCTTAAAAACATACCTTAACGTTTAAAGCTTCTTGTAATAAATCAAATAAATCATAATTTGTGAAGATTACGTTTAAATAAAATTGAACTATAAAACTGAATAGAAATGGGAAATGTTTTTAAATGGTTCATATACGAGATATTACTTATTCTCTTTTCCCATAAGGTACTGTCTTGTATTTTTTTCTGGCTTCAGTAAAATAATGTAACACTTTGGAGCAAAAAGACAGAACAACAAGCCAAAGCTGGAAGCTAGAATGGCAAATGACTCCACTGCATCTGCATACTTCCCAGGGGAGCTGATATAAGCCGGGATGAATGCCAGCCACACAGCACAGAAGATCAACATGGTAAAAGTGATAAACTTGGCCTCATTGAAGTTGCCCGGCAACTTGCGGGCCAGAAAAGCGAGTACAAAGCACAGACAGGTCTGTAGACCAATATATCCCAGAACACACCAGAATCCGAGGCTGGAGCCCACACTACACTCCAGTATGATCTTTGAGCGTTCATATTGTGTATTTCTGGATGGAAAAGGGGGAGCATCAATCAGCCAGGCAGCACAGATAGCCACCTGAACCAGAGTGCAACTGAAGATAATGACCCTCTGCTGTTTGGGCCCTAGCCACTTCATGATGTTGTCCCCTGGCCTGGTGGCAGTGAAAGCAGCCAACACCACCAGAGTCTTCCCCAGAATGCAGGAGATACAAAGTGAAAATGAGATGCTAAAGGCAGTGTGGCGCAGCATGCAGGACCAAGATGTTGGCTCCCCAATGAATACCAGGGAACACAGGAAACACAGAGTCAGTGCAAACAGGATGAAGAAGCTGAGTTCAGAGTTATTGACACGGACAATGGCTGTGTTTCTATGATAGAAAAAGACTGCAAAGACAGCTGTAGTGAGGCAGACGCCCACTACAGAGATCGCTGTCAGGGCTACACCCAGGGAATCATAGGCCAAGAACTCCACCATCTTGGGGATGCAGGCTGTTCTGTCTTTGTTTGACCAGAAGTCCTCAGGACAAAATGTGCACTCTACTGAATCTAAAGGGAGAGGGGTAAAAAAGAGCTAATTTAAACATATTCAGGATTCAAACAAAGCTTGGTTTTAACATGTTACATTTGAATTATTGTGATTGTTCATTGTTTGGTTTTAAGCTCACTTGTCTGATTGCTAATTTTGCCACTGTCACATGGTACACAGTCAAAGCAACAAACAGGCTCCCCATGACGGACAGCCATCCTGGACCCTGGAAGACAGCTGGCACTGCACACAGACACTGGCACCTATGGAGCAGATAATGGCTTTCAGCTCAATTCTGACATTTTAATATAAACTAAAAATTCAAGAAGATTGATCACAGAAAACATTATGAATAATCATTATGATGTTAATGGTGAAACAATTAATTGTTGCAACCTTTGAAAGGCTTTAAAATATTTGGTAAGAAAATGTAGCCAGAAAAGGCACAGTGGAGAGGCTTGGCTGTAATTTTCACACAAGGACTGAGTTATTGTTCATAAGCTATTCAGGAATATGTAGTTCTATTCAATATGTAGAAATATACGTACTTAGAAATATACATATAAAACAAGTGACTGCATTTGGCTGTTTCAGAAAGTAGTCAAACATTCAGTTTCAGGAATTAAACTGAAAACTACTCATAGATAGATGTAATTTTCATGCAATCAGCATTTTCTTTTAGAAGAATTCGACCATAAGGAATGCAATGGGAAGTATTAAATTCTTAAACATGTCATACTGTATGACATTATTCATGCTTTGAATCGCTACTGTTTACTGTAAAGGAACTAGGTTGGTGAGCAACGTGCCTCACTCTGATGTCGCTGCCCAAATTATTCTGTCCTCATGGATCACCAGCTCCTTTCCGGCAGGCTTCGTTCCATCAAACAGTCCCACATTGACAAACTCAGTGTTCCCGCCTGTGCCTCTCTGCCAGTTGATTATATCATAATAAGGTATGGAGTCGCCCTTTCGGTCAAAGTTCACCTTCTCCCCGGCAATGGTAAAAGTCACTTCCTGGAGGTAGTATTGGAGCTTGAAACCCAATGAATATTAGAAATTAAAATTAAAGAAAAATTTGAAATTAAATTAAATTAAATACTGCAATAGTAGGCATATCATACCTGCCAGGGATGTATGTTGTTGCTCTGAGCACATGAGTTGTTTTGAAAAGGCCCATCTGCCAGGTTGACAGAGAAGAAGGTTGTGTAGGGAGTGGGCAATCGCATATACAGCCTTATAGACATTATAAGCCACTCTAGGGCTGGATGTATTCATGTAGGCTGAATGCTGCTTCAACAAGGACTCCTGTCCTGAGCAGGGAGGCAAGTGTGAGCTAGAGAACTGAGAGGGACTGCAACCATATAGAGATTCCCACAGCTCCTTAACCAGAAGACTACTGGGATACATCTGTGGGTTTATTGTCTGCAGGTAGTCACTGAGTCTGGATATATGACCTTTTCTGATGCCAAACCCAATGGTACCTCCTACGTAGGAGTAATACTCGCTCCCTGTAAAGACAGATGCTGTGACCCAGGCCTCGCTAGCCACCCATTGGATTCCGGTGATGTTTTGCGTCATGTAATCTCTCAGGAAAGGTGTCATCTCCCCCTCGTCTAAAAATACCACCACCACTTTTGCTGAAGAACTACGCATCACCTTTACCGGATGGCGCATAATGAAGGAGGAAAGAGAGAGAAAGCAAAAAAGGTAGGTTAAATATAAGTGATGAGCAAGATTCACAGGAGTCCTGTAACGGGCAATATTACCCAGCTCCTTGAACAGAGTTAAAACCCAACAATTCATATAACTGATGATGTACATGTAATCATGATGTAATTTATATCTGTAGTGCACACATTTAGTTTGCTTCAGTACAGCCTGAGAAGCAAGATTTAACCTGGGCCACTCTATGCCATGCCACCTAGGGAAACACAAAACTACTGCTTGCATGAAATGCTATTTACACTGGTCTAGCTTGCAGTCAGACCATTGCCCAGTTTTGTGGGAATTTTACTCAGTACCAGAAAGAAGCATCTGAAGTCCCTATCAGAGCTCAATAAATTCACATAAAGTCACATTCAGACTGCAGGCCGAAGTGACCCAAATCTGACTTTTTTTTTTGTTGATATTTGAGTCAGACCTGACCAGATCTTTTTATGACAATGTGAACAGGCCAAGTCACATGAAACCTGTTTTTTCCAGTTCAGATTTGGGCCACTTTTATATGTGGTCTAAATCCGGTACAGATCGGGATTGATGTCAACCTTGATGTCACTCAAGAGCAGCGATTGCCACAGCTCTGAGTTATGTGCATGCTACTTGTCTGTGCGGACACAGAGAGAAAGAGGTAGTGAGTTGTGGGACAGTTGCTTTGTACAGCACCAGAAACCATAAAGAAAAGGACAGAAAGCTGTGAACACTTATTATAATAAGTAAAGTTATGAGTATAACTCATAATTAGGGAGAATGTGACCCGTGAGAGGACAATGACATACAGCAGTCTGCCATGAAATTTGGGAGGGTTAGCAAGTATGAGCTAACTGGAGCTAACCTCTGTTGCTGTGTTTACTTCTGCACAACAGCATGCTACGTGGGACATTGTGTTATTCTGCTGCGCATGCAGGTCACTTTCAGATCGTGGACAATTCACACTGAAGTCTGAAGAGGAATGTCAATGTAAAAAAAAAGTGAAAATCATGGAAAATATCAGAATTGAGGATTAAGGTCTGCAGTCTGAACGTAGCCTTAGAATTGTTCACGGTTTATTAAAAGCTTTTTGTTAGTCGCACAACGTTAATAACAGACGACAATGTTCTCAGCATCTTTGACTGTAACACAATAATGGCAATAGCAACTAAAAGCTACCGAAAGAACACCTATCCCACGTTCTCTATTATTTCTTTAGCTTTTTGGCTAAGAGCTGTGGTCTGGTGCAGCTGACCTGCCATGCAGTGCATTCACGCCAAGGATGGTGCGTTCTGGTAACGCTGCAACGTAAAGTTACTAGGATTAGTAACTATGGTTTTGGAAATTGTAATCCCTTACACTATACTAGTTACTGGGAAATGTTAAAATATTACAGTAATGTGTAATCAATACATACTATGAACAGGTCTTGAGGTAAAATAAAAACTCTCATGCTATGAAACTTTGTCTTTGTATCTACCTGCAGGATTTCCAGCACCCTCCGGCGGTTGTAGAGCAGAGGTATAATTTCTTGGTATGCTACACACACTTTGGTATCCTGCAATTCTCTCAGTAAACCTTCCATGGCATATCGCCCATATTCCCGGTCACCTCTCACCAGCCCCACCCAAGTCCAGTTGAAGTGTACCAGCAGCTGAGCAATAGCCTTTACCTGGGTTCAGAAGATCAATGATCTCAAATCATCAAATTAGTGACATTTTGAAAAAAAGCAGTTTTTATTTTTTATTTCTATATTATAATTATTTCCTGTACTGTAAAGTTGATCTCATTTGAGCAAGTTACATATATATCTATGCCATGTATATATGTCATATATATATATATATATATATATATATATATATATATATATATATATATATATATATATATATATATATATATATAATGTATATCTGAATAACTGTTACAGCACAATAAGGTTAAAAACTTTTCAGATCTGAGGCCAAACTTCACCTGATAGTCATCATTAGGAATTACTCTGAAGAAGTTAGGATAATTTCTTCTGTCAGAAAGACATGTACACGAAGAGAAGTAGCTGATCTGTGTAAAGAAAGACATATAAAGAGTAGAGAAAAACATATAAACAAGTTAATGTTTTTTAAAACAGTGGAAAAGAATCATCATTACCATCGGGATACTGAACGGCTGCAGGATTCTTGACAACACGATGGACTGAGGAGTACCAGATTCCCCAATCACAGCAAGGAGCGGAGAGGCACCGCTGCACGTGGGAGAGTCGTCCTCACTCAGACCGTTCAACATAGCCAGAGCAGCCCTCTGGCCAGTCAGTGGATATGCACATGAATCAAAGATTTTGTACCCAAGGGTGTAATTGTGCAATAGCTCTGTACTCTGGTTTATCTCTTCCACTGCCAGCCTCATAGTCTGAGCCCAGCGGAAAGCTCTGGGATCAAAGCTGTAGCTCAACAGACACAGATGCACTGACATATTAAACACAACATATATGAATAAAATGTCAAATTAAAGGCAGAGATGATGTTCTGAGTGTCTGAGATGCATTTTTGCACCTATATTGTGAAAAGTAACTGAGTTGTTTCTTTTTGCTTTGTCCATTTTTTTCTCATCTTTTTTTCTATGTTACCACAATATATCTTTGGAAATACTTGACACATCTGTCATTTTCAAATAATTTCAAGAGTAGGATTATCTTGAAAGACCTATTTAATTTTTAACACATTTTAGGGGATATGGATACACTTTCCAACTGGTGCACTTTCAAGTTATTAATTCCAGTTACTGTATTTGCTTGTGTAAGCTAGAAGAAATTACATACATCTTTTCAGTAAACATCTCAGAAATTATCAGGAAGTTATACACCAATAAAATAAAGCATTACCATGTCTTTTTGTGTGTCATAACAGATGTGTAATCTTTTCATGAAAGACACCCTTCAATTGGAGACAGGCAATTCTTACCACTTGATTTCCAATCAACATCTGTTAAACTCACCCATTGCACTTCACTAATGGCGGTCTGTAGGTGTAGTTGAGGTCTGGCATCTCCTGGTTAAAGTGAAGAGGGAAAATCCCCCCAATAACATAGTCGCCTTTGGCCACAAAACCTGGTTGAAAGCTGTTTTGAAGCGTGCACACTTTAGCTGCAGATGGGGGTGAAGAGGTGAAGCTGGAAACTGGGTTATAAGCTATTGTAAGGACACAGACAGTGCAAAGCAAGTAAAATATGATTAGTTGAGTCATATTGCTACACACTCTCAAAAAGTGAGAATTCAAGAAAGGAATTAGGCAAGTTATATACTGTATGAGACGTTCTAATTTTTGCATCTCGTTAATGACAGAGTGACACATTATTGGACAACAGTAGTCCCACCTTATTTACTAAAATGAGTTAATGCAGACTGAACAATGAATAGTGAATTACGTAACAGGGCATGTTAGAGAAGAATGTAAAGTTTACTTGACAGTTTATTAGATACACACAGTTAAAATACTGCTAATGCAGCCTAATGTGATATAACTTTATGAGGCGTACAATGTTGCATTATGGATGAAACAGTTTTATAAGGTGTTGAATCATCTGTTGAACTTTTTGGAAGCTGCAGTTTGTGGCACTGTTAAATTGTATTGTTCAAATTTATTGGTAGACCATTCAGACCATTCACTCACAGATGAAGTTGTTCATTTATGAAAACAGCGTCTCAATGAACACAGTCCAGGGGCAGAGGAAGCCTGAGGCAGGAACTGGAGGAAAACATCCAGTGGGCAGCTCGAAGACTGAGCAGAGGAGCCAGACAGACCCAGAGGTCAACCTGGAGATCGACGCAATAGGTCAGAGGCTGAGCAGGAGGTCGGCAGCAAATACGGTAACCCTCTGGAGGTAGCAGTATAGTCCACTATATAGTGAGTAGTGGGTGATTTCGGACACAGAAATATATTCAATCACTAAGCTAACGCTGTAGCCAGGCAAAGGTCGCACCAAAACAGCCTAGTGATCTCCATGCACTCAAACATATTCAACCACAAGATATTTTTTGCTCACACACTCTCAAAAGATCGTTGCAGTCTGGAACCCTGCAAAGATATTGAATTTATTTCATATCTTTATCTAACTGTAAGTTGTACTTTATCACTATCTTCCAGACCACTGAGCCAACAGACATCAGGTGCCTTGCTCTTCAGTGACTGCCAGTCAGCTTGGGAGAAGATCCTTCTGCCTTCTTCAAGACTTGCTCAGTAAGTAACTTAAGAAGACATGTCAGTTTTCAGAATCATTAAATCAGCATTCAATGTCTCCAGACTTGATTGGAGATTTTTTGTCCAAACAAATTAAAACAGATTTTTGAATATATGGATAATTGATTTGACTTAAAACTGAAAACACAAGTTGAGATATATGTAAAAACAGTTGTTCAAATTAACAGAGATTTTTGTTTCTTTTGTCAGCTTGTGTGATATGGGGTAATACTAATTTATAGTAGTACATATAAAAAGAAACTCTTTGATTAATGCTTGTTTTGATTGAAGGATAATACTGGTATAAAATTATTTTTGTTAACTGTATTATTTTGATCTGTACATTACAAGTCAGGGTTTAAGGTTGTGCACCAAATATAGCTTGGCAGCTAAGGGGAGCTTACCCACTATGAGGTTTTTTTGACTATCACCAGTTGGGGTGAGTGTCTGTGACTTCCAAACTCAAATGGGAGTTTTTATTGGGCTTGTGTTAAATACTGCTTCTTAATTTATCAACAAGCACACTCAAAACCAAAGTTTTTGGAACCGGTTTAGTCATTTATACACAACTGGAACAGAAAGAGTGTAAGTTATTGTTTGCTGCCAGGCAGAAAGTCCATTAAAGACTTGTATTGTTCTTTTTAATAATTTCTTCAAGTGCAGATTATATTGTATGACACTTCATAATAACAGTCTAGATTTGGTGGACAGCACTGAATTATCTAACTGGTTTGGTCATGTTCTCTACTTGTCGATATTTTTCCTGCACTATTAGGATGTAACTGACAACGCCATGTACAGTCAGACTCCAGTGGGAATGCTCTGCGTGGATCAGGAAAGTCCTCAGCTCAACCCATCCAGGGTTGGGATAGTCTTGGAAGGTAGTGTTGTGATGGAGAAACTGGCCAACCTGCCTCAGGCCTTCTGTCTACTTTTTGGACTGATTTATGCCCTGCACCTGGACTACCTTATTGTACCTTATTGTAAGCTCTGTTAAAAAAGAGGGACCAGTTGCAATGTTATGCTGTGTTTGTTTTTCCAATGGAACTCGTTTTCCGAGGTTCGAGCCTGGAAGTGACAACAACAAACACTCCAGACGTCAGAATACCTACTCGTCAACTTGGTTAAACTGAGGTCACGTTTACACATAGCCGGGTATTTAGAGAAACGGATATTTTCCCCCCCTCCGTTTTCAATAATAACATCGTGCACACATCGTTTTCAAAAAAGTTGTCGTTTACATCAACCCGCATAAATACGCCGCCAAACCTATGGGCGGCAGTGTAGGGAGAAGGATAAAGCCATGCAAGCCAATCAGAATCGAAAACAAACACGAGCGACTTCCTTTTCCTTTCAAAACAAAACAAACAACGGCGGCGACGTTGCCAGGCAACATAGCTACGTCTTGGAAGGGAAAGCTGAAGTAAAAATGCTGACCTCCGTGCACTCCTTCGCCTCTGCTCCTCAATATAGTACTGTAGTTGTACTTTCAAATGCAAAAAGGCCAAAAGAGTTTGCACAAAAGTAAAAATGACAACTACCTTAACAGCATCCATTATCAGTAACGTTAGCCAAACAAACTGTAAACTTAGGGCGCTCACATGACGTTAAGCATTTTCTGGCGTATAATGACGTTTGAGAATAACCGGCGTTTTCAGAAATCTCCACTTTGCCCGGAGTTTTTAGAAATCGTTTTCTGTGATTAAAAACGGCGTTTTCGTGTAAATGAGAGGGCAAAATGCAGAGAAATATCTGCATTTTCCCATCGTGTAAATGGGGCCTGAGTGGAGCCAGAGTTTGTTATTTACATAGCTGGTTTTAATGTGGTTTACACATTTTGAAACAATCAGATACACTGACACCTTAACATACGTTCTCCGCTTTCTGTCATTGCCGTTGTGCTCTCTCAGGTGAAAGGTGTACTTAATTTGTAGCACTTTCCACTCCGAAAGAGCTTGTGCAACAACTGTTTTATTGGAGGAGTCCATCTTTTTATTTGGCCTCGTAGACAAAATGCATTTAACTGGGATTTATCAGGTTGTTTTTTAATGGATATGACGTCAAGATGAGTTCCAACCTGAAACAAACTTCCAAAGGAAAAACAAACACACAAATACTTGATGTCTGTGTTGAATTGATAATGGAAACATTGAAAAAATAAAAACAATGCATTTGTATTTTTTGTTCATTTACATGTTCTATTTTTTGACAAATTAAGAAAATAGAAGATAGGACAACTGATCCCACACTGGGGAAATTTACAAAAATAAGTAAGTGGTAGGAATTGATTTACAGAGACAACAAACTGTCCTGCACTGTCAATGATGTGACAGAAAACATTACTTACTTTAAATTAAGATGCTAACGAAGCATTTGAATGCTTTGCCAACAAGTTATTTAAAATAAAATCAACTGGTAGTTAGTGCATTGATTTTTAATTGACTAAGTATATTTATTGGGCAAGACATTTAATATTACAAAATAAATATGATCAATGTGGTAGTTGGTGCATTTGCAGGTTTTGCACAATAACAAAACCTGCAATCCAATGTAAATATAGAAGAAACATCTGCTTTGTCTAAAAAAAGTAACAAGCTAAAAAAACAATACTCTATTATATTCTATTGTATTTTAATTCTGATTTGTCACCTGCCGGTATACTGATCCACTTGCACCGGTACACAGCATATACCACTCAGCTGGAGTGAAGGAATATTACATTAGATACACATGTTATATATGGAAGGAAGGTGTATTGGATTATGACCGATTTTTGTGGGCCATCTGGGTCAAAAATGCCAGGGCTGATTTTTTGCCCCAGTCCAGCTCTGCTCAAGAGCATAAAGGATGAATCAAGAGGAGGGTTGTGGAGAGTTGCACAGACCTCCATGTGCTAGCCAACGGTACCATGGCTGTTGTTAGGTATCATGATGTTGGGCCATTGTCAAACCATACACTGGTGAAGTGGGCGCTGTGTTCCTCCTGGTGCAGGACAAAACCTATCCTAAACCTAAACAAAACCTAGCTATCCCATCATGAACAAAAGAGACATTTATCGGTGCATCCAACAACGCCTTGTAGCACCACAGACTGTCCAGGAGCTCAGTGATGCTCTGATCCAGCTCTGGAAGGAGATCCTCCAGGTCACCAACCACCATCTCACCACCATCTCATCAGGACATGCCCAGACATAGTTGGAAGTGCTTACAGACACATGGGGGCCATACACACTACTTAGTCACATTATGAGTTGCCGTGATGAAAGTCACGCAAGTTGGATCAGCCTGTGATTTCCCTTGACTGTTGTTAAGTCATTATGTTCTCAACAAATTATATAATGTATGAAGTATAGATTTAGTACTTTAAATTATTTTGTTCTTGGAGATCTGATGTGTGATTTTAAGTGTTCCCTTAATTTGTTTGCACTTTGTATACTGAATACCTTGTACACTGTACTACAGTTGCAATGATACACTGCCTAAATAAATGTGAAATAAAAAAACTTACATAAATCATAATTGGTAAAGACTACATTTAAATAACATCAAGTGAATAGAAATCATAAGTATTTTTAAATGGGTAACTTATGATATATTACTTATTTTCTTTTCCCATTAGATGCTGTTTTGTATTTCTTTCTGGCTTCAGTAAAATAATGTAACACTTTGGAGCAAACAGGCAGAACAACAAGCCAAAGCTGGAAGCTAGAATGGCAAATGACTCAACTGCATCTGCATACTTCCCAGGGGAGCTGATATAAGCCGGGATGAATGCCAGCCACACAGCACAGAAGATCAGTATGCTGAAAGTAATGAACTTGGCCTCATTGAAGTTGCCCGGCAACTTACGAGCCAGAAAAGCGAGTACAAAGCACAGACAAGCCTGTAGACCAATATATCCTAGAACGCACCAGAATGCGAGGTTGGAGCCCACACTACACTCCAGTATGATCTTTGAGCGTTCATATTGTGTATTTCTGGATGGAAAAGGGGGAGCATCAATCAGCCAGGCAGCACAGATAACCACCTGAACCAGAGTGCAACTGAAGATAATGACCCTCTGCTGTTTGGGCCCTAGCCACTTCATGATGTTGTCCCCTGGCCTGGTGGCAGTGAAAGCAGCCAACACCACCAGAGTCTTCCCCCAGAATGCAGGAGATACAAAGTGAAAATGTGATGCTAAAGGCAGTGTGGCGCAGCATGCAGGACCAAGATGTTGGCTCCCCAATGAATACCAGGGAACACAGGAAACACAGAGTCAGTGCAAACAGGATGAAGAAGCTGAGTTCAGAGTTATTGACACGGACAATGGCTGTGTTTCTATGATAGAAAAAGACTGCAAAGACAGCTGTAGTGAGGCAGGCGCCCACTACAGAGATCGCTGTCAGGGCTACACCCAGGGAATCATAGGCCAAGAACTCCACCATCTTGGGGATGCAGGCTGTTCTGTCTTTGTTTGACCAGAAGTCCTCAGGACAAAATGTGCACTCTATTGAATCTAAAGGGAAGATGATCAAAAAATAGTCATCATCATCATCAATGCTCATTTTAAAATATTACAATATTCAAATATTACCAGGTTGTGATATATTAGAGTTGAATGGTTGTGATTGTTATTGTTTGGTTTTAAGCTCACTTGTCTGATTGCTAATTTTGCCACTGTCACATGGTACACAGTCAAAGCAACAAACAGGCTCCCCATGACGGACAGCCTTCCGGGACCCTGGAAGACAGCTGGGACTGCATATAGACACTGGCACCTATGGAGCAGATAATGGCTGTCAGTTCTGAAATGAATGTGCTAAAATTATTAGTCAGTTAACTGACTAGTCCATTGTCTGAAAAAAATATTATTTTAATAACTGCTTAAGCCATTTATTAAGCAAAAACATTTGCTGGTTCCACTAGCTCAAATGTCAGGATGGGATGCTGTTCTCTTTTGAAATTCACTGTAAATTGAATTTCTTTGCATTTTGTATTTTTGTTTGGACAGAACAAACAAACTCACTTGAGATAATTGGACAAAATGATCACGATTAACTATGCTGTAAGTAATCATTAGTTGCCTTCTAGGAAATGTTCCTAAAGAATTTGGTCACCCAGCCATTAAAAAAATAGTGGAGAGGCTTAGCTTTAAAATGTGAATTGAGGACTTCTTATTAAGCAAATTAAGAATATGTAGTTCTATCCAATATGTAGAAATATGAATAAAAAATTTAAATAATTGACTTCCATGTGGTTGTTTCAGAATGTAACTTAACATTCGGTTGTGGAATTTAAAGTGATTAATGCGAAATACTATAGATTCCTCTGTACCTTTGTTAAAGTTTGTTACATATGTTTCATTTTCATGCAGTCAGTATTCAAATAAAACGTTGCTATTTTTTTTATTTTAGAAGAATTCCACCATAAGGACTGCAATGGGAATTATCACTAAACATGTTAAACTGTTTGGCGAGCTTTGAATCACTAGTGTTTACTGACAATGAACGCATTTCAGATCCAGCTCATCCCGCCCACCTGACTTACCTCCACCTCAACCTACAGAACTTCAACAGTTGGCATCTGATGAAGTTAAAAACATAGTGTGAGCAGCTTGCCTCACTCTGATGTCCTGCCCACATTATCCTATCCTCCTGGATCACCAGCTCTTCTCCTGCAGGCTTTGTTCCATCAAACAATCCCACGTTGACAAACTCAATGTTCCCGCCTGTGCCTCTCTGCCAGTTGATGATATCATAATAAGGTATGGAGTCACCCTTCAGATCAAAGTTCACCTCCTCCTCGCCAATGTCAAATGTCACTTCCTGGAGGTAGTATTGGAGCTTGAAAACCAATTCATAATATGAAATGTTTAATTAATTAATTAATTAATTAAATTAGTTAAAAATACTTAAAACATTCAGAATCTTAATGTAATACTGTAATAATAAGTATACTGGTTTATACCTGCCAGGGGTGTATGTTGTTGCTTTGACCACATGAGTTGTTTTGAAAAGGCCCTCTGCCAGGTTGACAGAGAAGAAGGTTGTGGAGGGAATGAGCAATTGCATATACAGCCTTGTAGACATTATAGGCCACTCTAGGGCTGGATGTATTCATGTAGGCTGAATGCTGCTTCAACAAGGACTCCTGTCCTGAGCAGGGAGGCAAGTGTGAGCTAGAGAACTGAGAGGGACTGCAACCATATAGAGCTTCCCACAGCTCCTTAACCAGAAGACTATTGGGATACATCTGTGGGTTTACTGTCTGCAGGTAGTCACTGAGTCTGGATATATGACCTTTTCTGATGCCAAACCCAATGGTTCCTCCCACGTAGGAGTAATACTCGCTCCCTGTAAAGACAGATGCTGTGACCCAGGCCTCGCTTGCCACCCATTGGATTCCGGTGATGTTTTGCGTCATGTAATCTCTCAGGAAAGGTGTCATTTCCCCCTCTGCTGAAAACACCACCACCGTTTTGGCCAAAGAGCTACGCATCACCTTTACAGAGAGGCATATGAGGAATGAGGAGAAGAGTTTCATAAGGAGGAGAGAAGGCAAGAAGTAAGCAGGATGAGCTAGGCTCACAGGTACATAATGTGAAATACAGTAACTTAATTTATTAAAAGCCCCTATATGTAGGATTTAGATTTTCCAAATCTGGTGACACAAAAAAGTCAAAAACAGTCAAAAGTCAAAAAAGACATTGTGTATAACTGCAGTGCATGTGAATACCCCCTTCCCCTCCATGAATCCAACCTGGGGTCACTGAGATAAATGGGCTGAAAGCAATATGCAGACTGCAACAATTTTCACCAGGATTTTCTCAATTTTATGGCAAAATAATGCAATGATTCCACACATAGGGGCTTTAATGGCACTGGGATGTAATCAACATGCACAGTAAAATGGTCTTGAGGTGGAATAAAAACTCTCTGACTCTTGAATTAATTCAGCGTGTCTTTATATCTACCTGCATGATCTCCAGTGCTCTCTGGTGATTGTAGAGCAGAGGTATGATTTCCTGGTATGCTACACACACTTTGGTTCCCTGTAATTCTCTCAGTAAACCTTGCACAGCGAAGCGTCCATATTCATGGTCCCCTCGAATCAGCCCTATCCAAGTCCAGTTGAAGTGTACCAGCAGCTGAGCAATGGCCTTCACCTGAATGCAGCAGAAAAGAGTGTCAACTCATCTTGATTTTGCATAGCACTGCAAGGTACTACATGCCATTGCTGTTTAGTGAGAAATCTGTGAATGTAATTGCTTGCTTTGTTGGTTCAGAAAGATGAAAGATGAAAACAAAGTAGTAAAAAAAATTGTTTTAGGAGGTACAGGGTTCTTACAGGATAACACCAGAAAACGCAAAAATATATGACATTTTCAAAAGATGTCTTGTTACTGCTGCAACACTGAAAGATTTTTAAACACATTTAAATGTCAGGTCAAACTCTCACCTGATAGTCATCATTAGGGATTACTCTGAAGAAGGTAGGATATTGTTTTCTGTCAGAAAGACAATCACACGAAGAAAAGTAGCTGATCTGTGTAAAGAATGAAGTATAAAGAATACAGTAAAACAGATAATAGGTTAACAAGTTAATGTTTTTGAGGGGATTATAGAGGAAAAGAGTTATCATTACCATTGGGATTCTGAATGGCTGCAGGATTCTTGACAATACAATGGACTGAGCAGAACCAGATTCCCCAATCATAGCAAGAAGCGGAGAGGCACCGCTGCACATGGGAAAGTCGTCTTCGCTCAGCCCATTTAGCACTGCCAAAGCAGCCCTCTGGCCGGTCAGTGGATATGCACATGAATCAAAGATTTTGTACCCAAGGGTGTAATTGTGCAATAGCTCTGTACTCTGGTTAATCTCCTCCACTGCCAGCCTCATAGTCTGAGCCCAGCGGAAAGCTCTGGGATCAAAGCTGTAGTGCAAAAGATGCACACACATTAAACACAGCAAATATGGAGAAAAGGTCAAATTAAAGGCGATGTTTTGAATTTAAAATTAGTCTGAATTGCATCTTTGCATCATTACTAAGGCATAGTTCTTAATAATTTGGAAATAATCAGGGGATTACATAGCCATGAAACAAAGCATTACCATGTCTTTTGTGCATCTGTCTCAAACTCAAAGTGTAAGTCACTGGAACCCATCACTGTATATAAGAACATTCTCTCACAAGTCAGGTTAAAGTGTCACTGTATTCTAAAATAAATAAATATATGCCTTTAAAAGAAGAGTTTCACACCATGTGTGTTGTATACAAACATCATTTAATTAGAAGCAGTAAGTAAAATATTGGATCTTTGATTTCCTGTCTGCATTAAACTCACCCATTGCACTTCACTGGTGGCGGTCTGTAGGTGAAGTTGAGGTCTGGCATCTCCTGGTTATAGTGAAGAGGAAATATCCCACCAATAACATAATCACCCTTGGCAACAAAACCTGGCTGAAAGCTGTTTTGAAGCATGCACATTTTGGCTGCAGATGGGGGTGGAGAGGTGAAGCTGGAAACTGGGTTATAAGCTATAGTGAGGATACAGACAGTGCAAAGCAAAGGTAATAATACAATAAGACTCATATTGTTACACACCCCAACAAGAGAGACAGAGAGAGAGAAAGCAAGAAATCAGGCAGTTTATATACAGTATGAGACCTCATGTTTTTGCATCTTATTAATGACAGAGTGACACTGGATTGGACATCAGCAGCCCCGCCTTATTATTAAAGTGGGTTAATGCAGATTGAATAACAAATAGTAAATAATGTAACAGTACAGTCATCCTAGAGACAGAATGTCCGACTTAAACAGGATTGAACTTTATGGTTTTTGGAGGCTACATTTATGGCACTGTTAAATTGTATTGGATTATATGGAAATGCTTCAAATAATGGTTAGAAAAGCAGGCTGTCCACAAATACACAGGGTTGGAGATTCGATACCCAGCTCCTCCTGTCCAAATACCAAAGTGTCCTTGGGCAAGACACTCAAACCCAAATTGCTTCTGATCGTCAGAACTGCACCTTGCATGGTAGTTTGCTGCCCTCATTCACATTGTGATGTACATCTTAAACCTGTGGTATTCATAATTACAATATACATCAACAAACACATACTTGCTGGTACACTAAAGTGAGCAAGCCACACTCAAGTGGGGAATGACTAATGAGAAAATAGAAACTATAAAATTCTGGGAATAAGGGGTTAAATAACATCAATATTTATATTAAATAATATAAATTCACCTCACGCACTATTCTTAAAGAAGAGAAAACTGATGGTAAATTATCTGATGTATTTATTTAATTATTTTTGGAACTTTGATTAAGACACTGAGGGAGACACTGCAGGTAAAAAGTGTAAAACAACTGAAAGAACTGAAATCTGAACACTGGATCAGGTCAGGTGAACAACTATTTTTTTATTTTGTTGACACATTATACTCAAATATTTTTGCAGAAGGGACTCTTTTATTATTTCATTTCATCTGGCTGTTATTGGGTATAAAATCTTATACAATTCAGGCTATGAATGAAATATAAACAAACCTCTCAATAAAACCTTCAGAATATGGAAGAAAAAAGTTGGGTGTATGTAAGTAACACTGAAGTGGAGATTTTAGGCTTATCAGGCACACACCCAAGGTCAGGTCTAACACACAGATACACAGAGAAACAGATACACAAGGAAACATACTAAAGTAAGTGGCTGGAACTTTGTTACATGAACAAGACAATCTGGTGACTACACAGAGGCTAACAGGGCATTTATACAAAGAGACAGAGGCAGACAATGTAGCACAAGTGATACATATAAGGTCGGGGCAAATGGTCACGCACAGGGAGACAGACAGGGATCAGATGAGACATAGAACCAAACACAAGATGAGATGTGAGACAAAACAGAGGGGAAAATACAAATAACACAACATGGCCTTAACTACAGGAGCTGGACATGATAAGGCTCAGAGTATCAGGAAAAACTCATTTTGAAAAAATGGCCTGTAAATATATGTATTATACAATTCTACACATTTTCATTGAAAATCACTATTTACAGACCCAATATTGAATCAAATCTTTAAAAATACCACTATATTAACACATTAAAACTGATATCTGAATAACGGCATGTCTGAACACACATTTGGATCCAACAGAATTGTACAGGAGAGAGAGAGCTTTCCAACGGTACTGCGGATGATGTGGTGCAGACAGCAACAGTGGCAGGAGATGTGGCATTAGGAAGCTAACTTTTAGGAGTAATCTACAGGTGCACAGAGATATATATTGATATATATATATATATATATATATATATATATATATATATATATATATAGATATATATATATATATATATATATATGATGTACCCTCTAGCTGACCTATTTAACCTTTCCTTGTCTACTAGTGAAATACCATATGTTTGGAAAATTGCAAAATTCATGTTCCAAAAACTACATTAGAAATAGGAAAAAAAGCATTTAGGATTAAGGCTCCTAGAGACTAGAACAATCTACCAATTTTCTTGACATCTTTGAACTATCTAGGTTTATTTAATAATGCTTTTATTATCACCTTACAACAGACTGCTCCTGTTATTTATAATTATTGTCACTTATTGTTACACTCTACTGTTTTATTTTATTTTTAGTGTTGATGTCTAGAGTTTGTGGCACATGCAAGGTACATGAGTGAATGTGTTTGTTTGTCTTTTTGTGTATGTGTTTTTGTTTGTTTGTTTTTTGTTTTTGTTGTTTTTTATTGTATTTTTGAAATGTTTACTATTGTGTGTCTGATGCACATGTTGTGTATTTTTTATATTATTGTGTGTTTTTGGTCAGTACCCCCTCAAAAACGAGATGGTACATCTCAAGGGGTTTTTATCCTGCAAAAAAAATAAATTTCATTATATTGTATTAAAATAAACTGCTGAATGTGTATTTTCTTGCATTGATCTGAAAAAAAGACATGTAGATGAAGCAAAGTACCCCAAAATCTCAAAATTCCCACACCTGTGAGCTGCAGATTCCATTGTAAATTAGTGGTGCTGCAAATGGTAGCCGCTGTAGACACCATGTAAGGCCATGTGACTTTATTTGAAAACATATTTCGGTAAAAAAAAATCTAGAACATTATCTCATATTCTCAAAATAGGCCCCTGTAACTACTTCATTTGATTACCTCATTACAATATTATAATGCATGAGTACAAATTTAATCCTTTAAATGGGTAAAAGTAAATCATATGTGAGTAAAAAAAACTATAAATTGTGCAATAACTGAAGAGCTGACTATGAAGTTTTTTTTCAGTCTGTATTCATCCTATCCCAGGCACATAAGGCACATACCTCTAATGATGTCACTGCTGTATCTGGGCGGTCTCCTCAGTTTTGTGTCCTAACTACCATATATAAGTCAGCTCCATCCTGAAATATCATAATCCTTTGTGTGGGACCAGAAAGGGCAGCTACTGTTGTATATTCAGCAGTAAAAAATATTTAACTTTACTGAGCTTGAGCTTTCCTTCAAACCTAGGACAGCCATGGCAATGCCAGCCGCAAAGCTTCTTATGTTTCTTGCTCTATTTGGGGGCAAGCTTGGCTCACCTGCTGCTCTTGATAACTGTGTTTTCTTGGGGGAAGAAGAGAAAAACAGTCTGTATGAAGATGGAGATGTTGTTATTGGGGGCTTATTCCCTCTACACTATAGCCCTATGTCCTCTCTTCCGACATACAATACAAAACCAACAGCTAATATGTATAAGTAGTATGTTAATATTTGAAAGTATTTGATAGTAGTTGGCTTGTGTAGCACAGAGTACATTTCATTTAATTGCATGTGTGTTCAGGGTATTTTAATATACACATATGTTTGTGCTGTATGATGAACTGCTTTTCACTTCTGTACAGCTTCAGCTCTCGTGCCTTGCGCTGGATGCAGACGATGACTTTTGCAATCAAAGAGATAAACCAGCGCAGTGACATCCTGCCACAGCTCAAGCTGGGTTTCCACATCCGTGACAGCTGTGATGACATACCTGTGTCTCTGAGAGCATCTTTGCTGTTGGTGAACGGCCAGCCAGAGAGAGGCTCCAGAGCTGAGAGTGTGACCAAAGACAGAGACAGTCCAGAAAGTAACATAAGTTCTAATTTAGGCTGTGCTGCCACACAAAGGACGGTTTCTCCAGTAATCATAGGAGACGCTGCCTCTGGCGTGTCTATGGCTTTGCTAAAAAGCTTGGGTTCTTTCCATATCCCTCTGGTGAGACTACTTGACTGCCTGAGTACTTTTGCTGTCCTAATGTTAATAATATATGCATGTTTGCCATATTGATGATGTGCCATTCAGTTTCAAATCATTGCTGTCCTTTGAAATCTAGTTTTCTTCAAACTGTTCAGAAAGGTACAAACCATTTTAAATGTCCACATTTTAAAATTAGTATTGTCTCATCTTCCATCTACCTATGTAGTTAAGTCGCAAGACTCCAAACTCAACTCATCTTTCATTTCAAGTGTAGGGTAATTTCTGGTATTGTTTAGTGAAGATTCCTGCTTGATCAGCAGACATTTGATTGAGCCCAACTGTGCAGAAGGTTAATTATTGTTTTCTACAATACCAGGTGAGCTATTTTGCATCCTGCAGCTGCCTGAGTAACCAAAGGGAGTTCCCCACATTCATGCGAACCATGCCTAGTGATGCCTTCCAGATCAAAGCCCTGGCCCAGCTGGTAAGCTATTTTGGCTGGACCTGGGTGGGAGTCATTGGAGTGGAATCTGATTACGCTCGCTTTGCCATCCAGCTCTTCCTGCAGGAGTCTGTGCAATATGGTGTGTGTGCTGCCTACACTCACTTCTATCCAGTTTCCCTGAGTCAGCAGGCTCTAGATGAGCTTCTGGATGTTATTCAGGTACCTATGGGCCGATTCTAATTATTCGCACATTCAAGGGGCTGACTTGCAATAAATACTACCTTTGTGAAGCTTATAATGTTAAATCTTTGTTAAGGTTGCTTCAGAAATGTTGATTCACCTCTATGTTTATTTAAAGCCAAAGTAGGGCAAAGTTTTTAGTTGTACATTTATATTACCCTTCCAATTAACACATTTTAATTAAATTAGTATGTGTGTATTTTCTGCAATAATCCTGAAAATTTTAGTCCACAGACAACAACATAAGTAAATCAATTTACATTCAAAAAAATTATTTATTGCAAATCAGTTCTTGTCTCTGGAACTGTCCTTTGCTGTCTTAGCATTAATGGATGTTCAGTTGTTGTGTTTCTGTATTAGATTAATACAATTAAATTTAAATTAGTATGTGTGTATTTTCTGCAATGATCCTGAAAATTATAGGTCGTGTCATTGATAGTATTAATGAATCTCTAACCACAGACAAGATAAGTAAATCAATTTACACTGAAAGAAATTAGTCATTGCAAATTAATTCTTGTCTCTGGAACACTATCCCATGCTGCCTTAGCATTGATGGATGTTCAATTGTTGTGTTTTTGTATTGGATTAATACAATTAAAAATGGTCACATCATCAAGTTGAGGCTCACATAGTGTAGTATTACAATTCTACAAATGATTTCTTGAAAAGTTACCATAACATTAATTTAACACTTTTCTGATAATGTTTCTCAATTTCATTTGAAGCATTTCAGGCTGAGCCATTGGACCCTATTATCATGTGTTGTTGTTTTTTTATAGGCTTTTTCCTATTTATACAGGTGTATGTACTGTACATATTTATTACGGTAGTATTTTATAGGTGCTTTAATGTGAATCATATTTCATACAAAGTAGAGAAGATCCAACATACCATTGTTAAACTAAAGTTCTTAAAAAATTGAAATTGCATTACATACTCACCATGTCTACATTTCCACTGTTAAGATGGCGTCCTCAAAGGTGATAATTAACATTTCTGGTGAGTCAGAGATGCAAAGTATTCTAAGAGAGATCCGACATCGTAATATAACTGGCCTGCAGTGGATTGCTAGTGAGGCTTGGGCCACTGCCAAATCACTCTGGGAAAAATTTGGAGATCTCCTGGTGGGAACACTAGGATTTGCAATCCGGAGAGCTGATGTGATTCCAGGGTTGAAACAACACCTCACTAGTCTCAGACTATCCTTTATTCATGAATCAGCTTTCTTGGCAGAATTTTGGGAAGAAATGTTTAACTGTCGACTGAATGGATCAGTGAACAGGCACTCTCACGGGGTCGATAACTACCTTGATAGACTGCCATGTAAAGGGACAGAGGATTTAGATGATGTTTATTCTCCTTATTCTGATGTGACACAGCTAAGAGTGTCCTATAATGTCTACAAGGCTGTGTATCTGGTGGCCCATGCCTTGCAAGATATGAGCAACTGCTCAGTCGGACTAGGTCCTTTCCTGAATGGCACCTGTGCAGACCCAAAGAATTTTAACCCTTGGCAGGTGAGAGTAACTGCAAGTTAAATCTTTTCATTTTAAGTAAAAATAGAAAAAAAACGTAAGAAAGAAGTCAAATGTGCCATAGTTTGTGTTTAAATAACCTGTTTTCCTTTCCCCCTCAGCTAATCCATTACATGAAGCGTGCAAATTTTTCTGCGCTGGGGGAGAAAGTCAACTTTGATCAAAACGGAGATCCCATTGCTTATTATGATCTCATGAACTGGCAAAGGATGCCTGACGGCTCATTACATTTGGTTAAAGTAGGTTTCTATGACGCCTCCTTGCCTTCTGGACGCAGCCTGGTCATAAATGGCTCAGTGATTCAGTGGCCTGTTGGGAAGCAGGTGTGTTCCCTACAAATGGGCCTGAGACCATGTTCACCTCTTAGATTGTTATATGTACTATTGATCAATACATCAGCTAATCTGTTTTTATTAGTGTGCAATATGCTTTACTGATAAACAAGCAGAAGAAAATGTCCTCATATGAATGTTGCAAATACAAACCCCGTTTATAACCAAATCTTTTAAACAGTTAGCAGTTAAGTATAATTACCAAGTTAATGGACGTTTGTCTGAATGAGTAGTTGGTGATATAGAGTGAAAGTGGCATTTTACAAATGTAATTTATGAATGTAATAATGCTAATTAGCATTATTACATTCATAAATTACATTATTTAGAGCACAGCTCTAAATATTATGACAATAAAAAACAGATTCCAGCTCAAACAATGCAGTAATTATATTTACAAGAAAAAATAAGCACTTGGCTGATAATTATTTACACTGTTACTCCCTCATAATCCTGTAGATAAGTTAAGATAACAATAGGCAGTTCACATAATTGTTTTTAGTTTTATTTGTAACACAGCTTTCATAGATCACACTGAATTTGGGTTACAAGCTTTCACCTTTTAGTCTGTATCTATAATACAGGCTGCAGAGGCCAGTAATGCGTAACCAAGCAGAAAACAGAAAACAGAAAACCTGGTGAATATTGATTGAAGTCATTGTCTTTTGAGCGGCTGAATTTTGCTCTCAGGCTTCCTGGTCTGTATGCAGTGACAGCTGTCCACCAGGTTCCCGCATCACCAGGAGAAAGGGGGAACCCATCTGCTGTTTTGATTGTGTACCCTGTGCTGACGGACAAGTTAGTAATAAGACTGGTGTGTTGACTTCTGTCTTTTATGACCATTTTTCCTGTATTATCCTAATATTAACTGACCTGGCTGTCTAAATGTGGCTTCTCTAATTAAATAAGCTCTCCTCCCTCCCCATCTCCAGATTCTTTAGAGTGCTCACGTTGCTCAGAGGACACATGGCCCAACAAAGCCAGAAATCTCTGCATCCCAAAGATTATTGAGTTCCTGTCTTACCATGAGTTAATGGGTACTGTGCTGTGTGTTGTATGTATCTTTGGAGCTTGCATCTCCCTCTTATTCCTCATCATATTCTTCACATACAAAGACACAGCACTGGTTCGGGCCAATAACATGGAATTAAGCTTCCTTCTCTTAGTGTTTCTTGCTGTCTGTTTTCTTGTGGGCCTGTTGTTCATTGGTGAGCCTTCAGACTGGCTTTGCCGTATCAGGTACCCAGCATTTGGAATTAGTTTTGCCCTATGCATTTCATGCCTCCTGGCCAAGACAGTAGTGGTCCTAATGGCTTTTAGGTCCGCACTGCCAGGAAGTAATGTCATGAAGTGGTTTGGACCCAACCAGCAGAGAGCCAGTGTGCTTTTAGGAACAGTTGTCCAGGTAAGAAAACTGTCCATAAGTTAGCTCTATAAATGCTTTTTGAACAGTGTCCATTGAAAATTAACATCCTGTTTTGCCCCTCTGGTCAGGTAATAATCTGTCTAATCTGGCTGCTCACCAGTCCACCTCATGCCAACAACAACAGAGATTACCACAGTGCTGCCATCATCATTGAGTGTGTAACTGGTTCAGAGGTTGGCTTCTGGTGTGTTCTAGGATACATCGGCATCTTGGCCTGCATGTGCTTCCTAATGGCTTTTTTTGCCCGGAAGCTGCCTGATAATTTTAACGAGGCAAAGTTCATCACTTTCAGCATGCTGATATTCTTTGCAGTGTGGATTACTTTTATCCCAGTCTATGTGAGCACAGCTGGGAAATACACAGTGGCTGTCCATATTTTTGCTATTTTAGCCTCAGCTTATGGTCTCCTTATTTGCATATTTGCTCCAAAGTGTTATATCATCATTCTGAAACCGGAAAAAAACAGCAAGAAAAACCTAAGGCAAAGATGAAAATGGCATTACATTATATGTGTTGATAAAGACAAATGCAAAATGATTATGATGAAATATCTTTGTGTTGGATTGAAATATTGTTGCCCCAATGCTTGCTAATAATTTTTTCTCACTTTAAAATGTTTCCCTAATGATTCTAGTATTGACAATAAGTTACAACTAAATAATTAAACATAAATACATATAATTCAATCATATTTAAATGTAATTTGTATATAGCTTTCTCTTCCAGAGAACATTTTAAATATCCATCCATCCATCCATCCATCCATCCATCCATCCATCCATCATCAACCGCTTATCCTGTGTACAGGGTCGCGGGGGGCTGGAGCCTATCCCAGCTGACATCGGGCGAAAGGCGGGGTACACCCTGGACAGGTCACATTTTAAATATCAATATACCCAAAACTTTATAACATAGAACATTGAGTAAAGCAAACATCTTACCTATGGTTAAAAGTTATATTTATGTATTATTCAAAGTTTAAAGTGTAATATTAACAGTAAATAATTTTAGTAAAATAATAAACATCCTAGGACAGAGATAGGCAGAGTTTTTTATTTTTGAGTATGATGAATGCAATTTGCATTTCTACACAATATAGTAATACAGTGTTTGTTTTGTTTGATCACGGAAATGTTAAGAATGAAGGAGAGAAAACATCTTTGAGAATATTATGTATGCACATTTAATGCATATGTACATTTAATTGTACATAAATTGTACCCCAAATAATCAATTCATATTCTTCTCACACAACATTTTTCTGCAAAACAGGTACAACTTAGGTTTTCACAGCACTTAAATGCACACGGTGAAAATTGTTTCTCTTCAAATAGGAACAAAAACTACAGTGATCCAATAAATATCATACTTTATCATTCATAATTATATTTCTGTGCACAGTTTTTCCCATGACATGTTTCTTTGTATTTTTCTCTGGCTTGATCAATATTATGTAACATTTAGGTACAAAAATGCTAATGAATAAGCCAAATGCTGAAGACAAAATTGCAAATATTTCCACAGCAACAGTGAACTTTCCAGGAGAGCTTACATATGCTGGAATAAAGGTGATCCAGACAGCACAGAAAATCAGCATGCTGAATGTGATAAATTTGGCTTCATTAAAGTTATCAGGCAACTTTCTTGCTAGAAATGCCAAGACCAAACATATTATTGCAAGGAACCCTATGTACCCCAACACTGCATAGAAAGCAGCCTCAGAGCCTGTGTTACATTCTAAAACAATCTGTTTATTGCTGTATTTAAAAACCCTGTCTGGGAAAGGTGGGTTTAAATTGAGCCACAGCACACATATCACTATCTGAATCAAAGTACAGGAGCAAACTATGATCCTTTGCTGAGCAGGCCCAAATTTTCCTGCAAATTTGTTGCCGGGAAATGTAGCTTTGAAAGCTGTAACAACAACAATAGTTTTTCCCAAAACACAGGAAATACAAAGTGCAAATGTCACACCAAAAGCTGTGTGCCGTAGCATGCATGTCCAGACTGTGGGCCTGCCGATGAAAGTGAGGGGACAGAGAAAACACAAAAAAAGAGAAATCAACAGGAAACTGCTCAGCTCAGAATTGCTGGCCTTTATTACAGGAGTTTCTCTGTACCAGATAAAGACCATCATTGTGGCCAGGGATAGGGTGACTCCTAGCAGGGATACAACTGTGAACGCTATTCCCATCGGCTCATGATAGGTCAGGAACTCAATTGTTTTAGGGATGCACTCATCTTTTCTCTCATTTGACCAGTATTCCTGTGGACAGGGAATGCAGTCAGCTGCACCTGTTAAACATGGACAAAAAGAATCAGTTAAAGCAAGAAAATTCAATATGTATAGTAACTGACAATAATATTTTAGAAACATATGAAAAGACTTGATACATGCTATTATATTGGATCTTTATCATGTTTTTTTTACTATGGCATACTTTTGATACCTGTTGAGTTGGCTATAGTTCCTTCAGCACATGGGATGCAGTCAAAACAACAGGTGGGTTTTCCTTTTATTTGAGCTTTCCTGGTTCCTACTGGACAAATATTAGAACATACCGATGTTGGAACCTTAGAAGAAAAAGGTTAAAAAATGTTATAGCAGTGCAGCTCTATTCAGTAGACTTTGTTCCAACAAGACACAGTTTATAAGTTAATGCATGAAAAAAGTCTTTATGATTACCATTTTCCCTGTCCTCCACACAATGTCTCCCTCCTGGATGCTGAGCTTATATTCACTGTTAGCAGAAGAGGCAAAATGACCCAGTGTGACATGTTGCACCTGCCCATCTATGAGCTGCCAGTTAATAATATCATAAGATGCAGGAGGGTCACCATTTACATCAAAAAACACATTATCCCCAAACTGATTGCTAAAATTCACTCTTTGTAGGTAATCACTGACCTGTGAAAAAACAGATTAACAAAATAATTGTTATCCACATATGTTCATAGTATATTTGCAGACAGTTGGAGATAACGCAAATTTTATTTGAACAATTTCTCACCGCTTTGGGCTGAATATCTGATATAGTCAAGCATGGCTTCACTGTTTTTTTTACAACTGGCTGACAGAATACCAGCTGATGTAGGGCATGGGCAATGGCATAAACAGCTTTGTAGACATTATAGGACACTCTGAGCTCTGTGACATTAAAGAACACATCCTGGGAATTCATTAACGTCTCATTGCCTGTGCATATTTTATTTGTTGCCTCAGTATCTGTGTGTTCCCCAGGTAAAACTGGTATACAGCCCACCATAATCTCCCAGAAATCCCTCACAAAGGCTGCTCTTGGATCAGTGTAAGGGCTAATGCCCATAAGAAATGGTTTTAGATTTGGAATAGCCATCTTCTGCACAACAAATCCTAGGGCTCCACCAAACGCTCGGTAGATTTCAGGTGTGGAAGGTCGAGTTGCTGTTATCCAGGCCTCACTTGCAATCCACTGAATTCCTGTAATATTCTGTTTCACAACCTCTTTCATCAAAGGGTAAAAGTCACCCTCTGGAGCAAAAGCCAGAATGACTTTGACAGTTGACTGTTTGATCATTTCCACAACATCCAGAATTTTATCCATAGTGTATGTACGCAGAACTGTCCCAACAAATGCAATACAAATCCCAAACCTTTTCACCTCGTCAGTAAAAGCCAGGATCCCATTACGCCCGTAGTCATTGTCTGACTGTATGACCCCGATCCACTGCCAACCGAAACGTTTGACCAGTGTTGCCAAAGCTTTTGCCTGGAAGTAGTCACTGGGGATTGTCCGAAAAAATGTAGGATATTTAGTTCTATCACTCAGGCAGGCACATGTTGAGAAGTAACTTACCTATAAAAAGAACAACAAAAGATGTCTAAAAACAAATGCTCATAAGCAAACAATATAAAAGCATCAAATTTCACAAAACACCAATGCCATAAAACATCTTATTTAATCTCTTACTATTGGCACTTGAAATGGTCCGAGCGTTCCAGCCACAGCTAAAGACTGAGATGATCCTGACTCTGCTATGAGGGCAGAAATAGCTGGAGGACAAGGGGATGTCAATTCAATCTCCTCTGGTCTACTAGCCAGTGTGAGTGCAGCGCGTAAAGCATTTGTAGGAGATGCGCAAGAGTTAAGGATCTTATAGCCAAGAGATATGTTTGGCAGGAGAGCAGGATCTTTGTTGATTTCCTCAATTGCAAATATCATCACTTGGGTCCACCGAAAAGCTCGCAGGTCAAATCTAAAAAGGTTTTGGTGATTGAAATAGGTGATATTATTTTACAGCTGCTCCTGTACATGTACATAAAATTGCAGGTTTGTGAGACAAGTGTAGAGGAGCATGTATGAAGTATTGAAAAGTCAGATAAAACAGGAAAACTTACCCTGCACATTTCGCTCCAGGCGGTTTGCTTTTGTAAAAAGAAGTGCTACTTATCTCTTTGTTGAAAACTGGGAAAATCCCCCCGATCATTATGTGTCCCTGCTTGAACAAACTTGGCATGTCAAACCTACCAAACAGCTCACAGCTAGAAACTGTGCTCAGGTAGAGAACAAACAGAGATAAGATAATAGATCCATGCAGATCATGCATGTTTGCTAGGCATTTTTAAAAAGAGGCCACAGCTCTTATAACAACTGTGTCAGGTTGATTTATTTCCCCCAGGGCACAGCAATCTTAGATGCGTACGATTAGTCCAACAGGGAAAGGGAGATCACCATACCTAGGACACACATTATGTACGCTAACATGCACATCACTTACACAAACACTAGTCAAATTCCAGCAATCTGCTGGGCTATATTTGGTAATATTCATTGATCTTCATAATGAAGAGATTGTTGTTTAGGAGAAAATTTGGATGCTTTTACATTTTTGGAAGCTGTTAAATTAGAGCTGGAGTGTGGGACATTAAAACATTTGCCAAGCAAGTTCACACTATGCTGATAAAGCTTGTCACTGAGTGTGTGACAGGCTTTATCAGAGAAATTGGTATTTGTAAAATATTTGGAGTAGGATGCTAGCTATTACATTTACCTGAATATTGGATTATTGTCTTGGAACTGTCCATTCAGCTGGGACTGGCTCCAGCTCCCACGTGACCCTGTACAGAAGATAAGCGGTTTACACTGGATGGACGGATGTCTTGGAACTGTGGAAATTGATATGCATTAACATTAACAACATAAGCACTTTCTTTTACTTGTACTCTCACTGCCAGAAGGGGAGACAAAAGTTCTGTACTGCAGCTTTAAAGCATGGCCAAGAAAGCTTTTGAAGTGCAGAATTGCAAATAGGTAAGTACTGCGAATAGTATCTATCCAGTAACGATGTTATTTGTGATACTCTATTAAAGCAACATTATGAGATTTTTTTGTGTGTTTGTGTGTTTGATTTGGTGCCCCTACCGTTTCAGAGTATAGTTCATGGCTGTCATAAATAAGGACAGAGGTACAGGTGCATTTGTTATGATTACATACTTTACAAGTAAATGTTCCGTACTTGTATAGCGCCTTTCTAATCTTTTCAACCACTCAAAGCACTTTTACACAACTTCTGCATTCACCTTTCACACAGTGAGCCCAAGTGCTCAAACAGAAACTAATATTCACACACATTCATACACTGGCAGAACAGCCGCCAGGGGAAATTCGGGTTCAGTATCTTGCCCAAGGACACTTCGACACGCAGTCTGGGGGAGCCAGGGATTGAACCACCGAGCTTCTGATTAACGGCCAACCCGCTCTACCTCCTGAGCCACAGCCGCCCTTATGAGTAAACAAATTTTAAGCAGCCAAATATCAAGCAAGTGCGACAACACAAGACATACTAATATTACTTACGAATCCAACTATGTAAACAGAGAGAATCTTGCAGCCTTTTATTTCACAAAGCTCTCACCAACGTCCGGCAGCCTCTTGCTTGGTCATGCCTTTTTCTCTTAGAAGCTTCCTCCACCAATGTTGTCTTTGGTCTCTATGCCTCTGCCATTAGCTAACTTTATGTACGTAGAGGCTGCTGAGCCTAGTTATGTTGCCCGCTCGCCTGCCTCCAGCCGCAGCGTAATGTTGCTTGAAATTTCAGTGGCAAGCTTGCCAACAAAACTTGACATAGCAAGCCAGCTAATAAGTTATTAACCGTGTTGGGAGTAACGCAATTGCAGTAATGTATTGCTTTTTGCTGTCATGCAGTAATATAATGCATTACTAAAAAAATCTGTAATATTATACCCGTTACAATCTCAGTAACGTGTTACAACACATTTTAACATGAATTAAGTGGTGTTTTGTTTTTGTAATAATTCACCAACACCAAGAAACATTTCAAGAGTAATGTTGTTACTTCTTGCGGGAATCCGATGGTCGAGATTGTAGACAGGTTTCAAACTGTGGGGGAGCTCGGCACCTCTTAAAAAGAAGGTAGCTCCCCTGATGGATCATGTGTAAATAGATTTTTATAGGCTACGTGTTTGTGCTTATCCTGTCAGAGTGTTGGGAGATTCAAATAATCAGTGGTGTTGTGCTGCTGAACGTCATGCATAAATGTGCACACCGTCTTTCTTAATGGGGAGACACTTCATCCTATTTCAGCCATCCCCACCTTCTCTATTAATCAGAAGGCTCATTTTTATGACAAAGACCCACCCGATTCTCTGACCTAACTCTGCACATGACCAGAATCCACCTATGCAGCACATCTATTAGAATAATGCACCCATTAAATAGCAGTGAATGTAACTCAAATGTAATGCAAAAGTAGTGTAAAGCATTACAATTCAGAGATAGTAATATTGTAATGTAACTAATTAATCTCAAATGACAGTAACTGATAGTCTATAATGCATTACAATTTGGAAGTAACTTGCCCAACTGGTTATTACTGACTAGCTCATTACCTCAGGGCAACAAATAAATGCCAGTCTCTTGGAAATGAAACTGACTTAACGTTCAAATGTAAAATTAATCATTCTATAATCATTTTTAACTTAGAGCCTTTTAAGTGCAAATTTAATTAGGTTAAACAGGTTTATCTAGTCCTATTTCAGTATTCACCCACAATATTCTTCATCCATCCATCCATCGTCAACCGCTTACCCTGCGTACAGGGTCGCGGGGGGGCTGGAGCCTATCCCAGCTGGCATAGGGCGAAAGTCGGGGTACACAATATTCCACAATATTCTTACTCTTTGTAAGTTTTACATTACTATGCCATAATAAGATATTACTACAAATAACACACAGGAGACATTTCAATTAAAAAAAACCAAAAACAAAACTTTAATGAAGTGTTCCTTACAGGCAGAAATTATATAAAATGGGTAGAAGAGGCTTATTACAAAGAGGCGAAATACAGTCAACTGTCTTTGACCAGTCATTTTAGAATGTCTCTATCTTGAGTAAGAAAAAAAGTAACAAAGTAAATATTTACAAAGAGCACCATCACTTTAGCTGTTGTTAAGGGGATGATACACTTCTTTTTTTTTGCTTTGTTGTTTTTTTCTCTTTTTTGGGCATTCAACTATTTGATTGAGACCACTAAAGTAAATATTATTCCAGCTAAATGCTCCTGTTAAATAAACTGGGTTGTAAAGTTACATGCTCAGAGGGTGGGAATGAAGGAAAAAAACTGTGTTTCAGAATTTTATATTTATATGTTAAAATTTAGATGCAGTATGACATATTTAATAATGTATTTTTAAATTAACCTGTTGATCTTAACAACCAGGACATACTTTGTTGATACTCTTGAATTCTGTAGACAGGTTACCAGTTGTACATTTACGAGGACACTCATAAAACTGTGTTTAGTCAGGGTGGATCGTAGCAAAGTGGGAAATGAGGTAAACACACTGTACAAAATAGCCAGTAGGTCTATTTGCCTAAATGTAGCCCATGATTTTAGTGTTAGTCCCACACTACCTTCAACAAGTATGTCTTCAAACCAGTGTTTTACATTCTTCAAATGTATTCTACATTCAAAAGGAGGGCTAAAAATCAGCCACATAAACAACACAGTAACACGCAGAGCCCTGTATTGCTGCTGTATCGTACAAAACAGATTCATAACAGTATTAGCAGCCCTGCAGACAATTAACATATGTACAGTTCTACCCAGAGAAAGAGAGAGGCAGACATCAAAAGAGATCCCCACAGGTATCCGGGACCACTCAGAGGGCTGATGGATGGTAACTAATGGTGACAAACAATGTAGTGTCATGGTAAAAAGCATCCCCATTGTGGAGTTCCTCACATGTGCAGGACTGACTCTGTTTGGTGGTATTTTTATTCTTGTCATGTAGATTCCGAGGAGTAATGCAGCTGGCAGAAAAAATCTTGCGACCCATCTGCTGGTGTATGTAGGCTGCAAACTCTCCACCCTGCCTGTGTAAACAATAAATTTAATTCCATCTGAGGAAAAAGAACAAAAAATTTTGTAACTTTGGAAGGAATTTAAAGAATGCTTTTACTGAAATAACATTTTTGTTTTTTTAACCCTCCTGTTGCTTACGTTTTATGTTAATTAATTATATGTTCCTGGTCCAAAATGGCCACTTCATTATAGGTAATTATAATCTAATCTAATCTAATGTTGTATTTGATATTTTTTGTCAATTTAAGATCTTATGAACTTGAATTTGCTATTCATGGCCAAGAGGCCTCATTGACCTGAGCTTATACAACTAATGTTTGAGAGAAAAAAGCACAATTTAAAATATAATTTTGACTACAACAAATACTAACAGATGAAACAAAGTGTTCAGTTTATCACAAACTACTTTGTGTCAAAGTTTACCAAGGACCAGTTGTTTTGAAAACATTTAAAAGTTTTAATTAGGGGCACAAAATAACATCTGTCTCCCAGTCAAAGCTAAACTATATAAAAAAAATGCAATGGAAGCAAGAAGGGGAGTGTGAGAACCAACAGGTGTGGTGTCACAACCAGTAGTCCACTAAACCAACCAGAACACAGGTGGTTAATATTACCTGCTTGTTTTAGTAATGCATCTTTTGGACAGCATAGTGCAAAGAACTTTGATGGCATCTGTTGACAAGATATGAAAATTAGTTACACATCACACATGCATGCAAATATGGTTAGGCAATATGATGTTTATAGTATACTGATGAATATAGTGAATATGATTTAAATTTGTCCTCAAATCTCAAAATACTGTTCTTCTATATTATATACTATAATATTGCATAAACACATTCTTGGCAAGGTCACATTATTTTCATATGAATGCCCACAACATCAGTCTCTGACAATAATACGTACAATGTATTACCTGATTCTACAAGCTTAATTGCAACTAATAGATAGCTGGTATGGTTGACATATATCTAGTTTTAAAGTTTATTATCTTTGCATTTGTTACACCCACTCCAGCAGGGATGAGGACTGGTGATACTGTGAAACACACTACTCTATAAGAGACTGAGGCAGAAAATAAGACACTGCACAATATAGGTACAACATAGATATAGAATATACATAATAGAAATACTGTATATGTATACATGCATATTTTCACTTAGCAGATCCTGACATAAGCTGCCATGCCTCTTTGGTGGACATCTGACTCACTTGGCTTTCAGACAAGATGAGAATAAGGAATTTTGGTCCACTCTCTGTACGAATGGTCCATTCTCTGTACGAATAGCCTTGCAGGACTTTGACGTCCAGGTTGCATTCCCTGCAGATGCAGACACAATTGATGGTTTTCCACTGGTCCACTAGATTAAGGGTAATGATGTGGGGGCAGTGAGACACAGATCTCAGGAGAACAGATGAAGGACAGATACTTCTGTTATTCAAATGTGTGATGGGATTATCAGTCTTTTTCTGCATGATGGGAAGTTACAGACAAACACACAAGATTGTCAATACATTTCATAATATACTGGCATGAGCAGAAATATGTTTTCTACCCAAGAATGGTAGTAATGGTTGTGTGCACTAAATTCTATTCCATTTCAAATGCATTTTGATGAATATGATTAATGTTGACTAACTCTGGTGCTCACCTCTTGAAGACAGCTTATCTTAGACAGGAAATTTACCAATAACTGCTGAAATTCACACTTGCAGACATGCCTGTTTTCTTTATCTCCAATCACAGTCTCCTTCACTCTTTGCAACAGGTTCATGCAGTCATTAAAGAGCATACAGTACAAAGTCACACCAGGAATTAGGGTACAATTTTTTTTGATTCTGCCCAGTGTTAAAATCCTTTCCAAGGTAATACTCAATTCAGAAGATCTAAACAGGTGAAAAAAGACAGTTCAGCATCATTATATCGTAAACTATCACATTCATAATCCTTAACTGCAGTCATATATTGCTTTAATCTCACAACTGCTAATTATCTGCTGCCAGACATGAGCTAAACTGACAATTAAAAATGAAAACATTGTGAAATGCTGGCAAAACCACATCTTCAAATCAATGTGCAACGTGAAAAGCATAGTAACCCAACTGTGAGACATTGTCACATTGTATATAATTACAGCAAACCGACTTTAAATTGTAATTGACTCATGAAAGCTCTCCTCTAGAGATTGTTTAATTGTGTTTCTGCGGGGTCTCTAAATATGGTGTTTAGTCCCCATAATTTAGGCTGATTCCCTGCTGAGGAAATCATTGATTTACAAGCTAATTGCTGATGAATCTGTGGGAAACCACCCTGGGGTATCCAGGTCCTTGACAAAAAACCCCAAACAAGTTAATGAGCAAGGTGCAAGTACATGAAATGGAGAAAACATAAAACACAGTAATTTACCAAGGATTTACTCACCTTTCACATGTCAGAGTTAGTTTTGTTTTGTCACAAATAACATCATTTTCAGATGGTGCACTTGAGCTGAAGCACTTTGGCTCATGCCCATGCTGACAAAGCTCAGTACACTGGTCCAAACTGAGCCATGTTGATGACACCATCCAAGTGAACAGTGTGAGGAAGACAAATGTGACTGCTGTCATCTCAGAGCCTAGCCTTTGGCACAGTCAGGATTCTTGGAAGGATGTGTTTTATATCTTCCTGTCTACTACCCAGGTGAATGAGGCAATTTACTGGGCCATCCTCAGAGGTACATGCAAATGTTTGTTTTGCGTAAGACCTGAAGGACATCAAGCATGAAGAATAAATCTGACAAGAATTCACATGGGCCCCATTTTCGAATAACGATCAATCTTGTAGGTTTAGAGCATTAACTCAGACTGATTACTGAGACTTGGTTAAGGCCACTTGGTGAAGTTTTTCAGCTGATTCTGTGAACCAGCACTAAATAGTGAATGCATGTGAATGATTGTTAAGTGTGCATAAACATTGAGTAGAGTTTAAAGAAATTAAGTCAATTGGTTAAATACATGTATGAAAAGGACAAATTGAAAAAGGTCTGTTTGTTGAGAAATTATTTCTACAAGAAGTAGGAGTGCATCAAACTGTTGACTTTTTAAAGGCTCAGTATGTACGTTTCTAGTGGTGAGGGTTGTGAATTGCAACCAGTGATTCACGGTGCATTCACATGCTCCTCAGATGCTCCCATTTTCCAAGTTGTGAAGTCGTTTTTCTGACTTTGGTGTGTGTTCATGTGCTCTTACGTCAGAATAAGGAATGATCATGGACACTATTACAAACATTATCATTATCAGAGCATATAAACAACACACAGACATCTTGTTTTCTCTACATGGACAGCAAACTAACTGTTATTACCATATTACATATACCATATTTGCAAAATATGTATATGCAATATGTGATTTTGCACAAATCTGTATACTTCTTCATGTCCTGTGTACTTTCTATTTCTAAAAATAAATATTTTTATTTCTAAAAATAGAAATACTTTTTACTCTATTTGCAATAAAGATTTAAGGAGGAAAAAAACATTCTGATTATTCCGGGACCACGTGAATGCACCATCTGTCACCACATAGCTTTCCCTTTCCAAGCATGAAGGAGAAGCTATGGTTTTAACTTTCTTTCGTACTACTAAAACAACAGTCGACAACTACTACTGCTACTAACGTTACCTCTTCAACTTTGTACAACTTCAACATAGTAAAGAGCAGAGACTTTTGTCCGTTTGGGCTTCTCTAAAAACATGGTAGCACCACACAGTTGATTATGTAAGACCTTTATATACAACTGAAAACATATTTATGGATATTATATTGCATTTACATTTATTCATTCAGCTGACGCTTTTATCCAAAGCTACATACAATTGCTATATATGTCAGAGGTTGCACGCCTCAGGAGCAACTAGGAGTTAAGTGTCTTGCTCAGGGGGGATTGAACCCTGGTCTCTCACACCAAAGGCATGGTCATATCCATTGCACCATCGCCACCCCATTGCAATTATGTCAATAGATCCCCCAAAATAATACACAGTGAACCTTAATATAGAATTTTCCACCTGTGTGGCATCGAATTACACAGGCTAGCTTGTTGCATGTTCAATCCAGACCTTGCAGCCCTCCATAATACACTATTGGCCTTCTTCACAGATGACTTCAAGACATGGTACATCATAAAATTATTAATTAATGTCATTAGTTACACCTGTGCTTTGTTGACAGTGACAAGTCAAAATGTTTGCTTATTGTATCTCAAACTTTTATTATGCAGACATGCACAAGGTTCAGTTTATGCTACACTTTATAAGATAAGAAAACTTTATTGTCTTTCACAAGTGACAGAAATTTGTCTTGGACAAGACAGGTTCAAAAGACATAAAAACACATATAAAACACATAGATAACAGATATAAAACATTGATACACTGAAGACATTTTAGCCACATTCGTTGTACAGACGTGCAGATTTAAAATTGCTAAAAATCCAATACCCTAAATCTTTCTCCAGCAAACTTTCTGGGCTTAAAATAATGTCAGCAGAAGTTACAAAAAGAGATACAGAATGCATGGCCTGTTTGGACAAAATCTGAACAATTTATGATTTTATTGAAAACCTCAAATTATGTGTAAAGATGATGTAAATTATTTTGGAATTGTTTTTTGCTGACATAGATAAATTGTGGGTATTTTTTATTTATTTAAATCATTTAATAAGTGCTTAACTATTAAAAATCAGAGGTGGGTCGTAAATGAGTTACATTTACTTTGTTACAGTTTGAATGCATCAAACTTTTGCTCTTCCTTGAGCAGTTTTCAAAAGAAAAATTATACTTTACTACATCAGGATACATACATCACACTACTTCTCTACTTATTTATTTACCATTGTCATGCATCCACATGACCTTGTTAGAACAGAATAATGGCTTAAGCTCTACAGCATGATAGTATGGCTTCTAAATGGTGCTAGCAGCTAATATTTAGGCCACAGATTAAAATTGTGAGCACCTTACAGGCAGACCTGTTTAGTATTGAAAATGTTCGGCAATCGCAAAGCTTGTGTATTTGACACAAAGGTGTCACTGTGTTTTATTTTCGTGGGCCTTTTGTATTGAAAAATAGTAAAGTAGACTTTGCTTGCTGGGAACCAAAAGAGGAGATTTTTATTAACATATGGATCTTGTGGCTATTTGACCTGAGTAAAGGATTAATTGGTGGGTTTTGAATTGAGCACTGACTGTATCATACACTGTGGTGAACTTTGAAATACTTTGAAATTGTTAATTAGGTTAAGTGATTGTCATGTACTGAAATACATGGGTCCTAATGTTTTGTGTAAATATATTGAACATTGACTTACATTATTTACATTATGTAAATAATGATGCCTAAATGAGTTGAATGTTATTTGTGTTATCATGAATGAACTTTGGCTTTCTGAGTGGCAGACAAAAAATACTTTCTAGCCACAGTGGCAGGCAGTGTAAGAAGTTAATTTCAGACCCTGTAAGCAACATTTCAAATGCACCTGTAGGTTTTGCATTTTGTGGCTTTCAGCCAAATAAAAGACTATTTTCCAGTCATATAGTTCAACATTGAAAATTTAACCTATTTTGAGGGGAAAAAATAACATACCCAAAATGAATCAGGAATAACTCCTCAACCATTAGGCCTAGATGCATAACTCTCTAGAATATTACTCCATCTATTTTGCCATTACAGACTAAATGGACATACAATGAAGGAAATGTTCTGGGATGTTTTCATCTTCGCGTGATAAAAAAAATCTATATTTCAAAGGCAATCCCAGGCATTTAAAATGTACTGGATATTCACATAGTATGCTATGCTAAGTATATTCATACTTCTAACATGCTTACTACAAGTATATTAAAGACATATTTTCCTGAGCTTTAACATACTTCTCAAAAGTATACTTTGGATAAATTGGTAATAAATATATACATAATTAAACTTTTAATAAATATGCTTACATAAAAGTATATATATTTTTTTTACAACATTTTAGTCTATTTATTAAAACTATATTTATTTAACTCTAAGTAAATACAATTTAGGTGTACTTTGTGAAAGTACATTGTTAAAAAATTACACTTTTAGTGGGTTAAAAATATATTTATGCCAAACATGCTTCATTGTGTAGGCTACTGCAAAATATTGTAATTATTTATGTAATAGCCACATGTTTCAGCCTGACTTCCAGAAGTATGATTTTTACAACATATTTTTTTAACAATAAAATATATTTTTCAAAAGCATATTATTTCTTTTTTTCATTTCTTTTCTTTCATTTTTTATTAATCAGGTAAATAGCTAGAGATCAGAGACCTCTTTCATAAGGGCCAGATGGAAGCAGCACATCTTGTTAACTTAATAAACAACAAATAAAAATAAGAATACTTTAAATTATAATACAGTTATACTTGTTTCTGTTTGTAAACAGTAAATGTGTACACGGGGGAGAAGTGTGCCCTCCTGCCCAGCCCACTAGTGCAGTGCATTCAGTTGGACCAATCAGAATCAAGGTTTTTCAAATTGACGACCCAATCACACAGTGTGAAAGTCCACTTCACGAAAGTTAACGTGTGTATTGTTGTGGCAAGTTCGACTCTTTTAACAGACTTGTCCATTCAAATCTCGTTCATTAAAAGGAACTAATCTTTTTTTGTGTCATTTCGTTCATTTGAACTAGGCTGGTTATTGCGGCGCTGCAGTAGTGGGCGATTAAAAAACAGCGCCGTTCTCAAACACGGAAGGCTGCCTGGCTTGCTTTAATTGACAAAGTATAATGCACAAATTCACTTCTTGATCACTCTCTATCATCATTATATACACCCTCTTGGGCCCACAAACAAATTCAAACAATGTAAAAACCACAGAAATATATTGTATTGTTTATATGCAATCCGCTACTCTGGCTAAATCCTCCCATTTTCACAGTCTTTCCTGAGTACACCACCAGACCAGCCATATAGAGGCTTATGTACATCTTTATCTCTAACATGCTCATTCATACAGTAGCCTAACGTCCCTATCCATGACTAAAATATTAATATCAGATTTGTGTATATAGAAGTAATAAGCTTAATACACTATATCAATAAACACACTCTTATTAAAATTCAATTAAATAATAATCTGAATTAAGCCACCAAGTTCTTAAAAGAACTCCAGCAGAGAGAGGAACAAAAAAATATTAACACATTATATAATTTCAGCAGTTTGGCAGGTTTGGACGCAGAATGGGCCACATCAGGTCCTGATTCTGCAGACAGAGAAACAAACATGCGCACATCGCTCTCAAACACGCCCAGGTTGTTCACCAGTCAGTAGCTGTGAAAGCACGGCTCTGTTGATAAATAAAAAGTAATAGTTAGGGCTAACGCTAACGTTGCTACTAGGGTTGAGCCAGATACTCGGCTGAAACGAGTATCCGGTACGGATAAAGCATTTTTGCCGAGTACGAGTATTATACGAGTAATACGAGTCAATATGTGTACTCGGATTGAAAAAAAATCCTCATTGCGTAGCTGACTGTGCGCATACGCGCTCTCTCTCTCTCTCTGCTGGTCATCGGAGATTTTTTTAAACTGTCAGCTGCTCTAACCAGTTTTATTTTACTTCACACACTGAGTGTCTGACACTTTCTTGCTGTATTTAAAAAATAAAGGTAGTTGTGGTATAAATAAATTATTTAAAATAATATTACAAATTAAGCTACACACACACACAACCCCCCATCTCCCTCTTACTCACTCACACACGTACCTGTCCTGCTGCACCATGAAGCGAGTTCAACAAACCCAGGATATGTTTTTGTTATCTGGCTTCACTATCCCTAAGAACCGCGATAGGCACCACGAAGCTGGTTATCAACTCGGTAAATCAACCCAGGGTTTCTCGATCCAGCCGGGAGCGCGTTCACATAAAAGAGGCGGTGTTAGCAGCAGATGACCAAACAGACATGAACATGTCCACTGTCAGCAGAGCGTCATATTTTACAATCGAGGATTAAACTGTAACACTACAGAAATACGACAGCAGAAGGCTGAAACTGACACATGCAGGGAGACAGAAAATCGCAGTCAGTGTGAATGTCTAAATGAACAGGCGTAGTCTATAATAATGCGTTGATAAAAAGTGTTCTTATGAGCTGCAGAAAATATCAGCCTTATTCTTTCAGCTCGGCTGTGTGTCGGCGTTTCACATTAAAAGACTCGGCCGTTCTCCCTCACTTTAAAAAAACTTGTTGCCACTTCAAAAATGAGATTAATTTATTTAACACACTCAAAAGTGTTCCAAACATTTTTCTAAATTAACTTCATAAAGCAATGAAACGGAAAAATCCCTCCATGCCATAAAATGAGCTCAAATAATGTTTTAAAGACTGAATCTCAACATTTAGGCTGCTGAAAACTCACCGTCCCACCTTTTGCGCCAACATCGCATCGGAACATGACTTGAGTCTCTGTAGTCGGCCTTAGAAAGCTTTACTAACCTAAATAGACAGACTACGTTCATATTAAAATTTAGTAGGTATTTCAATACCAAACTGTTCATCATATTCAGCCTCTCATAAGAAAAATAAAATCCATTTATTTTAACGGCTGCGTCAGGCTGTGTGAAACGGACTGGGAGCAAATAAAAAATATTAAAGACATTTAAAGGCAGTAAGTAGGCTGATCCTGCAGTCTCTGTAGGATCGCCATAGTCAAGAGTTTCTCCACATCACCGCTGCAAACATAAAACAGCCTATTGGCTAAAACAGTCTGTGGGATTTCCTACAGATGGTGATGTCAGAAAGCTGATTGGTCAGTAGGCAGCGTTTTCACAGAGTTAATCTCTTTTCTGGAACATAACCTGCTGGGAGCAGGTTAGCCATTCATAAAAAAATTTAAAGTTAAAAAAGAAAGCTATGTTGAGTATGAAAACTCTTCAATATATTTTACTTCATAATTGCAACTGCATGTGTTGTATTCATTGTTGCAAAACTTGTTCTGTGTATACTGTAGTTTGTTTGTTATTGTGATCAAAACCATTGATCTGAAGCTCAATGCTGATGCTGTCATGTAAATAGTTTTCTAATCAGCAATAAATATAACAATTTCTGATCAACCCATATAAATTGCATGCTTAAAATAACATACTGTTAAACCCCCGCCCATTTCGAGACAACCCGACCCACTTCCTGGTTAAATTCCACCCACTTCCGGGCTATGGCCCGCCCAATCTGAGTACAGATACGGATACAGATAATTCATATGGTTAACAGATACAGATACAGATAATGCTGTACTCGCTCATCCCTAGTTGCTACGTGGCTGTGTTTTAATGTTTTAATGACTGGGTCTGTTTGTTTTGGAGAGGAGACAACCACTGAGGTAATTCGGGCTCCTGGTAGAACTCTGTCAGTGACACACAGTGACCTACTCTGCACGTTTACGACCAGATTGAAACTTACTGCTAATATTTTGCTCCACTAACTTTCACCGTCTGACATTAGACATTTGTTAATCGATTAATAATCTTCCACGTCCGCATTGCGATGCATCTAAGAATTGATTATTTCTCCCACCCCTAAATACCACCCCTTTAATTAATTAGAGATAATATTGCTTTGATATAGACAAAATATTTCCTTTTCCCTTCCACAGATGCTGTGTGATAAAGCAGTTTCCAAATCCCACAGTGTCTGCAGTCATAGAAAATGCAACAAGTCCTACTCAAAGATACCGACCCGCCACTCCAAGGATAAGGATTGTGACATTTTTTCACTTTCAGTTTGGTTCCACCATTTGTACTGTATGCTTGTGACGGACGTATGCCGTACCTTCACTACAGTTGAGTAAGCGCCTGGCTCTTTGCCGTTGCTGTCAAAGTTGCATGTTTGGTACACTATAAAACTGTGTTTGAACCTTGGTAGGATGACTGCTCTCGCCTTTGGCCGCATATGGTGTCAGAAGTGGGATGGCTTGCCGTGAGGTCATCTGAGCCGGGCCCAGAGTCCGAACCGTATGAGGGACCCCCGTGGGTAACATTAATAATGGCATGTGTATAGTGTACTTTTCAGTAATACTGATCATATGTCATCATTTTACTGATTTTATTTTTATTTGAAGGTATTTTGGTCAATATGTGATACATGCTGCTGTACCTTTTAATGTACAGGAATTTATTTTTGTAATGTACACAAAATTAAAGTTTTTTTAGTTGTCTGTGTGTGTGTGTGTGACATTTTGCAAGATATTTTTAATGCATTAATAATGCATTATTCTCAGTATTTCTAAAATGACACAACATAGTTTAAGTTGTTCCAAAATAACACATTTAATATACTTAGTATAGTACAACTAAAATATGATAAATGTATCAAAAAAATATATTTTTTTTACTGATTATTATTATTATTATGCTAAAAGGGCATTTTGCAAGATATTTTTAATGCATTAATAATGCATTATTCTCATACTGAATAGTTTCATAAAGCAGCTTCCCAAGGTATTAATAGTGGCTCTTGGAGTATACTAGTAATAAATTACTAATATGCTGAAATGCTAATAAAAATGTTCAGGAAACATATTTAAAATATATTTAAACTGCTATTCAAGTATAGCACAAAAGGGTATTTAAGTTAAATTTTAAAAAGTATATTTAAATTACAGTAAAGGTACTTAAAATAGGTCCATCTTAACACAACTAAGTAAATTAAAATATATTGCAATTAACTTTGAGTAAAGTTGAAGTATTTCTAAAATGATACAACATAGTTTAAGTTGTTCCAAAATAACACATTTAATATACACTTAGTATAGTACAATTAAAATATGATAAGTGCATCCAAAAAAGTGCTACTTAAGTATATTTCTTTTCCACTTGGGATGTCACCATCAAAACCATCATCCTGCAGATTATGATGCCATTGAATATCTTCTACTACACCCGGACTACAACTGTAACTGTAAATTTGATATAAACTAAAATACAACAAAAAGCTAAAATAGTCTAAAATCTACTGATGATTCATTTACTTTATATGTCATCATTACATTTACATTTATTCATTTAGCTGATGCTTTTATCCAAAGCGACTTACAGCTGCTATATATATATGTCAGAGGTTGCACGCCTCAGGAGCAAGTAGGGGTTAAGTGTCTTGATCAAGGACACAATGGTGGATGGGTCACAGTGGAGACTGAACCCGGGTCTCTCACACCAAAGTCAGCTGTCTTATCCATTACGCCATCACCACCCCATCAGCACAAGTACTGTAAGTTTGCATTGCTTCAGTCAGCCAGCCTGTTCACAAAAAACTTTTCACTCAGTGGAGTAGGTAACTGTGACACGGAGGTGCAAGGGACTAGCCCTTTCATGTAATTTTCTAATTTTTATGTCTATTTGAATTTCAAACAGATGACATAGCATTTCACTGGTTGAGTGCTCCTTCGGCAGTGTTATGCAGGCCTGGCATTCTGTACCTGCATATTCAGAATCTGTATGTTGTATTACATTTGGTGTGGCCATGACTTTTCTTCAAAACATTACAGATTCTTGAGTCATAACATTGCACGATGTTTGGAGCCTTAAGGCCTTACAGACAGCAGCTGGATGTTGACGCATATTGAGGAATACTGGACAAGCAATTCAGAGTGGTCATGGTCCTCCCATAGCTCTCTATCTAAAGAGTCAGCAATCAGAAACAATTAGTCAGTAATCACAAATTGTTCATATAAGTTTATTATTGTATCGTACCAAATGGTTTAAAATAGAACATTTAATTTAGATTGCAGATAGGGTAAACGATGGCACAGTACAGCAGACTTGAGGTCAAAGCTAAAAGAAAAAAACAAGCAAGAGAGAGAGAGCGATCAAAACAAACATTAATTGATGTAAGATGTAACATTTACATGTTGTGACAAAGGTGCTGATTAATACAGACACAATGTTTTCTTCTTTGAAGCAATATGCCACCTGTTATTCTTGTTGTGCAAAATGATGAAGCAATCTGCAATGTTTATTCTCTTGTGTCTCTAGCTTTCCTACTGGGTATTGCAGTCATGCTTACAACAGATGGGGACTAATTTATCTTCCACTGTTTTTCTTCGGAGTTGTTTTTGCTGATGTGTAACCTTTATTTCTGTTGTATTGCATCATTGTGTATTTGCACACTGTCACCACAATTAAAAAAAAAATGTCACGGGAATTCTGGGGCTTAGTTGCAGGCTTTATTGAATCTTATCAGAAACACATTGTAGTCACTTACAAAGTTGTTACACAATTATTCATAAACATTTGTTCAGCACCAGGGGTGGTCATGTACTGCTTTGACATTTTTGAAGCAGGTTCCACTACTAAGTGGTATTAGATTTTGCACTGTAATCACTAGCTACTTTGTATCTAATTTAAACCCACATCCCCATAGATTGAGGACATTATAGCCCCACACAGTTTCATCTCTCTATACCTTGTTCTTCTACTGTAAACTACATAATATCTATGAAATACCATATTAACGTACTTCCCCTTCGCATTTGCTTTATCCACTATTTTTACTTTTTCACTTTTAGGATTTCATATAGGTACTGGTTTAAGAAAACCTTAATAGACCTGATGGGAAGCTGAGAGGAATTACAGTCAGTAGTATTCTCACAATGGTCAGAAGTGTTGAAAGCCAAATCTGGAGATGACTGAATCAGTGGGTTTTCAAAAGTATGCAAAAAAGGTTTTGAGAAATAAAAGGGATAGACAAAAGCCACATTTTAGGATGAAGTTCCCTCATTGTGTTACTAACCCTCAGTTCACCAAAGAAACTGATTTTCATAACTGACATTGCCAAAGACTCATTTTAACTTTAGCTGAACTATAGATTGCATTTTTGCATGAAATAAGGACAGTAAAGTTTGATCAAAATATTTTACAGTATAGTCAGGTGAAGGGCCACTATGGACAGGAGGCATAACAGGGATTAATAATTGTTCCAATGTGGGCATATGTATTGTATTAAAATAATCTTGGAAAAATGTGAACCTACCCTTTAATCTGATTAGATCTAATTATTAAAGGGATCATTAGACATGATTAAAGGAGAATACGTAATACTTTAAATTCAGCTGAAAAGGAAATGAAGAAGGATCGCTTGTATACCTTGTACTTAAACTGTAATTAAAAAGTGCTGCGTGCAGAACACATATCCTGCACATCTAGTCTATTATATTTGTCCAAAAGTGATTATGTTTACACACCAGTTCCATCATAAAGTTTTTTTATTTCTATTAAATATTTATCAGAAAGCAAACTATGTTATCATGAATGAACTTTGGCTGTAGGAAAGTTGTGATTGTTAAAAATAATGCCTTGATGCAGCCCCTTTGGAGCAGATTAAAGACTAACCTTTACTAAAACCTCACACATTATCTCACATTAAAAGAAAGACTTTGGGTCTGGGATAGCTTATTGTTCAGGAGGTATAATCCAACATTTCAGTTTTTAGAGAGGAAGCTGGCAAGAATCTGTTGAATGTTGATCTGCCACTTTGCGTTAGTTTTTAGCTCAGATCAGTTTACTGAATTTCCTCTGATTTATTTGATTTAGTTCTGTAACCTCATTGCAGATAATTAAAAAGTACATCAAAGACTTTTATTTAAGGGCCCTTACAATAACAAAATATCTTTGCACAGTTAACAGAGATTTTTGTTATAGTATATTAACTTGCTAATATGGTGGTACAACTACTACTACTAAATGTGGACACTAATATATCGTATGTTGCTGTTGTTGCCAGTAGTTTACTGATGTTTGAGGCTTATTTCATGAGGTTGGGAATATTGTTCACATGGGCAATGCACTCAGAATGATTGGTGGTATTTCTAAATAAAAAAACTATAGTTAAGTCAATATATAGATTATAATTAAAGATTTATTGACTGAAACAAAATCCTTACGCATTATGGAACATGATACAAAATGAAGAAGCACAGATTACATTTTGTTTGAAAGAAAAACTCAAAAGAGACAAAAATTAATTACAAATGATTTGGAAAATGGTTAAAAACGTATATCACTATTAGATGTTTTTCCCATTATGTGTTGCCTAGTGTTCAGCTCAGGCCTAAACAAAATTACATAACATTTTGGCAAAAAAATGCAGAAAAGTAGTCCATAACTGGAGGCCAGAATAGCAAATATCTCCACAGCTACAGTAAACTTCCCAGGAGAGCTAACATATGCTGGGATAAAGGTGATCCAGACTGCAGAGAATATGAGCATGCTAAAAGTGATGAATTTCGCTTCATTGAAATTGTCAGGTAACTTTCGTGCCAAAAAAGCAAGTACAAAACAAAGTACAGCTAAGAATCCTATGTATCCTAACACAGCCCAGAACGCTACATCTGAACCAAGCTTGCATTCTAGTATAATCTTTTCTTTATAGTATTTTATATTTTCAAAAGGGGAAGGAGGGCTAATGGTCAGCCAAAGTATGCAAATCAAAACCTGTACGAGAGTTAAACCCAGAACACTGAGCCTCTGCTGTGCAGGCCCAAACCATTTCATCACATTACTACCTGGAAGTGTGGCCCTGAAGGCCATTAACACCACTATTGTTTTCCCCAGAACACAAGAAATACAGAGGACAAACGTGATGCCGAATGCTGTGTGACGCAGCATGCAGGACCACTGAGAGGGCCGACCGATGAAGGTCAGAGAACACAGGTAACACAGAGTCAAGGAGAAGAGCAGTAGGAAGCTCAGCTCAGAGTTGTTGGCTCGAACTAGTGGGGTTTCTCTGTGGCAGTAGAAGACTAGCATTGTGATCATAGTTAGAAAAAATCCCAGCAGGGAAAATAAGACTAACAGTGTTCCCAGGGTTTCATCATATGCCAAGAATTCTATTGCTTTGGGGATGCAGGCATTTCTCTGCTCGTTGGACCAGAACATCGGCGAGCATTTCATACAGTGTATTGAATCTGCAAATCAAAAAACAATACAGAGAAATGTGAGGAAATCGATGCTATGGTTTCAGAAGTTAATCCTTAACACTGCATTTGAGATTACAGTTTTATTTTCATATATGTTATTATGTGTAATATATTTTTTTGCATTTCAAACAGCGATTGTTGATTTACCTGTTGAATTACTGATCTCGCCTGCTGGACAGGGTATGCAATTATAACAGCAGACTGGCTTTCCTTTCTGGAGGACCTTACGAGTTCCTGGCAGACAGCTCTCACTGCAGACTGATACGGGCACCTCATACAGTACACACATGAACACAATTTGTATGCTACCTGTACAATATGTACAGTTACATCCACATCTACAACATAAAACACATCCACATCAAGGGTTTTCGAACAATTTGTATTAAATCAGTGACGACTCCAAACCTCAGTTTCGGCTTTACCTCTGTCTGTCCATTTCCCCAGACAACTGGGATGTTATGCATGATGAACTGATGACTTTCTGAGAGAGAAGCATCATAAATGCCAACTGTTACTCCTTCCATGGTTCCCTTGTTTGTCATTTGCAAATTAACAAGGTCATATCTTGCCGGTAAGTCTCCATTAGTGTCAAAATAAACTCTTTCCCCTCTCTCAGTAGTGAAATTCACACTGTTGAGAAAGTGCAAGACCTAGTAAAAGAAACACATTAAATTACATTAAATGACAATCATTTTTGCTGTTGTCACTCTGTCACACTTCACTGCCGGTTCCTCACCTGCCATGGCTGAATGTGTTTGCTATCAGCACAACTACCATTTAAAAGGGGCCCTTTACCCCTCTCACATTTAATCAGGTTGTCAAGAGCATGACCCACTGCATAAACTGCCTTGTATACATTATTAGTGAATCTTAACTCAGTCACATCAGTGAACTCTGAGTTAACATTCTGTAAGCTCTCAAAGCCACTGCATGGCTTTCGTTGTGCGTTTGCAGTTGTATTCAGAGTGCAGTCAAACATATCTTCCCAGAAATCTCTGACAAACTGACTGTCAGGAAACTGTGAGGGATGGAGTTGCCTCAGGTGCTCTTCCAGCCCTGGGATCTGAGCTTGGCTCACACTGAAGCCTAGTGAGCCCACCAGGATGCTGTGTCCCTCACTGTCAGTTAGAGAGTGATCTGTGATCCAGGCGTCACTGCCAACCCACTGCAGTCCTGTAGTGTTCTGTTTGTACAACTCTTTTGCCAGCAACTTCATTTCTCTGTGAGACATAAAAGCCATAATAACTTTGGAAGTGGCATGCATAATGATCTCTGTTATTCTCTGCAGACTGTCAGGTGGATCTGACAATGAAAATGTTTCAAAATACTCAATGCAAACTCCATATTCTTGAGCAACTTGGATAAAAGCAGCCACACCATTGAGGCCATATTCGTTATCCACAGCTAGAGCCCCAATCCAGGTCCAACCAAAGTATTTGACCAACTTTGCCAGCGCTCTACTCTGAAAGTAGTCACTAGGAATAGTTCTGAAAAAAGTGGGATACTCTTTCCTGTTGCTTAGACAGGCACAGGTCGCAAAATGGCTGATCTGTAGTGAATGATAGAAAGATCTTAGAGGCACTGAAAGAGCAAATATTCAACATTATTGCATAAACACTATTTAGATTCATGCTACATTTATATTGCTGTACATTGTAATTAACTATAGATATTTCCAAGAGCAGTCTTAACACAATGGTAACTAACTATTCATACTAACTTAAATAACCTTTCTTCTTTGACTTACCACAGGTATCTGAAACCTTCCAACAACTTCTGCAAGTGCAATAGATGGTCTTGATCCTGAATGTCCCAAGATAGCTTGCACTGTCTCAGTTTTAGTGCAGTTGTCGTCACTGACATCTCCCTTTAGTCCACTCACCAGTGCCAGTGCAGCTCTGAGTATGTCCATTGTTCCACAGTTATCATAGATCTTGTAGCCAAGTTTAACATTAGGGAGCATATCAGGATTTTTGTTTATCTCATTTATAGCAAATATCGCTGCTTGAGCGAATTTGAATTCTCTAAAATCAAAGCTGGGGGTGATGAAATAAATATTCATCAAATACAGTACAAAATACACAACAATTTTATATAGCCCTAATAATACATACTCGTTGCATTTTCGTACTTCTGGAATTGTTTCAAATGTGTTAATTACATAATCCTGCGCTGTGCGAAATGAAAAAATGCCTCCAATAACAAGGTCACCATCTTGGGCCATTTCAGCTGGTTGTGCTGAGCCTTGCAGTCGGCACACAGAGTCTCCCTTCCCCATTAGCAGAACCAAAAGGAGCAGCCTCAACATCGGCATAGCTCTGCTTTTCAGGCCAGGATAAACAGCTCTACAGCTCATGCCAGGGTTTTATACAGGTTCAACAACAAGGGGGGAAGTTGTCATGGTTGAACTCAAGACTCAAGAGACCAAAGGAAACTAAACAAGTTAAGCCAAAGATCTTATTGTCTGTGAAAATATGGATTGTATTTTTTGATTACCATTTCAAAAACTCTGTTAAATGTTGTGAAATCAGTTAGGAATTAAGTATTAGGCTTACGCATTTATTTGTACTTATATTTGTTGATGATATTATTGTATATCTCAATATTCTATATCAAATTAAATATTATGTAGTGGAAAAACTACTATAATAGTACAATGCAAGTCAAAATTTAGATAGATGTCTACTTGATAGTCTGGTTAACACATTATTATTTAAAATATATAATGGCACTAGAATGCCTTAGCAACTATACTACTTTACATTTTCAGAAGGATTATGGTGCCCCCTTCACCACCATATTCTTTTTTGTATTCTTCTCTGGTTTCAGTAAGATAATATAACATTTTGGAATAAAAATACAAATGAGAAGTCCAAAACTTGAAGCAAGAATAGCAAATATCTCCACAGCAACACTGAACTTCCCAGGAGAGCTGACATATGCTGGGATAAAAGTGATCCATACTGCACAGAATATCAGCATGCTAAAGGTGATAAATTTGGCTTCATTGAAATTATCAGGCAGTTTCCGAGCCAGATAAGCAAGAATAAAACACAAAATTGCCAGAAGTCCTATGTAACCAAGTACAGCCCAAAAGCCTACAGCTGAGCCCAGAGCACACTCTAAGATGATTTTGTCTTTGAACTCCTTAAAATTCCTAAATGGAAAAGGAGGAGAAATTGTTAACCAGAGGATACATATGATGACTTGTATAAGAGTGAAACCCAGAACACCAAGTTTTTGTTGTGCAGGCCCAAACCATTTCATTACATTACTGCCTGGAAGTGTGGCCCTGAAGGCCATTAACACCACTATTGTTTTTCCCAGAACACAAGAGATACAGAGGACAAAGGTGATGCCAAACGCTGTGTGTCGCAGCATGCAGGACCACTCAGAGGGCCGACCGATGAAGGTCAGAGAACACAGGAAACACAGGGTCAAGGAGAAGAGCAGTAGGAAGCTCAGCTCAGAGTTGTTTGCCATGACAATAGGAGTCTGCCTGTATCTGAAGAAAATAATTGCCACAACAGCAGTCATGCATGTTCCAAATAGAGAGGCTGCAGTTAGCAGTGCTCCCATAATCTCTTCAAATGACAGAAACTCTGCCTCCTTCCTTACACAGGCATCTCTTCTCTCATTTGACCAAAACTCAGGATGGCATCTCACACAGGTGATGGAATCTGAAAAATAATATTGAAGCAGGTTAGACTTGCTCAATACAACTGTGTTTTTCTCTGTATGTTAAATCTTTTCTGTGCCTACAAGATTATGATATTACCAGATAATAAATGGATAACATTGATGACAGTTGACAGCTACATTATCATGAGTCATTTGGTTCTTATAAACACAAGATACAGTATAATTCATTTTTTGTTCAATTGTTTTGCTGTCTTTCTTAACTAAGTATTAAATATATCATTTACATATATTGTTTATGTAAAGGTGTCATGGTGTAATGTTTGCATATGCATAACTATCATTTAATTCACAGTAAATTAATTTACTACACTGAGATTAAATATCGGCATGCTAGGAAATCACAAGGGGGAGTTGACAAAATACTCTAATTATTAATACTCTACTCTACTTTAATAACTTATTTAACCATATTAATTTAAGGCAGGTGTTGGGATTCTCTCCGTGACCTGAAGTGATAGTTGGCTATCGGATTTCTGTACAAGTCGTGGATTGGCCATAACTAACACCATGTTAATGCATAGGGTCATTCAAGTGTACTTGGTGCCAGAACACATTAGGCCAGAAATTTATGATCAATTTGCGGCTGTATGATCAGGGACCATATTTATCAAGCTTCTCAGAATTACTCATAAGGACACTGCTAAGAATTGACTTAAGACACTTGAAATGACACTTGATAAATACCGGCTGAACACAGAAGCCTTTTGGGCTTAGTTGGCCTAGGGGTCTCGTGAAACAGCAGAGAGGTTCAGGGAGGTTGGACACGCTACAGCTTCGGTGGTCAAAAAAAAGCAAAAACCTACGTGTGAGAAGAGTTCAGGGAGGCTACAGAGACAGACCTTTGGTTGGCCTCAAGAAAGTTCTGGCAAACTGTTAGATGACCCAGGAAGGGAAAGCACAGCTTGGCTCAGGTTGTGTTCAGCAGAGAAGGTGAACTGCTAGAAAATGGATTGATGGATGGATTTCTGACCTTGTGACCGATATGGTTGTATCAAATAATACACTGCTGCTGACAGTGCATGCCACAATATCTGACCCAAGAAGAGAATAAATAGGGTGAAAACAATACCGATTGCCCCAATCCTGCCAGGAAATTTCCCATTTTACTTTAAACAAGGACATTTGAATAATTTTAAATATACTTAAGTTGCACAAATTTTGCACAGTGGAGCCTCAACGTTGGTATTAATTTCCAAGACTTGCTGTATGTTGCTGATTTCAGACTTATGTATCAATTCTTGTTTACAATATTTGATGCACATATTTTGATGTAATTACCATACAATCCTTCCAGGAATTCCCCAATGCCTTTGAAATAAGATTACAAAATGATGCAATTTCTTAAAATTGACATGTGAACATGACACCTTTTAGGCTTTTGTATTGTCCTATTAAATATTACTACACCTGTGATGTTACTTATTTCTCCCTCTGCACATCTTAAACAGTCATAGCAGCAGACAGGCTTTCCTTTCTTGAGAACCTTACGAGTTCCTGGAGGACATTTCTCACTGCAAACTGACAAAGGCACCTGCATGGACAAAACAACCATGACAAAAAGGTTTTGAAATTCACAATGACAAGGTGTTGTCTTTGCAAACATATAATAACTAGTAATGTTATGCAATTAAAATAGACTGTCATTAACAATTACAGTAATCACATGGTAGCTTACCTGTTTTGAGTTCTGTGCCCAAATGAAAGGCTTATTTTGCAGATTTAGCTGTTTGTCTGCAGGTAAAGATGCATCATGAACACCGACTGTGACAAAGTCCACAATGCCATTTTCTGTTGGCTGCCAGTTTATAATTTCATATTTTGCTGCTGGGTCTCCATTCTCATTAAAGTAAACCTCATCTCCTTCTTTTGTTTTGAACTGAATCTTTCTTAGATGCTGTAAAATCTATATGTATCAATATAGATCAGTACATGACAAACATGTTGTAAGTATATTGTCTCAACAACATTATATACAGAAAACAATAATTTATTTTTTTTAAATTTCACCAATTTTCTATGTTAATGTGACTTAATGTAAAAACAATAATTTTAATCAATGATGTTCAACTCACCGTAAATGGATCTAGCTGCACCTTGTTGATACATGTTTGACTATAGTTGAGAATACTATGAAGTGCATGGGCCACAGCATACACTCCTTTATAGACATTGTTAAAGATAGGCATTAGCGACATATCAGAGAAGCTGTTTTGCACTCCAGTCAGATCTTCATGTCCAGTACATTCCCTTTGATTCCCTGCTGATGATTCTGACTGGTTGAACTTACAGCTAAATAATATCTCCCAAAACTCTGTAAACATTTCATTGTTAGATGAATTAAGCGGCTTCACATCCAACATGAACTCTCTCATGCCACTGACATGTGCTTTAGGAATAGACAGGCCTATGGCACCATCTAGAATGTGATGCCTATCCATGGCTGCAGTCTGGGAATCAAAGATCCAGCCCTCACTGCCTACCCACTGGTACCCAGTCAAGTTGTGGTAAGACAATGAATGAATTAGCACATCCATATCCATGTGGGAGAGGAAAGTGACAATCACCTTGGAAGTGGAAGATTTGATAATGTCAATTATCTTTTGTATTTTCTCTTGTGGATCAGTTCTAAAGAAAGATACAGAGTACTCTAAACAGATGCCCAGCTGCTGAGCAGTTTCTGTGAATGTGGCCATGCCATTATTCCCGTAATCATCATTTGTTCTAATAGCTCCAACCCAAGTCCAACCAAAGTGCTTGACCAACTGTGCCAGGGCTCTGCTCTGGTAGTAGTCACTGGGTATTGTTCTGAGGAAGGATGGGTACTTGCTTTTATCACTGAGACAAGCACAAGTAGCAAAGTGGCTGATCTAAAAGCAAAAAGAAATATACCAGGATAAAGATGTAAACTATAAAACATTAACACAGCACACTACAATTCTTTTAAAAACAATTTTATCATTTTATTTCTACCAAGCTTACCCACCAGAGGGATGTGAAAGGGTCCGATGACAGTAGCTATAGCCATGCAAGGAGAGGACGATGTCTCTCCCATAATGGCCTGCACTTGGCCAGGTCTGGTACATACCTCAGAAGATGCAGATACAACTTCATTACCATTAGCCAAGGCCAATGCGACCCTCACACCTCTGGCAATGGAGCCACATGCATCATAGATCTTATAGCCCAGAGAAATGCCAGGCAGTAGGTCTGCACTGTTATTAATCTCTTCAATGGCAAAGAGCATAGCCTGGGTAAACTGGAACCCTCTAAAATTCAAACTTGATGCAGAAAGTTATAAATGATTATAATTGTAAACAATTGTTCCTTGAAGTAGAAACAATACCATAGCGGATAACAGCATTTGATTGCATTAATACAAATAACAACAAAATGTTTCTTACTTTAAGAATAAGTTTGCTAACATTTTCTGTACCTGTTCTGTATCTGTACTCACTTCTTAGGTATTTTAAATCTAAAAATATTTATGGTATGCTTAATTTACCTGGTGCATTGCAGTGGAAGTGGTTTGTGCATGTAGGTCTCCTGTCTATCTTTCCAGCTGCTGTGGAAAGAGAAAATTCCCCCCAACATGATGTCCCCATCCTTAGATAGCTGGGGGTTCTCAAGATCCCCTCTATGCCTGCACACCAGCTCCTCAGAATGAGAGACAGATACCATCAAAAACAGCTGTAAGAGTGTCCAACCCAGCTCTGGCCACTTATGTGTGGATGTCATGATGTCTTAAAAATCACTGGTTGACATCACACATGCCTTAATATAAATCAAAGGCTTGCGCTGATATTTATACATTTTGGAACTGAAAAAAATAAACTGAATAGTGACGTTTTATCTCAGTGGACTGACAAGCTAGGGCAAGGGGAGGGAGGTGCCCAAACAAAAAAGGTTTTGGGACTTAGTCTGTTTAAAAAACTTTTTAGTTATTAGATGATATTAGATTCCCATAGGAAAGCTAAAAGTGGTTGTTTCTTTAATTTCTCCTAGACACAAATTTTCTCCTACTTCTGAAATTCAACTCAGGAGAAACAACCATAGCCAATCTGATTTATGTTCATTTAATAAGCACTAAATAGTTATATACATTTACTTGAGTAGAATTTTGAAGACTTTAATTGTGGATATGGTATTCCCTTCTTTTATGTAGTGAAAAACCAGTGGAAATATTATTTCATGCCATTAGGAACAACACAGCCATCTCTTCTTTGGTTCTCCCTAAGAAGCGGGGTTGAATTATTACCCACAGAGTAGTCGGCCTGATTCCAGGCACCGTAAAAACACCCCAAAAGAGTAGGGGGGTTGAAAGGTCTGCCACATCAAACACTTTGTTTCTACTCTGAGTTTTGGTTGCAAATTAAACTACCAAGCAAACCACCATTCCCTGTGGAGTTAAGATAACTGACTCACCTTGACCTTGTCCAGAGACGTAACCTCTCCCGACACTAGGGCTGTCAGGACCTCTGACAGAGGCCATAAATTATAGACCTGATACTGTTAGGAGTGTGGTTTTGTGTTCATGTCTTTCCTGTTTAAGTCTGATTTTGGTTCTGTATTTCTCTGTGTAGCCTTGTTTTTTATTCAGTCTCATGTTCTAATTTACTTAGTATCTGTTTTGTCTCTTATCTTAGTTCCTTGTTCTGTGTCTTAGTCCCAGTCCTGTGCCTTAGTTCATGCCTTAGTGTTTACTTCTGGTCTGTAAACTTGGCCATGTCTGCTCTGAGTTCTGTTTTATCTTAGCTTCAGTCTGTGTTCCTTGTTGGGGTTAGTTTATTGGTGATTTGTCTGCTTCTGCCTGAGTTAGTTTGTTTATTACTCTGATCTGTTGTGTCTTATTTTGATATGGCCTGTGTTTAGTGTTAAGTAACCTATGTCTGTTACCCCAGTAATCCCTCTACATGCCTGTCTCTTTGTTTTCCCCTGCTGTCTCTCTGTTACAATTATGTTACGTCCCAAGGTCTAGGGGTGTCCTGGAGGTAACATAAATGTGTGGCTTCAAAACAACAACCAAAACACTCTAAGAAAACCTAAAATTTTCCTAAACCCAAAACCAAAAGATAAAGAAAAGACAAAGCTCTAAACTAGGCTTCTAAGTCCAAAAACAGGAGAAAACGGTGCAAACAAAAAGGGCTTCTCACTCCTACTCACTGCTAACAGTGGACACAACATAGCTACAACAAAGATAATTGCTTAATAGCAGTCAAAAATGGCAAAGCCAACAAAACCGGGTTGTCATAAGAAAATCAGAATGCCGAAAGTAAACTACTTACAATCTAAGCCTAATATACTCACAACAGTTCACTACATAAAATGAACACAGACATAACACAGAGTAATCAGGCAGCTTGGGAATGGCAGAGAAGGAGAAGAGTTCCTGTCAGTGGCTTAAGATGGCTGCTGTCATCCGGGTGCCCAATCAGGAGGCTCCAATCAGCTCTACCGGACCAATCCAGGGTGTCCACCTGTTCTCCAGTACCTGCATACACTCACACACACTAAGGGAGGAGAACAGCTGACAGTGCAGGGAGAGATAACAAAATATGACCCCAGTCATAACACTTTTTAGTCCTGATCCGGTCACCTGTGTTGCTCCTGCCCTCCTTGTTAGTCCCTGGTATATATATATATATGTTTGGTGTTTCTGTTTAGTCCTTGTCCGGTCATTGTCATGTGTTGTGTTTGGAGTATGAGGACTGTCTCTGTAAGCCCGACTTTCTGTGTTTTTTGAATTAAGACCTGTGTTTCTTCAGTCAACTCTCCAGTGTTTGCACTCATCTGAATCCTGACAAAAACTGGATCTTCAATGCACACACAGACTGTTATCAAAGGAAAGGGCCTTTGTTAACTCTTCACACATATATGTGGAACTGAGGTGACCACAGACGTGAGAAACCAATGACCAATCTCATTCCCTTTACAGGCAAATTCTGCATCAAAAGTGAAAACGGTTAAATAATACTGTGGTACAGAAATATCATCATGTCTTACATAATACACGTTCCTGGCTCCTGGGGCAAGGATTGAATTAACTATAAATTTTAAGTAATCAGAGCAGAGCAACAAGGTGGACGTACTGACGTACTGCGGTAAGCGTGTTGACTCATTTCCGTTTCCGGTGCTTGTGTGTTGGTAGCGTGTTTGCTGCTCTCGCTAAATACTAGATAAAATTGTTAGATTTGTCATTACAAGGCCAATTGTCCGCTAAACACTTATTCTTACAGTAAGTTTACCTCAGCACTCACAGTTCTTTCCATCTTTAGTGACTGCTGTTCAATCTCATAGTTGTTTTCAAAAGTTTTGGTAGCCAACGCTGCCGTACTTTAGGCTTAGCCGTTAGCGACTTTAGCTTAGCAGCTAACGATGGCTTCTCCCTCTCTCTCTCGCTCTCCTGCTTTCTCCTGCTCTGTGTGTCAGATGTTCAGTTACTCCCCTACCTCCTTTAGCGGTAATGGTACGTGTAACAAGTGTAGTTTATTTGTAGACATGGAGGCGAGGTTCAGTGAGTTAGAAGTCCGGCTCCGCACCTTGGTAGATCAGTCTTTAGCTACTGTAGCTAGCCAGTCCCCGGTACTCGGTGCGGACCGGCCTGAGTTAGCCTCTGGTAGTCGTTCCCTGGCATTTCCTGAGCAGCCAGGAAAGGGTGGCTGGATGACTCTCCGAAGGAGGAATAGTCATAAGCATTCAAAGCTCACGGGGCACCACCAATCTGTTCACGTCTCTAACAGATTTTCCCCACTCAGCGACACACCCGCTGAGAAACCAACTCTGATCATTGGCAGCTTCATTTTGAGAAACATGAAGCTAGCGAAGCGACCATAGTTAAGTGCATCCCTGGGGACAGAGCGGGCGACATTGAGTCTTATTTGAAACTGCTGGCTTAGGATAAACGTAAATACAGTAAGTTAGTAAGTACAGTAATTGTTATTCACGTCGACGGTAATGACTCCCGGTTACGCCAATCGGAGGTCACTAAGATTAATGTTGAGTCGGTGTGTACATACGCAAAAACAATGTCGGACACCGTAGTTTTCTCTGGACCCCTGCCCAACCTGACCAGTGATGACATGTATAGCCGCATGTCGTCATTCCGCCGCTGGTTATCGAGGTGGTGTCCAGCAAACGATGTGGGCTTTGTAGATCATTGGCAGACTTTCTGGGGAAGACCTGGTCTGATTCAGAGAGACGGCATCCATCCCACTTTATTAGCGGTCCAAATCCATGACAACCCAGAGTTGAAACCAGGAGGCAGAGTCGCAGTCTAACACACTTCTCTGCCCTTCTAATTCAGCAGTTACCCACCCAAAACCCTACGCAGAGTTGCAGTCTAACAGACTTCTCTGCTCCTCCGTTCCAGGAGTTACTCAGTGAAAACCCTATAGTGACAGTGTCTGTCCCCCGACCATTGAAATTATTTAAATCAAAGGTAAACAGAAGAGGAGCTGTGCATAAAAACCTCATAAAAATTAAAATCACAAGAGCAATAGTGCAAACAAATAGGAGAGTAAAATGTGGACTCTTAGGGTGCTTTCACACCTGGATCGATTGGAGACGTTGTTCCGAAACAAAGGGGCGTTTCCCTTTTGGCCCGGTTTGATTGGTTATATGTGAACACAACAATCGCGCACGAACCCTGGAGCGGTTCGTTTGTAGTGAGAACACAACCGACCCACAAACCGAAACAAATCATGTGTTGCCTGGCAACCGACGCTAAAAGATCGCTTTTCAACAGCTTCGGCAGCGTATTTTGCTGAGGTATGTTGTTGTGGTTGTATTATGTAGGCCTACTGCTGTCTGTGTTTTTTTAACTTTGTGGGGCGCTGCTTGACGGAGCGTTCACAACCCCTCTTTAATTTTTTCAGTGACCCACTTGTAGACTTAAGTGTTCTTGTGTGTGGTGTGCAACATCCGAGAGATGTGTTGTTCCGACCAAACATCTATTTCACCTTTTTGCAACGCGAAGTCCACCCGCGATTCATTTTGTGTTACTGTTGTCATGGAGATGTCCCCCAATGGAATGCGCGACCTGAGGTAGTGACATAATGGCGTAAGGACAGCCCTGGAAGGGTGAGTGATTTCAACCGCTTTACAACAGTGTGGTGTGAACACGAGTGACGTATTAAATTGATTCGGAACAAAGTATTCTGTTTCGGATCTGTTCCGGAACAAAACGTATTGATCCAGCTGTGAAAGCACCCTTCAAAATCAGATCTCTCTCTTCTAAAGGTGTACTAGTAAATGAACTAATATCAGATTATGAAATTGATTTATTTTGTCTTACTGAAACCTGGCTGGGTGATGGAGAATACGTGAGCCTAAATGAATCCACCCCTCCCAGTCATATGAATACTCACATTCCTCGAAGCACAGGCCGAGGAGGTGGAGTTGCAGCTATCTTTGACTCTAGCCTAGTAATCAGCTCTAAAACTAAACTAAATTATAACTCATTTGAAAGCCTTGTTCTGAGTCTTTCACACCAAAGTTGGAAATCACTGCAACCAATTCTATTTGTAACAGTTTACCGAGCACCTGGTCCGTACTCTGAATTCTTATCTGAATTTGAGGAGTTTTTGTCAACTTTAGTCCTTAAAACGGACAAAGTTATTATCGTAGGGGATTTTAATATTCATGTGGATGTTGAGAATGACAGCTTTAGTACTGTGTTTACTGTATCTCTCTATTAGATTCAATTGGCTTCTCTCAGAGTGTTCATGAACTGACTCACTGTTTTAACCACACCCTTGACCTTGTTCTGGTATATGGTATTGAAATTGAACATTTAATAGTGTTCCCACAGAATCCCTCTTTATCTGACCACTGTTTGATAACTTTTGAGCTTGTATTGCTGAACTACCCTCCATTGGGCAAAAATTTCTATACAAGATGTCTGTATGATAGTGCTATAGTTAAATTTAAGGATGCGATTCCATCAGCTCTAAATTCACTATCAGGTCACAAAGTAACAGAGAATTCTTATGCTAATTTCAGTCCCTCCCACATACAAAGCATTTTTCATTCAGTCTATAGCAACATTACCTTTACTGTCTGTACCTCTATGTGTATCTCTCTCTCTCTCTCTCTCAATTCAATTCAATTCAATTTGCTTTATTGGTATGACTTTAAAACAATATTGCCAAAGCAGCGTACATATCACATAACAACAATCAGCCCCATACATATAACATTACAACAATCAACCCCATACATTTCATGAAAGAATCAAAGCGTATATATGTTAGTGGTGGGCATAGATTATTTTTTTTAATCTAGATTAATCTAGATTTTATGGTCTGAATATTTGATTATTTCATTCAGGATTCCATCAATACCACAAGCCTTTTTTCCTTTCAGGGACTAGATGACTTCTGGATGACTTCTGAATTCTTGTTCTGTTACAAGGTAATCTAGAGGGTTTTGGTTGTTTTTTATCACCTCCTCCAGAGTTTTCCATTTTGTGAAAATCTTGTGCTGATCATCATTTTTTGTAATATTACTGTATTGTTCACTAAAGTGATTAATCCAAGTATTTCCATCTTGGATCGCCAATTCCTCCTGCTGGGTTTTGTTTAGGTTGTTCCATTTCTCCCAGAACTGGTTGGACTCTAAGGATTCCTCAATTTCACAGAGCTGGTTCTTGCTGTGTTGTTCTTTCTTAGTTTTTAGGGTGTACTTGTATTGTTTCAGAGTGGCCTCATATTGACAGCGTATATTATGGTTATCTGGGCCCCTATGCTTTTCATTTGATAATTTCCTTAAAGTTTTCCTTAGATTTTTGCATTCAGTGTCAAACCATTTGTTATTGTTCATTTGTGGAGGTTTTGGTTTTGAGGCTTTCAAATTAGACAATGAAGCCAAATGATGAAATATGGAATTGATTTTGTCCACAGCAGAATTTACACCAGAATTATGCTGGGGAAATGTTTCAGTTAGAAATAAATGAGTTAAATCGTGGATGTTTGAATTTTCCAGTGCCTTTTGGTACGCCCCCATGCTGTCTGGGGTCCATCTGTATGAGTACTGTTAAACAGGTCACAGGCACTAGGGGCTTCAGACTTAGACTGATCCCTTTTCAGGTAGATAGTGATTTTGCTGTGGTCTGAGAGGGGTGTGAAGGGGCTGACTGTGAAAGCTCTGACAGATATTGGATCTAGATCTCTAATGAAATAATCTACCGTACTACTGCCAAGAGCTGAGCTGTAAGTGTAGCAAACCAGAGAGTCCCCTTGTAGCCTGCCGTTGACTATGTATAGACCCAGCGTGCGTCAGAGCTGTAAAAGCTGCATACCGCTTGTATTAGTAAGCTTGTCAAAGCTCTTTCTACCAGGACATTCAGGGAGTGGGAAGCAGGTGCTTCCAGGTAAGTGTTTGTCTCCCTGGGTGTTCATAGTGTCAGCTCTTTCCCCTGTTCGAGTGTTCAAGTCCCCACAGAGTAATACATTTCCCATGGTTTTATAATGGTTAACTTCCTCCTCAAGAATAGTGAAAATATCTGGGTTGTAGTAGGGGGATTCTGAAGGAGGTATATAGATGGCACACATGTAGACATGTTTCTCGGCACAAATCATCTGTTTGTTAATTTTCAACCATATATAAGATTCTTCTTTTTTAATAACTGTGATGGCCTGGCTCAGTTCTGATTTACACCATATAATCATGCCTCCTGAATCTCTGCCTTGGGTTATTGTGGGATTTTTTTGTTGATGGTATAATAATCTCAGTGTAGCCGTGAGGACGACCAGTGGAAACATCTTCTCTGCACCATGTCTCCTGTAAAACTATGATGTCAGAGTCTTTTAACTCTCTATTAAAATCTGGATTTCTGCTCTTTAAACCAAAAGCTGATGATCTCAGACCTTGAATGTTCCAACTAGTTATTGTAAACGATTTCATCCCCATCTTTTCAAAAATTAGACAAACACCTTAAAAAACAAATAATAATAATAATAAACTAGATATTAAAAATAATACTCTTAACAAATGAAAAGAAAAAAATGTGTAAAAAGTGTAAAAAGATGAAAATAGTGTTGTAGGTAAATGAATAAAATATTAGACTTTAAGTGACATTTTAGAGTGTATGTGTGAAATACTGTTAAGAATTGTACTTATATTATTATTTGTTTAAAATGGTATCCAACATGCTAAACTATGAATTATTGTGATGTCTCTAAGAGGTCTCTGCTCTTCCACCATGTAGCTATATGAGGCGAGAGCAGAGCAGGTGTAGCATGTGTAAGATGTCTTTGAGTTCTTTTTGAGATGTCTTTGAGGCTGTGGATCTTCTCACCGCTACAGCATAGTTCAGTCCAATAGGCTGCTGCTCCTATAGTCTTGGTTCTGCCGTTGGGATGAGGGGGGTATAGAGCTCGCACTCTCTCTCTCTCTCTCTCTCTCTCTCTCTCTCTCTCTCACCTCCCCCAACCCGGTCGAGGCAGATGGCCACCACCCTGAGCCATGGTTCTGCTCTCGAGGTTTCTGCCTCTTAAAAGGAAGTTTCCTTGCCTGTGTCGCCTAGTGCTTGCTCTTGGTGGGAATTGTTGGGCTTCTGTAAATACCTTCAGAGTATGGTCTAGACCTGCTCTTTATGAAAAGCGCTGTCAGATAACTGTTGTTGTGATTTGGCAGTATATAAATAAAATGAAATTGAATTGAATTGAGAGCTATTTTCAGGTTCTCTTCATGAAACCAGTGTCCCCAAAAGAGGTCTAACATGCCATTGTTCTTAACTTCATCTTCTGGTTCTCAATTATCTATTACTGTCTGTGTTTTATTGTTTAAAATATCTTCTTATATATTTTTCTATTAAGAATGTTTAACAATCAATATTGTCTTGGGAAGTATTCAGTTAGCCTGTTCTGTTCATCATCTATGATCACTATAAAATGTGTTGTTTTAACTTTAACAATTGTAATTGTCACGGATGATTAACTACAATACTTTCCTTTTCTTTGTCTAATGCTTGGAAACGAAGAACTAGAGTAGAACTGGAATAACGTACGGCTTCGGAACACCAAGCAGTAGCTTAGGCAAACAACCTCTACATTCTGTAGTCAAGTTTATGCCCCTTTGTTATGAAACCAATACCCTCAATTTAAACTAAATTATCACCATAATACTTGCGTCTGTTCATTTTCCTTACTACCTTAGTCATATTCTTTCCACAATAGTCAAACTGAATTTACATTGAGCCCTATAACTTCTGAACTGGGCGGTTGTGGCTCAGGAGGTAGACTGTATTGCCTGTTAATCAGAAGGTCGGCGTTTCAATCCCTGGGTCCTCCAGGCTGCATGTCCTTGGGCAAGATACTGAATCCCAAATTGCCCCTGGTGGCTGTTCCAACAGTGTGTGAATGGTAGTGTATAGTGTAAAAGCACTTTGAGTGGTCGAAAAGACTAGGAGGTCTCCTGTTGATTGCATTCTGGTTGTTGTTTTAATCATTGTTTACCCTCACTTGTATTCATTTTAGTTAGTTAATAAATATTAACTTTGATCACAGGAACGTGTCTGTTACTTTTAATTACCCAGATCAATACACGGAGGACTCATCCTCAGATTTGAGACTGACTGATTGATTAAACTAACTGATTAAAATTAACTGAACAATTATTAACTAACTGATCACTAGTAATAATTGATGTAATTATTAAGCTATACCCAAGGAGTCGTAAAAGCCTTGGGCGGACAGCCCCCTTTTGAACAAATGCTTATGATATTAATGTTTCCAAATATTGTTATTCATAATTTCACTAAAAAAGTGGAGGTTCACTACATTTAAGTAAAGAAAAATGTTAAATGTTAATTGTAGCTGGATGGTGAAGTGACACTTTAGTAGCCCTATGAACAGGACCATGGTTAATATCCCACTACTAAAGCTTTCATTAATTTATAATAATTAATGGCTTTCATTAAAACTCAAAAAGATAGAGTGATGAGATCTCACCTGTTACTTCTATTTTTTCCTATTGTAATCTCAATTCTATAACCATGTGTCTTACCTAAGTCTCAAACACTCAGTCCTTATCTCATCTTTTCTCCTAAGGGGATTTTAGAAGCAAAAATTCAGATTTAAGTGATCTGGATCAGAAGCAATGCTTAAACAAATTTTACTTTCAATACAAATCATCATGACTCATTTGTCTTGATTTTAATTTAATTAACTTGACGCTGAACAGAAGAGGTGGCTGGTGCTAATTTATCAACAAAACTCCGTAAAAAGAAAAAAAAGTAAAATTTAAAAAAATTAAAAATCAGTTTCATGTAAACCTGCTTCTTTCTGAAGTACTTTAAAAAACTTTTTAACATTATTATTATCCTGCACTATGTGCAATATAAAGGAGCCTACAACAGCAAAGTCGCCATATTGGGCCAATTGAGCAAGTTGTGCTGAACCTTGCAGTCCCTGAGGAGCAGGCTCAACAATGGCATAACTCTGCTCTGCTTTGCTGTTTTGGCCGGGCCCATCAGCTCTATAGCTCATGGCAAAGCGTAATGCACAATTAATAGCAAGGGGAAAGTTGGCATGTTGAACTCAAGCCACAAGGGACCAATGGAAAGTTAAAGCAAAGACTTTATGTCCATGAAATAGTAGAAACTAGCTAAACTTAATAATATATATTGGTTGATATGACTGTATATCATATTGTCTTAAATGCTGTCATCAGTCACACATCATGTCACAAATAAATTATATAGTGGAAAACACTACAGTAGTCCAACATAAGTCTTTAATAAAATAAACAAATAATAAATGTCTACTTGAATAAACAATTAATACCAAAATTGCAATGAATCTAGAGCGCTTTTTGACCATATTATTTTAAGATTTGAAAAGAATTACGGTGCACCCTTCCCCATCATATTCTTTTTTGTGTTCTTCTCTGGTTTTAGTAAAATAATATAACATTTTGGAATAAAAATACAAATGAGCAGTCCAAAGCTTGAAGCGAGGATAGCAAATATCTCCACAGCAACACTAAACTTCCCAGGAGAGCTGACATACGCTGGGATAAAAGTGATCCATACTGCACAGAATATCAGCATGCTAAAGGTGATGAATTTGGCTTCATTGAAATTATCAGGCAGTTTCCGAGCCAGATAAGCAAGAATAAAACACAGAATGGCCAGAAGTCCTATGTAACCAAGTACAGCCCAAAAGCCTACAGCTGAGCCCAGAGCACACTCTAAGATGATTTTGTCCTTCAACTCCTTAAAATTCTTAAATGGAAAAGGAGGAGAAATTGTTAACCAGAGGATACATATGATGACTTGTACTAGAGTGAAACCCAGAACACTGAGTTTCTGCTGTGCAGGCCCAAACCATTTCATCACATTACTACCTGGAAGTGTGGCCCTGAAGGCCATTAACACCACTATTGTTTTCCCCAGAACACAAGAGATACAGAGGACAAAGGTGATGCCGAATGCTGTGTGTCGCAGCATGCAGGACCACTCAGAGGGCCGACCGATGAAGGTCAGAGAACACAGGAAACAAAGGGTCAAGGAGAAGAGCAGTAGGAAACTCAGCTCAGTGTTGTTTGCCCTGACAATAGGAGTCTGTCTGTATCTGAAGAAAATAATTGCCACAACAGAAGTTACACATGTTCCAAATAGGGAGGCAGCAGTAAGCAGTGTTCCCATATTGTCTTCATATGATAGAAACTCTGCCTCCTTATTTACACAGGCATCCCTTCTCTCATTTGACCAAAATTCAGGGTGGCATCTCACACATGTGATAGAATCTGAAAAATAATATTTAAGCGTTAGGCTAGCTCTGTACATTTGTCTTTTTTTGGTCTCTCATCTTTTCTGTGCCTACAAAACAGACAATACAAGATAAGATTATGATATTATGACATAATAAATGGATAACATTATGACAGCTGTATGGTATTTTCATTAAATATCTGAATCCTAAAGATACAGTATAATCTGTTAAATTTCTTTCCTAATACTTAAGCATTATACATTTTGTTTCTTGAAAGGTATCATGCTGTTGTGTATTTCAAATAGAAATGTTCAATCCTATCGCAAAGCTTCAATGTTACTAACTTTGAATGCATTTACGGCATTGAGGTTAACTATCTGCATGCTTAAATATCAGGAGGAGATGAGGAAATACTCCATGTCTTTTTACAATTTCAGTGAGCTGAACCTTTAATGAGCATTTTATAACTTGCGTTTCATAATGCATAGTTTTTCTATAGTCATAATATTCTAATAAAATATTATTAAATTATTATTAATATTAAAAAACACACTTAAGTTGCATAAATATTTCGCATTGGTGCTTTAACTTTCATATGGATTCCCCTGTGTATACATTTATGTATATAATTTCTGACTTGTTCTTTGCAGAATGTTTCGGATATCTGGTATGCTAAACAGACTACATATTTTATATATATATGCCCTGCAGGAAATCCCCCTTGCTTTTGAAATCAGATTAACAAACTGTGCATTTTCTTAAAGTTGAAATGGAAACATGACAACTTTGTTTTGTCTTGCATTAATTATTACCACACCTGTAATGTTGCTAATTTCTCCCTCTGCACATTTTAAACAGTCATAGCAGCAGACAGGCTTTCCTTTCTGGAGAACCTTACGAGTTCCTGGGGGGACATTTCTCACTGCAAACTGACAAAGGCACCTACATAGACAAAACAAGTATCATAAAAGTCTATGGGAATTCACTTTGACATGGTCTTATTTTTGCAAGCATCTATAATGAAAATGTATATGATTATAACAATTAAAATACACCATTAGCAATTACAGTAATCACAAGGTATCTTACCTGTTTTGAGTTCTGCGCCCAAATGAAAGACTTTTTTTGCAGATTTAGCTGTTTGTTTGCAGGTAAAGATGCATCATGAAAACCAACTGTGACAAATTTCACAGTGCCATTGTCTTTTGGCTGCCAGTTTATAATTTCATACTTTGCTGCTGGGTCTCCATTTTCATTAAAGTAAACCTCATCTCCTTCCTTCGTTTTGAACTGAATCTTTCTTATGTGCTGTAAAATCTAAGACGATTTGCATAAATGTAAATCATTACATAAAAACATGTAGACATTTTGTCTCAACAACATTATAAACCGACTGCACAATTTATTTAAACCTTTAAAAAAAGAAAATTAAGTCATAAACTAAAAACAACAACTTAAGTTTTGGTCTTCCACTCACCGTGAATGGATCTAGCTGTGCCGTGTTGTTGCATGTTTTATTGCAGTTAAGAATAATATGAAGTGCGTGGGCCACAGCATACACTCCTTTATAGACATTGTTAAAGATAGGCATGAGTGACATATCAGTGAAGCTATTTTGCACTCCAGTCAGATCTTCATGTCCAGTACATTCTCTCTGATTCCCTGCTGATGACTTGGACTGCTCGAACTTGCAGCTAAATAATGCCTCCCAAAACTCTGTAAAAATGTAATTACTAGATGAATTGAGTGGCTTCACATCCACCATGAACTCTCTCATGCCCCTGACATGTGCTCTGGGGATGGCCAAGCCTATGGCACCATCTAGAACATGATGCCTATCCATGGCTGCAGTTTGGGAATCCAAGATCCAACCCTCGCTGCCTACCCACTGGTACCCAGTCAAGTTGTGGTGAGACAATGCATGTATTAGCATATCCATATCTGAAGGAGAGATGAAAGCAACAATCACCTTAGAAGTGGAAGCCTTGATAATGTCAGTTATCCTTTGTATTTTGTCTGGTGGATCTGTTTTAAATACAGATACAGAGTACTCTAAACAGATGCCCAGCTGCTGAGCAGTTTCTGTGAATGTGGCCATGCCATTATTCCCGTAATCATCATTTGTTCTAATAGCTCCGACCCAAGTCCAGCCAAAGTGCTTGACCAACTGTGCCAGGGCTCTGCTCTGGTAGTAGTCACTGGATATTGTTCTGAGGAAGGATGGGTATTTGTTTTTATCGCTGAGACAAGCACAAGTAGCAAAGTGGCTGATCTAAAAGAAAAAAAAAAAAAGATATCCCAAGATAAAGATGTAAAATATAACATGTTTACACAGCACAGTATAAATAAATTTAGCCATGACCAGCTGGAAGAATTACAGAATAATTATTTTTTCACAAATATCATTTCATTTTTCCCCTGTCTTACCCACCAGAGGGATGTGAAAGGGTCCGATGACAGTAGCTACAGCCATGGAAGGAGAGGATGAGGTCTCTCCCATAATGGCCTGCACTTGACCAGTTCTGGTACATGGTGCCTTGGAGGATGCAGATACCACTTCATTACCATTAGCCAAGGCCAGTGCAGCCCTCACACCTCTGGAAATGGAGCCACATACATCATAGATCCGATAACCTAGCAATATGCCAGGCAGTAGGTCTGTGCTGTTATTAATCTCCTCTATGGCAAAGAGCATAGCCTGAGCCAGCTGGAACTCTCTGAAAAGCAAACTTCATTGTTGGAATTGTAAGGAATTTGTTCTTGAAATAGAAAAACACCACAGTAAATGAAAGCATTTGGTGTTTTAATACACACAAGGACTACAGTTTGATAACCTTTTTTGTACCATTTTTAAATCATGCTCACTTCCTCTTACATATTTTAAATCTAAAAAGATTTATATTGTACATTTACCTGGTGCATTCCATTGGCAGTGGTTTGTGAATGTAGGTATCCTGTCTATCTTTCCAGGTGCTGTGAAAAGAGAACATTCCTCCCAACATGATGTCCCCATCCTTAGATAGCTGGGGGTTCTCAGGATCTCCTCTCTGCCTGCAGACCGTCTCCTCAGCCTGAGAAACAGAAGCCATCAACAACAGCTGTAAGAGTGCCCAACCCTGCTCTGGCCACCTCTGTGTGGATGTCATACTGGCGAAGAGAGCTAAACCACTCACTCTACCTTAATGTAAATCAAATCCTGGCACTGATATTTATACATTTTAGAGGAGCATTATAGAACAGTGATGCTTTATCTCTCTGGACCAACAAAGTGAGACATAAGGAGGGAGTTTCCTAAAAAGTAAAAGGGTATATTATGTATAACATTTAACTGTCAAAACATACAAATATGCTTTGTGTTGTACAAAAGGTTTCCCTTACATTAAAATGTATGGAAGGCACAATTGAATTTCTAATTATACATTGAAAAATAACATAGGATGGAGTTGATATAAAGTTGAGAAAATGAGCTTCCTTAGGCTCCCTAATGCCTCACAATAGTAATTGTATTATTTTGTTTCTTTGGGCCACTTGGGGACAGTACATCAAACTGTCCTAAATGTTTTAATTACAGACCAAGCAGATTGTATCTTTAAGTTGTATATCAATATTTAATTTTAATATCTAGCTAGTAGCAACCAAGCAATGAATGTTAGCTAGCATTAAATCTCGGTGACCTATATTTTATGAGACGAAATATGTACTTGTAGTTCACTGAGCAGTTTCACGCAAAACATAATATTACTTTACTATTTATGACAAATTGCAACTATCATGGCAATTAAAATTATCTTTTGAATTGAGAAATGTGTAATTTAGGGAACAGTTCAAACAAGACACAAAAATTAGCTGTCTCTTGCCATTGACTCCCATAAATATCTCTTTGAAAATAACGTCCCATGGGGCTCGGCCTGTCTTAAGAGTGACAGCAAGTGCTCTGCTTGCCAGCAGCACTGGCTGGACTACAAAAGGTAACTTCGGTGTTGTCGGAGAAACACTAAGCTCTTCTATTAGATGCATGGAAAATTGTTTGAATTATCAGCTATGGTGTTGGCATTTGAGGAATGGAGAGACTGGCTGGAGGGAGTAGAGCAGCCTTTTGTCGTACCGTAACTCCACCAATCAGCTGAACTTGCCAGACTTGGTCATCTCTACTTTTTTTGGGGGGTTAATTTTACATTGACATATGTCCTGGTTCATGCAACACCAAAACTGACGCTCTCTCCCATCAGTTTGATCCTGAAAGTCCAAGTATGGAATGAGAGACCATATTTCTTTCCTGCAACACACACTTCCTGATGCAGGTACTGGTCCACCTAACCATCTGTTTGTGCCTGACGCTGAGATCTCAGATTCTTCAGTGGGTTTACTCTTTGAAGTTCACATGCCACCCTGTTTTTCATCGGACCCTTACATTCCTTCGGATACTTTTGTGCCTTAGCCTTTGTGTCAGCCTGCTCATTCTATGCCTATAGCAAAGCCTTGCCCCAGTAGGTCTCCTATGACCTCTTCCTATCCCAGCATACCAAAATCTGTTTTACGCAAATATTTTAAATATTTATTGTTCTTAGCTTCTTCTAGATGTACTTTTTACAATGAAAGTCTTTCTTGAATTAAAAAGATAGTTACTTTTTTTTGAACATTGGACAGGGTAAAGTGACAACATTTTTTGAAATGAAATTCTTGCAGGCAGTTGAGTACCATCAATGTACAGTTTGTCCACTAAAGCTTGTTTTTTCAAGTATCTGACAACATTATGGAAAGGATCCCTACAGAGATAGGCCCTTTAAAGGCTAAGATTGTTTTTGTTTAACCAGAAACAGTTGATATATTGCTCTGTTCAACACCTCCAGACTTTCTTGTCAAAAACAATATTTTTAACTTGCAAAACATGGGAGTTGCTGGTTGAGTTCAGCTCATTATGAATGGGGACAGTGTAGGTCAACAGTCAGATTACCTGTTTTGAACAGTGGATGCCAACAATGGACAGAGAGCAAGGAGAGTAGAAGGCGGAGGCAGGGGACGACAACAGGGGACATGTTCAAGGAGGAAGAGTTGGAAGAATAGGAAGAAGGTGAGAGAAAAGAAGAGAAGAAGAGAAGGAAGGAGATCCATCGATTAAGGAGGGATTAGGGCCACACTTGACACAGGTTGACCATGTGAGTAATTGGACTGAGTGTCCAGCCAAACTTGAGTTGCTTTACAGTGGCGTCTATAATTCAAACCTTCATTAATGAGAATAGTTGTAACGTGTTGTAACTCCAGATAGTATGTGTGCAGCCCTCTAAGGCTATCGCTATTGGGTTTACCCTTTGTGCTTATGTGCAGCACTGAAAAAAGCTTTGTCTGTGGTGTGGGCTTCAATCCCGTTCTCACCTTGTGTATAAATGGCCTTGAGACCTGGCAATCTGCTCCCCAAATGCCTTTTCTTTGGCAATGAGAACCAGCCCTATCAGTGAGGCCCACAACTATGAGGGCTGCACTTATACTCTTATACAGGTTTTGCTTTAAGGTTATCGATATTTGGTTAGAGGCGAAGCAGGATGAGTCAACCCCTCACTGGGTCCATACTTTTCCACCAAGCAGACGCACCTGCCCAAAACCAACAAAATAAACATCAGTCCCCATTAAAGAGGTGGTATTATGCTTTTTTGTTTTTTCCCTCTCCTTTATTGAGTTGTATATCTTTTTTGTGCATGTAATATGTTTGCAAAGTGAAAAAGCCAAAAGTCCACCGCAAAATGAGTTCCCCTCTGCCACAGAAAATACTGCTCTGAACTGCCTGAAAACAGCTCGTTTGTAGTCCAGCCTTTACTTCCGCTTTCTTGTGATGTCACAAGAAAATATGTGTCATAATGCTTGCCAAGCAAATGGTATGACACTCATTCAAAAACACGGGTGGAAAAACCCTGTGCTGCTGACAAGACATCGGCCTGCTACCTCCCCTCTCCCTTCCAAACTCTAGCTACCCTCGAGGCAGTCAATGGACAAAGTTTTTACTGTGATGTAGAGACAGAGCTCAGTTAAATCTTTATGGATGAAAGACACTTGTTACAGATTAATAACTCACCACTTTGAAACTCTTGCTCCAGACCATATTGCCAAGCTGGTCAACAACATGTAGCGCAGGGGTTATCTAAAGTACCTCTATAAAGCAACAGTAAATTATATAACCTACATATAAATATATGAATTTTATAATTCAATTCAATTTAGTTCAATTTTATTTATATAGCGCCAAATCACAACAACAGTTTTCTCACAGCGCTTCTCATAAAAGAGCAGGTCTAGACTGTACTCTGATGTTATTTACAGAACCCCAACAATTCACACCAAGAGCAAGCACTAGGCGACTACTAATTATTGATAATAATTAACACTGATATTAAATTAAGTCATCCCCCCTGAAAAAGGTTGGCTTTAAACACTTCATTTTCTGCATTCTGGTGAATTTCTTTGCACCAATTTTTTGAGGAAATGTCTCAGGTGACAATTCAAAAGAAGAATATAGTGTAATATAATGCAGTAAGGCTGTCAGATTTGTTTCTCCTGTAGATCAACTTTTCTCATTTAATTTAATTCCAGATGAGTCTACATACATGCAGGCATTCCTGAAGTAGCCTAAAGTATTTTCAAATGTGCATATTACACCTTTTCACCTCAATGATAAATTAGCTTAATTAATCTGAATTCGGTTAATTTATTGATGAAATAATTGATGGGGGGGTTCCTGCCCGCAAGAGCATTAAACACAATTTCCTGAATTCTTGAGACATTTTCTGCACCAATTTATGGTGGAAATGTCAGAAAATTTAGGTGCTAGGTGACAATTCAGAATATAATCTAATAATGCAATGCAGTAATCAGCTTATTTTTTTAGCTCATATCTATATATCTGTTGTTTTCACGCATTTGGCAAATAATATTTTTTGGCTCATAACACAAGAAACAGCTCGAGCAGAGGGCAGGAGGGAGTGAGTGCTATAAGAGATGTGACTGGACCAGCCCAATGTCAGTATAGGCCTTTGCTTTATGGGCCGATTGATGGCCCAATTTTTAAAAACAGTTTGGCAAAAATAATTGGACTTGTAGCCTACTCGAGACAAGCGCGCTGCTCTTCAGAGGAAGAAAACCGAACACACTTTTGATTGGACAGAAATATCACTGCAATTCGAAACAAATGTTCACTTCAGCACCTCTGATAAAGTGCAGATCACATCCTCTTTAGAGGGAATGAATCATCCTGGAGCAGAGAGACAGTCAAACAGAGCAAAGTGTCTCTGAGCAGGAAACAGAACAGGTGTCAGTCACAGTAAGGTGTGTCACTACTTTGTGGCAACTGTTAACCGTTTGTGTAGCATATACACTGACGACAACATTTATATTTAAATGTGTTAATTACGATTTTGATGGGGGACAATTCAGAAGTCACAGATAAGCTCTGAAGTTGTGAGCAATGCGCTCCTCTCGTGCTACCTCTAAACGCAGGCAGGCTGAGTAACGTTGGGGGGGTGACGTTACGTGAACTTTAAACAAAATGTAGCATTACTGCCAGTAGCCTCCGCTCTTTGAAGACCTGCAAGACAGGATGCATCATGAAGATTGCATATTAACATGGAAAATATTCTTGAGTTACACTCTGCCCTGGGAAAATGACCTGGCGACACCAATGATAGCCTACAGCCAGTGCTTAAAGTGGGGGGGGAAAATAACAAAATAATACGTTCCACCTGATCTGGAGAGGGCAGAGGAGAGGACTGGCAGCTTGGGAAAAGTTCTTGTATGCACGAAAATGTCCTAGTATGCCAGTGTGTAAAATGTTGAGGTGCCGGTACTGCGTACCTGGGCGTTCCGGGCCAACTTCAAGCACTGCCTACAGCTGAATTAAGCTTGTTTAGTGTTTTTGCTGACCCACCTTTCTCTGCTTCTGATTGGCTAGGAGTCCGTAACTAGGAATTGCGCATGTGCAACTACCAAAGATTAGAGACCAGATTTATCACTCTCTAGCCTAAAGGAAGCCTTCACAGGGTGAAAAAAGGAGCTGCAGCATTGTGCGTATAACAAAAAAATGGATTTTTGAAAAATGAAACCATGTAAACCTGTTCTGGTACAACCTCTATATAGGATTTTTAACCTCAAAAATGCACATAATACCTCTTTAAGCCGAAGCCAGTTTTGGGGGGAATCCATACACACACACACGATGTCCACCAGGTAAAAATGGACAAATGAGAATGGAGAGGTCCAAGGAGGCTGCCGTCATATATTGCACTGCATTCAAAAATCAAGTTCTTAGTTAAAAGCATTTATTACACTCATTAATTTTCCTCCCATAGTTGCAGTTTGGATCATTGGTGACAGCTATGGCCAGCGTGGTGCCCAGAGAGTTTCAGAGAGCTTAGGAAGCATCTTCACCCTGCCAGATGTCTCTTGGTCTGGCTGGCTACTCCCCTTCTTTTCCCCTCCCTGCGAAGAAGTGCACCATCAGATGTCCCCATCATCCACTATGGCGGCAGCAGCATGGGGGAGGTCAGCAGGGTGAAGCTGGTCAACATGATGGAGGACCTGCACTGGCTTTACCTACAGCACCCTGGCATGAAGATCATGTTTTTCTCTTTGTTAGTGGAAGGCTGGTGCCAATCAGTGAACAGTGTTATGGTTGTATTTGTTTGTAGCTTAAATGATGCCATGATTAAGAACCCTCGCATCAGAGATGGCAGTCCTGGGCTATATTTGAAAAATGGAGTTCATTTCACAACTAGCATAATTAGCTAAATGCCTTAAAGGCCACCTCCAAATGCAATGAACTGCTTTCAGTTGGCAGTGTCACTGCTTTTGAATTTGGCCATTAGAACCCATTCTTTGTGCCTAAACATAGCTGACTGTCATAGCTACTGTTGTTTCTTTATTTTCATAATGTTCATATTGTTAAAAAACTAACACTCCCACCTTTATCCCCCTTTCTCCCTACCATCCCATGGGCTCCTAAGGAGTCTGGACCTATGCCGGACATACAGTAGCTGTTACCACTTGCACAGGCCCAGTCTGTTTATTTGAGTAAATGTGTTTACTACATGTCCACATGATATACTGTAAGTCTAGTTCATAAGAACATGTGCACATACAACAAACCTGGGCATAGTGCTGAATGAAAGGGCTTAGAGAAAAAATAAGAATGACTGGCACTCTGAGTAATTTGGAATCCCACTGGGTAGTTTCATTTATTGCAATGTTTCAAACTCTGAGGTCTTCTCAGGCAAATACACAGGTATTGTGAAGCTTATACAGTGAGGCAAAAAGAAACAACCAGCTGATGTTATGCACCTCTGATTAATAGGTGCTTTCTATCAGCTGATGTAGTTTTTTTCCTTTTACCTCCTTAAACAATTAAAGCCTCACAATACCTGTACAATACCTACAAGACTTCTCAGAGGTCACAACTTCAAAATATTGATTGTGCAGATAATTCTTTGAGTATAACGTCTCACTGAATTTTACACTGACCTTCTTACTTACCACTTTTTTTACTTTCTGCATGTCAAGATGCAAGATGTTAACTTATAAATTCCATCTCATTATTTTCATTTACAACTATTAACCATGATATTTTGTTAAAAGTTTAGATAACTATTATATTTCCAATTAACATAAGAAAGCTGATTTGTCTTCCCTGATTTTATTTAACAAAAATTATTACACTACACAGGAAACAGTTAAATTAAATCATATCCATTCATAAAAACGTCATTAAAAAGGTTACATATGTGAAAGTTGTTTTCTATGAAATAATGTACAGTTAATACAAATAAATAAATAAATAAAATAATGTGTGACAGTTGTAACAGTAATCATAATAATGGAATCTATGGATAGGAAACCAGTGTCATAATTTAAAATTTAAAAACTCCCTGCAGCTATCTGGCAACAAGCCAGTAACACCTCAAAATATCTAGATATTCTGTATTTACAATGTAACATCAACGGTCTCTTCCATGGTTCCGAAAGTTCCATCATTTGTGTTCCGTGAATATCAAGTTATCACTTAGTATAGATTCTTCTTAGATGCATTGCGATACGGATGTGTAAGATTTTGAATTGATTAACAAATGTCAAAAATCTATTATCTAAATATTAATTGATAATTTTGGAAGTCCGTTAAACCTGCATTCTATCGAACTGCTAGCAGGGGGACTTTTTTGGTTGCAAAAAGAAGCCCAGTTCCATTAACAAAGGTAAAATGAACCTACTTTACAGCTGAATAATTACCTCAGTAAACACGTTCCTAAACAAACGGGTGATGTCATGATGACTACAACCACTTCTTATATAGTCTATGCCTGGAACCCACCTCGAGGGTGCGCTATGGGTAACAGGGGGACTCGTGGGTACGAGTCTCTCACATAATGGCAGGGCGACTGGGATTCCCTCCTGGTGAGTGTGAATGGGGGGTCTGGTGGAGCTGGGGAGGGGGAATCTAGGGGACAGCATAAGGCCCTGTGTCCACCAAAGCGTTTTTTGCCAGCTGTTAAGTGAATGTTATGTCACAAATAAATTTATATGGAGTGGAAAAATTCTACAGTAGTCCAATATAAGTCTTCAATAAAATAAACAGATGTCTACTTGACAGTCGGGTTAATAAAATAATACAAAAATTGTAATGGCTCTACAATGCCTTGGCAACCATATTGTTTTAAGATTTCAGAAGGACTATGGTTATGGATGTACATTATGGTGCCCCCTTCCCCATCATATTCTTTTTTGTGTTCTTCTCTGGTTTCAGTAAAATTATATAACATTTTGGAATAAAAATACAAATGAGAAGTCCAAAACTTGAAGCCAGAATAGCAAATATCTCCACAGCAACACTGAACTTCCCAGGAGAGCTGACATATGCTGGGATAAAAGTGATCCATACTGTGCAGAATATCAGCATGCTAAAGGTGATGAATTTGGCTTCATTGAAATTATCAGGCAGTTTCCGAGCCAGAAAAGCAAGAATAAAACATAAAATTGCCAGAAGTCCTATGTAACCAAGTACAGCCCAAAAGCCTACAGCTGAGCCCAGAGCACACTCTAAGATGATTTTGTCTTTGAACTCCTTAAAATTCTTAAATGGAAAAGGAGGAGAAATTGTTAACCAGAAGATGCATATGATGACTTGTATAAGAGTGAAACTCAGAACACTGAGTTTCTGCTGTGCGGGCCCAAACCATTTCATTACGTTACTGCCTGGAAGTGTGGCCCTGAAGGCCATTAACACAGCTATTGTTTTCCCCAGAACACAAGAGATACAGAGGACAAAGGTGATGCCGAATGCTGTGTGTCGCAGCATGCAGGACCACTCAGAGGGCCGACCGATGAAGGTCAGAGAACACAGGAAACACAGGGTCAAGGAGAAAAGCAGCAGGAAGCTCAGCTCAGAGTTGTTTGCCCTGACAATAGGAGTCTGTCTGTATCTGAAGAAAATAATTGCCACAACAGCAGTCATGCATGTTCCAAATAGGGAGACTGCTGTGAGCAGTGCTCCCATAATCTCTTCGTATGACAAAAACACTGCCTCCTTATTTACACAGGCATCTCTTCTCTCATTTGACCAAAACGCAGGTTGGCACCTCACACAGGTGATAGAATCTGAAAAATAATATTGAAGTGTTAGGCTACCTCAGTACATTTGTCTTTTTTGGTGTCTATATTGCATCTTTTCTGTGCCTTCAAGAAAGAAAATGTAGGATTATGATTATTATGATTACCACATAATAAATGGATACCATTATGACAGCTGCCTGGCATTTTCATTAAATATCTGCATCTTATAAATAAAAGATACAGTATAATTTGTTTAATTTCTTTCTTAATACTAAAGCATTATATATTTTGTTTCTTGAAAGGTATCATGCTGTTACTTTCAATGCATGTCCTGCGTTGAGATTAACTATCTACATGATATCAAGACGAGGTGAGGAAATACTTAATGTCTTTTTGCAATTTGAGTAAGCCTTTTCCCATAGTTTTTTCTATATTTATAATATTCTTATTAAAATGTTAATTTGAAAGTACTTTATAATTAACCTAATATTTAATAATTTAAAATAAAATAACAGTGTGAATTTGTGGTTGTACCAAATAGTGATTAACACTGATGTTGACACTGCATACCGCCATCCCTCCCTTTTCCTGCCATTAATATGACACAGTGGGCACTATTTTGCACCTGACCCAAGGCAGTGTAAAGTTCCATGCAAGTGCCCTTGCTAGTTTCCAACCGACGTAGTTTTCATTCATTAATTTTCACGTCTAGCGCCCACTTTGTTTAAATACAACTGCACTTGCGTCCATGGGAGTGTTGGGCTTAAAATGAGGTGTTGTCAGGCAGATTGATGGGCCATTGCTATCTTGAGGCAGCAGAAAGCAATAGCTCCACTGACAAAAAACAAAACAAAATCAGGTCTAAAGTCAAGGGCGCAGCATTTCACTGTTTTTTGTTCTTTTAGGGGCACATTATTTCAATAGTAAGATCCTGTTAAGAGAGATGCTATGCACATTTGCACAAGGCACAACAGTGTGATTTCATTCATTAAATAAATACATCCACGATTTTTATATCACATCCACATCTCTGTCTATATTCCACCCCTCTGCTTTTAGCCTGCAATTTAATCAATTAATTGATGTTTTATTTATAAAGCAGCACATACTGCCGTCATCATCCCAGGGATTTTTAAAATTCTTCTGTATGCAATGAAAATGGAGTAGCTTAAAACACACATGCATAAATATTTCACATTAGTGCTTTAACTTACATATTTCCTGTAATACATTTATGTATATAATTTCAGATTTATGTATCAGTTTGGGAAATCGCCACATGCTTTCTGAATCAGAAAAAAATGTGCAGTTTCCTAAAATTGAAATGTGACATGACAACTTTTAAACATCTGTTTTGTGTTGTATTAATTAGTACTACACCTGTAATGTTGCTCATTTCTCCCTCTGCACATTTTAAACAGTCATAGCAGCAAACAGGCTTTCCCTTTCGGAGAACCTTGCGAGTTCCTGGGGAACATTTCTCACTGCAAACTGACAAAGGCACCTGCATAGACGAAATATGTATGGGAATTCACTTTGACATGGTGTTGTCTTTGCAAGCAAATAAAAAAACTAATAAGTATATGATTATAACAATTCAAATAGACTGACATTAAAAATTACAGTAATCCCATGGTGACTCACCTGTTTTGAGTTCTGCGCCCAAATAAAAGACTTATTTTGCAGATTCAGCTGTTTGTCTGCAGGTAAAGATGCATCATGAAAACCAACTGTGACAAAGTCCACAATGCCATTTTCTCTTGGCTGCCAGTTTATAATTTCATACTTTGCTGCTGGGTCTCCATTCTCATTAAAGTAAACCTCATCTCCTTCCTTTGTTTTGAACTGAATCTTCCTAATGTGCTGTAAAATCTAATAAGATTTGCACAAATATAAATCATTATCTGACAAACATTGTCATCATATAGGCATTTTGTCTCAACAGCATTATGAACAGACAGCACAATTTAGTTAAATTTTTTCAAAACATATAAACTTTTTATATGCAAAAGTGACCTAATGTAAAAGCAATAACTTTAATCTTTGGTCTTCAACTCACCGTGAATGGATCTAGCTGCGCCGTGTTCTTGCATGTTTTATTGCAGTTAAGAATAATATGAAGTGCGTGGGCCACAGCATACACTCCTTTATAGACATTGTTAAAGATAGGCATGAGTGACATATCAGTGAAGCTATTTTGCATTCCAGTCAGATCTTCATGTCCAGTACATTCTCTCTGATTCCCTGCTGATGACTTGGACTGCTCGAACTTGCAGCTAAATAATGCCTCCCAAAACTCTGTAAAAATGTAATTACTAGATGAATTAAGCGGCTTCACATCCAACATGAACTCTCTCATGCCCCTGACATGTGCTCTGGGGATGGCCAAGCCTATGGCACCATCTAGAACATGATGCCTATCCATGGCTGCAGTTTGGGAATCCAAGATCCAACCCTCGCTGCCTACCCACTGGTACCCAGTCAAGTTGTGGTGAGACAATGCATGTATTAGCACATCCATATCCAAGTGAGAAAGGAAAGCAACAATCACCTTAGAAGTGGAAGCCTTGATAATTTCCATTATTTTTTGTATTTTGTCTGGTGGATCTGTTCTAAATAAAGGTACAGAGTACTCTAAACAGATGCCCAGCTGCTGAGCAGTTTCTGTGAATGTGGCCATGCCATTATTCCCGTAATCATCATTTGTTCTAATAGCTCCGACCCAAGTCCAACCAAAGTGCTTGACCAACTGTGCCAGGGCTCTGCTCTGGTAGTAGTCACTAGGTACTGTTCTGAGGAAGGATGGGTACTTGGTTTTATCACTGAGACAAGCACAAGTAGCAAAGTGGCTGATCTAAAAGAAAATAATTAATTTATGTCCCAAGATAAAGATGTAAATTATAAAATATTTACACAGCACACTACAATTCACTTTTCCTATGACGAGTTGAAAGAATTACAGAATTTTTTTTTTCCACAAATGTGATTTCATTTTTTTCCCTGTCTTACCCACCAGTGGAATGTGAAAGGGTCCAATGACAGTAGTTACAGCCATGGAAGGCGAGGAAGATGTGTCTCCCATAATGGCCTGCACTTGGGCAGGTCTGGTACATGGTGCCTCAGAGGATGCAGGTACCACTTCATTACCATTAGCCAAGGCAAGAGCAGCCTTCACACCTCTGGCAATGGAGCCACATACATCATAGATCCTATAGCCTAGAAATATGCCAGGCAGTAGCTCTGTGCTGTTATTAATCTCATCTATGGCAAAGAGCATAGCCTGAGCAAACTGGAACTCTCTGAAATGCAAACTTAATGCAGAAAGTTATAAATTGTTGGAATTGTAAGAAATTTGTTCTTAAAATAGAAACAATACCATAGTAAGTGAAAGCATTTGATGTTTTACTACAAACAACAAGGAATATTTCTTACTTTGCAGTTTGATAAGCTTTTTTTGTACCTTTTTTGAATCATGCTCACTTCTTCTTACATATTTTAAATCTAAGAAAATTATATTCTATAGTTACCTGGTGCATTGCATTGACAGTGGTTTGTGCATGTAGGTATCCTGTCTATCTTTCCAGGTGCTGTGGAAAGAGAACATTCCCCCCAACATGATGTCCCCATCCTTCGATAGAAGAGGGTTCTCAGGATCTCCTCTCTGCCTGCACATTGGCTCCTCAGCCTGAGAGACAGATGCCATCAACAACAGTTGTAAGAGTGCCCAACCCTGCTCTGGCCACCTCTGTGTGGATGTCATTCTGGCAAAGCGAGCTAAACCACTCACTCTACCTTGATGTAAATCAAAAACCTGGCACTGATATTTATACATTTTAGAGGTGCATGAAAAAAAAAAAATAGAATAGTGATGTTTTATCTCTGTGGGCCATCAAAGTGAAGCATAAGTTTCCCAAAAAGAAAGAGTATATAATGTATAACTAAATGTTCAACACATAACTGTCAAAACATACAAATATACTTTGTGTTGTACAAAAGGTTTCCCTCTTTTATATTAATATTTAAAATGTAAAAGAGGGCACAATTGAATTTCTAATTATACATTGAAATATAATGCAGGATGGAGTTGATGGAAAGTTGAGAAAATTAGACTCCTTAGGCTCACCTAATGCCTCACAAAAGTATAGTCTTAATTAAATAAACTAACAGATTTTTTTGTTTATTTTATTTTTTCGGCAACTTGGGGACAGTACAACAAACTGTAAACACAACATACCCATACTTAAAACTTCATATGGCTATTGTGTTACCATGTTCACCAGCTACTTGCTAAATTTGTCTGACATTTGGTGATGGGCAGGTTGTGTACAGTGGGTTATTATATTTGTTTGGCTGAATACAGCCTGTTGCAGCTGACAGCGGTGAAAGTGAATCAAAATTGTAAAGTTGCTGTAACACCAAACAGAGAAACAAACTCAGGCTGAGGTAGTGACAGTTGGAATCAAATAATATATTGCTCATGCATAATAACCATGGTCTGAAATTATTGTAGCGATCAACGGATCTGCATCGTGTATGGTAGTTGTCAGGGCTGGACTGGGACAAAATATCGGCCCTTGCATTTTTGGCCCAGGCAGCCAACGAAAATCGGTTGGACACCCCTCACGATACACCATCGATCCATTTAGGGGGTCTGATTAGGGGTGTGATAAAAAACTGAGATGTAACATTTGCACATGATTGGTGTGCATGAATACAAGACAAGAATATATTGTAAAAGACCTACTATTTCAGAAAAATATTTATAGATGAAGTATTTGATGGGGGGGTCTAGAAGATTTTTAGCATTAAACACTTAATTTCCAGCATTCTGGAGACATTTTCTGCACCAATTTATGGTGGAAATGTCTTTATTTTTATAAAGGGAAGCATAAAATTCAGGGGGCAAATGACAATTCACAATATAAAAATATAATAAAATATAATGCAGTAATCAGTTGCTTATTATTTTTTGCTTAAGTTACTTTTTTTGGACAATGCACATGTTTCTTCTATATGTACATTGCAGGTTTTCTTATTGTGCAAATAAACCTTTCTCATAGCATTTTTATTTGTTAATCAACATTTCTTGGTGCAAGCCATTTTTCAGAACATTTTTAACAAACGCTCAAAAAGTGAACCTCCCTCCCTACAGGTTGAGCCAGTCCATGCTTAACGCTTCACCCCCACTCTCCTCCTGCTCTCTCTCTCACTCAGCCCTGTCACTTTGTCCCTCTGTTTCGCTAACACCTGCCTCCTGCTTTGCCTGGCAGAGGCCACCACAGCTCTTATACTCCTTCTGGTGCCTGTGGCTGCTATACGCAGGGTACTGCAGCTGATGTTGAAGCTACCGCTGCCCTGGCACTAAACATATCGGTTGTTCTTGCGCATTTGGCGTGTGAAAAATGGGTGGTTTTTTTGGCTTTTGACGCAAGAAACAGAGCAGAGGGGGTGTGGGCTAGTAAGAGATGTGATTGGGCCAGATCATTGGCCCATTTTTAAAAAATATATATGGTTATATAAATAAATAATTTACATTACAACGGCCCCAATGGTGCGTCGGCCCACCGGGCATTTGCCTGGTATGCCAGCATACCAGTCCAGCCCTGGTAGTTGTGGTGAGAGACAACAAATCTTTTTGAATCGTGCAATGAATTACACGTGATTTTAAAATATAATTTTCCTTGTCAAGAAAGTCGCACACATTAGGTGAGGTAAATTTGTGCACGGAACATACACTGAACAAAACTATAAAGTCAACACTTTTGTTTTTGCCCCCATTCATCATGAGCTGAAGTCAAAGATCTAAGACTTTCTCTATGTACACAAAAGGCCTATCTTGTTCATAAATCTATCAAAATCTGTGGTAGTGAGCACTCTCCATCCACCTCACAGGTGTGGCAAGCGATCAAGATGCTGATCAGACAGCATGGGTATTGCATTATATAGGGTGTGCCTTAGGCTGGCCACATGAAAGGGCCACAAATGAGCAAGAGGAGGATCAGGAGGCCGCCGTGCAAGTGTTTTCCACATTTGCATGGTGCCAGATAGCTCTCCTGCAGTCCATCACAGCTCCCAGATAGGTGCGTCTCTGGGAAGGAAGAGGAACTCTTTTCCCAGTTCACAGTGAAGCCCAGGTGTGACAGGTGTGCAACTTCTGTAAGACCGCCTTCTCCTTGGAGCGGGCTAACAGCAAGTTGTCCAAGTAAAGAAGCATCCTCATGCCTCTCTGTTGTAACGGCTCGAGAGACGTATTGACGCAATTGGAGAAGGTGCATGGAGCCAGTGAGCCTGTTCATCGTTTTCTTCTTGACCAGGAAGTAACAGGGGTTTTGGTCCGGGAGCAGGCCACATCAGGAGCCCTGGGAGTGCACTGCATGGCGGGTGGAGTGGACACAGGGGGCAGCTGGGCGGCTAGGGGACAGCATAATGCGCCGAGCTGACAGTTGCTGGCGGGCTTCTGTGCCGCTGACGGTCACCCCTCCAGTGGCCAAGTTGAGACCATGATTTAGGCCCAAACCGCAGCGGGGGGCATAGACAAAGCTTTTTTCAGTGCTGCACATGCGCGAAAAGGGTAAACCCAATAGTGATAGCCTTAAGAAACCAAGAGAGCATTCTCAACAATGACATAGCTCTGCCCTGCTCTTAAGGCCTGCCAGTCAGCTCTCAAGCTCATGGCAGGGCTTTGGACAATGGACATTTAACAACTAGGGAAGTTGATCTCAAGCCTCAGGAAAACAAGAAACACCAAAGACTTTTTGTCCATGAAACTGTGTATTTTATTCTTTGTTTACAATTCCATAAACTGTATTAAATGTATTGAATGTATTTATTTGAGCTTAATTATATAAATTAATTGATGATGGTATATTACATTCTCTTAAATGCCGTCATCTGAATGTTATGTCACAAATCAAATAATATAGAGTGGAAAAATACAACTGTGGTCCAACATGAGTCTTCAATAAAATAAGCATAGATGTTTCCAGGAAATCGCCTAAAATGGCATGCCCTAAATGAATCAGCAATAACTCCTCAACCATTAGGTCTAGATGCATAATTCAGGTCTCCTCTGATATGTCAGAAGCTAAGGAATATGAATTCATATATCAACCTATTTATTTTTACATTACAGACTAAATGGAGATGCAATTAAGGAAAACATATTTTCATCCTTGCCTGGTATAAAATCTATATTTCAAAGGCAATATCACCGTCAAAACCATCATCCTGCAGATTATAATGAAACTGGATATTTTCTACTACACCTGTACTACAATTGTAACTGTAAATAAGATGAAAATAAAACTAATATATAATAGTTATTATATATATATGCAAAATGTTTCGGGCATATTAACTGTTTACATGTTGATATTTACTGGGAGTTTTCTTAAAAAAACTATCTGTTTACAACCATGTTACAAATAACAAAGTTTCCAAAACGTTGAAATATTGAAAATGAAAAAAGAATATTGATCAACATTCCTTAAGAACTCCCATGCTTCACAGGTCGATAACTAAAAAAATAAACATCCCACATCTGTATCGATTTGTCTCCAGCAGACGAATCATTTGACATATGCATGTTTGTGCAACTACTAAGAGTTGGCTACCAGATGGCGATAAAGACTATGTGTTCCAAAGCAAACACTACCTCTGTGGCAGTCAAAGTGGTAGGAAAGCTGGCAGAGCTCTGAGAGGTTTTGCCCAAAACGAAGATGGTGGCGCAAAAGCAGATTTTACAAGTTTTTGAGCTATTTTTTAGATGAAAAACAGTGAAAACAGAAAAAGTATGTCAGCAGTTGTAATTGTATATTGTATGTTGTATTGTTTATTAGTACGAAATGTGTAACTGTTATCTGTTTGGCGATTTGAGTGATATAAGATTCATAGCTGATCGCAGCTGGAGCTGAGCTTTGAATAAAGTGGTCGGTCATGTGGGTACAATGAGATGAGAGATATCTGGATGGCAATAACTGCAGGCGTGTACAGTGTTTACAGAGCAACGTACGCATGTTGTGATTTAAGCTCACGTAGAAGCTCTTTGTTTGATGTGTGTTTGGTTTGGATAAAAATGGTTGGTTTGAGATTGTAGCTGAGCCTCCTAGCTTCACGGATGTGTGTTACATGGATAGGGTGATGTGATACTAGATTTAGACATGATATTCATCAAAAACATTTTGCACGGAAATCTCTCACTGCCCCCGGTACCAGGGGCGTTAGGGCTCAAAGTTACCAAAATTGTAATGGCTCTAGAATGCCTTTTTGACCATATTATTTTAAGATTTCATAAAGATTATGGTGCCCCCTTTCCCATCATATTCTTTTTTGTATTCTTCTCTGGTTTCAGTAAGATAATATAACATTTTGGAATAAAAATACAAATGAGAAGTCCAAAACTTGAAGCCAGAATAGCAAATATCTCCACAGCAACACTGAACTTCCCAGGAGAGCTGACATATGCTGGGATAAAAGCGATCCATACTGCGCAAAATATCAGCATGCTAAAGGTGATGAATTTGGCTTCGTTGAAATTATCAGGCAGTTTCCGAGCCAGAAAAGCAAGAATAAAACACAAAATGGCCAGAAGTCCTATGTAACCAATTACAGCCCAAAAGCCTACAGCTGTGCCCAGAGCACACTCTAAGATGATTTTGTCTTTGAACTCCTTAACATTCTTAAATGGAAAAGGAGGAGAAATTGTTAACCAGAGGATACATATGATGACTTGTACGAGAGTGAACCCCAGAACACTGAGCTTCTGCTGTGCAGGCCCAAACCATTTCATCACATTACTACCTGGAAGTGTGGCCCTGAAGGCCATTAACACCACTATTGTTTTCCCCAGAACACAAGAAATACAGAGGACAAAGGTGATGCCAAATACTGTGTGTCGCAGCATGCAGGACCATTCAGACGGTCGACCAATGAAGGTCAGAGAACACAGGAAACACAGGGTCAAGGAGAAAAGCAGCAGGAAGCTCAGCTCAGAGTTGTTTGCCCTGACAATAGGAGTCGGCCTGTATCTGAAGAAAATAATTGCCACAAAAGCAGTCATGCATGCTCCAAATAGGGAGGCAGCTGTGAGCAGTGCTCCCATAATCTCTTCATATGATAGAAACTCTGCCTTCTTCTTTACACAAACATCTCTTTGCTCATTTGACCAGAAATCAGGGTGGCATCGCACACAGATGATGGAATCTGAAAAATAATATTGAAGCAAGAGTTAGACCAGCACAGTATATTTGACTTTTTTGTCTCTATGTTAAATCTTTTCTGTGATTATAAGACAGACAATATATGATTACCAGATAGTAAATGGATAATCTTATGCCATATTTCTCATTTTTCAATAAGCAATGAAATTGAAGTATTTTACTAAATACTAAATACTAAAAATAATACATAAGCAAGTGTAAGACTAGATTGCTACATTTGTTCTTTTTTGTGTCTATGTTGCACCTTTTCTGTGCCTTCAAGACAGACACTACAAGATAAGATAATGATATTATCATTACCACATAATAAATGGATAATATTTTGACAGCTGCATGGTATTTTCATTAAATATCTGAATCTTATTAAATATACAATAGTTTTGTGTAATTTCTTTTAATTTTCTTTTCTTTTATTATTATTTATTATTTTCTTTCTCAATATCAAAGCATTATATATTTTGCTTTATATATATATATATATATATATATATATGCTGTTGCGATTTTCAAGTGGAATCAAATGTTTAATCCCATAGAAGACTATAATGTAATTCACAATATGCATTCACTGCATTAAAGTTAACTATCTGCATGCTCAGATATCAGGAGAAGGTGAGGAAATCCTCCATGTCTTTTTACAGTTTAAGTGAGCTGACCCCTTATTGACTGTTTCATATTACATTACATTTATTGATTTAGCTGGCACTTATCCAAAGCGACTGACAATTGCTATACATGTCAGACGTTGCACGCCTCTGGAGTAACGTGTGTCCCTGAGCGAAGTATCTTGCTCACAGACATTTTCATGCACAGCAGTGAGTGTTGAGCTCAAAAAAAGGTGTGGTCAGACAAATTGTTGGGGCATTGCTATCTTGAGGCAGCAGAAAGACCCCCCCTAAATACCAGTGACCATTTTTTTGATCATTACTTAGCAAGGTTAGAGTTGGACATGCCCTAAATGAAATGCTGTGTGGTTAGATCATTCAAATAAGGCCCAATAAGTCTGAGAATGAATGGGCTGAAAGCAGCACAGACTGTCCCAATCTCTCCATGGATTTTCAAAATTGTTCTATGTACAATGTAATTGGAGATATTTTTAACACACTTGAGTTGCATAAATATTTCACAGTGGTGCTTTAACTTTGATACTCATTTCTAAGAGTGTTCATATTGTACATGTCATATACATGTATGTACCTGCATTCAGTTTAGGATATCTGGTTTGCTAAACAGACTACCTGCAACAATCACCCGATGCTTTTGGAATCAGATAAAAACTATGTTATTTCTTAAAATTTAAACATGAACATGACTTATAGACTTGCATTCATTATTACTACACCTGTAATGTTGCTAATTTCTCCCTCTGCACATCTTAAGCAGTCATAGCAGCAAACAGGCTTTCCTTTCTGGAGTATCTTGCGAGTTCCTGGAGGACACTTTTCACTGCAAACTGACACAGGCACCTGCATGAACAAAACAACTGTAAGAAAAGTGTAAGGGCATTCTTTTTGACATGGTGTTGTCTTTGCAAGCATCTATAATAACTAATAATATATATGATTGTGATAATTACAAAAGACTGTGATAAACAATTATATTAAACATAAAGTAGCTTACATGTTTTGAGTTCTGTGCCCAAATAAAAGAATTATTTTGCAGATTCAGCTGTTTGTCTGCAGGTAAAGATGCATCATAAAAACCAACCGTGACAAAGTCCACAATGCCATTTTCTCTTGGCTGCCAGTTTATAATTTCATACTTTGCTGCTGGGTCTCCATTCTCATTAAAGTAAACCTCATCTCCTTCCTTCGTTTTGAACTGAATCTTTCTTATGTGCTGTAAAATCTAAGGAGATTTGCAGAAACAGATCATTATCTGACAAACATTGTTGTCAAACAAAATATATAATGTATATATTGCATAATATCTCAACAGCATGATAGACATACATTACAATTTGTTTTTTTAAATGATTTTTTTTTGTAAATGTGACTTTATGTAAAAACAATAACTTTAGTGTTTGGTCTTCAACTCACCGTGAATGGATCTAGCGGCACAGTGCTGTTACATGTTTTATTACAGTTGAGAATAATATGAAGTGCGTGGGCCACAGCATACACTCCTTTATAGACGTTGTTAAAGATAGGCATTAGCGACATATCAGTGAAGCTGTTTTGCATTCCAGTCAGATCTTCATGTCCAGTACATTCTCTCTGATTCCCTGCTGATGACATGGACTGGTTGAACGTGCAGCTAAATAATGCTTCCCAAAACTCTGTAAAAATGTAATTGCTAGATGAATTGAGCGGCCTCACATCCAATATGAACTCTCTCATGCCACTGACATGTGCTTTGGGGATAGACAGGCCTATGGCACCATCCAGAATGTGATGCCTATCAATGGCTGAAGTCTGGGAATCAAAGATCCAGCCCTCACTGCCTACCCACTGGTACCCAGTCATGTTGTGGTGAGACAGTGCATGTATTACCACATCCATGTCCGAGGGGGACAGGAAAGCAACAATCACCTTGGAAGTGGAAGCCTTGATAATGTCAACTATGTTTTGTATTTTGTCTGGTGCATCTGTTCTAAATACAGATACAGAGTACTCTAAACAGATGCCCAGCTGCTGAGCAGTTTCTGTGAATGTGGCCATGCCATTATTCCCATAATCATCATTTGTTCTAATAGCTCCGACCCAAGTCCAGCCAAAGTGCTTAACCAACTGTGCCAGGGCTTTGCTCTGGTAGTAGTCACTGGGTATTGTTCTGAGAAAGGATGGGTACTTGGTTTTATCGCTGAGACAAGCACAAGTTGCAAAGTGGCTGATCTAAAAGAAAAGATCATTTATATCCCAAGATGAAGATGTAAAACATAAAATGTTTACACAGCACTCTACAATTCACTTTTTCTATGACGAGCTTGAAGAATTACAGAAAAATCACTTTTCACAAATATCACTTAATTTTTATCTGTCTTACCCACCAGTGGAATGTGAAAGGGTCCGATGACAGTAGATGTAGCCATGGAAGGAGAAGAAGATGTGTCTCCCATAATGGCCTGCACTTGGGCAGGTCTGGTACATGGTGCCTCAGAGGATGCAAATACCACTTCATTACCATTAGCCAAGGCAAGAGCAGCCTTCACACCTCTGGCAATTGAGCCACATACATCATAGAAGCTATAGCCTAACAATATGCCAGGCAGTAGGTCTGTGCTGTTATTAATCTCCTCTATGGCGAAGAGCATAGCCTGAGCAAACTGGAACTCTCTGAAATGCAAACTTAATGCAGAAAGTTATAAATTGTTGGACTTGTAAGTAATTGATATAGAAACAATACCATAATAAATGAAAGCATTTGATGTTTTACTACACATAAGAAGGAATTTTCTTACTTTACAGTTTGAACCTTTTTTGAATCATGCTCACTTCCTCTATTTCAAATCTTAAACGATTTATATTGCATATTTACCTTGTACATTGCAGTGGCAGTGGTTTGTGCATGAAAGTGTCCAGTCTATTTTTCCAGCTGCTGTGGAAAGAGAAGATTCCCCCTATCATAATGTCCCCATTCTTAAATAGCTGTGGGTTCTCAGGATCCCCTCTCTGTTTGCACACTTGCTCCTCAGCCTGAGAGACAGATGCCATCAACAACATTTGTAAGAGTGCCCAACCCTGCTCTGGCCACCTCTGTGTGGATGTCATTCTGGCGAAGAGAGCTAAACCACTCACTCTACCTTAATGTAAATCAAAACCCTGCACTGATATTTATACATTTTAGAGGAGCATGATAGAACAATGATGTTTTATCTCTGTGGACCGACAAAGTGAGACATAAGGAGGGAGTTTCACAAAGAAAAAGAGTATATTGTGCATAACATGTAAATGTAAAAAGATAAAAATATGCTTTGTGTTGTATGAAAGGTTTCCCTCTTTTACATTATTTAAAATGTATGGAGAGCACAATTAAATTTCTAATTACACATTAAAATATAACACAGGATGGAGTTGATATAAAGTTGAGAAAATTAGACTCCTTAGGCTTACCAAAATGCTTCACAAGAGTATAATATACCACTATAGTAGGCCACTTGGGGACAGTACAACAAACTGTAAACACATACCCATACTAAAATCTTTATACGGGTATTTTATAAGCAACTACATGTTTTAATTACAGACCATGCAGATAGTAACTTTAATTTGGAGTCATGTTTGTGTCTACCTGATGAATAAGTCAAATATTTTCTCACCGTTTAGCTAGGCTATGTTTCGTTCACCGCTAACTCTTTAGCTGCTAAATACTATACCATGTTCACCAGCTAGTTGCTAACTTTGTCTGACATTTGGTGCGGGTTGCGTACAGTGGCTTTTTGTATGTCTTATTACAGCCTGCTGGCTGATGGTGGTGAAAATGAATCAAAACTGTAAAGTTGCTCTAACACCATACAAAGCAACAGAGACAGGCTGAGGTAGTTGGAATCAAATAATATATCCCTACTATACTCATCCCTGACATTTATGGTCTGAAATTTTTGTAGCGATCAGCACACGTCTGCATCATGTGGTAGTCATAGCAAGCAACCAAGCTAGCAATTTTAGCTAGCATTAAAGCAATAACACGTATATTTTATGAATTAAAGATGCACTTGCAGTTCATTGAGCGGTTTCACACAAAACAAAATATTACTTTACTATTTCACAACAAATTGTGACTTTCTTGGCAATCAAAATTATCTTTTAAATTGTCAAACGTGTAAGTTAGGGTTCAGTTTAAAAAAGATACAAAAATAAGTTGTCTCCTGCCATTGACTCCCATAAATTTTTCTAAAATAACGTCCCATGGGACTCAGGCTGTATATCTACAGTGCCTTGCAAAAGTATTCACAACCCAAGGCATTTTTTGTGTTTTGTTGCCTCACAACCTGGAATTAGCATGGATTGTTTGAGGATTTGCATCAACATGCAAAACATGCTCACAACTTTTAAGATGTTTGTTTTCTTTTATTGTGAAGTAAACAACAAATAGGTCAAAATAACAGAAAAAGTCAATGTGCATAACTATTCACCCCCCTAAAGTCAATACTTTTCTAGAACTACCTTTTGTGGGAATCACAGCTCCAAGTCGCTTTGGATAAGTCTGAGCTTGCCACATCTTACCACTGTGATTTTTGCCCATTCCTCCAACTGATCCAGCTTCATCAGCTTGGATGGTTTGCAGTTGTGAAAAGCAATCTTTAAGTATGACCACAGATTTTCTATTGGATTAAGGTCTGGGCTTTGACTTGGCCATTGCAGCACATTTACATGTTTCCCTTTAAACCACTGAAGTGTTGCTTTAGCAGTGTGTTTGGAGTCATTGTCCTGCTGGAAGGTGAACCTCTGTCCTAGCCTCAAATCAAACACAGCGTTGTACAGGTTTTGTTATAAAATATCCTTGTATTTACCACCATCCATCCTTCCCTCAACTCTGACCAGTTTCCCAGTCCTGGCTGCTGAAAATACCCCCACAGCATGATGCTACCACAACCATGATTCACTGTGGTGGCAGAGAAACATGGTGTTCTTTGGATGATGTGATGTGATGGGTTTGCGCCAGACATAGCGTTTAGTTTGATGGCCGAAAAATTCAATTTTAGTCTCATCAGATCAAAGCACCTTCCTCCATACATTTGAGAGTCTCCCACATGCCTTTTCGTAAACTCAAAACTTACCATTTTGTTTTTTGCTGAAAGTTATGGCTTTCTTCTGACCACTCTGCCATTAAGCCCAATTCTATGGAGCGTACGGCTTAATGTCGTCCTATGTACACATATTCCTGTCTCTGCTGTGGAACTCTTCAGCTCCTCCAGGGTTAGCTTAGGTCTTCACTGTGCTGCCTCTCTGATTAATGCCCTCCTTGCCTGGTCTGTGAGGTTTGGTGGGTGGCCTTCTCTTGGCAGATTTGCTGTTGTGCCATGTTCTTTCCATTTGGTTATGATTTGATGGTGCTCCTGGGGATCATCAAAGATTTGGATATTTTTTATGACCTAACCCTGACTTGTACTTCTCCACAACATTGTCCCTTACTAGTTTGGAGAGTTCCTTAGTCTTCATGGCAGTTTTTGGTTAGTGGTTCCTCTTGCTTAGGTGTATCAGCCTTTTGGGCCTTTCAAAAAAGATGTGTAGGCCTATATGTACTGACAGATCATGTGACACTTAGATTGCACACAGGTGGACATCATTTCACTAATCATGTGACTATTAATAAAAGCATAGATGTTTCCAGGAAAAACGTCTAAAATAACATACCCAAAATGACTCAGGAATAAGTCCTCAACTAATAGGCCTATATGCATAATTCTGTCTCTTTTGATAGGTCAGAAGATAAGGAATATGAATCCATAAACTAACCTATTAATTTTTCCATTACAGAATAAATGGAGATACACTTAAGGAGAATATATTTTCATCCTTGCCTGTTACAAAATCTATATAAGGCAATTTCACCATCAAAACTATCATCCTGCAGATTATAATGCATCTGAATATCTTCTACTACACCTGTACTACACCTGTAATTGTAAATATGATGAAAAGAAACTAAAATACAACAGTAATTGTACAATAGAGCAAATGCCCATCTTTTGGCCATATTAACTGTTTACATGTTTACTTTTACTGGGAGTTTTCTTCAAAACATTATTAGTGTCCACAAAACCAAAACATTGAAATATTGAGAAATACAATGAACATTCATCAATTTTCCTTTGACCGAAAAAAAACTCCCATTCTTTACTGGCCAATAACTTGAGAACAGAACATCTCACAATCATGTGATCTCTATCGATTTGTCTCGAGCACATGAATCGTTTGACATATGCATGTCTATGTAGCTACTATGAGTCGGCTACCAGGCGGCCATGTGTTCCAAAGCAACACTTCCTCTGCAGAAGTCAAAGCCAGAAGAAAGCTGGCAAAGCCTAGCGAGGTTTTGCGCAAACACAAAGTTGTCAGTGCAGAGGCAGGTTTTGAGCTTTTTTGGACGAAAAAACGTCAAAACAGCAAAAGTAAGTTAGCAGTTGTAATTGTATATGTTAATTATTACTATATGTATTGTTAATTGTTATTTGGCTAATAAGTCAACGAGTTTGGCAATTTGAGTGATATGAGTTACACAGCTGATTGCAGCTGGAGCTGGGCTTTAATTAGAGTGGTTGGTCATGTGGGTATGATGAGATGAGAGATATCTAGATGGCAATACCTGCAGCATGCACAGAGCGATATACTGTGTGCTGTCATTTAAGTTCACAGACAAGCTCTGTGTTTGATGTGTTTGGTTTGGATAAAAATTCTTGGTTTGTGATTGTAGCTGAGCTTCCTAGCTTCACGGATGTGTGTTACATGGATTGGGTGATGTGATACTATATTCAGACAAGATATTCATGAAAAACATATTGCGCAGAAATCTCTCACTGCCCCCGCTACCAGAGGTGTTAGGGCTCAAAGTACTACCAAAATTGTAATGGCTCAAAAATGTTTTTGCAACCATATTATTTTAAGATTTGAAAAAAGATTATGGTGCCCCCTTACCCATCATATTCTTCTTAGTATTCTTCTCTGGTTTCAGTAAGATAATATAACATTTTGGAATAAAAATACAAATGAGAAGTCCAAAACTTGAAGCCAGAATAGCAAATATCTCCACAGCAACACTGAACTTTCCAGGAGAGCTAACATATGCTGGGATAAAAGTAATCCATACTGCACAGAATATCAGCATGCTAAAGGTGATAAATTTGGCTTCGTTGAAATTATCAGGCAGTTTCCGAGCCAGAAAAGCAAGAATAAAACATAAAATTGCCAGAAGTCCTATGTAACCAAGTACAGCCCAAAAGCCTACAGCTGAGCCCAGAGCACACTCTAAGATGATTTTGTCTTTGAACTCCTTAACATTCTTAAATGGAAAAGGAGGAGAAATTATTAACCAGAGGATACATATGATGACTTGTATAAGAGTGAACCCTAGAACACTGAGTTTCTGCTGTGCGGGCCCAAACCATTTCATTACATTACTACCTGGAAGTGTGGCCCTGAAGGCCATTAACACCACTATTGTTTTCCCCAGAACACAAGAAATACAGAGGACAAAGGTGATGCCAAATACTGTGTGTCGCAGCATGCAGGACCATTCAGACGGTCGACCAATGAAGGTCAGAGAACACAGGAAACACAGGGTCAAGGAGAAAAGCAGCAGGAAGCTCAGTTCAGAGTTGTTGGCTCTGACGATAGGAGTCTGTCTGTATCTGAAGAAAATAATTGCCACAACAGCAGTCATGCATGTTCCAAATAGGGAGGCAGCTGTGAGCAGTGCTCCCATAATCTCTTCATATGATAGAAACTCTGCCTTCTTCTTTACACAGGCATCTCTTCTCTCATTTGACCAGAACTCAGAGTGGCATCTCACACATGTGATAGAATCTGAAAAATAATATTGAAGTTAGAACTCAGTACATTTGTATTTTTTTTGTATATGTTGCATCTTTTCTGTGCATACAAGACAGGCACTACAACACCCCCAAAAGACAGTCTAAAGTCCAGTGACCATTTTTTGCTCATTAATTGAGAAAATTAAAGTTAGACACAACCTATGAATGAATGGGCTGTAAGCAGCACAGATTTTTCCAATCTCCCCTGGGATTTTCAGAATTTCTTTTCATTTCTTAAAATTTAACGACACGCCAACTTATCAACGTTTGTTTTCTCTTGCATTCATTATTACTACACCTGTAATGTTGCTAATTTCTCCCTCTGCACATCTTAAACAGTCATAGCAGCAAACAGGCTTTCCCTTTCGGAGAACCTTGCGAGTTCCTGGGGGACACTTCTCATTGCAAACCGACAAAGGCACCTGCATCAACAAAACAAAAGAAAATTGTATGGGCATTCTTTTTGACATGGTGTTGTCTTTGCAAGCATCTATAATGACTAACAATGAATATGATTATAACAATTAAAAAAGACTGTCAACTGATGTATCAAAACCAACAATTTTGATTATATAATAGCAATAAGTAATAACTAGAACTGCAAGCAGTTGTAAGCCTCCAAGCGCAAGCTGCCCCCCCGGCCCCGCAGAGGCCGTGCGAGTCGTCCTGGACGCCCTGCTGCGGCTTGGGCCCGTAGAGGATAAATGACCAGAGTTATAAATGAAAGAAGTTTGCAGTTATGGAGATCTGAAATTAATGTATGTGTATGGGAGTGTTATTTGATTTCTAATAGCGCCACCTAGAGGCCGACTGACACTAAATTTGACACAGCCCCTCGGGAGGACGCGCCAGATAAGGTCCCCGAGCTTGGTGTAGATTGACCATTGCAAATGTAAGAACTGACATGAAATCCTGTTTTTGGCGTTTGCGCAAACATTTATTAGTTTAATTCAGACGTTTTTTGGCGGATCAAAATTCCCTCTACAAACTTTCCTTAGCTTGGTCCACAGATGGTCTGTGCCAAGTTTTGTGCTGATTGGACTTGCCGCTTCAGAAGAGTTAATTAAAATACGTTTTGTAGTTATCGCAATTTAGCGAAATGAAAACATCATTGCACAAAGGCCTATACCATACGAATTGTCAGTATCCCCTAAACACGGGGACATATGGGTAATGTACCTGGGATATAGTGGCCATTGGCCCAAATTTGGTATCAAACGCACTTGTGGTTATGGAGATATAAAATGCATGTAAGTCAAATGGATTTTTTTTTTCATGTATTTAATGTGCAATAACAGCGCCACCTATGGGCATATTTGGGTCAACTTTGGTGGCTGTAGTGAGGAGACCATGCTTAACAATTCACATAAACTTTCATGTCAATCCGACTTGTGGTTATAGAGGAACAATTTTTTGAGGTTAAATACCACCACCTAGAGGCTAGTTACACCACGTTTTGCAGACGCCATCAGGGAGGTGTCCCACATTATTGCTCCAAATTTGGTGTTGATCGGCCATTCCAAACATTTTTTGTTGGATAAAAATTTCCTCTACAATCTTTCTTCAGCTTGGTCCAGAGAAAAAGATTAGCAGAGGTCACTGTCAAGAGTTGGACCTACCCTATGAGTTTCACGTCCGTAGCACTTACCGTCTAGGCCGCAGTATGAGTTTTACGTACGGAAGAAAAAAATAATAATAAAAACGAGAACCCAGCTCCACTGGTACTGGGAACCGCGATGCCTTGCATTCACGTGTTCCCAGCCCACCCAGGCTTGGACCCCTAATAATAATAAATTATACATTCATAATAATTCATATAGACTGTCATTCATGATTAGAGTAATCACATGGTATATTTACCTGTTTTGAGCTCTGCGCCCAAATGAAAGACTTATTTTGCAGATTCAGCTGTTTGTCTGCAGGTAAAGACACATCATGAAAACCAACTGTGACAAAGTCCACAATGCCATTTTCTCTTGGCTGCCAGTTTATAATTTCATACTTTGCTGCTGGGTCTCCATTCTCATTAAAGTAAACCTCATCTCCTTCCTTTGTTTTGAACTTAATCTTTCTTATGTGCTGTAAGATCTAAGAAGATTTGCATAAATATAGGTCATTATATATATATATATATATACACACGTAATGTCTCAACAGCATGATAGACATACTTTACAATTTGTTTTTCATGTTTAAATTTTTTTTGTAAATGTGACTTAATGTAAAAACAATAACGTTAGTCTTTGGTCTTCAACTCACCGTGAATGGATCTAGCTGCACAGTGCTGTTGCATGTTTTGTTACAGTTCAGAATATTATGAAGTGCGTGGGCCACAGCATACACTCCTTTATAGACATTATTAAATATAGGCATTAGCGACATATCAGTGAAGCTATTTTGCACTCCAGTCAGATCTTCATGTCCAGTACATTCTCTCTGATTCCCCGCTGATGACTTGGACTGATTGAACTTGCAGCTAAATAATTCTTCCCAAAACTCTGAAAAAATATAATTACTAGATGAATTGAGTGGCCTAACATCCAGCATGAACTCTCTCATGCCACTGACATGTGCTCTGGGGATAGACAGGCCTATGGCACCATCCAGAATGTGATGCCTATCCATGGCTGCAGTCTGGGAATCAAAGATCCAGCCCTCACTGCCTACCCACTGGTACCCAGTCAAGTTGTGGTGAGACAATGCATGTATTAGCACGTCCATATCTGAGGGGGACAGGAAAGCAACAATCACTTTGGAAGTGGCAGCCTTGATAATGTCAACTATGTTTTGTATTTTGTGTGGTGCATCTGTTCTAAATACAGATACAGAGTACTCTAAACAGATGCCCAGCTGCTGGGCAGTTTCTGTGAATGTGGCCATGCCATTATTCCCGTAATCATCATTTGTTCTAATAGCTCCGACCCAAGTCCAGCCAAAGTGCTTGACCAACTGTGCCAGGGCTCTGCTCTGGTAGTAGTCACTGGGTACTGTTCTGAGGAAGGATGGGTACTTGGTTTTATCGCTGAGACAAGCACAAGTAGCAAAGTGGCTGATCTAAAAGAAATAAGAAATCATATCCCAAGATGAAGATGTACAATATAAAACATTTACACAGCACACTACAGGTAATTTAATACAACATACCCAACTGGAAGAATTACAGAATTATAATTAATTTTCATTAATCAAATATCATGTTTAAATTTATTTTTTTCCTGTCTTACCCACCAGTGGAATGTGAAAGGGTCCAATGACCGTAGCTATAGCTGTGCAAGGAGAGGATGAGGTCTCTCCCATAATGGCCTGCACTTGGGCAGGTCTGGTACATAGTGCCTTGGAGGATGCAGACACCACTTCATTACCATTAGCCAAGGCCAGTGCGACCCTTACACATCTGGCAATGGAGCCACATACATCATAGATCTTATAACCCAGAGATTTGCCAGGAAGTAGATCTGTGCTGTTATTAATTTCTTCTATGGCAAAGAGCATAGCCTGGGCATATTGGAACTCTCTGAAATGCAAACTTGATGCAGAAAGTTATAAATGTTAAAAGTGCCAGCAAATTGTCCTTGAAATAAAAAGAGTAGCATAGTAAATTAAAGCATTTGGTATTTTAATAAGCACAACAAGGAATATTTCTTACTTTATAGTTTGATAACCTTTTCGGTACCTTTTTTATCATACTAACCTAATCTTAGTTCTTTTAAATCTAAAAACATTTCTATGGTATATTTACCTGGTGCATTCCAGTGGCAGTGGTTTATGCATGTAGGTATCCTGTCTATCTCTCCAAGTGCTGTGGAAAGAGAACAACCCCCCCAAAATAATGTCTCCATCCTTTGTTAGCTGGGGATTCTCAGAATCCCCTCTCTGCCTGCATTCCGTCTCCTCAGCCTGAGAGACAGACGCCATCAACAACAGTTGTAAGAGTGCCCAACCCTGCTCTGGCCACCTCTGTGTTAATGTCATAATGTCGAAGAGAGCTAAACCACTAACCCTAACTCTACCTTGATGTAAATCATCAGCTTCCCCCTGTATTTATACATTTTAGCACAGGATGAAAAATAATAATAGAACTGTGATGTTTTACCTCTGTGGACCAACAAGGTGAGGCAAGAGGAGGGAGGTTCCCAAAAAGTAAAAGAGTTTTGGGCATTTGTCTATTTTAAATATCTTTTAAAAATGTATAACATATAACTGTCAACAGATAAGAATATGTTTTTTGTTGTACAAAAGGTTTCCCTTTTTCCATCATTAATATTTAAAATGAATGGAGGGCACAATTGAATTCCTAATTATTCTTATTTTCTTTTATTAAAATTTTCATACACATAGATACCAAACACAATAAGGCTATCTTAAAAGAAAAAAAAATACATCTGAGGGTGTGGTAGAAGCCTATAACAGATTATATGAATAGCCATACCCAGAAGACATGCATACAGTAAAGATAAAAATACAAAATACATTTTAAATATTAGTAATTGTAAACATTGCAAGTAAAAATAAATATGAAATAGAGAGAAAAAATACAGAGAAGCAAGAGTAATTATCTAATGTACAGAATGAACTGCTGTGTTTTTTAGGAATAACCATTTTTCTTTCAACTGAAATGTGTTTTGACAGCAGGGCATTTCTGTTTTTGTACCCAAACACAGAGAAATCCATCAAATGCAAATTTTCATTCCACAAGATAACTACATAACATTTTACAGAAAACTGACCATGTGATGTTTTATATAAAGGAAAATGAAGATTTGTAGCTTGTCTAGTTTGATAATTATGGAACTGTGAATTATTCACAAAGTATTATCTAAAACTCTAAGGTAAATGTGTATTCTTAGATCTCACTTTAAAAACAAATATAGGTTTGAAGAATTTTGATGTCAAAAACAGTCATCACCTTCAGTTTAAAAAAGAGAGGAGCACTTGGTACAATAGGTTTGGAAAGAGTTGCTAATCTAATAAACCTTTTCTGGAGCAGCAATATTTTGTCAAGATAAGTTTGAAAAGTACTTGCCCATACAATATTCCAATATGTTAATTATCGATAAATTTAAACTATAATATGTTAAGAAATATGTGCTGTTTGCAAAACCTTATATTTTTCTCATAATCCCAAGAGATTTAATAATCTTATTGCAGACAAAACCAACTTGATCTCTCCAAAAAAGTTTGTTGCAGATGCATGCCATTCTGAATAAAAATAAAATTCTCAATTAAAAGACTTGCATAAAATATATGTAATAACAAATGCCTAGAACAACACCTAGGGAATACTTTGAGCCCTAGGACTCACACATGCAGGTTCTTTTAAAATCCAGGTTAGAGCAGAGCACAAACCACACGGAGCTAAAATAAATGTAACAATTTATTAATATAATCCAAAATAAAACGTAATTTAAAAAGGCCTATTAAAATCAGCATGATGCTAGCACAAAGTTTCGGTCTGAATGAGCTTGAAATTTGCACCTAAAATATTGCCAAATAAGTTTAATATTTTTATGAAACCATGATTATTTTCAGGATAATATTTGTGTCCCTGTTTACATAAGATATAAATAGTTTTTTAAAAACATTATTTTATGTAAATATTTTATCATTTTTGTTCGTCCCTCAGTTAGACTTAGCACCCCATCACACTAACTTGTTTTGTCCATAAAAAATGTACTGTTGTTTTAAATGACATCACAAAGAGGAAGTGACATCATTTGAGCTTTTGGAGCTGCCTAGAACAAAGACAGGCATGTACTGACATTTATTTACATTGTTGATTTGTTAATTTTTTATGTTAGACAGGGTATGTCAAGCTCAAACCAACCACCCGTCACATAAAATAGATTGGGAAAACTTATTTTTATTCATATTTTTACACTATTAATGCAAATAAAATAATATTTCACATTGAATACATGTATGCTAGGTCAAGAATTTGACCATATGAAGAACTGCAGCCATTTTAGGAAGAAGTTTACCACCCCCTCACAATACAACTTGTGATGGGGTGGTAAGGGATATGAGGGGATGGTTCTGCTTCCTGTTGTAATGATTGTTACAGTTAATAATAAATAATTAACAGTAAATTAACAGTAAATAATTGATTAAATTGGAACCTACATGTTCATCTCCAAATATTACAATATTAAAATAAAGAATTTATAATACAGGAATGTCAACCTTTTGAAAAGTTCTGAAAAATCTTTTATGCTTTCAGTACTTTGTATGAATTACTGCATCAATTCGACGTGACATGGAGACACTTAGTCCATAGCACTGCTGAGGTGTTATGGACGATCAGGTAGCTTTGATAGTGGCCTGCAGCTTGTCTGTATTGTTGGCTCTGGTCTTATTTTCATCATGACAATACACCATAGACTCTCTATGGGGTTCAGGTCAGGCAAGTGGCTGGGTCAATCAAGCACAGTAATACCTTGGTCAGCAAACCTAGTGGTTTTGACCCTGTAGGCAGGTGCCATGTACTGCTGAAATGAAATCAGAATCTCCATAAAGCTTTACATGTAATTAAACTAGAACATGTCAAAGTTTCACATTTTGATTACGGGGAAAAAATTCTTCCTTTTTCATGATATTCTAATTTTCTGAGTTGCACCTAAGACTATACTATAGATAATAGCTCTCTTTCAACAGCTGCTATGAGGGAGGAGGCCTCTTTAGGCTTTAGGCCAAACGTACCGATCTCTTGATAAATCTGTTATATCAGCAGGCATTCACAGTAACAGCAACTTTGTTTTTTTTATTGTAAGTTCTCGATTACATTTCCAATTTTAATGTATAATCTCCCCTAGTTTATAAAGTTTTCAAAAAGTTTATAAAGAGGTGCTGGTCATATAATTAGAGTATCATCAAAAAGTTAATTTATTTCAGTAATTCAATTCAAAAAGTTAAACTTGAATATTATATTCATTCATTACACACAGACTGATATATTTCAAATGTTTATTTCATTTAATTGTGATGATTAAAACTGACTAATAAAAATCCCAAATTCAGTATCTCCGAAAATTTTAATTTTACTAGAGAAATGTTGGCCAACTGAAAAGTATGAGCATGAAAAGTATGAGCAGGTACAGCAGTCAATACTTAGTTGGGGCTCCTTTTGTCTGAATTACTGCAGCAATGCGGCGTGGCATGGAGTCGATCAGACTGTGGCACTGCTCAGGTGTTATGAGAGCCCAGGTTGCTCTGATAGTGGCCTTCAGCTATTCTGCATTGTTGGGTCTGGCATATCACATCTTCCTCTTCACAATACCCCATAGATTTTCTATAGGGTTAAGGTCAGGCGAGTTTTCTGGCCAATTAAGAACAGGGATACCATGGTCCTTGAACCAGGTACTGGTAGCTTTGGCACTGTGTGCAGGTGCCAAGTCCTGTTGGAAAATGAAATTTGCATTTCCATAAAGTTGGTCAGCAACAGGCAGCATGAAGTGCTGTAAAACTTGCTGGTAGACAGCTACGTTGACCTTGAACCTCAGAAAACACAGTGGACCAACACCAGTAGATGACATGGCACCCCAAACTATCACTGACTGTGGAAACTTTACACTGGACTTCAAGCAACGTGGATTCTACGCCTCTCCTCTCTTCCACCAGACTATGGGACCTTGATTTCCAAAGGAAATGCAAAATTTACTTTCATCAGAGAACATAACTTTGGACCACTCAGAAGCAGTCCAGTCCTTTTTGTCTTTAGCCCAGGCGAGACGCCTCTGACACTGTGTCTTGTTCAAGAGTGGCTTGACACAAGGAATGCGACAGCTGAAACCCATGTCTTGCATATGTCTGTGCGTGGTGGTTCTTGAAGAACTGACTCCAGCTGCAGTCCACTCTTTGTGAATCTCCCCCACATTTTTGAATGGGTTTTGTTTCACAATCCTCTCCAGGGTGTGGTTATCCCTATTGCTTGTACACTTTTTTCTACCACATTTTTCCTTCCCTTCGCCTCTCTATTAATGTGCTTGGACACAGAGCTCTGTGAACAGCCAGCAATGACCTTTTGTGTCTTGCCCTCCTTGTGCAAGGTGTCACTGGTGGTCTTTTGGGCAGCTGTCAAGTCAGCAGTGTTTTGAGTTAATAAGCTGGTAAGCTTAACCACCAGATGTCGTCAATATTGAACAGAAATTTGAAATTTTCTGAGATACTGATTTTGGGGTTCCCCTTCGAGGGAACTCGAACTGCGACGGTTACGACACTATGGGAATGCCTCTAAGCGTAGCAGGGCTGAATGTGAATGAAAACTACTTCAATCCTGTTGGTGTTAGTAGAACGGTAGAGTGTGACGGCATAACTGGAGGTGTACATAAGCACACCAGCACACAATACTCATTAGCTTTTTACTATTCAGCAGGCGCTCTCGTATTTTGTGTGTGAAGAAGGCTCCAGTCCTAACGAAGCAGTTTTGTCTTACCTGGAAGGGAGTCTACAGCAGCGATCATGTCTGGCAAACATTTCCGAAGGTGTGTATATCCCTTTCCTCGTTTCCTCACGAATGGGGACACTCATGAGATGTGCGTCTCGTGTCTGGGTATGGAGCACGCTCGGGCAGCTCTCGAGGCGGCTTCCTGTGGCCATTGCGAAGCCCTGCACATGCCGGTACTGAGGTCTCGCATGGCGCTGTTTGGAGCTGCTGGAGGTGGTGACGCGAGCTGTGGCTAAGCTCAACATCGACTGGCCGCAAGATGGTCAGGAGCCGTGGGCTAGTGGCAAGCTGGATGAGCGGTTTCTCAAACATGCGCCACCTACGCGCTGGTCTCTGCCCTTTTTTCCCCGACTTGCACAATGAGTTGTGTAAATCCTGGGATAAACCAATTTCAATTCAATTCAGTTTTATTTATATAGCGCCAAATCACAACAACTGTTATCTCACAGCGCTTTTCATAAAAAGCAGGTCTAGACCGTACTCTGAAGTTAATGCGACGGCTGACTACACCCCGTAATTGCTGGATTATGGCAATGTGGCAGGGATTAAAGAACGTGGCTATGGGGCGATGCCTCGGGTAGAGGATTCACTGGCCAGCTATCTCTCCCCCCGACTTGCATCATCCCTGGAGAAGCCGACGCTACCATCTAAGCCGTGTCGCATTACATCCACGCTTGTCGGCAAGGCGTACATGGTGGCGGGTCGGGCTGGTGCGAGCCCGCACACCATGGCGGTCTTGCAGGCTTACCAGGCTGATCTGCTGGAGGAGATGGACCGGAAGGGGAACCCCTCCGGGGAAGACATGGCGGAGCTGCAGAGAGCCACGGATCTGTCACTCCGGATAACCAAGGAGACGGCACGCTCTATTGGCTGCTCCATGTCAGTGCTAGTGGCCACGGAGCGGCACCTTTGGCTCAACCTCGCAACCATCAGAGAGAAGGACAAGAATTTCCTGCTCGATGCACCGGTGAGTGCTGCTGGCCTGTTCGGCGACACGGTGGACTCTGTGGTCGACAGGTTTCAGCATGTCCAGACTCAAGGCGAGGCTTTCAGGCAGTATCTTCCGCGCTGGTCAGGGCCCAGGGCAGCTGAGGCCGCAGGGCGAAAGTCCCAGCCTTCTACCAGTTCCTATCGCGAGGATCGCAAACGGAGCGTCGCTTCTCGTGGCCCCTCCAACGAGTTGGGGGAGCGAGGCGGCACTCTCGCCCACAGCCCCCCAAGAGAAAGGATCTGAGGACCGTCATCCAGTCTTGTCGGAGCTTTGGGAAGAGGTCCTGAGGACTGGCGCAGGGGGATTCTTCCCCCCGCCTCTCCCACACCTCTCCACCCCCCTCTCCGGAGGTCGACTGAGGTCCCCTCCTTCGTGGCAACAGGCACTGCCTTCCCGCCGTTTAGACGTTCGGGACACGCCTACCACTGTCGAGCCCACACCGTTCTTCTGGCCCCGAGGGTTTCCGGTCAGCCGGTGTCCAGACTCATGCACCGTGGATCTTCGGCGGCCCTCCCCTGACGTTCCTGCACTTCAGGGGTCCGCCCGAGGGTTACACGAGACACTGACCACCAGCCCTGAGGGTCTGGTTCTGTTGGCAGACTTCGCAGGGGATTGGCGGAGCCTGACGAACATTTCTCCGTGGGTCCTGCGCACTGTCATAGACGGGTGCAGACTGCAGTTCAAGGTCCGCCTACCCAGATTCAACAGGGAGCAAGGTCTGGTGTAAGGACAGGAAGTCCTTTCTCTGCTGAGCAAGGGGGCCGTGGAACGCGTTCCCCTGCCAGTCAGAAACTCCGGGTTCTACAGCTGGTACTTCCTTGTCCCCAAGAAGGATGGAGGGCTGTGCCCCATTTTGGATCTACATTGGCTGAACCTGTCTCTGAGGAGATTCAGGTTCAAGATGCTCAACATCCCTGCTATCGTCAGTCACATCCAATCCGAGGATTGGTTCGTCACAATCGATCTCAGGGACGCATATTTCCATGTCGCCATCTGTCCTTCTCACAGGAAGTTCCTGAGGTTCGCCTTGGGGAGCGTGGCTTACCTGTAGCAGCGCTACTGGATGCAGCGCTGGCCCCACTGAGGCTCCAGGGCATCCAGATCCTGAACTACATCGACGACTGGATCATTCTGGCCTGGTCTCGAGAGTTGGCAGTTCGGCATTGAGATGTCGTTCTCGCCCATCTTCTGCATTTAGGGCTGAGGCTCAACGTGAAGAAAAGTGTGCTGGCGCCCACCCAACGGACTACGTTTCTGGGGGTGGTTTGGGATTCGACGACAATGCGGGCACAGCTGTCTCCCGCACGCGTCGCAACCATTTTGGCCACAGTGAAGGGGGTGAAGATTGGCCGTACCGTCACTGTCAAACACTTTCAAAGGGTACTGGGTCTCCTGGTAGCTGTGTCCAGCATAACACCTTCTGGCCTGCTGCACATGAGAGCCCTGCAGTGGTGGTTGAAGACCAAGGGGTTTTCCCCGAGGGGAAATCCGTTCCGTCCGATTTGGGTTATCCGCAAATGCCTTCATTCCCTATTGGTGTGGAAGGACACTTGGTTCTTGTCCCAGGAGCCTGTCGTGTCGCTGCCTGGTTGTTTCGACAGACTCTTCTCTCACGGGCTGGGGTGCGTTCATGCACGGCTGATTTGCAAGGGGGTCCTGGCAGGAGCATTTTTCTACGTGGCACATCAACTGCCTCAAGATGCTGGTGGTGTTCCAGGCTCTACGGAGTTTCCTGCCCGATCTCCGAAGCCACCACGTCTTGGTCCGCTTCGACAACACGGCGGTGGTGGCCTACCTGAATTACCAGGGCAGTCTGTACTCGCGCCCTCTATGCAGACTGCCCGGTGGTTCAGGTACTTGAGTTCCTCCAAGACCGTTTCTCTGCTGGCCTTTCCCCATCCACCCAAGGTCAAGGTGTACGTGGCGCCTATTTCGTCTTTCCACGCCCCTCTGACAGATGGGTCCTTGGGGAAACTTCCTTTGATCGTACGTTTCCTCCGTGGAGCCCAGAGGATAAGACCTGCAACTTACTCCAGGATTCCCACCTGGGATCTGGCGATGGTTCTTGGGGCGTTGACTGAGGCCCCCTTTGAACCCCTGGAGTCGGCTGAGGCCAAGCACTTGACCTTCAAGATGGCCTTTCTCCTTGCTATCACCTCTCTGAGTAGGGTGGGGGATCTCCAAGCACTTTTGGTGTCTCCTCAAAGCCTGGAGTTTGCCCCAGGGAATGTTAGGGCTATCCTCCACCCTCGTCCAGGATATGTCCCTAAGGTGCCGTCCCGTATGGCAGGGTCCACAGTGCTACAGGCATTTCATCCTCCACCTCACATGACAGAGGACAGGAGGCTTCTTTTGAGACCTCTGAGTATCTTTACCCTGAGGTCCTCCCGGTGGAGGAAGGCAGACCAGCTGCTTGTGTGTTTCAGGTCTCCCAAGGCTGGGCTTCCTGCGCAGACTATTTCCCTGGCCTATCAGGTGCGTGGTTTGCCTTTACCTGTGGCTGTGAGGGCTCACTCTACCAGGGGCATGGCAGCCTCTCGAGCCCTCCTTTCAGGGGCTTCACTACAGGATGTCTGTGACGCGGCTGGCTGGGCCACTCCGCACACGTTCATCCATTTCTACAGTCTTGACCTTCCTTCTGCACCCAGCACCCATGCGCTCTCCTCCTAGTCATGCCCACTGGTTGTGCCCACTGGTTGCTGCACACTGGGGCAGGCGGGGTTTCGGCGCGGTTTAGTGGGTATCTCGTTCCCATAGTGTCGGAACCAACGCAGTTCGAGTTCCCTCGAAGAGGAACGTCTCGGGTTATGTATGTAACCCTGGTTATCAGATTTAACATCAAAATTAAAAGGAATGAATACTTGAAATATATATATATTTACATTTACCCATTTGGCAGACGCTTTTATCCAAAGCGACTTACACTTGAGGAACAACTTACAAGTATCAACAGAGCATCAAATATAGATCTACAACTGACAATACATACTAGTAAAAGTGGCAGTAAATACTAGTAAGAGCTCATAGTACATATCACATCAATGGGTAAATACCTAGGGAAGGAAGTAAGAGTTAACAGAAAGTGCAATCAGAACAAAAAGTGCAGTCAATACAAGATAATTGTAGGGATAGAAGAAGAAGAGCACAGGAAGTGCATGTTAGAGGTTAGTTAGTTAGAGGTGTTATAAGAGGAAGTGTTCTCGGAAGAGATGAGTTTTCAAGAGCTCCTTGAAGTTAGAGAGGGACGCCCCTGCTCTGATGGCATGTGGTAGCTTGTTCCACCATCGTGGTGTCACAGATGAGAACAGCTGGGACTGGGATCGCTTTGTGTGAAGAGCTGGCAGAGCCAGGCGCCGTTCGTTGGAGGAGCGTAGAGGCCGAGAAGGAACGTAGGTTTGTATAATGGAGTTTAGGTAGATCGGTGCAGACCCGGTGGTCACTCGGTATGCAAGCATTAGTGACTTGAATTTGATTCTGGAGGCCACGGGAAGCCAGTGGAGGTCACTGAGTAATGGAGTGACATGAGTCCTTTTGGGCTGATCAAAAACCAGACGCGCTGCTGCGTTCTGAACCATTTGTAAGGGATTCACTGCACAAGCTGGAAGACCTGCTAGGAGGGCATTGCAATTGTCGAGGCGAGAGATAACCATGGCCTGTACCAGAAGCTGGGTGGCATACTGAGTGAGGTAGGGCCTAAGTTTTACTTATGTTGTATAGAGCGAAGCGGCATGACTTAGAGACAGCAGCGACATGGTCTGAAAAGGACAGTTGATCATCAATCATGACATAATTGTCCTTGCCACAAGACATTGTAGGAGCGCCCAGAAAGGTAGGATTCGAACCACAGGAGTGCTTTACTCGAGATGCCCATTGCTGAGAGCTCGGATAGCAGGATCCTGTGGTTGACTGTATCAAAGACAGCTGATAGGTCAAGCAGAATGAGAACCGAGGATTGGGCTGCAGCTTTAGCTGACCTTAGGGCTTCTGTTACAGACAGAAGAGCCATTTCAATAGAGTGGGCACTCTTAAAGCCAGACTTATATGGATCTAGGACGTCATTCTGTGAGAGGAATTGTGAGACCTGTTTGAAAACTGCCCGTTCAAGAGTTTTGGATAAAAATGGTAGAAGAGACACTGGTCGATAGTTCTCAACTTGAGTAGGGTCAAGTGAGAACTTTTTGAGCAAGGGTGTAACCCGAGCCCACTAATTCTTAAAACATAACACGCTAAAACAAATCTCCACATGTAATAAAAACACAGCACACAAATAAAACATTCCAAATTAAAAACACACCAGATGCGCAAATCGTCAGCCATTTTCTGGCCCTGTCACATGATACCTAAAAAACATGTTGATGAAGCTTTGATTAAGTCTTCATTTTGTGTTTAATTAGCTCACTGTCATGTTTCTTATTTCCTTCAAGTAACATGAAAGTTGATTTTTTTGGATAATTAATGACAACTTATTTGTTTGAAACCATAAAAAATAATAATGAAGATCATGATTTATTTCTCTACAATAAGCTGTTGGATCTCTATTTGAGACCTAATGGTTGGAGTCATCTGCAAACCAATGGGAATGTGGTTTTAGATACTACAGCAAGATGATCCATATTAGGACCTAAACTATTTCTTATTATAGTTTAGGTCCTAATATGGATCCTTGAGGTACACCGAGCCCGTTCTCAATTAGGAATCGTCATATACCGACGATTTGAGAAAGAGTGACAAAGCGTAAGTATTTTACGCAAAAGGAGACGCTCCGCGGGGCGTCCGGTTGTGACCGGAAGTGCTAGCTAGCTAGCTAGCTACGTTCGTGATAAAGGTGTTGACAGCCCCCCCGAAGCCCCTACCCTAACCACAACCATCCGAAATGTTAGTGCCTAAACCCAAGTCACTGAATGTATGCATGTCGACCGTAACTTAGGAAACAGGGGCGTTTCATACGAATGCGGAAGGGTACCTTTAGCGTAAAATCCTTACGCTTTGTCACTCCCGGATGAAAGCGTCAGATATGACGCATTGAGATGAGAATGTGTTGGGTACACCATACACCATTTTATTACTTTTTGACTCTTGACCATTTGTAAAAACATATTGCTTTCCAGGGGTGTACTGGGACTGAAATTCAACCTGGGACTTTAAGACAGAGAGGCAATTTATGCGAGCGCCCTTTGGAGGTGTGCAGAAATTTTTTTTGATTAGATTTTTTTGATATTTATTTTAATACATATTAGTGTTTTTGTGGAATACAGTCAATCAGATTAAGCTGAAGACATTAAAGAAACTTCAGTACGACACCTGCCTCCTTAGTTTGTATAAAAAAGGCAGCTCTGCATTGAACATGACCAGGTCAGACAAGCCTGAGTCAGTCAGAGTGTTAAAATTCTTAAATATACTCAAAATTGTTATGAACTAGACAGAACGGACCAAAACGCAACACTCAGGGAAAAACAGGGGAAAAAAGGGCTGAGAGAGTGATGGTGGAGGAGAGGTGGACGCCGGGGAGCGCGGGAACCGAGGACTGAGGAGGAGAGGTGGCATGGGAGAACTGACCGGAGGGACAGGTGCAGGAGTGTGGTGGCTGCAGGCGACGAGACAGGAACATGGCAGGATGGTGTTGGGGCCGTCTGAAGGGCTGTCCGAGGAGTGGAGTCAGGAGAGTGTCTGGTTTGGTGTTCTGGGATCCAGTGCGGTAGAAGAGGGTGCACCTTGCTCCACAAGACGGTGGCGTCAAGCAAGGTACGGGGATTGGGCAGAGGAATTCGGGCTCGCCAGTAGTCCCAAACCTGCGGACGAGCTGAATCTTCTGGACCCACAGGTCCGGCAGGCAAGAAGTGACCAGGTTTGCCGCAGTATAAACAGTCACCACCACGACAGCGCCATTCGTGCTCTTTCGGGGAGAGCCGAGCGCAGCCCAACTGCATAGGCTCGGGAGGTAGTACGGAAGGAGGCGAACGCGGCGCCAACGGTATTGGCGGCGTAGCCGAGCGTTGCTGGGAGGATGGAAAAAAAGAAGCCAGAGGTGGTGTGAGCCTCGAGCGGGAGGAGGAGGAACCATGGGCGCCGCGACCCTGAGGCTGGAAAGGAGAAAGGTCAATCTGGTGACAGATTGGCTAACCCCCATTTCACAGAAGCAAATGCAGTGGTTCCTGGGGTTTACAAACTTTTTACTGCCTCTTCCTCCTGGACTACAGTAAAGTGGCCATTCCCTTTACTCATATTACCTCTGCTGCTACTTCGTTTGACTGGATTAATAAAATAAACCAAGCTTTCTGCAAACTGAAACAACAGTTCACCACTGCACCTGTGCTAACTCACCCTCACTGCTCACTTCACTTTGTAGTTGAAGCTGTGATGGTGGCTGTACTTTCACAATGCACACCTGCGCCTCTTTAACTATGTGTGGAAAATTGTGATTTATTGGCTGTTGTGTTGGCATTTGAGTAATGGAGACACTGGCTGGACAGTTGAGCAGCCTTTTGTTGTTTGGACCAGAAGAACTTTGCTTACCTTAAGACAAAGTTCACTTTGTCCCCCTGACTAAGTTACCTTCAGGATTTCAGTTCAGGATTTATGGCATTCCTCTGGATATTGTGCCAGATTGGAGGCTGCACTTTTCATCACAGGTCTGGAAGACTTTCTACACGACTCTGGGTGCAACTGCCTGTCTCTCCTTGGGATAGCACTCCAAGACTAATGGGCCGATCGAGTGGGCCTACCAGTACCAGTAGATGGCTCTTTGCTGTGTGACAGGATGTAACCTGGACCTAACAACTTCACTGTGTCAAGTATGCTCATAACTCCCTCGCCAGTGCGGCTACATGTAGGACAACTTCTATGGTCACGCTGGATTATGACCCTCAACCCAGATCAGGAAGAAGAGGTGATAGTTCCTTATGTGGAAACTACCATCCACCAGTGGTTTTCATCTTTGAGATTTAGTCAGACAAAGCTTTTTCCTCAACTCTTAAGGACCAGACAAAAAGGAAAACATAAAGTAAAAATATGTTTTACACAAACATTTTTATTGTTCATTGCTTCTTCTACATTTACTCTTCACAATGAAAACGTTTCTGATTTTAAAAAGAAAGTTACTTATTTTTGGACATTTTAAAGTGTAAATTATTTTTCAACATGGATATTTTTGTGCCTAAGTGTATAACGCATTTTTTAAAAATGCAGTTGGCTGTAATGAAATCCTTGCGGGCAATTGCATACCGTCAATGTATGTCAACTAAAGTGGTTGTTTTTGCAAGTTTTTGACAACATTTTGGAAAAGATCCCTACAGAGATAGACCGTTTTTAAAGGGTAAGATTGTTTTTGTTTAACCAGAAGCAATTGCTATATTACTTTGTTTAACACCACCAGACTTCCTTACCAAAAACAATAATTTAGCTTGCAGAACATAAGAGTTGTGGATGTAGTGAGGTAATATTTGCAATTTTTGTCAAGGAGTCTGGTGGCGTTGTACAGAGCGATGTAGAAGCTTTTTCTGTTTAAACAAAAGTTAAAAAAAGGTCTATCTCTGTATCCTTTCCATAATGTTGTCAGACACTTACAATAACAATGTAAGTCCGACGGTGGCAAAAACAAGCTTTGGGTTCACAGTTGCCCACAAAGACTACATTGCAACCATTTTCCGCTGATACACAATAACAGAGAAAATAGGTTTAAAAATATCTAAGTAACCCTTAAAGGGAATATCTCTACTGAATGAATATAAAATACATATTGGTTAACAGTAGTTGATCATGTTACTGTTACCTTTATGACTTGTTGGTGCCTCGACCCATTATAGCTTTCTTTGTGTTCCTCTCTGGTCTCAGCAGGATTATGTAACATTTGGGTCCAAACAGTGCCACCAAGAGACCAAAACTGGAGGCCAGGATGGCAAATACCTCTACTGCATCTGCATATTTGCCTGGAGAGTTTACATAAGCAGGGACAAAGGCCACCCACACAGCACAGAAGATCAGCATGCTGAAAGTAATGAGTTTGGCCTCATTGAAGTTGTCTGGAAGATTTCTTGCCAGAAATGCTAACAGGAAGCTAAGGATAGCCAGTAAGCCAATGTAACCCAGTAACACTGCAAAACCAAATGTGGAACCTACAACACACTCATAAACTATCTTGTCATTGTGGTATTGAGTGTTTTTATGAGGAACTGGTGAGGAAGAAACAAGCCAGCCAGTGCAAATTGCTGCCTGGATAAAAGTAAGAAACATAACTGTCCCTCTCTGCTGCATAGCACCAAACCACTTGAGACTGGCTCCACCTCCTGGCTCGGAGGCCTTGAACACAGCCAGAACCACCATGGTTTTCACCAAAATACATGAAACGCAAAGCACAAAGCTGATCCCAAATGCTGCATGTCTCAGCTGGCATGTCCACAGCTTGGGACGTCCGATAAACAGCAGTGAGCAAAGGAAACATAGTTTAAGTGACACCAAGAGCATGAAACTCAGTTCTGAATTGTTGGCGCGAACCATGGGAGTGCTGCGATGGTAGGTGAAGATGACCAGGACAGCAGCACAGATAAGTGTGCCCAGCAATGAGGCGGTTGTCAGGCAGATACCTAGAGGCTCATGGTAGGAGAGGAACTCTGTTTTCTTAGGAACACAGTGGTCACGCTGGGGGCTTGACCAGAAGTCCTCTGGACAAGTGATGCACTCCATGGAATCTGAAAGAAGGGGAACATTATAATTCTTTCCTAAATTTACCCCTTCTTTTCTCCTTTTCAGCTACTAAGAGTCTCTATTACAGCAACAAGGAGATCATTCCTCCCACCTGTGAACACTATCATTGATGTGCAATTGTATGCACGTGCTTTCCCTCAACACGAGCTGGGCACCCCCTGGGGAATACATGACTTTGTTTTGTTTTTTGTGAGGGGGGGTTATTTTATTTAAAGGCTATGCTAGAGCAGGAACACTTATTCTCACTAAAAACAAAATAATCTTTCTTTTCTTTCTTCAAAGGACATGAAGATGTCATCACTGTAACAGTGCTCAGGGTCTCTTATCCATTGCTGTGTTAATTGACAGAAGTGGGCGGGTCAGTAGATGGCTGGTATTGGTTAAACAGGAAGCAGGGATGTATAAATGGTGGCATGGCCACTTCCTCTTCATGCTGCTGACACCAAGCACCTACATCACTGTGCACACAATGTGCTCAGACGCTTTAATGATAAGAGTAAATGCGCTCAAGTGTGGTCATTGAAAATAGTGTTGCAAGCTGTTAATTGGGTTGCTTGTCATCCCAGCCTCACTGTTAGTGTGGAACTTTCCCTCCCCATGTGAACAAGCAGTTGCTTGCAAGGGTAGGCTCCCTGCATGGTTGGACCTTACTTTTGGAGCATCAGGGGTGTCCATTTGTCGTTTATTATGAGAGGCTGTTTAGTGTAAAAACATTGAAAAACAGACACACACACACTGAAAACTGTCATACACGTACTGACAATGTGCACACACACACTGAAAACTGTCACACACGCATTGATAATGTGGGCACACCACCGACTATGTACGCGCAAACACACTGAAATCACTGAAATACAGGCGTATCTGAGTGTGTGCATGTAAAATTGTTTCAGCGCATCTGGAAGCTGTTGTTGTGTAACAGGAAGCCTTATATTCCTGTCCTAACTTTCAAATTAAAAGCATAACTAACATGATTAAAAATGGATTTGAGTGAGAGTGATATTCTTTGTACTGAGATATTGTGTCTCTCAGCAATTATATGAACAATTAATCAATTGCTCATAGATTTAGCAACAATATTCAGTTCAGCATCCCTAAACCTATGGTGAGGGATATTTATTCTATATCACATTTAATTTTTGCTCCTCACCTGCAGATATTTTATAAACTTCATCTCTATGTTCACATGAAACCTACACCACTTCACTTTATGATCTACAATATGCAAAGATTTGCTGAGCTTATTATACACATAGTACATGTATTTTGACCATGGATATATTTAGCTTGCTGCATCAGTAACTTAATGTCACAATGAAACAACTTCCAGGCGCACTGAAATTACTTCAAACACACACAATTAGATACACACACACACAAGTAGCCTACTCTGTGTGAAGTTTGTGGTGTGAAAATTTTCAGTGTGTATGTGTACTTTGTCACAGTTGGTGGTGTGTGCCCTTTTTTAATGTGTGTGTACGTTTTCAGTGTGTCGTACCTGGTTTCAGTGCGTGTACGCTCATTGTTGGTGTGTGTATGGTTATTTTCAGTGCATATGTGCACATTGTTAATGTGAATGCGCCAGTATGTCAGTGTTTTCAGTGTGTGTGGCACATTGTCATTGTCAGTGTGTGTGTCTGTTTTTCAATGTTTTCATCCTAATCAGCCTCTCATAGAAAATCATGGGTAGGTGTTCATGTAGACTGGGTGAACGGCTAATGATTTGCATTTAGCCACACGTGAGCGCTAACATGGTGTCTGGTAACTGTGTTTGTAGGACATGGAGCCTTCCTGAAGTGGCAGTCAGTCTCTTGCTTGCACAATAGAAGAAAAGCTGCATTGCCTCTCTTTACATGCTAGATTTTGTACTTCAGTTGGCTCAAGTTAGATAGCGTTAGCTCGCCGGCTAACGCTGCGCAGTTGCTAATGTTGTCCGGTGCAAAGTTATATAGCTTTCACATTAACGTTACTTCACCAGCCAATGCAACCCATGTTACTTTCCTCTGTACCACATTGTCAAAGTATCAAAGCCTGCAAGAAATGATGTAACGGTAAAAAGCTAATGTGGAGCGATTTGTTTACTATCCCATAGTGGTGCAGCCACGAGCAGCTAGCTAACTCTGCAGTAACTCGGACCCGCAGCTGTTTGCTTCGTAACGTTCAATTTAGATTTATTGCCTTTTACTGATACTCAGGTACACAGCTTCTCCACCTCTCAGTCACTGTAACTAACATGACCCACATAATATACAACCCAGAGGAAGAGCCATTCACTAACACTAGTTACAGTAAAGTTAATTACTGCAGTCTAACTTATAAAGTTATAAATTGGTAGACAATCTTATAATATTCAGTCCAGCTCACTACCCGTTTCATTATCATCCAGTGCATGTAGCTGTGCTGACATTGCTGAGCCTCCGGTGGCAGATTCACAGATAGTAAAGATAGTTACTGAAAGCAGCAGGCGAGCTAACGATGTAGCACGTCGGCTAAATGCAGTGTAACTTTATCATGTAACGAGCATGGATTAGTTCAACATCAAGCTGATCAAAACATTACTGTAACGTTGCAGTGGGAGTTTACCTGAGTTTCCACCATGTTGTGTGAAGCTGGCTATATAGCCGCTCTCACTTAGCCTTTTCCGGGAGTACTGTGCCAATATGCTGGTGTCTCGCTGTGCTGAATGAAGTAACGTTACGCCGGTGTCGATCCACCTCTGAGACGGGAACGTTGAAGTAACAGAGTCTGAACATGTCTGAGTGAAAAGCCACAGCCTGCATGCTGTTGTTTCTGTGTTTATTGCAGGATTTCTGTATGAAAGCGGTGGTGTTTCGGATTCTGCTTGCTCATGAGTTCAAGCAAGCACGCGTACGAGCACACACCTGGTTGCAATCTTAAAATCTCACCGCTAGTGGCCGCTGGAAACTACATAATGCCCCTTTAAAATAAAAGGAACTGTGTGTGAATGGAACAACGTCTCTGACCCTCCTTACTCCAAATCAGACGAACCTGTGTGCCTTAATTTATCAGTGTTGGATGAATTATATTTCTTGGGGTGAAATTCCCCAGCTGGCGTAGTTGGTTTAATAATTCATGTCTTAGAAATTTGCATTAGTGTTAATTAGGGCTCCTTAGCGAGAGCCCGCCAAACAATCCACCTCGCCACACATAAATTCATAACATAAATTCCATTTATATAGATATTCATCAGGGTCCTGTACAGGGCTTGACATTCACTTTTTTGCTCAGTAGCCAACGTGGCTAGTGATTTTCCAAAGTTACTAGCCAAATTTTTGTTTTGGGAATTTACGTCTTATACGATTAAAGTTGACAATGGTGTGCTAAAATGTACTAATATTATCATTATCTCTGATAAAGTTGTGTCTAAAGCTCCTTATTTGAAAACATGTAGTCTATTAAGATAAACACATTAAAATAGTAGCTTCTTATTAAAATAATAAAAATTATGCATGGGTGTAAAAGTTTAATTAAAAACATAAAAACTGAAAAAAAAATGTGGAAATGTAGTTGTGACAGGATGATTTGATGTGATATTAGGGCCACTCTGCTAGTAGTAACACCACGTCCCTTAATCATGAATACATCTGTAATCTGTAATCTTACAGCATTTAAGGGCAATTTCCTCCTGCTTTTTCTTTATCTCAGCTCTGTCTATTCTTTTTGTCTCGTTCTGCTGTGCATTTCTTCTCCACACTGCTCGGCCACGCAGACTTAAGCACTGACTGACCGCTGTGTTGATGTGTGTGTGCATGTGACCAGTCGCGTGTGATGACAGAGATCATACCATCATGTTAAAAGCAGACGGGAGTCTGACGGTACAGGTCTAAGGGGCTGTGGCTGCCCTGTGACAGATTCAACTTTTATATTCACTTTGACAAAAGTCTGGATGTCATATTCGGCATGCGCACTCTCGCAAGAGAGGTGAGAGAGTGATACGCACATGTTGTGTGGATTCTCATGATATTAAAAAAGCTTGCTTTGTCATCGCTGCCGCTGGTTAAGTTGATAATTAACGGCAGGCCAAACAGCCCTCGGTCCGACGGCCAATCTTGAGTTTAATCTCCACAACGTCTTCTTGTTTACAGTGCTGTCGGTCAGTAGCGCACGAGACAATATGCTTCACTAATGAACCAATGAGCAAACACTATGTGCAGGTAGTACTCATGGGAATTGTAGTGTCACATTGCAATTTGTTTGTTATTTCAGTCTTTTGACATGACTACAATTTTTCAACACGCCTAAGTGGCTAGTCGGAGTGACTATGTTATCCGCCACCGGCAAAATCCACCCACATTTGGCGGGTTGGTGGGTGTTAATGTCAAGCCCTGGTCCTGTATATCTGTGAGAGTGGAGAGAGTATTGTTCAAAGATGAAAGAAATCTTATTTGTGCTGTCCAATAGTAAAATTTGAAGTCTGTTGTCATGGTAAGATTCCAGATGATTTCACGAACATTTGTGTTAAGAGCTTTAAAGATTGTGAAGAGGGATAGGGAGTGATTGAAATAAGTACAATATCCTTGTCAAAATGCTCATCTTTACACAGCTGACTGCCAAATAAGGTTAAGGTTAGCTCTGTCCACTTGTTAAGGTCTCTCTGATTTTTGAATTAGCAAATTTTTAAATTCATACCAACCAGTTTCATTGCTGATCTTGCCCTCAGAACAAGGAATGCAGTCAAAACAGCATACAGGTTGTCCTCTCTTCCTGGCCATGCGGGTACCTGGGGGGCAGCTCTCGCTGCAAACTGACCTGGGTGGCTGTGAGAGTTATGTTATAGTTATTCTAAACCATTTGATTATGTTGTGTGATACAGCATTAAGGCAAAAATGCCAATAAACAAAGTACCTGTTTGGAGTCAAAGTTCCAGAAGATTTTGTCTTCATCAAGTGTGAGTTCTTCACCCTTGTGCGCTGACTTTTTAACCACACCCACACTCTGAACCTCAGTTCTTCCATCAGGGAGCCACATCCAGTTCATTATGTCATACATTGGTAAGGCGTCACCATTCTCATCAAATGACACTTGATCACCAAATGGTGTTGTAAAGTTTACCTTTTCCAAGTAATACATAAGCTACACATGGGAGAGATACACATGGCTTAAAATGAACAACGTTCTTTATTGGGTAAAGTTCTGTGAGCAAAGCTTGCTGGAATTAGTCATTCTAGTGTTCAAATGTAGTGTACAGAAAATATAAATGTAAATGTTAATGTACGTTAAAGAGGTCATTTTATGCTTTTTGGCTTAAAGGCTTTGCCTTTATTAAGTTATATCTTTTTGTGCAAAGTGAACACGACCAAAGTCCACCCCAAAGGGAGATCCCATCTCCCACAGAAAACACTGCTCTGAACTGCCTGGAAACAGCTCGTTTGTAGTCCAGCCTTTTCCCTTTGATCCCTGTGGCGACACAGCAAAATGCGCGTTATAATGCTCGCCAAGCAGCTAGTCTGACATGCCCTCAAAAACACCTGTGGAAAAACACCTTGAGCTGCAGCACACAGTGACAAGATGTCCGTCTGCTGCCTCTCCTCTTCCTTCCAAACACCAGCTACCCTCCAGGCAGTCAATGGACATAAAGAAAGTTGTTACTGTCATGATACATTTGTTATAAATTAATAGCTCACCACTTTATGTCAGTCTATGTTGCTAAGTTAGTAAGGGGAACATGAAGCAGTGTTTACCAGCTTCTCACGACCCGCCATACTCTGGTTCTGATTGGCTAGTAGTCCTTAACAAGGTACTACGCATGTTCAACTCCTAACAAACATCTTGTAGAGGCAAGATGTATCACTCATAGCTAAAACATATAGCTAAAACAAACACACAGTGTGAAAAGAGAAGCTGATGCAATGGGCAATGGACAAGAAATATGGCGATCTTTGAAAAGGAAACCATGTAAACCTGTTCTGGTACAACACCTAAATCAGATTTTGAATCTGAAAATGAGCATAATATGACCTCTTTATGTATTGAGGCACCCTCAATGTGTCATTTGTTTGTTTGATCGATATATTACCAGGCGTTAGGGACTGTGTGACAACTGTCAAAATAAACAAAAACAATTCACTTTTCCGCTATTTCTTGCATTACAGTATGTTCTTCCATACTCATTAAAAAATTCAAGTTAACAGCTGGCATACTGATATCAATTCCCCATAATATAAAAGTGGATTCAGTAAGTACCTCAAGGTGTAGCAGCTGTATTCAAAACATAAACAGGTGGAGTGTAAATTGAAATCACACCTGCCATGGCTCCAGTCTTTGAAAACTGGCACAGCTGTGCCCGCTGAAAGGCCCTCTACCTGGCTCACATAGCAGCATGTCATCGAGGGCATACGCCAGAGCATACACAGCCTTGTACACATTGTACTCAGGTCCAAGTTCTGACACATCCAAAAACTCAGTCTCCACATTCTCTAGATCTTCCTGTCCCGTGCATAATGCTCCTCCAGCTTCCACCCAACCTGCTGGAGGTGGTGCAAATCTACACTGAAATGTGTATTCCCAGAACTGCTTCTCCTGAAATGAATTAAAAATATATGTTAACACAAACAATATTACTTGCAATGCACTTGTCATAAGATTGTAAGGTTAAACTCTCACCATGCTATTTTCATAGCTATTGTTTTGTTGTTGGTGAGGATTAATTCTTAAAAGGAATTCCCTAAGCCCTGGTATTTTTCCACGATGGATAGCGATGCCCAGTGTGCCACCCAGGTATGGCATGAAGGCAGGGGTATGGAGTCCATCAACTAATGTCCAAGCTTCACTGGCAATCCACTGCAGGCCTGTCACATTCTGCTTCACCACCTGTGCATTGCATTCAATCAATGTTTTTTTTTTTTTTCAGAATTAACACAATTAACACTTACTTTGTAGTTTGTAATAAATGACAACAAAGCTACTCAGTATTATTCAGGTACAGAAATAGATGTTTCCTTTAGTTATAAAAGTACCAATGTAATTAAATTATTCAGAGCAAATGTAGTTCATTTAAATCACCATTTGCATATTTTGATTAACGTTCAAAGCAGCTGAGTTATAGAAACAGGAAGAAAGAATAAACAGCAGATATGATTTTAAAATGTAGAACATGTGTATAGAGATTACCATAAATATGAGTATATGTTGCAAGATTAAATTATGGGCGAGAATACACTGTTTTCACACCAGATTTCTCAAATCCCAAATACAAATGAGTTTTGTTTTTGAATGTGAATTTGGCTAATTGAAAATGAATTGAAAATGAATTCACATAATCAGGTGTGAATGGGTGAATATAGAGGAAAATAAAAATATTTTAGGGATTCAAAAATATCAATGTATTTTCATCCCCCAACCTCTTCCATGAGTTGAATCATGTGCATCTTAAGTGCAAACACAATGACCACACGAGCTGTGGATTTAGTCATCACACCCACAATCCTCTTATATTCATTTGGATCATTGCCCCAAGGCAAAATCTCTGAGTAGGCCAGGCAACCTCCACCAGACTGATCCAAGTCTTTTTGAAAGGATCTGGAAACATGAAGTCCATAATCATCATCACTGACCAGCAGACCTGCCCAGGTCCAACCAAAGTGTTTTAGAATCTGAATCATAGCACGCACCTAATTGAATACAGAGTGGAAGGATTCATGTATTGGCTAGAATATTCATAGTGGAAATTACATGTCTCAAAATGCATTAAAAGTTAATTAAAAGCTTTAAAAAGCTTTTTCACATTAATATATTTAGTTTTATAAATTAAGCTCTGAGAAAATGATTTATGTACACAAAATCTGTTAATTTTCAAGACTAATCTCAAAATTACTACACTTGAAACATATGTACAGTTATTATTTTACTAATTGTGTTTCACCTGGAAAGCATCACTTGGGATTGTTCTGAAAAAGGATGGAAACCTTTGCCGATCAGTCAGGCAGGAACATGTGGCAAAATAACTCACCTATAAAGAAACAAACATAATGCTCACATGTGTGCATGTTGTGTATTTTAGCAGAGAATAATTAAATTATTTTTAAAATGTATAATTCAAAAACAGAATGTCAAAACAACACAAGACATTAAAGGCAAGAAACTTACAATAGGCAATTTGAATAAACCTAGAACATTGGAGATGGCAATAGAAAGGGTCGAGATGGGATCGCCCACAATCCCCACAACTGGAGGGATCCCTAAACAGTTCTCCTGAAGCAGAAACTGCTCCTCTTGACCACTGGCTAATGACAATGCAGCACTGAACCCAATGCCAAGTGTAGCACAGTTGTCATAAAGAATGTATCCCAGAGTCACATTAGGTAGCAGATTGGAGTTCTCGTTTATCTCATCAACAGCAAAGGCCATGGTCATGGCATGCCTGAACCCTGGAGTGTCAAAACTAACACACAAAATATCACTATTAACCACTAAACAGTGCCACAGTATAATACTACAATATAATAATAGGCTCATGTTGTCTGTTACATGAGTGTGAGACTTACCCTTGGCAGTTGGGCTGATGTGGCTCTGAGGTGAACGTCAGCTCTGGGAAGATAAAGCTATAGTGGACTTCAAACAGCCCACCAAGGATTACATCGCCAGCCTTGTGAATCCCATTAAGGTTAAACCGCCTCCGTAACTTACAAGATGGGGAAAGAGAGGAAGAGTCAGAGAAGAAAAGAGAGATAGAAATTAAGAACAAATAAACACACAGTAACAAATATTTGATAATAAAGCTGCCCATAACTACCCTCCTCCCTTCACCCCTATATCTAATCTTCATGGACAAATTCTTAATTTTATATGCAGGGCTATGTCATCCCCTTGCGTCATTGTTTAATCATTCACACCACCCATCAACGCATGGGCAACAGTGGGGGATGGACATAAACCACATTTTAAAAATAATTGTGCCACATCTATGCTACAGTAGCAGGTATTTTGGCATACAAGCCCTACTGAGGGTAAAATACGTAATTTCAGTGGAATTCAAAAATAATGAATCAAAAAGTAATAACAGCAACAAAAACAACTAACAGTTATGGTAGCACTCAATATAGATGTAAATGTAAGCCACTGGAAAATTAACTCTTTTTTAAAATTCTTATTTTTTGTAAGAGATTTAATTTACTGAAAACAGGGGGCCTACATCCATAATACATTTGATAGGAATTGGGTATTGCTAAAAATGTAATTAAGATTGCCACAGGGTACCCCAAGGATTCTCAAAGTTAAATTTTTAACTTTTTAAGACCTTTTTAATACCACTTAGGATGAAATTTAATACCAACTTCACTGCTATTTAATGGAAAATATTTATTTAAAATTAAATAATAAATAAATATTTAAAATATTTTATTATAATATTGATATTTAACACACTATAGTTTGGGGTGTGCTTGTACTTTGATAAGATAAAATGAATCAAGGATGTCACTTTGTGTTGAAAAGTGGTGGGGACATAAGGGTTCAGATTAGGGGTGTGATGAATTAGCTCACATGCACAATTCACAATATTGGGTTGACAAGACGAAGATATTCTGATGTTCTGAAACATATTTAAATATGTTTCAGAACATATTAACAAATGCTTACAAAAAGTGATGGAGACATGACGTGTAAATGACACCAATGAAATGAATACAATATTTGTGCACTAGGAACTCTTAAGGGGTGAAATAAAAATACAAGCAAATTGTGTGGTATGAGATAAGGTAATGTAATATGCCACTTGCTTCAGTGATTATTCATCCTGTTCTGTTTTTCTAAAGCATCTAAAGTTTGCTTGAAACAGTATACAGTATTGGCTTAAAAGCAGCGGGGATAAGGATAAGGAGTTGGACTCCGGTTTGTTTTTCCCTCGTTCCCGTGATCGGCACATCTGGGTGATGTAACGTTAAGTTATGTGCATTAGTTTGATGTTGTTATTCACACCTACAACAGGGGCGAAACGCCGACACACAGGCACGGTCCTCGTCTCATACACACGTCTCTCTGTTGCTGTTGTAACTGACCAGTAACCTTCAGCGGGTCCTCCAGCTCCGCTGTTCCATTAGCGCTCACCACAGTGTGACTGGCTCGCAAACTGATCAGCTTGTTGCGCTAACCTCAGCGGCACAGCCCTCAGCCTCGTCCGCCAATTTGTTCGTATCTCTGGCTTTCTGAATTTCAGACACTTGCTCCGTCTGAGTCACCGAGCTAACGTTAGTAGCACGTGAGAGACGTTTTCTTTTCTTTTCTTTTCTAACAACTGACTGATTCGCGCAGAGCTGGGTGCCAGAGCTTGTGTAGGCGAACACTTTACAGTCCAGAGCGTAAAATTAAACACTGACGTAAACAGTAACGTACTGCGTATAACATCAGAGTCACACCAAATGGAGTAAATTAAGAACGAAAAGGACAAGAAAAGAATTAAGACCTTGGTAAACGAAATGTAATACTTTGGTAATTAAATTTAACACTTTTAAGGCCTTATATTTGGAATATGATTTTTAAGACTTCTTTTAATACTTTTAAGACCCCGCGGGTACCCTGTGCCATTATTTTAGGGGGAAAGTAGCCAGAATAAAAAGTAATGTGCAGATTAGTTTGCTAGTACATCTGAAAGTGCAGTAATGATTAAGCAATCCAGAGTACTGTCCTGGGAAACCTAGAGGGAGGTGGATGTTATTTATCATTTAGTTTATTTACATATAGTGTATGGGTTGTAACCCCACATGAAGTGAACCACATGCTACTAATGCTAATAGCCACTAATCAGCTATGTTTAAATTGGGTGGGATTTTCTTCATACGCCCTTCCGAGCCTCTTGCCTACTGATTCTGAACTGTACACACAGGTAGGCGATAGACTCCCAGAACAACTCAGACTCCAACACAAACTACAAAAAAGGATAAAAAACAAAAAATGAGAATGATGAGAATCAGATCGACATAAGTCGAAAACTCAGTCAACATCGGGTGTTGACTTTCATGCTATTGGCAACAATCTCAATTAGAATATTCAGTCCAGCTCACTAACTCATTTCATTATCATCCAATGAATTTTAGCAAAGCTAACACTGCTGAGCCTCTCTGGTGACACAACACTGATGTATTATGTTGGCCTAATGCAGTAAGTGCAGCGAAAGTAACATTATCAAGTACAGAGCAGGGATTAGTTCAACACCAAACTAATTAAAATACTAACATTCCAGTAGGAGTTTACCTGAGTTGCCAGCATTTTGTGTGATGTCTCTTGATATGCATAGGTTTGGCAGATGCAAAGTACTTGCTCATAAGTTCGAGACAGTTCGAGCATGCACAGGAACACACGTTTGGAAACGTAGTGGTTACAATATTATGTTATCAAAGAACTCTCCCACATTCTGCCTATTAAAGGCAGTGGCTCTTTTGAGAGAGGATGCTTCAGGAGTGCAACATGACATATGATGGCACACCCTAAAACTCAACCAATCACGTCCTAGAAAAGGTAAAAAATTGTGTTTTTTAAAAAATATCCTTTATTGAACCACTGCAATTTTGAGATTCACATAACAAGTTAAAGCTATAATCTGTGTAAATGCCCAGTTTAGCTTACTTTATCTTTTTTTGCTGTCGTAGCTATTTTTAAAAATATTCATAAACATAGTAACTTTGTGGGCACTTCTTTAGATGCTAGCAACAAGGTGATAGTGTGCATTTTTATGGGAAAATAATTATTAATATACCCTATTTTTATAAATGCACCCTTGAACTAACCTGCTTTTTTGTCTCTCTGATCCAGCTTGCAGGTACATCAATGTCATTTAACTATGCAAACTCAAAGGCCAGTTCACGACAGTTCATGGCACTTATACCATGAAACATTGCAGCAAGATTTTTTATATGGTCTGCAAGCTCAGTTTCAATTTCTTAATCAAAAGCTTGATTGGCCTGCCCTGTTCTCTTATAATCTCTTATTTGTACTTCTCCTAGTTGTTAAATGTCCAGGAATTGCTTATGGTCATCCTCTCACACTGCTCTGTCCAAATCCCTCCCACTTCAGGAGTTGAAGCCCTTTCGGTCTTTGTTTATAGAAGAAAAGCATATTGGTTTCTGGTCTAAAATTCAAAATATCACATTTTTGTTGTGATAAAATTTAAGAATGCAATTAAGGCTGGGTGATTTGGCCAACAATGTTATCACGATAAAAACATTTCATATCATTCAATATTGATAATTATCACGATATATGTGAAATCACTATTTCTTTCAAGTTTAAAGGCTGATTTTTGCTCCTGAGTGAAAATTAAAGAAAGCATATGGTTAATTATGTGGTTAAGCTTTTCTTAATGGTCAGAATGTGTGGTGGGTGACAATTGTGATTAATTTCAGAAAATCATGCAATTAATCATGATTAATTGTTCTGCGCAAAATTGAAGAATGAATTCTTAAGTAGTGTATTGCGCACTTTTAATTTAAATGTACTGCTATATACACAAAAGTGCAATAACATGCGGTTTGCAAACACCTTAAATAAGTACTTGTGCTTACTATGAAGTTTAATTGTCTTGAACATTGTACGCGACACACTGCACAAATCATTAGAAGACAGACTGATCCTTGCTGTTTGTGAGTTTCCAGAATCCATTAGCCTAGTGTTTAGGCTACTAAATAGGACATCAACAGGAGGGAATTCGCAAGGCAGAGCATCCCCGCAAAAACTAGATGAAGGCATATCAGGTAAAGTTATGTAGCCTATAGCCTAATTTTAACTTCAGTTAAATAGGCTACAGCTGTGTAGGGCACAGAAGCTGTTGCCAAGGTTACTATCCATAGAGCGCCTGCTGTTTACTCATGGAGTGTCTCTTTCTGATCACCGGAGCAAAGAGCAACCCCCCATGGGTCCAAGCGACTACGTTGTGATTTTAAGATCGACATCTTCCCCAATACTAATCAGCATGCAGCATGTAGCTATCCACTCTGCTTATTTGGGTGGGTATTTTGCAGGCCGATGATCAACATCCCACCACTCCTTGACCCATGGTTAGACTCTATGGGTAGGCTATTCAGAGCCAGCAAGCAACACACTTTGAAAATAATAATAACAAAAACTGCAATAACGTGCGATAAAATAATTGTCAGCGTCCCCAGCCCTAACTATGATAAAATCTTTTTCAACAGATGATTGGTAAATCTTTTTTCTGTCCCTTTTCCTCAACAAAAAATAGATAAATTAAATTCTAATTTTCTGTGATTGAAATTAATTAAACCAAATATTTATTAATGTTATATTGAACATTTATTATATTGTTATTGAGGAAAATGATATTGCAATAATTATCATTATCATTTCATTGCCGGGCCACTGGCGCAACTTCCCCTAGGCCTTATGGTTCATGTTACCCCAGCAGCTCAAATTAAGCAGTAATTTAGAACTAAAATTAGTCTCATATTTTAACTTCCTGAAGCACATGTGAGATTTTTTAAAACTTTTCTGTGACACAAGAATCACAAATAAAAAATATACTTACCACTGATTCCTGTGGCCTCTCTCCTTTACAGCGTGAGTAGAATGGATGACTTCAAAAATGTGCGGTCACATGATCAATTTTTTCTTGCTTGCCTAGAAACAAATCAGATCCAAATCAGAAGCCTCTCCTGCTGAAGGCCTGTAACACTGCCTTCAAAACAGGAGACCCACAAGCCTACAGTACAGCCAGAGCTGACCTGAAGCGGGGCATCAAGAAAACAAAGCACCGCTACAAGCTGAAGGTTGCAAAGCACTTCTCCAACTCCAATACCCGACGTATGTGACAAGGCATTCAGGTCAATAGTGATCACAAGCCCACCAACCACTCCCTACCTTCCTCTGATATCTCCTTCCTCAGCAAGCTTAACAACTTTTACGCTTGTCTTGAGAAGGACAATCAAGTACCTCAAACCAAGGCTGACTGCAGACCACCAACCCTTAACATTCTCCCTTATTGATGTTAGAGCAGTGTTGAGCAGGATCAACACTCACAAAGCTGCAGGACCTGATGGCATCCCTGGACATGTGCTCAGAGTATGTGCTGGGGAGCTGGCGGGTGTCATGACGGACTTATTCAACATGTCCTTAGTCCGTGATTTTCGTGCCAGCCTGCTTCAAATCCACCTCCATCGTGCCGGTACCAAAACACTCCGCTCCAACTTGTCTCAACTTCCTACCGATTACTTATGTCTATAACGCAGTAATATAACGCATTACTGTTGATGACTTAAGTCAATTACTAATAAGAAAAGCGTTGCATTACTTGCGTACTGGTTCTTCCTATCTGAATACAGGAGGAGAGAAAAATAAATCATCCCTTTTTGTGCTTGTTTGCATAACACTTTTCTGACCTTACTTTTGACATTAGCGCCAGTTCATGAGGATGCAGAAATGGCATAGCTGCTTGTGATGGCCACAGCCATGGCCTCACAACCAGTGTAAAAAGTGGTGACCTCGTGCACTTATTATTTTGAGTTTATGCTATTTTCTTTAGGATTAGTTTATAGTTTACATAAAAATTAGACATTTGTTGCAAATATTTATTCAGTTATAAATAACTCACAGGACACTTAATTCCACATACATTCTTTATTTGACTTTATAGAAGTATCTTTTTGCAGCGCGCACAATTAGTTACTTTTTGGATTGTCATTCTGTTTAATTATATTTTTGTTTGTTTTGAGCTTACCAGTTTGCTGCCACACCCGGGAGGGATCCAGGAGGTCTGCTGGATTAAAGGGGTGGCGGTTGGACCTGAAGCAGTTTTTATAGAGCAGGAGGCCTAATTGGACGCTACCACTGTTAATATGTCTGGGGGGTGGTTTTACTTTCTTCTTTGATATTTTGGGGGTTTAGACTTATATTATTTGAGTATTCATTTGTGTTAAATTAAGATTAGGCAAATTTACATTTCTTTTGGAATATATTTTTAGGTAGGTTTTTGTTGTTGTGTTTATAGTTTATGTAGCTGTGTTGTTAGTCTTCCCCTGTGTGTCAATTGGTCTGATCAGCCAATATATAAGTCCCCTTTGTTTCTTGTGTTTTTAGGTCAGTTGTATTTTGAGTTCGTTATGTTCAGAACTTTAGCTATTGTTTGTTTATTTGACCTCTTTTATGGGCCCAAAACTTTATCTTTATTTTGGTAATGTTATTTTTTTGTAAATAAACAACCTTAATTTTGAATTCCCCTTGTGTCTCCTCGTGCTTGGCTGCTTGGTCCCTCACACTGCTATAGACATCTTTTGAGGGGTGGAAGTATTGTATTAGTTTTGTGAAAGGACAACTTTACCCTCTAGTGCACCTGTGGCGAGGCACCATAGCTTGGGCAGTCTTGTGCTGAGGTACAAGGTACGATGAGGAACAGATTGTCTGACAAACGATTTGAGAGACTCCTGCTCATCAGGTATAACCAACTACAAGTTTTTCCTTTGAAGTCTCAGCATCATCTATTATTGTGATGAGGGCCAGTGTCTTATTTTTTTTTACACAGGATATTTTCAACAAATTAATACTTGCACTGGTTGTTAAAGCTGCCAATTAAAGTTTTAAGCATTATAGTACTGTACTAGTCTTGTTATTCTCTTGACAGATGTTGGGCTGATGTCCACAACTTTGTTGTCAGCTTTGTAATATTAAAGAGCATAAAAAAGAGATCATGTATACAGTGGTGTAGTCTAGATTTTTCTAGTGAGTATACTGTGATTTTTTGATCCCAGCCTCATACTCACCCGTCCCAGAGCGACGTCCCATGAGCACCACTACTCTCACAAATACTTACAGTATGCATGTACATGTAATAGAGAGCATTCTGAAGGACTGCTTATCAACAACGCAAAGACTTTAACAGCCGATGGCAGTTACAAGTGAGAAAGGGTGTCACTTCATGTTAAAAAGTGGTGGGGACATTTTAGGGCTCAGATTAGATATTGTCAGATTAGTTGTGACACTTGGTATATCAGACGTGACAATCCAAAATAACAAGACTAGAAGATATTTAAATAGTATTTAAAGAAATATTCATTGATAAATGGCCTACACCATTGGGGGATCTGGGGGCCCTCCCCCAGAAGACTTTGAGCATTAAACATTTAATTTCCTGCATTCTGGAGACATTTTCTGCACCAATTTATGGTGGAAATGTCTAATGTTTAGTGTTAATCACCATCTAACCCAGCCAGTTAAGAACTACATTTAGCCTTAGATGTTACATGAATCTGGTTTTATGCTGGTTCAATGCACATTTCAGAGTGCAAGTTGCAACTATTATTAACAATAATGGAAAGCTGAGGCTTTTCAGTAGAAGTAATAAGAATGAACATAGGGCTATGTGAAGTTCTATCACCAAAACTCATTCATTACAGAATATTAACACTGAGGACACCAAAAGGGGTCCACATCCTTCTCATGTACTGTATCTGCTATTTCTACTACTGTACACACACACACAGACACACACGCACACACACACACACACACAGTATCCCGCATTCACTGATCCACCACATTAACGTTAGTTAACTAGTTCTAGATTCAATTCAGTAGACCAACAATGCTGTTACAATTCCGTTACTGATAGCATTAATGATAACACAGGCCTAAGCTATTTCACTCACCAGGTAACGTTACGATAACATCAGCCTCATCTGGCTCGTTTTCTGTGTTTCAGTAACTTTAATCTGCTGCAGCTGCAGTGTCACCCGGAGCGGCTGCAGCTTCAGCTGCAGGCTCACCAAAACACTAAAAGAGTGTAGTTTGAGTTTGCTCGCGTTTCACATCTCCTTCAGTGATTCACATTAGTTAATTTCAAACGTGCGCTGAGTGACCGCCACGCAGCTGTGTTGTTGTTTGGTAGCTGACGTCAGATCCCGGTCACAGGCCACGGAAGCCGCAAAAGTCAGTTCAGAGCTTCACAACACAAACAGGGTGAATTTATGAATGAACGTGTGAAAGTTCTGTCACAAAACGATGTTGTTACGTATCATCTTGCTGTTTGAAGTGGGTATACGGAAATCTTTGACTATTCCTAGTGGGTATACGGCATATACCTGCGTATCACGTAGACTACACCACTTCATCTATATGTTCTCATTATAATAAAGATTTGTGTTGATCTGGGCATACAGTATATGAGGTGTAACTTGTTATTTGGCAGTTATTGTGCATTGCACACATAATCCCCAACAACCCCCCATCCTCCATACACACTCGCATTTCATCAGATTGGACAGGTAAACTAACATTACTGCAAACCATGAAATATACCGTGAAATATATTGTTTTTTGGACTTTAGTTGGCTCAATAACATTAGCTTGCTGGCTAATGCCGACCAGTTGCTAATGCTCTCATTTGCAAAATACTATAGTTGTATGGCTTGCCACATCACTTCACCAGCTAACGCTAGTGCTGGATTATGGCAACGGTGTACACTGGTGGTGGAAGTTCCGCAGGAATAGCGGAGCTGTAATGAGGCATTGAGGTTCGTTTCATTACGGCGGTTGCCTGAATAATTGGGATGTCCAGATCCAATCACGAGATCGGAAATCGGCCCCGATCACGCTGTTTCAGACTCGATCGGAATCGGACATTACCTCCCGATCAGGACTCGGATATAAAGAATTTATGCTATTTATTACTTGATTGTTCAAGCTACCTCACAGAAGTGCTCTGTTTGTTAACAGAGTTGTTGAATGTTAAAATAAAGTGAATTAAATAAAAATTAAGGAACATCCTGGATGGTTTTTTCGCTCCTCTTTATTCTTTTTTTAAGTATTATAGAAGTATCGGATCGGGACTCGGTATTGGTAGATACTCAAAAGCAAAGGAGTCTGACTCGCACTCGAGGGCAAAAAAACCTGATCGGGACATTCCTACTGAAAACAGTCAGAGACGATGTAAGGCAGACTCTATATGAATCCCAAGGCTGTTACGGTAGATTAACCTCGGGCTAAGTTGTTGTTGCAGAGGTGTGCTGAATGTCACGTGTTTACCTGTTGTTTCTGCTCCATGTGTTTGCATGGCTAGCTAGCTAAAGTTCCCATGTGTTTAATGCTCCTAGCTGATGTAAGCCACAGCCTATGTTATCACTAACAGAGAACATCTTTATTTTTTTTAATCAGTATGGTGATAGTTGTACATTTATTTCTGTAAGTGATTAACAGTTACTTCTCCGAAGTTGCAATAAGGATCTAACGGGTGTGATGGTTATGGAGCCTTTCTCTGTGTTTTATTGCAGAAACTGTTGCCATTACTACTCATGTAGGCCTACAGCGTGACTGCCTGTAATATGTTAACTTTGTGCAACGATCAGTAAAGAAGTTTGAACCACCACTAGTGACTCTGTGGTCTCTAGCAGGAGCCCTAACCATCTAATATCATTCATCATCCAGCAACTTATAAGGAGTTAATTCCAGCAGTTTACAAGGGGTTAATTTCAACAACAAAGCAAATATAGATTGATTTGTTTCAATTTGTGTGATGTAAGGCAGGGGCAGCGAGCGACATTAGCATGGATCTGACGTTAATTGCTTTCAACCTTAATATTTACAATACACAGCTTTTTCACCTGTCTCAGCTGGCGTAACTTATAACATAATGGTGCATTAAGATCCATTCCGTACAGTAGCATTACTTACTATGGGCTATCTGTTGTACTAAAGTGTTGAAACAATGTATTTTATTCAGTCTAGCTCACTAGCCATTGTCGTTATCATCCTATAAATTTAGCTGTGCTGAGCCTCTCTGATGAAAAATACAATTAAAAAGCTGCCGGCTAAATGCAGTCAATGCAACATTTTCATGAGCCAGTGTATATTAGTTCATTGCTAAGCTGATCAATTTTTTCTGCAACGTTGCAGTAGGAGTTTCCAGCTTTATGTTGGTTGTTGTCTCCTGTCTTTCTGTTTTTGTTCACTCGTTACTTCGAGCACTCACTTGGGAAGCTAGTGGTTGCAATCTGAAACCGCACCACTTGAGGTCACTGAAAACTACACTTGACCCCTTTAAGGAGTCATTACATGAAAAAGTTACAGTCTGTCAGTGTGAGTCCTGCTATTGCCTTTGCAGCTGTTCCAGTGAGGTATTTTTTCCTGTAGATAAACTTCTCTCTTTTGCAAAGGGCATCATTGCTATGAATGGCAGTCTCATATTGGCTCCAAAATTCCTGCCATAAACTTACATCTCTGCTGAATTTATCTATTGTCAGCTTTGGCAGTAGCAGAATCAGCTCTTAACTAAAAATGATGAAGCAAGACTGTTCCCATTAACAAATCCAATTAAGACATAATTTAGTGAGTAAACAAAAGGCCAAAAAACATACATATAGCATGTGTTAAACAAGAGTTACAGCATTGCTTCCGGCCACACAACTGACATCATCACCTCACGTACTCTTTTCCAAGAGCCTCATGGGTAATGAAGTCCCCATTTTAATGTAAATCGAAATGAAATGAAATGCAGTTCTCCTTTTAACTACATATTTAACAGATTAACAGTTTTATGAATTTGAATGTTAACTTATATCTTAACCTATTAATCCTTACAAATAATATATCTCAAATATCTCAAATAAATTCTCAACAGTCCTTCTGTGTGGAGCCATGCCTTTTTGTAGAGGTTGTTTCGATTCACCAATATACATTTTGGTGCATTCCTCTTCGCATTGAACAGAGCACGCCAGCTTTTCTTGTATTTGGCTGTGCTGTCTTTAGGATGGATACATATTAATACATTCAAAATATCTGTGATGGAGCTACCAATGACATTTGTATCATATATAACAGGTGTCATTTAATTAAAAGCATTTTTAGACATGAAATTAGCATGTGTAACTATGATGCTGCAGTTGATATACTTAAAAGCAGATTTGGAAGGAAAGATCTCATTGTAAATGCCTAAATGTCAAAGCTGCTGAATCTCACTCCTGTGAAGAAGTCGTCTGATGTCAGTGCATTGAGGCAGTTATATGAGGACTGTGAAATTCAAATCAGAAGACTAGAGTCATTAGGAGTGGTATCAGACACCTACGGAGGTATGTTGTGTCCAATACTGCTCCAGATGATGCCGGAGGACATGGCTCTTGAGTACAGCCGTCAGAGGGGAGATGAGGATGAGTGGAAGGTGCCTAGAGTGCTCAAGTTCCTGCAGAAAGAGGTTCAGAGCAGAGAAAGAGCTTTGCAGATGATGAGATCATATAACCAGAAAGAGAACCAGTCTGCTCACAGAACATACAGCAAACCATATCCAGCCAGTGGCACGAAACCAAAGAAACCAAGCATCTGCAGCTGCATTACATACTGCCAACCAGACAACACAAAACTGTCTGTTCTGTGATAGTGCTGAACACAAATGTGAGAACTGTCCAGACCCCCAGGTGTCAGCACGTAAAGAAACACTGAAGACACTTGGCAGGTGATATGTGTGTTTGGGACCCAAACACATTGCAAGGTTCTGCAGCTCGAAGGGCAGGTTATGTGCCACATGTGGAGGCAGGCATCATGCAGCCATTTGTGAGAAAATTGAGGCAACCCTACCTGCTGTTTCTGCCGATAACGAGAACACTGTGCTGCTACAAACTGCCAAGGCAGTGTACAGCATGACAGGGACAACATGCATGCACATTCAGCTCAGTGAGGAGGCACAGATTGACAAACAACTGCATGCATTCTGGGAACTTCTGGGGGTCTCTGGGCTTTACAAGCAAGAAGTCTGACAGCCCAGAGGATGTGGAGGCGTTGCAGCGGTTCAAGAAAACCTCTATCTTCAAGGATTGGCGTTATCAAGTGGAAACCATCCTCCACTCCAAGACAATTACCACATCGCAAAAAAGAGGCTGGAGAAAACTAAGAAAGGATGTCACACTCTACAGCAGATACAATGAAGTAGTGGGGGACTACTTAAAGCAAGGAATGGCTGAGGATGTGCCGAGGGAGCATACATCACTACCAAGCAGTAAGACATATTACTTAATTCACCACCCTGTACTGGGGGAGGATGAGGTGACAACAAAACTGGTTGTGTTTGATGCTTCATCCCACGAAGACGGAAGTCCTTCACTAAATGATTGTCTCCTAATAGGTGTCAATCTGAATCCAGATCTTATAAGTGTTTTGATCAAGTTTAGACTGCATGAGACTGCATACATGGCGGACATCAAGAAAGCATTTCTGCAGATCTCTCTCTCAGAAAGAGACCGGGATGCTGTAAGATTTCTGTGGTTCACAGACCCACCTAGAGAGGAGAAGGATGAGAAGCTGCGGATGCTTAGAATGACAAGAGGCCCATGCAGTGACAACTACAGCCAAGATCATTATGTCTGCTGCGGGCATGGAGCTATGTAAATGGATGACAAACTCTCCTGAGCTTGAAGGAAAATGGCAGGAAGGCTCAATGGATTGGACTGCACAGACAGAAACACACAGGTCACTGCTGAGGGTTCTGGGCTTGTTGTGGAGACCAGTCACCAATGATTTTGTGTTTCACCTTAGGGAGCTGCTTGATATTCTGACGGAAAGGGAGAACACAAAATGGAGTGTTCTGCAGTCTTCTGCTTGCATTTTTGACCCTCTTCACCATCAGGATAAAGTGCTTGTTTTTTTTTGGCCTTTTTTTATTCACTAAAGGATGTCTTATTGGGATTAACAGTCTCACTTCGTCATTTTTTGTTAAGAGCTGATTCTCCTACAAGGACCAACACCTACGGGTCAAGACTCAGCAGTTTGCCTACATCTGAGATGTACACTTCAGAGAACACTTCAAAGACCACCAGGTGTACATTTAAGACAGAGGATAGTTTGAAAGACGCATCAGAGTGAGACTGCAGACTGCAATAAAATGTTCATGTGGAGAGGTTTTGGTCCTGATGGACTGCAGCCTCCTGCCAGATGGGAGTGACTAAAACAGTTTGTTTTCGGGGTGAGAGGGGCTGGCCACAATCTTTGCTGCTCGCCTCAGATTTCTGGAGGCATACAGGTCCCGGAGAGCTGGAAGACTGCAGCCAATCACCTTCTCTGCAGAGTGAATGATAAGCTACAGTCTGCCCTTGTCCCTGGCAGTGGCAGCAGCGTACCAGATGTTGATGGAGGAGGTGAGGATGGATTCAATGATGGCAGTGTGAAAGTGCACCATCATTGTCTTTGGCAGGTTGAACTTTTTCAGCTGCCACAGGAAGTACATCTTCTTCTAGGCTTTTGATAACTCTATTTTATAAATCTTTTATTGAATCAATTTTAACTTTTTGTTGCATAGCTTGGTACAGGAATCTTACGGTGCAAAGCAAAAATAAACTGTCTAACATTGTTAAGGTAGCCAGCAAAATAATTGGAACTAATCAACTTTCCATGGCAGACCTCTATAAAAGACAAGTTATACGTAAGGCTCAGACTATCACAGCCAGCTCTGACCACCCTCTGTTGGAGGAATTTGTTCTTCTCCCCTCTGGGAGAAGATACAGATTGCCCAAAATAAAAAACTAACAGATACAAATTTTCCTTTGCACCCTCGGCAATTAATGCCCTAAATTTGTACTGAGCTTGAGCTGCTGCTCATAACGAGAGATTGTTGAGGCTACCATTTCTGCTTATTGAGTACTTTTAGATGAACAAAAAGGTTGTATAAAACGGCTGTTTTTTTATCTTTGTTTATGTCTTATGTATGTTTGTTTTTAACCCTATTGCAAATCAAATTTCCCCTGGTGGGACAATAAAGACTGAACTGAACTGAACTGAACTTTTTGATGAGGCAGGTAATGTTCAAGTCCCACTTGAGGTCCTGGTAGATGATGGTACCCGTGAAGTGGAATGACTCCACAGTATCGGCTGTGGAGTTGCACAGGGTGATGGGGTGGGCGGGTGTCAGCTCTTTCTAAAATCCACAGCCATTTCCACTGTCCTCAGAACGTTGAGCTCCAGATTTTTTTGGCTGCACTAGGTCACCAGGTGGTCAGTTTCCCACCTGTAAGCATACTCATCCACACCAGAAATAAGCCCAATGAGGGTGGTCATCTGCAAACTCCAAGAGCTTTACAGCCTGGTGGCTGGAGGTTATGCTGTTTGTGTACAGGGAGAAGAACAAAGGACAAAGAATGCAGCCTTGAGGGAAATTGGTGCTGATGGTCCTTTAGTCAGAGAAATGTTTCACATGCTGCTTTCTGTCAGACAAGAAGTCTGTGATCCACCTGCAGGTGGAGTCAGGCACGCTCAGCAGGGAGAGCCTGTCCTGCAGCAGAGCCGGTATGATGATGGTGAAGGCAGAGCTGCAATTCACAAACAGCATCCTTGTGTAGGTTTCTGGGGAGACCAGGTGCTGGAGGATGTAGTGAAGGGCCATATTTACTGCATGATCTACAGACCTGTTGACACTGTAGGCAAACCGTGTGGGCTCCAGCTGTAATGGACTCGAGGTGGGACAACACAAGTTGCTCAAAAGACTTCATAACCACAGAGGTCAGGGCAATTGTTCTGTAGCCATTTATTCCTGTGATCATTGTTCGTTGGGAATAGGGATAAGGGTAGAGGCTTTGAAGCAGGCTGGCACATGGTATGTCTCCAGTAAGATGTCTGTGACATCACCTGAGACAGTTGATGCCTGAGACAGGCATCGTGATTGTAAAACCGCAAGAAGCCTACACCTCAGGCAAACACACTGGCGTGCTCCGCCTCTCTCTGTCTCCCCCTGCCTGTCTACTCCACTTTCTCCATTAGCAACATGTTTTAGAAAGTCCAGTCCTAACACTTATGACACAGATCTCCTCTTTTTCCCGCATTTTTCCACCCACGATCCGTTATCACGGTGCTTGTGGGCTTGTTGATGCCTATCAAACAACTGAAACTAACATCAGCACCCTGTATTCAGCACTTTACCAGATCTGTGCTTGTAAAATATCCGCCGACTTGTAACGTCATTGCCTACCAAGTTTCTAACCGAGTAAAGTCTGTGCAAGTGAACATATGCACATATAAGATGACCACTGAGGAGGGGGAAGATGAGATGGTGGACTGTGGTCGACCAGTGACGGCAGTGGCAGAGTAATTTTAGAGAAGTGATGTTGAAGTTTAGCTGGATTCAGTCATTTCTCACACCGCCGTGCTAAACTTGTACTTTGACTCCCTAAACCTGACCCTGTCAACCACTCCTAGATGCCTCTTCCTTTTTCAACCATAGCTGTCTGAGTTTAGCTGTGAACCAGTAATGAATGTAAACACCAACCAGTATGAATGAGGCACATTCACAGCAAGAGTAAACCAGTGCTGCTGAATTACTGTCACATCATTACAGCAATTTTGTGCATTGCTATTTTCATGGTGCTAAAATCAAATGTGTGTGTTGCACATATTGTTGTAGGCACTAGAGAGGATGTCCTCTTCTTCCATCTATTTTATCATAGTGGCAGAATGAGGTGAGTGTGAATATATCACTGTTTTGATTGTCAGACAAAACAAGGCCAAGTAAGACAACTTAATTTGTTAAGCACATTTCATACACTAGGGCAGCTCAATGTGTAATGTAATGTAATGTTTACAGGGTGCAAAAAACAAAAAGTATGTAGATGGCAAAAGGAAAATGTTTATAGTTTTATCAATGGTGTGCATTCAGCTGTGTGTATGCCTCTGGAAACATGAGGAGCTTGAGGTGTGTTCTAGTAAGTGGTGTGTGCAGAGGAATATTAATAATATTAATATGAGTCCTGCCATTCAGTAATCTCTTGGAGAAACTTCACCCATGGCCAATGTATGTTTACTTAAAGAGGGAGAAGTAGGGGTGACAATTTGCAACAGTGAAAAGGTTGCTTGGAGGATGCTTGTCCCCCTGCACTTACCACTGGATTTCACATAAGGAGTCTTTGTGGCCTGATGAGCTATGTGTTGCATGGTTCACATATGCAATGCAAGGAATCTGGGGTGTGTTAGGTGAGGGAGTGTGGAGAAGTGTATCCCTAGCTGAATAATAACAATGTCCCAAGAATAGAACAAATCTGTTAGCAGGGTGTATACATGGTATACTGTACAGTAGCAAACAAATCAGTTCTTGGCCTAAAAAGGTTGTCTGGACATTAGTCAGACAATAGGACTGGACACTCTCCCATAAAATCATCCATAAACAATAGTTAATGGTTCAGACAGGGGTTCAAAGCATGTGATTTTGCTTGCTCTACAGAAACATCTGTACCAGACAAAAAGCACTGCAACACCTTTAATGACTATTTTGGAGTTAGTTTTGTGTATATGTATTTGTGTAAGGCATTTTTTGTTTTGCTATTGTAACCATATTTTGCATGGTTAGTTAACTTTGTTTAATCTTATGTATTTTGTAGGGCTGTCCCTGACTAAGGATTTACATAGTCGAATAAGAATCGTCAAGTCCTGCCTAGTTGACTGATAGTCGAATCATGTGTTTTTGTGCACGGCGATTGCAAGCGGGACGGGGGGTTACATACATAGCTTTAATCTTGAGAATCTGCAGAGCTGCTGTCATTCAACTTACACAGTAAATTTTCAGCTAAACTGAGGCTTTTTGAAGACCCTTTTCTCTCTCTCTCTCTCGCCTGTCATTCACTGGTCTTGTGTGAGTTTTGTGTGCATGCTGTGCTGCCGACAACTCCATGCACGTCATGGTTCTTCGTGGGGCTATTTCAAAATTATAAAATTCTTTGTGTGGTTCATCACAACACCAGTGAAGCCGGGGCTCAGTCTCTTCAGCAAGTGTTCCTCTTCCGCCACCACACACACACACACACACACACACACACACACACGCTACACCTACACATGCACACTGACGACCCAGGGTTAGGGTTATAATTTATTTACGCACTTTTAAAAACATTTATTGAAAGTTTTATTCTTTTTACATGTTTATTTACAACATTAAACGTTGAAAAGTATATTCTAATGGGCTGTAAAATCAGATGTTGAGTACCCCCATATCGCCAAAATGGCATGATGCTTGTTTTGAAGCTTCAACTGTGAGATTGACAGTCAAATAAGGCTCCGCCCATCGAAGCATTGAATCTATTGGGGGCGCTAATATTTTGAAAAGCATTTTGTGACCTTGTTTATACAAGTAAAGTCATGTGTATTATTATTATGCATATGTGATGATAGGTTGAGGTGCATTTTGAATTTATGTGACCTGCTTTTGCTGCCTCCCATTAGTTTTTCTGTTGCTATCCAGGAGAGTTTGCTGATGCATCTTCTCTTTGTTTTGTATGGTAGAATTCAAGAACTCAAGCCTCAGGAGACCAAGGAAACCAAAGCCAAAGGATGTGGATTGTATTATTTGATTATGATTTCATAAACTGTATTAAATGCTGTGAAATCAGTAAGTAATTAGGTGTGTACTTAATTACACATACAAGTACGTGCAAGTCTTTAATAAAATGAAGATAGACATTTGTCAATCTATTTAATAAATTATTACATTTAAATTATAATGGCGCTAGAATGCCTTTGCAAACAAATTTATTTAAGTTTTCAGAAGGATTATGGTGCCCCCTTTCCCATCATATTCTTTTTCGTATTCTTCTCTGGTTTCAGTAAGGATAATATAACATTTTGGAATAAAAATACAAATGAGCAGTCCAAAACTTGATGCCAGAATAGCAAATATCTCTACAGCAACACTGAACTTCCCAGGAGAGCTGACATATGCTGGAATAAAAGTGATCCATACTGCACAGAATATCAGCATGCTAAAGGTGATGAATTTGGCTTCGTTGAAATTATCAGGCAGTTTCCGAGCCAGAAAAGCAAGAATAAAACACAGAATGGCCAGAAGTCCTATGTAACCAAGTACAGCCCAAAAGCCTACAGCTGAGCCCAGAGCACACTCTAAGATGATTTTGTCCTTAAACCCCTTAACATTCTTAAATGGAAAAGGAGGAGAAATTGTTAACCAGAGGATACATATGATGACTTGTATGAGAGTGAACCCCAGAACACTGAGCTTCTGCTGTGCAGGCCCAAACCATTTCATCACATTACTGCCTGGAAGTGTGGCCCTGAAGGCCATTAACACCACTATTGTTTTCCCCAGAACACAAGAGATACAGAGGACAAAGGTGATGCCAAACGTTGTGTGTCGCAGCATGCAGGACCACTCAGAGGGCCGACCAATGAAGGTCAGAGAACACAGGAAACACAGGGTCAAGGATAAAAGCAGCAGGAAGCTCAGTTCAGAGTTGTTTGCCCTGACAATAGGAGTCTGTCTGTATCTGAAGAAAATAATTGCCACAACAGCAGTCATGCATGTTCCACATAGGGAGGCTGCAGTTAGCAGTGCTCCCATAATCTCTTCAAATGATAGAAACTCTGCCTCCTTCTTTACACAGGCATCTCTTCTACCATTTGACCAGAACTCAGGGTGGCATCTCACACATGTGACAGAATCTGAAAAATGATATTGAAGCAAGTGTTAGACTAGGTCAGCACATTTATCCTTTTTTGTCTCTATGTTCTTTTTGTGCCTGTAACTTTATGACACGTACATGGTATCTTCAAGAAATATTTGAAAAAAAGTACACAAAACAGATTTTTAGGGCTGCAGATAACCGTGATTTTAGTAATCGAGTGTTCTACAGAGTATTTCGACGATTCAACGAGTTGTAATAGAATTAAATGATTTTTTCAAAAAATCATTTCAGCCCTACAGATTTTAGGAATTTATTTCTGTTCATTTTCATTTTCTTATGTACTTAATGACTTAGCCATTCCTGAATTTGACTCATAGAGGTTTTACAAAATATTGTACTGCTGCTAAAATGCATGCCATCATTTCTTCCATCTCCTCCCATGTATGTAAAATAAGGCTGAGAACCACACATACTGCCCCAATCTTCCAAAGGTTGTTTTTAAAATCATTGTATACATAGTGAAATTTGAGTAATTTTAAACAAATGTAGTTGCAGGAATATTTTACATTTGATTTCACGTTGATATGCATTTCTAGGACTATTCATACATTTCAAACATATAGGATTTGATGTTTGATGCATTGAGATCTGATGAAATTGTAGAGTTTTGGTTTACGTAAAAGACCACAGAATTACTATATATTCCCGGTAGGTAATAACCTCATACTTTTTAAATCAGATTTAAAAACTAAACAATTTCTAAAAATTGGCATTTGAACATGACAACTTTCAGACTTTTGTTTTATCTTGCCTAAATTATTACTACACCTGTGATGTTGCTTATTTCTCCCTCTGCACATCTTAAACAGTCATAGCAGCAAACAGGCTTTCCTTTCTGGAGAACCTTGCGAGTTCCTGGGGGACATTTCTCACTGCAAACTGACAAAGGCACCTGCATGGACAAAACAACTGTGAGAAAAATGAATGGACATTCACTTTGACACAGTGTTGTCTTTCCAAACACCTGTTATTAAAATTAATGCATCAAAACAACATTTTTTATTGTATTGTAACAATAATTAATACATTATACATTTATAATAATTCATGTAGATTCTCATTCACAATTACAGTAAACATACCTGTTTTGAGTTTTGCGCCCAAATAAAAGAATTATTTTGTAGATTCAGCTGTTTGCTGAAGTCCACAATGCCATTTTCTGTTGGCTGCCAGTTTATAATTTCATACTTTGCTGCTGGGTCTCCATTCTCATTAAAGTAAACCTCATCCCCTTCCTTTGTTTTGAACTGAATCTTTCTTATGTGCTTTAAAATCTAAGAAGATATGTAGAAAATTAGATAATTATCTGACAAACATTGTCATCATGTAGGCAAATTTTCTTAACAGCAAAATACACTGCAAAGTTTAGTTTTTAAAATTTAAACCATTTTGTTTGTAAATATGACTTAATGTAAAAACAACAACTTTAAGACTTTGGTGTTCAACTCACTGTGAATGGATCCAGCTGCAGTGTGTTATTACATGTTTTATTACAATTGAGAATACTATGAAGTGCATGGGCAACAGCATACACGCCTTTATAGACGTTGTTAAAGATAGGCATTAGCGACATATCAGTGAAGCTGTTTTGCACTCCATTCAAATCTTCATGTCCAGTACATTCCCTTTGATTCCCTGCTGATGATTCTGACTGCTTGAACGTGCAGCTAAATAATTCCTCCCAAAACTCAGTAAACATTTCATTACTAGATGAATTAAGCGGCTTCACATCCAACATGAACTCTCTCATGCCACTGACATGTGCTCTTGGGATGGCCAAGCCTATGGCACCATCTAGAACATGATGCCTATCCATGGCTGCGGTTTGAGAATCAAAGATCCAGCTCTCACTGCCTACCCACTGGTACCCAGTCACGTTGTGGTGAGAAAACGCATGTATTACCATATCCATATCCAAGTGAGAAAGGAATGCAACAATCACCTTAGAAGTGGAAGCCTTGATAATATCAATTACCTTTTGTACTTTCTCCGGTGGATCTGTTCTAAAGAAAGATACAGAATATTCTAAACAGATGCCCAGCTGCTGGGCAGTTTCTGTGAATATGGCCATTCCATTATTGCCATAATCATCGTTTGTTCTAATAGCTCCAACCCAAGTCCAACCAAAGTGCTTGACCAACTGTGCCAGGGCTCTGCTCTGGTAGTAGTCACTGGGTATTGTTCTGAGAAAGGATGGGTACTTGGTTTTATCGCTGAGACAAGCACAAGTAGCAAAGTGGCTAATCTAAAAGAAAGAAGAAATTACAGCACAAGATACTGTAAGTATGTAAAATATAAAACATTTACACAGCACACTAAAATTATTTTTTTTCTACGACCAGATGGAAAATTACTGAATAATAATTAATTTTAACTAAAATAATTCAATTTTTATCAATTTTACCCACTAGTGGGATGTGAAAGGGTCCGATGACAGTAGCTATAGCCATGCAAGGAGAGGAGGATGTCTCTCCCATAATGGCCTGCACTTGGGCAGGTCTGCTACATGGTACCTTGGAGGATGCAGACACCACTTCATTACCATTAGCCAAGGCCAGTGCGACCCTCACACCTCTGGCAATGGAGCCACATACATCATAGATCTTATAGCCCAAAGAAATGCCAGGCAGTAGGTATGTGCTATTATTAATCTCTTCTATGGCAAAGAGCATGGCCTGAGCAAACTGGAATTCTCTGAAATGCAAACTTAATGTGGACAGTTATAAATTGTAAATAATCTGTCCTTAGAAACAGTAGTGCTGTGAATAAAAGCATTTGATGTATTAATACACAAATCATGCAATATTTCTAACTTCATAATTTATTCCTTTTTGTATCTAATATGTTTCTCTATTCACTTGCCCTTATGTATTTATCAAAATAGATTTAATACTTTACCTGGTGCATTCTAGTGGCAGTGGTTTGTGCATGTAAGTATCCCGTCTGTCTTTCCACCTGCTGTGGAAAGAGAACATTCCACCCAACATAATGTCCCCATCCTTGGACAGCTGGGGGTTCTCAGGATCCCCCATGTGCCTGCACACTTGCCCCTCAGCCTGAGAGACGGATGCCACCAACAACAGCTGTAAGAGTGCCCAACCCTGCTCTGGCCACCTCTGTGTGGATATCATACTTTTTAAGAGAGCTAAACCACTAACCCTAACAATGTAGCTGTAAAACGAAAGCTTGCACTGGTATTTATTTGGAGCAGCATGAAAATTAATAATAGAGCAGTGATGTTTTATCTCTGTGGACCTGCAAGTGCGTAAGGCATGAGGAGGGCGGTATTACTTTTGGTCATTGATCTATTTTAAATGTCTTAATTGTATATGTTAACAGATAAGAATATTCTTTGTACTGTGAAAAGGCTCCTCTTTTAAACATTAATATTTGAAATGTATGAAGGGGACAATATAAAGGTGATATAAAATTGAGAAAATTAGACTCATTAGGCTCATTGAAATAGCCCAAAAATTAAAGTCTTAGGGGGGCTTCATACCAAAAGGTCCAGGTCCTGAATCGATTGTTTCAATGTTCCATCTGGTCCAGTTTGTGTTTACACAGGCAAAAACGCAAACACTGATGGATTGTTAACAAAAGACATGTGGTTAAAATGGAGTTTAAATATTGATCATATATTCAGCAGGTAATAAAACAAATCCCACCAATTACTTACGTACTGTAGTACTTTCATGTACTGTTGACGTAGTTTTTTCACTTTCACACCATACTGCTCAACAGTTAAATCGCTGGAATCCATTCTCCTTTATTTCATCACTGAATATTTTGATATCTCGGTGTTCTTATGCACCTCATTTAGTAATTTTCTTCAGCCCATATATTCAGGAGGCATCTCACCAGAGATGGGGCCTCGAGTTTGAGACTCGGACTCTAGTTTCTAGAGCTCAGAGACTTGTGAGCATCTTTCCATCTCACTTCCAAGTTTGTCCCGACCAGTGTTGGGTAAGTTACTCAGAAATTGTAAAAAGTTACTAGTTACTTATTACTCCTTTAAAAAGTAATAATATTACCTTGCTTATTACTGGGTTACTGTTACTCGTTGAGTTACTATATTGCTTTCACTACACCCCCCGAAACAAAGCAGTCTCTCCTGACTACCGGCTTTTTAACAGCGGCAAGGAGTATGGTTTTTTTCTTAACGCCACTGAAATAAAAAAGATAAAGCAAGTAAATTCTGACTTTTGAATTACTGTTTTTTCCACATGTATTTATAAGTGCAGTTTTCAGTGTTTTTACAAAACGTAAAACTGCTGCTTCAGCAGATGGTTCAATAAATTTAGAATGTTGGCAGTTGAAAGCTTTTTACTGGTCGGACAAAGTTTACAACGGACATTAGACATTAGACTGTGACAATGGCAGTAGCTACTTATAGCTGTGGGAAGAACTCTTCCTTTAGCTTCTTGGCTAACAGCTGACTTGACACAACATAAGGTTTGGTGCATTTTGGCAACGCAGCGTTACTGCCCAACACTTGTACCTGACTAGTCATCATTTTGGTAGCAAACACACTACTAGTTCACCACTCAACAAAACCAAATGAGATTTTTTTTTTTAAACAATGAAATGACATACACTTCTCATTATTTGTTTTAATGGTGTTCACATCAGATAGGAACTGCTTCAGAGTCCACTTAACAGCTGTCTCTTTGAGGCGGACCAGCGAGTGGTTGTTTGGGCCGCACCAACCCAAATGAACAACACCAAGGGGGTAACCTCTCCAGAGTTCGGTCCAACTAGATTTAACAAGGTCGGTGTGAACCCACCCTTATTTTTTTTGTTGTTTTGATTTATTTTCGGGCCTCTTGGGGGCAGTGCAACAATGATCATACCTTGAGTGAACCTCAGCTGATGTGGCTGCCTTTAACATGGCTGTGTGGGAGATTAAAAGTCTCACTCTCACACTTCATTCTCTTGGATGTAACTGTAACTTAGACTTAAAGTGGTCATATTATGCTCATTTTCAGGTTCATTGTTTTATTTAGTATAGGTTTACGTGGTTTCATTTTTCAAAAAACACCATAACCATATTTCTTGTCATACTGCACATTGCTGTAGCACTTCTTTTCACTCTGAGGGTTGAACGCTTCATTTTATCTATGTAGTGATGCATCTTACCTCTACAGCATCTTTGTTGGGAGTTGCACATGGGCAGTTCCTAGTTAAGGACTACTAGCCAATCAGAAGCAGAGTAGGGTGGGTCCTGAAAAGCTGTTAAACATGCTTCTGTTCAGCTGTATATGTTCCCCTACCAGTTTAGTAACATAGACTGGAGCAATACACTGTAATCCCGAACAGTACTGCTAACTCATAAGCATTATGGGTGAACCACTCAAAAACAGCTAATAAGTAAACCGAACAATAAACAACTAAGTTCTCTTAACGGTTAATGCTGTTTTAATTATACATGCATCATTGTTTTTGAGTGAACGCTGTTATCTTACTGATTTGAATTTATGAGTGTACAGAGGGATGCAGCGTCTGACGTCATCAACGTCCCAACGTCTCGGCTCCGTCTTTCCACTTTCAAAAAATTCAAGCTGGCTACCCGAGGCCAGCGCCCTTTAAAGAGAGAGTTGCGTCAGCGGGGGTCCAAAATGCTACATCGTCATGTGATTCATGGAGACCGCAGATAGTTCCCGGAAGTCCTAGGCGGGCAATTCAAAATGAGCGAGAAAAACGACAAAACGGCGATTTTAAGCGATTTCTGTTAATTTAAACAACAAATGCGTTGATTTACAATATGTGTACAGCACACTGACACGTAACTGTAGTTACATTACTATTTTTTTAAAAGGAGGACATATAGATTTTACAATAACAGCTACAATCACCTACCTTGTGGACATTTTTGGCAACCCTTGGAAAGTGTTGCAAACATGTTTAAAATTCAGATGAGATTTACCTTTCTAACATACCTTTTAATAATTCCATGGTACCAGGGTATTGAGCTTACTGACTAATGTATCTTTATGACTTCAGATAGAACAGACAAGTGACTATCAATGATTGTCATGTATTAATTTAATAAATCTCCAATAAACTTAGAAAACAGCATGTTAAGTGGTTTATGTCTGTGACATAAATGACATGGGGAGGAGGAAGAAATGGTTGAGTCAGGTCAGGAGCGACCTTACAATCACTAAAGAGGCTAACAATAAAATATGTGAGGTACTTTTTCCACAAATAAATAACACATTACTGGCTTTATAATTTGTTTTATTAAAACAAAATAGATCATCTTCAGGCTCCACTGAACCCCTGTGATTCTTGTACTGAGAGAGGTAGAACAAGAGAAAAAGGGTTAGACAAAGCTACACATCCGTAAAGATTCATCCAGGTCATGTTTATCCAAGAAAAGTTGAATTGGGAGCATCTGGACATTTCAGAAGAAGTCCAGTTGCTCTCAATTCAACCTTTCTTGTAATTGGCTACAGGTTTGATTGAGAAAGTTATGGATTGTTAAATTTTGGAACTTCATTAACAGCTTTTGCAGCTGATGTTGGCATCAGTTACTGTATAAGTTGTTAGTTTTGTTTTTTCAAACAGTTCTCACATACAGGAACTTTGATAATGATATGAATGATATGAATTTGTACAAAGTAATTATGTAATTAGAGTAAACACAACCAGTAAGAATTGAGTGTTCACCAATATGGTGCATTCAGCCACTATGATGTATTAATGTGGGTAAATAAACCTGAATTGTTGTGTGGAAAAGAAGCTCATAAGCTAAGACAGGATGTAGACACTGAGAGAAGGGAAAGAAAGTATAAGAAGTACATATATTTCTTATAAATGGTATAATCATGTGTTGTTTTCTATCTCACCATGGTCCACTCAGTACTCTTTAGCATCACTGCTCCTCCACCTCACAGAGTCTACTGCTCTAATATAATTAATGTTTACTATGAAGATTGTTTTTATAATATGCTAACATACTACTTTTAGTGTTAGAGGTAAATCTCCCCCCCAAAATAAATAAATAACGTCTTGAAATCCTTTATTCATACATGCATCACTAATATATTTAAATTAAATAAAATACCACCCCCCAAAAATACGTATTTTAAAATAAATTAATAGGCTGCCCCTGTTTATATGTCTGCTGCGAACTTTATCCATTGCCAGTATGTTAATTTGTTAACCATAAATGTCCCTAAATCTTCTAATTTAGTGGGGGAAATCCACTAATATGTTTCACTGCACATGTTAACTTAATTCAGTTTTGCTAAAAATATATAATCTCATTTTTTTACACATCTTACCTTTCAAACGTGCATCCCAGATAGCATTTTCTATAGCTGCTCTGCTGCGCTGCTAGCATTTCATGCTAACTTCCGGGAACTATTCAGACGCTCCATGATCCGCCATTGCTGTGAAAAACTGGTCCATTGGAGCGAACGGAGATGACGCGACTCTCTCTTTTAAGGGCTCTGCCCGAGGCGAGCGAGAGGAATCTGAAAGTAACAGAGATAAACTGTTCATTAATAACGTAATTTACAAAGTTTGATAGAACCCAGGTTTCTCCGCAGCGCTGTGAAGGTGTTTTTTTCTGTGACTTTATTTAATGCACGCTGGAATGACCGGAGGCAGTATCATATGTGCAGGCAATTTGCCGCGTTACTGTTATGCAAACATTAGCTACCATTAGCTAAAATGTAACGTCAGGTAACACCAGTGGCCGAAACCTTCCAGACGGTCTTCAGCACATATTATTTTTCATCTGGTGCTGCTCCTTTTTACCTGAGCTTTGGTCTGTTAAGTGAAAAAGTTCTGTTTTCAGGCGCAGTAATGTTAACAGAAAAGCTAACGTTAGTTGAAGTTAGCTGGCTAACACATTGAGGTAATGTTCACTCTGCACTGTTAGGAGCTGCTGTTAACTTAGTTACCATTACTTTAACGTTAGCCCTATAACGTTACTGCGGGGACAGTCAGGCTCTGCCTTCATATTAGCTGTGTCTGACTTTGTAGTCAGATGTATTGGTCCTCAAAAAGTCCTAACATTCATGATGTGAACAATGTAGAGCCTAAAGCTGATGATACACAGAGCATCTTTTAGAACAATCTTGCAGGGCAACGTTGTCGTTAGTGGTAATAAATAAAGATTACTACCGTAATCCCCTTCCCCCACCACTCCGCCACCCGCCCCGCACTGCTTCTATCCATTTAAAACATAGTCGGACTTGCCACTGGCAAGATTGCCCAGCAACATTGCCCAAAAAGTTGCACAGTGTATCACCAGCTTCACGTTAACGTTAGTTTCACTGAAATGTAAAAACGTCTCCAGTTTGGGAGGTTGCCAGAACAGATCAGTATTCAGATCAGTTGGAAATGTTTAACAATTGTGTTTGTATGATAAGTATTTAATGTATATATTTAACTAATATCTGTTGTAATCTGTTTCTTTTAACCTGAAATAGTGTTGATGCACAGCTGAATGTTTAATTTATCAGCGGTGAACCTCAGCGCTTCAACTGCAGACACAGGGTGCCTCATCTGAAGTGGCTGTAATATGCAAATTTTTCCACTGTGGTAATAAGTTATTAAGGAATGTTCAGTTTTCATTTAAGGTTTATTTTATTATTTGTTAATTTTGGCAGATGTAGTTTGTGGTCTGGTGAACTGTATTGCTATTATTTAGCACAGCCTCACTGATATAAATGACATGGACAAAATATCAGAAACACCGGTCCATGTGATCCAGAATGATCAAACAGGAGGAAAAAAAAATAATTTATGAAGGGAGGATTTACTGCAGAAATGTTATTTACTGCATTTGCTAGATGTACCTGATAAACTGGTAACTAAGTCTTAAAAGACTAAATACATTTATCACAACAATAAACTCTGATCTTATCCCGTGTTTGTGAGAAGTGTTTGCATGGCCATTATTTTGTAAACATTGGTTTTCATATATTGTGTGCTCATTAAGGACTATAGAGTGCTGCTGAAGGAATTTAATCTTGCCCATAATCACCTGACTCGCCAAAGCAGCTCTGATATTGGTGAGTCAGATAAATTACAAAATATTCAATTTTATAAAAACAAGCATTTCATGATGTTTGACTGGACTAATGTGAATTCTTTCTATTGTTTGTTATATTTGCTTTCACAGGATCAAACAGAGTACTGAGTGACTCTACTGCTATCCAAGGTATGTTTTCCATTGGCATATTTTTGTATTTCTGAATTATTTGAGGATGTTGACTTGATGTTTTTTTACTGCATAGATTTGAAAGATAAGAGTTAAGACTGTACAGACATCATTTGGTTTTACAGTCCTAGGCTACTTTATTGTTAGAAGCAAAGTAAAGGTTGCTTCCGCCCTCATGGTAACTAAATTAATTACTGAAAATTACATAAAGAATGAACCTGCGTGCTTGTTAGATACTGTGTGTCTGCAGCCAACGGCTGGCTTGCTAATCAGAGATACTGGGGATAAAGAAATACATTGCTGGTACTGGAACCAACAGCGTTTACAGTGGAGGACACTGTAACATGACAGAAGGTATTTTCCCTGACTTGATTCGTAGGAGGGATGTTGTACTCTTTTAGAAAGTGCATCAGTCCAGCTGTGACTGTGAGATATTTATAATGAATGAATGAATTTACAAGTCTCACAGACCTTTTTAAACATTTCAGAATGATTGGCAATGATCAAAACGAAGGAAACTGTAGATCTATTACAGCATTAAGTGCAGACATGTTTTACTGTAGGCACTGTTCAAGGCTTTTATAAACGAATGAGATGGTTGAATTACAGACTTTATGGTTCTTACACTATTTTTCACATTACTGAAATTCTGTCTCAGCCCTGTTAAGACCACAAATGGCACTGTGTTGATAGAAAACACAAGGGTCTGTGTTGGTATGGGCATGTTGATTCAGGTAGATGCTAGATGATGAAATATTATACAGTTAGTCTTGTTTAAAAGATATTTGATTTGCTAAATCATTTCTTAGCCATTTATTTTTTTATTTTGATGCAGAAAGAAATTTGCTGGATGACCCTGCATTTTTTTTTCTTGGCACTGTTCTGGTCAATTTCCGTTTCTCAGGTAAAAACTGTATCTTTTTGTCATATAGCAAACAAGTTATTGATGCCTTATGTTTTCCTTTTAAGGCCCAAGTTGAACACCATTAATCTATATACATTCATGTGTTTGCAGGTGTTTACTGAGTTCCATTGCTTTACAGATGTTTAACCTATGCAACCAATTCCACTGCGAGCTTGAGAGAATACACACCACAACTGATTGCCCTGTACAAGCAGAAGGCCAAGAGAGCATGGGCCCTGCAGAGATCCCCAGGATTTATGGTACCTCCAGGTGAGTTCAAGATCACTTTTGCTATAGCGACAGTGTTGATCACATAATGTGCAGTCAATACAGATCGGGATCTCTCCACTATAATAGGGAAATTTGATTATGTTATTGTCTTGTGATGACTAGGAGGATAGATCTACCTACTGTCATTTGCATTTTTTGTAAGTTTTTCAGTACATGATCACTTTAAAAGCCATTTACAAGCCTACGACAGAAAATCATTAATTTCACTCAGATTGTATGGGCTGAGCATGACTTTCTATTTTTCTATCCATCCAAGAGTCCAACTCTATCCATGATTGGTTGTCATATAGTCTACTAAGAGAGAGATGTACTCTAGGCCTTCTCCACACACAGCTCACCTGCAGTTAATACAGAATCGTTGGTAAAAAAGTTTAAAACACAAGCTGTGTTTTTTGGGCAGTAAAACATACGGCTGACAGTGAAAGTCAAAGCGGACAGAGAGCAGCCTCTACGTGTCTGTAGCTGTGAGATATGGGAAGAGAGAAACTGAACTGGGTTTGTTTAAATTTGACTTGTCTTTAAGTAGTTGCAACTGGATGGATTCATTGTTATTGCTGTCAATATTATTATTTTAAAATTGCATAACATTACACTTGATGGCTTGATGCGCTGTAAAAATATTTGTATAATAATAATTATTTTGATTGTCAATCTAGGAACAACATGATGTACACATGAGATGTCGTCCGACCCTCCATGCCCTTCCAGTGAACCTGCTAGAGGATTACTGACTTCTTCAAAACCTGCAATGTAAGAACTCAGTGTTCTCACAGAAATGCAACATCAACTAGAGCATGACAGATTCATTATTTAGCAGATATTGTTGGCCGATATCAGCTACTTGTAGATATATCTGCATTGGCATTTATAACAGCCGATATGACTATTAAAAAGAGAAACAGAGTGGGATCTTTCTGCAGCACCACAGAACAAAACATCAGCTGACTGCAGTCTGCCAAGCCACGGAGAGTAGCGCCTGGTAGCGCTGACACGCAGTGTTCCCACTGAGTAAGTAATTTGTCACGTCAATGAAATGACTTAAATAACACAATCTTACCAAACCAGGCTTCCTAACAAGTATCATGAAATGCACAATGGGCAACTAACTTTAATGGCTTTAAAAATTTTGAGGTAATCAGTTTCCACAAATATTTTGAGTATTCTGAACTTGTTCGGGTTTAGGCCCCGTGTCCACCAAAGCGTTTTTTTCTGACGCCAGCGTCTTTTATCAATACATTCCAATGGGAGCGCCGCGTTTTTCCGAGCTGCTAAAAACGCCAGGAGCGTGACGAGGCGCTGAGTGTCTTTTTCGCACCGGGCGCCGAGAGCTGAGCGTTTTTTTCACGTCGCCGAGAGTTGAAAAATGTTCAACTTTGGGGAAAACGCTGCTCTCGTCACTGTCACTTTATACCCAGCCGTCCAATCACGGTGCAGGAGGGGCGGGACAAACACCGCACCGAGCACATCCGATCTTGAACGAAACGATGTGCCTACTCGCCGAGGTCTTTCCTCGGCCGCAAAATCTCATGAACACACGTACGGAAAAGTCTGTACTCTCATGTTTCAGCCTTCTTTTCATGCAGAGTGAGGGCCAGAGCAAGTAGGCCTACATACTTTGTGGTGACATTTTTACATTCAGTAAATTAAGTAGGCTACTCTACTTGTAGCACATCGCCTCCACAGAAATTATGTATCATAGCAACCACAGCTTCTCGAAAAAAAACACTGCGCCTTCAAAACGCACCCTAGCGCTGGCAGCTACGCGTTTTCTGAACAGCAGGTGGCGTTTTCAGCTGGCAAAAAACGCTTTGGTGGACACGGGGCCATAACAGTGTAGTTTCAGAGTGGCAGGTTATTAATTTGTAACAAATGTATCTTTCATCCATAAAGTTTTAACTGCGCACTGTCTCTACAACATGGTAACAACTTTATGTCCATTGACTGACTGGAGGGTATGTTTGTGAGAGGAGAGGCAACAAGCAGACGTCTTGTCACTGTGTGTGCTGCAGCTCAGAGTGTTTTTCCACCGGTGTTTCTGAGGGCATGTCGGACTAACGGCTTGGTGAGCATTATGATGTACATTTTGCTGTGACGTCACAGGGATCAAAGGGAAAAGGCTTGACTTCTAACACACTGTTTTCAGGCAGTTCAGAAGCAGTGTTTTCTGTGGGAGATGGGAACTTCCTTTGGGGTGGACTTTATTCTTTTTCACTTTGCAAACCTATCACATGCAGAAAACAGATAACACAATAAAGGAGAGGCAAAATGTGTAGTGTGTGTGGTCTCCGGAAGTCTAGGTCTTCCTACAAAAACATGAAAGCTGTAGCCTGAGAGCAACAGGCTGAGTGAGAAAACTCCACCTCAAAGTTTCAGTGTATCTTTAAAAAACACCTTAAATATTATTCTAATCAGTATGTTAAACATTATCCTAATCAAGTTAGGCATATAAAATATTCAAACCTCATCCCTAATTTAAATCTTCCAACAGCTGCTATCAGCAGATGTGCTGGGATTGTGAGCTGAGCTTGACTTTGTTGCCTGCCTGAACTAATGCTCTGCTTGATTTGTTTTGCTGAATACAACCTGTTACGGCGGACAGCAGTGAAAGTTAAATCAAACAGTACCTGTCACACAAAAAATAGCAACAGTGACAGAATATATTTGTATATTAATTTATTGTTGTAGAAAAATTGTCTCTAGGTTCTTCATGAAAGACAAAATATCAATATATCTGAGAACACACATTTCTTTAAATGAGAGAAAGGACTTACATAATAAACATCAATGGAGCAGTCTCTTCCTGTCTTCCATGAACTCCAGCTGACTTAAAATTAGGGGTGGGCATAGATTAATTTTTTTTAATCTAGATTAATCTAGATTAATCTTGAAATTAATCTAGATTAAAATGGCTCATTTGAATTCTGCCGAAGGCATTTAAAATATGTTTGCGTATGGGTTTCAAGCCAGGTTTCAAGCCAGGTGGCGCATTAGACCAGGGGCTCATCTCCTGTTTCCAAAATGCATCACAAACTGCTTGAGAAAGCTGTTCTACTATGATAATTGGTGATGAAAATAAATCATGTTCAATAAGATGTACTTGTGTGTAGCGTGTGATGTGCTTTGCATTTAGGTGGTACTTGAGACTGGAAGAACTCCTACAGTAAACTAATTCTGCATTGCACAAGGTACAAACCAGGTGTTGTGCAGAGTTTTGCCTGGCTGCCGAGAATTGCATGCACCTCCAAATAATGCTTTTAAATGCTGCAAAATTCTTTGTGGACTTCATCAATGGTGATAAATTGATTTGAAGTATATATTTTATGAACGTTTAGAGTCTTTAATATTTTAATACACTTAGTAGGCTAGAAGGACCATTCCTTGACATTCAGTACATATATGTGGCGATAAAGCTGTTGATCAATGAGCACAGCAAAGTGTCTGAGAAGAACCTAAACAGGTGGATGCATAATTCGGCAGATCAGATTTTGTAGGCTCCCTGCTGAGATTTGCATCCACCTCTTTTTTCAGCATAGATGACCGTTAGCACCCGTGAGGTGCATGCAATTCTCGGCAGGCAGGCAGAATTCCGGCACAACACCTGCGGCTTCAGAAATGTTTGTACACAAAGTGCTGTCCAACAGCTGTCTGTGGACGTGTTGCTACAGTTAGTGTGAGTAAATACCGCACAATGCGTTTTTTAATCAACCGGCGTATCAATAACTAACCTGGCTAGTTGTAAACAAACAGCTGGCTGAGCGAGGTTGTAACTGGAACGCCGTCAACTCGGGTGTGGCATCATTCCCAGCTCCGACCTCCGAGGTAAATGGAACACAGCAACAGCTGCATCCATGTTAGCACGTCACGTTTGATGTGGTAATTTCACAGAAGGCAGACACACAGGTTCAAAGGCTTGTTCTTGCCCCCCTATTGTGCAATTCGGCTAGGTATACATCTGCGCTAAGATATCAAGGTGAAAGTCATCTCTGGAAAATAACATCACCATCTGTAGGAAATCCCACAGACTGTTTTAGTCAATAGGTCATCAGCCTAGATCAGCCTACTTACTGGCTTTAAATGTGTTTAATATTTTTTATTTGCTCCCAGTTTCACACAGCCCGACGCAGCCCTTAAAATAAATGGATTTTATTTTTCTTACATGAGGCTGACTATGAAGAACAGTTTGGTATTGAAATACTAAATTTTAATATGAACGTAGGCTGTTTATTTAGGTTAGTATAGCTTCCTAAGGCCAACTAATTTTTGAAGTGGTGACAAGTTTTTTTTTAAGTGAGGGAGAACGGCCCGAGTCTTTTAATGTGGAAACACCGACACACAGCCGAGCTGAAAGATTAAGGCTGATATTTTTTATCAATGTATTATTATAGACTACGCCTGTTCATTTTAGCATTCACATTGTCTGCGATTTTCTGTCTCCCTGCATGTGTCAGTTTCAGCCGTGCTACTGTCGTATTTCTGTAGTGTTACAGTTTAATCCTCGATCATAAAATATGATGCTCTGCTGACAGTGGACCTGGTCATGGCTGTGTTTGGTCATCTGCTGCTAACACCGCCTCTTTTTATGTGAACATGCTCCCGGCTGGATCGGGAAACCCTGGGTTAATTTACCGAGTTGATAACCAGCTTCGTGGTGCCGCTTATCCCGACCGCGGTTGTTGGATTAGTGAAGCCAGATAACGGAAACATATCCTGGGTTTGCTGAACTCGCTTCATGGTGCAGGACAGATATGTGTGTGTTTGTGTGAGTGAATAAGAGGTTGACAAGGGGGGGGGTGTTTGTGTGTGTAGCTTAATTTGTAATATTATTTTTAAATAATTTATTTATACCACAACTACCTTTATTTTTTTTCTAAATACAGCAAGAAAGTGTCAGACACTCAGTGCGTGAAGTAAAAAAAAAACTGGTTAGAGCCAGCTGACAGTTTAAAAAAAAACTCTGATGACCGGCTGAGAGAGAAAGAGAGAGAGAGAGAGTTTGCCCAGACACAGTCAGCTACCTAATGAGGATTTTTATTCAATCGGAGCACAGATATTGACTCGTATTACTCGTATAATACTCGTACTCAGCAAAAATGCTTTATCCGTACCAGATACTCGTTTCAGCCGAGTATCCGGCTCAACCCTAACAAACATGCATATCTATATTTATATATTTATACAGATATATCCAGAAGACATAAAATGAATTGTGGTGTTCCACAGGGCTCAATTTTAGGCCCGACCCTTTTTAATCTGTCCATGCTGGCGCTTGGAGACATCATCCGGAGCCACGGCATCAATTTTCACAGTTATGCTGATGACACCCAGCTATACATTGCCGTGTCCCCTGATGACCCAGGACAAGTAGACGCCCTTTTTAATTGTTTCCTAAACATACAGTCATGGATCATGGATGGCAGAACATTTTCTGCAGCTCAATCAGGACAAAACAGAAGTATTGGTAATTTGGTTTCTGAATCTCAGACAGAGAAACTTAAAATTAAATTGCAGATGCTGGCTCTAAGTCCCTTTGATAAGATGAAAAACCTGGGAGTTATTTTTGACTCAGATCTCAGTTTGGAGTGACATATTAGAAATATTTCTAAGACTGCTTTTTATCATCTCAAGAACATTGCTAGAGTACAAGACACTTATCCATGCTTTTATTACCTCCAGGATTGATTACTGTAATGCTCTGCTTTCTGGTCTTCCAAAAAACAAAATCTCTAAACTGCAGCTGCTTCAAAATGCTGCTGCACGTCATTTGACTAAGACCAGAAAGAGAACACACATTACCCCTATCCTAAAGTCTCTGCATTGGCTTCCAGTTAATTTTAGAATTGATTTTAAGATCCTTTTACTACTTTATAAGTCACTTAATGGTATTGGTCCAGAATACTTTTCAGATTTCCTGTTACCTTATGAACCTACTAGAACCCGTCGTGGCTTTCAAAAGCCTCAACTACAACTTATGGTGAGGCATCCTTTCAATGTTATGGCATGCGTTTGTGGAACACCCTTGCTGTTGAGCTTAGAGCAGCATGCAATCTGGACATGTGTAACTGAGCTGTATTTTGGGTGTGGCGTGGATTAATCTATGGGCTTGACCTGCTTTTTATTTTATTTTATTTTATTTTATTTTTTTATTATTTTAACTATTTTTAAATGGTTCTATAGTGTGAAGCACTTTGTGTTACATGTATTTGTATGAAAAGTGCTATATAAATAAAGATTGATTGATATCTGTTTTCCATTCATTAAGCACATGCACATTATTTTTAGCACTCAGTAAGATTCTACAATAAGTACCTTTTGATAATGTTTTACAAAAAAGACCAGGATGAAACAACAGATCCAAGAGTACATCAGGAAGATGGCCCCCAAAGATGAAGGGCTTAGTGAATACCTCAGGCAGAAGAAACCTGAAGGTGAGGACAAGGAAGATGAAGAACCATCATGGAGGGACAAGCCGCTGCACGGCATGTACCACAGACAAATAGAAGAAGTGGCTGATATCAAGAAATCCTACCAGTGGCTGGAAAAGGCTGGACTGAAGGACAGCACAGAGGCACTAATCATGGTGGCACAAGAACAGGCACTCAGTACAAGATCAATAGAGACTGGGGTCTACCACACCAGGCAGGCCCCAGGTGCAGACTGTGCAAGGATGCCCCTGAGACAGATGATGCAGATGTTGGCAGGAAGTGTGTACATGGAACGCCATTACCAGGTAGCTGTCATAGTGTACAGGAACATCTGCCATGAGTATGGTCTGGAAGTCCCAAGGTCAAAATGGAAGACACCTCCTAAGGTAGTTGAGAATGGCCGAGCTAAGATCCTGTGGGAGTGCAAGATCCAGACTGACAAACTGGTGAATCTGATTGACCCACCCCAAACCATATGGTCCAGTCAGATGGCCAATCTGTCACTGGGACTTGCTTTTGAAAACTGACAGTCAAGGTGTATGCAGAAAAAATGACCAAATCAATTGCTGAAAAGTGTGTAGAGACAGAAGGGAACCTGAGACATAATTGTAGTTTGAAACAGTGTGAGCTGGTAAGGTGTTGAACAGGTCTACATCTACCCTGACACAATGGCACCTTGTGTGCAACAGGTGAGGCATTTTCCTTGGTGCCGAAATCTAATTTTTGTGTTGCCCATGATGTTGTCGGCAGTAAAGCATGTCCTCCTCTTCCACCTGTGTTATCACGGTGACAGTACAAGGTGAGTGTGAATATAACAATGCTCTGGCAGTAAGTGGTGTGGGCTCAACTGTTTGTATGCCTCTGGAAACGTGAGGGATTAGAGGTGTGGTGTAGCTAGTGGTGTGTGCAGAATTAGAATAATAAGTACTGTTCCCTAAGTCCTGCCAATAAGTAATGTCTTGGAGAGACTTCACACATCACCCAGTATCCTTCCAATCATTGTCTGATAACATAAAGTTGAATTTGGGGGTGAGAAGGTTGTTTTGAATGTTTACAAAATATTATGTAAAGATTCTAACAATCTTTACACATTTAGACATTTCTTAAGTTTTCAGAAGGATTTTGGTGCCCCTTTACCCATCAAATTCTTTTTTGTATTCTTTTCTGGTTTCAGTAAAATAATATAACATTTTGGAATAAATATACAGATGAGCAGTCCAAAACTTGATGCCAGAATAGCAAATATCTCCACAGCAACACTGAACTTTCCAGGAGAGCTGACATACGCTGGAATAAAAGTGATCCATACTGCACAGAATATCAGCATGCTAAAGGTGATAAATTTGGCTTCGTTGAAATTATCAGGCAGTTTCCGAGCCAGAAAAGCAAGAATAAAACATAAAATGGCCAGAAGTCCTATGTAACCAAGTACAGCCCAAAAGCCTACAGCTGAGCCCAGAGCACACTCTAAGATGATTTTGTCCTTAAACCCCTTAAAATTCTTAAAAGGAAAAGGAGGAGAAATTGTTAACCATAGGATGCATATGATGACTTGTATGAGAGTGAAACCCACAACACTGAGCTTCTGCTGTGCAGGCCCAAACCATTTCATCACATTACTGCCTGGAAGTGTGGCTCTGAAGGCCATTAACACAGCTATTGTTTTCCCCAGAACACAAGAGATACAGAGGACAAACGTAATGCCAAATGCTGTGTGTCGCAGCATGCAGGACCACTCAGAGGGCCGACCAATGAAGGTCAGAGAACACAGGAAACACAGGGTCAAGGAGAAAAGCAGCAGGAAGCTCAGCTCAGAGTTGTTGGCCCTGACAATAGGAGTCTGTCTGTATCTGAAGAAAATAATTGCCACAACAGCAGTCATGCATGTTCCAAATAGGGAGGCAGCAGTGAGCAGCGCTCCCATAATCTCTTCATATGATAGAAACTCTGCATCCTTCTTTACACAGGCATCTCTTTTCTCATTTGACCAAAACTCAGGGTGGCATCTCACACATGTGACAGAATCTGAAAAATAATATTGAAGCAAGAGTTAGACTAGCACAGTGCATTTGTCTTTTTTGTGTCTCAATGTTAAATCTTTTCTGTGATTATAAAACAAATATGATTAACAGATAATAAATGGATAACCTTATGACAGTCATATTTTTCATTTTTCAATAAGCTATGGAATAGAAGCAATTTTAAAACTAGTTGAGTTGCACAGTTTTTCCATATTAGGGCATCCACCTTAATAGGCAATTACAAGATTGTTTAAATAGTTACATGGCTGATTATTTGCTTAGGTTATTTAAAGACTTTTTAATGTAATAGTACTGCTTTTTGGTTTGCTTAAAATACTAAATGATTACAAATCACACATGCATCAAATCACAACAGGAACACCCCATGCTTTTAGAATGAAATAACAAAACAATACCATTTCTTACAATTGATAGCCTATATGAACATGACACCTTTTTTGACTTTTGTTTTGTCTTACGTTACATATTACTACACCTGTAATGTTGCTTATTTCTCCTTCTGCACATCTTAAACAGTCATAGCAGCAGACAGGCTTTCCTTTCTTGAGAACCTTACGAGTTCCTGGGGGACATTTCTCATTGCAGACTGACAAAGGCACCTGCATGAATAAAATGACTACTAGAAAAGTGTATTGGCATTCACTTCGACAAGGAGTTGTTTTTACAGGCGTCTAATATTAAGTTTAATGTATGGAAACCAAATAGTGTGATTGTCCACTAACAATGACTAATAAATTATACAATTACAGTAATCACATGGTAGCTTACCTGTTTTGAGTTCTTTACCCAAATGAAAGAACTATTTTGCAGATACAGCTGTTTGTCTGCAGGAAAAGATGCATCATGAAGACCCACTGAAACAAAGTCCACAATGCCATTTTCTGTTGGCTGCCAGTTTATAATTTCATATTTTGCTGCTGGGTCTCCATTCTCATTAAAGCGAACTTCATCTCCTTCCTTCGTTTTGAACTGTATCTTTCTTATGTGCTTTAAAATCTAAGAAGATAAGTAGATTATCATCTGACAAACATTTTGTAGACATGCTGTCTCAACAGGATGATAGCCAGACAACAATATTTTGTATTTCTATTTTCTATTTTCAAAATAAAAAAAACTTCCTTTGTAAACATGATGTAAAACTTCAGTCATTTCAGTCTATCGTGTTCGACTCACTGTGAATGGATCTAGCTGCACTGTGTTGTTACATATTTTATTACAGCTGAGAATGCTATGAAGTGCGTGGGCCACAGCATATACTCCTTTATAGATGTTGTTAAAAATAGGCATTAGTGACATATAAGTAAAGCTGTTTTGCACTCCAGTCAGATCCTCATGTCCAGTACATTCTCTCTGATTCTCTGCAGATGACTCTGACTGGTTGAACTTGCAGCTAAATAATGCCTCCCAAAACTCTGTAAAGATTTCATTTCTAGTTGAATTCAGTGGCTTCACATCCAACATGAACTCTCTCATGCCACTGACATGTGTTTTGGGGATGGACAGGCCTATGGCACCATCCAGGATGTGACATCTATCCATGGCTGCAGTTTGGGAATCGAAGATCCAGCTCTCACTGCCTACCCACTGGTACCCAGTCAAGTTATGACCGCAAAACTCCTGTATTAGCACATCCATATCCTTGTGGGAGAGGAAAGCAACAATCACTTTGGAAGTGGAAGACTTGATAATGTCAACTATCTTTAGTACTTTGTCTGGTGGATCTGTTCTCAAGAAAGATACAGAGTACTCTAAACAGATGCCCAGCTGCTGGGCAATTTCTGTGAATGTAGCCATGCCATAATTCCCGTAATCATCATTTGTTCTAATAGCTCCGACCCAAGTCCAGCCAAAGTGCTTGACCAACTGTGCCAGGGCTCTGCTCTGGTAGTAGTCACTGGGTATTGTTCTGAGGAAGGATGGGTACTTGGTTTTATCGCTGAGACAAGCACAAGTAGCAAAATGGCTGATCTAAAAGACAGAAGAAATTACAGCACAAGATACTGTAAGTATGTAAATATAAAACATTTACACAGAACACTAGAATTATGTTTTTTCTATTACCAGCTGGAAGAATTACTGAATAATAATTAATTTTAACTAAAATTATTCAATTTTTATCAATTTTACCCACTAGTGGGATGTGAAAGGGTCCGATGACAGTAGCTATAGCCATGCAAGGAGAGGAGGAGGTCTCTCCCATAATGGCCTGCACTTGGGAAGGTCTGGTACATGGTGCCTCGGAGGATGCAGACACCACTTCATTACCATTAGCCAAGGCCAGTGCAACCGTCACACCTCTGGCAATGGAGCTACAGGCATCATAGATCTTATAACCCAGAGAAATGCCAGGCAGTAGGTCTGTGCTATTATTAATCTCCTCTATGGCAAAGAGCATAGCCTGGGCATACTGGAACCCTCTGAAATTCAAACTTGATGTGGATGGAAATAAATAGTTAGAACTGCAAATAATTTGCACTTGAATTAGAAATTTACCACAGTAAATGAAAACATTTAATGGTATTAATACACACAACATGGAATATTTCTTATTTTAATATTAAGTTTGTTTTTGATTTAGTTTTTTTGTATGTTTTTTGCATTTGTACCCACTTTCGCTTAGGTATTTTAAATCTAAGAAAATTGATGCGGTGTAATTTACCTGGTGCATTGCAGTGGCAGTGGTTTGTGCATGTAGGTATCCTGTCTGTCTTTCCAACTGCTGTGGAAAGAGAAGATTCCCCCTAACATAATGTCCCCGTTCTTAAATAGCTGGGGGTTTTCAGGATCCCCTCGTCGTCTGCATGCTCGCTCCTCAGCCTGAGAGAGAGACGCCACCAACAACAGCTGTAAGAGTGCCCAACCCTGCTCTGGCCACCTCTGTGTGTACGTCATACTGTCGGAGAGACCAAAACCACTGGGTGGCATCATGTAAACCTAATTTAAATCCAAACTTTGCACAGGCATTTATACATTTTACAACAGCATAAAAAATAGCAATAGAACAGTGATCTTGGCAAGGAAGGGAGGTGCACAAACAAATAAATTTGGGCCTTGTTCAATTTTAAAATCCTAACAGTATTTGTTGTCAAACAATCACATTCAATTGTGCTGTAGAAAATGTTTACCCTCTTGACAATAAGATTTTAACATGATGGAGGCACAATTCATAATTGCTGTTTAATCACTGAAATAAAATGCAGGAAGAAGGTGATATAAAGTTGAGAAAATTAGAATTCCCCACAACCATAAAGTCCTGTTAAAATGCATTAACTAATCTATTTCATTTTCTTGGCTACTTGGGGGCATTGCGACAAGCTGTAAACATAATCACCTTAGAAAGTTGATATAGCTGTCATTTGTTAGATTATTTACACTTATTCAAGCTGACACAGAGCAACATAAGACATTATTTGGAGTCATGTTTGTGTCCACCTGATGAATGCAAATCCAGTATTCACTATCTTGGGTGCTCTGTTTTGGTCCCCACCAACTCTTTATCTGCTAAATGCTCTAGGTTCACCAGCTAGTTGCTAACTTTGTCTATATGACATTTGGTGATGGGCAGGCAGCACATATTGTGTTTTTGGCACACTGTATGCGCCCTTTTGTGCTAACTGTGGTAAAAAGTGAATCGAAGCACTAAAGTCACAGATTGTAACACCAAAATAGAAAGACAGGGGCGTCTCACATACAGTACAAAATGCACATAAACCTTGTAAAATATGTAGACCAAGCAATACGTACTTGTTGCATTTTTGTACTTTTGGAATTGTCTGAAATGTTTTAATTACATAATTACATAATGCAAAATGAAGAAATGCCTCCAATAGCAAGTTTGCCATCTTGGGCTAGTTTAGCTGATTGTGCCGAGGCTTGCACTCTACAGAGAGACTCATTTTCACAATAGTAGATCCGAGAGCAGCTGCCTCAGCAACTATAGTTCTACTCTTTTAACCAGGCCAGTCAAGTCTACAGTATGTGCCAGTGCTTTATACAGGAACAACAAGAGGAGAGTTGTTATGGTTGAATTTAAGCCTCAAGAGCTTAAAGGAAGCCAAACAAGTTAAGCCAAAGACAACTGTGGGTTTTATTCTTTGTTTTACAATTTTATAAACTAGATTAAATGTTGTGAACTCAGTAAAGAATTGGTAATAGGCTTGTGCATTTGAATCTACTTTACTATATGTGTACTATATTTGTACTATATGTGTACTATATGTGTACTATATTTTTATCGTTGTATATTATGTTTTATTAAATACTGTTATGTCAATGTGCAATATCACAGCATAAATGGTAAACTGCAATAAACTAAACATTAATGTCTACCTGACAGCCTGGTTAACAAACTGCTAAGTCAAAATTTTAATGTCAGTACATGCATTTGCCAGCATATTATTTTAAGTTTCAGAATGACTTTGTTGACCCTTTTCCCATCATATTCTTTTTTGTATTCTTCCCTGGTTTCAGTAAAATAATATAACATTTTGGAATAAATATACAGATGAGCAGTCCAAAACTTGAAGCCAGAATAGCAAATATCTCCACAGCAACACTGAATTTCCCAGGAGAGCTGACATACGCTGGGATAAAAGTAATCCATACTGCACAGAATATCAGCATGCTAAAGGTGATAAATTTGGCTTCATTGAAATTATCAGGCAGTTTCCGAGCCAGAAAAGCAAGAATAAAACATAAAATGGCCAGAAGTCCTATGTAACCAAGTACAGTCCAAAAACCTACAGCTGAGCCCAGAGCACACTCTAAGATGATTTTGTCCTTAAACCCCTTAAAATTCTTAAATGGAAAAGGAGGAGAAATTGTTAACCAGATGATACATATGATGACTTGTATGAGAGTGAAACCCACAACACTGAGTTTCTGCTGTGCAGGCCCAAACCATTTCATCACATTACTACCTGGAAGTGTGGCCCTGAAGGCCATTAACACAGCTATTGTTTTCCCCAGAACACAAGAAATACAGAGGACAAAGGTGATGCCAAATGCTGTGTGTCGCAGCATGCAGGACCACTCAGAGGGCCGACCGATGAAGGTCAGAGAACACAGGAAACACAGGGTCAAGGAGAAAAGCAGCAGGAAGCTCAGCTCAGAGTTGTTAGCCCTGACAATAGGAGTCTGCCTGTATCTGAAGAAAATAATTGCCACAACAGCAGTCATGCATGTTCCAAATAGAGAGGCTGCAGTTAGCAGTGCTCCCATAATCTCTTCAAATGATAGAAACTCTGCCTCCTTCTTTACACAGGCATCTCTTCTTCCATTGGACCAGAACTCAGGGTGGCATCGCACACATGTGACAGAATCTGAAAAGTAATATTGAAGCAAGTGTTAGACTAGGTCAGCACATTTGTCTGTATTGTATAGATTTTAGTACCCACAAACAAATTCAATTTACAGTATATACAGCATATTGTTCTTTGAAAGATTTCATGCTGTTAGGTTCTTCCAATGTCAATGTTCAAGTGTCAAACACAATTTCATTCACTCTCATTGCCTTCATTGCTGTTTCAGAGACAGCAAAACCTCAGCAGATAAGAACCAAATTCTCTAAATGATCAGAAAACATGAAGATGATATGAGAAAACACTAAGTGATTTTTAAATTTGAGCTAGCTGCCCATTTGATACTTATATATATACATATATATATACACACACATGATGTCACTACAGTGGACAGCTCTTTACTTGTATAGGCAGAGGTTCTGATGGTACAGTTGGTAAGCAGTTCTAAGTGCAACTTAAATTTGTCAAACCCAAGATGGCTGACGGACAATCAGAAATGCAAAGCAGCTCAGGTATATCTTGCCATTCTTTCAATTATAGGAGACTCCTGCAAGCAAATAACATTTGGTAATATCAAGTAACAGATAATGAGTAATACAATTGTTAAATGTTCCAAGTATTGATTTTTTGTTGGGAGGAAATTACGATTAATCATCTGTACACTAAATTGGACATTATGCATCGCTGGCTATATTTCAACTCCAGTTAACGAATGAGACTTTGTTTTTCTTGAAAATATTTCATGTGGAACAACTCTTTTGGATGTAAATCAATGGATTAATGTTATCAGAATATAAAACTTGCAGTTTTTGTAACAAAAACAATATTTTTTGTAGATTTGTTCCATTATGTAACATTTAGTGTCTTTATGTTTTGTAGAGCTTAAGTGCAGTGAGTAATGAAAGGCCTTCAGGATAGTGGAGCAAATTCCATCAGAATAAATTAAGGATAATGCTAGGCAGTTATGATGAATGACTCCCAGAAATAGATGAATCACCAATGATAGTGGAGCTAAGGGTGCTGAGAAAGAGAGAGGCTGAGGAGTCAGAAGTTAGGTTCATCATTTTTGTATTGCATTAAGCAGCATTAGAATTAAACTGTGTGACCACATTAGTTTAACAGCATTAAAAATATAGTTTGCACATACTATATAATTTAACTCATTGGTTTATTAAATTCATTGGTTTGTAAACTATTTCTTCAGTGAGCTAACTAAAGCGCACGCTGCCCACCTTGTGTTTAAAAAAAAATGAAATTCAAATTTTGTTTTTCATGCCTAAAGAGCAATAAAAACACATAGGAAAAACATCCTGGCAGAAGCTGTTATAATTCATGTATGAAAGGGTTTTAAAGTTAAAGATATCTGACCTAATGGTGTTCAGATGTCAATGTTTAAGTCTTAAACACAATTTAATTTATTCTCAATGCCTTTACTGCTGTTTCAGAGACAGCAAGACCTCAGCAGTAATTTGAGTGAGCTGCTTCTTAATGATTTTTTTTTTTTACAGATGGTGTTCATTTTAGTATTATAGTTAAAATAATAATTTAAGACAGAACTTTACAATTGACCTTGAAACTGAACATGTCTGACCTAATGACTTGTCATGGTTGTACCATATAATACACTTCTGTTGACAGTTGACATGTCCCAATCGCTCTCTTCTTCTCCCATGGATGTGACCCAGTAAGACTGAGAATGAATGGATTGAAAACAACCTAGATTGGCCCCTTCTTCCTAGGGATGTTCTCACTACTATATAAACAATGAAGTTTGAGTAATTGTAAACTCACTTGGGTAACATACATATTTCACATTGGGGCTTTATCCTCAATATGCATTTCCCTGATCGTCCGTAACATCATCTAGCTGATTTCAGTCTCATGTTTTAGTATTTATTTAGGATATTTGATGTATTTATTTTTTTGATGTAAAGATATATTTTTAGTTTGTTAAAAATGCTAGTAATGCATAAGCCACTTGTTTCAAATCATTTTACAAAGCTAGCCAGTTTCTTAAAATAGGCATGTGAAAATGACAACTTTTAGATTTTTGTTTGTCTTACATTACAAATTACTACACCTGTGATATTGCTTATTTCTCCCTCTGCACATCTTAAACAGTCATAGCAGCAAACAGGCTTTCCTTTCAGGAGAACCTTGCGGGTTCCTGGGGGACATTTCTCACTGCAAACTGACAAAGGCACCTGCATGATCAAAACAAACATAAGAAAAATGAATGGGCATTTACTTTAAAAAGGTATTGTCTTTACACACATCTATTATTAAATTTGATGCATCACAATCACCCATTATAAGTATCTAGTAACATTAACTAATAACAAATGTAACATTTCAAATTGATTGTTATTAACAGTAATCACATGGTAGCTTACCTGTTTTGAGTTCTTTGCCCAAATAAAAGACTTATTTTGCAGATTCAGTTGTTTGTCTGCAGGTAAAGATGCATCATAAAGACCGACTGTGACAAAGTCCACAATGCCGTCTTTTGTTGGCTGCCAGTTTATAATTTCATACTTTGCAGCTGGGTCTCCATTCTCATTAAAGTAAACCTCATCTCCTTCTTTTGTTTTGAACTGTATCTTTCTTATGTGCTGTAAAATCTAAGAAGATATACATTATCTCACAAACATTTTTGTAGATGTGTTGTCTCAGCAGGATGATAGCCAGACAAGAACATTTGCATTTTCAAAATGTAAATAATTTTCTTTGTAAATGTGATTTAATGTGAAAACAATCATTTAAGCCTTTGGTGTTAAACTCACCATCAATGGATCTAGCTGCACCTTGTTGCTGCATGTTTTATTACAGTTGAGAATACTATGAAGTGCGTGGGCAACAGCATACACTCCTTTATAGATGTTATTAAAGATAGGCATGAGCGACATGTAAGTGAAGCTGTTTTGCACTCCAGTCAGATCCTCATGTCCAGTACATTCTCTCTGATTCCCTGCAGATGACTCTGACTGGTTGAACCTGCAGCTAAATAATTCCTCCCAAAACTCTGTAAACATTTCACTGCTGGATGAATTGAGTGGCTTCACATCCAACATGAACTCTCTCATGCCACTGACATGTGCTTTGGGGATGGACAGGCCTATGGCACCATCCAAGATGTGATGCCTATCCATGGCTGCCGTCTGGGAATCAAAGATCCATGCCTCAGTGCCTACCCACTGGTACCCAGTCAAGTTGTGGGAAGACAAATCCTGTATTAACACATCCATATCGATGTGGGAGAGGAAAGCTACAATCACTTTGGAAGTGGAAGACTTGATAATTTCAACTATCCTTTGTATTTTGTGTGGTGGATCTGTTCTAAAGAAAGATACAGAGTACTCTAAACAGATACCCAGCTGCTGGGCAGTTTCTGTGAATGTGGCCATGCCATAATTCCCGTAATCATCATTTGTTCTAACAGCTCCAACCCAAGTCCAGCCAAAGTGCTTGACCACCTGGGCCAGGGCTCTGCTCTGGTAGTAGTCACTGGGTATTGTTCTGAGGAAGGATGGGTATTTGATCTTATCACTAAGACAAGCACAAGTAGCAAAATGGCTGATCTAAAAGATAGAAAAAATAACATCACTAGATAAGTATGTAAAATATAAAACATTTACACAGCACACTAAAATTATTTAAAACACTATTTCCAATGACCAGCAGGAGGAATCACTGAAGAATAATTTATTCAACTAATATTATTCCATTTTTACCAATTTTACCCACCAGTGGTATGTGAAAGGGTCCGATGACAGTAGCTATAGCCATGCAAGGAGAGGAGGAGGTCTCTCCCATAATGGCCTGCACTTGGGCAGGTCTGGTACATGGTGCCTCGGAGGACGCAGATACCACTTCATTACCATTAGCCAAGGCCAGTGCCACCCTCACACCTCTGGCAACGGAGCTACAGGCATCGTAGATCTTATAGCCCAGAGAAATGCCAGGAAGTAGGTCTGTGCTATTATTAATCTCCTCTATGGCAAAGAGCATAGCCTGGGCATACTGGAACCCTCTGAAATTCAAACTTGATGCAGAAACATTGAAATAGTTGGAATTACAAATAATTTGTCCTTGAAACAGAAAAATAACAAAGTAAATGAAATAATTTCTTGGTAATAATAAACACACAACATGGAATATTTCTTATTTTAATGCTCACTTTGTTTTGTTTTTGTTTTTCTACCTATTTTTGTGTCTGTACCAACTATTTCTGAGGCATATTAATGATAAAAAAATTGTTTGTGGTATAATTTACCTGATGCATTGCAGTGGCAGTGGTTTGTGCATATAGGTATCCTGTCCATCTTTCCAGCTGTTGTAGAAAGAGAAGATCCCCCCTACCATAATGTCCCCGTTCTTAAATAGCTGGGGGTTTTCAGGATCCCCTCGTCGTCTGCACACTTTCTCCTCAGCCTGAGACACAGATGCCACCAACAACAGTTGTAAGAGTGCCCAACCCTGCTCTGGCCACCTCTGTGTGGACGTCATACTGTTGAAGAGAGCTAATGCTGGGTGGCATTATACGAACCTCAATGAAGATCAAAAACTTCATTGGCATTTATACATTTGGAGCAGCATAAGAAATAACAAGAGAACAGTGCTGTTTTATCTCTGTGGACCTGCAAGGTGGGGCGAGGGGAGGCAGGTGCACAAACAGAAAAATAATTTTGGTCTTTTTTGAAATCGTATATGTATATGTTATTAAATTATCATATTCAGATGTGCTGTAGAAAATGTTTCCCCTCTTTACAATAATATTTTAACATGATGGATGCATAATTTGTAATTTTTAAACATTGAAATATAATGTCAGATGAAGGTAATAAAAGTTGAGAAAATTTGATTTATAAGGCTCAAAGAAATGCCCCACAACCATACAGTCTTAGATACATACAAAGTTAGATTGCATTTACTAATCTATTTTGTTTTGCTGGCCACTTGGGGGCAGTGCAACATGCTGTAAACACAACATTATTAATATTTATATGGCTGTCATGTAAGCAGAGCCGGCCGAACCACTGACCTTTGCGGTAGGGCCCCATGGCCAGCGGTGGCATAGGGCCCTGTGGCCAGCAGAAGGAGCTCTACAGTCACTGCTCTCTAGTGGTGGAAAAAAGAAACGTAAAATAATAAAATAAAATAAAAGACAGCTCTCTATTTTACACACCATAATAAGCATAGCGGCTATTTAATGTAGTTATATATTATGGAAAATCACCTTTTATGATGGGTCAGATTGCATGGACCTACCCGCAATTCGTTATGGCTTTTATGATGTCTGACAAAAAAAGATAATATTTGTAAGGACATGAAAAAAGACAACAGAAGAACTGAAATAAAAATAATTGAAAGTACATAAGCCCACAGACTCTGTTTTCCTATGCCTGTATTTTTAGATAATTTGAACTGAAGGTCTTACATTAGCCTTTTTTAGCCACGCTGGTATTAACAGTGCTAAGACTACACTTCCTAACATGCTAACCGCGATTAGCATCACAACTTTTACAAAGTGCATAAAATTAGTATAGTTTTAGTATTATACCACAGTATAGGATTAAATTGTAATATTAAAGTCAGTTGATTAAGTAAATATTGTTATTAGGACATGGGTCTTTTTCAATTTAAGCCATTAGTTTTTATCTATCTAACATTATCTATGGAGCTGAGCTGTTCAAAGCAGAATTTAACAGAACAAAAATCAGATAGGCCAGGTTTGAAGGGCTAACATTACCTTACTCTAACCAACACCTTTCCAGGAGCACTTCAAAGAACATGGTTGGAAGATAGTCACAGGTGTCAGTAAACACAGCTCCTACTGGTAAGTATAAATGTGGTGTAACTTTACAATGATAACTGCATTCTGCATTTTAAAAATGAAGTCAAAGTTGAATTAATTTCTATATTTCACTCCATGTTCATTAATCAGCTCCACACTTAGCGTAGAACATGGTCATGTCAGCCAAGAAACTGACACTGCTGGTAAGTTATGTTCATGTTAAACCTATAGAGATGGCCTGTTCTTTTTATAAATCAAATACATCATGTAGAGAGTGTGTAGTAGCTGTATTTAAGGACTGAAACACTGAGCAACATTATGTAGCCTCCTCCAAGGCTGCCAGTGTTGAAAAGACATCCAATTTTAAGTCACTTTTTAAAAGGAGACAGCATCAAACTCTTGCAGATTGTCTTGCAATATAATATAAGATCATCCAGATCTAAGCTAACACAAGTAATTTAAATTCAGTCAGTTCAATTTATTGTATACTTTTTTATTATTTCATAGTAGGTCCATCATCCTCCAACTCTACCTCCATCATTGGAAAAAAGGTGAGAATGCTGGTAAGTTTAGGCCTGCATCTACAGAAAATTAACAGTTATTGACCTCTAGGAAAGCCCAAAATATGAACATATCAACTTACTAAAATTACTTATTTTATGTGTTCATCTTCCTAATAGGTCTACCTGTGCCTACTGAAGTGGCCAGCTAAATTTCGATTAGGGCTCCAAGGTCTGGGGCCAGCTCTGCGTGTAGTACATGTTAGCTTATTTACACTTCAGGCTGAAACAGAGCAATATTAGCATTGATATGGAGTCATGTTTTTATCCACCTGATGAATGCAAATCCAGTATTCCTTATCCTTGTTGCTTTGTTTTGCGTCCCCACCAACTTACCAGCTAGTAACTCCTCTACTATGTTCTAATTCTATGAATTTTGGTGGTGGGCAGGTAGCATACAGTGGGGTTTTGCATTTTTTTAGCTAAATACAGCCTGTTGTTAGAGCAGTAAAATGTGAATTTAAATAAACAAGTTACAGGCTGGAACACCAAAATGGAGCAACAGAGACAGGCAGGGGTGGTGAAAGATACAATGAAATACTATGTATTCATGATGCACACAAACCATGTATAATATACATGCCAAGTACGTAACCTACTTCTTGCATTTTTGTTCTTCTGGAATTGTCTGGAATGTGTTCATTATATTATCATGCCATACATAATCATGTGCAAAATGAAGACATGCTTCCAATAACAAGTTTGCCATCTTGGGCCAGTTCAGCGGGTTGTGCTGAGCCTTGCACATTGCACACAGTGGCTCACTTTCCCAATAGCAGAACTGAGGGGAGCTGCCTCAACAGGGGTATAGTTATATATAGCCAATCAACTCTACGGCTTGTTGAACAACATGTTGAAAAACAAGGGGGAAGTTGTAATGGTTAAATTCAATCCTCAAGAGATCAAAGGAAGCCAAACAAGTTATACCAACATTTCTTTCTGTTAAAGTGTGGATTTTATTCTTTGTTTACAATTTTATAAACTGTATCCAATGTTGCAAAATCAGTTGGGAAAGAGCTGGTAATAGACAATTATTTCTACTTTATTATATATATATATATATATTGGTTGGTATGATTGTATATTATGATGCAATAAATGTTGTCATCTCAACATGCTATGTCACAAAGTATATGATAAAAAGTGGAAAAACACTATAGCACTACAATGCAAGTTTTCAATAAACTAAACATACATGTCTACTTGACAGTCTGATTAACATACAATGGTTATGATGGTAATCCTAGTAGTGTTAGCACAAGCGCAGACCTCTACTGGTCTGTATGGGTATTACCTCTCCTCCTATCACACACATGTACTTGCCCACTGAAATTTTCAAAGTGAACGTAGCCGACCAATGGGGCGGTGCTACTGATCCGGCGAACCGTATAAATAACCAACCACCTCTTCAGTAGATGGTGGTAGTGGTGGAGCAGTAAGTATTCATTGGTAGAGGGCTCCATTTGTGCTAATAGAACTAGAACTGTTGCCATATCGCAACCTTCATTCTTTATCACACACGCTCTGTCCTCTACTGATTTCTATGAGTAGAGTGTGTGAACCCAACCATTGTCCACCCAGCTATGACAAGCCACAGTCCAACCCAGTTCCTCCGAGTCGCGCCTGCGAGCACGGATCCTGAGAAGGAATCAGATACATCCAAACAATAGAATAACACAAAAGGACAAGGGGAAGACCATGGGTCAATTCTCGGGCCAATTCTTTTTTCACTCTATTTGCTTCCCCTTGGATCAATCTTAAAAAAACATAACATCAGCTTCCATCTCTACGCAGATGATTCGCAAATCTACCTGCCCATCAAAAGAAATGATGGTAGTTCTTTAACAAGATTGGTTGACTGTTTTAATGATATTGAAGCCTGGATGGCCTTCAATTTTTTAAACTTTAACGAGAGTCATGGTTTTTAGACCCAGTGGCACCTCTGATGTCTCACAAATAGACCTGGGCACTTTGAAACCTTATGTTAAGTCTGTTGTGACAAACCTTGGAGTAAAAATGGATTTTGATTTTAAAATGGAGAAGCAGATAAATTCTGTTGTGAAAGCAAGCTTCTTTCTTAGGCTTCTTACTAAGCTTAAGCCTTTTTTATCCCTCACAGACTTTGAGAGGGTTATACATGCACTCATCACAACACGCCTTGAATATTCTAATGCTCTGTATGTAGGTGTTAGCCAGGCCTCCCTCTCTCAAATACAACTGGTTCAAAATGCTGCTGCTCGTCTCCTTACTGGAATTCGAAAGCGAGATCACATCACCCCTGTCCTTGCCTCTCTTCACTGCCACCTAGTTGATTTTAGATTCTATTTGTTTTTAAAGCCCTTCATAGACTAGCTCCAGTATATATTACTGATCTGTTGAAGCCACATGCTCCTTCAAGGTCATTAAGGTCTGCAAACCAGACTCTTCTTGTTTTCCCTAAAACACGGCTCAAGAGCAGGGGGGATCGAGCTTTCTCAGTCAGAGCCCCGAGACTGTGGAATGAATTGCCTCTCCATGTCAGACTGGCCCACAGCGTTCCGGTTTTTAAATCGCGACTTAAAACACATTTTTATTTCTTGGCTTTTAATCTGGCATGAGAACTGTATGTTGTATTCGTCTGGTGTTGTTTTTTTGTCTATTCATTGTTTCATGTCAATGTACAGCACTTTGGTCAACCTGGTTGTTTTAAATGTGCTTTAGAAATAAAGTTTGATTGATTGATTGATTGATTGATTGATTGATTGATTGATTGATTGATTGATTGATTGATTGATTGATGGCGCCGCAATTGCAGATCTTTTCTAAGAAGGGAAGTGGACACTGCCACATCGAGGGTTGGTCTCTGGTGTAGGCCAGTGAAATGCAGTAACAAAGCCAGCCAGCCAGGCATTTCTTGGACAGGGCCTCACCGATCACACTGTCACAGAAACACACGAACAGCTGAAGTGCAGTTAATGAACTGTGTTAGGGCATGCACTGGACACAACAGATGCAGTCTTGCCTCCCTGGGCCCTGTGTGGGTTGGCAGTCGGACTGCCCTGTCTGTTGCTGAAGGCCACCATTGTGCGGTTGTCAGTCCTTACCAGCACATGTTTTTCCTGAACCAGGGCTTTGAAGTGGTGGAGGACTTGTAAAAGCACCTGGAGCTTGAGTAGATTGATGTGGAGGCTCTCTCCGAGGACCCAGACACTACCTACTGCTCTCCCCAGGCATGCCCCCCCCCCATCCAGTCTAAGAAGCATCCTTGAACACCTACACATATGAGGCTACTCGACAGAGCAGCAGCCCTGCTCACTGTTGACAGCCTGAAGGAGTGTTGTCTTCTGAGTTCCTACAGAGAAGCTCTCAGGCTTGTGATGCTGAACACAGTACCCATACACGCTGCCTCCTGGCGAGGATGATGAAAGTCTTCTCCCTGTTGTTCAGGTGCAGAATCAACTGGGCTGTGTGGGAAAGGGCCCAGCTTTATGACCTGTCCATGACACTGAGGTCATCTAAATAGAAGAAGACCCTCATGCCCTGTTACCACAGAGGCCGTAGCGCTGCGTTGATGTACTTGCTGAATGTGCAGGGGCCAGCGAATAACTGAAAGGGAGTCTGTTGTTTTGACTGACAGCACACGTAACGTTTTCTGTCCTATAAGCAGGTTCAGAGCTCCTGAATCTCTGTGGCCTGGAAGTCCAAATCCTCCTGGGAAGACAGGCTGGTTTCCTTGATGCCCTGAAAATCTGGTTGGATATGAGAGAACTGCAGGGAGCAACATCACCTCAAAATGCCATCCACCCAGTCTGTGGGTGCACAGCAGCGTCGCCATGTTGTGTGGAAAAGCTGTCAGTTGAGAAGCATTGTGAATAAAGAGCTTGAACGCTTTCTCTGCCCTCTCTGCCACCAAACCCTCCATAAAAGGAAGTTTGACCAAAGGGGAGCCATAATTGAAAGGGACGAGCCTGTTATTGTCAGCTTGTCGTCAGCCACAACACAGCTACTGCGTGAAAAAGCCATATGGCGGGACACCCCTTTTTCCACAGCCACTGGCTCTTGTGAGCCAGCCACCACAGGAACAGCTGTTGTCAGTGCGGCATATCAACTCATAGCGCGGATCATGCAGCCAGACTAGCGAAGTAAGCACCGCTGTCTTGCTCGGTCCTAGGTGGCCACACCATCATAGCCATGACTGTAGGGAAAGACAGTGGAGGCTCACAATCTGCTGAAGAGAAAAGGTTGCTAGGCAGTGTGGACAAGGCTATTTATACGGTTAGTGTGTATAGATAGTGTCCCATTGGCCGGCTACTTTCACTATGCACATTTCAGTGGGCGAATACATGAGTGTGATAAGAGGAGAAGTGATACTCATAGTTCACCTAGAGTCCAGTAGACGGCAGAGCCTGTGTGAGATAGAACTGCTATGTCAACATTTTAATGGCAGTAGAATGCATTTGCCAACATATTAGTTTCAGTTTCAGAATGGCTTTGTCAAACCTTTTCCCATCATATTCTTTTTTGTGTTATTTTCTGGTTTTACTAAGATAATATAACATTTTGGAATAAAAATACTAATGAGCAGTCCAAAACTTGAAGCCAGAATAGCAAATATCTCCACAGCAACACTGAACTTCCCAGGAGAGCTGACATACGCTGGAATAAAAGTGATCCATACTGCACAGAATATCAGCATGCTAAAGGTGATGAATTTGGCTTCATTGAAATTATCAGGCAGTTTCCGAGCCAGAAAAGCAAGAATAAAACATAAAATGGCCAGAAGTCCTATGTAACCAAGTACAGCCCAAAAGCCTACAGCTGTGCCAAGAGCACACTCTAAGATGATTTTGTCCTTTAACCCCTTAAAATTCTTAAATGGAAAAGGAGGAGAAATTGTTAACCAGAAGATGCATATGATGACTTGTATGAGAGTGAACCCCAGAACACTGAGCTTCTGCTGTGCAGGCCCAAACCATTTCATCACATTACTACCTGGAAGTGTGGCCCTGAAGGCCATTAACACCACTATTGTTTTCCCCAGAACACAAGAGATACAGAGGACAAAGGTGATGCCAAATGCTGTGTGTCGCAGCATGCAGGACCACTCAGAGGGCCGACCGATGAAGGTCAGAGAACACAGGAAACAAAGGGTCAAGGAGAAAAGCAGCAGGAAGCTCAGCTCAGAGTTGTTGGCCCTGACAATAGGAGTCTGCCTGTATCTGAAGAAAATAATTGCCACAACAGCAGTCATGCATGTTCCAAATAGGGAGGCTGCTGTGAGGAGTGCTCCCATAATCTCTTCATATGATAGAAACTCTGCCTCCTTCTTTACACAGACATCTCTTCTCTCATTAGACCAAAACTCAGGGTGGCATCGCACACATGTGACAGAATCTGAAAAGTAATATTAAAGTGTTAGACTAGCTCAGTACATTTGTCTCTTTGTGACATTATTTTAATGTTTTTGTCTACAAGTAAACAATACATGTTTAATAGACTTTATGGCAACTACATGGTATGACTGGTCTGGATCTTATATGTACAGGATACAGTATAAAGAGGTATTATTCATTAATTTTTGGTCATTTGTTTTATTCTTTAATAACTAAGCATTACTACTATAATATTGTGAAGCACTGTGTGACCTTGGTCTGTTTAAGGTGGGTATATTAATTACACATTACTTACTCACTTACAGTATACAGTATAATATTTAATTTAATCTTGATATGCACTTCCCAGATTGTCCATAAATGTGTGTAGCTGATTTCAGTCTCATGTATCAGTATTTCTTTAGGATATTTGATGTATTGATTTTTTTGATGTGATGATATATATTTTTGGTTTGCTTTAGTTATGCGTGATCCATATATTTAGAATCAGTTTACAAAACTATGCAGTTTATTGAAGTTTGCATGTGAACATGACAACTTTTAGACATTTGTTTGTCTTGCATTAAATATTACTACACCTGTGATGTTACTTATTTCTCCCTCTGCACATTTTAAACAGTCATAGCAGCAGACAGGCTTTCCTTTCTGGAGAACCTTGCGAGTTCCTGGGGGACATTTCTCACTGCAAACTGACAAAGGCACCTGCATGATCAAAACAAACATAAGAAAAATGAATGGGCATTTACTTTGACAAGGTGTCGTCTTTACATCCATCTATTTTTTAGTTTAATCCACCACAACCAAGCATTTTGATTATCAAGTAACCTTAACTAAAAACAAATGTAAAAATTCAAATTGATTGTCATTAACAGTAATGGTGCATGGTAGCTTACCTGTTTTGAGTTCTTTGCCCAAATTAAAGACTTATTTTGCAGATTCAGTTGTTTGTTGGCAGGTAAGGATGCATCATAAAGACCGACTGTCATAAAGTCCACAGTGCCGTTTTCTGTTGGCTGCCAGTTTATAATTTCATACTTTGCAGCTGGGTCTCCATTCTCATTAAAGTAAACCTCATCTCCTTCCTTTGTTTTGAACTGAATTTTTCTTATATGCTGTAAAATCTACATAATGAAATATGTAGATTATTATCTGACAAACATTTTGTAGACATGTTATCTCAACAGGATGATAGACAGCAATATTTTCTATTTTCAAAATTAATAAAAATTCCATTGTAAACATGATGTAAAACTCATTTCAGTCTATCGTGTTCGACTCACCGTGAATGGATCTAGCTGCACTGTGTTGTTACATATTTTATTACAGCTGAGAATTCGATGAAGTGCGTGGGCCACAGCATATACTCCTTTATAGATGTTGTTAAAAATAGGCATTAGGGACATATAAGTGAAGCTGTTTTGCATTCCAGTCAGATCCTCATGTCCAGTACATTCTCTCTGATTTCCTGCTGATGACTCTGACTGGTTGAACCTGCAGTTAAATAATGCCTCCCAAAACTCTGTAAATATTGCAGTACCGGATGTATTGAGTGGCTTCACATCCAACATGAACTCTCTCATGCCACTGACATTTGCTTTGGGGATGGACAGGCCTATGGAACCATCCAGAATGTGATGCCTATCCATGGCTGCAGTTTGCGAATCAACAATCCATGCCTCAGTGCCTACCCACTGGTACCCAGTCACGTTGTGGAAAGACAACTCCTGTATTAATACATTCAAATCATGTTGGGATAGGAAAGCAACAATCACTTTGGAAGTGGAAGACTTGATAATTTCAACTATCTTCTGTATTTTGTGTGGTGGATCTGTTCTAAATACAGATACAGAGTACTCTAAACAGATGCCCAGCTGCTGGGCAGTTTCTGTGAATGTGGCCATGCCATTATTCCCGTAATCATCATTTGCTCTAACAGCCCCAACCCAAGTCCAACCAAAGTGCTTGACCAACTGTGCCAGGGCTCTGCTCTGGTAGTAGTCACTGGGTATTGTCCTGAGGAAGGATGGGTACTTGGTTTTATCACTGAGGCAAGCACAAGTAGCAAAGTGGCTGATCTAAAACACAAATGAGATAATATCACAATATAAGTATGTACAATATAGAACACTTACACAGCAGGCAACTATTATTTAACACCCCCCCCCCCCCTTTCAGGAATTACTGAAAAATAATTAATCTTAACTAACATATTTCAATTTTTACCAATTTTACCCACCATTGGGATATAAAAGGGTCCGATGACAGTAGCTATAGCCACACAAGGAGAGGAGGAGGTCTCTCCCATAATGGCCTGCACTTGGACAGGTCTGGTACATGGTGCCTCAGAGGATGCAGACACCACTTCATTACCATTAGCCAAGGCCAGTGCGACTCTCACACCTCTGGCAACGGAGGTACAGGAATCATAGATCTTATAGCCCAGAGAAATGCCAGGAAGTAGGTCTGTGCTGTTATTAATCTCCTCTATGGCAAAGAGCATAGCCTGAGCATACTGGAACCCTCTGAAATTCAAACTTGGTGTGGAAAAACAGAAATAGTTAGAATAGCAAATAGTTTGCCCTTGAAATAGAAAAATACCACAGTAAATTAAAGCATTTTATGATAATAATACTCACAACATGGAACATTTCATATACTATATCTAATACTGACTTTGTTATTGTTTTTTCTAATTGTTTTTGTATTTATATGCAATTTCTCATGGAGATTTTAAATCTATAAAAAGATGTATGTGGTATTATTTACCTGATGCATTGCAGTGGCAGTGGCTTATGCATATAAGTATCCTCTCTATCTTTCCAGCTGCTGTGGAAAGAGAAGATTCCCCCTAACATAATGTCCCCGTTCTTGAATAGCTGGGGGTTTTCAGGATCCCCTTGTCGTCTGCACACTCGCTCCTCAGCCTGAGAGAGAGACGCCACCAACAACAGCTGTAAGAGTGTCCAACCCTTCATTAGCCATCTCTGTGTGGATGTCATACTGTTGAAGAGAGCTAAAGCTGGGTGGCATTATACGAACCTCAATGAAGATCAAAAACTTCACTGACATTTATACATTTTGGAGCAGCATGAAAAAATAATAATATAGTGATGTTTTATCTCTGTGGAAATGCAGGGTGGGGCGAGGGGAGGGAGGTGCACAAACAGAAAACTAATGTTGGGCCCTGGTCTGTTTTAAAATCGTATATGTTATCAAATAATCATATTCAATTGCACTGTAAAAAAGGTTTCCGCTCTTTACAATAATATTTTTACATTATGGAAGCATAATTTATAATTGCAATTTAAACACTGAAACATAATGCAGTATGAAGGTGATATAAAGTTGAAAAAAATAGATAAGGCTCAATGAAACGTTAAAATGCATTAACTAAAGTATTTTTTTCTGGGCCACCTTGGGGGCAGTGCAACAAGGTGTAAACATATCATTATCACCTTATAAAGTTGATTTAGCTGCCATGTGCAAGTACATGTGTTAATTTATTTCCACTTGAATGCAAATCCATTATTCCTTATCCTGGTTGTTGTGTTTTAGTCCTCACCAACACTTTAGCTGCTAAATGCTGTACGTTCACCAGCTAGTTGCTAACTTTGCCTGTCTGACATTTGGTCCTAGGGAGGTAGCATACATTGTGTTTTTGCATTCGTTTAGCTGAATACAGCCTGTTTTTAGAGAGCGGTAAAAAGTAGTATTAATTTCATCAGACAAAACTAAACAAAATACATTCGTCAATAACCTTTTTTTCCCTGACATAAACGTTGAGACGGTGACAATGTCCTTAAATTCTGAGTGTGACTATATTAACATGTAATACTGTTGACGACAAATGACATGACTAAAATGTAATTCACAAAATAAAGACATTAATAAAATCTCTCTTTCTTTTTGTCAGTATTGTTGAGAATATTATGTACTTGTCCTCGTCAAGAAGATAACAATAGACTGATTAGTTAGAGACAGTAGCTCAGACATCAGGCTAGCAGATATCAGTGTTCTCTGGGAAATCTTACAAGGTTGAGCCATACAAGAATGTTTACAAGAACTAACTGGCTCCACAGATTAGAGTACAACTCTTGGATAGTGAGAGATTCCAATATGACGAAGAATTGGAATCTAAACATCAGATAGATTAGGTGTTCTAGGTGAAGATGACCTAATAGAGAAACCTACAGGCTCTAGGGGGAAGAGAGAAACATAAAAGGGACCACAAGATGTTATGCTTCAGATTTGGTGTTGGCATTTGACGTGTTCACATGTTGTATGCTGGCACTGTATCTGCTCGGCCGGGCTCAATAAATTATGCTATGTTCAGTCTCCGAAACTTCTTCACACCTGAACCTGGCTCACAACAATATTTTCTCAACAAGTATAATAAGGAGAAAAAATATTACAGGCCATATTTTCTCCCCTAAATTTTTACTTGAACAGTGTTCATTCAGCTTTATTTTTTTTCTTCCTGCCCTTTGAATGTTGGCCAACCGGGGCAACGCCTGGTGCATGAGGAAAACGTTTCAGTGGAGGATGCGAACTCTGGTGACAACATACTAGGGAAAAAGTGGGGGGTCTCTAAAATATTGACAGATGAATTTACCAAGATTGTGCTATAGAGGATGGCAACCTCTGGATTACGCTCGGTAGTGCTTTTTGTGTTTTTGTTTATTAACTCTGTTTTCTGCCGTCCCTCTCTGGTAACTTTTGCCTTTTAAACATCAGACTTTCAACTGATCACACTATTCCGCTGCTCCTGATCGAACTTGGAACTTTCTGGGGTTTTCGCAACGTGCTCCCTTCTGTCCACCTGGCAAATGTCCGCTTTCTGGCTAACAAAATGAATGAACTGCTCCTCCTCAACAGAACTAACTCAGATTCTGCAAATCTGCCACCCTCTGTTTTACAGAGTACTCGCTCACCGAGCGCATCCTGGACAACGCACTTCACTTACTGGGATTTAATCTTTTCTGGGCGGACCGCATAATGGAGCTCACAGGAAAAACAAGGGGAGGCGGACTCTGTGCCTACAAAAACAAAATTTGGTATGCAGATGTCACAGTGTTGAAGAAAACATGCAGCCCTCAATTAGAGAGATTATTCATAGACTGTAAACCCTTTTATTCACTGCGGGAGTTTTCCTCGTTTGTTACTGTGTTAGTGAGGAATTACTACACCTGGCCGACCACATAACTAATGTGGAGAAAAAACTTCCAGACTCCCTGCTCATTGTTCTCGGGGACTTCAACAGAGCAAACCTCAGCCATGAACTTCCAAAATACAAACAGGATATTAAGTGTCCCACCAGGGACACTAACACACTGGACCACTGCTACACTACATTAAAGGACACCTATCGCTCTGTCTCCCATACACTGTGGACACTGTGACATCCAGGCTGAGTCAACTGTATTCGGTCCTGTTCATGCCATGTTCACTTGGAGGTTGCTGATTGCAGTTTTGTTGCTCACTCGCCCAGCACCACTCCCCGCAATCATTCCCCGCCGGGGTCCCCTGCCCTAGGTCTGAAAACCTCCAGTGCTTGAGTAAAGGTGTAAACCTAAACACTCCGGTGTTCCGAGCTCCCTGTACAATGCATTTTTGATACTCTCTTGTCTTTATTTGAGTATTTGGTACTGAAGTAATCCAAAAGTAACTAAAGGTAATCAAGTTACATTACTTTTATTTTGTGGTACTTGATTATGTTACTGCTACATTTTTTAACAAGTAATAAGTAATTGTACAGGATTACATTTTTAAAGTAACCCTTCCAACCCTGGTGACATCCTACATCAGTTTTTGTGAGGACGTGTGTGTAGACTAAATCCTTCTGCACATACAACAACCAATAACCCTGGTTCACAGCAAAACACAGGCAGCTTCTTCAGACCAAAGAGGAGGCATCTGTAGTCAAGTCCTTCGTGCAATGGGAACAGAGTCCTGTACAATCAGGCCAGGAACACACTGACTAAAGAGATCAAAGCAGCTAAGAGGTGCTAAGCTGAAAAGCTAGGAAACTGTTTGACAGCCAGTGACCCTACATTAGTGTGAAGAGGCCTGCGGACATTTGCTAACTACAGGAGACCATTCTCCAACTCTGCTGGTACTCAGTGACTGGCTGACGAGCTGATTTCTATTTCTATTTTCTATTGTATGTTTGTGAAGCCCACAGTCACACCTCTCCCCTGCTCCAACACCATCTACAAACAGTCACCTTCCCTGACTTGTCCAGGGACATATGCAAGGATCCTGTTCGTGGACTTCTGCTCGGCGTTCGACATTATCATCCCGAACATCCTTAGCACCAACCTCACCCAGCTCACTGTGCCGGCCTGCACCTGACTAACAGGAGTCAGCAGGTGAGGCTGGGGAACATCACATCCAGTGCCTGAACTATAAGCACTGGTCCCCCCAGCGGTATGTACTCTCCCCACTGCTTGTCTCCATCTGCACCAGTGGTCAACAATAGGCTGCCCACAAGCCAGAAATGGCCCTCCAGCCAATGCCAGCTAATATCTGGTCCGCGGCCAGATTGCTTTGATAGCAGAAACATAATAAATAAATAAATTGACAGGGGCTGATGCTGAAATAAGATCTCAGTTAATACAGCAACAGTTACTCACATAATCTCTTCCTCTTAAAAGTAGGGTAGGCAAGTTGCTTCTTCTGCCACTGTGGAGTTATTTGACTACCTCAGTGACTTCTTCCAGGGAAATCAGCCTCCAGCGCTGTCTCTACTAGAGAGGGCGTGTCAATTGGATTTAGGAGTTCCTCAAAGTGTTCCTTCCACCGCCCAATTACCTCCCCAGTTGAGGTCAACAGGGTCCCATCCTTACTGTACACAGATTGGACGGTTCCCCATTTCCCCTTCCTGAGGTGGCAGACAGTTCGTCAGAAGCACATTGGTCTATCTTCGGACTAGGGTGCTCTGGTGCCACGTACACTTATGAGCATCCTTATGTTCGAACATGGTGTTTGTTATAGACAATCCATGACTAGCACAGAAGTCTAACAACAAACACCCACTCGGGTTCAGATCAGTGCGGCCGTTCCTCCCGATCACACCTTTCCAGGTATCGCCATCATTGCCCACATGTGTGTTGAAGTCTCCCAGCAGAACTATGGAGTCCCAGACTGGAGCCCCATACAGAACTCCATTCAGAGTCTCCAAGAAGACTGAATGCTCTAAACTGCTGTTTGGTGCATATGCACAAACAACAGTGCCTTCGGGTAGTGGGGGGGCATAGGGAGGCGACCCTCTCGTTCACCGAGTAAACTCTAACGTAGCGGCGCTCAGCCGGGGACTTGTGAGTATCGCCACACCCGGCTGGCATCTCACACCTTGAGCAACTCCAGAGAAGAATAGGGTCCATCTCCTATCAAGGACTACGGTTCCAGAACCAAGACTGTGCATGGAGGTCAGCCCCACCAGATCTAACTGGTAGTGCGCCATTTCCCGCTCAAGTTCCAGCTCCTTCCCCCACAGAGAGGTGACGTTCCATGTCCCCAGAGCCAGCTTCTGCTGCCAGGGTCTGGAACGTCGATGCCCCTGACCTTCACTGCCACCCATGTGGCAGCGCATCTGACCCCTGCGGATCTTCCGATGGATGGTGGGTCCAGAGGATGGGGGGGGTGTGCCACATTGCTTTTTCAGGCCCCAGATGGGGGTCCCAGGCTTCCTCCGGGTAGGGTCCATCCTCGTCTTACTGAGGCAGGAAGCTCAACCTGCCTCAGGATCTGCTGATCCACTTCTACAGAGCCATCATCCAGTCTGTCCTCTGCTCATCCATCACTGTCTGATTTGGATCTGCCACCAAAAAGGACAGCGACAGACTACAACGGACAGTCAGTACTGCCGAAAAGATCATTGGTGCCAACCTGCCCTCCATTCAGGACTTATACATTTCCAGTCAGGAAACGGGCAGGAAACATCTCTGCAGATCCATCTCACCCCAGACAGAACCAGTTCCAACTTCTCCCCTCTGGTAGGTGCTCCAGAGAACTGTACGCCAAGACCAGCAGACTCAGGAACAGTTTCTTCCCACAAGCCATCACTCTGATGAACAGCTGACTCTGACTCACACTGTCAGGATTCCTGTGTGATAACCCAGTAACTCTGCCTCTATTCAGCCACCTGTTTACTGGCTACCACTTATCATTTATTTAATCATCATTCTCTATTTCAGAACTGTTCTTACTGTTCACATTGTCATATTGTATATACTGTCTACCAAATCCACCTACGTCATGTACATAACACCACACATAATACATATTTATTCCAGCATACTTTGCATTCATCACACTGTGTACATGTATGTTGTATGTGTATGTGCACCTGTATATCACAAGTATATAATAACAATAATGGTAATAATAATTTACTCCTGCATCCTTTGCACTCTGCTCATTGCACTATTGCACAATTGTCTTAATCTGTCTGTTTTGTTTATAGTGTGTATATATGTGTTCTCTATACTGTAGCCTGTGTTTGATTTTTACTGTATCATTGTGTTATTGTACAAGTAAGCACATTGTGAGCATTGTACAATCCAGAGTCAGATTCCTCGTATGTGTACACATACCTGGCAAATAAAATTAATTCTGATTGCTTTATTGCCTTTAATCTCTAATAATCTCTATAACCTTGCCCCACTCCTTCCCCGGTACAAGATGTGTCATTTGTACGACCGACACACTATGAACTGTTTGTGATCATTATCTCTAGCTGGATGAATATTATGGATTAAATTTAGGCCTACTACTGCAGCTGGGGGCTCCCCGCAGCGCCTCACAACTTTCTAAATTCTTCCCTCTCATGGAGAAAAGAAAGGTCAGGTCACAAACACAGCTGCAGCTGTTGTGTGAAGCGTAATTGTAGCAAAATGGCTACATATGATAATAAAAATTATTATTGTTAGAATAAGACAAACATGCCTTATACTTTCACTGTCAGCCCCAGTCCTACATGCTTGCAGCTATTAATAAATCAGCAGTAAGAATCACAGTTGGTCCCCTTCATCCCCCGTCACAGGAAGAAAAAAGCAAAAAACAAGCTCCCCGAAAGCTGTGTAGGCCTATAGTTTGCACACTGATGTGGTTAAAAGAATTCTGGAAAAAACACTATGAACTTGAAACGGCATATCAAGGCTAACCACCTGAAAATTAACATAAGTTAATGTCTCCTTTGCAATAAAAATGAGAACAAAGCTAACAATCGAATCATATCTCTATTATGGTTAGAGCAGACTGACCAAAATGCTAATCAAAATCATACTAATGAATTAGAAAAGAATAAAATGATGGTTAAGGTGTTAGGATTTGGGTTTTGTGCTGTTGTTTTTCCTGTGTTTATTTGATATTGTCATGGTTTAGAGTTTTGTAGTCTTGTTTATTATTTTGGTTCGTTCACTTTAGTCTTCGTAGTACTGTCTTGTCTCTTATCTTAGTTCTTGGTCCTGTACTTTAGTTCATGTTTTGTGTTTTCCTATTCTGTGTACTTATGATAGTCTGTCTTAGTCCTTAGTCTTTTGTCTCAGTGTTAAGTATAGTCTTGTCACCTGTTTGGTCCTGTCTGTCAGTGGTACTGGTTTGCTGTCTTTATGTTTTACTTTGGTAGATTTGTCATTGTGTGTCCTGTGAACTTTACTTCCTGTTTTATTTTGTTAACCTCCTGTACCTGGTGTCCTTGTCTAGTTTCACTTGATTACCTGATGTGTCTCAGCCGTGCTTCTCTCCCTTGTTGTCCCTCTCTTCCTGCCTGGTCTCGTTAGCCTCATGTCTGTCACCTGTGTGCTCCCGCCCTGCTCGTTTGTCCCTGGTGTATATATGTTTGGTTTTTCTCTTCAATCCTTGTCCGGTCATTGTTGATGTTACCCCTGTCAGTCGTGGTTCCAGTCTCCCTGTCTCGTCTGGCTGTTTTCTGCTCTCTGTGTTTTGGATTACCTGAGTTGGATTTTGGTTTCGTTTCACATTGGACTTTTTATGGACTCAGCCACTCTTTGTAAGTGTGCTCGCTTTTTGTTTGTCATTAAAACCCTTTTGAACTGTACCACCTCTGCCTCGAGTCCTGCATTTGGGTCCTCCAACCTGCCACACCACCACAAACCGTAACATAAGGTCTAAAACTAGACTACTAAAATCAGACCCACGGTCTTCTGATTGGCCAAGACCTGAAGCATGTTACCAGGCTGTTGTTGCTGAGCGGTACAGGCAGACGGAGTGATGCTGTGTGGAGCAAATAACCATATATAGAATACCCAGATCTATCTAGCTCCGTGTGTGGTAGAACGAAGCCCTTGGTAGAAAAAGCAGTTCAAAACAGAGTGTCGAGAACAGGAGGAAATCTGAGGTTTTTTCCCACAGGGATTTCTTTTAAATACTTTAACCTCTTTATTTGAAGATTTGACCATGTTTAACATGAACATTCAACATTGTAACATTGTATATAAGTCCTAAAATGTGGAAAAGGTCTCCTGTAAATACAGTACAATGCACATAAACCATTTGAAAAATACATGCCAAGCAATACGTAGCTTACTTGACTGTAGCCTCACTTTCCTAATAGAAGAGAGAGGAGCTGCCTCAACAATGGCTTGGCTTTTTATACAAGGCCAATCAACTCTATGGCTTATACCAGGACTTTATACATGTTGAACAACAAAGGGATCAAAGGAAGCCAAACAAGTTAAGCCAACAACATTTTTGTCTGTGAAACTGTGGATTTTATTCTTTGTTTACAATTTTATGAACTGTATTAAATGTTGTGAAATCAGTAAAGAATTGGTAATAGGCTTGTGCATTTATTTCAACTTCATTCTATATGTATTGTTTGGTATGATAGTGTATTATGTTGGAATAAATGCTGTAATCTCAGCATGCTATGTCACACAATTACATTACATTTATTTATTTAGTTGATGCTTTATCCATAGCGACTTAAAATTGCTAAGTATGTCAGAGGTTGCATACCTCTGGTGCAACTAGGGGTTAAGTTTCTTGCTACAGTGGAAAAACACTACAGCACTAAAATGCAAGTCTTTAATATACTAAACATACATGTCTATTTGACAGTTTGATTAACAAATACTACATTAAACATTTTAATGGCAGTAGAATGCGTTTGACACCATATTATAAGTTTCAGAATTACTTTGTTGCCCCCTTTCCCATCATATTCTTTTTTGTATTACTCTCTGGTTTTACTAAGATAATATAACATTTTGGTATAAAAATACTAATGAGCAGTCCAAAACTTGAAGCCAGAATAGCAAATATCTCCACAGCAACACTGAACTTCCCAGGAGAGCTGACATACGCTGGGATAAAAGTGATCCATACTGCACAGAATATCAGCATGCTAAAGGTGATGAATTTGGCTTCATTGAAATTATCAGGCAGTTTCCGAGCCAGAAAAGCAAGAATAAAACATAAAATGGCCAGAAGCCCTATGTAACCAAGTACAGCCCAAAAGCCTACAGCTGAGCCCAGAGCACACTCTAAGATGATTTTGTCCTTAAACCCCTTAAAATTCTTAAATGGAAAAGGAGGAGAAATTGTTAACCAGAGGATACATATGATGACTTGTATGAGAGTGAACCCCAGAACACTGAGCTTCTGCTGTGCAGGCCCAAACCATTTCATCACATTACTACCTGGAAGTGTGGCCCTGAAGGCCATTAACACCACTATTGTTTTCCCCAGAACACAAGAGATACAGAGGACAAAGGTGATGCCAAATGCTGTGTGTCGCAGCATGCAGGACCACTCAGAGGGCCGACCGATGAAGGTCAGAGAACACAGGAAACACAGGGTCAAGGAGAAGAGCAGAAGGAAACTCAGCTCAGAGTTGTTGGCCCTGACAATAGGAGTCTGCCTGTATCTGAAGAAAATAATTGCCACAACAGCAGTCATGCATGTTCCAAATAGGGAGGCAGCTGTGAGCAGTGCTCCCATAATCTCTTCATATGATAGAAACTCTGCCTCCTTCTTTACACAGACATCTCTTCTCTCATTTGACCAGAACTCAGGGTGGCATCTCACACATGTGACAGAATCTGAAAAGTAACATTGAAGCAAATGTTAGATTAGCTCAGTACATTTGTTTTGTTTTTGTGTTTTTTTGGTATCATCATGACTGATCCGGATCTTATATGTACAGGATACAGTATAAAGAGGTATTATTCATTAATTGTTGGTAATTATTTTTGTTTTATTCCTTAATAACCAAGCTTTATTATAATATTGTGAAGAACTTTGTGACTTTGCTTTGCGAAAGGCGTTATACTAATTATACATTAACATACTCACTTACAGCGATGTTCAAGTCTCAAGCACAACTTCATTCACTCTCAGTGCCTTTATTGCTGTTTCAAAGAAAGCAAGACCTCAGCAGTAATTTGAGTGAGCTGCTTCTTAATGATAATTAAGAAAGTACTTCTCAATTTACCTTACAACTGAACATGTCTGACCTAATGACTCGTCATGGTTGTACCAAATAATACACTTCCATTGACAGTGCATGCCCCAATCCCTCCCTTCTCCTTCCATGGATGTGGTGCTTTAACCGTGACATGCATTTCCCGGATTTTCCATAAATGTGTGTAGCTGAAATCAGTGATTTCATGTATCAGTATTCCTTTAGGATATTTGATATATTGATTTTTTTGATGTGATGATATTTATTTTTGGTTTGCTTAAGTTATGCATAATCCATATATTTAGAATATTTTTACAAAACTATGCAGTTTCTTAAAATTAGCATGTGAACATGACAACTTTTAGACATTTGTTTGTCTTGCATTAAATATTACTACACCTGTGATGTTACTTATTTCTCCCTCTGCACATTTTAAACAGTCATAGCAGCAGACAGGCTTTCCTTTCTGGAGAACCTTGCGGGTTCCTGGGGGACATTTCTCACTGCAAACTGACAAAGGCACCTGCATGATCAAAACAAACATGAGAAAAATGAATGGGCATTTACTTTGACAAGGTGTTGTCTTTACATCCATCTATTTTTCATTTTTACTTGATTATCAAGTAACATTAACTAAAAACAAATGTAACAATTCAAATTGATTGTCATTAACAGTAATGGTGCGTGGTAGCTTACCTGTTTTGAGTTCTGTGCCCAAATTAAGGAGTTATTTTGCAGATTCAGTTGTTTGTCGGCAGGTAAAGATGCATCATAAAGACCGACTGTGATAAAGTCCACAATGCCATTTTCTGTTGGCTGCCAGTTTATAATTTCATACTTTGCAGCTGGGTCTCCATTCTCATTAAAGTAAACCTCATCTCCTTCTTTTGTTTTGAACTGAATTTTTCTTATATGCTGTAAAATCTAAAAAGATCTGTAGATAATTAGATTATTATATGACAAGCATTTTGTAGACGTGTGGTCTTAACAAGATGATAGACAGGCAGCAAGATTTGTATTTTCAAAATGTAAACAATTTTCTTTGTTAATTTGACTTAATGTGAAAACAATCATTCAAGCATTGGATATTGAACTCACCATGCTTGGATCTAGCTGGACCCTGTTGCTGCATGTTTTATTACAATTGAGAATACTATGAAGTGCGTGGGCAACAGCATACACTCCTTTATAGATGTTATTAAAGATAGGCATGAGTGACATATAAGTGAAGCTATTTTGCACTCCAGTCAGATCTTCATGTCCAGTACATTCTCTCTGATTTCCTTCTGATGACTCTGACTGGTTGAACCTGCAGCTAAATAATGCCTCCCAAAACTCTGTAAACATAGCATTACTTGATGAATTGAGCGGCTTCACATCCAACATGAACTCTCTCATGCCACTGACATGTGCTTTGGGGATGGACAGGCCTATGGCACCATCCAGAATGTGATGCCTATCCATGGCTGCAGTTTGAGAATCAAAGATCCAGCTCTCACTGCCTACCCACTGGTACCCAGTCACGTTGTGAAAAGACAACTCCTGTATTAACACATTCATATCATGTTGGGAGAGGAAAGCAACAATCACTTTGGAAGTAGAAGACTTGATAATTTCAGCTATCTTTTGTATTTTGTGTGGTGGATCTGTTCTAAATAAAGATACAGAGTACTCTAAACAGATGCCCAGCTGCTGGGCAGTTTCTGTGAATGTAGCCATGCCGTAATTGCCATAATCATCATTTGTTCTAACAGCTCCAACCCAAGTCCAACCAAAGTGCTTGACCAACTGTGCCAGGGCTCTGCTCTGGTAGTAGTCACTGGGTATTGTCCTGAGGAAGGATGGGTACTTGGTTTTATCACTGAGGCAAGCACAAGTAGCAAAGTGGCTGATCTAAAACACAAATGAGATAACATCACAATATAAGTATGTACAATATAGAACATTTACACAACAGAGAACTATTCTTTAAAATCCCCTTTTTCTACGACCAGCAGGAGGACATACTAAAAATAATTAATTATAACTAATGTCATTCCATTTTTACCAATTTTACCCACCATTGGAATATAAAAGGGTCCAATGACAGTAGCTATAGCCACGCAAGGAGAGGAAGATGTCTCTCCCATAATGGCCTGCACTTGGGCAGGTCTGCTACATGGTGCCTCAGAGGATGCAGACACCACTTCATTACCATTAGCCAAGGCCAGTGCGACCCTCACACCTCTGGCAACGGAGCTACAGGCATCATAGATCCTATAGCCCAGAGAAATGCCAGGAAGTAGGTCTGTGCTATTATTAATCTCCTCTATGGCAAAGAGCATAGCCTGGGCATACTGGAACTCTCTGAAATTCAAACTTGATGTGGAATGATAGAAATAGTTCGAATTTAAAAAAGTTTGTCCTTAAAATAGAAAAATACCACATTAAATGAAAGCATTTTAAGATATTAATACTGACAACATGGAACATTTTTTTATTATCATACTCAGTTTGTTTGTTTTTGTACTTGTTTTTTGTATCTGTACTCACTTTCTCTTGGGTATTTTAAATGTAAAAAGATTTATGTGGTATAATTTATGATACAACATGAAACATTTCCTAAACTATATCTAATACTCACTTTATTATTGTTTTTTCAAATTGTTTTTGTATCTATATCCAATTTCTCTTAGAGATTTTAAATCTATAAAAAGATGTATGTGGTATTATTTACCTGATGCATTGCAGTGGCAGTGGCTTGTGCATGAAGGTATCCAGTCTATCTTTCCAGCTGCTGTGGAAAGAAAAGATTCCCCCTAACATAATGTCCCCATTCTTGAATAGCTGGGGGTTTTCAGGATCCCCTATTCGTCTGCACACTCGCTCCTCAGCCTGAGAGAGAGATGCCACCAACAACAGCTGTAAGAGTGCCCAACCCTTCACTGGCCATCTCTGTGTGAACATCATACTGTCAAAGAGAGCAAAACCACTGACTTGCGTCATACAAATGTTAATGTAAATCAGAAACTTGTACTGGCATTTATATATTTTAGAGCAGCATGAAAAAATAACAGGACAGGGATGTTTATCTCTTTGGATGTGCAGGGTGGGGCGAAAGGAGGGAGGTACACAAACAGAAAAATAAAAAAGTATTTTGGGCCTTGGTCTATTATAAAACCTCAACAGTATATGTTATCAAACAATCATATTCAGTTTTGGTGTTCAAAATGTTTCCCCTATTTACAGTAATATTTTAACATGATGGAAGCACAATTTATTTCTTGCAATTTAAACAATAATGCAGAATGACGGTGATAAAAGTTGAGAAATTTAGACTTATAACGCTCAATGAAATGCCCCATAACCATAAAGTCTTGTTAACATGCATTAACTAATCTGTTTTGTTTTGGGGGCCACTTCAGGTCAGTGCAAAAAGCTGTAAACACATTATCACGTTATAAAGTTTATATGGCTGTCATGTCTTAGCTTATTTATACTCCAAGCTGACACAGAGCAATATTAGCAGTTATCTAAGTCATGTTTCGGTCAACCATGATGAATGCAAATCCAATGTTCAGTATCCTGGTTGCTTTGTTTTGGCCCCCACCCACTCTTACATTTACATTACATTGACACTTATTCATTTAGCTGATGCTTTTATCCAATGCAACTTACAATTGCTATACATATCAGAGGTCGCACGCCTCTGGAGCAACGAGGGGTTAAGTGTCTTGCTCAGGAACACAATGGTGGATGGGTCACAGTGGGGGATTGAACCCGGGTCTCTCACACCAAAGGCAGGCGTCTTATGTATTGCGCCATCACCACCTCTACATGCAGCTAAATGCTCTAAGTTCACCAGCTAGATGTTAACTTTGCGTAAGTATGTGCGCCTGCAACACTGTTTGTTGGACAGCGTGGTTACCAGGTCCCCGCAGGGTATTTTCCTGTCCCCCTTCCTCTTCATCATGTATACCTTCAACCACACAGAGTTCTGCCATCTTCAGAAGTTTTCTGATGACTCTGCTTTGGCTGGATATATCATGATGAGGCTAAGTACAGGTCTGTGGTGGGTGACTTTGTCACATGGCGTGAGCAGAACCATCTGCAGCTCAACATGACAAAGCATAAGGTGCTGGTTAGGAGTGCTAAGGCACCAGTGATCCCTGTTTCCATCCAGGGGGTCATTGTGGACAACAATAGGCTTGACTGGGCCAAAAACACTAAAGCCCTCTACAGGAAGGGCCAGAGCCATCTCTGTTTTCTTAGTAGGCTGAGGTCCTTCAACATCTGCTGGACAATGCTGAGGATATTGAAAAGTCTGTGGAGGCCAGTGCTTTCCTGTTTGCTGTTGCATGCTGGGGCAGCAGGTTGAGGGTAGCGGATGCCAACAGACTGAACAAGCTTATCTGCATGGCCAGTGATGTTGTGGGGGTGGTGCTGGACTCCTCTCACGGTGGTGTCAGACAGGAAGATGCTGTCCAAACTACATGTCATTTTGGACAATGTTTCCCACCCATTTGCAACTCCCCAAAATGCACTGCAGAGCTCCTCAGGAAGTAATTTCTGCCTGTGGCCATCAAACTCTTTAACATCTCCCACAAGTGTCTGACACACGGACCCTTAGTAAGTTATTATTATACTGGATCTTACTTCACATTCTGTGCAAAATTATGTTTTAATACATAAAGTGCAATATTCCCTTGTTTTAATATTAAATGTGCAATAGTCTCTGTTTCAATTCTGCTTCTGTTCATCATCACAATTCTGTTAATAAGTACTGTGCATATCCATACCTTAATATTTTTTCTTATCTTTATGTTATTTATTTATATTTTATATTTATGTTTTATATTTACATATTTCTTTACTTACCAACTTTTTATTATTGTTCCTATTCCCTTTTGCTTTGATGTGCATTGTGTATATCTTTATTTTTGCAACTGTGACTCAAGACTTTCCCCTCTGATTCTGACACTGATTCTGATATTTCTGCCATTCTAAGCATGGACATATAACCTTGTGATCATAAGAAAATGTATATAAAATTATACTTGTTTTAAATACGCTTAGTGTTATACTTAATGACATTTAACCAGGGTACATTCATATCAGTCACAATAGAAATGACTTATTAGCTTTATTCTTGAAAACATCCAATATAAGAGCAACAGGTGTCAGGTATTTTTTTTTGCTTCTTTTGAAACCTTATACATCTTTGACCCAATCACATAATTTAATTACAAACCAAACAAATTGTATATTTAATTTGGAGTCATGTTTGTGTCTACCTGATTAATAAGTAAAATATTTACCTACTTTTTAGCTATGTTTTTTTTCTCCAGCAACTCTTTAGCTGCTAAATGCTCTACCATGTTCACCAGCTAGTTGCTAACTTCTGTCTGACAGTTGGTGCTGGGCGTCAGCTAAATGAATAAATGTAAATGTGAAAGATAGAGTGATATATGATATATTCATGGTAATGTCTCACATGCTTTACAAAATGCACGTAAACATTTTAAAATATACAGGCCAAGAATTACGTAGCTGCTGTATTTTTGTTGATTACTTAATCATGCCCTCTGCAAAGTGAACAAATGCCTCCAATAAGAAGTTTGCCATATTAGGCTAGTTTAGCTGTCGTGCTGGACCTTGCAGATTGCACACAGACACTCACTTTTCTAATAGTAGAATCAAGAGGAGTTGCCTCAACAGTAGCATAGTTCTGCTCTTAAAACCAGGTCAGTCAACTCTGCACATGCCAGGGCTTTAAACATGTTGAACAACAAGGGGGGAAGTTGTTATGAACTCAACCCTCAAGAGATTAAAAGAAACCAAACAAGTTAAACCAAAGACATTTTTGTCTGCGAAACTGTTGATGATATTCTTTGTTTACAATTTTATAAACTGTATTTAATGCTGTGAAATCAGTATGGTAAAAGGCTTGTGCATTTATTTCTACTTAATATGTAGTGGTTGGTATGTTTGTATATTATGTTGTAATAAATGGTGTCATCTCTGCATACTATGTCACAAAATATATGATAAACAGTGGAAAACAACAGCACTACTATGCAAGTCTTTAAAAAAACTAAAAATACATGTGTACTTGACAGCCTGTTTAACAACTACTATGTAAACAATTTAATGGCAGTACATGCATTGGCCAGCATAATATTTTAAGCTTCAGAATGACTTTGTTGTCCCCTTTCCCATCATATTCTTTTTTGTATTATTCCCTGGTTTCAGTAAGATAATATAACATTTTGGAATAAAAATACAAATGAGCAGTCCAAAACTTGAAGCCAGAATAGCAAATATCTCCACAGCAACACTGAATTTCCCAGGAGAGCTGACATACGCTGGGATAAAAGTGATCCATACTGCACAGAATATCAGCATGCTAAAGGTGATAAATTTGGCTTCATTGAAATTATCAGGCAGTTTCCGAGCCAGAAAAGCAAGAATAAAACATAAAATGGCCAGAAGTCCTATGTAACCAAGTACAGCCCAAAAGCCTACAGCTGAGCCCAGAGCACACTCTAAGATGATTTTGTCCTTAAACCCCTTAAAATTCTTAAATGGAAAAGGAGGAGAAATTGTTAACCAGAGGATACATATGATGACTTGTATGAGAGTGAATCCCAGAACACTGAGCTTCTGCTGTGCAGGCCCAAACCATTTCATCACATTGCTACCTGGAAGTGTGGCCCTGAAGGCCATTAACACCACTATTGTTTTCCCTAGAACACAAGAGATACAGAGGACAAAGGTGATGCCAAATGCTGTGTGTCGCAGCATGCAGGACCACTCAGAGGGCCGACCGATGAAGGTCAGAGAACACAGGAAACACAGGGTCAAGGAGAAAAGCAGCAGGAAGCTCAGCTCAGAGTTGTTGGCCCTGACAATAGGAGTCTGCCTGTATCTGAAGAAAATAATTGCCACAACAGCAGTCATGCATGTTCCAAACAGGGAGGCAGCTGTGAGCAGTGCTCCCATAATCTCCTCATATGATAGAAACTCTGCCTCCTTCTTTACACAGACATCTCTTCTCTCATTTGACCAAAACTCAGGGTGGCATCGCACACATGTGACAGAATCTGAAAAATAATATTGATAAGTTTTGATGTAATGATATAGGTTTTTGGTTTGCTTAAAAGGCTACATAATTTATGCATGCATAATCCATGTATTTAAACATGACAGCTTTTGGACATTTGTTTGTCTTGCATTAAAAATTACTACACCTGTGATGTTACTTATTTCTCCCTCTGCACATCTTAAACAGTCGTAGCAGCAAACAGGCTTTCCTTTCTGGAGAACCTTGCGAGTTCCTGGGGGACATTTCTCACTGCAAACTGACAAAGGCACCTGCATGGACAAAACAACTATGAGGAAAGTTAATGGACATTCACTTTGACAAGGTGCCATCTCTACACGCATCTATTATTAAATTTGATGCATCTAAACCAACCATTTTGATTATCTCATAAAAATACCTAATAACTTATACAACTATAACAATTCAAATGTAATGTGATTAAGAGTTACAGTAATCACATTGTAGCTTACCTGTTTTGAGTTCTGTGCCCACCTTAAGGACTTATTTTGCAGGTTCAGCTGTTTGTCTGCAGGTAAAGATGCATCATGAAAACCAATTGTGACAAATTCCACTATGCCATTTTCTGTTGGCTGCCAGTTTATAATTTCATACTTTGCTGCTGGATCTCCATTCTCATTAAAGAAAACCTCATCTCCTTCCTTCGTTTTGAACTGAGTCTTTCTTATGTGCTGTAAAATCTAAGAAGATATGTAGATCATTATCTGACACACATTAATTCAGCTTATTGTCTCAACAGAATGATAGACAGGCTGCAATAATTGATATTTTACAAATCAAAGAAATTTTGACATGACTTGACTTGTAAAAACAATATTTTTCAGTCATTGGTATTAAACTCACCGTGCTTGGATCTAGCTGCACTGTGTTGTTACATTTTTTATTACAATTGAGAATACTATGAAGTGCGTGGGCCGCAGCATACACTCCTTTATAGATGTTGTTAAATATAGGCATGAGTGACATATCAGTGAAGCTGTTTTGCACTCCAGTCAGATCTTCATGTCCAGTACATTCTCTCTGATTTCCTGCAGATGACTCTGACTGCTCAAACTTGCAGCTAAATAATGCCTCCCAAAACTCTTTAAACATTGCGTTACTAGATGAATTGAGTGGCTTCACGTCCAACATGAACTCTCTCATGCCACTGACATGTGCTCTGGGGATGGACAGGCCTATGGCACCATCCAAAATGCGATGCCTATCCATGGCTGCAGTTTGAGAATCAAAGATCCAGCTCTCACTACCTACCCACTGGTACCCAGTCAAGTTGTGGTAAGAAAACTTGTGTATTAGCACATCCATATCCATGTGGGAGAGGAAGGCGACAATCACCCTGGAAGTGGAAGACTTGATAATGTTAACTATCCTTTGTATTTTGTTGGTTGGATCTGTTCTAAAGAAAGATACAGAATATTCTAGACAAATGCCCAGCTGCTGGGCAGTTTCTGTGAATGTGGCCATGCCATTATTCCCATAATCATCATTTGTTCTAATAGCTCCAACCCAAGTCCAACCAAAGTGCTTGACCAACTGTGCCAGGGCTCTGCTCTGGTAGTAGTCACTGGGTATTGTTCTGAGGAAGGATGGGTACTTGGTTTTATCGCTGAGACAAGCACAAGTAGCAAAGTGGCTGATCTAAAAGAAAAAATAAATTATTTTGCAATATAAAGATGTAAAATATAAAATTTAAGATATAAAAAAATCAATACTTTAAACCCCCCCAATCCTTTTACCAGCTGAAGTAATTACAGATGTTTTTTTAAAAACATTTTTTATAAAATTTTTAACAAGCTTACCCACCAGAGGGATGTGAAAGGGTCCGATGACAGTAGCTATAGCCATGCAAGGAGAGGAAGATGTGTCTCCCATAATGGCCTGCACTTGGGCAGGTCTGGTACATGGTGCCTCGGAGGATGCAGTCACCACTTCATTACCATTAGCCAAGGCCAGTGCGACCCTCACACCTCTGGCAATGGAGCCACATACATCATAGATCTTGTAGCCCAGAGAAATGCCAGGCAGTAGGTATGTGCTGTTATTAATCTCCTCTATGGCAAAGAGCATAGCCTGAACATACTGGAACTCTCTGAAATTCAAACTTGATGTGGAAATTTATAAATCATTGGAATTGTAAACATTTTTTTCTTAAAATACAAATAATAATAAATGAAAGCGTTTGATGACATTAATACATACAACCAGGAATATTTCTTAGTTTAAGTAATCAGTTTGATCACTTTTTTGTACATTTCTTGTATCTGTTCTCACTTCATATATATTTTAAATTTAAAAATATTTCTATGGTAGCTATATTTACCTGGTGCATTGCAGTGGGAGAGGTTTTTGCATGTAGGTTTCCTGTCTGTCTCTCCAGCTGCTGTGGAAAGAGAAGATTCCCCCCAACATAATGTCACCATCCTTAGATAGCTGGGGGTTCTCAGGATCCCCTGTCTGCCTACACATCTGCTCCTTTGCCTGAGACACAGACGCCACCAACAGCAAATGTAAGAGTGCCCAACCCTGCTCTGGCCACCTCTGTGTGGACGTCATACTGTCTAAGAGTGCTAAACCACCGGGTGGCATCACATGCACCTTAATGTTAATTAAAAGATTCACTGATACTTATACACTTTGGAGGATCATAAAAAATAATTTAACAGTGATATTTTCTCTCTGTGGACATCCAAGGTGGGGCAAGTGGAGGGAGGTGCTCAAACATAAACATAGAAGAAAAATAATACAGGATGAAGGTGATTAAAGTAGAGAAAATATTAAGCTTACTGAAATGCTCCACCACCGAATAGTCTTGTTAAAATGCATGAACTGTTTTTCCTTTTAGTTTTTTTTGGCCAGTTGAGGTCAGTGCTGCAGGCTGTACAAACATTTTCAGTTTATAAAGTTGTTTTGGCCATTAATCTTCTCATGTGTTAGGTTATTTACACGTTAAGCAAGTACAGAGCAATATTGGCATTCATTTGGTGACGTGTTTGTGACTACTTGATGAATACACAATATACACTGTCTCATCCTCATTACACATGTTGTGTATATGTTGACAGGCAGCTAAACATTTTTTCTTCGTCAGAGGCCTGTACGACAAGACAAGTTCAACATACCCAGGATTGTGTCAGTATCTGTATCTGTTCAACTAACAAAATTATCTGTCTCTGTTTTTGGATAGAAGACCAGACATGGGCGTGGTTTATGCAAGAAGTCCCGTCAAATTAGTCATTTGTTGTATTTCTAACCCAATATTCATTGGAAATGCAAATATCTTACCTTCAAAACATTCACTTAATTTAATACATGTGACTGTACTTTTCATCTCTCTCTCCCTCTCTCTCTCTCTCTCTCTCTCTCAACTAAACTAAGTTTTGGCCTGACTCATAGGTGTCATTTACACTGGGGACTCTGGAGACATGTCACCACCACTTTTTGAAATGGCTGATTTTGTCCCCATCACTTTTTTAAAGTATTTATTAAAATGTTTCTGAAAAATAGCTTGCAACAAGAAATGTTACATAATAAATGAAAATGCATTGAGAAAGGTTTATTTACACAATAAGAAAACATGTAAGTCAATGTATATATCAAAGAAACAAATTAACCATTGTCCAAGACAGTAACTTACGTAAAAAAAAGAAGAAAAAAAGCTGCTGTTTACTGCATGATATTCCATTATATTTGAATTGCCACCTGAATTTTGTTTTTCCCTTTATATTTTCATAAAGACATTTCAACCATAAATTGGTGGGGAAAATGTCTGTCTTAATGTCTTAAATGTGTTTTAATGCTCAAAATCTTCTGGGGGAGGAACCCCAGACCCCCCAAAACATTGTAGTAGTTAATATTTATTCTAATATCTTGTCTTATTCTCATGAGCCCAAAATTGAGCGTGGTCACGTCTCGTGAGCTAACTGTATCAGTGTACTCCTAATCTGAGCCCTTAAATGTCCCCACCACTTTTCAGGCCCTTGGCCTGACTGAATCCCGCCACCCACGGAATGAACTCTGGTTGGAGTCACCCTCACAGCGAAATCGAGCTCCCTAACCCATGTAGGGTATAAATACAGTGACCAACTTTCAAACGAACTACCCTCTCTGCACTGTTGCACTCACTTAATTAAGATTCAGGACTGATGTTGAGGAAAAGTGTGTCTTTTGCATTAACGAAACTGAAACCATTTGTCATTTATTTTGTGTTTGTTTATGAACAAAAATATTTTGATTAGATTTTGAATATTTCTTTATGACTATGACTTTAGATATTTCTTTAGATAAAAGAAATATTATTAGTGTTTTATGAAAAGATTGATATTCATGGTAAAAGTCTATATATTTGAACCTCTTCATCTTATGTTAAAAATATTACATGCACAGATACATTTCAAAATAAATCTAACATTATATATAAGCATTATATTGTCTGAATAATTTAACAGTTAAAATGTATAAAGACCTAACTATATTTCTTTAATGCCTTTGTTGCTTGTTATGTGATCCCCCTGTGTATCTAGTTGTGGCATGTTCATGTCGTTTTGTTTTGGCTTAAGATTTTCGTATGAGATGAATATGATGCAATGAAAACAACAGATGTATTGTTTATCAGACTAGAGCGTTTTTTTATTAAACACAGTATAACCTTTGGGCTGCATTGATAACCTATGAAGGGTGATATGAAATGTTAGTGTAATTTCTGAATTTAAAAATCCTACATGTCACACAGAATTCAAGAAGGTTCCGCTATCGTGCTGCAAAGGGTGTTGCACACCTTCAGCAAGCCGGCATTGCTGCTCACTCAGCAATGGAGGGTTTAACCTGTTTAATCCCAAATTTTGCCAAGAAATTTGAGCACATGCATTTTACTTAGTCATCCCTAACACACAAAATGTTAGTGAAATATTAGCTTTTATACTTGGCCACAATACTGACCGGTGGGAAACGGCATAGCCTAAATTAATCACATTCTTCATCATTTAGACGTTTATGTTTCTGCAAATCCCCCCATAAATTCCATTGTCAACAGGTTGTTTAACAATGTTTTCTTTTTCAAATTAAAAACTGCCTACTCATATAAAAACACATCGAATTGGAGAAGTAACTGAGTTAGACTGACCTAACAGTGAGTAACATCATTGAAAACATCGAGTTGAAAATTGTCAACTTGCGCAAAGGTCTTGGCATCGCCGGCCCACTTGGCTTTTAGTCTGAAAGCACCAGTAGACCTACATTAGCATACCAATAAGAACCACTAGGTGGCACTATTTAAACTAACAACACAACTATGAATAGTCTGGTGGGAGAAACTGCAACTCTTAAATATTATCAAAAACCTTAATTGCAGTTATCTATGGTGGGTTAAAGTATAATTTCTGTATTTTTAAAGCAAGGCCCTATTTACAGATACATGTGTCAAAATGACAAGTAGTTACAAAAAACACCATTATACATCACATTATTACATTACTATAAAGAATTACTTGTGAAATACTACAATAATAACAATAATGATCATTGTTGAAACGCACTATGGAAAATTGCTGTAGTTGTTATTAGACATAGATACTATAGCATCGCTATGGTGTTTCTTGTAGTATAACTATTGTTTTTCATGATTACTATTGTTTATATTGTATTAATCTAGATTTTTTATTTGTTTTTATATGCTATAGAAAATTACTATAGTAATAATAATACATTTACTATAACATGATTATAGTGTTGCTATAGGAATGTTCTATAGTGTGTTTTTAAAAAAACGACAAAAACGCTATATAAAATACTATATTATATTATATTTATATATTTTTAAAAAAAATAATGTAGGAATAAAACAAAGATCTGTTTGCATAGTATTACTATTGAAATAATAAAGGGCTACTATTGCTTATAAAATAACACCACAAAAAAACCCGATAGCAATACCACAACTAATGAAAAATAATATAGAACATTACTCATTTACTGTAGAATGCAATGTAATTTGATGTAATAAGATAGTACAATAATGTTAGGGTTCATTTTCATAAGGGTGGGGTTGGCTAAGGTCCTGGCTATTACGTTTTCCAATTTACATGAAAATAGGGCCCAGGTTTAAAAACACCCAAATTATCCTTTAAAATCAAGGATGACTTGACTAAAAAATACTTAATTTGCAGCTAACTGCAGTTCTACATCTGTGACAGAATGAGGAGAAAAGTCTAGCTCTGAGAAAGTGTTTAGGCCCTTCACCCTAGCCACTCATATTTCCACTGTGGGTACTTTGCCATCCTTGGTAGGAACATATGAGTTAAAAGTCAGAGAGGCCACTCTTTCCTCTGAACTTGATCATCCATAAAGACAACAACATTCCCTGGCTTTACGTTTGGCTGGCTGGACTGCCACTCACAACATGTCTACAGTATTGAGAAAAACTTTCTCCTGCATTTGTCCCAGGAGGAAGTGTGTACCACAGCAGGAGCAGTCCTAACCTTTCCAAGTGCTGTCTATCACCATGAGGTGGAGTGTTCATCCAGCTCTGAACAATCTGTCTTTGCACCATGGGAGCTATATTGCAAAATAGGGTAACAGAGACAGGCTGTGGTGGTGAAAGATGGAATTAAATAATAAACATGTATGTTAATGCACATATATAATTTAAATATACATACAATTCTTATTATCATTTGGAGTTGTTAGAGTGGCTTTGGTGCCCCCTTCCCCATCATATTATGTTTTGTATTTTTCTCTGGTTTCAGTAAGATAACATAACATTTTGGAGTAAATATACAAATGAGCAGTCCAAAACTGGAAGCCAGAATAGCAAATATCTCCACAGCAACACTGAACTTCCCAGGAGAACTCACATATGCTGGGATAAAAGTGATCCATACTGCACAGAATATCAGCATGCTGAAGGTGATGAATTTGGCTTCGTTGAAATTATCAGGCAGTTTCCGAGCCAGAAAAGCAAGAATAAAACATAAAATGGCCAGAAGTCCTATGTAACCAAGTACAGCCCAAAAGCCTACAGCTGAGCCCAGAGTACACTCTAAGATGATTTTGTCCTTTAACCCCTTAAAATTCTTAAATGGAAAAGGAGGAGAAATTGTTAACCAGAGGATGCATATGATGACTTGTATGAGAGTGAAACCCAGAACACTGAGTTTCTGCTGTGCAGGCCCAAACCATTTCATCACATTACTACCTGGACGTGTGGCCCTGAAGGCCATTAACACCACTATTGTTTTCCCCAGAACACAAGAAATACAGAGGACAAAGGTGATGCCAAACGCTGTGTGTCGCAGCATGCAGGACCACTCAGAGGGCCGACCGATGAAGGTCAGAGAACACAGGAAACACAGGGTCAAGGAGAAAAGCAGCAGGAAGCTCAGCTCAGAGTTGTTGGCCCTGACAACAGGAGTCTGCCTGTATCTGAAGAAAATAATTGCCACAACAGCAGTCATGCATGTTCCAAATAGGGAGGCTGCTGTGAGCAGTGCTCCCATAATCTCCTCATATGATAGAAACTCTGTGTCTTTCTTTACACAGGCATCTCTTCTCTCATTTGACCAGAACTCAGGGTGGCATCTCACACAGGTGACAGAATCTGAAAAATAATATTGAAGCAGGTGTTAGACTAGATCAGTCCATTTGTCTTTTTTTGTCTCCATGTTGCATCTTTTCTGTGCCCAGAATACAGATTCTCTCTCTCTCTCCTGACAATAGGTGGCCAACTCCCGTCCTTTTCCTCCCATAGATATGAACCAAGAAGTCTGAGAATGAAAAGCACCGCCAGAAACTTTGGGCCCCATGACAAAAATTCTAATTGGACCCCCTCTGTGCAGCTGTTGTCACCACTTCCCTAGCACATAACTGTCCCATCACTCTAATTAAAGGCTTACAACTGTCTTGTTTCTTGTAGTCCAATACTAGCAGAATATTTACTGCTGGTGATTTGTAATGCAAGTCTGCATACATTGATAAATTTAAGACGACCATGAAGAATGTAGTGAAGGAGACATGTGATTGTTTTTCTTGAGAGGCCATTGTGTTTCAATAGATGTGTTTTTTTGATTGTTTATTTTTGTGAATTTTGTCATGATTGTGTGAAGCATTTTAATATGTTATGTTTATGTTTGGCTGCTACCTTGTATGTAGCATTTTAATTTGTTGTGTTTATGTATGGCTGTTACCTTGGCCTGGTCTCTCTTGTAAAAGAGGTTTTTTATCTCAATGAGACTTCCTGGTAAAATAAAGGTAAAATAAAAAATACAGGATGCAGTTCACTATTTGATGCTATTTGAAGATTAAAAGCCACCATAAAAATGTCCTTAAGGCAATCTTTTAAGGTCTCAGTTAATTTTACTATAAAAATACATTATCTATAGATGTCATTTAATGGCCATAATTAAATCTAAACTAATTTATCAAACTGGATTATTTTAATATTATATGTAAATTACATGCAGGCTGAGGTAAGCTGCTGTCCAGCATCCAGTAAAGGCAGGAGGCTGTTTTTATTTTATTTCAAAATGATCATTATGTGAGAAAATCATTTGTATTTAAATTTCTGTAATTAATAAATATTTAATTTTATTTCTTGTTCTAGTAAAAAGAGCAAGAGAGACAGAGAAATCCCCACAGACTCCCTGGAATGATGCTAACTGGCCTGTCATTAACACAGTGCTGCTCACCTTCTTCACTGGGACAGGGAGGCTACAGTTATGGGCAGACTGGGCTGCTGCAGACTCATCTGTTGTTAGTCTGCTAAAAGGGGCAGGAACACTGATTTAATTTGAATATCTTGATAAACGTTTCCCTGCACTGATTAAATGTTGATGAAATGTAGGCTAACACTAGCTAGCTAGCTTATTTCACTGTGGACATTAAGACAACAGGTTAACACCACTCACAGACTAAAGCACCTTTCATGGTGACACACTGGGTTGCAGATTGACATCCTTTCCTTTGTCGTTCCTCTCTCTCTTATCTCTCTCTCCTTTTTTGAAAACTAGATTTTGGTTAACTAGGCAGCATTTTGATCAATGTGTTCTAGCACATCGGCTGACTGCAACTAAACACCCTCACTGATGAGTGTGCTGAGGCAGGACCAAACCATTTCATGCAGATACAGTTCATTAATTGTATTATTATATTTGAAATAATCAATGATGATGGTTTATATAAATAGAATTTGATATTAGATTTTATCTATTTTTTGGGGCCCTTGGAATTATCCTAACTTTTCCCCCCTGCCCCTGATGAAAAGGTTGAAAACAACACAGATAACAATCTCTCCAGATATGTTCCCTAAACAATGAAATTGGAGAAATCTCGAAATATCACTGACTTAGATACAGTTTATCACGTGGGCTTTAACCTTTATTTATATTAATGTGTCAACCTTATTTATATAAATCTATATTTATATTATAAGATATTACACAAATGTATATGATTTAAGTATAAGAATTTGTTAAGGATATTTGATGTATTGATTTGTGATGCAATTATATTAAGTTTTGGTTTCCTTTTCCATGTTTTGTCTTGCATTGAATGTTACTTCACCTGTAATGTTGCTTATTTCTCCCTCTGCACATCTTAAACAATCGTAGCAGCAAACAGGCTTTCCTTTCTGGAGAACCTTGCGAGTTCCTGGGGGACATTTCTCACTACAAACTGACAAAGGCACCTGCATGAACAAATCGAAAAGTTTATCTTTGCAATCAACCTAATATTGGGTTTGAAGCACCAAGACCAAAACTTATGATACAGTGACAACAATAAATACCTTAGAAAATTCTAAAAGTCAAACTTTACTGTCATTAACATTTGCAGTAATCACATGGTTCCTTACTTGTTTTGAGTTTTGCGCCCAAATGCAAGAATTATTTTGTAGATTCAGCTGTTTGTCTGCAGGTAAAGATGAATCATGAAGACCAACTGTGACAAAGCCCACAATGCCAGTTTCTTTTGGCTGCCAGTTTATTATTTCGTACTTTGCTGTTGGGTCTCCATTCTCATTAAAGTAAACCTCATCTCCTTCCTTTGTTTTGAACTGAGTCTTTCTTATGTGCTGTAAAATCTAAGCAGATGTCATTATCTGACAAACATGTTATATTGTCTCAACAGTATGATAGAGTAACAATTTCAAAATGTTAGCAATTTTCTTTGTTAATGTGGCAAAATCAAGTCTTGGATATTAAACTTACCATGCTTGGATCTAGCCGCACTGTGTTGTTACATGTTTTGTTGCAGTTAAGAACACTATGAAGTGCGTGGGCCACAGCATAAACACCTTTGTAGACATTGTTAAATATAGGCATGAGTGACATATCAGTATAGCTGTTTTGCATTCCAGTCAGATCTTCATGTCCAGTACATTCTCTCTGATTCCCTGCTGATGACTCTGACTGGTTGAACTTGCAGCTAAATAATTCCTCCCAAAACTCTGTAAACATTTCACTGCTGGATGAATTGAGTGGCTTCACATCCAATATGAACTCTCTCATGCCACTGACATGTGCTCTGGGGATAGACAGGCCTATGGCACCATCCAGGATGTGATGCCTATCCATGGCTGCAGTCTGGGAATCAAATATCCATGCCTCAGTGCCTACCCACTGGTACCCAGTCATGTTGTGGTGAGATAATACCTGTATTAGCACATCCATATCGATGTGGGAGAGGAAAGCTACAATCACTTTGGAAGTGGAAGACTTGATAATGTCAACTATCTTCTGTATTTTCTCTGGTGGATCTGTTCTAAAGAAAGATACAGAATATTCTAAACAGATGCCCAGCTGCTGGGCAGTTTCTGTGAATGTGGCCATGCCCATATTTCCATAATCATCATTTGTTCTAATAGCTCCAACCCAAGTCCAGCCAAAGTGCTTGACCACCTGTGCCAGGGCTCTGCTCTGGTAGTAGTCACTGGGTATTGTTCTGAGGAAGGATGGGTACTTGGTTTTATCACTGAGACAAGCACAAGTAGCAAAGTGGCTGATCTAAAAGAAAAAAATGGGAAATGATATTTTAAGATCAAAGTGTAAAACTCATTTACACAGTGCACTTCAATTCTTTTACAACAACTTTTTCTATGACAATCCACTTGAACTACAGGAGAATAATTGTTTATCACACATATAAATACATTGTTGCCAATGTACCTGCGGGATATGAAAGGGTCCGAAGACAGTAGCTATAGCCATGCAAGGAGGTGAAGATGTCTCTCCCATAATGGCCTGCACTTGAGTAGGTCTGGTACATGGTGCCTCAGAGGCTGTAGATACCACTTCATTACCATTAGCCAAGGCCAGTGCGACCCTCACACTTTTGGCAATTGAGGTACAGCCATCATAGATCTTATAGCCTAAAGATATGCTAGGCAGTAGGTCTGTGTTGTTATTAATCTCCTCTATGGCAAAAATCATAGCCTGGGCATACTGGAACCCTCTGAAATGCAAACTTGATACGAAAATGTATAAGAACTTGGAAGGTCAAATAATTTGTCTTTGAATAGAAACAATAACATAAAAGACAGTTGCTATTTTGTACCTGTTCTGTATCTATATCCTCTTTAAAACTAAATACATATCTATGGTAGATTTACCTTGTGCATTGCAGTGGCAGTGGTTTCTGCGTATAGGTATCCTGTCTATCTTTCCAGCTTCTGTGGAAAGAGAAGATTCCCCCCACCATAACATCACCATCCTTAGACAACTGGGGGTTCTCAGGATCTCCTATCCGTCTGCACACTCGCTCCGCAGCCTGAGAGACAGATGCCACCAACAACAGCTGTAAGAGTGCCCAACCCTTCTCTGGCCACCTCTGTGTGGATGTCATGCTCTCTAAGAGGTAAACCACTGGCATCACACGTACCTCAGTGTTAATGTACAGTCATTTATAAAGTTTTTGAGCTGCATAAAAAATAATAATAGAACAGTGATGTTTTGCCTCTGTCGACATAGTGGAGCAAGGGCAGGGAGGAGCCAAAACATAAAAGAGTTTTGGGCCTTATTCTATTTTAAATATCTGAATGCATATGTTATGAGATAACAATCACATTGTGCTGTGCAAAAGTTTTGTCTTATTATATTCACATTTTAACATTATGTATGGCAAATGTATACATAAATTTCCAAATGAAATTTAAACATTAAAATATAATGCAAAATGAAGGTGCTGTACAGTTGAGACAATTTGACTAATTAGGCTCACTGAACTGCCCCACAACAGTGCAGTCTTGTTAAAAATGCAACTGATCTTGTTTTTGTTATTTTATTTTAAATTTTAGGGCTACTTTGGGGTAGTGCAACAACATGTAAATACAACATTATCACCTTATATAGTTGATATAACAATCGTAGTATAAGCAGTATTATCATTCATTTGGAGTTGTTGAATATTGGGTGCACTGGGTGTCAGTGAAGGTTCTTAGTCATCAAGGTCACATTTATCCAAGGAAGGTTCAAATCAAGGGCAAATCAACTGGACTTGGTTGAAGAAACTAGAAGACGTATCGTCCCTCATCCAAGAGGCGGACAATCCAGTCCAGTCCAGTTGCCCTTGACCTCAATCTTCGTTGGATTTATATGGGTGCTTTTTCAACAGTCTGTGTGCTCAAGCAGCAAAGGCCCAGTCATCTTTGGTCAAATCCACCAATCTAGGGATCGGTCTTTTGGGATTTGTACTTTGATTGTCTGCCCCATTGATTAGTTTCAACAGTGTTATCATCCACTCACTACTGTGCATAAAAGATATTTGGAAGGCCCAGAATGATGAATACATAGCACACACAGCTCTCTCTGGTGCAGGAGTGTCCTTGAAGCCTATTTTTCACAAAATTTTAGTCAACATTTTATTAAAAATATATTTATTTAACTCTTTTTTAACATTAAAATATATTTTTTAAAAGCATATTATTTTTTATACATTTTTTATTTATTTTCTTTCTTTTAGTTTTTTTTAAAATTTTTTAAAGCATGTTGAGATCAGAGACCTTTTTTACAAGGGTAACCTGGCCTAGAAGGAAGCAGCACATGTTGTTAACTTAACAAACAAACAACAACATATAGAAATAAGCATACTTTTAAATCATAATGTAGTTATACTTGTTTCTGTTTGTAAACAGTAAACACATGTGTACACTAGGTTGAGGTTTGCCCTCCCACCCAGCACACTAGCACAGTGCATTCAATTTGACCAATCAGAATCAAGGTTTTCATACCAACAATGCAATCAAATAGCATAAAAGTCTGCTTCACAAAAAGTTAACATTTTAACTGTCACTGAGAAGGAAGGTATTTTTGGCCAGAAATCATTTTGTTTCTTAGGTTTCCTTTGATTTACTCGGACTCAGACTTGGCAAAGTTGGACACCACAGACAGAAAAGAACACAGAAGAGAAGAATATCCAGTCAGCTCCCTGCAGAAGCTAAATGTGAAAAGAGCTAAAGAGGTGTGCCTGGCAAGTACAAGCAGGAGAGGACAGAGGCAGAGACTGCCAGCCAAAATCATCTTTCTTGGTAAGTTTATTATTGTTAGCAAGACAACACAATTGTGTAAGTTAACTAAAGTTGAGCTCACTCTGGGTTTGAAAATATTTTCCTTGGTGGATAGCAATGGTGTGCATTAGCTAATGCTAGCACGTGGATTAATATATTTATTAGCTAACGTTAGCATTTTAAGAGCTTGATAATCGAGACAGCGACTTTCGTCTGCCTTATAAACAGTGTTGGGAGTAACGCGTTACAAAAGAAACGCAATTAATGTTATGTTAAGTAATGTTTTGCATTTTGCTGTAAGGCAGTTTTTGATGTTACTAAAATTTCAGTAACAATCAACAATCTCAGTAACCCTGTTGCTGGAATTTGATGCATGAGATTTTAACAGGCAGGCCTGTGCATGTGTGTGTATGTGCTCTCAACTTTACACTGTTAATATGACCAGTTATTCTTTATTAGAATAATAAATGCAACTAATATGTTGCTCTCTGTGTGCTAAAGGTTCACATTTTTATAGTCTACCTTAATACTCACATGTCCATGTTTACAGTTAAGTTATTGGTCACTGTAATCATTATTCCTGCCCATGTAGTCTGTAAATACATCACCACAGTTGTCATTTTTGTATAAATTCATTCTAAAGTTTAGCTGAAGCTACTATGAATCATCAGCTAAGCATCTGCGTTAGACTATTCTAAAGGTACATTGTTTTTATAAAGAGATTTCTCTTCACTGCAACCATGGAGGGGGTAATCATTACAGTGACTAATAACTCAGTTATAACAGCAATGTCAAAGTGTACATGTGTATGTGAGAATTGTTTTAAGACACGCTTGAAATAATGTTTTTGTGTCCTGCAATGCCTGACCACACGATATAATAGCATGTGATGTTATATAAAATACTACTTAACTTTATGTACATTTGTTAGTCATGGATCCTGTATTCAACTTTTAAAAGATGAATCTACCCTTTGCCAACTTTTACCAACTTAATCCTAAACCAGCCTTAGCTCAAGAAAAATAAATAAAGAGTAATAATTATATTAATTAATAATAAGATTTGCTATAAGAATTAAATTACAGTGTTTATAATGATACGCAAATGAAGAACTAAACTAGGTGGAAGTATTGGCCCAACTGAATATTTATTATATCTCATTTGCAACTGCATTTATTTTCTTTTAGAGCTTCCTGGGATCATTGCCTCACTCAGATGGTTTAGAGGCCACGGAAACCTCAAAGGATCAGCTGGACCCTCACAAGCTCATTGTGCTCACAGGTATGTCTGGTTCCTGTACACGATCACTGTTTTTGCTCTCGCTTCATGACAATGGTTGTTAGTTAATTAGAGGTAATATTGCTTTGATATAGACAACATATTTCCTTTTCCCTTCCACAGATGCTGTGTGATAAAGCAGTTTCCAGCTTTTAGCCGCATAAGGTGTCAGAAGTGGGATGGCTTTAAAATATGTTGCAATTATCTTAAAGTTGACTTTAAGTATTTTTAAAATGGCGCCACATCGTCCCGAGCGCCGCCGGTACCGGGTCCGTAAACTATTTGCGTTTTTATAGCTGGATTCCGTCCAGAAACAGCTGCGATTCGGGTTCGGATAGATCGTTCGGCCTTTGTCGGTCTCTGCTGGCGAACCATAGCAGGTATAACCTCATGCAATATAACAATCTTTAGAGGAGAATCAGACCTTTATTTTGACACCAGCCCTGTAGGATGTTCTGTTCTCAAGCTGTGGGCCTTTAAAGCATGGGAATGATTTTGGCCATTTGTAATGACTGGTTTTATCAACATTTCAATGTTTTGGAAGCTTTATGTTATTTGGAATGTGGTTGTATGAAGAGAAATAGTGTTTTAAAGATAACTCCCAATAAAAGTGAACATATTAACAATAGGTTCTAGGGGTTAAGTGGTTAACAAACTTTAAGCTGTTCCAAAATAACACATTTAATATACACTTAATATAGTACAATTAAAATGTGATATGCATCCAAAAAAGCACTGCTTAAGTATATTTATTTTTCACCTGGGTGTTTCTGTTATAAAGATAATATTTCCCATAATCCCTACTTCACTGTTCTTTATGTAAAACAAAACTCCTCCAAATATCTTTGGTCTGCTGCTTACAGCTATAATTACTGCATCATTAGGCTAGCTGCACATAGGCTTCAAGCTAACCTTTCTGATAGGACATAATCCCTGTTTAGCATGAAGCTAACAACATACAATGACTAAAACCCAGAGTAAAATGACATGGCTAGAGAGAGTTAGTATTTTACTATAAAACTTAAAGGTTCAGTGTGTAATATTTTGGAGGATCTGTTGACAGAAATGCAATGTAATATCTTAGGCTGTCCCACTAAGGATTTAAATAGTCGAATCAGGCTGCACCCATTGAAGCTTTCCATCTTGGACTATTCAGGGTCAGCCCGAATAATATCCATAACTGTGTTTTCACCTGCGATGGACTGTTGACCTGTCCAGGGTGTACCGTGCCTTTTGCACAATATAAGCTGGGATTGGCTCCAGCCCCCTGCGACCCTGTACACAGAATATACACAGAATAAGCGGTTGACAAAACAGACAAACAGTGCTGCAGAGCATTTTTTTTTCACTACCTTCTTCTTCTTCTTCTTCTTGTAGAATTCTGGCAGTTTGGATGCTCATCACTATGTTGAATATGTGCATTTGAAGAAGAAAAAAAAGTACTAATATACAGCCGGGGTCAGCAGATCCGTTTTTTATCCATTAGATGGTGGGTGAGAACATAAGACATAATATTTAAACTGAATGCTATGTTGTTTGGTTAGCACAGTTGGTAAAGCACAAAACTTTCATTTAGGAGGTTGTTTGTTCAATTCCATGTTGGGAGACTTTTTCCACTCTCTTTAACAAATTGATTATGAAGTGATTGTTTCACATGTTCACAATAAAGCATGCGCTCCAGTGTGAGTGTGTGTGTGTGTGTGTTCTGGCGTTTGATCTGCATCCATCAACCTACGGAGGCCTTTTCATTTCCCTAGTATCTCCAGGCAGAGGACATTTAGGGGAATAACGTTGTCTGACAGCTATTTCAGAGGTGTGTCAAGCAGGCTACAGATTGTTTTTAATGCCGTTCAGACTTTTTCAAAGTTAGAGCTCTCAATTCAACTCGAAATAAAGTGTTGCAAAAAACGTTCTCGCACTTTTATTTTGCAGGCAAAACCACTAAAGAGGAAGTCATTATGTGAGTAACTGTTGCTGTCATGACTGAGATCTATTTCGCTATCAAATAATTTATTTATTTAAATTTTTTGCTGCTATTAAAGCACCGTCATCTGACCATGGGCCAGATATTATTGCTAGAGTGGCAGTTTTGGCAATGAGCCAAATCACAGAGAGAATTCTGGAGGATCTGTTCTAAAAGCTCCAACCCAAGTCCAACCAAAGTGCTTGGCCAAATGTATGGGTAGTCATGGGTATAATACAGTGCACTCTTAATTCTTTCGAAACCCCTTTTGCTATGAAAGAATTACATTTGTTTACAATAATCTTTCACAAATATAATTTCATCTTTACCAATCTTACGCACCAGAGGGATTTGATTATGGTGACTAATTATGTCTCTGTAATGTGTACTGCACAACATTTTTACTGATATATGAAACCACTATGGAGAAATGATGAATATTTTTTTCATGGCTGTGAAAAACAACACAAAAAAGAGTGTACACTTCATGTAATATTTAAATTTTATTTCTATTTTGTTAATACATATTGTATAAAAATGACACATAGACACATAGATAGTGAAGATATAGACATAGACAGTAAGGTTGAAAAAATATTTGCATGTAAAATGAGAAACCTAAACTCCCACATTACAGGTTTTGTTTTTCTCACTTTTAAGTCAGTGTTGTTAATGGCTTTTGTTTTGTGCAGAGCTATAAATTGATTTTAATTAAGCAAGAAATACAGCCAATTTCATTAAAAATGTTGTATAGCTACAGTATGACCACGATTTCATATTTTCTCAGAAATTATATATCTAAAAGCATTTATTTATAAACCAAATAGATAAATAGATAATTGTTGTGATTAAATAAATAACTCAAAGAGCTCCCAATGTCACTTTACCCATCAAATGTTTCTTTGTATTGTTCTCAGGCTTTAATAAAAGTATGTAGCACTTGGGCAAAAAAATACAAAACAGCATTCCATAACTGGAGGCCAGAATAGCAAATATCTCCACAGCTACAGTGAACTTCCCAGGAGAGCTGACATATGCTGGGATAAAGGTGAACCAGACTGCAGAGAATATCAGCATGCTGAAAGTGATAAATTTGGCTTCATTGAAATTATCAGGCAGCTTTCGAGCCAAAAAAGCAAGTACAAAAGATAGCACGGCTAAGAGCCCTATGTATCCTAAAACAGCCCAGAACCCTACATGTGATCCGAAAGCACACTCGAGTATAATCTTCTCTTTATAGTGTTTCATATTTTTGTAGGGAAAGGGAGGGTTGATTCTCAGCCAAAGAATGCAAATTAAAACCTGTATGAGAGTGAAAGCCACAACACTGATCTTCTGCTGTGTAGGACCAAACCATTTCATCACATTACTACCTGGAAGTGTAGCCCTGAAGGCCATTAATACAACTATTGTTTTCCCAAGTACACAAGAAATACAGAGGACAAAGGTGATGCCAAATGCTGTGTGTCGCAGCATGCAGGACCACTCAGAGGGCCGACCAATGAAGGTCAGAGGACAAAGGAAACACAGAGTCAAGGAGAAGAGCAGCAGGAAACTCAGCTCAGAGTTGTTGGCCCTGACAATAGGAGTCTGCCTGTAATGGAAAAATATCATGGCTATAGTCATCGCCAGGCATGCACCGAAGATAGAAAAGGTGACCAAAAGTATACCCATCAATTCCCTGAAGGTGAGGAACTCAATAGCTTTCAAGTCACAGTTATTCCTCTCTTCATTGGACTTGTACTCGTGAGGGCATTTGTCACATTTCACTGCATCTGAAAGCATAAATATGTTTAGGCTGTACAGCACACACATCTTCAAATAGATCAGTAAAGTGCTGGCAGTGATTTTGCCCAACAGAAACACAATGAGTGCTAGAGTAAAGGCTAGAAATCCTGCTGTCTCACTTGTACTGTTGCTGAACTCCCCATCAGCACAGGTGATGCAATCGAAACAGCAGATAGGCTTGCCTTTGACAAAAGCCTGGCGGGTCCCTGGCGAACAGCTCTCACTGCACACAGACCTTGGCACCTGCTCCACAGACACAGCATTAGAAAACATCCATAACAACTTCCAGACCCACAACCATGTCAATGTTGTAATGAGCTCATTAATTTATGAATTTATTTTGGCAATATTTTGTGAGTGATGTGATTAGTTCAAACATAATGTTAAGTCCAAAATAAGATTTAAAAGATTCATAAGGACAGGGTGTCTACATTTACTTACCTCAAGATTCTCGCCTGCCCAGATGGCTCTCACACCATCTCTCATCTCAAACTGCTGACCCTCAGGCTGGGAGGAATCATAGTAACCAATGGTCTCAAAGAGTACATAACCTGTGTCATCCATCTGCCAATTTACCAGTGCATAATGTGCCACACAGTCACCCAACTCATCAAAGAACACTTTTTCACCAATCTTAGTGGTGAAATTTACCTGTGTTAGGTAATGCAGCACCTGCAGGGAAACAGCAATGCAGTTATTTAACTACGTGATCAAGCAATCATTAACATATACAGTACTTTTGTGCTCTTTGTTCACCTTCCATGGTTGTATATTCTGCTTATCGGCACAAGTATTGTTCTCAAAAGGCCCCTCTCCATCTTTGCAAGTAAACAACATATGCAAGGCATGAGCAATAGCATATGTAGCCTTGTAAACATTATTCAGCAGACTGGCATCTGAAACATCTGTGAATCGTGTGTTCGTGTCCCACAGAGACTCCTTCCCAGTGCAGGCTGCAACTGAACCCTGAGCCTGAGTCTTTGCTTGGGGAGTGAGGGTGCAGCTGAACACCGTCTCCCACAACTCCACCAGTCCCTGGTCTCCCGGAGTGGTGGAGGGCTTGCTGTTAGCCAGGAACTCCTGCAGTCCGGGGATATGAGCATTTATTGCTGCAAAGCCCACAGCACCCTGGACCACAGCGTAGTTCACTGGAGAGGCAATATAGCGATAAGTGATCCAGCCCTCACTGCCTACCCACTGCAGGCCTGTCACGTTCTGAGCATGAAGCTCCTTAATAAGTATATCCAGGTCTGTGCCATCAGCAAATGCCACTACTACCTTGGAGGTGGATTTCTTTATAATTTCCACCACCTCTAAGAACCACGTCCTAGGATCAGTTCTGTAAATAGCCAATGAGTACTCAACACACACACCTTCTCTTTCTGCTGCTTCTAGGAAAGTGGCCATGCCATCATTCCCATAGTCACTATTAGTTCTGATAGCCCCTACCCATGTCCAGCCAAAGTATTTTACAAGCTTTGCTAGGGCTTTGCTCTGGTAAATGTCACTAGGTATGGTTCGGAAGAAAGAGGGATAGTCTCTTCTGTTGCTAAGACATGCACATGTGGCTGAATGACTGATCTGAAACACAGGTAAAACAGAGAAATAGCTCATTTTGGAGGTCTTCAATGCCTAATTTGAATCACAAATGCAATAAAGCATTTTCGGATATTATATTACGTCTCATTCAACAACAAAAATTTGCTTGAAAGTTCTTGTGTGCAGAGTGTGTGCATGCCCCTAATACTCACCACAGGTATATGAAAGGGTCCCATGGTGCGTGCAATACCTATTGTAGAGGTGGATGTGGTATCCCCTACAACAGCAAGCACATTAGAGAGTTTGTTACAATGGTCTTCCCCGCTGTCATACCTATTCATCAGGTTCAGCGATTCCCTGATGGACATAGGAATACTGGGGCAGGAGTCAAAGATCCTGTAACCCAGTGTCACTCCTGGCAGCAGCTCTGAGCTGTTGTTGATCTCCTGTATGGCAAACATCATAGTGTACGCGTACTGAAGCTCTCCTGGGTCGAGTCTGAAAAAAGGAGACCAGAACTGTATAGTTTGTCACAAGTAAAAATGTGAAACCAGTGATTTCTGACTATACATGACTATACAACACATCTTCTAAAAAGACATACATCATTTTTTAATTACTCTCTTACCCATCACAGTGGATTGTTCCTGGATTGACTTGGAGACTTGGATTGACACTGACTGGGTTCTGATGGAAGGAGAAAATGCCTCCAATGTTGATATCTCCCTCCTTAGAAAACTGAGACAGTTCTTTTGTCCCATATGTTTGACACATAGCCTCCCCTCCTCTGATAGCCAGAAGGGAAAGAAGTAGAAGATCTGCTATCAGCAGCATAGTTGCTCTTCTCAATATTAACACCCACGGCAAAAAGATAAAAACCCCATCTCTGAGCATTTTATAGGGTTTTACTCTGAACTATCTCAAAGCCACATGGACTTGATTGCACCCTATGTAAATATTGTGTTTCTCTCCACCAATGACAGTGCTCATGGTGTGACTGACAGATGAATGGGCCTATTAGAGGGCCTCCTACATTTCTTTTGTGTAACCAATTCTTAACATTAATAATTTCAGAAACCTAAGCATGTCTTTGGGGATACCTGAGCTGTTCTTGTGTATTGTATATTTTATTTCAGTGTAGAGTGGCCATGTTAAAAAAGCAAAGCCAAATTATTTTTTTTTAAAAAGTTTGGATTGAGGGAGATACATTTACAGTCAACAAGGAGCTGAACTTTATTCCTTTAAATGTTTGACAATTGTGTCACAGGAAAATCATTCTGCAGAAAATAGCCAGCATTACACTTTATCTCAAACAGACAGGCGTTTCTGTTGTAATTATGTATCTGTTTCCCTTTCAAATGCACAATTCCCTTTCAAAGGCAAATTCCTCATATGTAAAAATGTACCTGGGAATAAACCCGATTCTGATTCTGATTATAAATCTAATGCAATGCATTCTTTTTACATTTACTTTTAGGCATTTGATTGATTAAAGCTGAGAACATTAATCATTTTAGAATTCAGTTTCAGTAATGGTAATGCACTGACAAATGTTATTGCATTCAACAATCTTTGCAAAACTGCTCAGTGGGGAAACTGCACATATGCTTGGTACCTCAGTGCAATACGTAATTGCATTGTTTCCAAAGAAGTGAAGAACTGCTTATTTCTTAATGTCCAAAGGAGACAGAAAGAAGGCATTTATTGGATCTTTCTCTGCTCAATGCCTGAAAAGTGTTAACCTTTAATACATTAATATTAAAACAGCAATTCAGATATTTTTGCATTACTATACTGCATACTATTGTTGGTTTCTCCCCATCATGTGCTTTTTAGTATTTCTCTCTGGCTTCAATAGTAAAATATAACATTTTGGAGCAAATATGCAGAAAAGCAACCCAAAGCTAGAGGCCAAAATAGCAAATACTTCTACAGCTACAGTAAACCTCCCAGGAGAGCTGATATATGCTGGGATAAAGGTGACCCAAACAGCACAGAATATCAACATGCTGAAAGTGATAAATTTAGCTTCATTAAAATTGTCAGGTAGCTTTCGAGCCAGAAAAGCAAGGATGAAACATAGCACAGCCAGGAGTCCTATATACCCCAACACTGCCCAGAATCCTATTGGTGAACCTAAATCACACTCTAGAAGAATCCTTTCTGTGGCATGAGCTGTATTTTTGTAAGGGAGTGGCGGAGCACGATTTAACCACAGTACACAAACTATCACCTGCAGTAAAGTACAGGTGAGAACACTTGTTCTTTGAAGAGGAACAGAGCACTGAGGAACTATGTTTGCTGGCCTTTTAGCCTTAAAGGCAATCACCACTGCTATGGTTTTAGCCAAGATACAAGACATGCACAAGGCAAAGGTGATGCCAAAAATTGTATGCCGCAGCATGCAGGACCACTTAGTGGGTTGGCCTATGAAGGTTAGAGAACACAGGAAACACAGGGTCAAGGAGAAGAGCAGAAGGAAACTCAGCTCAGAGTTACTGGCTTTGACAAGAGGTGTGTGACGAAACCGAAAAAAGACATATGACACCATCAGAGTTAAGCTTGCTCCAAACAATGAAAAAGCAGTGAGAAGGGCCCCCATGGTTTCTCCATAAGATAGGAACTCGATCACCTTTGGAACACACTGGCTGTGATCTTCATTTGACCAGTACTCCAGTGGGCACCGTGAACACTCTGCAGAACCTGAAAGGAAAACGTGAAACATGCAAATATACTCATACTGAAAGCTGCAATTCATGATGTTATGAGGGCGAGCACATGCTGTAATAAGCACCAGCTGTATTTATTGACGCATAGGTGAGATACTGTAAAACACTGATTTTGTGTAAATATTACTATAATATTATTTGTGTAAGAAATTACACTAAGGAAAGCTTCTACTCACTGCTGGAGTTGCTGATCTCTCCTGCACCACAGGCGATGCAGTAGAAACAACAGACGGGTTTCCCTTTAATCACAGCCTGCCGGAAACCTGGGAGACAACTATCACTGCAGACAGACTGTGGTCCCTGTTTGGTATATTATAGTCAGCGTAAGGGTCATATTTAGACACTCTACTTGACATTCTTGATCTTACATATACAATCTACACAGTATGCTATTCTGCAAAACAGTGTATGCACACACACACACACACACACACACACACACACACACTCGCACACACACATAATAGGCGTATATTTCATGATGGATGGCTCAAAGAATACTATACTACTCTATTTTAAAAATCAAGCTCCACAATCAGTATTCCATACATAACACGTTTGATACCATTATGGAGCCGTCCACCCATGTTATTCTTATGCCGTTCATGGCAAACTGCTTTCCATTTGGGAGTGAAGCATCATAGCTCCCTACAGTCACAAACACAGGATCTCCTGCTTTGTTTCTCTGCCAGTTCACCAGCTCATAAGTCGCTGCAGGATCTCCATTTCCATCAAAATACACTCGCTCTCCTGACTGAAGAGTGAAATTCACATCTTGGAGATATGTCACAACCTACCAGTAGAGAACAATGGTTGATAATTTAAGGCATAAGGAATTTTTTGTTATTCAAATTACTTATAATTATAATTCATGAAGGTGACCGCTTACCTGTTTAGGGTCTAAAATATCTTTCCAGACACATGACTTATTCACCGTTTCATCACTTTGTCCACATTTTAACATATTATGCATTGCATGAGCCACAGCATACACAGCTTTATACACATTGTTAGATATCCTTAGCTCTGATACATCTGTGAAAGGATTGTTGACATCCTGTAGTCTCTCAGATCCAGAGCACTGGGTCTGACCATGCAGACTGGATTGGAAACTGCAGCCAAATGAGTCTTCCCAGAACTCTCTCAGCAGATTATTGTTAGGATCCTGGCTTGGATTAACCTGCAAGAGAAACTCTTTCAGGCCTGAGATCTTTGCCTTTTTGATGGTGAAGCCCAGAGACCCTGTTAAGATTCTTGAGTACTTTTTAGTGGCCAGATGAACTGCTGTAATCCAGGACTCACTGCCCACCCACTGCAGCCCAGTCAAGTTTTGGTTGAAAGCTTCCTCAAGCAGAATGTCCATCTCGCCCTGGGCAAGGAAGGCAACCAAAACCCTTGCACTACCACTCTGGATCACTCTGACCACCCTAGCAACCTGCTCAGTGGGGTCCGTCCTGGAGATGGCCTCTGAGTACTCAATACAGACTCCCTCCTGGGTTGCAGCTGTGATAAATGTTGCCATCCCATTGTTACCATAATCATTGGCACTTCTAACTGCTCCAACCCAAGTCCAGCCAAAGTGCTTTACCAATTTTGCCAAGGCTCTGCTCTGATAGTAGTCACTAGGGATTGTTCTAAAGAAGGAGGGATATTCCTTTCTGTTACTCAGACAAGCACAAGTGGCAAAGTGGCTGATCTAAGAAAAAAATGGAAAATGAGGGAAATGGAAAGCCAATTATAATATTTGAGTGGTATTAAGTATTAAGTGACAAAACGTCTGACTTCTGATGCAATTTGCTGCATCGTAATCACCCTGTCAATGTTAATAACAGAGACCTAAAATGAAACATAATGCTACCAATTTAGTCTTCTTTGACAGTCAATTTATAGTAACATGGTGAAATCAGTCAAAAATGGAATATAAATATTTTAAATATTTACCACTGGTATTTGGAAAATCCCTGTAATTTGTAACATCACAATGGTTGAGGAGGACTCAGAGGCTCCGATAATGGCCTGAACAGATGACTGACTGGAACAGGTTTTTCCCAAAGTCCTTTCCTGTCCATTGATTAAACCCATCACTGCCCGTGTTGAAGGCAGTGTTGAACCACAGCTGTCAAATACCTTATAACCAAGTGAAATATTAGGCAGCAGAGAGCTGCTTTTGTTGATCTCCCTAATAGCAAAAATCATTGTTTGGGCAAAATGAAATTCTCTTAAATTTATCCTGAAAAGAGTAAAAACAGTTTTCAGACTTTATGTTACTTTCCCTCAGTTCAGAATCCAGCAAATGAGAAAGTAGAGAACAAACAGTACCTGGAACAAATGAGAGGTTCTGGTGTATCTGTGAAGGAGAGCAGGGGCTTTGAGAGTTGGCTATGGAGAGAGAAAGTCCCTCCAATAGTGATATCTCCCTCCATAGATAACAGAGGAAACTTTGGTTTCCCCAGCATCTCACAGAGTGCAGAGTCCTCCTCTGCTCCAAAGGCTCCCATAAAAAGCAGTAACAAAAACAGTAACATTACATAGACACAGTCACTCATTTGGTACAACCAGGCTCATACATGCAGACATAAACCTACACTGTGATGTGTTATTCTGTCACTGTCCAAAACATTTATCTCCGCTCATGGGCAGAGCTTTATACTTATGTATACTTATGCAGATGATAATGACTGAGATTGTCTTATCAAATCACAGTTTGATGATGTCAGACTGCTTGCTGTTCTTCTGTTTTTAAGATCATTATGTCATTATTAATGTAAGTTGGGAATAAAATTGTAGGACAATGTGATGGGGCACATAGTATTTAAACATACTTTAGTTGCAAAATAAGGATATTAAGAATTTTGTATAGAAGCTGGAGATTTTATTTGCAGAAAATATATTCCAGTGGAAACTGAAAAATTGAAAAAAAAAAAATTCAATAATCAGGAAATGATGTGAACGGAACCGGTATAAAATAATTGTTATTCAGACAAATTTGTGATCCGAAATGTATCAACTGTCATTGGTTTTCTAATTGAAACATAAACAAGTACAGTTACAAGAGTAACTATAGAACTAAAATGTAACTAGAACTGCAAGCAGTTATAAGAGGGGTCCAAGCCGACCCCCCTGGCCCGACGAGTCGGTCCCGGCCCGCTGTGATTAATTGTCTCATAAGCATGGGCCCCTGAGCCACAGCGTGGCCTGCGGAGAATAAATGAGCAGAGTTATAAAAGAAAGGGGCTTGCGGTTACAGAGATCTGAAATTAATGTATGTCTATGGAAGTGTTATTTGATTTCCAAGTAATAGGGCCACATAGAGGCCGATTGATGCCAAATTTCACATAGCACCTCGGGGAGGATATGCCAGATAAGGTCCCTGAGTCTGGTGTAGATTGGGCATTGCAAACGTAAGGTCTGACATGACATCCTAGCGCAAAAATTAGTTGGCCTATAATTTGGCCGTTTTTTGGCGAATCAAAATTCCTTCAACAAACTTTAATCGGCTTGGTCCAGAGATGGTCCGTGCCAAGTTTCATGCTGATTGGACTTGCGACTTCGGAGGAGTTACTTAAAATAGGTTTTCCACTTTTCAAACAGAGTTGTATGTTATACAATCAGAATCGGCAGCAACCCCTAAACACGTAGACATAAGTCATATACGTAATTTCTGAATGTGCAATTTAGTGCGCAGTAGTTATGACTAAAATGTTATAAATGTAATAGTTATTAAGTTATTAAGTTTATTGATATTTATTGATATTCCCAAAGTTATGGTCTTGACTGGTCTTGAAATAAAATCCAGAGTCCTCAATGTCCGAGACCAATGTGCTCAAGACAGAGTACAAATGAGGTTGAGTCCAAAACTAGACCAAGACCATCAAAACTGGTCTTAAAACCGGTCTCGAGACCAAGACCGGTCTCGAGTACTACAACGCTACTAACAACTAAATCCCTTAACTCCCTTTGTCTGCACTCAGCTATGTGTGTGTGTGTGTGAGCTTGGAGTGTGGTTGTGGGAATATGTGTAAAAAATGTTATGTATAATTGTTTTTAAAATGCAGTGCAAAAAACATAGCGTAATATGCCAGCCCAGTATACAAAAAGAATAATGTCTGTGTTTAATACCAACGTTCAGTGGTGTGGGGGTTGTGCTAAGATCACTTGGGGAAGCCTCTTGTCATAGTTCAATGAACTACACTGTATAATTATTTTTAATATATAAATAAACACACATCCATGTGTATTTAAGAAATATTTGCATGTATATACTGTATATAGACTTAATGTATATATAATGTATATTTTATATATAAATATAAACATTAGTGGTGGGCATAGATTAATTTTTTTAATCTAGATTAATCTCACTGAAATCTTTAAATTAATCTAGATTAATCTAGATTAAAATGGCTCATGAATTCTGCCAAAGGCATTCAGAAAATGTGTGCGAACGGGTTTCAAGCCAGGTTTCAAGCCAGGTGGCACATTAGACCAGGGACTCATCTCCTGTTTCCAAAACACACAAACTGCTTGAGAAAGCTGTTCTACTATGATAATTGGTGATGAAAATAAATCATGTTCAATAAGATGTACTTGTGTGTTGCGCGTGATGTGCTTTGCGTTTAGGTGGTACTTGAGACTGGAAGAACTCCTACAGTAAACTAATTCCACATTGCACAAGGTGCAAACAACCTTAGTCTTGTCGAATTTTTAATTGGGAAGCTTCTTAAAAGTTAATTTTCCCAGAAGCAAACCCTGCGGCTTCAGAAATGTTGCTGTCCAAGTGCTGTCCAACAGCTGTCTGTGGAAATATCGCACAATGCGTTTTTTTGCGTAAACAAACAGCTGGCTGAGCGAGGTTGTAACCGTCAACTCGGGTGTGACGTCATTCCCAGCTCCGACCTCCGAGGTAAATGGAACGCAGCAACAGCTGCATCCATGTTAGCACGTCATGTTTGAAGTGGTAATTTCACAGTAGACATACACACAGGTTCGAAGACTCGTTCTCACCCCCTACAGTGCAATTCGGCTAGGTATACATCTGCGCTAAAATATCAAGGTGAAAGTCATCATAGCTTGCGTAGTAGCCTATAGACCCAGCTCCCAACCCAACTTCGAGAATAGATTAATGGCGATATTTTTTTTATCGCCCGATAAGAGTCTCACGTTAACCCAGCACGTTAACGCCAATAACGGACCACCACTAATAGAAGCATAATCCTGGTCTCAAATGAGACGTAACACTCACTCATAGACTATTTGGATTGTATGTCAGGGGTTCTGACATAGAATGACTACACAAAATCTATGTTTAAACTATTTTATTTTTTTATCTATTTTAAAAGTGACATTTATTTGAGAAAAAAAAATAGGTACAATATTTCCCCTTACAAATATACAAAAATGTTGCATGTTGAAATCCCCACCCTGTAGAGAGAACTACACCTATTGTGGAGGCATATGACCCAAAAAACATAGGTTAGTCATTTTAGCAATGTGGTGCAGCCTTAGCATAAGAAACAGGGACACAACTAACGTTAACAGTGTATGTTGGTGGCTGTCTATGCCACACTGCATTTTGCTGATGTGCTCCCCGAGTGAAAACACATCCTCTTGACCCTATCCTCTTCCATACAATGTACACGACCTCTAGCACTTTGATGGGCTGTGATCGTCTGGTACTTGATGTTTGATGAATGATCCACTCTGCTGCCCAGACAACCCTCACTGTGCCTTCTGATGGACTCAACAGACCTCCATTGTTTTTTAAAGTCAGCAGGTGGTAGCTCTGGTCCTTGATGGCAGATGCAGCGTCTGTCACCAGGCTGGCACGGCAGAAATCACAGGACAGCTTCTTCAGAGCCCGTTGCACAACAAATCCTGAAATTTGAGTTATTATAATAATAATGTCATAACTTATAATAATAATCATGGGGAAATTAATGGAACATTTTTCTTTTGGACTATTTGGACTATTTGGACTATTGTGAGATTGTTTTCCCCCAGATTTTGACTATTGGCACTATTGGTTATAGGCAAAATCGACTTTCAGTCAGCCCTTACCTGAAATGTATGTAATTATGAACCCTACCGGATGCTCTGATGGAGTTGAAGAGAATCTCCAAGTGGTCCTGGCTGAACCTGTAGGATATTGGTGTCATTAGAACCTATATAATTGAACAGCTCGATTATGGTCTCAGCTTTGATAACTTGCGCAAGTAGCCGTGATACACAACTATGCTGCACGATTAAGTCGTTTTTCTAAAAGAAAATCTGCAATTTGAACATGTAAATGCTCCGTACTTGTATAGCGCCTTTCTAGTCTTTTCGACCACTCAAAGCGCTTTTACACTACATCTGCATTCACCATTCACTCACTGAGCCTTAGTGCTCAAACGGAAAGTAACATTCACACACATTCATACACTTGCGGAACAGCCGGGGTTCAGTGCCTTGCCCAAGGACACTTCGACATGCAGCCTGGGAGCCGGGGATTGAACCGCCAACCTTCCGATTAACAGCCAACCCGCTCTACCTCCTGAGCCACAGCCGCCCCCATGTTCAAGTATCCAGAATTATAGCCACGTTAATAATATTTGTAAGAAACCAAACCGTTTGTAAATCCGTCAAGATTTAAACGAGATAAGAGTATTTGTGTTTGTGCTGATGACTCACCTTACATTTGGTACCACAGAGCCCGCCAGAAAGCTTGCCTGTGACAAGATGCCACCGGTGATGACGATAGAGACTCCTAAGACCTAAGACATCTAGCCTTTATTAAAGATATCCATGGATATAGTCATTTCACTGTAAGGTATTGATGCTGTCATTAAAACCTTACATTCCAGTCCAGCAGGTGGCGCTAATGCACCTAAAACGATTTATTTATGTAGGCCTATGTTTCGGCCGCTGGTGTGCATTTCTTGTATGTAAAGTATGTAGGCTATGTAAATGTAATGTAACCGTAGGTAAGGAGACGTGGAAGTTAAAAAATAAATACTGATAAAATATTTTGGCCGGTTTTGTGTGCGTTTTGGCAGATTTAGGAATTCATGAGCAGGATCTGGCAACACTGGCTGTACTTTGGGACAGACTGAGCCTCTTTTGGACTTGTGAGTTTGGTCTGAAACACCGTTTCACAGATAGTTACTGAGTTAACTGGTGGCTGTCTGTGACGATGGCGCTGATCATCACAATATGCTTACCTTACTACACCTGTCTTTCTGTTGTGCATTTTTCCGGTCCATCAAACGGCGGATGGCATAATGATTTCACCCACCACCACCATGTTACCTGGGGTGGTGGGTGCAACTTTCATTCCCTGTGTGACACTAAAGTTTACGTAGTGTCAGCTTCTGTCAAGCTAAGGCCATTATACAACAAGAAGGTAAGTTACAACGTAACTTGCAGACGATGCATCAACTTCTTCTTTTGTCTTGGGTGTCATGTGAGTGTAATCGGAGCCTTTGAATTTAGAAAATCTCTTTTATTACATCGCAATAATATCGCAAATGCAGTTAATCGTTCAGACCTAATTAATACCATGCATCCTCGGTTTGATTAACAACCAAATTTGTTTTAAAAGACAGTTAGCACTGAAATCAATTTTGAGTATATCTGAGTGTAATGAAGCACTCCTGAGGCTCATTAAAATACATCTTAGACTGCTGTAATATTAGTCAAGTAGAGCTGAGCCTGACAAGCCTAATCTGAAATATCAAAATCAAACACTGTACAGAGGATACATCCTTCAATTTCTGAAGAAGATATACGTTATTTTCAAATTTAAGTAAGAACAGAGCCTTTCTTCTGCTCCCATTTAGAGCAAGCCATACATACTTTCATAGTAAGACTAAAGAACTAAAAACAAACAAAAAACAATGTCTCAATTTTCCATTCAACCAAATCTTTTTATTTCTTTTCTTTTTCTGGTGTTTACTGTTTAATATTACAGCCTAAATTCTAGCCTTACTATTATGGAATGATACCCTGAAGAGGTCACAGGTTTAATGCACAGACCACTGATTCAAAGTCTTTAACTATCAATCCTGCTTTATTTATTTTTTAATAAATAAAGCAGGATTTATTTTCATTAGTTATGAGTCACACTGTGCTGGCCTCAATTGTGATAATTAAAATGAAGAGACAGGTAGTAATGCATAGCATTTTAAATGTTTTTATTTATGTGAAATAAATTAAAGACTAATACTGTGCATCCTCAGTTTGAATTCAAAAATGTTGAATTGACTTGCATTGTAGCTTTTGTCTTGATTTTGATACAGAAAAAAGAATGCAAATAATATTTTTGTTTAAATTAATAGTATTGCACAGGTGATACCAAAACTCCAGTCAAGCCAGAAGCCATAAAAGAAACCTTAATACAATAATTTCCTTTAAACTAATGTCTAGATTTAATCCGATTGTGTTTTTCCCATCAGATATTTCTTTGTGTTCAGTTCAGGTTTGAGTACAATAATAAAACATTTTGGTGCAAATATACAGATAAGTAGCCCATAACTGGAGACTAACATAGCAAATATCTCCACAGCTACAGTGAACTTCCCAGGAGAGCTGATATATGCTGGGATAAAGGTGATCCAGACTGCACAGAACATCAGCATACTGAAGGTGATAAATTTAGCTTCATTGAAATTATCAGGTAACTTTCGTGCCAAAAAAGCAAGTACAAAACAAAGGACAGCTAGAAGTCCTATGTATCCTAACACAGCCCAGAACCCTACATCTGAGCCAAGGTTGCACTCAAGTATAATCTTCTCTTTATAGTGTTTTGTATTTTTAAAGGGATAGGGAGGGCTGATTCTCAGCCAAAGTATGCAAATTAAAACCTGTACGAGGGTAAAAGCCACAACACTGAGCCTCTGCTGTGTGGGACCCAACCATTTCATCACATTACTGTCTGGAAGTGTTGCTTTAAAGGCCATTAATACCACTATTGTTTTCCCCAGAACACAAGAGATACAGAGGACAAAGGTGATCCCGAATGCTGTGTGTCGCAGCATGCAGGACCACTCAGAGGGCCGACCTATAAAGGTCAGAGAACACAGGAAACACAGGGTCAAGGAGAAGAGCAGTAGGAAGCTCAGTTCAGAGTTGTTGGCCTTCACCAAGGGTGTGTCCTTATTGATAAATAATATAGTGGCCACAATTAAAGTAAGGAGCACACCAAACAAAGTGAAAAATACAAATATTATACCCATTGCCTCAGTGAAGTAGAGGAACTCAACATTTTTCAGTACACATGCATCTCTGTTTTGATTGGACCAATACTCGTCAGGACACTTTTTGCAGTCATTAGAATCTGTAATAGAAATGTTGTCACTATTATTGTAATTTAGTTACATCCTAAAACCATAAATAAGAGATTTTACCACTGCAAACTTTAATATGATACACATAGTGTGGCAAGCAAACATTGTGTGCAAATTTCCATATCTCAGGTCTGTGGTACATATACCTGTGCTGTTGCTGATTTCTCCTTCTGCACACGGTGTACAGTCATAGCAGCAGACTGGCTTTCCTTTCTGAAGGACTTTATAAGTTCCCGGACGACAGCTCTCACTGCACACTGACACAGGCATCTTTAAAACAAAGAAAAAAACAGCTATCAAGGTGTAATATTGTCAAACTATGTGGCAAGGCCTTGCATTACACAAATGTAGATGTTACTGCCAATTATGATACTTGCCTCTGTCAGTCCATTAGGCCACATTATGGCTTCAGTCTTGAGGACAAACCTCTGTCCAGGAGGTAGGGAGGCGTCATAGTAGCCGACAGGTTTAAACAGGACTGAGCCATCTGATCCATGCTGCCAGTTCACAACCTCATACCGAGCTACAGCTGCTCCAGTACTGTCAAACCACACCTGGTCCCCATTCTTAATAGTGAAATTCACCTGCTTCAAAGACTCCACTACCTAAAATGCAGTAAGACAATTTGTCAATACATTAATTTAAAGAACTAAGAAATAAACAGTTTAGTATTAAACAATGTTTACCTGCCAGTGAGTAACATTTACAGTCTTGTCACAGCCCTGGCTTTTGGAGCACTTTAATATGCTATGCAGAGAATGGGCCACAGCATAGATGGCTTTGTAGATGTTACTGGAGTATCTTAGCTCTTCCACATCATCATCATAATGTTTAAGCTCAATTAGATCCTGGTTTTCTTTGCAAGGTGATGTTTCTGTCACGGAGTTTGTCTGCTTGCACCTAAACTCTGTCTCCCAGAAATCTTTGATTAAAAAATCAGCCAGGCCTCTGATATTGGCCTTTTGCACAGCAAAACCCAGCGAACCTCCCAGCACACTAAAGCTGGTGGGAGTCACAAGGCTGTCAGCGGTGATCCAGGCCTCCACACCAATAAACTGCCGTCCTGTAATGTTGTGCAGACTCAACTGCTGTAGAAGATTGTTCATCTCTACATGGGCTAGAAAACCAACAATGACTCGGGCAGTACTCTTTCGGATCACTTCTGCCACTTTCATTAGTTTTTCTGGCTCTGCCCTGTGAAATTTCTCTGTATACTCAACACACACTCCTTCTTCCTGGGCTGCAGCAAGGAAGATGGCCATGCCGTTGTTGCCATAATCACTGTCGCTGTTGACTGCCCCGACCCAGGTCCAGCCAAAGTGTTTGACAAGCTGGGCGAGGGCTCGGCTTTGGTAAAGATCACTGGCAATGGTTCGAAAAAAAGAGGGATACTCCTTCCTGCTGCTCAAACACTCACAAGTAGCTGAATGACTTATCTGAGAATAAACAAAGAGAGAGCACAATAAGGACATTTTGCATATAATATACACATTGAAACACATAGCCATCCCTCTTACCACGGGTATTTTGAATGGTCCAGTAGTGCGTGACAGTACAATGGTTGAAGAGGATTCAGATTCCCCAATTATAGCATGAACAGCTGACTGACCAGAGCAGCTCTTTTCCACAGTCCACTCATCACTGTTCATCAGGGCCATAACCGCACGCATTGAGGACAATGTTGAACCACAGTTGTCATAAATACGGTATCCAATAGAAACATTAGGAAGAAGAAATTCACTTTTGTTTATTTCCTCGATAGCAAAGATCATGGTCTGGGCAAATCGAAATTCCCTGAGGTTTACACTGAGACAAAAAGAGAAAAATACAATTGTGTACTCCCTGTGACAAAACCTAGAAGATATTATTTTTCGAGCTGTGCTCCCATATTACCTGGAACATGTGAGACGTGTTGGTTTCTCTGTAAAGGAAAGTGGAGGTTGTGTGATTTTGCTGTGGATTGAGAAGGCTCCCCCTATCATGACATTTCCCTCTTTAGACAGCACAGGCAACTCTGGACTCCCCAGAATGTGACAGGAATGAGCTTCTTCCTCTGCAGTTCCAAATGCCAACAAGAGCCCCATAAAAACTATCTCTGTTATCACTTGTGACATTTTCCTCCCCCTGATGGGATATAGCCACCCAGGTCAGGTCAAAGCAGACATAAATGTGACGTTTTATAATCTTAGCTGAGGCCAGGCTCACTGGCCGTTTACTAACCAATCAGAGATAAGCAAGATATTTTTATTGTGCCTTGCCATGAAATTATTGTATGAAATTATTATGCCATGGCAGCTTTAGTTACTAGTTACTTTGGAGTCCTTTGTACACAACATATGATGCTTTATGAAATATAATACACTGTTATAGATTAAACTGACCATTATAACAATTGTTATAATCGTTAATAGTTAATAAGTTATTATGACCTTTTGATTTAATGTTTTATAACTAATAGTAATAACAGTTTATACCATGGCCAGAATCTCCGACCATGTTCCATAGGAGCGTATGTTATAACCATTGACTGCCTCATTATAAATACATTTTTGTCACAATTATGAATTAGTGATATGAAATAGAATAATAGCTTATATTAATGTTTAATGTTATATAGCATGTATTTGTTTGTTTTAAGTGTTAAAATGTCCATCCCTGTATAATATATTACAGGTGGACATAATACCACATGAACTAATTATAAGAACCTATAACATGTATTTGTTTGCTTTAAGAAAAGTGACACACATTTTGTGCAGGAAAAAAAAAACTTTTAATCTTGTTTTGTAACTTCATGAACAATCTGTATGAATTTTGACCAGTTTGCAGTTTAGCACAAAAACAACAACTTAATTACATCAAGAAAACTCATTCTCAGAGTGGTGAGAGAACACTCTAGAATAGAAGACCTGTTGCCAACCATATAACATCATGTAAGAAGAGGCTCAGATGTTGTCACAGATGAATGGCGAGCCTATGGACATGCCCTAACAGATGCATTGGACAATTGGATACATCATGGCAACCATTCCACAAAACCTTTTAAAGAACATTTTAAAGTAATTGAATGGGAATACTGGTTGAGCAGTAGGGATGAATCTCTTGGTACAACACGATTCAATTTGATTACAATTCAGAAGGCTGCAGTCCATTTTGATGCATCTCTTTTTCAATGTGATTTCTGCACAATTACTAAGCATTTAATTTGCACATTAAAGTCCAAAAGAAACGTCTCCTCAGTTGCTTAAAACGACTAGTTTACATCCCTAATTTACTTAACTAGCCTCAGCTCCTCCTAGGTCACCAGCATCCTTCCTTTAACAACCAGTTGTCAGACTCCTCTGAAAACTGATATATAACTTAACTATCAAGATGTACAGTATGTGTACAGGACACCAGTTTAGCTTTGACCTGATGTTCTCATTTCTCGACAAGTTAGGTGGTAATGACACACAATTAATTAACATTACTCAGAACTAATTTATCTAACATTACAGCCAAAAGAGAAAACTGTGTGCTTTACAAGGGAGATGTTAGCTAGTGCTCTAGCTTTCACTGTCATGTTCTACCCGTTCTGCTTCTTGCACTCTCTCGTTCACTGGCCCACACAAAAAAAGTATTGTGTGTACTGAATAATCACCATCATCCAAAAATGACTATTAAAAATGTTATGGCACATTAAGATTTTCTATTATTTTACCTTACATGCCAAATCACTTTTAGGGATTTTCTGCATTTGGATATGTGAATTAAAGTTACACTTTTGACAACTGATCAAAATAAACAATTCGACACACCTGATTTAGCAAAGCATTGGGCCATGTGTTGTTTAATTTGGTGTTTTTGTTATTTTTCAGACAAAGGGGAGTAATAGTCAGATGATATGCCTCTGAGGCCCTCTTTAATTAAAAAAGAAATTGTTGTTTGTGTGTTTGCAGAGTTAAGTTAGTTTCATTAAACACTATAGAGGGTATGCCTTTAGGGGCTGATTTATCAGGAACACATGTGGTGAAGTTCAGGTGCCTCAGGCCTGACCATGACTTGTGCCTCAGGATCTTCCCACTCACAAACATAACACCCTCTCACAAACTAACAAACTCCCTCTAGAGTTCACAGTGTCTCCAGCCTCACCACTCCTCTCGCCTTACACTGGAAATATCCCTTCGGGGGTGTTGCATCATGATCCACTTAAAATTTCCACGGGAGAATTTATGCTGTTGCCCTTTGAACTCAACAAACGTCAATAATGAGAAAAAAAAAAGAATTGAAAGTTAAGAGAGTTATAAATTTTATCTTTTAAAATGTGAGAGGGGAAATAATAATAATAATAATAATAATAATAATAATAATAATAATAATATAAAATTCTCCCCATGATCTGAATCTAAATCTATCTATCTATCTATCTATCTATCTATCTATCTATCTATCTATCTATCTATCTATCTATCTATCTATCTATGTGACATGGCCACAATTATGTGGTTACTGGTCATTCCTATTCAGGCACAATAGCTTTAGTGAGATTGGTCGCTCATTTTAAGCAATACGGCCTGGCTCCTAAATTTGTTTGATAGAGTTGAGGAGGACATGGAAAGATTGTGGAGCAGCTCAGATAATTTGAAAATGTTATATTTGGATTATGAGAATACATCTCTTTGTGGTTAGGAGGAAAATACATACAAACAACCACATACAAGGATTAAAAATGACTACATATGCCAACGACACATAGGACACACCTTAGTCAGTTGTAACATCTTATTACCACATGTTGATTAACAGTGAGTGCAAACTAGTAAGCAAGCAAACAAGTTTGCACAACGGTCCAAATAGACAGCTAAAAGTAATGGCTAAGTAAGTAATGGCTAAGTAAGTAATGGCTAAAAGTGTTTTTCATATGAACTTGACCTAATGAAAAACAAAATGTAATGGTTAACCTTTTAAGAACAGTTTTGTCCCCTCAATCTGATAAACACAAGTATACAGACACACAATCACACACTAGTCTTTGCTTTGTAAACCAGGAAGCATATCCATACCATGGACAATGTTGCCATCTCCTGGCATTATTGTGCAACTGCTGAAAAGCTGTCATAATGACAAAGATGATGGCTGCTACTGATGGTAACGTTTAGTATTATAATTATTAGGGTGATGATGATGATGATGATGATGATGATGATGATGATGATGATTAGGAAGTAGAAGAAGGAGTTTTAAAATGTGTTCTTGCTATCTCAATGAAAGCACAATACTCAAATGAATAAAGTAATGCAATAAAACAGCAGGACACATTAAGAGACAAGCATGCATACAAATATAGACAAATATATAGACAAGAGATAAATATAAATATGAATGTATACATAAATGCAAAATAAGAGATAGAAGTATAAAGGCTGAAATGGACCAACAAGGCAAGAAGAAATGTGAAATAACAAAAGGACAACTGCAAAAGCATACATTTAAAGCCTTCAATTCAAAACAGTTAAGAGCTTTTCCACACAGAGTAGCTTAGCTTAAAGGAGATACATGTAGTTTTTAATGAAATAATCACTTTGTATTGGCTATTTGTGAACAGGTTGTAACATCACATAATATTGCTTGTAACACCCTCTATGATGCTTCCTATGTGAAGAAATCGAGTTGGAGTCTCTTGCCAGCTGAATCTGAACTGTAGTGTACTTGCAGCGACAACACTGCAGCTAATGAAATCAAATCTGGTAACCCAGAAAAATGACAGACTACAACAAAACTCTATATAAGGATAAAGAAACAAACAAAAAGCTTTTATGTGCTGAAGCCAGTCATGCTAAACAAGAATCAGATCAACGTCGGACGAAAATATGATTAACATCAGAAAGGCATTGAGTAATAGAGCAATCTCCACTGTGTTTTCAAAACCAACCCTTTCATCCTATTGGACAGTTAAGCTAACATTACTGCAAATCATTTGAAATAAATTGATTTGGTGTTTTAGTTGGCTCAAATTAGATAATATTACCTTGCCAGATAACGCCGGAAGTGGGATGATTTGTTCTATTCAATAGCAGGGCAGTGGCAGCCAGCTAGATTAGCATGGATCTGGCAAGGTTTTAAACGATGCTTAGCTTTTTCACCAGTTTCAGTCGCCGTAATGTACTTGACTCACATAATATACAATACTGCAACATAACGCTGCAAGATGACAACACAGTATTAAGCCAAATCAATACAGTAACGTTACCTACTATGGTTGAACTGTTACACTAAAGTGCATGGATTAGTTCAACGTCAGGCTGATAAAAGAAAAGTTTAAAAAGGGAGTTTACCTGAGTATGTTTTGTTTTAAGCCTGGTATCACAGTTACAGTAAAATCACAGGTAATGATTATGGTCACATCCAGTGGCTAGCTGCATAAAATCAACATGGCAGCGTACTAACTCCCATACTTAAGGCTACAAGATGGCAATACACAAACCAGTGGGTGAGGTCACGATGACTACATCCATTTATTTTTTCCAGTTTATGGTTTTGACCGACGCCGAGTGCTCATCATTAATTTGAGCATGCACGAGCACAGCCTTGGAAAGTTAGTGGATGCGATCTGAAACCTCACCACTGGAGGCCTCTGAAAACTGCACATGGCCCCCTTAAGTCAGTGAGATTATAACAAAGGTAAAAAGTTGATCTAAATTTAAATTTGGACTTCCCCTGTGAGGTTCTTCCTGAGCATTGTGTAGAAGAGAAAATCCTGACAGTTGCTCATAGTGTTCAAAAAGATTATTATGTAGGTACAAATACTTTAAAACCATATGACCTTGATACTCACCCAAGTGTTAAGACAGTTTATTTGGCATGGTTTATAGTTTTAATGGCTGTGCTTTTTAAAATTATTTTAGACTGAATGTTTTTCTCAATTCAATGCTATAATAAGGTTACTTTACACCAGAGGACACTGTGCACTGCTTTTCAGCTCAATTAAAAATGTTCAGAAATCATTGCTTCATGAATCAAAGAATCACATTATGTGACCTTCACAAATACAGAGAAACATCAGCTGATGTGAAGTACCAATACTAAGGGCCGAGAGGGACTGAAATTTTTAAAAGCACACTAGTTCTATGTTTGCCAGAGACCAGCAGAACCATAGGGACTCGTGTAAGGTCATCTTTTGTGTTGAGTTTTTTCTCTCTGTCCAACACCTGGCTATCTTATGATTATATGGACACCTGGAGAGGCCCTTGCCAACTATGATATTGGCAGATGATATCAGATTATTCGGGGGTGCTTTTGTTGTAACCAGGCTGCTTCAGCTCTCTGAAGTATGTATGAACAGAACAACATATAAAGGTGCTTGCAGAGGAAAACCTGTATTTGGTTAGCCCAGATGTACTATAAACCCCACTGAAATTTAATGTCAACAAGCATTAGAGGGCATTAGATTTACAACTCAGTGAACAAAGCCAAGCTGTGTGGATTCTTGGGCCAGAAATGTACTCAGCCAACAAACTCAGCCAAAAGGTCCTGTGAGGGATGGTTGCAGGCCAAGATCCATTAAAGCTTTAATAAAGAAGCAAGGTTACTTTGTCCCAAAAATGCCATGTTATTATGATGATTATGACACACTTTACACATTGTACATGTTTTGTCCTGTAACATTTAATGTATATGGCTTACTCTGGAGTGTTACTGTGGAGTGTTTTTGTTCTTGTTCTTGTGATTTCACTGAAAATCATAGTATGTAAAGACAAAAAGGATCCAAATGATAAATCTGAATAGCTATTTTTTGCACTTGCATTAAGTGTGTTAAACAGGCTCTGACATGACAGATTTGTCACATTTAACATAAAGATTATATTTTATTCTCTCCAAAATCCAATAACTAATTAGTGCAGCATGTACTTAATAATGATTCTGCTGTAGTCTTGCTAATTAATGTGAGCAACTTGTTTTGAAAGTGGTGAGATAACCTTCCATTAAAACTCAAAATTAATTAATTTCCAACACAACACCTGGTGAGCTCCAGTTTCATTGCTTTGGGGCCAGATGTCATCAGTCTTGTCGAAAACACTTGCTTGTCTCTGCATGCCCAGCTGACTCTTTGTTCCCCCACAGCCCTCTGGGTAAAAGGTAAATTGGCAGGTTTAGGATGATGCCATAAGGCCACCTCCCTTCTAGAATATACACAATAACATGTTTTCCCAAGTGTGTGTTATGCTTCAGTGCATGTTGTTATTCATGACTGATTGCAATTAAACCAACACTTGTTGCTCATAAGTTATTCCTGATGTACAAGTTCACAAACAAGTCTGTGACAACTCAGTCAACTGTGAACTGGTCATGAAACTCTCTTTCTGAAAACTAAACAAAGTTTTCTTGATGGAGATGCTTTTAATGTTGCTTTTAATCTCTGTCTATATAAAATTAACTGAAAATGTAGTTGAAGTGGACATTCACTCACACTGGGCATGCATGTACTGGTGTAAGGAGGAAGCAGATTGTCTACTCCGCAGTTGCAGAAAATTCGGCTAAAGAAGTACTACTAGGGACGAACAAAGTAAATACAGTGACATGCACAGTATTTGCACAACAAACAAAAACATTGTCAGTAGCATTGTGGTTTGCTTTGCATGGCTCATAAGACTCAATTAGAAAGCCAAACATGAGTGTCTGTGTCATCAAAGTTTTCAAAGTAGTACGTTTTCACTTGTCCGCACTAATACACTACCGCAAAGTTTTAAAACAAAAACGGAATGGGGTCAGCAGCACTTTCAAACTTCTCATTTAAGGTGTTTAGGGATTTGCCATTGTAGTCTTGTTAGCAGGCTTAAATGCAGCAAATGTGCAGAGTTTTAAAATGAAAACGTAGTAGTGTGGATGTAAGTTAAAGAAAATTAATCAAATGTATTTTAAGGCAATTAGCCTGATCTGACTGGCGACCTGTCCAGGGTGTACCCTGCCTTTCGCCCAATGTCAGCTGGGATAGGCTCCAGCCCCCCCGCGACCCTGTACGCAGGATAAGCGGTTGACAATGGATGGATGGATGGATGGATGGATGGATGTATGTATAGCCTGATCTGTTAGTGACAGTATAGACAGAAAACCTGAGGAGGGAGCGGTATGACATGCTGGAAGCACTCTGCTATTATGCTTTTTATATATTGTTCTGAAGGCATAACAAGAGAGAACAATAAAATGTTATTGGTCGTGTTCTGACCATTCAAAATGGATGCCATTCTAGACTGGTCAGCACCACTCTCCTGGCATGTGGGGCAGACTCATCTGCTGGTCAAACTGCAGTGTCTGTGCACTGCCCCTATGTCAATTCAAGGGGCTCATAGTTTCAAATTAACCAAAGAGGTAAAATGACTTCTACTCTTCTCTAATCTGCCAACACTATAGAACCACACTGGCCTATGAATAGACACTGCCAGGTCGCAAAACTTGTAAACCAACGTGGAAGAAATGGTAAGTGAAAGGGGCACCAGATACATATTTCTAATAACAAACATGCATGCCTCCAAAGCATTCTCATTTCCACGTTGTCAAATACAAATGCATTTTTAACATGTGATTAACGTTGTGAAACGGTTGCAGTTTGATTGGGTTTAGGCAACAAAGCTACTTGGTTAAGGAATTTTAAGGAAAAGGTCATGGTTTGGGTTAAAATAAATAAAAGAAGTGACACAGCTGATATAGCGCTATGTAACTTAACATGGGAACGGACTGACCCAATACGGAGGGCATAATTGATTTTCGCTGTTCTAGCTGTTTTCCATCCAAAAACAGCGGCGCTTTGTGTCAACACAGACCGTCTGGCGGACCGCCATTTTGTTGAGGTCGGCTTCGGTGTTAAGTTTTGTTTCTGTTGTTAGATTGAGGTGGAGAAGAAGAGTTTGCATTGGCAGAGGCAATCTTTATTGGCCTCTACTTGCGACCCGTAGGAGCTACACAGACATGGATTCGTCTCATCGAGACGAACAAAATGACACCACTTGCAGCCTTGTAGGATATTCTGTTCTCAAGCTGTGGGCCTGTAAAGCATGGGAGTGCTTTTGGTCATATATAGACTGTTTTTTATCAATATTTCAATGTTTTGGAAGCTTTATGTTAATTGGAACGTGGTTGTATGGAGAGAAATAATGTTTTGAAGATAATTACCAATAAAAGTGAAGATATAAACGGTAAATATGGCCAAAACATGGACATTCGCCTGGTATATTTTTGAAAGATTGTCTAATAACTGTTGTATATCCGTTTCTTTTCATCAAATTTTACAGTTATAGTTGTATTCCAGGTGTATTAGAAGATATTTAGGTGCATTATAATCTACGTTATGATGGTTTTGATGGCTTATTGCATTAAAATATAGCTTTTTTACCGGGCAAGGATGAAAATATCATATTTTTTCTGTATTTCATCTCCCTGTAGTCTGTAATGAGTTTTCCAGATAGGCATGGCAAAATGGCTCGCTGGCACCCCCTACAGAGCAGCCCTTGGAGAAAGTATCACCTGTGTGTAAAAAATTTCATTTTGGGGGATTTTTGTACTTTTTGTACTTTAACAAACTCCTCCTAGGGATTTAGTGAACATGCTCACATCTGCACCAAATTTGGAATACATTACAACAGTCCCGCCCTGAACACATCCATATGCCAATAGTCACTCAAAGTCATAGCACCACCTGCTGGCAACAGGAACTGACTGGTTTTACGCTGTAATGTACTACTCCTAGCAAGTCAGACATATCAACTTCAAAACTGTCCCAGAAAACCCTTAACACATTGATGAAGCCAAGCTGCAAAAGTTGCAGTTAATGGCAGGCGGTGGCAAGGTGGTAGAGTTAAACTCTTCGTCATGACACAGGAAGTTGTTGTAACTTCAGTGTAAATGCTCACATCGGCACAAAACTTTACGTGCTTGATAACTGTCCTGCCCCGAACACATCTACAAGCCAATATTCATTTATAGTCGCCAAGTATTCTAGAACGCCACAAAGGGGAAGCAGAAAGTGACGTATAACACTTGCAGCTTTCGAAGCAAATCACAGGGCCCGCCCTATTCAAGCTTGTTTTCAGAAACAATGGGGGTGATCCCTTTCCCTCAGAGCTTAGATCCTTTGAGTCTAAGATCTTGTTAAAGGCTTACTTACAAGAAAAGATAGTAATTGTATCATACTGAGCTTTCTGTCCTTTATTTTTGTCACACAGGGACATATGTGAATATGACAATCTATATGACCTGAGGCAGTACAACATACAGCATGTAAAATTATCTTTGCTGTGCACTCTGTAGTATTCTGTTTTGTAGCCTGCAGGGTTTGTCTTGATAATGATATGTACAACTAAAGACTCATTAATTTCCCTATATTAAACCTGTTTAACCCCACAGAAGGACATTTATAAGACATTAAGGCGTTAATAGACAGTTTGTAAAAATAGTTCAAAATAGACAAATTCATGGATTCATGTGCAGTTACCTTTAATTTGAAAGCAAATAACTATGTAACATTTACATTTTATGTCAAGTAACACTGCAGTGTAATATGCTCAGATTAAATGTACATTCAAAAGTTAGTAAAGTTAGCAGCAAAATCATTGGGATTCAGCAGATAAAACTAACTGAACTGTACAATAGACACATGCTTAAAAAGACAGAATCCATCATGTCTGATAGTTCTCACCCCCTGCATGCAGAATTTAAGATGCTGCCTTCTGGGTCCCGCTTCAGTCAACCACCAGCCAAAACAAATCGGTACCCTCTGCTATCTCTCTGCTTAACTCTGTAAAAAATAGGTAACGTCTGCACATAAGGCTCACTTGAACTTTAATGTTGTGGTACTCATTTACCCATTGGTCTGATCCTGTATTTTTAATCAATGTTGTCGTCTTTGTTGTTATGTACTGTATGTCAATTTCTTTGCGACTGCAGCAAAACCAATTGCCCCTCGGGGACAAATAAAGGTCTTGAACTTGAACTTGAACTTGAACTTGAACTTCAAAACAATACAATAATCCACCTTATCTTCCCCTCTATTTATGACTGTGAACAATACTTGTTACTAGTCATAAAACAATACTAGTTTTGGATTCCTTTCTCAATAGTTCACTAGGTGTATTAGGTTGTTTGTGTGTTTGTGTATGTGTGTTTGAAAGGTAACTTAGTTTAGCAGCCCATTGTGACATGGGTCCATTGCCTGTCTCTCCACATCACTGAAGGATGAGTAAAGCCTAGTCAGGCATGGCTTGTGACATGACACAGCTCATGTCTTTCTTCATTAAGGTCAGGTGCTCATTCCAGTTCCTTGTTATTGTTGTTACTTACTGTGAAACTGTGGGCTCGTTTTCCATTGATCAGAAGCCCATGAGAAATTAGGTCAATTTCTCATTAGGTTTACAGTTGTGAATTGAGATTGGTAGCATATAAAGGCTACAGGACAGCATCTCTGACTTAATACTAAAGACTGGATAGTTTGTCTGTGCATTTACCATGTTAATGCAATAAAGAAGCACCACTTTAAAGTCTAGAAATGATGCACTTAGATCATGTGTTTGCCTGAATGGGGTCATAATGCATTATTTTGTGTAGACTAGCTCTTGCTTTTAACTAACAACTGACAAATTGCTTGATGCTTACAGGGTTGTTCACAGTTAGTATGTGATATTTACTTTATAGACTGTTTAGAACTGATGAATCGTTTTTGGATGAGATCAGTGGAGCCCAGTCTTTCACGTAGAAGGACTGAGCTTGTGTTTTTGAGTCTCCTATGGTATATAATTTTTCCCTACAACTCCCACCAAGACCAGAGCCAACAATGCAAAATAATCCCAGGTTTGATGTCCCTGCCTGTGCTGGAGAAAAAGGGGGATATCATCTTGGGGGGACTCTTCTCCCTTCATGACATGGTGGTAGAGCCCAGTCTGTCCTACACCTCTACGCCTCCACCCACACAGTGCACCAGGTAAACTGTTTTTAGCTGGTCTTCAATTTGCATATAGCAAACTTGTGATTGAGCAACTGTTATCTCTTAACTCCATAGTTTTGTGCAACCATATTTTGGGTGCAATGTTGACTGAAAGAAAATTATTTTCTTACAGAGCTGCATACTTCCAATTATGTTAAAACATATAACCGCTTCAAACTTTGCCTCAAGACATCATCTCTCTCCTTCCAGATTTAACCTTAGGACATTTCGTTGGATGCAAACTATGCTCTTTGCCATCGAAGAGATCAACCGAGATGGAAAACTTCTTCCGAATATCACACTGGGCTATAGGGTCTATGACTCATGCAGTACACCCCATCAAGCTCTGAAGGCTGTCATTGAGTTAATGGGGAGTGAGAAAGGTTCAGTGGTTGACGGAGAAACACAGAGTAATGTCACATGTCATGGGACCATACCAGCCGTGATAGGAGACGGAGGCTCTACTCAGTCCCTTGTAGTGGCCCGTTTCCTGGGAGTCTTCCATGTGCCACAGGTAAGTTTGTCATAGCTATTCAACAACTGTGACCCAGTGGTTTACTTTGTATTAAAGCCTTTGAGCAGGCTAGAGATAGCAGTGTGCATCGCTTTGTTGTAACTACCACAGTGGAGGGTCAAAGTCATTATTTAAGAATGTTTTAATATTGAACATTGTTTTCTTCCATTTAGGTTAGTTATTTCTCCAGCTGTGCTTGTCTCAGTGACAAAAAGGAGTTTCCTGCATTTTTAAGAACCATGCCCAGTGACCATTTCCAGGTTAGAGGCAGCAGACACTCACTCTGATTACTCCCAATGTAACCTCTACACACAAACAAAAACATGTCCACATTTTAATTCATGAAACAATATCAGTTATTATCTTTGTCTCATCCTCTTACTACCTCTAGGTAAATGCACTTGTACAACTTGTCAAGCACTTTGGCTGGACATGGGTGGGTGTGATTGCAGGCGATGATGCTTATGGCCGTGGTGGGGCAAACATCTTTGCAGATGAGGTGGGTCATTTAAGGCTATTTTATAATTTTCAGTATGTAACTTTGAACGTACAGTGAACATAAAATTAAGTAAGCTGTCATGGATTTCTCCTCTTGTTCTCGTAGGTTAGAAAGTTAGGTGCTTGTGTTGCCCTCTATGAGATCATCCCTAAGAACCGAGCACAGACTGCCATTTCATCTATCATTTCCAAGATCCGCTCCTCTGGGACTCGTGTGGTTCTAGTGTTTGCTGTAGAACAAGATGCAGCTGCATTGTTTGATGTAGCACTCAGGCATGTTTCTTACGTTTTTACAAATTTTTCGCAGCTCTATAGTATTTATAACAAAAAAATGCAATCAACTTTTGGTTTTATTATTTATTTATTATTTACTGATACAAGTTTATTCAGTTTGAATTTCTGATGTCTTTATCATTACAAAAATGCCATCTACATATCTCTTGAATTTTAGCGAGGGGCTTACTGAGACACAGTGGCTGGCCAGTGAGGCCTGGAGCACAGCTGCTGTCCTCTCCACCCCTAAAAAGCTCCACCACATCCTCCAGGGTTCTATGGGATTTGCCATTCGACGAGCACACATCCCTGGATTGCAAGACTTTCTGCTTCGGTTGCATCCATTGAGCCCAGATGCCCTTGAAGATCCTTTCCTGATACCCTTTTGGGAAGAGATGTTTCAATGCAGGCTGACTGTGCCGGCTGAAGGTCAGGAGCGTAATATTGAAGGTAAACCTCCATGCTCTGGAGGCGAAGAGCTGGGGAGCGTGACAAATATCTATTCAGATGTGTCACAGCTAAGGATTTCCTATAATGTCTATAAGGCTGTGTACGCCATTGCCCATGCACTCAAGGCTATGAGAAGCTGTGTGAAAGCAAAAGGACCATTTCCTTTGCAGGCCTGTCCAGATGCAAACAATATACAGCCATGGCAGGTACAATCTAATTTAGTCCACATTTAAAAAAGTTACAGTCATGCTAAAACAGTGTTTAGGGATACTGGTAATACGACTCATAATAGTAAGAGTAGTAATATATGATCCTATGTCCCTTTCTTCCCATAGCTACTTCATTACATAAAACAAGTGGAATACATGAATTCATTTGGTGATGAAACTAAATTTGATGAGAATGGCAACCCTGCAGGCATGTATGACCTGGTCAACTGGCAGCTGAGACCAAATGGAAAAATGGAGTTTGTCACTATTGGAAAATTTGATGAGACAACCGCAGTTGGAAAGCAAAAACTCCAGATCCAGGAACAGAACATTGTATGGATTGGCAACCAAACCAAAGTAGGGATCTTAACAGAATAAAACAATGTTTTGTGAATTGCATTTTGTGCAGTAATATTTTCATTATTTGACTGAGTTGTGACCATTGTAGTATGCGTTTCTCTTTTACTTAGGTTCCCTTATCAGTATGCAGCAGCAATTGTGCCCCAGGTACCCGAAAGGCAATCAGACCTCACTCCCCTATCTGTTGCCACGACTGTGTGGTTTGTAAAGCTGGGGAGATTAGCAATCAGACTGGTAAGGAAATTAACTAGCCCACATTATGTTTAAAAAACAGTTTCAGAGGAAAAGCCACAGTATAGCAGCTAAAGACTTCTTGCCTTTCCTTTAGATGCCATAGAGTGTGTGCGCTGCCACCCTGAGTTCTGGTCCAGTGCTGACAGGACAGTCTGTATCCCCAAACAGGTGGAGTTCATCTCCTTTATGGATACAATGGGCATCACCCTGATGGTTATTTCCCTCAGTGGCGCATTCTGCACCTGTGTTGTAGTCTTCATATTCTCCTGTCACAGATCCACCCCTATTGTCAAGGCCAACAACTCTGAGCTGAGTTTCCTGCTGCTTTTCTCCTTGACTCTGTGTTTCCTGTGTTCTCTGACCTTCATAGGCCAGCCCTCTAAGTGGTCCTGCATGCTGCGCCACACAGCATTCGGGATCACATTTGTCCTCTGTATCTCTTGCATTCTGGGGAAAACAATCGTTGTGTTAATGGCCTTCAAGGCTGCACTTCCAGGCAGTGATGTCATGAAATGGTTTGGGCCTGCACAGCAAAAGACAATCATTACCATTTGTACACTGGTCCAGGTAAGGGTCGCTGGTATTTTATGTACTTGAATGGTTAGGGGAGCATTTATTCAAATGTTTCAAAAATACTTATTTATTTTTATGTAGGTTATGATCTGTACAGTGTGGCTGGTTGTAGCTCCCCCCTATCCACGGCAACTGATCCCACGTGAGAGTGCTATTGTCATTCTCTTGTGTGACGAAGGTTCACCCATAGCATTTGCTCTCGTTCTGGGCTACATTGGTCTGCTGGCCTGTGCCTGCCTTCTGTTGGCCTTCCTGGCAAGAAAACTCCCGGACAACTTCAATGAGGCCAGACTGATCACTTTCAGCATGCTCATTTTCTGCTCAGTGTGGGTAGCCTTTGTTCCTGCCTACATCAGTTCTCCAGGGAAGTACTCTACAGTCACAGAGGTGTTTGCTATCTTGGCCTCCAGTTATGGACTGCTGGGCTGCATCTTCGTTCCAAAGTGTTACATAATCCTACTAAGGCCAGAAAAGAACACAAGGAAACACCTGCTGACCAAAGTTCCCACTGACACATTTTAGGAGATCATTATATTTCATGCACATTTATGGACTTATTTAACTGTCTTTTCCCCAGATAAATAAAATATATATGTTGAACTCCCAAATGAGTTTTTGGAAATGGTGGAAAGTGGTGACAGAGAAAAAACTTATAAGCTTCCTGACCTTGAATATGAACAGTTAACATTTTACCACCAGATGGTAGTAGTGTGCTGTTAATGCTGCCTTCTGTCATTTGTCAGAAAATGCACAACCATGCTGTCACACACATTTACTCTTACTTATAATGTTCACCGGTGTCTTTGTATATTGTCCTGGATACCATTTTCAATCCTTTACTACTTTTTTGTAATTAAAGATCTACTTCAACTTTATTTGAGGTGTAATGAAAAATGGTGAAAAGAGGTGAAGTTATCTAATGAACCACCCATATAGTCTGCTTCACCCCCATATTCAAGACGTGAATCAAATGTTTTTTATTTTTCCAGCTACAGGACACTCCTTTAAGGTTCTCAGTGGAAATGTGAAGGACAGCTCATTGCTAAATCTGAATGGCATTTGGCAGCAGTGTCCATGCTGATTTGACCTGAGATAGAATGATGAGGCCCAGGGACTCTGAGGTATGCTATGTGGAAATCCCAGCTGTCATTGGTTAATTAAATCCCCATACTCCAGAGGCCTTTACATATAAACATCACGCCTGGCTGTTCCCTGCAATAACAAACTAAAACGTCAAACATTTTCCCTGCTCTCCACAGCTGCTCCCAGGCTAACATTGATTATCTATCACTGATTGATCTGTTGTTCATACAAATACAGAGGAATGAATTAGGAAGATAGAGAGACAGTGTTTCTCTGACGTCCTACAGGAATAGACCGGAGAAAACGGTGTTTGGAGGGGGAGATGGACAGGAGAGGACACTGAATTACTCAATATAAATCTAATTTACAAAATTCATTATTCTTACCGTTTGCATTTTCAGCCCTTGCGTTCTGTCCTCTATCCTGACAGAAATGACTATAAGATTGATTTCTTCGTTTTATATCCAAAAGTAATTCTTCAGATCAGAGCACTGTTTGCCTGATTTAATTAAGGAAAACAGAAAAGATTCTGTCCATTCCATGGTTACCTGGTATGAACGAATAGGAAAAACTGTGTCTTAATGTCTTCAATAAAATGAATAGGCCATCAAATTACATATGTGACGAGTCGGGGAGTGAGAACAGGCTGGAAAAATATATTAAAAGAGTGAGTGAGTGTAGAATAAGTCTAGAATTTTCAGAGAAAACACTGAAAAAATATGAGCTAAGATGTGACAACATGGGTTTGCTGACAGTGTAGATGTGTTCTCAGATGGGGGAAAAAGATGTAATAAAGGCATGACTTCTACTTACATACAGCTATTTACTCAATCTTGTCATCAATTAGTTTTATATGAGGCAAATGCTGACCAGATGTTTTCCTTTAATGACAAAATACATGCCCAGGGACATGTAAGAGTTTACCTCACCAAAGACAGAGGTTAGAGAACTAAAACAAAATACTATATCATGAATATGAATGAAAGGAAGTTTTAGCAGTGATTGGTCTAGAGATACAGAGGTGAACGAAACAACACAGACACTTCAAAATTCAGCCTGTACTGTTTGTTTTGTTTTGACAATATCAAAAGTGTTACTTCAACTTAATAGTCTTTTTTGAGGAACTAGTTTGTAGGGTTGTTAAGAAAATATTCTTGCAAAGTGTCATTCAGTTGGTGCTGTTAGCAATCCACTTGTGACTTCTGCCTGACAATTATACCACTTCAGACTTTTCCTCCCACCCAATTTTGAAGTGTTTGCAACTAACACCAGCAATTCAGGAGGCAAATCACAATTATAAAAACAGCAAACTGTTGAGTTTGTAATTGTGTGTCATGCTTCCTGATTAATTTGCATGTACCAGTTTCAGTTTGACAAGCACCATTTTTACGAGTATTCATGGCAACACAAATTATTTAATACGAAAGGGGAAAGGTCTGAAAAAATGGTCAACAACATATGCAAAATGACGATAAAGAGATTAGCAAAAGTATTCATAATTAGACCCTTGCCAACATTAGACAAAATAAAAATGTCTGGGTATTTGTGTAGAAACCCTGCAATCTACCCAAAAAATTACCATAAATTTAAATCAACAGCTGCAGTAGTCTGAGAACAAGCTGAACATTAAGAGCCATTTAGTGAAACTGTAGGGTAGTCTTATCTTGCTATGAGGTACAATATTTCTTCCCACCTTTTGTAAATGTGCCAGTGTTATTGATGAAATCATTAGAGGACATGATGTAGCATGACTTTGCATAATCATTATGTCACGCTACAGAGTTGAGTGAATGATACATGTCTTGCACACATTTATGTCATGACCTAAATTCTCTTTTCACAATTATGGGGTCTCTCTTTCCATAATCCTCACTGTCTGCAATTTTTCCTTCTTAAAACCAACTCCTTTCAGGTAGCCTTTTCTCCAACTTTCTTTCACCTATTATGTGGAGAAACCCAGTGTCACAGAGGAGATGGGTACCATACAAACTGTAGCTGAAACTAATGGTCTCTGCCATAATAGCATCATTTACTGGGGCCCATGTGGTTGTCTACGTATATAGGACATCAAATGATCTGAAAATCTCAAAAATCCCCCCAAATTGAAGTAGCGTTAGCAATGATGGCTTTTGTTGATATGGTATGAGTCACTTTGCTAATCTAATTAGGGGCCAGATCCATGTAGGGTGTTCTAAAATGGGAGGACAGATAAGATATGTGTTGACAGGCTGCAATCGAGAAACAGCAATACAGAGTTTCTCACACTGAATAATATGTGTGAGAGTGAACAATTCTCACAGTGTGCAACACAATCACTCACACGTCCACTGTCTGATGAGTGAATGTTTATGATGGGCTGTCAGGGTGGCACCACACTAACTCATGAACTGATAATGTGATGAAATGTTTATTTCCATTTATGCAGAAAATACACATGTGCATATTATGCTACAGTACACTCAACAGAAATATTTAACAGCTTAGATTAAGTTATGCGTGACAAGAGCACAGAAGACTGAGACTGAGACAAGCCAGTAGGTCACTGTAGCTCAGAAGCAGTAATCCCACCACATAGAGCCCACAGCACATTCGAGAATGATCTTGGGCCCCCAGTTGTCCATGGTGTCTCTTTCTGCAGGCTAAGGAGGAGCTAGGGTCAGCCATAGCACATGAATTAGCATCTTGGGAAATAAGGCTGGGTTAGGAACAGATATGTTTAGAATACTAAGAAAACAAAATCTCAAGTTGACAACATATTAGGGAATCCAAATCATGAATAGATAGCAGTTTGGTACTGAATCATTATTTGTATGAATGGCCATGTCCTCATATGGAGTTATACAATATCATACATAAATTCCTACAGCATTAAATAACATTAGAGCTGCCATATGTTAAACACAGGGCAGGACCCACGCACATAAAGTTCTCCACTGGCAGCATGAAACAAAAGGCCACTAGGACCACCACAGTACAGCACAACAGATAGGAGACGTACAACACAAAGCTAATTCCAAACAGCTTATGTCTCAGCATACAGCACCAAGCCACTGACTGTTCAATGAAAGCCATGCAGCGCACATCAGGAGCAAAACTTGAGCAACAGCAGAAGCATGACGCTCACCTCTGTGCCTCACCTTAAAGCTGGGGAGGGATTTTAAAGAAGGAGACACAGGGATAAATTACATCATGGTCTTGGATGTGGTCTTTCATTTGATGTAAATGGATCAGGAAACCGAAACACATAATTGTCTTAGAATGATGAAATTACAGTGAAATGCTCTCCAAAATGTGGGATAGGGCCACACGTGTCAGTAGTACAGGAAGGTGGCAAATGTTGCCTCTGTCGGCGCTGCCCCAACAGCTGAGATGATGGGAGAGGACAATTCCCATGCTGTTGTATGATGAATAGTTATGGAAGGAGGGGTCGAGAGGGGAGGGATGAAAAGGGGTCGAGGGGAGAGGGATGAAAAGGGGTCAAGTGGAGAGGGATGAAGGGGTCGAGAGAAGAGGGATGAAGGGGTCGAGCGGGTTGTTTAGGGTTTGGTGGCCAGAGTGGCAAGGAACCCGAGGGGTCGAGATTCAGGGTGAGGGCTTGTCTCGATAAGCAGCTTGGTCTTATGAACCCCGCTGTGGTTCCTGTTGTAGAAGAAGACAAAATGATAACTAAGCAGATTTATGGATTTTAGCGTGCATGCCGTTCATGGTGGGAGAAAACCGGAGCGCCCCAGGGGACCCCCACTCAAAAGAGGGGAGAAGGTGCAAACTCTTTGCAGAGAGGCCTGGGCTGAGCAAGGTCTAAACTCAGAACCTTCTGCTGTGAGGCCGTAGTGCTGGCCACTGGGCCACCATGCTACCCATTAAAAGAGGTGAACAAGCAGGGTTTGGGTGGGTGGGATGTGAGAACTGAGAAACGGGAGAGAAAACGGGTTAGACAGTTTACATATGTGAGTGCTTTTGGCTGGATTTGAGAAGCACAGGTGGAATGAGTGGAGTACGGGTGGTTGATTGGAGGAATTGAATGAAGCGGATGTGGTAGAATAAGTGAGGGAGGCGTGGTCCTGTTCCTGAACCTCAGTTTACATAACTCCACCACCTGCTGGTGAATGCAGACTGTGAGGTTTGAGTTGGACCAGAACCAATTAAGATGTTGAAAACACACTTGTGATCCTTAGACAGAGAGACAGAAAAAGCAGTTGTGTTTTGTTGTTTTCCACAGGTAAATCTGAAGGTATCCTTGAGTCATAACACTAACCTTTATGATTCTTCACTCAGTCTTTGAAAGCCATGTTAGTGTTTAAACCAAATAGAAACAAAACTAGTAACTCTGCATTTGTGAGGAAAATTGTGTTTACATGTAAAATCCTGTGTCCCACAAAGACAAAAATCTGCCTGGATCTTTATTATTTATTTGTAATTGTTCAGTGTTTCAACCAGTATCACATCTTTTGTGATAGAAAAAAGATGTCATGTTTAAGTGATAAACATGTTTTTAGGTGGTAAACAAATGACAAACCCTCTAACAACAGACAAACATCCTCAATTAAATAGTTCTTCACCCTGGGGGTTATTTACTGCTGATAATGTAATGTAATAATATATAGTAATATTTAATCATATTCTGAGCATTGAGATGCAGAGATTCATATGTTGACTTATGATGAAAAAGAAGCTAAATACACACCATATGTCTGTTGCCCTCTCCCCACACCACTTTGTCTGTGTCTATGTGAAACTGTTCATCTGACCCTTGAGAGGACACAAAATAGCTAACAGTGACAAACTCCATCGTTGCCTGGGCTGCCACATGTCACCGTTCTTGTCAGAGTTCATCCATTCCTTCAAAGCCATTGTAAAGTTCACATCTTAAAGGTAGTGGGCTATCTGAGAGAGAAAATGTTTGTTTCATATCCCTTCTGAAAACGATGACATTTATGGGTTCTAAGATTGCAGAATTGAATTCACTTAAACAGGCTGCAGCCTCCAGACATCAGGACAGTAGCCTTGCAGAAAGGGACCTTTTTGGGGTTCACAGGACAGCATATCTTTTATTGCATGAGTGATAGCCTAAACACCCTTGTTTTTTATACATTATAAGTGATTCTTAGCCAGACTTTCATGGATACATGGATTAGATTCAATATAAAAGACATAGATCTGGCAAATGTGACTGATGTTTCAAATGACAGATTTTGTCTCTTTTTCCATCAGTATTGTTTACCTATGGTTTCTGTGCCTGAACACAATGTCCCTCCCAGACCAGCACTGAGAGAGCATCGTTCATGAAAACATTAGAGTCAGGTGGACTCAGACATGGGATTAATGCATGCCAGAAAGGCTAGGATGTCCTATGGATAGGCATAGAAAATCCTATGGTCCCAGCCAATGAGGGAATGTTCTTTCTTCAACTGTCCTTTGTATTGTCATCTTAGGATAGTTCTTGGAATGAAAAAGAGATGTATTAACATTTAAAGATAGAACTACAGATCGTAAGAAAAAGACAACATGGTAAGGGAGAGAACGATTTTTCACGACTCTTTGAAAAATAAGAGTTTTAGACAAAGATAGACGAGGAAACAGAAATGTAGTTAAAAAGTGACTAGTGAGTATGGAAAACAGAAATAGAGATGTAATTTGAGTTTAACTTAGTCATGGCAAGAAACCCTCATCTCTGCATTTGACCAATTTTAAGACCAGAGACCAGCTACTGTGCAGTGCCCAAGCAACAGTTCACTTTTATCAGGCTTTGTCAAAGGAAATTGTAGTTGCACCTCCAATGCCTAACAATCACATCTTTGGTTAGGAAACAAGAGCAGCCAGAGGAAACCCATCTGAAAACAGAGAGAACTTTCAAACTGAACACAGACAGACAACATTATATTGGGGTTTGAACCAACAAGCTTTTTCTTGTGATGCAGCAGTGTAACACTGTGTAGTCCAAACAAAAATGTGCCAGAAGAGTGTGAAATGGTACTGTAATACAATATTGGAAATATTGTACTTCACAACCAAACTAACAAGCACATGAATCATTATTATGTTTGCATCACATCTATTATCCTCAGTATGGGCATGTCAAACACCCCAAGGGTGTTTGTCACAGCAATGGAGTCTGAAGTGCATGCATCAACAACAATGACTGGCACTATAGGCAAGGGTGAAGTTGGACAGGAGGTCTGGGTTCTTGTTAATTTCCTCCACTGCAAAGATCATGGCCTGAAGCAAGTTGTACACTCGCTTGTTAAAACTGCAGCAGGTGAGTTACAGGATAACAATAGCAGGAAAGATGGACAAAAGAAATCAAGATATATGATGACAAGAGTGTATTACACACAGACTTAGTTTAGCTAAACATGTTAAAGAAAAGAAAATATTTCATTGTTCAAATTCTTATAATTCACAGAAATATTAACTTTCTCAATCTCAACTCAGGCTGTGGTGCATTCACATCAACAGAGAACAGGCTCCCCATCGCTACATCTCCTGCTTGATAAACGCTACCTGGAAGAGACTTTGCCATCAGCTGGCGTGGCTCCCTTCCATAAACCCCCTGGATTATCCCTGGAAGGCAGCAGAGGAGCAGAGCACTGATATGCATCACTTGGAAGATTGAAGTGCAGCCAGGGAAATCCAAATGAAGGAAAAAGTATAAACAGCATTGATTAGTTAACACATGAGACACAGGATGTAAATACAGAAAGATAAAAGTGATGAATATAGCAAGAGCCAGAAAAACACTTCATCCCGTGAAGAGAATGTGTGGCCTTTAAATCAAATGCTCTTCCTATTGAAATGTAACTGTTGTGCAACATAATTTGCAAATTAATTGTTATATTCTTATTTCTTCTCAAAACACCAATGCATACATCAACTTGGTAACAGGGATAGACACTGACTTTGAGCGACAGTGGTTGCAGGTCATCTCTCATCACACCAAATGAAGAAAGTGGAAGAATATGCTTGATATACAGAAATCACTGCCACATGGGAGGGAAATCAGACTGCGGCTTAGCAGGAGGAGAAAAGTCTACAGTTTACAATCATTTAGAGTTAACACAGCGATGGAGCAAATCCCACATGTTTTCATTCAGATTCCCTGGGATGCAGCAGTTTCAAAACAGATTATGCAATAGTAATTTCTTACATAATATGAGGTGCTGTAGCTTATGGTACAGCCTTTCTCTCATAATGGCACAATTTTGAAAGATCACACAAAACACCTGAGGAGATTCTGGATCTTTGATGGTCATCAACAACCAAACTCTTTAGTGATATCAGAGGTTGTGTAATTCCATGTAATTATGCAACTTGACCCCGTATGTCTCAAATTTCACCATATTGACGATGGGCTATATATGTGGGCATTGAGTGTGCTCAAATTGATTGGCGAGGCCTGTTAAAAATGAAAGAGGTTTGAGTGAGAGAGACAGAAAGAGAGAGCTGTCATTTTCAGGAGCAGACCCTGCAGTGATCATCAAGTGTTCATCCAATTACACCATGAGTGTCCTCTCTTTTCCGTTCTGTCTTTCTTCCCCCTCCTCTATTTTCCTGTGCTCTTCACTTTCTAGATCACCTGATCTCCCTCTTTCGCTGCTCTTCTCCTTCAGGCTTTGTTGGTCCTTAAATAGTCTACAGTAATTACTGCTCCTCTCCTCTCCTCTGCTCTCCTCTCTTCATGTCTACCCTCTTTGTATCCTTTAAAGGAATAGTTTGGGATTTTGGAAAACATGCTTATTCACTTTCTTGCAGAGTTAGATGAGAAGATTGATACCGCTCTCATATGTGGTATCGTTTCTGTCTCTTCCCGAAGGTAAACATTTTCTAAAAAATAGGCTGCCTCTGAGTAAATAAGCAAATTTCCCAAAATGTCAAACTATTCATTTAAAGCTTACGCATGGTTCCCTCTAAGTACATAGCTACACGACAAGACCTTGGTCAAATTTAGACAGGTCAAATTCACATAAGACACAGCTATGCCCTCATAAAATTTTCATGGGATGCTGTTTACTAAAGTTTATACCTAACTGAACAGACCTAACTGAAGAAGACCCAAATTACCCTCTGGAGACAAAGTTGCCAGCCCCAGCTGCAGCAGATACTCCAGGGGGATATAGGACGAGGAGCCTAGGGTCTAGGACAGCTGGGACCAGGTCCACCGAGAAAAGGATTTCACATGGCCTCACCTCCAGAAGAGGAGTAAGCTGTATGCTTCTGTCAGTAATATAATGCTTTTTGTGAATATTGAGGAGAGCGGAACAGGCTAAAGTTAGATGGGACCGATGAAGGGTTAAGGATGGATTTAATTCCAAGTCCATCTGATTTGTTCCTCCCTGCCATGCCGGGTGCCAATGTCAACTCTTCACAGCATGGAGCTTGGCGTTGCACCCATCACAACAAGAAGATTATAGCAGAGAGAGGTGCCATGTCCAAGAGAGGTAAGAAACCCACATTCTACCCAGAGGATAAAAAATGACTCAGAGTTTATGTCAATGAATATTTCCACAGCCTCCCAATAACGTGTTATTGTTTCTATATTCGTCTCTCTAGATGTGCGTCCAACTGCTTTGTCCCACAAACTCTTCCCTGTTCTGCTGATCGTGGGATGGATTGCTGGCTGCACAGCAGTTGTGTACTTTGTCTTTATTTTTGCCTGGGTACATGATTCCATCTTTTAATATGTGATATGCTTGTATATACATGCATCAGTGTAAGAAGAATACAGTAGTTGTCTTTCATATATAAAGATGTGTAAAAGCTTAAATTTATGTATTTTTCGTGTGTTTTAAGCCACGCTACTGCCGTGGTTTTGGGGATGGCAATGTAAATGTAAATGTAAATGCTCCGTACTTGTATAGCGCCTTTCCAGTCTTTTCGACCACTCAAAGCGCTTTAACACTACATCTGCATTTACCTTTCACTCACATTCATACACTGAGCCTAAGTGCTCAAACAGAAACTGACAGTCACACACATTCATACACTGGTGGAACAGCCACCAGAGGCAATTTGGGGTTCAGTGTCTTGCCCAAGGACACTTCGACATGCAGCCTGGGGGAGCCGGGAGCCTGGGGGAGCAATGTTCTCAGACTGTCAGTCAGTTCAACACTTTGATCAGGGCTGAAATATCTCAACAACGTTCGGATCGATTACCATGGCAATCCAAAGGTTCATGGATTGCAATGAACCTTTGTATAGATATTTATGTTCACCAGAGTATGAAACATTTTGTGATCTCCTGACTTCTTCTCCTAGCACCATCACAGGGTTGATATTTGTGGTTTTGAGTGAATGTTTGAAAACTGGATAAATTCCATGAAATATTGTACAGACATTCATGTCTCCCACAGGAGGAATTGTAATGGCTTTTGGCGATCTTTTAAAATGTAAAAGAAATACTTTATGGAAAAGTTAGTAAATACAGCTCATTTTTATAAACCTACCAGCCAGCCTGCAGCCTCAGCCTGTGCGTTTTGTTCTACTAATGGATTTGATTTTCTTTCTTTGACAGAAAAGAGGTGTGCGAGGAAGGAATTGATTTCACCACAGAAATGATGTTCTCCTTTCAAAGGACACAGGGAAGAAAATATCATTATGTTTTGATATAAATTTCTATACGTGCTGTCAGCTATTTTCAAATTTCATGTAGAAATGCTGGTATAACAGTGAGCAATGGCTTGCAATGGAGCTCTGACATTGTCCAGTGGTAATGATGTTTAGCTCTGAAAAAAAGTTTTCTTTGGCATGAATAATTGTCTGACCTGTAATAAATGAATACAATAAACAAAATTCTGTGGTTTTCTGCCCTTTGATTCATATAATATTCTCTACACTATGAATTATAACTCTTTTAGGCGTCATAAATTTAAATCCATTAACTCTGCCATCAATAAGATGTCCTAATGAGAACACCCAGCTTTTTCTTTAAACATTGTCAGATGTAATACATTTCAGTTTTTGTGTATTCAGGCTGCTGTTTTTCATGCAGCTGTTCAGAGCTAAAGTAGAAATGTTTTCTAACTAAGGTAGTAAAATGAGGTTTGGATATACCTTTTGAGTTTGTGTGTGTGTGTGTCCTCTGTGTATTAATTTCAAACTACTGGGCATCAAAAATATTGGGTGTTAGGACTTGCAATATCGTTGCCATGGCTACCGCAAGTCCATCTTTTTTATTTTGAGTAGTCCCATAATCTCAAAGGATGTGAAGAGAAAAACAATGGAAAGAAAATTGAATAGGGAGCTGCATTCTCTTGAACACTTTTAATTGTTATGTGCAGAGACGGCCTGGGGAGGATTGTTTGCTCATAATTAGTTTTATCAAATGCAAGCACTTGTTGCAACTGTTTTACTTTTGATACATTACTGGACTCAAGATTACAGCTGAATAAAATATATCTAATCTATACGTAATCAACCTCAATGATTTCAGCCAGTATTTGGATTTTAGCTAGAAGCAATCAAACAACTAATGTTTGGCTGACAAGTCAGCTAATAACTTGCCATTACAACTGAGCCTCCAAATCTGTGATAGTAGCGCTGTCAGCTTTAAGGAGTATTTTGATGTCTGCATTTAATAACAGGGAATTAGATTGTCTGGGTGTCACTGCAGGTTGTGCCACATCCACTTTCCAGTAAGCAGGCGGTGTTAAGCCTTATGAGCCTGCAAACGCCAAATAAGCCCATACAGTTAGTGTCATGTTGAACATGTTCACCAGATGCAAACATCAGTCCGACAGGGTAATGAGGCTGAGATGGAAACTTTCTGTACCACAGCAATGCAATAGGGTTAGCAGAAACACATGTGATCCGACAGACATTTCCACTCACGCTCATGCAGGTAAAAATGCAACACATACAATCCCTATCACGAATACAAGCACATACAAGCTTGTATTAAACACTGACACACTACTAGTGGCATCAGGTTGTTTGTAACTGGTAGAAATAATGATGTGTTGGCTGTTACGTAACATGCCCAACCTGTTTACTTCAGCAACAGCAAAACAGTACCTCTCACTGCCACACACACAACCCTTCCAGCTTTCCCAGGCAACCTCAATTTGCCATTTGTGTCCACAAATAGATCATTATGAAGGTACACCACATGGTGCCGTGTAATAAGATGTCTTCCAGGTGGGGTACATTATTTCGGTGTGTCTACTATTTACATGTTTTGTTTTGTTGCTGTACTGTTTATACAGTGGAATGGTGGAATGCACTCATTTGCCACAATGTTATAATTTAATTTTAAGTAGTAATAATAACACAAGTGATTTACGCACAACTACAGCTGCTACTAAATATACAATATTTTTTTTCAAACTCTAAAAGTGGTAGCAATAACATAGCAGTAGCAGTATTAGCAGAACTGGTAGTGGTGTATGTTTGACACAGCCTACAACATACTGGCCTAAGGCAGGTCCTTTCAGCCCAGCAGTGTTAAGAGCAAAGCCAGCTCTCCTTTGGTCTTAGGGACTGCATGGGAATCTGATGCTCTTCCCTGACTCACAGGGAATTCTCAAGTTGGTTATAACAATATGTAACCCAGAGGTAAAATGGGCAATAAATAGAATACATAAATAAGTCCTGAGGGAAATAAATAAGCAATAAATATAAGTTATTATATACAAGTGATTAGATAATACATGTAAAAACTATATCTAAGTATAAATGAATGGTTTTATGTTGAAAAGATCGCTTGTAAACATTGATATCATCCAATACAAGGGCATACTCTTATTGTGGCATTAGCCTTTTAGTTTGAGTGTTACTACACAGTAGCCAATGGAATGTTTAGACGCACGTCTCAGCCGTTTGTGCCAGTGAGGGAAACCGGAAGTGACGCCGATGTAGCTGAATCATCGTAACGGTACATTATAAACGTTGTGTATTTAATTTTGTGATTTATGACTGTATCAAACACTGACAAATACCAGAGAGAGTCTAATCCGGAGGGCATGTTCAAGCTTACGTGCCGATCCATTGCACTGGTGAGTTTGTTTTGTTCCGCTAGCCTATATGCTAATGTCCGCCATTGTGTGCCCATTGTTCTCAATGTAAACAGCGCCTGTAGCTGCGGCCGCTGCTAACTCGAAGCTAACGGCTAAAGCTGATTATCCTTGTTAACTCGCTAAAATGTCTTTAACAATAAAACGGCATATTTTTATTGTTGTCCGGACTACTACCAGGGGTGAGTGGAGTAGTTCTGTCCAGTTATATGTTTGAAACAGTGTTTTATGTCGAGTTTTTTAAATTGATTTATTAACCGTTGTGTCTAACGGCCAAGGCCCTAGGACCCTGCTAACAGCCGTTAATGGCCGTTGAGACACTAATACTGATGAATGCTATAGAGCAGAGGTCACTAATAGGCGGACCGCGGTCCGGATCCGGACCCAGCCGCTGTCCTCTCGAGACTTTAATATCTCATGACGGAGCGTTTCTATTTTAAGTCGCGCAGCTTTTCCAGCATTTACTGTACTGGTTTAGCGGGCCAGGAAACTCACAGACCAATCGCATCGTCTCATACTCCTCAGCCAATCAAATCTGTGCATTCGAGTCGAGTCCGCGTCCGCAAGTGAGATACGCCGGAGACGTTTCGATAACGCACACCAGTGCTTCCTACAGAATGACAATGTAACTGTGGGGAGGGAATATTGACTACCTACATACAGCGTGGTAGCCTCCAAAATCCGCTGCATTCCAACATTAACTTAGCTCTCCTTTGCATGCTGGCTAAAAACTTTTTTTAAGCTGGGTCCCCGACATTGACAGCGTTGTGATGGACAGATTTGTGCAGCGATGTTCCGTGAGGGAGAGAGAGCGAGAGGTACGGGTGAGTGAGAGAGAGAGAGAGAGAGAGAGAGGGACGGGTGAGTGAGAGAGAGAGAGAGAGGGACGAGCGAGAGGACGTGCTGCGCGAATACGCTACAGCGCTCTGCGATCAAATACGATTTTAAATAGGCTTATTTAAAAAAACTGAAAATCAGTCTGTGGCAGTCAGCATTGATATTGTGGCGGGCCGCCACAAATAAATGAACGTATGGGAAACACTGCACATGGAGAGAGGAGGCGAAAGAGAAAAAACATTTCACTAGAATTAGCAGTTAGAGCTGACGTTTCTCACTGAACAAGAGAAAGTAAGAAAGAGGGAATGAAAGAGAAGAGGAGGCGTTACAGCTGTTCATCTGATGTGTTGAGTGTTTATTATAAAATTAGTTAAGACTACACTATCACTTCAAGCTACCCTTTTTATTTCATTTTTCTAAAAAAAAAAGACACTTTATTTTAGTTTACTTAAATTTAGAATTTATTATTAGAGTATTTATTATTTATTATCTCTCCAGCTTAATGTGAAAACTGAAAATTGTTGAAATATTGTCAGTTGTTGACTAAAAACATATATGTTAATATATATATTATGGCAGTGAATGATAACGCAAGTTAGTCGGTATGATGTTCCGGACTTTTGGTGTGGGAAAATTTCTCTAACTGGACCTCTTTGAATTCTAATTGAATATCCCTGCTATAGAGGTTGGATTTTTATACACTTCATTCATTCTTTCAGGCCTGTTAAGTGAATTTAAATGTAAATCTGTGTATTTGTTACATCTTTGTATTGTTATTTTGCACCTTAGTGATAACTATGTATTATGGTTATGCACTTTATTTCAAAATGATAGTTGATATATTGAAAAATTTACTATATTGTACAACTGAACTAGAAACATGACACTGTGATTTAGTGATAGAGTTTATTGATACCAGCCTTAGCCTATGACAGCAATGTCAACAGTGTTAGCTCTAAGGTAATTTTATTTCGACCTATTCTGTATAGGTCAGGTTTTTTTAGGAGATTCAAAAAGTTGGGAGATCGCGGTCTGGTGGAGTCTAGACAGGCGGTGGAAATCCTCAGAGAACTTGGTGAACTTGGAGAAACTGTTCCAGTACTGGATGGCGAGCCAACCCCCACTTGATAAGGAGCCCGGTTGTACCCAGGAGGTTACAATCTAGAGACCTTACGCCGGAGAACCTTGATCTAATACCCCTTGGCCCAAGGGGTCAGGTAGAACATTGTGCACACTTACCAGCCTTGGAGGACGACAGTTACCTTGCGAATTGATCCCCATTGATTGGTGACTTAAGGAACTGGGACCTTTATTTTAACAGACCCGGGTCTATTTTATTTTGAGTGCACTCACAATCTTTTATTATTTTGATACTTTTTAATTTTCTATTTTTATATATATATTATATATTTGGGATCCCACTTTTTCTACTTTACTATTTTGCTGTACATAATTGCTACTTTAAACTAATGCTATTCACCGTTCTTATGCATTATAATACATACAGTTAAATCTATCCCTGTGCTTGGTGGTGTTCTTTCACTGTTGTGGTTCAACTTTTTGGCTTCAATGAGCAAACCTATAACCTTCTGATCTGGCCTAACTCCAAACATCTTGATACCTTGAATATTTTCAGACAGATTCAGTAGTTATCCCTTTATAGACATAACCAGCCATTGAGTAGCTGGTTACAAATAGCTTTAGGCCAGATCCAACTGTGCTTTAAAATAAATCAATAAAACCTTAAAATAAATTCAGATACTGGAAGCCACAATTGGAGTAATGGGATTTTGTTGTGTAACTACAAAGCTGCTACACTCCGATGCACAAATTACAACAAGTCCAGACGTCAGATTCTTCAAAAATTTGAAGAGGTAAGAGGGTACGTCGCTCTTTAAAAAGAACAAATGTTTCCAAACATTTGCAAGTTTATGCTTCTATGATATTCTTTAAAAGCGATATCTCATTTTAGTCAACTGTATCTCTGTATAAACTGTGTAATGATGCAAGAAACTACTGAACTACTGTGTTTATGGATTATTTGGCAAGAATAATTGAAATGGAAAGCAAATCGAAGCCTTTAACACAGAGAAGCCCTGCAGAGTATACTGCATGTCAAAGAAGTGGCCTTTCCCATTGTGACAGAAAATGTGTTGTATCAGCGGAACCAATTAAGTGCTATGACCTTCATGCCAGTCTCCAACTTGAAGCAGTTAATCAGAACTGCATAGTCTACAGAATCACTGACTATACTAGTAATGAAAATGGCTACTTTAATGGCAGCAGTCACTGTGACTTCACAATACTCTCAATCAAGAGTGTTTCTAGATAAATGTTGTTTTGATTCATTAAAGCTATTTACTGGTTTGAAATGCTTTATTAAGTTCTGAGATAAAAGCTGTGGTTATTACGATTTGAAGAATTATATGTGGTTGTGAGGTTGAAATACTACAAGATATAATGAGAAAAGTAAACGCTAAGCACACTGCATGCGACTGGTCAAAATGTGGGGATAAAAGAGCATTTAAATAGTAGTATTCAGAGTGTAATATAGATTTTTAAAAAGCATTAATGACTTTTCTCCAGATTACTAAATTATGCAAATGGAATCAGTGAGCTGTCAGTGCCAGTACCTGTGTCTTTAAGTGCATTAGAGCAAGCAAACATGAAGCAATCCTTAAAAGAAATTGGATCTTAAGCTTAATAATTTTCACTTAAGTTCGTAATAAGTCAAGTCACCACAGGCTCATTTTGACAGCACAGATATGTTTAACAACACAACCACAGGGTGTCACTGTTTTACATTAACTATAGAGGAAAACAAATACTGTACCTTTCTCAAGGCTCAAATAGGTGATATAAAGTGTATATTCTGAGAGAGATCTAGTGAAACTTGCAGTTTTTTATATTTTCACTTTAAAGTGATAAGGTTCATCATTAGTCATTAACAAGCATTTTTTTCACTGTCTGTATTTGAATGTTCTCAGGTAATTTTCCACATTTGTTGTGTAAATGTTGATTCTTTAAGGCTCACTGTGTTACTTGTGGTTATATCAACACATGTAATTTAGAGTACGTCAAGTGTGACAGACATACCACTAGGTATACAGTGTGCCACTTATTTCAAATAAATCCTTGACATGTTTTTTTTTAATAGAAGAAGTCACTTAATGTGTGTATTAAATCAAGAGCAACAATAGCAGTGAGACTTCATATGGGCATAGGACAGAATGATTATTTTTCTTTTATAACAAAGTATGAAAGAGTATTAGAGTTATTGATACCGAAGTAATTTTGACTGAACATATTACAAACTTGGTGTCAGTGGCAGTATTTTTACGTTACTGCTAATGCAAGCCAAACATTTACTACAACTGCAGTTTCACAATAATAGTCACAGGAAAGTGTTTGTCATTGAGCTTAACACTTACCACTACAGTTACAAAACAAAATAACAGTCAGGCATTTTTATCACAGTGGATCACTTTGAATTGTTGCACAGTGAACTGTTAGATGAACAGCTGCAAAAGACAGGTGGCACACATCCAACTTCTCAGAAAGGTAACCAACTCCTTTCACTGTGCCCTGGTGTTTGCAGACCTATTCCTTGCATAAAATCAGATCACAGTTGCTCACAGAAAGATGGAAAACGGGCACTTATTGTCTGACATCTTTATTAAATTAGTAGTAGTTTGTTCTTAAAAAATGGATTGCAGCTTTAAAGCCATGGTAATTAAAAGTTTTTATAGAAACTTGCTAAACTACCTTATTTAAAATCAGAATGGCTGGTTATCATTGGCCTTTAATAATGAGAGCACAGTGAGAGTGCACTTTACAATAAGAGCTCACTCTAATTGGCTACCTGTGTGTGTGTGTGTGCACACGTCTGCATGTGGTGTGTGCACACATTTGTGCTGTGCTCCCCTTTCATACATCTCAGTCACCGCACACTGCCACAAGCAATGCGACACACACACTGACAGGCATTCCAGAGGCCGCATGCCCCCCCTTCACACAAACACACACACACACACACACATACCACTGGACCCACTGTTAGGGTCGCCCAAAGGGCACATGAAGGAAAACTGAGTCGTTTTATGGCTAGAGGGCAACAGAGGGGAGCAAAACTTTGTCTTGAAAACAAAAAGGAAAGACATCTTCAAGATCCGAGGCTTAGGTGTTAACTGTGTTTTTTCCACTGTCGGATTTTCAATTTCAATCATTTTTCTCGTTCGTATTAAGTTTTAAAAATCCAAACATCCCCAATGCTCCATGTTACTTCAGGACAAAACCCCAGCCATAGTGCAAAGTGCAAAACACTCTGTTCAGCCTCCCAGGAACATGCTGAGGTGTTGTAATGTTAGCTGTGATGTTAGCAAGCATAGCTGCTAATGACAAGGAGGGTGAGAGCACGAGGAAAGTGGGTGGTGTGAACCTTCAGTTATCTGCCAATGTGCTACCAGCTCGCGAGAGCAACAGGGGAAGCTAGGCAGTAAATAAGCAATTGCAAATGATATTCAGTTGAAAATAATACTTGAATGAGTGTCAGAGAGGTGGAAATACATTCACACACATTCAGACTGGCTTGTTTTTAAATGTTTACTATACATGAAATTAAGTATGAAGAATAAGTGTGGAATGCGGAGTGAAACCCAAAAAATGCTGTTGCTCTGCTCTGCTCCACCAATCAGAACTAGTCTATTCATATTAGCCTTGTATAGCTGAAACAATGTTAACTGACCAATACACTGAAATCAGTTGAGGTAAAAATGTTTTTAAAAATGAAGAAATCATAATGCACGTCATGAACGTCCTGTCCTTCACTTTTGTGTATTTGCACAATTGTGTGTTGGTTCTGGCTCCTGTTACACTACTCTATTCCTCAAGATATTTTGACACTTTGTCTTCAAAGTTTGGTCATATTTATTCTGTCCTATACATACTGTGTGTTTTAATTCTTTTTGGTGCTCTTTTACTTCTGAATTTCTTGAAGTGTTTTTTCTTATTCCCTGTACAACCCAGACTGTTTGACTCTCCAGTTTCAACCTTGGTACAGGCCATCCTCGTGCCAAGAAATGTGCTTGCTGGTTCATTGCAGCATGGGGTATATTTACCAGAAGGCAGCTTGGGAGCAGGCATAATGATATTGCACGTTAATTTGTTTGCCTAGTGCTTTTGACTAACTTCACTTAGCCCCTACTCCCCCACTGTTTATAGGTCAAATTAGAAGGAAGAGTTTGGGCTTATACTACATTTATATTTGTTGTTTTGGTTTTTCATGTCTTTGTGGAAATTACAAAATGAAATTAAATTCCCATATTCATAATACTCCTCTCGAGTCAATAATACTGCATGAGTGAACATCATTAACAACATCGCAGTGCAAAATGTATATTTTGTACAAGATTTCTATATGTAAAGGCTCTGAAGTCCAGAAAGAAACCATTAAGTCAAGTCAGCAGGATCAAGATATTTGTTGGCACACTTAAGATAATGTAACCTTTTTATCAGATTTAATAGTTTGCATTTATATAGAAGCCTGATTCAGCTTAAACAACACACAAATACACACACACAAACCTTGTAGAACAACTTGCCTGCAGGCTCAGGTTATTTAAAGATTTATTTTGAAAGAAAACAAATGCACCTCAACATGATTATCAGTCATTATTATAAAGTATCTAAATACAGGCAACTGAGGTATATCTGTCTTTCTACAGGTGGAGTGTGAGAGAGAGAGGCAAAAAGAAAGAAAGCCTGAGGGAGTGAGTGACAGTGACAAAAAGCTTGCACAAACGATAACAAAAAAAGGGTAAACAGCAATGTATAAATGCTGGGCATGGAGGGTGCTGTATACAGCCTGAAGAAGTGGTCTAGATGATCATGGCACATCATTCATTGCACTATTTTCTATAAAAAGGCAAAGGCAACATTTTCCACAATTAGCAACCTTGTATGATAACATGAAAATAACGAATCCTAAACTGGGATCAACTGACTTGATAAAACTTTCTGAATTCAGAAAAATGCATGCACTTTTGAAAAGTTCATTAGGTTCCAGCAAGGACTTGGCTTGACTTGAAATAGATAAGCATAAACAGTCCTTTGAAATCTTAATTATACTATCTGTCAATTGATCAATTATGTTTTCCTTGAAAAATTAAAACAAAAAAGATTGCAATACACCATTAAGCCAAGATCAAACTGAGAAACCACTACATCTTTCTTAAAGGAATAGTTGAACATGTTGTGAAATACACTTAATAACTTGCCAAGAATTAGTTAAGAATATTGATACCACTCTCATATCAGTATTAAATATAAAGCTATTGCCAGGAGATGTTTAACTTAGCATAGCTAGCAATTACACTAGCAATTACGGTATGTGTTTGTTTAATCCATAGAAAAATGGAGGGGTAAACACTGAAGAGTCTTGTCATCACCATTAGGTTGCCAGACTGGTGAAGTCTCCAGAAAGTCACTTTCCTTCCAGCCAAGAAACAATCTGGCACACAATGCATCTGTAAAACCACAAACTTTTTGGTAATCAGTGAGCTTTACAGGTGCCTGTAAACAAATCTTTTATCTTTGGGCAGAGCCAGAGTAGCTATTTCCAGTCTTTAGCTAAGATAAAATCAGCTAAGCTAACAGGCTACTGTCTGTAGTATAAAGACATGGGAGTGAATTTGATCTTCTCATCTGACCCTGGGCAAGAAGAAAAAGTCAAACTATTCCTTTAATATTACATTTTCTTATACTTCGTTCTCCCACAAATACACATACACACTCTCGCACACAGTGGCATAACAGATCATGTAAGGCATACCAGTTTGCTTGACAAACAGTAGGCAGTGATCATAATGATGTACAAAGACTGGAAAACACATAGACATACATCCAGACAGACATCCACACAGAAACACACATTGCTCAGTGAACCTATAAAAAGGGTCTGGTGTCTGTCGATTGTCAGCTCAATGATTCATGACCAGCTGTCATAAAGGTGAAAACTTCATTTTGGTTTATATGACATACTGCTAGTGAACAACAGCTGCCTGTCAACTGCAGTTAAGTCATCAACATTAAATATAGAACAGTATTGTGTAATATGTGATTATGATTAAATATTTACTTGTCTATTCAACAAAAAAATCTGATTTCCTGTAATAATTTACCTAATCTAGTTCTACGTATTAACAAAGAGTACATAATGAGTACATTGTAGAGTGTATCAGCATGTAGATGAAGGCTGAAACCAGCTGAGGTTTTATGAGAGGCATACAGCTCAGTCCCACATACAGTACAGTGGTTCAGCCCTGTTACATGTGTATCCGTGTGAGTGGGTGTGCCGTGTATTCATATGCCAGTGGGTTTGAGCACATTTGTCTGTCTGTCCCTCTCTTGCCAACTACTTCTACAGTATTTATACTTAAACGCACATGCACTCACATACACATTGGCAGACTCACTAGTGATGAGTAAACCAAGATGAAAATAGAAAAAAGAAAAAGAAAAACACAAGGAGTGATTGTATCCAGTGAGTAGCAGAATAATCAGGCTGATTGAATGAACTACAGTATCAGATTCTGAGAGAGGTGCTGTCTGTCTTTGACGGCACAGTCCATTGCTTTCCTCACAGGAAGACATACTGCAGTATCAGTCCAACCGCCATGGTCCATCCAGTAAAGAGCTAAGGAGAGTTTCCACTTCCTTGTAGCCCCCCACAAGTGTGCCAACAGTCAGTGGGGGAGAGGTAGGGGGATAGGGACGACCCATATTAGTCCCCATCCCAGGTCTGTGGATCACCACACACGGCAGATGTTGTCAGGGACCATGTAGCTGCTCTTGTTGCAGTTGAATGCTTTGGCAAATTCTGGGAAATTCTGAAGGGAGCCCAGTACCCTGTGATACACACAGAGGATATAGTCGTTTGGGGTTAAAGTTCATGAATTGGATGGTTACTTAAAACTGAAGTATTCATGACATGTCATTTTGTCAAGGTTTAAATGTTAGCTACTGCTTGTCATGTGTTTCCTGACTTGACTCCCAAGCATATGCCTGACTGGTGTAAAGGAAGCACTGTTGGTTTGAATTTACCTGAATTTCCCTGGACTGTGTACATCTACTTTGATGGAATTAACAGCTTGCTCTGGCCGGTGTGTTCCACACCACACCTGAGAAAGACAGACATTAGGATGTGCTGCATCAGATTTACATGTATCACTTATACTATGCTGTTTCCAATGTATTTATCCATCATCCACCAAATCATCCATCTGTCCATTCATCCAATCATCCATCTATCTATCCACCCATCAACTACCTGAGCAAAGTTTAGGAAGAAGAGTTGATCATGGGATAGGTCAATGCCAGGCAGTGGTGGCTCTTCTCCATGTTTCTCCACATAGTTCTTATAGGCCTGTAGTATAAGACAAATATTCTCATCTTTTATTAATATATTAATAAAAATGGCTCAAAATGAAATTAAACTGTTACTGATTATTAAAACCTAACCAAAACATATTTATTTGCATACTTCTGCTAATGTAATTTGGATGTTCATTTTGAACAGCAATAAACCAAACATGTTACCTTTTAAATCCATTTTCCTTTTATGGTATTTATGGTTTTATTCTCTTCTCTTCATCAAAGTGTCTAATTTCTGAAGATACTGCCTGTGCCTGTGAGTATGTGAGTGGGTTGAAACTCTAATGCGGTGGGGCATTTCATGAGTTGGTAAATCTTGAGTATGTTAAACATATAGCTGTGTTGTTTTGGAAACAGTCTGGTCAACTCATCAATATAGAAAATACTATACTGTCACATTTCCTGTCCAGCAAGAAACTTCAATCAGTGAAATCTGTTTGAGATCATGTTCATGTATGTCCATGTAAAATATCAGATATCTGCAGCAACATCATGTCCTTCATTGTGTTTAAAATACTGAGCCAGTCACTGACCTGGCAAAATCACATTTCTATTAATGTTAGCAAGTAGACGACAATAACAAAACACAGACTGAATCCCATCCTCTGTCATCTGTAAACCTGGGCTCTTAAACCAAGTTGTCTCTATTGTTTTCAGGCTCATTACCTGATATGCCTGCCGTATCCCTCCATTGTCAGCAATGTTCTCCCCAAGGGTGTTGTTACCATTTAACTAGAGAGGGGACATAAGGAGAGAGAACCAAAAGACTAGTAATGGTAATTACTGGTATTTTTTCCTCTGTATTTCAGCAAATCACAAATCTCACTCTTTGGGACACAAAAGATCATTTTCCCAGGGGATAAAAGAAGCATTGTTCAAAGCCATAGGGCACAGGAGGAGGGATTGTCAACACAAAATATTAAAGACACCTGAGGCAGAGAAGAGATGAGCCTGCAAAATTCAGGGAAGGATGGAAATGGATAGGTTGGCAAAGGCAACCGGAAAGCAAATAAATTAAACAAAAAGAAAGGTTAATAACATTTGAGAAAATGCTGCAGTACATTCTATAAAAACTTTGACACATGAGGAAAGAAGTAGGAGATAGACAGGAAATAGTAGATAGAACATACATGAAGTCCATTGGCCAGGTCCCATGAGAAGTTTCCATACTGATTGACAATGCACTTTGACAGATCCAGGAACTTCTGAGTGGAGTCTGGTGTCCACCAGTCCTTCAAGTCACCATCCTTGTCATAGTTACGACCTAACATGATACCAATGCATTAAAGGTTGGTCGACTGGATTTGATCAACAAGAAAATAAATACTTCTCTATGCCCAAAAATCCTTTATCTTGTTATCTTAGACAGCAATAAATTGCTGCAAGTGATGCCAATTACATGTTTCCATTCCACTTTATTCGTTTCCATTGTGTTTCTCGGTGGCTTGCAGTTGTGCATATCCATATAAAAGAATCCAGACATCTTTGAGATTGAACATAATAACTTTACATAACCCAAATGAAAATGAGTGAGGTGAAAAATTATCTGTGGCGGCACACAGAAATGGCACTTCAAAACACTTTTTTTCTGAAGTGGTACCAGTTACAGAAATGGAAATATTTCTAGACTTCCTCTGGGTTGGAAAAGAGAGCAAAGAGAGTAAAAAATCATACCATTGTCATCAAAGCCATGTGTGATCTCGTGACCGATTACCATGCCGATGCCACCATAGTTGAGAGATTTAGCCTGGCCTTTGCTGAAAAAAGGCGGCTGGAGTATCCCTGCAGGAAACACTGACAACAGGGATAAAGAAAAAAAACTAAATAGGTTTGTCTTTACAAAACTTTACAAATGATACATATTAATGTTTGCGACTAAATGTGTTTGCATGTACACATGTGAAAATACCTATTTGGTTCTTGCTGGATGAGTAGAAGGCGTTGACAACAGCAGCTCCAGTTACCCATCTGGAAAAGATAAGGAAGGTGAAATTAAATATTGGTAATGGACTAACAAGTACTATAGCGCAGCACAACTTAAATGCAATGAAAGATTTTAAAATTGACAGGCGGTTAATAATAGCAGGCTAATATTAGCATCCCTGCTGTGAAAGGATAAAGTGTGTCTGCAAGTAGGAGTTTGTGTGGGAGTATATGAATTCACTGTGTTAGTGAAGTTAGTGCGTGACACCATAAGCACCATAAGTGAATAAGTTATTCATTGGTCATGATTTAAATGCTTTAATTTGTAATTTTAATTTACTACACATCTGGAAGAAGCCTGTTTGCTGAGCACTGATTTCATTTGCCCCTTCCCCCGTGGAATCTTACTCCTCTTTGTTGACTTTGACTCTGAGTTTCCGCAGGCGTTTCTTCTGCACATACTCCAGGTTCTGTAAGATGTTTTCAAAGTACTCCTCTGCACTGTAGCTCAGCTAAAACCAACACACAGCCAGAGAAACACGAGGATTAGCCATGATGAGAGCTATCAACACTTGGTCATATATTCTCCAGCACAACTCATAAAAGCCAAGAATTCACTGAGATGTTTTCATGAAACTGATATGCTGCTACAAATGAATCCACTCTGTATTCTGTTACACTAATTCAGTGAAAGTAGAAAAACATTCACAACCATATCTTTTCAGTCACTTACATCTTTGTATTCATTGTTAAGGTATTCATCATCCCTGATATTGTCAGAATAACCGATCCTTTCCCGAATAGCTCTAGCCTACCAAAAAGCAGAGGAGAAAATTTGATAAACAAACGTCTTTGTCATCACATATCACAAAAAACAGAGCACACTACAATGCAACACAATACAAAAGATTGTTTATAATATCCAATACCTTTTCCTCAGCTGCTTTCTTGGTCTCTGCATCCATCCATGTCAGGTCATCAAGGTTACTAATGAACACTTCCCGGATGTCTTTGATCATCGCCTCCATCTGATGCCCACACACAGACACACAAAAAGAGAAAGAGAAAAAAGTCACAAATATGTCGCTGATATCTAACAGTGACATATATATATATATATATATATATATATATATATATATATATATATATATATATATATATATATCATAAAAAAAAACTCAACACTAACTGTCAGTCAGTACAAATTGCCAACAGTGTGGGAGTTTTTCTCATAAGGTCTGCAGAAAGGATACAGTGAAAAGCAAACACAAAAAACTGCAACATCTTGTGCAACAGAGTCATAAGAAATGTTACCCTGTATTAGGCCTCTTCATTACATACTCACATATCAATGTAGAAGCACTCGGCGGTTACACTCTTTATCTGGGTAGGGGTTTGATAACCTTGTGTAATATTACCAGAAGGGTAATAATGTTTGTGTGATTAAAATGACAGATGGAATAATAAAAATATTTTCAACGATTTTTTTGGATGATTAAAGTGAAGCAAAGGCTGTCAGAATTACATCATGTTTAGTGATGAAACCCCCCGGCAGTCTAGGCCTATAGCAGCATATCTAAGGGATGGTTCAGGACTCACCTGAGCTAGCCCTAACAATAAGCTTTATCAAAAAGGAAAGTCTTAAGCCTACTCTTAAATGGAGAGACGGTGCCTTCCGAACCCAAACTGGAACCTGGTTCCACAGAAGAGGAGCTTGATAGCTGAACGCTCTGGCTCCCATTTTACTTTTGAAGACTAGGAATCACAAGTAACCCTGCATTCTGGGAGCGCAGTGCTCTGGTGGGGTAGTAAGGTACTATGAGCTCTTTAAGATAAGATGGTGCCTGACCATTAAGAGCTTTGTATGTGAGAAGAAGGATTTTAAATTCTATTCTGGATTTTACAGGAAGCCAATGACAAATGCATGGACTAGTTTTTCTGGATTATTTTTAGACAGGATGTTCCTGATTTTTGCAATATTACGTAGGTTACGTAGGTCCTTGAAATTTGCTTAATGTGAGAGTTAAATGACATGTCCTGATCAAAGACAACTCCAAGATTTCTCACAGTGGTGCTGGAGGCCAGGGCGATGCCATCCAGGAAAACTATATCTTTAGATAATGTGTCACAGTGGTGCTTAGGCCCCAAGACAATAACTTCAGTTTAACATTAGAAAATTCAGGTCATCCAGGTTTTAACGTCCTGAAGACACATTTGAAGCTTAGCTAACTGATGAGTTTTATCTTGCTTGATGGATAGATATAACTGAGTATCATCTGCATAACAATGAAAGTTTATGGAGTGTTTCCTGATAATATTGCCTAAATGAAGCATATATAAAGTGAAGAGGATTGGTCCGAGCACAGATCCTTGTGGAACTCCATGACTAACTTTGGCATGCATGGAGGACTCATCGTTAACATGTACAAACTGAAATCGATCTGATAAATAGGACTTAAACCAGCTTAGAGCGGTTCCTTTAATGCCAATGAAATGTTCCAGTCTCTGTAATAGGATCTGATGGTCAGTGATATCAAATGCAGCACTAACGTCTAATAAAACCAATATAGAGACAAGTCCTTTGTCTGATGCAGTTAGGAGGTCATTAGTAATTTTCAACAGTGCTGTGCTATGATGAGCTCTAAATCCTGACTGAAAATCCTCAAATAAACTATTGCTATGTAGAAAGTCACACAGCTGTTTGGCGACTGCTTTCTCCAGGACCTTAAAGAGAAGTGGAAGGTTAGATATAGGTCTAAAGTTGGCTAAAGCATCTGGATCCAGGTTGGGCTTTTTCAGAAGAGGTTTAATTACAGCTACTTTAAAGTACTGTGGCACATAGCCTGTTGATAAAGACAGATTGATCACATCTAAGTAATAAGTGCTGACTAAGGGTAAAACGTCTTTAAGCAGCCTAGTCGGGATGGGGTCTAAGAGGCAGGTTGATGGTTTAGATAAAAAAATTATTGAAGTTAGTTGGTAAAGATTGAGGGAAGCAAAGCAGTCAAAACATATAACTGGTTTTACAGCTGTTTCTAAGGTTCCTGAGTTGAGAGATAAGTCGGTGCCAGCTGAGGGCAGGTCTTAGTGGATTTTGTTTCTAATAGCTAGAATTTTATCATTGAAGAAGCTCATGAAGTCGTACCTACTGAGAGCTATGGGAATACTTGGCTCAATAGAGCTGTGACTTTCTGTCAGCCTGGCTACTGGGGAAACCTGGGGTTGTTCCTATTTTCCTGTATTAATGACGAGGGGTATGCTGCTTTGGCATTACGGAGGGTCTTCCTGTAAGTTTTAAGACAATCTTGCCAAATTAAACGAGAATTTTCCAGTTTGGTGGAACGCCAATTCCTCTCAAGTTTCTGCGATATTTTCTTTAATTTGCGAGTTTCAGTATTATACCATGGAGCTAACCGTCTTTGTTTTAGTATTTTCTTTTTTAGAGGGGCTACAGAGTCGAGTGTTGTTCGCAGCGAGCCTGCAGCACTATCAACAAGATGATCGACTTGGGAGTGACTGAAATTAGCATAAGAGTCCTCTGTTACTTTGTGACCTGATAGTGAATTTAGAGCTGATGGAATCGCATCCTTAAATTTAGCTCAGACAGACATCTTGTATAGAAATTTTTGCCCAATGGAGGGTAGCTCAGCAATACAAGCTCAAAAGTTATTAAACAGTGGTCAGATAAAGAGGGATTCTGTGGGAACACTATTAAATGTTCAATTTCAATACCATATACCAGAACAAGGTCAAGGGTGTGGTTAAAACAGTGAGTCAGTTCATGAACACTCTGAGAGAAGCCAATTGAATCTAATAGAGAGATAAATGCAGTACTGAAGCTGTCATTCTCAACATCCACATGAATATTAAAATCCCCTACGATAATAACTTTGTCCGTTTTAAGGACTAAAGTTGACAAAAACTCTGCAAATTCAGATAAGAATTCAGAGTACGGACCAGGTGCTCGGTACACTATAACAAATAGAATTGGTTGCAGTGATTTCCAGCTTCGGTGCGAAAGACTCAGAACAAGACTTTCAAATGAGTTGTAATTTAGTTTAGGTTTAGAGCTGATTACTAGGCTAGAGTCAAAGATAGCTGTAACTCCACCTCCTCGGCCTGTGCTTTGAGGAATGTGAGTATTCATATGACTGGGAGGGGTGGATTCATTTAGGCTTACATATTCTCCATCACCCAGCCAGGTTTCAGTAAGACAAAATAAATCAATATCATAATCTGATATTAGTTAATTTACTATTACACCTTTAGGAGAGAGAGAGATCTGATTTTTAAGAATCCACATTTTACTCTCCTATTCATTTGCACTATTGCTCTTGTGGTTTTAATTTTATGAGGTTTTTATACACAGCTCCTCTTCTGTTTACCTTTGTTTTAAATAATTTCAATGGTCGGGGGACAGACACTGTCACCGTAGAGTTTTCACTAAGTCAGGGGTTCTCAACCTTTTGCAAGCTGGCCCCCCCTAAAGCTGGTTCATTGCAGTTCATGAATTCCTAGTGCATCCCTGGGGCCGCTCTGGCCCCAGGGTTGGACTTAACTATGGTCGCTGGCTTCGCTAACTTCACGTTTCTCAAAATGGAGCTGCCAATGATCAGAGTTGGTTTCTCAGCGTGTGTCGCTGAGTGGGGAAAATCTGTTAGAAACGTGAACAGATTGATGGTGCCCCGTGAGCTTTGAATGCTTACGACTATTCCTCCTTCGGACAGTCACCCAGCCACCCTTTCCTGGCTGCTCAGGAGATGCCGGGGAACGGCTACCAGAGGCTAACTCAGGACCGGTCCGCACCGACTACCGGGGACTGGCTAGCTACAGTAGCTAAAGACTGATCTACCAAGGTGCGGAGCCGGACGTCTAACTCACTGAGCCTCGCCTCCATGTCTATAAACAAACTACACTTGCTACATGTACCATTACCGCTAAAGGAGGCAGAGGAGTAACTGAACATCTACGGTAGTGTTGACTACCAAAACTTTTGAAAACAACTATGAGAGTGAACAGCAGTCACTAAAAGGCAGAAAGAACTGTGAGTGCTTAGGCAAAATTACAGTAAGAATAAGTGTTTAGTGAATAGTTGGCGACTATAATGATATATCTAACAATTTTATCTGGTATTTAGCGAGAGCAGCAAACACGCTACCAACACACAAGCACCGGAAATGGAAATGAGTCAACACGCTTACCCCAGTACATCAGCCGTCCTTGTGTCCTTATTAAATGCATTATTGATAATGCTACAAATTTACATCCTGCATTCTACAACCTTTAAATAGTTAAATATACTTATAGATACAGCAGATTTGGGTTGGAATTACTGAAATAGTCTAGTGCTTTATACATCTAAATTATAGAAGTACTTGAGCTTAATGTTTCACCATTACTAATATATTTTAAACAAACAAGTTAAGCTATTGTAATATTAACATTCTTATTAAGCAAATAAATGTGTATACTTAAACAAATATTTCTATGTCAACATACCTCAAGTAACACATTCAAGATAATGAGGTTTTCTATTTTTATGCATATTCATACAGGTAGGTGCTCCAAAATCCAAATTAAGAGCTCAGTTTTCAGTGGGAACCTGTGGTGTAAGATTAATATTCCTGTAATGGATTGCTCTTGAGCTACAGCATTTACGAGAATATGCCAGCACACAGAGAGACAGACTGACTGACGCCACCACCATGGCATAATGCTATGCAAAGCATGTATTGTCACCAGACATTAAAAAGCCACATTTTGTCCACAAACTAAAACAAAAACAGCATTTGAAGAATTCACAAAAAAGTACCTGAACCAATAAAAGAATAAAGCAAAACACGAAGAGGGGGAAAAACTGCAGTGACATCGAAGGTCACCCTTCCAGATCCCTCAAACTACAGTTGTGCTCTGAGACCACAATGAGCTGACAGAGGCATTCCAGTGTCTCATCACATCAGCAGACCCCTCACTAACACACTGCATGACCACTCGGACAACACGCTGTGGTTCGCCACAAACCAGCAGGGACCATACTGATGAGGCTTTTCCGAAAACCTATTAGCATACAGCATGTGTGTGTGTGAGTTTGTGTTGTGTACGCGCATAGTTGTCTGTGGTTGCAAGCATGTATGTCTGTTTGAGTAAATGTAGAGAAATAGAATCATCATAATATAGTTAATGTAATATAATCAAAACTACTCAAATCCCCTCGATATGGTTGGTATGTGAGGAGTGCAGAACATTTTCAAACTACAGATCAGCTCCGCATACTTATTTATATGTATGGCCATGTATTTGCAGATGTCACGATTCTGCCTGTCTGCCCCTTCATTAGTTAAGTGTCTCTGTTTGTGTTGTATTCAAATATTTGTTGGACTCTGTATTTTTCCCTACCTGTAAGTTATTTTTTCCATTTGGATTTCTACCTTAGTTGGTTTGTGCTTCTGTTTGAACTTTTCTTACCACGTCCAGGACTCAGGGAGACTCGTGTGATGTGGCACTGAATCTGTGTAAACGTAACAGTCGAAATATCTCTGTTCTCTGTGTTATCCAGACTTCAGGCACAACATGTCTCTGTGGGATGATACGACTGACCCTAAAGCTGGATAAATAACAGGCTCCCTCAGCTCTCCTCAATCATTCGAGCATACGTGTATACAGTGTATGTGTGTTGTTGTGAGTCCTTCTGCAGAAGACTTGAATAAAATTCACAGAAAGACAAGTTTTGCCTGAGCTGTTTATTTAAAAACTTGAATTGCCGTCATACACTGTAAACTTGAGTTTTGAGTTTGGACAATAAATCTGCCAACTAAGTGTGATCCTACTTGTGTACTGACTTTGGGTCCTCAACCTGCTCTTGCCTGTGCACTCTACACCAATCCTGACAGGGGAAAGAGGTGTTCATATGTAAATACATTCTCAAAGGGGTTGTGTGTTGCATTTCACACACACAAACACACACATGGACACATTCAGACAGGCTGAGATGTGGAATCCACACGCTACAGCCGGCGAACGTCCAGACAGAGATGACAAAGATTTACAGTGTGTGAGACAACAGCATTACGACAGATGCACACTTTCACACACACAGACATACACACACATACACACACAAACACACAATATGACTCATAGTCATGTGTCAAAGAACACACATACACACACGTGCCCAGAGTTGAGATTTACAGTGTGGGTGGTGTGGGCATGATAACAAGGACACTTTGTTCAGCTGCTTTCAATGGTGCAAGCACAAAACGCAGTACTGTGGTGGAGATACCAAGAGACAAAGGTGACAAAAACACAGGTGAGAGACAAAAATACACTGCCATCGGATGTGTGTGAAAAACGTGTTATCATACTGTATGTATGAATAACTGAATACATAAATATTCTCACACTGTTTTGTGAAAACACTTGCAGATTCATTTCTATGATTTAGTACCACTTCCTAGTGTCAGTAAAAACACATCCAGTTACATTAGACAGAACAAACACTGTCTAATAATATTTAATGATATTTGTAATAGCTTTTTATGGTGCATTAAATCTTATCTAATGTAATGATATGATAAAATCCACCCCCTACTGACCAGTTCTTTACTCTTTTCAGAGAAGGCCTCCTGCACGTACAGTCGTCCTACAGCATTGTCCATGTTGTTGTTGACGTAAAGTGCACACTGTCGCCACACTGCTGCCTCTGACGTTGTACCAGACAGAGCCTGCAGGGAAAGTAAAGAAGCGCCGATAAATTAGCAATGCAGGACAAACCACTCAGAATGTTGTTTGAGGCTCATGGCAATTCTATATTTACGCCTCCATTATACATCACTTAGGACTATATGAAATAGGGCAGATGGGAAATTATTAGATTAGTAAGAAGGCTAGGATTAGAAAGATGCAAAGAAGGTGCAAACATTAATGTTACCCAGAAGATTAATCCCACTGGTTTAAGTGATACTTCGTCTTTTCATCTAAAGCCACAATATGGTTGACATTTTTATTTTTCAGTGGAATGTTTTGACAGTTATCGAATGAATTGACGTGAAAGGTTGTACAGACACGCTCCCCCTACAATTAATTGTACCGACTTTGGTGACCCTTTTTCATCTAGTACCACCAGCAGGTCGAAGTTTGACTTTGCCCACTACATTGGTTCATAATACCTGAAAATCAAATGACATTCCAGTCGGCCTCAATTGCTAATTACATTAAGATGGTGACCGTTGTAAACATTATACCTGTTAAACATCAGAAAGTTAGTATTATTATTGTAAGCAAACTGACATTCCAAAAGTTAGCATTTAGTTGTACACTTTTACTCTTGTTTAACTGTTTGACCTCTAAAATTCAGTTAGTTGTGTTTTTCTACAGAGAGGTTCAGTATCAGGGTCCTGGCAGCGTACCTTGCGGAAAGCTTTCCTGGTGTCCCTGTACGTTCTGCTAAGGCCCACCACCATGTTCATAGCAAAACGCCACACCATGTAGTTTTGGAGATCCCTGAGGGGAAGAAGGATGTTCAAAGAAAGTCTCTTAAAGCTACGATACATGAGTCATAGGTGATCAGCTGTTTGCATTGCATTCGTTATGCTCCCACCCCCACAAACACACACTCACAAATATAATAGTATTATACACAAACAAACCTCTTGGTGTATTTGGCCAAGATATGGTTGAGTCTTCTGTAATAGTTGGGGGAGTAGTTTATGACTTTCTCTGTGTCAGGTACGCTGATGTTGACTGTATCCATTATCTTAGCTGTGAAGTGGCTCCAGTCAAATACCTTCAGATTGAATCCAAAAGCACAGAAAGAAAAAAATAGAACATTAGAAAGTGGATGAAAGGTGTAAAAGAAACAACAAATTCTAATCAACAGATAAGGAGTCTATTTTTACCTGTGATTCAACCTCAAGGGTGAAGTTGGCATTCAGATCACCCAGTTCCATCTTGTTGTAAAGCAACACTGGATTGTTACGGTCCTCTGGAGTATCAGTAGCCTTGGAGAAAGCAAGACAGACCGGTTGAAAATCAAGAATGCTGTCACAACATAACTCTCCAGTTTCCTGACACATGCATACAATTGCAGTGCTGGTCCAGCAGCAACAAACATATTTGAAGTCCCAGGAGGTTTCAGGTCTGTAAATGTCAGAGCTTGAACGGTGACTGCCTTGTAAAAGCCAGCAGCCGAGTGGAGGGTAAGTGAAGCATGGCAGTGAGTGGAGCAGACCAGCAAAGAATGACAAACATGGACCGTGGAAACCTGTTGATGTCTGAGAAAAGTTGTTGTGTAGGGATCAGGCTGTTTAACGGCTTGTTTTACACAGCAGCTGCTCCAGACTGGAGCCACAAACACACAGAGAGGAAAAAGGTCTGGGCTGCAAATGGAGGAGTAGAAGGTTATACTGTCATACATTGATTTCCTGCAAAATCCTCCTGTTGTATGAAGCTAAGATAGGCAATGAGGCAAATATTGCTGCTGAAAAACATGGCCTCCTTCCTTCAGTTTCTCAAAGAACAAACGAGTGCTCTTATAGACGAAGTTCTCAGATCTGACCAACTATTTAGGTTTCTGCTGGGAAAGCGTGAATGCGCACTTACGTTGGCGATGTCCCTCTCCAGATTCATAACTCGTGTCACCTCATCTCTGATGCGGGTTTCATTGATGGACAGTCCCCGGTCAGTGCGGATCAGCTTAGCTAGGTCAATCATGAACTGCTCGTATGCCCGACATGCCTGTCAAACACACACATTCATAATATTCAAAACTTGATTTTACTTCAACAAGAAAGAAAGGACACTGGTTTGAATGTAACCCATTACCAAAAACTGAACCACAGCATGCACTTACGCGCACACACACACACACACACACACACACACACACACACTCAGTCCGCCTCAAGCTGAGTGCGGTTGAGTGCTTCTTTCTGCATATCAATCATGAGTTCATGGTAAACTGTAAAGTAAAACCAGAGCAGAGGATGTCAGCTTTAATCACACACATCTGGTCTGAATTGAGACATAACTAAATCTGTTCCGTTTTGCTTCTTTGATTTTAATCATCACTTGGTACTTCAGAGTGCATTTGTATTTATTGTATACACACACGCTTGCAAATGCACAAAAGCACACAAATAACCATAAAGGTTATTAAGGTACTGATGTTTCACCTGATGCCCTCACCACTGGTTGGACATTATGTTTGCAAGAACAAACTCTAAGGCACATTAAATCCAGACTCAGTGGCACTGGCACAAATGAACACATGGACCTGTTTCCATTGTGCATCGGTTGAAAGACTTAATTATAATACAAGTATGTGTGTATGTGTGTACATGTGAACCTTAAGCATACCTCTGCATAGGGTCCAGTGCAGGCATAGTAGTCTCTGGACAAGAGGCCGAGGCTTGTCTGCTGGTCAAACTGGCAAAGAGGAAGACAAAAAAACATGTTTACACACAATTATATACTATATACTATACTATTAAATACAAGCCAAAGAAATGAGATTTGAAAAATATGGTGGGTGGTTATATTCAAGCTGGATGGATGTAATGTGTTTATATGAATGTGGGTCTATGAAATATATAGTGAGAGGAGGGTGTTTTAGCTACCGTTGCACACTTACATGAATGATGTGTGAATTGGAGTCCCTGTCATCGGTGCCGACAAAAAAGTTAACCAAGAGTTGAGTTCCATACTTCTCATTTAGCCTGGCGATGACGTCCTCCAACCTCCATGTTTTACCTGAACCGAGAAGGAAGTAAAAGTGAGAAAGAAAGAATTGCCTGTGCATGACATCTGCTGTGACAGTGAAAAAGAATACTTTACCATAGTTGGTCTCCCAGTTGTCCACAGCTATGGGCCACTCAAACACATCAAAGAGCATGTCAAGCAAAGGAGCCCCTCCTCTGAGCTCAATTAAACCTTAAATGAAGCGTATATACAAACAGGCAAAAATCTGTTTTTAATAATTGATACATTTATTTTATACCAATCAAAATTCAGAAAATCAATTTTTAAAAAGAAAATAAATGTTATTATTTATATATTGTACTTCTTATCAAGCATAATTAATCTATGCAAATTGGAACACATTCAAGGAGTTCATTGATGTGACTTCTAAGCCAAAATGCTTTTGAAGAAAGCATTTATTTGCATCACATAATGCTGTCAAGCTAAAAGACAGTAATTCTTACTTTTAAAACCAATACTTGAAAAAATGGTTAGTATATGTTTATGATAGTTTGACAATGCAAGAAAAATGTTCACTTTAGGACAACAGAAGATACAAAAAGGCATAGTCTGTGTTGACATCTGATGCCTGCTGACGCACTCTCATTGGTACAGGACTTGTAAAGGGTCTTAGCCTTGGTGAGAGCAGCAGCTTCCCCCTCCACTGTTTTTTCAAGGACACCTAGAAATAGAGCAAAGAAACAGAGCAAGCATGAAGGAAAGAAACACAGACAGAAAGATAAAGGAGGAATGAGTGTACATGTGAACAGAGAGAAGGGAAACAAGAGAGCAGTGCATTTTTTTTTATCTTTGTGGAGTCAAAACAGAATCCAGCTGTCGTCCAGATGCATTTATCATTTTAATTAAGGCATGTTGTCTGTCTGTGTGTCAGAAGGTGGCAACAAAATAAAGTGATGGCTTGAAACTGTGGCAATACATAGTAACCAGTGATAAAACATACAATATGACATTATTCAAAGAGGGAAAAAATGGGGAAAAAACTGCGAAACAAATGCTATGAAACTGATGGAAAACAAATGTTATTATTATGTAAATTATTCTGAATTTAGTTCATGTTTTCATAATATGTATAGAAACCTCCAGAAAAAAATGAATGAAATGTTTCAAATGACAGCTGTTAGGAAATGTGTATACAACAGCAAAATTGGCCAATGTCTAAATATAGTATTCTTATGATGATATTAAAAGTTTTGCGAAGAACTAAATTTAAAGCTATAATGTTGACTATTGAACAGACTTTTGTGAGTTTTCATAATTCAGGCAAATATTTTCCACTTACCAACTTTGAAAAGATCAAACGTTATATCATCAAATGGATCTAACAATAGCTAATACACAAGCACAAAATGTTCCCTTGTACTGTGCATGGCCAATCTTTGCTTTGAAAGATTGAATAAATAATTAAACACAAACTATTTAAAGTTGCAGTGCAATTAATCGTTTCATTTGGGTGATTAAGATTAACTGGGTCATTGGTTGTAGAGGTCAACAGTTTCATATAAACCACAAATTAGTGTGGCAATATGTAATGCATATTTTACATGCAGTCTGGTTGCTATTTGGATTCTCAGCATGGCAGCAGTAATCAAGGCTAGTGACCTCAGAGCAGGGAAGTCACAGCAAAAACACTGTAAAGAAATCGAGGAGCAGCAAAGCTGAAGGTGTGGCAGTAAAGTGTCATTTGAAAATAAAAGTGAACACTATTGCTTGGTTTATTGCCTGTGTTCATTGCCTCTTCAACACCTGTTGTGGGCGCGGAGGCCAGTTAGCTCAGCCTCAGGGTCTACATGTCTCTATGTAGACAGCTAATCAAAATGAGTGATAAGTGTTGGGGTGTAAACTTCCTCAAGTAAGGCGAGGGAAATGGGACCACCAGTACACTTTTCCTGTTCTGCCTTTGAGGCACCAAGTTGCATATTGGAAGTTTTAAATTGTAACCACTCCCTCAGGATCCCCTGTCACTTTTCAGCAGCACAATGAGCATGAGATTAAATAAATGTTCAGATCACCACCATGTGTTTTTTGTGATAGTGTTAATGCTGTGCACATTTTCCTTCGAAAAAACAAAACATCACACTTAATCATCAGGCATCTCAAACTTTAGCTCAAATTCAACTTCAACTATAGGATGAAGTCATGGTCAGTCAGTTCTAGATTTATTGGCGTGTCAGTGTTATTGGTCGATACGAACCAATTGCAGATAAATTGTTATCATTGTTTCAGGGAGCGTGTTTAATCGCCAAAGTCCTGTTCTTTTGCCCAGTGTGATCGCTCCCTACAGTGCATTTGATGAGGTGGGCCCGTGTGACCGCTAACCGTGCCTGAGCAAGAACTCCGACACAAACTCCACCGTGCCGTGTAAGAGAGCGTGCTTTTTTTTTCAAGAGTGCAGTGCTTCCCACATATGTAGGCTACCGCGTGCTTACCTGGACAACCCAGCTGTGATCTAAAGTTAACATAGCTCTCCTTATTAGCACGGTACAAGGCAATTGCATCAAACAGGCAATTAATGGCAATCAAAAAAATCCTTCAATCATGCTGTGAGTGGTGTACAATTTGTCCACCAGAGGGAACTTTTCATATCCCCTGTTGCCAACACAGCCACATATCCACCACAAAACACAACAATGGGCCTGATTTACTAAAGGTTTGCGTGAGTAAAACGTTTGCAAACTTGACATCACCAGCAAATTAGCATGTAAGTTGATCTAATATAACGGTGCGCATGCAGAGAGAATGACAATGACGTGTTTTAGTGTTGTGTCGTTCAAAGAACGTTTCGTTCATTTGACCTAATCGTGTGTATCGGGAGGAACGGGTTGGCTCAGTGAGTTATTCGTTCATTTTCACACATGCGTGGACTCTTAGGTTCACTCGTCACACGGCAGCTGCATGGGCTCCGTTAGCACAGCAAACAGTATTGATTAGTTCACGACTCTCAACTGTCTGTTTGAGTCGTTCATTTGTCACATGACAGCTACAGGGCTGTGGTAAGCAGCAGGCAGCATAGGAAACAGAACTGATTAGTTCACGGGTCATAGCAACTGTGGGTCTCCAGGTTTGAGTCTTTCATCTGTCACGTGACAGCTCCTACTGTGGAGCAGGAATGAGCTACTCGTTCACCGCTCACATGGGTCCTCCTCAGTCTTTCGTTCATTCTGCAGGCTGAGTGACTGCCAGCGCCAGAGAATGACAGGCAGGTCGGCTGTCAGGTAACAGTCACTGGACTGACATTATATAGTTATTTTGTTAATGACATGACATTTAATAAAGTATAACATTATTACAGCTCAGTTATGATGTGCTAAGTTATAGTTTTAACACAGCCGTACCGTAACTTTAGTCCTGCTAGTGTTTACAGCTAAAAGCTGATGAGAGTTGTTTTGGGTCCGCTCCACTTCAGAGCACTGACAGGGTTCTACCGGGAGCCGAATTACCTCTGAGGTTGTCTCCTCTCTAAAACAAACAGACCCGGTAAATAAAACTTTAAAACACAGCCGTGTAGCAACATTAGCGTTAGCCCTGTGTTGTGTTACAGCTAAAAGCTGATCCAGGTCCGCCAGAGAATGCAACGTAACTTTTACTTTTTATTTATCAACAGAGCCATGCTGTTGTTTCCTGACTGGTGAACAACCTGGGCGTGTTTGAGAACGATGTGCGCGTGTTTGTTTCTCTGTCTGCAGAATCAGGACCTGATGTGGCCCATTCTGCGTCCAGACCTGCCAAACTGCTGCATTCATATAATGTGTTAATATTTCTTTGTTCCTCTCTCTGTGCTGGAGTTCTTTTAAGAACTTGGTGGCTTGATTCAGATTATTATTAAATTGGTTAGATTTGGTTAGATTAATAAGAGTGTGTTTATTGATATAGTGTATCAAGCTTATTATTTCTATATACGCAAATCTGATATTAATGTTTTACTCATGGATAGGGACGTTAGGCTACTGTATGAATGAGCACTTTAGAGATAAAGATAGTAATTATATACATAAGCCTTTATATGGCTGGTCTGGTTGTGTACTCAGGAAAGACTGTGAAAATGGAAGGATTTAGCCAGAGTAGTTGATTGCACATCGACAATATTTCTGTGGTTTTTACATAGTTCATTAGTTACATCTACCAAGCCTAAACGCAATTTCATGTGAGTGCAACAACCTCTGTATTTAATCGTAGTAGTTTTTTTTTGAAACAGTGTGGCGAATAGTCCTATCATTTCTCCCTAGTTTGTCACTTCTAAATGTACTCTAACATTGCCTACAGCAGCACTGCCCTTTGCTAAATTATATTAGCCACAAAGGTAGTTATCATGTTATGCCAAGACAGCTAATGTTAATAAGCGGTAAAAGCACCCTTCACAGTTAAGGTTAGATTGCTACTTTCAGCTTTTGTTAAAGGTTCAGTGTGTAATATTTCTGAGAATCTATTGACAGAAATGCAATATAATAACTAATGGTGGTGTATAAAGACCTTACATAATGTTTTTATTTCACAATGTTTTTATTTCCTTAGAATGAGTGGTTTCGATCTAAATACACCACGGGTCACCCTTACATGGACGTTGCCATGTTACGCCACCATGTTTCTACAGTAACCCAAAACAGATAAACTATGGTACAGTGCACGTTTCATCACTAAGTTCTTCTTCTTCTTGTACAATTCTGGTAGTGAATATGCTTGTCACTACACTGAATACTTACGTACGTATGTAGGCAGAGACAAGCTGTTGCTCTCAAACACTGTCCACTAAATCAACTGCGTCAGTGTACTGGTGAAGGGATGGATCAAATAGGTTGATTGAAGGTTTGTGAAGTGATTTGATGGTATCTTGGAAAAGTATTTTTTAGAATTCCAAAAATACAGTAGTTTATTTTGATACATGGAGTATTTTGTAGTTTATTTTGATACACTTAAAATTAGGATGTATTATACTATTATATAGGGTATCTTAATTTAAAATTCATTTTGACCACGGATTGGGAGGTCAAATCCTGCCAGTTCAGCAATCACGATTCCAGCTATAATGATTTGCAGCACACAGTTGTTTAAGTCTGAAAAGATTTGGGCGAATTTTGATGTGATCCCTTGAACACCTGGTCTTGGTTCAGAGGCACAGCAGTACTCGGTTGAAGCAGACTATCCACTGTGTATTACAAGAGACGATAATTATATATTTTATGTAATGTTTATATTTTTTTTCTTTGGTCCTGACAGTTCATTTTTGTCCCAGAAAGTATTGTTTTGTCATATTTTCTGGATTTTCTCAATCTACAAATATGTTAATTTTCCACAATTTTCCACAAAGGTTTATAAGGACTGCATCATGAATAATGGATGATGTAAATCTCTTTAAAGTCTAAGTGCATGTGATAAACCTTCTAAATGCATGTAAATGGTCAGTCATGATTGCTTTTGCTATTTATGGTAATTTAGAAGAGAGGCAGAAATGGGCTGTTGAAATTCTATAAAAGCAGTCAGAAGCTTTTTGAATTCCGCACATAGAAGTGTTTGTCATTTTTGTGATTTCCATTTATATCACACAATATTGTATTTGTATACATGTGCAAGGTATGTCGTCAATTCACTCTATGTTTACTTTGACTGTTTCAGAATTATTCATTTGGATGGTTTATGTGTTTACATGACATGCATGCACCCACACTAGATAAAAATGCTCATAAAGTTTTTAGATGTTATTTGTTTATCTGAGGTCTGTAGTTGGGCTTCTAACTTTTCCTCAGGTTTTTGAAGTTAGAAAATGCTAATATCAGCAAGCCTAACATTCTTCTTTGCATTCACAAAGCTGCCACTCCACAACCACGCTCTGCAAAGAGTGTGCATTTCAGTAGGCTACAATGCATTTATCACAATGATTGTATCAGCTGCTGAAGCTCTTGTTCTTTAAAGAATATAAAAAGCTGGATTGAGGTATAAATTTGCATATGGCTTTTAGCTTTCCAGACAAACCACAAGGCAAACATAAGCTTTTCTAATCTAACCTGCCTGACACTAATCCTGCCTCTTGTGCAATACAATGTGTTAAAATACATTTTCTGTAAAGCTAAAGTAATTTTCATTAAGGTGTGAGAAGAACCCAGAAGTTCACATATTAAAACAACATTTCTAAATGAAAGAAATCCTATTGGAAATGAGAATTAGGCTTTGTTTGACATTTTAGAAAATACAGTTTGGCTTTCTTGACAGAGTTAGAGCAGACTGATACCACTCTTTATCTGTCCGTTCAATACATAGCTACACCCAGCAGCTTAGTTTAGCACAAAGGCTGGAAACAGCTTGCTCTATTCAAAGATAACAAAATTCACCAACTAGCATCTTGTGTGTTTAATAAGTACAAAACACAAGTGTAAAAACAACTACTGTTTTATGGAGGGTTATGTGCTGGATTATTTCTTGCTAGGCAATCAGCAAAGAAGTTACTCATAACTGACATCTTGACTTTTTACACACTTCAACGTTTTTGTTCAGATTAAACAATCAACTTGTTAATTAGAGAGTTTACAGGTGCAGATTTTTTTGCTGCATCAATATTATCAACTCTTCAGGACATCTAAAAAGTGAATATCCATATAGCCTATCTACAAATGATGAATTTAAATATCAATCTTAATTAAAAGGAATCTCATTAAACATGGTATTGCTATCACTTACATAACTTAAGTTATGTCTTATAAATGTTGCATCTGTATCAAGAGACATACCCCCATCATACTACAACTTCAAAATCAATACAGGAAAGAGGATGGATCTTAAATTACACAGCCAAGTGACAGGATTCTATCCCCAGAGTCAAACAAGGCATCAACATGAGTGATGCCTTGTTGGATCGTGAGTCCAAGAGAAAGATGAAGAAAACTAGATTTTTTTCTTCCTTTGTAATTTGCTTTACATAGTGGCAGACCAATGATAATAAAGACAGCTAGATAAAGCAATTAGCGCATATATGCCAATGTTTATCCCTTTCTTTAATCTCTAATTAGTGTTGCTAATTAGCTGCACTATTACCATTCCTCATACTTCTTATGATTCTTCTCTTTTCCGTATGGAAATTTATAATGCTACTCCTCCTGTACCGTTGCCAGCAGATACACACAAAAATAATGAAATTGTACAGCTCAATAAAGATTGAGCTTCTATTATATTTCTCAGAGATCAACAGAAACAAGAATATATTATTTACATAGTGGGAAAAGGCTTTCCATATGATTTGTAGTTTGTGAGCTGGGAAAGTATTTTTAAATGATGAGTGCCTCAAATATTATCACCTGTAGTGTTTACATTGGTGTAAAAACGGTCAGTCTGTTTTAAGCATTTATGTTTAAAAAAAAAACAAAAATCATAAAACATGCACACTGCACTCTTGCCCATGATCCATGAATTACAAATAGAAATGCAATTAATTCATTAATTCATTCACTATTGCCATTGTCATAGACAGATTTATAGACGATTTCAGTACATGTCCGCACTCCTGGGATAACCAGCATACCTTTGGCACACTCCAAAAATGTGTTTGAGAAATGTTTCATTTAATGTCAGATCACCTTTTTTCCCCAAATATTATAACTATATTTACAAGTTTGTTTCAATATTAAATATTGAAATCTATTACTATTATGTTCATTTGCTCAGTGCTTTCAATCATTTATTTCCATTATTTCTACTTCTTTAACTTCATGCATGACTGCATTTCACTTCAGCCTCTTTCTACCCTTTAATTTCTCTAATCCTCCCTTTTTTTCTCATTACCATGTGTGCACTATTTATGTGCTCATTTAATCTTAATGAAGTCCTGAGATAGAGACCCTTCACAGGACGCTTCCTGCAAAAGGGCACAGATCATGTGTGTGTGATTGGATTACTGACTGCCTGGTGCTAATGTTTAACCACAGCAAAGGCTTAACCTCACACTGTCTCTGACACACACACACACACACACACACACACACACACACGCTCTGTCTCTCGCCCCGTGTGTGCGTGTTTGGATTTAGTTGAGAATGGATTTTGTGCCACCTGATGTTTGTTTGAGACATCACATCAATTTGCACCAAACCACTCAGCACGATACAGAATCAGAATTTTGAGTTTCTTCTCTCTGCATTGCTATTTTATCCTTGACTGCCTCTCGTTCCACAAGGCATTTACCTTGCAGTGTTTTCAGTAAGGGTTTTGCATCCAATTTATCATTATGAAGCATATCAACATGCACGGAGAATCTCTTAATGAAGTTGAAATCGAAATGGGTTGACCCTTAATGAGAGTCAAAGGTCTCAGTCAGCAACAATGAAATGGTTACTTTTCTGTGTGTTATAAAATCACAAAAGATAATTGTTTTGTAGTGGCAACAAACCCTTGTAAGGAATCATCTCATTCTCATTTAGCATGTGGATCATTATTATTTATTTTATTATTTTATCTTACATGACCAGTACTGCTGACTAACTGGGGAGATTTTTACTTTGGTGGAGGTCTAAACTCTATCCTGTTATTCATAAGCATCCTTGCTGGGAAAAACAAATTCAATTCAGGATTTGTATTCACTATATTTTTGTTGGCCAAGAATTACTCCATTAATATTCACATTATTTTACTTGGCTGCACACCTCTGGTCTGCTATCTTTATTTGATACTTTTATGAGAAATACAGTATTTATGGTGTTGTGCAATAATTCTGACTGGAATTTTGATATTGCAGAGTTCATGTGAACAAACCCTTTATCACAAAAGTCTCATTGTAGTCAGTATAGTTTGACACAGTTATTGTTATCGCTGGAAAAACACAGACAGCCAGTCTCTTTAGTACTGTATGCCATAGACTGTTAGCAGCGCGCCTGCAACAACACCTCACATATGAACACCTTTCTGACATCACAGACATGTTTCGACGCACTGGGTGATGCCAAATTCTGCAAGAAACATAAGCTGGTTTACATTCTTGGAGCTGCAGTTATCTCTCTGCAATGAGATTTGGACCTGGAGTCATGCGAAAAGCACCTCACGTAATACAGAAGAGTAGCAAGTCACATGCACGTACTCATGCACGGGTGGACATAAACACATACAGCTTAGCTTGGAGATGATGACCACATGCTGTTTCACATTTCCTGACATATCCTCAAAGCTCTTCTCAATATGCCGTCATCCTCTGGGTACAAAGCTCTTCCTCACTTCACTCAAAGCACTCCTCACCCCCATCACCCTTCTTTTTGTCTTTCATTTCACCTCAGTATTCATCTTGTTTTTTGTTGGGATGAAAATCCTTTCTTTCTTTATCCTCCTCTGCCTGTTGTACACCTCCCCTCCCTCTTTCTGACACAAACCAGTTAGTAATTAAAACGGTCACAGCTAATTGGGCAGATTATTGCACAATATACCACACCTGAGTAGGGGGAGGAGGAAAAACTCACAATTATGTGTACACACAAAGCTGTGGTCACGATGAGAGTGCAGATCCTCATTATGAATCATTTATGGCCTTTTACAGCAGCGGAGAACAATCAAAGGCATTTACAAGCAACCACAAATCTACACAGCTATTCACACACATACACATGCACACAGCCTTTTTTATTGCTGTCATGTAGCCTGGAGCTACAGGAGCGTCCAGGTGTTTCCAGGCCAATGCAGCTGTTGACAGGAAAAGGATCTGTCCATCAGCGGGTGGTGGCATCCGAGCAGGCTGCAGCAGCCAGCCCCGGGGATCAGAGGTTGCATGTTTGATGTCATCTCCAGAGCAGAGGTCACAATTTTGCTGACGCCTCACACTAACATCTCAACATGCATAAGTCATAAAAAATGAAACTCCACGAACTAGTAGGTCTTAGTTGCTACTGTATGTGAATGTAAGCATAATGCACAAATGCCTTTGTATAATCTTAAATACACAGCATTCTCTTTCTATTTCTGTCTAAAACACACACAGAAAGTAAGCCTAAACATATATCTATACAGTACAGTGTGAAACATACTAACTCTGGTTAGACTGGTACGCCAGACACCCTGAAGGAATGAGCTCAACACTGACGGTTGGTTGGGATTTAAGCAGTTGAATGATTAGGACCAGCTCTTTGGCTTCTCCATTCCATTCTGCTCTAACTGCAGTATTTAGCGCAAATAAGTCAATGATTCTAAAACATCAACCTTTGCACTTGGCCCAATATTTCATCACCAATTGCAGGAGTATATTTGTTTTTTTTCACCTTTCTCTCTGTTTTCAGACAGGCAGCAAATGTCAACGTGAGACTTCTAATAAATCGTCTCAGTCACAGTAAAAATACAACAAAGTGTGAAATGACGCCGCACACTCACACAGACATGCTATGTACGTAAATGCACATATAGTAACAAAATGCCTAAAATGAGCCCTTGTTGAGCAATGTTTATTTTCCCTTTCCCCCCTGTGTGTGATTTTTATGGATGTTAAGACTGCCATGGAGAAGAGAGCAGAACTGAACAGAACAGATGGGCTGTGTGTTGTTATAAAGCAATGTACGACGCAACAAAAAAGTTCATATACATAATTTATCTGACTGTTCCTACAGCTGCCTTCTGTGATTTTTTTCTACAATTCTATAGCCAACATATTCTGTTTGTTAGAAATCTAATTAGTAATTTCACTGTACAAACCCATGTTCAAACAAAATTGGAAGGAATAAGAGTCATAATTTCAATAACACACTTTTATAATTACATTACAGAGTGCACGAAGATGCACATTTACCACTAAGAACGCCATCAAAAGAAAAGGTATAAAAATTAAACAACTCCATTAAAAGCAATCTTGATGTCATTACTGTTTCGTTAGCTAAAGACTTATGATAGGCTATGAAACACTAAATATCATGCAAATTTAATTCTGAATTGAGTGAACACATATATTCATTACCACCCACATTCAGGTTTACTATGAAAAAAGAATCTACATGTCATCGATGGACTGCATAAGGGCAGATAGTAAAAGTTAAAAAAAGAGGAAAAATGGTTGCCCAAGTCACGAGACTGAGGTTTTTCCATCAAGATTGGACAGATAAAGTGTTTGAGGCCAGTGCAAATTACAAGACAGACCGCAATTTAAACCCTGGTTTTCCTTTCCCATTAAGGATAAATCTCTCTTACCCTTCTGAATCACTCTGTTTCTCCCGCACCCAATCTGCACTGTCTTTATTATAGTGGAACGGACTGGAATATAAATCGTAAATTTATGGTAGATGAAGAGTTTGGGTTGTCCATGGAAAGTTTGTACCCCCAGAAGATTTAGCACCCAAGTAACTGCTCAGGACTCCACTGGCCTTCCCTCAGACAACCTGAGGTGACAGATGGACCCACACACACACACACACACACACATACAAGCGCTCACACATAAGCAGTGTAACTTGACCCACTATGTATCAACCATGCCACAAGGACACTTACAAGCCTCTGATGGTTGCTAAAAGTTGGCAAAACACCTGAGACACACACACGCACACACAATCAAACTTAACAAACATACAGTTAATACAGTACAGTTAATGTTCACACACAAACACACACATACACACACTCACTGATAATGCCAGCACTGTTGACAAACTCTCAGCTCACATGGTAGTACTGAAGCCAAACTCCCATGGCATCTGTGATATCTATAGAGCTGCAATCCCTGAAGGACAGTCCTCTTTAGCTCGTATTCTCGAGCAGTTGAATCAAGCTGTTCTCAGTCCTCTTACAAAGCAAGTGGACTGAAAAAGACTTACTGTTCTAGGTTCTAGCTTTACAACTCATATTCATGGATTAATTACAGTATAATTACTCTAATGAAAACAGGCAACACAGGTCTTAACATTTTGCACAAATCTCCCTGTCCATCTGTGTTGCGCTCTGCATCTTCGGTAGGTGTCTGACCTTTGAGAATGACCTCCAGTTCGTCTCGTAAGATGTCAAAAGTGCTGTATCTGGAGCTGGTCTCAGGGATGATGTTCTTTTTCAGCCAGCCTCCACAGGCATACTGGTAGAAGTTGTCACAAGGGTCCACGCTAGCATCCATGTTCTCAATGAGACGAGACGCTGCATGGACGGGAAAGAAACAAGTTCTGAGAATTTACCGCATGAGCCGTAGCAGTACAATATTATCTATGTAAATTGTCCTCTAACTAATTCTATGGACAGTGATACATCCTGTTTAACAAGTTTATGAAGGAGGTCAGAGATTTCCATATTACTATGCAATAGTTTGACATTTTAGATAACATGCCTTTCAGTTTCCTCTCAAGAGTTGAGGCTCAGTTTGAAGGTAACAAAACCCACCTGCCAGTACCTCTAATGCTCACTTAGCCTGCTCATTATATTACACACTTTATATCTAGTTTGTTTGCTTCATACAAATAGTGTGTAAAACTGACACTTGCTATTATGGAGGCTATGTGCTGAACTATTTCTTAGCAAGGGCAGGACAGGGGCAGTCTTGTCATCACTTTCAGGCAGCGGTTAAAGGTGTGGAATTTACCTTAAGACAGAGCCAGGCTATCTGTATCCACCTGTCTTCTATCTTTGTGCTAAGCTGAGACAACCAGCTGCTGGCTGAAGCCTTATTGTGAATGGAAAGTGGCGCTGATCTTCTAGAACAGTTGAGATTATGGACCACCTTAAGCCTTGGTCACCAAATGCTCACCAAAACACATTTAAATGTAATGTAATTTAGACCTGTGAAAAAAGTAGAAATGTAAAATGGCAGTAGTTGGTTTTAGTTCAGCACCAGTATTTGAAATGTGTTAACTTTTTTGAGCTGCAATTAAATTACACAAGGCTGGTGAGACATCTCTTGAGACAAGGCTGTCTGTCAAATCTGACTGATCTGGGACATTGGTTCCCCAAAAAATGCATCGAAAATGAATTGGCATCTGTTGCTGGAAACTTGAAGTAGAGCTATAAATTTTTAATTTACTATGGCCATGTTGTTCATGAAAAATAAGCTGTTCTCCTATAAAAAATGTTTGAGTTTTTGAGAAAATAAGAGTCTGGAGTGAGAGTGAGAGGCTGGGAGAAATGGGGGGGGTCTATTTGCTTAAAAAGTTAATAAAAGAAATGTTAGGACAAGCAATGGTTTAAATAAGTTTTATGTGTCCACTGGCAGGAATGCTGGAATTATAGTAACAGACAGAAAAAGCTAGTCATGTGGTCAAGGAACATTTACAGTGAAGAAAGCCCCACAACACAACTTGGTTATGTTGAAACATTTCAGCTTTGTACACAGAATGGATTTACTTAAGCTGCATATACATTCTTATACCCATTACCAGTTCCTCAGCTTCTCTTGCACAGTTGTTCTCAGATGAATTGAGGACAATTCGCAACATGTTTCTGCTGATCAGGACTGTGTCTGTTTGCTTTGATTTAGAGGCAACATTTTCACAGTTGAGACGGCCATTTTCTCTAAGTATGTATAAAATCCCTGGACTTCTGCCGCAGTCTCAATTTTCCCATTCTGTCCTCCTCTGAGAAAAATCAACGCCTTCAGAATGAGACAATAAAGAAAGCGCACAAAGAAACAAACACACACAATGCTTACCTGACTGTGTGCAGTCAGCTGTGGTGCAGATTTTATCTATATAAAAATGCAAAAGAAAACATCACTCAGTAGGATTTTTGCAGTCATCAGTCATTGTGTCAAATGCTCAGTCTCTCCTTCCTCTTTCCCTTTTACTTTATTTCTTTTTATTTCTCTCTCATCCTTCACACGCATATAACCGTAAACTGCTTAGAAGTGTTGCTTTCATTCTGTCGGGAATAATTTAGACGCTAAACTGTAAATTAAACTCTTTCTGACATTTACTAACACACAACACACACACACACACACACACACACACACACACACACACACATATAGTGTCATTTGACTTTAAATACACACGTAGTCATTAAAGTTTCTCATTTCCCTGACATGGCAGCTTACACATTTATCAAGCATAAGACTCCAACAGATAATAATAGTTCAACAGACACACATACACACACAGGCATAACAATCTAACCAGTTTTGTTTTTTTAGATTGAATTACATTGGCTTTTTGCTGTTCTTGACCTGCTGTACCTCACAGTGGTTCCATTTGTCAATTATTAAATAAGCTGTTTATTAACCATGTTATTATCATACTAGTAGCTTTCCTTGTACCACATCACAGTGATCCATCGCCCTTGGACTTAGTAGCAATTAATAAAACTTCATCATCACCATCATGTTGTGTAACAAACACTTTGTGTCGAATACAAGTTTAATGCACTTGTACAAAAAAGTACAAACAGCAATGTGCAATAAGGAATGATTAAAAAACCTATGTGATACTCATATTGTGACATTGACCTGAAACAGGTTCGACTGGTTTCCCATGGCAAGGAAATGGGGTGTGTCCATATTAAATTATCATTTTCTCATAACCTGAATTGATGATATTTACAACAAGATATAATATGCACAGTTTTTCATAATTTGCTCAAACATCTGAAATGTGAAATAGTACAATGTTAGAGGTTTCCAGTGTTTGCAGCAAAACTCTAAGAATCCTTCTTAGAGCCCTTCTTAGAGTTTTGTGCTCTGGATTCTACTTTCTGGATCAACGGTTGTACTTTTGCACTCTGATTTAAAAGAACACATCTCTAGGGTCTTCACCTGAACATCTCACTTACCGTTAATAATTACCTCAGTGATCTTCAAAAGTTCTTAAAGGTTAAGTTAATACTGTGGTGACAAGAAAAACTAAAGTCCCCAACGAGTGGCTCCTAAAATTAGTTTTTAATTACATGACACATTTTTGATCACTTCAGTTTTTGTCAGTCTGATAAAATTTAAAAATATTTTTTTCTATCCCGAGTCCCATGTTGTTTAATCACTCACCATTCTTCTGTGTGGCAAAGAGGATGATGAGGGCGACGATGATGATGAAGAGCAAGGAGACGATGGTAATGAGGCCGATCTCCAGCGAGGTCCAGCGGGGCTTCTTAGCCGACTTTGGGGGGTTGGTCTCTGTCATTCTCAGGTCTCCTCCTTCAGCTGCCAGCTGTATTAACTCACCTGAGGTGTAGAGCTGAAACGATGAGTCAACTGACTGCAACAATTCTGATCATCATCAAATAACTGTCATTTATCAAGACAGCACACCAAACATTTGCTGGGTGCAGCTTCTTAAAAATGAACATATGCTGCTTTGATCTGGTTTACATCACTGTGTAAATTGAATAATTTTTGGGTTGGAACTGCTGGTCAGACAAAACAAGCAATTTTATGATCTCACTTTAGCTCTAAGAAATTGTGGTGGATATTTATATTTTCAGATATTTTTCTGACATTACACTTATCAGTAGAAGTAATGAAACTCAAATTCTGATAATCATATAATCTTTTAAGTCATTAAGCAAAAATGCCAAACCTGCTAATTTCAGTTTCGCCAGTTTCCAGTTCTTTGGCACTTTGGTAACATAATATTCTTAAAATATATTAATGTTGGCATTAATAAAGTAAAAATTCGAATTTTTGAGACATAAGCTGAAGAAAGTAAATACAAAGAGTGAAAGAGAGATAAAAGACACATGGCTGTGATAAGAAGACAAAAGACAAAAAGTCTTGGACCAAAAGGTGAGAACAATAGAAGTTCTTACCCTCTAGTGGCAGTACACTCCAGACAAAAACAACAAGAAACACACACTTCTGAAGAATGGAAAACAAGAGAGACCTTTCCTCTGCTCCTCACTTTACAGTGTTGTTTTCCTCTCTGGGGCCAAGTGAGAACTTTACAAAGTTCAAGTAACAAGCAGTTAAGTCTATCTCTGAAGGCAATTAATCCTTAATCCTTTACCAACGGTGCAAACATGCACACACTAATGCAATCACTGCACACAAGTACACACACACACACACGTCCACAGCCATGCTCTCACGCACCCTTTTACAAGCTTGTGTCATGAGGCGCCTGTGCAGATGGGTGGGTCTCTCTGCATGCTGGCTGAGATGAGAGCGCCACTCGACCAAAGGACAAAGTCTCTTAGCTTCCTTTGAACGTGTAGGCAGCCATAGACACGCACATCACCTACTGTACACACACATCCACAGACCTGCTGAATGTCAACTGCCCTATCATTCTTCTTCATGACTAAACAATAGCCCACTGTAAAGTAAACTCCCCTTGTTATAGTCATTATCCAGCATGGTAATTGGCACTTACTGTATACAGCAATTGCAGCTCCTAAGAGGCTGCTCTCCCATCTCCACACCAGCACTACAGCATGAATGACTTCACCATGGGTCATAAAATTTACTATAGGAGAGTGGCCGTACATGTAATGGATACCTCTCATTTGACAGTGTTTGAGTTTTAAGGATGTAATTTTAAAGACAAATGAAAACATGGGAGGGAAGTGATTAAAAAGATAAATAAAAAGAGGAGAGGAGTTAAATGACACGTGTTAATCAGAACTTCCTGTCAGCGTCTCTCTGGTTGCAGAAGGGGGTGAAACTTTCAACTTTTGTTTTTGTTCTGCAACCAAACACATCACCGTGGCAGCAGTCCCACAGCTCTAATAAAGCCATGTGTGTATGTCAGCATTGGAGAGACATTATATAAATTCACTCTAATCCTGACACGCTGCATGCCAAGACATGAAACTTCTGCAAAATTTATTACAGTCTTTCACGATTGCTAGGACACTTAAAGTGAATGCTTAGGGCAAAGCATGGAATCCTTACACCTTTGGCAACAATGCCTTACTTACAGAGGCACCAAAAGTACAAACACATTTTCAGCTTTGCTTTTTGTAATTGATCCCGCAACACACATGGCACAAAACACTATACAAAGTTGCTCATATTACACGCTTTGTTGAAGAATTAAAACTCTTGCAGTTGTTGAAAAAACACTCAAAATGCAAAACACACATGAAATTGGCAACACCCACAGACACACATTCAAACATTTAAACACTAATTGAACACCAATTAGTCACAGCTGTAGCATTACAAACAGACCTCAGGTAAGAACCCCGTTACTACCCATTTCTCAATCCGATTCAAGAATTTCTTTCAGCTTGGCGTTGGACAGTGTATGACTGCCAACCACATGTCTGCATGCTTCTTCTGCAAGCAATGGAGGAGGAGTGCGGCATATTATTTTTCCCGTTGCCTAGCCAGGGAGGACATCGCTTGTGATGTAGAGGAGGTGATGTGGTCAGACCCTAATAGAAGCCGTGATCCATAATTCTATCCCCCCCATCCCTAACACAACTATTTTTGTTTACCACTACACTATAATTTTACTGCATTTTCTTTGTTGTTGTGAGTTTCCAAAAAACAGATTGTATTGATTACTTTACGGTAATTATCCTTACGCTTGTTTTTGTTCTTGTAAAAACCTGTAAAGGTAAAAAAACTTTTTGTTAAATCCTGAAGCCTCTCTCTTTTTGTGTTTACTGTATTAAAATGTGAGTAGATTTACTGAACTTTAACAATCTTCAATAGAGGCCTGTATGAGAAAATAAAAAAGGCCTACAAAGTACTAAAGACAACAGTGTTTTCATTAGTGTGTTGTTGCTTATGTGGAGTGTACATGATGCATGTGTATTTTCTATTGATCTGAAAACGCTCTTTTGAAAAAAAAAGTGTTTTGATTTTGTTTGGGTGTTTAAGTCAGGTAATATTCATTCATTCATCGACGTTGCTCGTCAACAAAGGAACCTATTTTTTAGGTATTTGATGTTTGCTCTGTTAGGTAGGAAGGCCTAATATTTGTCTAAGTATTTGTCAGGTGAGTTGTAATTTCTATACTGTTATTGCTGCTATTGCAGGACACTGTTTTTATAATGTGGCTTTTATGTTTTCTCTGAGTGTGTTTTGGAAAGTATGTGCTGCGGTGTCTGCATTCTTACAATAAGTAGCAAAAGTCAAAACGCTCTCTTTCTCTTTTTCTCCGCTCTCTGTCATGATATATCTAAAACATAAAAGGTCCCCATGTCTTGTGAGACCTCACAAATCTCTTCAATATTAAACCCATCAGTCACTGAGACACCTATGTGTCTGCACACACATAAGTCAACAGGAGACTACTTGCACAAAGTCACTTTGTAACAACCAGCCATAAGCCATGAACATGTCATGTACCTAATTGAGTTTGACTAAGTGCAGAAATGTGGCCTACTTTAACTTAAAATAACACCTTTTCTGGGATATGATCTTCAGCTCTGGGCCTATGGTTGCACACCAAAGACTAAAATCATTTTAAAGATCATTGTTGAGGGAGGAGACTTGATGCCCAAAGGTGCTGTGATCCAGCTGAAATAAAGTCCACCTCTTAAATTGCTTTCCTAATGGTTTTTCTGATAGCACTATGGATGGAATGGGAAAAATAACTTTTAAAGAGATACAGCAACCAGTACCCACACAGCTAATACAGTGAACCAAAACAAAAAAAAGTAAGCTTAGGATACCTTGTTGGAATAATATGATATATTAAAGTGTTTTTGATAGGGCCAAATGCAACTAGGTGTTGAAAGTCCTATAATAACAATATTCATCTGCAGCACACAGTCATTTGCAACTAAGCAAGACCCAGTTAAATGCGTGCCAGCTCCCCATCTCCTGTTGCACATCGGAAATTCCAAGGTGGGTGGCATGATCAACTGGTGCACGCTGCCCCGTGTCACCCAGCCGGCAGGCGTGCGCACACGCAAAAATAATGCACTGACACACAAACACACACAGACGCACACAAGCGAGAAGAGAGAAGCGCTCCGGGTGCGTTAGCGACTTACCAGGTGTGTCGGGAAATTTTCGGTCGATGATATATATGGGCATCACATCCACTGATCAAACGTCCATCAAATCCACGAGCGCGAAGTGCTGATCGATCTCTTACAGACTGTCTGTTTGCTTCACCCTGGATTTCAACAACGCACAGCCCGATCCCGCCTCTCTTCTTCTCCTTCTTCTTCTTGTTCCTTTGGCTTTCTATTCTAGGAGTGCACATACACATAAACACACACACACACACACACTCACGCAAAGACCCTTAACTACAACTACTATAGGCTTCTGTACCACATCTACCCACTGAATCGCTGAATTCGAATGAGCCATCAGACTCTTGCGCGGCGCAATCGGTCAAGTGTGTGATCTACAGAGGGGATCCCATATTTAAACAGCCTATGACACATAGTGAGGCAATGAAGCAGCCTCTTAAGTTCCCAGTCCATCAAGTCGTTGCCTCCTCCGTAAGGGCGGTGTTTAGAAGTGACCCTGTCATCGACACTTGCTGTCAGTGGCGCCTATAGCTCCAGGACGCAGGTTCAGGTACAGAAGAGTGTGATGAAGTGATGTGTAGTATATTTTAATGTGCTTACTCACAGGGCTGTCAACTGCTTTTAATTAAAAGCACGTTGTGCTTAGAATGTGCATACAGCAAAATCACTGTTATAGGTGTAGCAGGGCCGCTGCTGGCCATTTGGGTCCCCTAACCATAATTGCTTTGTGGTGGTGCCCAACCCTTCCCACCGCCACCCCAAGGCTAAGAAGAAGAAAAGAAACTGTACAATTACTCACACATACTGTAACTGAAGAAAAGTCACAAAACTTTACTTTACAAAATCAGCCAGGGGAAGTATTTGGTGAGCATGCTCAGCCCATAGAGGCAGGCATTAGAGGCATAGGCTTCCAAATATAAAAATAATTGACACACTGTCTCTGCATTAGCGTCCTCAAGTGGCCAGCATTAGCAACGCTTTTTACGAGAAGTAGACTGAAGCAGTGTGATGGACATTATTATATATATCTATGTAATATACATGCACACACACGCACACAATCTACCTGCCTGTGGCATTTAGCTTTCTTTGCTCAGTGACCAGTACATGCCTAGAAGTCTAAGAAGTTAGCTTGCAGCTAATGTCATAAGATCTTTGTTTCAATTTGTATTGTGCCAATTCATAACAAAAGTTATCTCATTGCACTTTTCATACAGAGAAGGTCTAGACCGTAATCTTTGTAATATAATTAACCAAGACCCTACAGTAAAGGTGATAGTCAGACAGAAAATTAATAGTACTAATAATTATAGTAATTAATAGTATAATAATTATTATATTATTAATGATAATAGATAAGGTAAGAGCTTTAGCTTGCCAACACCTCGTTAATGTTATTCAGGCAACATGGTTTAAGCAAATTTTTGCAGTATTTTAAGAGTTATATTTTTTAAACATACCTGCAAGGTGATTGTCATCATATAGTTTCTTCTTTTTATCCCTTCTCTGCCCCTGACTCCTGTTGTCTTTTGTGGGGCAATTTTTCCAAAACTTTTTGGGGTGGAAATCCTTGGTCCCCGGAATCGATTCATATGGCATTAAAATATAAGTTAACTAGAGATTGAAGCATTTATTTGACTGGCAATGCTATATACTGTTATTTTGACACTATGAACCAAGATCAGTGCATTGGAATAAATTATCATACATACATAAATTAAAATTAACTAGCTAAGCATGCAGCACAGCATTATTCCAATGCAACCATGGTTGGGAAGGTTACATAAAGTTATGCAAGATAGTATCATTAATATAATATAGGCTGTTAAATTCAATTATTTTGCCAATGTGAGAGTGGAATTTCGCAATATGCTTGAGGAATTAGTCCATTAGAGAGTTTTTTAGAGGTCTAGTTAACAAGTGACTGTTGATTCAAAAACATTTTGATGTGTATATTAATATATTTATATACTATTGTTATTATATCATGGTTCCTTAACTGCTGTGCACAACTGTCCTCACACAGCAATATATTCAGTCAGTCAGGGAGATGCAGTTAACTGCACTGCATGTATGGAAGCCTCATCTAATGATCTTTTTTTTTAGTGACTTTGTCCATTTACGACAGTGGTTGAACCAACACAATTGCCACTGTGCTTCAGAGGTCGTCATCAGCACTGTGTAATGTCTATGATTCAACTACAAAATAACCTGCTTGCTCTGTGAACTTGTACTGTTACTCTTAACCACTAGTAGTTCGTAAAGCTATAGACGTTTTACAAAAAAAACCCTTTTATTTTGATTTGTTTACTCAGTTCTGTTGCTGTGTAGTTACATATGGCATTTTGCTCATGACCTCTTTATGGTGAAACACCAAAGTTCATCAGAGAGTCACTTCTGTAGGAACAATTCACTCCACAAACACATGCAGATGTTGGGTCTAAATGCGAAAGTTAGCAGTAAAGTGAGTAGAAAACTAAGTGACTACATCACTGCAGAGAATAAACGGCCTGAATGAATTCCAGTGGAAGCAAGGGAGTTTACCAGACAAGAAGTTATTGCCATTCTTATCAGTGGCTGATCATATTAATGCTGTAAGTTGTCAATTTATATATTTAGGTACAAAACATTTTATGACATATAGTTATTTTTTACTCTAAGTGGGTTGTGGTACACATGTGGTAAAAGATACATCATTTGATGACACCTACATGTGCAATTATTGGGAGACTGCAAACCATGTCATGTGACCCTTATAGTTTTATTGTCAATCATCTACTCTAAACTTAAAAGATAAATGTTTATGCAAGCCTATTAGTGTCACCCCATCATACCATCCATGTTTCATTGCTTCTGATAATGAACAGCATGATTCCCCTCCGAGAAATTTCCATCTGTGTGTTTATCTTTTGAATATCTGTGAAGTTGAACTGACAGCAGTTTTCACAGTGGCTGCCTGTCACTGTATCTAAAGGATGTTCACATTTGCCGGCAGTGCAACGTCTGTGATCATATTTTCTGTCATTTTGTTGCTGGGCCCTTCAAATAAAACCCCTCACCCCTTCGTTGTTGGCCATTTTAACTCTGTTCACTGTCAGTAAACCCAGCATGTTATGGACTCCTGGAGAGTATTGGATTTTAATTGGGCTATGCCTGGCGTGACACAGGTATTAAATAGTCCTTTTTCGCAAAAGTAGGCGCATTTGTACAAACACAGACACATATATACAGACTTGAATGTGCTCTGCATTACTCTTTAGGTCTTGCAATATTTCTCAGTGAAACCAACCAGTGCCAAACATCATTACACAGATATACCAACCAGTTCTCTTTCCCACGTTGTGAAATTCTGATGTTTTGCCACACCCCTCGGTGTAATACAGATGCACGATTTAGTGTCTATATTAGATGCAACAAGCTTTCTACTAACTCCAATTTAATCCATCCACATCAGGTGACAAAGTCCACATAAGAAGGATGATACGGTGCATGGATGGGTCAAACAAACACAGGATTTTTCACCTATAAGACCGTGGCTTGTGTCCCATGTGAAAGCAAAGTCAATAATGACTAATAATGGAAATTGTAAGTTATGTAACATTATGTAAGTAATGTAATGTAAAGGATAGTTACTCCCCTGACAGTTCCTGATTGAGATAGTGATAGAACAGCCCATCTGAAAGACCTTAATCCAAGGAAATAACCTTCAACTGCCTAACAAATATTTTCCAGTTGAATTTATCTTCTGTAAAAAATGTCTTGAAATTGTGACACACTTGCTGTTCTGTGTAATTCACAGGCATATACTGACCAAATGCAGAACTGCCTTTTAGTCATGATATTTTCTTCTTTGCATTGCCAATCTTCTGGAACACATTATTCATTTCTTGGAAAGTGGTAGTCAGGATCCATTAATAACTTGTGTCACAATCAGAACATCACCACTTGTATGAACCAAACCTATGATCTTTTGCTAAATTTAACCAAGCAGTTTTGGTGCCTATACCTAACCAAACTGCGACCGTTTCACAAAACTAACTAATATAAACTTATGTTAAAAAAGTGTCTCACATAGACGCACAAGGTACTCTTGAGCTGAGGGGAGTGACAAAGCAGCCTTGGCATTTGATAACCTGGGATGAGAACATGTTGCACACACAAATGCAACAAGTAGCAACATGCACATTGCGACATTTATATTTAAACCATGCCTCTCAGAATTACAAGATGTGGTTTAAATTATACCTTAGTACACTGAAAATAATTCATCGTAAAAAAATGGTCAAATGACTGGCAGCTGCGGCTGCCAAACAAAAACTGTAAAATCAGAGTCAAATATCCTAATTCAAATAAAGCGTAAAAAAGTAAATTTACAGATATTTTCATTAAATACGGTTTTGCAGAGAAACATCATTTTATACATTTTTCCTGAATTATTAAGGTGAAACAATGGTCAAATGACTGGCAGCAGCGGCTGCCTAACAAAAAAACATAAAATTAAGGTAAAATAGCCTAAGTCAAGTGTAAAAACACTTGGTTTACAGACACTTTTCATTAAAGGTTTTACAGAGAACCACTGTCACTTTACAGATTTTTCCTGAATTATTACTATCTTAACATCTAGTACATGCTCAAGATTTTAAAATCATCTTTATTTTGAAAAACAATGTAACAATGTATAAAATGTATTCACATTTTATAGAATTACAGTACAAACCTTAAATAAAGTACAACAGTTAAAATAAACTACTGCACCGATTAGAGATTCTTCTTATTGTCATAAAATAGAAACTTAAAGATTACCGTGAAATATCCTCAACTGAAAACATACTGACAAAATACAAAATAAGTTTATATAGCTAAGATTCTCAGTGTTTCATAAAAATATGGTTGGAAATAACAGAAATACAAATAAAGTACATACCACTATTGATTCTAAAATAATTGTATTTAATGTATTCAGATGTAAATTTACAATATTAACAGATTATCCACAAGCAGTTCTCCAGAGCCCCCAGGAGGAACTGTAAAACCAAGTGGCAATTCTCAATGTGTCTAGCTTGTCTCTTAGGGTTTCTATGAAGATAAGGCCATGAATTCACCTTAGAAACAGAATGTATCTCTTCAAAAAACAAACATTTCCGTGCTTACGTTAGGTATGATTTATCATAAGAGTTTTGAGTGACACCCTTGGGTTGTAATTAACAGATTCACTGTTGACTACCACCTTCTAAGACATGATTAATGTGTTCCAGATAACTGGTACTGCAAGGAAGCAAACACCATGACTAATAAGCAGTTCTGTATTTAATCCACATATGCTTGTGAATCACACAGACGAGCAAGTTTGTCACAATTCCAAGAAGTAAATTCAGCAGAAATGTATTTGTTAGAGGGTTGAAGGATAGATCAAGGTCACTCAGAAGGGCTGTTCTATCAGCACCCCTCTTCAGGAACTGTCAGTAGAATAACTCTCCTATCAGTAACAGATGGCCTGTCCAGTTCTGCTCAAAGACTGCTTGCAATGCACATAAACACATACATACATACACAACCAAGCACCAAAGTACATAACCACACAGACACATTCACACAGGCGAGGATTCAGATATACTACACATACATTAATAACCTCACTGCTGTCACTAAGAGAGATGGGCTTTCAGACTGAGGTTTGTGCCGGTCATGGGGCAGCAAGAAGAGTAACAGAGAAGACAGACAGAGAGATAAGGAGAGGAAAATGGTTAAAAGTGCCAATTTACAACTTTCCCAGACTGGCACAGACATTTCAGGAGATTTTTTAATGTACTTTATCTATGAGGCATTGGATGTAGGAGTATAATCTTTTAAGTTTGTCCAAAAAAGTATTCCACAAAGGTATTTCATTGATACTTATATATATTATATATTGCTCTTTATAGTCACTTCAGTGTTTTATGTGACTTAGTATGATAAAACATTAGCTAAGTGTGCACATAGGAGTCAGCCTTAACATTGAAGCAAGGCTGGATAATCAATTGCTCTCTTTTTTCTTTTTTTTACACACATACACACACAAACTTGATTGTGTCACTTGACAGTGACAGCATTTTGTACCCACATGGGGGATGAGTTACTGTATTGTACTCTGCAGCTGTTTGTCCCCAAAAAGTGATTGATACATTTTACACACATACACATACACACACAAATACATAAACTTTCTAATATACACCTGTGTTAATGATTTCATGATTATCAGTTCAGTAGCTGTCATGAACAAACTCACACTGGAGAGATATTTCCTTCCATCAGTTACTATCCCCTTCTCTTGCCCACACTTGCTTTGCCATAGTGAGTTGGCATCTGTAGGAATCTGCTAATGTGTAAAGGAATGGCAAGTGATTTAGATAGCCTGGTTGTAGAATTTACCATGTAAAAAATATATATTATTAAAATATCAATAATTCTACTTTGAGAAAACTTTGACAGACATATTTTGAGAATCATTATACTTGTACAATGCGTTGCCCTCATCATGCTTTGTGCTGTCACACACTTGTCCATTCTCTTGAAATGTTTCTCCTAACAGTCCCCTCCACTGCCCTCTCCTTTTATCTTACGCATGCCAGTACATGTTGACTTCATTCAGAAGGACAATGTATTTCTTTACCCAGCAGAAAGTTTTCATGTCACATGTATCCACCCAATAAATGCCGCTATATTATTTGCAGCAACACCTAAATACTAATATGTTATTCCATCATACGTTTTATTTAAAACTGCACTAATGGATGTTTTTATAATAACAATGGATCAACTATGAGTAATGTAAAAGGGGTCACTTGTAGTGATGAATGCACAGAGAACTGTCACCCACTCTATATATGATGTTTTAGTATCTTTCAGTTTACTGTTTAATTTATACAGCCATTAGTTCATTTGTTCACTCTGAGAACTCTCATCTGCCTGATTTCTAGCCACAGCTTTTTCAGAAAAAAAACAAACAAAAAAACTCTGATAAACCCACTGTATGCTACCTGCCCAGCAACAAACAGCACACAGACAAAGTTAGAGATTAGCAGGTGAACATAGTGTAGCATTTATCAGCTAAAAAAGGCCAAATATTTTTCTCAGTAGTTGGTGAAGACCAAAACAGAGCTAAGAAAGAGTGAACAGTGGACTTCAGGTGACCAAAATCATGACAATGAATGCTAATGTTGATCTGCGTCTGCTGTGTAAATAGGCAACTGTTTGCTAACACAGCAGCCATAAAAACTTCATAGACTGGTAATCGCTTAGTTTGTTTTGCTGCCTCACTTTAAGGATTGGTAAGGGGAATGGGTAGAAATAGGGGGTGTCACGATATACTGGTATTGATGATAACCGTGTTATTAAAAAAATAAATATTGATATTGTCTTAATAATACAAATAAGATTAATATTGTGTAAATAATCCAGAGCCTCTTAAATCATTTCTGTTTCTTTCTGTTTAACATAGTCGGTGGCGCTAATGCACCTTAACACTGGTTGCCATTGGGCATAAAAAAGGAAGTAGAAACCTGGTAAATATCTAGCAGGCTAGTACCACACAATGTATGGCGACTTATGACGCTCAGATTACATCATGGCAGAGCCAGAGGACATGGCAGACGAGGGCAAGACACTCTACACGCATCCAAAAAAACTTAGCTTTCCAGTTTGGGAGTCTTTTGGGATTTTGTAAAAACGACACGTTGTTGGTAGACACCCCAGTCTGCAAGAAGTGCCATCATCAGTAACCACAAAAGGGGGCAATACCAAAACCACAAACTGTTCACCCACCTTCACCTCCATCATCCTTCAGATTTTACTACGGTAGAAAGAGTAATCTGCAGTTAGTTTGCTAGCCCTGACACAGGAAACTTTTCGGGTACAGTAAGATCTTAGCTAGTGTGTTGTTTAGTTGTTAAAGATATGCCAGGGCTTGACAGTATTTTCTTTCTCCTGCTTAAGGCAGCGTCAAACAAGTGATAGAGAGTGCCAGGGATCCAGGTCAGCTAGATCACATAATCGTGAATTCTTTTGGCCATGATAGTCTTGAAGTGAAAATCTGATATTGTGACAGACCTATGATAAAAGCAACACTTACAGCACCGATTTTTACCAGGACTGCCTAATTTTTCTAAAAACAAAAACTTTTCCCATCAGAACAATTTTTAAATTCTACATGTAGTAGTACAGTAGTAGCTCTCCTTCTTTCAATACATGAAAAGTATCACAACACTCACTCACAAACTAACTCATTCACATATAGCAGGCTGCAGACTCTAAGGGGGGAACTTTTTTGCACAAGTCAACCTGGCAGACTGCTGCTGCTGTTTTTTTTCTTACCATTAGGGCACAGGTTGGACTGGATTTTCAGGTCATTGCCACTCGGTAGTTGGATGACATAGGGGTGGCCAGGTGCTTAACGTCAATGACAGTGAGTGTCCTTCTTTAGTCGATTTCTCAATTTCACACACACACACACACACACACACACACACAGATCCACAGACATGTACACAAACACTTACACACATACCCCCTCCCTCCAAAGACTCTCACATGCTGACAGTTGAAATTCAAGTAGGTCAAGTTGATTTCTTTGATCTCAGACTTAGAGTGATAATGTGTCATGGACTGAGGTCTGTTATTTTTCACTACAGTATGTGTTGTTCTCTGTGCTTTGGGTTCCACACTGTACCAGGGACTAGACTGCTCTGCTTTGAAGAATGTGTCAGTTCCAGTTGTATTTATGGTAGGTAGGTAGGTAGGTAGGTAGGTAGGTAGGTAGGTTTATTGTCACAATGTCACAAGTTATAGAGTTAAATTGAGTTTTGTAACTCCCTTCTGCTACATAGCAGACATTATATATTAATAAATATAATATTTAATAAAAATATTTATGTGTAATTTCTCCTAAATCTGGCCCTGTGGTGAAGCATTAAAACTTATGAATAGCTTTCTTGCTCTTAATTGTTTTCTATAGGACACTTTAATGTGTGTGCATTTTCTTGGGTTGTTACATTAATTCATGTGTTTGCCATTCTCAGTCGGTCTGAACTACACTACAAGAATGCCCTTTGATGGCTTATCTGTCATGGCCACTTAGCATGCCTTCTCCTGAGTGTGTGCTTTTATCCTCTTGTACCTTTGTGCCAACTTTTGGGTTGGAAAATTGTGAAAAATACCTTTGATTGATTGGCTGATGACTACTAACCAGCCACAAAAGAGTACCTGAACCGTAATTCATTCATTAACAAGTTTGGTGGATTATCAACATTTATAATAGCATTATAACAGAAAGGAACACACCAGCTAAAGGGATTTTCACAATCTCGCAACCAAAAACTTAATTCTTATTATTCTCATTAATGGGCAATGTGTTTTCTGTAAGCATTAATACATTATTTATGAACCACAAATTAGTTACAAATTATAAACCCATGGGAAATGGCACTTAAAAGAAAGTAGAAAGTGGTACCAAACCAAAGTGACTGTATATACTACATCCTGACTTTAACCATTTCATTATGAATATCTGCCAATGTAGTTTTGTGATGTCTAAAGCGCTGCTGTCTAAAGTAAGTTTTTTCTTTGTAAGAAAACATCTACCTCTTTTATACCTTCCCTTACAAGGAAAGAGATAACAGCAGGATGACATGTGCAAACTTCCTGATGTAGGCCTAACAGCATAATCTACATGCTACACTACAATGCTTCTCTTTTCAACTGTAACTGATTTTAGAATAAACTCAATGTACAAGTAAGTTAAACAATATGTTCACTTACAGTAATACAATATTTTTTTAATCTGGTAATACATGCACATAAAGTTTTTTTGAGGTAGCAATGAAAAATGATTTGAACGCAGATTCTGTTCTTTGTCTTTTGTCTTTAGTATTTGTTCTGTCATCACGCCACATGTTTCAGCAGAAATCTAGGCAACGCATTATGTGGTCGCATAACAATGCAGATGCAAGAGTGGGATTCATCCTAATCTTGATACTGAAGGAGGATATCACTGAAATCAGCCACTGATCAAAATGTAAGGCATGTCTAGATGGATCGCAGCACAGTTTTTTTCCATAAGTTACACTGTGGTATTTGGATTTGGGCTGTGTGACTAAGCACTGCACTTTGTGACAAATGTCCTTGTGAACAGCATTGGCTCATGTGGTCACCTTTGTCTGGGGTTCTGTTTTCTGTGAGCAGACATCAGCTGTTTCAAGCAATATTTGTCTTAACACATCGACACGATCTGTCGACCACCGTTGACATTCCTACACCTTTATTTGGGTTTACACACTCCGTTTCCTCCCCCTCTCTTGTCTTCCCTATAGTCTGACAGGAAATGTTTTACTCTATTTGACTTTGAACAGTCAGCACAGACACAGGCAAATTGTCCATCTTTTCTTACTTTGAATGCATCAGAGGACAACTCCTATTTCCTGTCTATCTTTCTCAAAGTCTCAGCAGTAAGGGAGCACATGATGAGTAGAGATTATGCAGTTTATGCAATTATGCAGTAAATAAGGTCAAGGCAACATGAAGGTGAAACAGAGCAGACTGCACACAGAGACTTGTTAACACCAAGTACTAAGAGCTCCGTACCTCTCCGATGTATTTCAAAGGGTTCTGGTTGATCTGGAAGCCACTTTGGTCCTTTATGTAAAGCCACTGCCCTCTAATGTTCTGTAATGAAAGCACAGCAGCGTCCACTAGAAGCTGCAAACCCCTGTGGTGAAACACGCTTGTTATTTTTAGTGATGTTCAAAAGAAAGATTTTTTACGCCAGCCAAATTTTTCAATCTGCTCATCTCTGTCTGAGATGTGCACTGGATTGGAAAGACCAAGATTGAAAACATACTTCCCCAAGATAAAATCTGCTGCCAGTTGACTTGCTGGGGAGTTGCAACACTTCCACAGTGTTTTGAAGAGCGTTCTGGTGTGATAGCATGCCTGCTTGAAAGGTTTTTAAAAGTTTGCCCAGTCAAGCTTGTCAGCACTGTGTGGATGATGGCCAAGCTAGTACACAGATGTCCGTCAAAAAAACCTTTAGACCAGGACTCAAGCCAATATGATGGCAATATGATACGTTTATTTTGGATAATTCAGACAATATACTCTTGACTTAAAATGCCCAATGCACAAATATTTATTTAATGATAATCATATTTCATAATTTACTTCAATCACTTTGGCTTTCTGCCTCATTTCTGATGAAGCTGATGTCTTTTCAGAACATCCCATTTGATGGTTGAGTTCAAAAGAGTCAGTTTATTCTAAAAGTGGTGCCAGACATATTTCAATTTACTGAATTCATGTGACAGTGAGCCATGTCTGCTGCCACTCTCTGTCTGCCTCTCTATAGTTATTGCATCAAAGGAATGAATGGGAGAGCAGTAGGGAGATGGGGCCCTGAGGGAAAAGGAGGTACTAATGGGGCCTTAATGAAAATCTCTTGTCTGCTCATTAATGTAGAAATATACACACATCATGCACATGGGCTAGGAATGGAAAACAAGACTCAGCAGTTGCACATACACACACACGCACATACATACACACAAACATGCAACCAGACACGCACAGAAAAACAGATGTTTGTCATGTCACCTCCTTATTATACTGTCCTTTTATCTCCTCTTTCCTCTGTCACATAATGTTATATTTCACTCTAATAACAAAGAAAACAGATGATAGATTATCATCATCGGTTTCTCCATTTATACTCAGAAACACTACATAGGTTTGCTGCAATGATCTTGCTGTAAACATCCAGGTAAATTGCTCTGCGCTGGTCGTTTTCTTGCCAGATCTTTTCTTCTTCTACAAGTAATTGATTCCATTAAGCCAGGCATGCTGGAGGAATTCATTATGCTGATTAGCGTGGCGCAGGTTGTTGGGATGGAGGTTTGGAGTTCATGGAGAGACATGGTTAAAAAAAGATTTGTCACATTTCTTCACAATCAGATGCACTGATGACTTCTTTTCCTGTAGGACTGTGACAGTGACCCACCTGAAACCACACTGGATTCTCTGCAGTCAGGACTTGCAGAGCGACAGTGTCCCCACTTAACATTTGCAGGGTTACAAACCTCCAGGAAAGCATGTGTGTGCTTAAGAGAAGAACACATTGTTGTCTAGATCAGCTTTCTGTTTCCGCTTACTGGCTTTGGGTAATACTCCCTCCTCCTGAGTGATCTATTTTACAGGGCTATGTTTGACTCTGGTCCAGTGCACCGTCCAGCTTTTGCCACAGTGCAATAGGTCCATCTGGTGGACAAATTTGAAACTTTTTGTGACATGCTAATACCTACAGGATAAGTGCACAATAGTCAGGTACACAGAAAAGGTTTAGGCTTCCTGTAATAATTCCTCCTTTTCATAGTGGCCCTTAAGAGACCTCTTCCTGATGTACTTATGTGTGAGTGATTGGGGACAAAATCCATTCCTCATTCTGTTCAAAAATATATTCCAAATATGAAGCTAATATGGGGCTTCAGCTGCCTGACTTAGACAAATCAAGCAAATATCTCACAATATTTGTAGTAAGAAATGTATTCTTGGTGTGTTGCTGTCCACTGTTGATCAGCAAGGAAATACCACCCAGTAAAGAAAATGGGGGAATTCTGAACTCAGCGGTTGCACACAATGTTTGGCACATTATGAAATGTAATATACGTCAAAGGAGACCTCAAGCAAGAATGGGAAAACATTTGACTTAAAAGATTTCAGCAGTTGGTCTCTTCAGTTCCCAGAAGCTTACAGAGTGCTGTTAAAAAGCAAGGTGATGCAACATCGTGGTAAACATGAACCTGTCCCAACTTTTTAAAAAATGTGTTGCTCGCATCAAATTCAAAATGGGCATATAATTTTCCAAATACAACATTTTCAGTTCAAACATTTAATATGTTTTCTTTGTGCTATTTCCAATTGATTATTGGGTTTCAATTGTATGCCCATCATCACATTTTGTTTTTATTTACATTTTACACAGCATGCCAAATTTTTTTAGATTTTTTTTAGATCAGACTCTATCTGGACCTTAGTTTCACATGTTTTTGTGTCAATGGGACTAACTGGGACAACATTCGACAGCACTTCCTTAGATTAACTCTGACTGCTGTAGCCTGACATTAACTTTTTTAAACTTTGGAATGTTTTTTTTGCACAACACGAGCACTGTGGATTGTGTTTCCCATCACTTACATGAACATGAGCCAGGAAAAACTACTCCTTTAAACAACATAATATTAACTTGTGGAAATATGTTTTTTTCTGCTTTCATATCCTGTAAACCACCTCAGGACCCCTCAGACTGCACTTGACTTTTTCAGATTCTTAGAATGTAACAATAGTTAACATATTCATTTTTTATTATTTTAATTATCGTACTCCACACATATTTACATGATATATACATTAAGCCAGGTTGTCCATGGCTCAGGAATGTCATGTTGACTTAGTTCTTGTTTTTACCATCTTAATCTATGACAGCAGCATGACAGTTATATCAACTCAGTGATGAGGAAAAGGCTTTTGCAAATGCAAATCACTTCACGCTAAATCTCTGAAAAACTTTAAAGTACTTGAAGAGATGTTCCTTACTTGTAAGGTGTTACCTGTTATAGCCTCAACTCAGTTAAATTTGCATAAAAGTATTTATGGGAGGTTGGCAGTGAATCATCATTTCCGTGAGTACTGACATTTTTTGGAAAAGATGTAAAATAAATATTCAAACTGAACATTAGTATGTGTGTGTGTGGGGGGGTGTCTGTGTCAGAGAGAGAAAGATAGAAGGCAAAAGGTGTTTGTGTATGACAATAAACTCCAGTCAGTTTTTCCGTAGAAATAAGCGTTGTGACATACATGTGATGTGACTTTCTGATGGCTAGCTTTGACTTGGCATGGAATTGCACACATAAAAAGAAACAGACTCTTACACTCAGCACCTCTTTGTTAATTTTTTCTGCCATATTCAAAAAGTAAAAATATACATAATGTAAATACTGGAAAAATGCTTAAATGTATGGCCTTCAAAACATGTTGCCTCATGTATTATAGATGATAACTACTGATGTGCACAAAGAGGCACACACACTTTCCACTTTTCAGGCACACACACTTACACAGACACTATCAGTTACAAAGCCTGCAGGTGCATGCAGACTTGTGCTCATCTGTGCACGTAAGAAATCATGCCCAAATGTATTGTGGAAGAGTTGCCAAATGAGTTAAAATGTTATGCTCTGAATTTGAGTTATGCATTCAGAATTTGTAAGTACAATTGTGAGATAAAACATGCTGATTTATTTAATATTCAGTGACTTAACTGAAATTTAGATGCTGTAACATTCATGTGTGCTGGTGGGTTACAATGCATATGTGACTACAACGCCCCCCTGAGGGGACCTTCATTGCATATCAACCCCCTCTCCCTCTCCTTGCAATTCGTGCCTTTATCTCTACTGTGTCTATTAAATAAAGCAAACAAATTCCGAAAATAATGGTTAACAGTACAGTATAGATTCCCTGTCCCTGAGAGAGAAATTGGCAACTTCAAAAGACGTGAGTTAACGTTCAGCCACCAGGGGGCAGGAGACACCTAAACAAGCTGGCAGAAACATAGGCACCATCTGTGGCTTACAGAAGAAGATGTTTGCTAAAAGCTGTTTACTTTCACATCCAGCATATCTAGAGGCACATTTATTGTGGTGGTTAGTTTCATCTAATGAATTTAAGTCACTGAGTAAAGTATTCACTCTCCTTTAAGGTCTGTTTTGGTCTCCACCAACTCATAGAAAACATGCCCTCCTCTAGCTGTTTTTACTATTGGCTATTTCAGGTAATCATGATCTGGCAATGTTTGGTCCAGGGCTGGTAGTGTACTGTGGAGACTCAAGCATGAACAGCTACGTGATAATTTTCAGTGATTTCATCAACTACAAAAGACACATTTCTCACAGCAATGAGTAATTTGATATATTTAGCCCCGTGCTCTTTTTGAACTACTAGATAAAGTATATTTTGGTTCTCAGTCTCATTCTGAAAGCAGCACTTTTAACAACCCATTGTCTATTTATCGCTGCACCCTGAAGAGCACCTCAGCAGAGAGTTAAAGGTTGAGTCGTTATGAATTCATGGCAACAGGGGTGGACTGGCTACTGCGGCGTGCGGGAATGTTCCTGAACGGCCGGTCCATTTCAGGCCGGTGTCAGGAGTTATTTTTCAGTTTCTAACGTTTTACATTATGTTCCGCGACAGCGGTGGCCCCTCGGCCAGCTGCAGCGTACGCTGAATAAGCCAAACCATTACTTTCAATATAGAGGTCGTATACGAGCGGCCCCTCCCAACTTGGACTGATCCTCCTTTTTGATGAAATCTGATTGGCTCAACGGCGCCGATCAAAGGCGTCTTGGGCGGTTCAATCTACAGACGTTTTGTCAGAGGTGAACTCAGCAATGGGTTGTGTGATAAGCCAGCAGAAATGTAAAATGTGGCGAAAAGAGAAAAAGAGGAAAAAGAGTGTGTGGTGCCAAAAATATAACAATCAAGAAGATTTTTATGGCACAAGCAGCTATGCGCCTAATTAACCAACGACTTGGCAGAAAAGTTGTTGTAGCAGGTGAGGCAGGGCCCTGCACTGACAGAGACAGGTGCACAATTAGGAGGATAATGCATTTATTATATACTCAAACTATTTATATATGCATTTATGTATAGCATATACATTAGGCTATTTGCATAGCCTATATAAACAACAGTTTCCAATGTGTTATCACACAAAAAACATCCTTCTATAAGCAGGGTATTTCTGTATGTTTGCATGTATATTAGCTGTTAAGGTCAGTGGCGGTGATTCAGAGAGACATGGTGATGATGACCCCAGTCATGTTGATGAGGGGGGAGAGAAGGAGGAGGAGGAGCGACAGGAGGAGGATGAGGAGGTCAAGGGATACAGAAACAACAGTGACAGGTACAGGGGGCAGTATGCAGGGCTGGGTGGGGAAGATAGAATTAGAAAATGGATTATTGTTATGCATTTATTACAGATGTTTTTCTCGAACATATGTAACTGTACAATCAGTAAAAGCAGAGTGGGGGTCAGCACAGGTGAAGCTAAGCCAGGGATAGGCCTAATCAGACCTGAAGATGAGGGAGTTGATTTTATGCACACACATACACACACTGCTATGGGAATGCATTGTGGTTTTTGAGTATATTTAAGTATTTTAGCACTCTGACTGACTCTTGCCTGACCTGGTCTTGTTCAGTGCAGTGGATCCTTGTTTGTACAAACTGAGGAGGCAGGCGTCATCCTGAAGTTTCTTTGAAGGTCTTCAGCGTAATCTGACTGACCATATACAACAAAAACACTAATATGTATTAAAATAATAAAAAATATTTCTTTTTAGGGCCCTCCGTGTCAAAGTCCTGGTGCTGAATTTCGGTCCCATTACTCCCCTGCATGGCACTAACTATTCGTCCACCTTTCTTTATTCAGTTTTACTTCTTTCTTTTATGCAAATATAATCTTCCATTCTGTCGCTATATCTCTGTGTCAAGTGCTGCTTCATTAATATTTGATGTGACTTAGGATAATGATGCACTTAGACTCTGCGTGCACATGCTGCATATGTATGTGTGTGTGTGTGTGTGTGTGTGTGTGTGTGTGTGCGCAGCAGTGTCCAGGTGGCTTCGGTGAGAGAGAGGGAAATGGGTGGGGGAGGGATGGGGGGGGGTAACCCAGCAGTTCTGCAATTTAAAGTTATAAACTGTACTGTGCTGAATTTAGGATGCACCACCAGAGGCCAGCAAGCAACAGAGTGGCAGTGTAGTGTAAAATGTGCAAATATGCATGTAGATATGCATAATGTACAACACAGTACATTACTAATGTACTTGAAGGAACATGAACATATTACAGTCATCTATCATTGATTAGCTGCTTTCATGGTCCAGATGAATAGTGAGAGAGACACAATGAGGTTTTCCCAACACTCTCATGGTATCATTTTAATTTCCAAGCCAATAATACGAATGAATGATTTATTAGATGTTGTAAGATGGCTGTTATTCTCAAATCAAACTCTCGCTTCATTAGTTTTAATGTAATTGCGTTTGACTTCATGAGCGTCCATTGAATGTTTATGGAAGTAGACACAGCAATGCAAGCAGACACTGTAATGACAATGTCAGGTTTTAGCAAACACCTTTTCTGTGTTAACACAAGAAGAGTATCAGCCGTCATAACAGGCCTAATTTAACCGATTTGATGTACCATAACTCTCTGCAAAGCACTTCCGCAATCTAAAAGGAATGGACAATTATGTTATTGTTTACCAAAGAGGTTTGCACAGGGTAAACTCTATTTATCATTAGAGCATCAAGACGGGAACATCTGGATGTGTGTCGGTGTGCAGATGGAGAAATATATTTCTTTGATCTAATTTTATTTAGGTTGTGATTCTGCTGCTGACATGATATCAATGTCTGGAATTTTGCATTTAATTGGGACAAGTCTTAGGATTACCTAGAGGACTTTCACTTTAGCATTAGGCATACAGCCATGGCTAATTGGCTACAACTGTAGTAAAATGAAATGCAAGTTTTGTGTAATAATTTCACAATGCATTTTTTAACAGGAATTGCTAAATCTGTTTATACTATGAGAAATATTCAAATATGTGCTTTTTATGTTTTGTTTTGACAGTGTACATCTAAACTGACACTTTCTGTATATGTGGGGATTTTAACAACTTACACACTTATTATCCAGTGATTTTGTATCTCATCCTTGCCATCTCACCGTCTATCTGCCTTGATATAAAATGTATTTTCAGTCCTTTTTCCATGATGATGGGATGCATTTTGACAGAAAGTTAGCTTTTCATATTTTCAGATCCCATTTCATTAAACTTCATTCCTTACCAGTGCACCTTTACAGAGCTGCACTCTCACCTTGTGCCTGTTCACATGAACACATGGACAAACTACTGCACGCAGCACGCACAAACACACAAAGTAGGTCACCTTGATGTGTGACGCTGAGCTCAGCTGGTGTATCTGTGTGTATGTTTTTTGTGTTTCACCCTTGTGGATTGTGTTTTGTCCTCTTATGATCCTCTCTGTGTCCTCTTAGCTCCATTGAGAGACTAGTCATTAGATTGGCTTTAAGTCACTTAGACCAAACTCTAATTCAATTACAAAACCTGCAGTCAAATGCACTTACAGTCATGTTTGCATTCAAATATGTGATATATGTTGCGCAAGGTTGAAAGAGGTGAGCCTCCAAAGGTACGATATATGATATTATACAGTGAGGGAGAACATATTAGAGTGGGGTGTAAATAAATAAGCATGGGCTGCCATCATACAGATTCATGTTTTCATTTACATAAAGGGCATGAGTCCAGAAATCTATGAACAGTAATAAACAACACTGAACATGGAGTATTATTTCTATCTATGGGCCTCCGTGAGGATAAATGAACACCCATGAACCATCTGTACAAACTGTGGAGACCTTCAGCTTGAAAATCCTTGAACACGACAGCGGAAGGACGAGACAAGGACACTTCCACACCAGGATATAGGATTTGCACATGCATAAAGACATGGGCACACACACAGGCTACACTTGCACACAAACCATCTGCCTCTGTCCAGCCACAGGGTCATATACTGTTTAATTGGCTTTTTTTCTCCAGTTAGTTGCATCTACAAATGTTGTCCCTCCAACCTGATTTAATGTTACATCTAATAAAATAATCAGACTGTTTCAATTCCAACTTAATCATTAATTAAATTATCATTTAAAAGTCATGCCTCTGGTGACAAACAAGTGTCCCTTTGGATGAGTCAAGCAAGGATTTTTTTTTTTTTAAAGTACTTCATTGCTTTAAATGTATCCTTTGCCCCCTTGCCTCGTGAGAGCTGCCCCACTCAGTAGTGTGACAAACAGAGCTAAATGCAAAGAGACACCATGCACAGTAAACTGGACTTAGGCTACTCTGTTTTCAGTCTGGCTTAGTGAGCAGCTAGCATACCCAGTCACACTTATCTACTTTATGTTTCTCTTATTATTTCAGCCCTGGAATATAGTTTCCTGACTCAATTAAGCTGGGGCTTTTAAAACAGAACAATGAAAGCCAATCTGCTGAAACTGGCTGGTACAGACACAGCCACATGGTCATTTTGGTTTCCAAATGGAATTAACCACAAAGTGATAGGTCCCTTACACAAACACAAATTAGCATTGGCAGGAAACAATCCATAAAGGTTATTCTTTTCTCATTTGTATTCAGTTGTAACGGTTGAGTTCAGTTTGGGCGGGGTGGGGGTAGGGCAGTGGGAGAAGGGATAGGGAGTGTTAGTACTTGGCGTGACCCAGAGAAAGGGTCTTTCCAAACGAAAACGCAGCCGGATGCATCGGACCAGTTCTACACAGGCAGAGTAGTAGTAGGCTGCATTTGGCCCAACCCCAAATGACTACCATGAGAGGAAACTATGATGACGACAGCTCGTAAATCGGCAGCTGGAACCTAGAGGTGCTCTGGTTGCGCGATCTGAACGGTGAACACAAGTGCCTGCCAGTACTGTACCCGGAGACTTCACATTCAAGGGACTGGGAAGCTTGAGTTACGCGTGCGTTTCCAGTTGGATCAGAGACGGATATTGCCCTGTTTCTCTCATCATCTGCTCTGTCTGATTTTTTTAGAGATGCTGCGCATCTTGTGCTATCCTCACATCTTAGCAGCGCGGTAAACTTTACAGGCTAATGAGTCATATTTGACCAATTAAAAGTCCCCAAAAGAGACAGAGAAGTTAATTCACAGAAAATGTCCACGACGCACCTAAGCTCTCCGGCGCCCAACCAGAGCTACCTTTCCACGGCCACCTACGAGAAGACAGACCCCGCGGGGGTGGAGAGGCAAATTCGCCTGCTGCTTTTCGGCTTGTGCGTAACCATCGCCGCTGCTACCTTTGTCGGAGGTGTGTATTCGCTGCTCTCTTTCCTCCGTATGAGGAGAAAAACCTCCCTCTGTCTCATTGTGGCTTCCATGTCCGTGGACGACCTACTCAGCGTGGTCCCTCTCTCCTTGTTCATGCTCCTACAGTGGGAGACAGATGGAGGTGGAGGGTCCGGCAGCCTCTGCACTTTATCTGGACTTCTGTACGTGTTCCAGGGTGTTTCCAGCAATATGAAGGCTTGCCTTATAGCAGCCTACACTTTTTATGTCACTAAGAAATTTGGAGTGCTTCAGTCTGTCCGCCGGCCACTAAGAGTGATGTGGGCCATTGCTGGTGTGTGGGCGGTCAGCCTGGTCGTCAGCGTGTTGCCTTTGTGCGGATGGGGCAGCTTTACGCCGGCCTCTCTCGGATGTTTCCCTGGGAGCGACAGTTTTTACATCATGCTGCTTTTCTCTTTATATTCCCTGTGTTTCTGCGGCTTGTTATTTTTCTTCATCCCCCTCACCTACCAGCTGCTGTGCTCCAGAGAGCCCCAGAGGACTTTACTGTACCCGAACTATTTGGAGATGGCGAGGGCACTGAGTGGCTCTGCTCCCCTCTGTGACCTCAAATCCTTTTCACGGGACAGCCTTAACAAAAGTTTCGGTGCCTACAACGAGCTGAGCCCAAGTTCATGCGGGACCGAGCTCAGGGAGAAAGAGGACAGCTGCATGTCCCCAGTGTCTCTCAACGGGCAGAGGACGACTGCAGTCGAGGACACACCAGTGGTGTTTGCACAAAAACGCTTCTCCATGATCCTGGCAGTTGTCCGAGTTATTTTATGGATGCCAATGATGGTAAGCAGCGTGATAAAAGCAAATGCTACAGTAGCCAAAAACAACAGCACAACATGTGAGTGCCCTTCCACTTCCAAACACCAATCTAATAGTTTCGAAATGATTTCCTTGTTTTCAGAAAACAAATTTGCTATCTATAAGTTTTGTTTGTATGCCTACTTATTTCCAAGTGTCATTTAGATGAAATAGTTTGCCCTATTTTGCACTGATTGAGCAAGTTGTCTCACCTTAGGGGGCAACAAAGAGATGTCAAATAAGCACCAGAAAGCTTCTAGCCAACTAGAAACCCATGTACGAGTCTCTAATGTATTATATGTAATGTTAATGCCAAACATCCCCAAATCAAACCACCATTTCTGTTGTGGAATTAAGTAAGAATAGAAGTGTATCATTCTCTTAAAATCATTTCCTGTGAGGAAAAATAAAACATTACTTTCATTACTTCTGAAATTTACAGGATGGATTATTGAATTAATTAATAATAAACCTATATAGTTTTTAAACAGCAAACCACAAACCATGACATCATGTCCATGGTTTGCTTGTGGTACTCACTATATATATATATATATATATATATATATATATATATATATATATATATATATATATATATATATATATATACTGTTTAGTTGCAACCAGTGTCCTATTACATTATTCCCTATAGGCCTGGAGGCAGGTTTTAGTCAACACCTGAATGTCAGCCTTCATTGGGTTGCATTGGGAAATACGGTACATGATTGCCACATACTGACTTTTGCTGTTAAAATATTTGTCCGTGCTCAAAGAAAACAGGTGATATATAGCTGATAATGATAGGCAAACAGAACTGACATTCCAAACTTGACAATGTGTAGTACAAAATTTCACAGATCAGAAGTAAAATTCACAATGAGTTTTATTTCTGTGGGTGTGAATTTGTTTTGTGTTTAAGAAACAAACCAGTCAGAATAAACATGTCTTGCCTAAGTTGTTTTCTCTTTAGGTATATATCATGTTTGTGCCTGTGTTTGTATTTGCTAAGGTAAGATGTATAAAACAGTAAAGGCGAATACCAGCACAATGCTGAACTTATTGCTGAGCCACAATGGAGTCATAAAACCACTATTTATAAAGGAACACTTTCATTTTTTTGAATAAGCAATAGAAATGTATACATTTAGTTACAATTTCTTACACACATACATGGAACAATAATGCAACTCTCTCACAATGTTGCATTTTGGCTCAAACTGCATTGACATATTTCAATAACAAAACAAAAGACAAGACGATAAAAGCTCAGAATGGGTGAAGGATTTTTGTAATTTCTTTCCATTCATGTGTCCTCCTTCGCCCCACTTTCTCGCGAATCACTGACTCCCCAGTGAATTAATTTCCCCTTTCCCATCATTCACAGACTTTGGTGCTGGTACGCCACGCACTGAATGCACGCAGCTCATCCCTGGAGACTCTGAGCTTTTTTCTCACTCTGCTTGCCCCTGCGGTCACTCCATTATTTGTGCTGTCTGAGCGCTGGATCCACATGCCATGTGGCTGCTTCATTAATTGCAAACGGGATCCAGCACAGGAGCCCTCAGGTAAACCATGGCAGTATACAAATTTACCAACAGTGTACCATAATGTGTGTTTCTACATAATGAACTCCAGTACAAGTTTCCCCAAAATGACATAGAGAGTACTTTTTATTCTTTTCTGGTACGAGGGTGTAATAAAATCATTCTCAATTACTTTTTCCACAGTGATGAAAAGAAGATTTGAGTTCAACCTTTCCTTCCAACAAGGCTATGGAGTGTACAAATTGTCACATGCCACCATGTCTCAAAACAGTCTGCCCCTTGAGAATCCTGCCTATCACAGCCTCTTTAATTGTGACTTCCCAAATACCCGCCTTGATGCACTAGAAAGTGGTGGGCTCTCCAGCCTGGGGCCCAATTTTGATTTCAGCACCACCTGTGTGGACAGCTCCTCGCATGCCGACCTCCTGTTGGAAGCAGTAGCCGGTGGTGGAGAGGCGCTGGCTGATTGTCCTTCACTCCCTCATGAGAACCATGGGGACGAAGGTGATTTCCGCTGTGTCCCTTCGCTGCCTTCTCATCACCGGGAGCAGGATCACAATCTCACTGACACGTCGTCTGTGTTCGAGGGGACAGAGAGGAGGCTGTCGCACGAGGAGTGTCGGAAAATTGAGCTGACAGACTGGGAGTGGTGCAGAAGTAAATCAGAGAGAACACCCAGACAGGTACACCACTATCCAGGATATTCAGTTTATTAGCCTGATTTTGAACCATCAAATTAAGTCTTTAGTATCTGGCATTCTGCGGTTTATGGCTGCCATTAATTGATTCCACATTTGCACTCTATTGCTTTCCTAAGCTAGTCAAACAACTGCTGCATTTGCATGCAACATATGGTAATATTCTCTAGAGATGACCATTTAGATGAGATTAGTGTCTCAGGCTCATAGAATGGATGGATTTTCAATCTCCCTTTCTGTGTTTACATTTTCTACAAAAGGAAATGAAATTCTGTCTTATTGCAGTGCACATGTGCATAGATACATAGACACCCAGCTGGACTAGAATGTAGTCTTTACATAGCCAAGCCTTAAAGATGTGTGTGCGTATTTACGCATTTTTGTCTGTCTGACTGCCTTTCAGACTCTCTGTTTGTTGGTCTGTGTCTCTGTGGGGGGGTTCTGCATCTTTGAATATGCCTTTTTGTAATCAAGCTGACAGACTGGGAGCTGTGCATGTGATTTAGATAAAATGGTTAAAATTCCCTCATCTGTAGCCTCTCGCCTCTCCTCCCTTCCTCTCTCTCTGCATATCTTTATTTGTGCTAAGCCTCAATGGACTCTGACTAATAGAGCGATTGATCAAGATACTATCAGCTGCATACCATTTTAGTAACAAATGTCAGCCTGTCTTTCAAAAGCAAATATTCATTCATTGTTGCTGCACAGACCCTCTAAAATCAGACTAACTCTCAAGGCTCAGCTCTATTCATTGATTTGTTCTCATGGTTAGGGGGGTGTTTACAGTTCCAGCTCAGTATTAATGAAATTATTCACTGATAGGTAGCTCCCTTATGTGTGTCTATATTTTTGTGCATACCCGTGATTTGGTATGAATTTGGAATGAAATTTTAATGACAAATTCTTCACAATCCATTTTTGATTAATGTTTTAGTTCAAGTACAATCAAAAACATAGTATATGCATGTATAGTGCAGTATTGTCTGTCTGCCAAGACCCAAAATTGTGCTCATAAAAGTATTATTTGCTCAATAGTTGCAAAGTCAAAGAGCACTAAATGTAAACAATGGTGCTGAAGACAGTTCGCTACAGGCGCATGAACTGCTTACCCACTAATCCATTTTTTAATCCATTTCTTTCTTTGTTGTTGACATCTTGTGCTCTTGTAATACCAGAAGCTTAAATCTCTTTGTGTTTTGTTGGACCCAATTGAATTCTTAAGCAAGGACAAAACAGTAAAGTCTTAATGATTAATGGATCCTACCCTTAGAAATACCAAACACAGACGAAAGAACAGCCTCACAGCCACAGGCATGATATTGACAGCACAGCAAATGTGACTTGTGGAGCGATAACACTGAGTAATTTAAACTCAGAACTAACTGGGACATGAACAGATGCAGGGCCATGTATGCATACATGTGCGCACTCACAAACACATGCACACACTTAATCACTGTCTCACGTCCTCTCTGTCTCTGCCCTACTTATAAGTTTGAAATGTTTTGGTTTGAAAATCACCAGAGGGTGGAAAATCCATGGAGCATGCATCTACAGCTAGGCTTTGGCACTCACTTTGCATCATGGATAAGTCTGAGATGCTCACTGCTAGCTGCTGGCTTGTGTATGTGTGTCCTACTTCTCAGCTTCGAAGTAGCAAACTCTATATATTATGCTCCCTTAGACCTCATTCATGGATTGGAATAAGTATATACATGCATAATAGCTGTATTTATATGTAGTGACACACAGCATCTACAAACAAACAGTAGACAAGATGAATAATATCAAGTCAAACACATAGACATACCGTATATACACACAACAGATGAAAGCCAAGCGATTTGTAGCATTTCCTGGGTGTTTTTTATTTCCTTGTTAGCAGGCTAGATGTCATTACCCAGCATCTGTCCTCCTTACTATCAGCCCTTCTGGCCTTCAGCATCTACCGAGAGAGGTGGAATTAGAGCTTAAAGACATCTTTACCCTCTCTGTGACTTTATACTCTCTGTTAGCAAGCACAGAGCTGGCGGTGCATTCACAAGCCTTCTCCCAGAGGGGAAATCTAATTCACATTCAGATGTAGGGAGGTGAAACCCGTTCACCCTTCCGAGAACACATACAAAACTGTAAATAAGTGTTTGAAAAAAACAACAATATTTAAGTAACAACTATGCTGTATTAGCATACTCACAATGATAATGTTAACATGCTTATGTTTAGCAGGCATAATATTTACCATGTGTTGGCATACTAACATTTGATACTAAGTACAGCTAAGGCTGATGGGACTTTCAGTAGTGTTGCAGGTATTTAGTCACAAATCACAATTTTGACCGGATGATGGCACTAGATAAAAAGGGAATCACCAGTTCATCCTGAGGGGAATATCTGTACCAAATTTCATGCCAATGCATTTGGAAGTTGTCAAGATTTTTCTGTCCGGACCAAAGTAAGTAACTGGCTTACCGACATTGCCATCTTTAGAGCCATTCCTGTATACTGTTCAATACTGTATAAAGCAAGGCAGAATGGAAATGCTTGCATTCATGTAATGCAGGTTTATATGCTTTATATTGAAATAATGAAGAGAACTGCGACACTGCATGTAGGCTTAATAATTAAGTCATTTGAATATACCCAGAACACACACACACCATCTGTCAATGTACTTCCCACAGTGATGGGTTCTGAGCATTATTTGAAATACTTGACAATGTGTTTTCAGTTCAACATTGTGGCCCCTCTCTCCCTCTGTCTCCCTCTATTCACAATGATGTAATGACAATGACAGGAAAACAGACAGAGTCAGGGAGGACAAGAGATTGACATCCTTTTTGTTGCTATTGTGCGTCATTTTCACAATCAGATCATTACATTGAACTAATCTAAATAATTTAGAGGGTTTAATGAGACCTGCCACAGTCTCCCCACTGTGGCACAGCAGGATGCTTTTCCTTTACCCTGATAGCAATATGCATTTTCTCAAACACATCATGTTAACAGAGGCTCACTTTGATGTACTGTGTGGTGAAATCATCTCTATAAAAACAATATAGAAATGACTGGAAAACATGAAAAATGACTAAAAATGTGAGTGATATGAATGAGCCCAGTAATTGTATTATATAATATGAAATAAATATGAAAAATCTATAACAAACTACCGCACACTGATCTGACTTACTACTTTATTTGTGAGCAACGCGTTTCGCCCTAGATGGATGTTGACTCAACATTATTTGCTCTTTCTTTGGTTTTCCTATGCAGCGGTCATCAGGTGGACTTTCAATCCCCCTGTGCGCCTTTCAGGGCACTGTATCTTTGCACGCACCCACAGGGAAGACCCTCTCCCTCTCCACCTATGAGGTCAGCAGTGACGGACTCAAAATCTCCCCCAACAATGCTAAGAAGGTAATAGTGCAGTCTCTGTCTTTAGGGTTCAGTTGCAGATAATTTTAAGCAATTCATCAAATGAATTGTGAGACATTTTTGGCAATTTACTTACTGCTTCCTTGCTGTGAGTTAGATGAAAAAATTGATATCACTTTCATGTCTGTGCATTAATGAAGCTCGAGTTAGGAGACAGTTATCTTAAAAAGGCTGGATGTAGCAGGAAGCAGCCTTGCACAAAAAATACACAAAAAACTACAAGTGGCTTTACACAGAGGTATATGTGTTGTAACATTTTTGTTGGCCAGCGGTGCCTGTAAAAACACAATATACATACGTACGAAGAAGAAGGAGAAGTATTAGTAATGGTTGTGTGGTTTATTAGCAGTAATTAGAGAAGTGAAATTTTGATAAATGGAGGACCACACGTATTTGTGTGTTGGCCACCATAGCTTCTCCTATGCTGTTGCAAAGAGAGATGTGAGCTGTGAGTAGTTGGTTGCAATTTGCTATCCTCACCACTAGATGCCACTAAAACTTACACACCAAACCATGTATTCAATTATAACAATTACTGTCAAAAAAAACTATTCACTCACAGCAACTTTATATGTTTTATATGTCTTTTAGTTTCAGAAACATATGTAACTAATGTGGAATTACATTTGACCCTATACTATTTATTACATTTACTCATTTTTTCCAAAGTTACAATTCCTTTATATGCCAGTGGTTACACACCTCTGGAGCAATTAGAGGTTTAAAATCTTGCTCAAGGACACATTGGTGAATGTGTCGCAGTGGGAATCAAACCTGGATCCACATCAAAGGCCCATGTCTTATCCACTGTACCATTACCACACCACAGGTACTAATAACTTTAATGATAAATCTCCCTCTGCTTCAAAGGTGGAAGTGTACCGCTCCAAATCAGTTGGCCATGAACCCAGTGCAGATGACAAAGCATCTGGCGGTCAGGCTGGAGACGTGAATGTCAGCAGCATAGAGATGGGCATGGAGATTGGGATGGGAATGGGCATAGGAGCTAGTGTGGGTGACACCAACGTCAAGATCCACCTTGAGGTTCTGGAGATCTGTGACAACGAGGAGGCCATGGACAGTGTCTCCATCATCTCCAACATCAGCCAGTCCTCCACCCATGCCCGCTCGCCGTCACTACGTTATTCACGTAGGGAGAACCGCTTTGTCTCCTGTGACCTGGGCGAGACGGCCTCCTACTCTCTGCTCATCCCCAGCGGTGGCAACCCAGAGGCAGAGACCATCAACATCACTATACCTGACACTGTGGAGGCCCACCGGCAGAACAGCCGAAGGCAGACGCAGGAGAGCTCAGGGTATCGTGAGGAGATACAGCTGCTCAATGAGGCCTACAGAAAGCAAGCTGGGGAGAGGGAAGAGTGACATACATTAATGTGAAGGTGTCTCCGACGAGGAGGTTGAAAGAGCATCTGACAGCAAAGGATGAAAAAGAAATTTCCCAGTCATTCCATATTTAATTCTTTCTGATCACCACTCTAATAGAACTGACAGGTGACCCAAATAGAGACTTAGCTCAAGACTGTTATAATAGTATGTTTGCCAACTCTTGTACTTAGATAGCATCATGAGAGCACACGCATCACCTGTCTGTAGAGTACATAGAGATAGATTCATCTGTAAAGGAAGAGGGATAGCAGTAGATTTTGGTAAACAAGTGCAAGAGAGAGAGAGAGAGAGAGAGAGACAAAGGAAGGGGAGGGTAGGAGAGCAAAAGTATTCTAGCAGAGCATCTGTATTCCTTGCAAGACTTTCACCATATGTCAGCCTGTCATCATAAAACAGATACAGCCAGAGAGAAATTCACTTAGACGTGGAAAGGGAGGGGCCACGGTCTGGTCACATGTCTGAATGAAGCCGATCCTGTAGTCTACGTCAGTGATGACTCAGCTGTGAGGGGAGGGGTCACCTGACCCATGTTTCTGACTCATCCCAGTGTGTGTTGTAAATTTTTGTGTGCGAGAAGAAGCCTTGCCCCATAAGGATGGAGCTATATGTATGAGAGCAATGCTTTGTGATGTCAGCTGCCAAAAGTATTTATATGTTTCCCCTATATGAATGTGTCTATTCTGCATACATACAAATTAAGGCGTGTTTTCCTTTTCGTCCAGCTGCCACATTCACCATGTATTACACAATTAATGCTGCTTCTGTCAAATGAGAAAGGGAACACTATCCATGCTGAAAATCTGAAACAGGTGGAGAGAAAAAGAAAAAGAGAGGTAAGCATCTGAGGGAGAGTGCAAGTGATCATTGGAGAAGGGGTCAAGGGGATACTTATGCCGAGCAGTTTCCTGCCTAGTTCACATTCAGCAATCTCATATTTGTGCATATTTGACTACAGTATAGGCAGCATATGAATGTACATTCCAGAGCCTCTTTAGGGGATCATCTCTCTGCCTGCTCAGTTCACTACCCATCCAATCAGTGAGCCATCGGGCCACTCAATTTTTCTTGAATACATGCATAAATTCAGGACTGGAATAACATTTACATAGATAGTATTGTGTATTTCAGTACTGTTTTTGAATAGTTACATGGGATATGGACATAGATCAGAAGCATATAAATCTTTATTCTCTTTCACAGATAATATGACTATATCCTTTCCTATATGCACATATAAATGTACATGTGTGTGTATACAATTGCAGTAACATAGTAAAATAGGTATTTTAGAGTAACTTTAGAATATATTTATTTAAATTTGTTTTATGATGGAGTCTTTTATGTGTTTGGTTGCTTGATCTGCAGAACAACATTGGCACTTTGTACACTTCATTTGCAGCTTTTTGAATTGTCCTTTAGCAAGCCCACTTCATCAGCAGCGACACGTTCCATCCCCCTGAAGAATGTTGTCATTAAAGATTCATACCAGAAAATTGCCTCCAACAGGATTGCAATGCATTTCGATTTTCAGTGCTCTTGGGCAAAATGTAAAAGGAAATAATGGACAGGCGTATGAATCATAATGAATGTAAAGTTGTATTCAGTGTCAACCATTTCAGCTGTTAATGGTGCCAGAGGCAAAGCACAGCTTCATCGCTGCAGCCTAATAGAGTAGGAGTAATTCGCTCAACTGCTTATTCTCACGTTTAAACTGGACAACCGTTCAGTTTCTGGTCAAGCGTTCTCATAAACCATTGTGATCAATAAATTGTGATTTGCCTTGTTTGTGAGAAATTGGGAATTGCATGTCAGCTAAACAAGTTTTGCATATTACTCATTCACATCTACAATCTGGACCGATTCGGGAACAAAAAAATGACTCAAATGGAATTCTCTATTGCAGAAGAAAAGCAAATAAAGCACAATGATTAACTACTTAAGGGACTGACCTAGATAGTTAGCAGCCCTCATATGGTTTTTGTGCACATAGGATGACAGTAATGTGACTAATCCACAATAGCTGTATGGTATTTTTCATGTGTACTTATCAGTGCTTGAGCTGACATAAAATCATGTTCATGTGTTTAAGGACGTTTTCTCAAATTATTTGTATCTGCGTATGCAGACATGTAGAGGTGTAGTCTTTGAGGGAGAAAGACCAAAGAATAGAACATGTAGTATCAGTGGCACTGCTTGAGATCTCTTGTTCAACACATGCACCGTCAATAAGTACAGCATGCATTATTGAAAATGTAATCATAAGCTGCAAGAGGAGAAAAAACGTCTAATGTTAAAATATTGAACTAAAACAGCAGGTTTTCATCTAGATTAAATTATTTAATGATGTAGCCCTGGGGGTATAAAAACAAGGTGTCCAGAAGAATCATACAGCCACAAAAGTACTGAGGATAGGTTGAGGTGGCTCAGAGCATATGAAACACTCCCTTCCCCCCTCTTATCCTTTTTTTCACTACCCCTCCACTGCTCAAATGGTTTTCTCATATTTCTCCTCTTCCTCACATATCTCATATCTCAGTTTTTTTATACTTTCCTACCCTAGTTTCTTGCTATTTTCCTGCATTGCTTACTCTCTGACTCCAGCTCATTTTCAATCCCTCACCTGTTTCCTTCAGAGCTGTCTGCTGAGATATTGATAGTGCTAAGATATTTCAAACTAATGACAAAGATAAATGTATTGGCAGCTCAGGCGAAATCCTGTGAGGCCCTCCTAATTCAAACAGCTGGTCGCAGTTGAGCCCTGCTTTAAGACAACACTAAATACATTTCTGGCAAAGAATATTTATCTTTAAAAAACAATAGAGCCAGGAATTGATTTGATGTGAGAAAGCTGATGAAAAAAAATCAATAATTAATTTCATTTGAATGAATTTCCGGAGTTCCAGAAATGATCTTCTTCTGCTGTATCTGTGCAGTTGTCTGTGTGGACAGCTGGATTTTCTTCGTTAGAAAATGGTTGATGATGAACAATGAATGTTGACACGCTGCACACATTTCAGTTTCACAGTTTACAAAATGAGACATCATATGCTCGAATATATCGTTGCTATAATGATGTCAGCACTGGAGATGCATGATATTGCATGACAGCCACACTGAGCTTGAGGATAGGATCTACTCTGCAACCTCTCATCATCCACAAACCCCATGAATGACTCCCTCACATCATTCATCCCTCTTCCTCTTCTCTTGTCTCTGCCAATTACTTCATGGTACTAATTGGGTGTATATTGCTTTGATTTTGCAAGACAAAGGCAGATGGATGGGGTGGGATGTGGGGGATAAGTATTAACATTCAAAAATACAAAATCAGTGAAGGGTGAAGAATTGAAATAAGAAAACAGCGTGATTGCAAACCACTGCATAATTCAGAAATTTGAACAAAGCAGGACCAATTATTGATTGAAAGGAGTCTGTTACCTGCTAATTGTGTCTCACTGACTTTAAGATTCCCATGTTGTTTTCAGACTAAATATTTAAAAATATTCGCTATTATTTATTTAAGTTTATTGGAGTAGATAAATCACCATCATATACAATGGAGCAGAACAGAATTTATCAGAAAATCTGCAGACTGTCAATAAATATGAGTTAAATGCTGTCATTCTGCTGATAGATATTTACCCCATGTACAGCAGAGCCAGAACTGTTAAGGTGATGCGGACTATAGCAGTCATGGTGGATCTTTTTCATTTGGCTGTAACCTTTAAGGCCCAGACAACAGGTAATTCCCTGAGGTTCCTTTGAGCTGAGGGTAGGATGAGCCGGTTACAGCAGTTATAATGACAACAAAAAGACATACTCTGCATATATTAGAGCTTTAGGATGCATGTGACTTAGAAAAGTGATATTTAAGTAAATTATATTTTGTTACAGTTATTGTCACTAATTGTTTACAAGACATGTTTGGGTTTTTTTAGCCATATTTAAAGGAACTGTAAGCGACTTTCACTGCCACTTAATCTTGCACATCTTAGACCAAAACATGCTTACACCCACCTCGGCCCCCCAGACTCCATTGAGAAAAACCTTGCATATCTTCATAAAACACACTTCATTCAAACTGGACAGAAACAAAATAAAACTCACTAAAACCATCTTTGTTAGTCTCTTCATTGTTCCAACAATCACAAACTCTGGTTTGGTCAAAATAAACCCCTAAATCATTTTTAAATTTATTTCTATTTTTTTTTTTATTGACAACAACAAATGTACAAAAACAGCAGACACTGATGACAACACATACAGTACAATACTGAGGGGTTGTGATGTCAGTCTCTGCTCAGGACACCATTACTCCACTATCTTTAGTGGTTTGCTGCTATGGCCTACTTATATGCAGAATATCATATACAGAAACTATAAGCTGTCAACATCAGACTGGTGTTAATCCTTTTTCTGATGGAGATCCTTTCCCTTTGAAGTAAAAGTAAATAGTAAACATTTGGCCACAATTTTGATAATATCAACAGTACACCTATTCCACTGCACTATAACAGTAGCTCTAATTACCTTATTAGTTATATTGTTTGTTAGCAAGGCTGTCGTTACTATACTATAGCCTATAGCCTATTTGCACACATTTTGTAAAACAAAAACCTAACCTACAACAACTCCAAAGGAAATGACTCGGGGCTGTCCTATGAATACTCCTATACTATTACACAATGCTGAAAGAGGAACTTTTCAGGAGAATGCTTCTATTATTCATAATAGCTTCTACCACGGACTGTAAAACGTCTCTGACTGTATAAAAAGGATAAGGTTTTTATGTAGCCTACTGATGACTGCAGAGAGGATTTGAGATAGGCGAATAACCAATCACAGAGCACGACGACAAAAGCAGGCGACTGAAAAACTCTGACGTCGTTACTGTGCGACTTGCCGGATGAATATGAGAAAGCTGCGGCAGCAGCACTTGAGTGTTTCCGTTTAATGAGTTAATTATTTCGTGGGCCAGCATTTAGGTATCACATGCAGCTATCAAGAAACCAGCTGTCAGCTGCTACGGGGGTGTAACTTAATCTAGTATCTTTAACTTCAGCCTCCAGAGGTCTGTTACCGGTTGCCGGATATTCCGACAGAGTTTGGTGTCACCGCCAGCGCTTGTTTCTGACGGGGAGATGAGTTATGGATATGGCGGTGGGGGTGGGAGAAGAGGCAGGAGAGGAGGTCGAGGGTACAGGGATGGAAGCAAAGAAAGATGGGACAGGGGAGGTGGCGGAGGCTCGAGAGGACAGATTTCCGACTTTGACCAGGACCGAGGAGGAGGAGGAGGACAGCGGGACCGTCCTCCTCCACACCTGAAGGGCCGTGAGATAGGTCTGTGGTACGCAAGATACGGAGCCGTGAGGAGGAAACAGGCTGACCGGAGATCGGTATGGGTTCTGTTTGGTTGCATGCTCTTGCACATTGTGTTTAGCAGAGTAGTTTGTCTGCAGCGTGCCAGTCTATTATATGCATCAGGACCTTCAGTAACGTTACATATGAAAGATAGCTAGGTGAGAATTCCTTCCTCACTGAGATATTAACTTCTGCTAGAAAATACGTCTGCCCTCTGAGCTTAACTGCAAAGTTACCCACTAAGGCAGATCTGTGGGCAAAATCCTGCACATAGGTTTTAAGGCACGAATTTCCTGACACATCTCATAGCCTCATATATTTAGTGGCTAGGTAATGTTAGACATTGATCTAATGTCCCTGAATGCTTGTTCAAGGAGCAAGCAATCCTTCAGCTGTCACTAAAATGCAGCAATGACCAAACTTGAAATTATGTTTTAAGATGACAGAAGCAGTGCGGATCTCTGGTAGATGGATTTCACTGTTTCAGTGAGATTTTTGTAGTTGGACAAAAAGGAATTTGGTACAACACCAGGAAAAATTGCTTCAAGTCTAGAGCCGGTTTCACATTTGGTTAGGTTAACTGACAGGTTATGGCTGAACTTTCCCCTTTCCATGTCTGTGTGCAGCGGGCGGTGGTGCAGATGGATGAGGCCAGAGAGCAGCACATTACCAAACTGCTTAACTCGGTCCAAAATGATCAGCCTGGTCCATGGAGAGACGGAGCTTCTACGTCTGGAAACTGGTCGACATCTGCCAATAAAGGTGGACATTGGTAAGAACAAATTGCATAGCTTTTCCGTTTGAGTTAAATTTCTAGCTTACAATTAAGAAAGTGGCAAAAGCGAGATATGATCAAAGTGCCTAAAGTGTCAGTTATTTTTCCAGCTGTGACTGCTGAAAAAAGTGTGACTCTAATTAACATATTTTTGATCCGTTTATGCAGTTACTTTGATGGGGATGAACCTGAAGAGGATAAACAGAAGATCGAGGTCAAATCTGTGGAAGAGGAGGAAGACATTAGTCCGGGCCAGGAGAAAGCAACTCACAAATCTCAACGGTAGCTTTGCAGGCAAATCAGAGGCATACTATAAAATATGTGACCTGCTCCAGAAATATAGGTTAACATTTGATGATGTAACCCCAGAACAACCTGTCTGGTGACCCACTGCATTGAGCATATTAACACCATTTAACCTTATTGTTTAGTTATTTCTCTCCAGCAGTCGCTAAAGATGAGCCTCCAGACACGTGGGATGAAGAGGAGCAGCAGGAGGAGGGGAAAGAGAAACTGAGAAAGACAGACAAGGATCTGGAGTTCTTATTTCAGGAAGTAGTCAGAGACAGTTCACTGGACGACTCCTTAAAGAGAGATCTGCAGAGCAAGAAATCAGATCCAAAGTACAAAGAAATGTTGGTGAGTATAATGCTGCAAGCCTACTTAAATAGGACAAACGACTTTGGTTGGTGCCTGGGTTGTATTTTTCTGCCAGTTCATTATGTTAAATGAAATTATTGTATTATTTGTCAACACGTATCACAATGCCCACTTTTCCATACAATTATAGTTTATTTATTTATTATTAAACTTCGTTAAATAAGATCAATGTTGCGTGGTGATTTCTGTGGGGAAATTAATACTTGTTTTGCGAGAATGTGTTGCTAAGTTGGTTAGTCTGAGATTCACAGGTCAGCAGATGTTTATGTACAGATCTAAATAGTTTAGTACAAGACCCTAATGCAGAATAAGGCTGGGCAATGTGGTAAATTAATATCTCACTAATCACAGGGATATTGTCCCAGTGATCCTTACATATGCAAAACGTTAGATATTTTAAACATTCATTTACAGAGCAGATTAGTCATTGTGTCGCAATATTGTAATGTCATATTATTCCACTGAGTGACTATTGAGCACTTACTGAATTATTGCTAAACCATTACACAGAATCTTTTATATAAGAATGAAATAAAATGATGTTTTGGTATGTTGAAACTGTACCCATTATCAAGTTATGAGGATATCTGCTTTCATTTTATTCAGTGTTTACAAATGTTTGCTCTTTGTTTGTCTTTAGAAATTCAGGGAAAAACTGCCATCTTTTGGGAAAAAAGAGGTACATTTTTGATTTCATACACTCCATTCACAACATTTCTGCTGAAACGGAATTTCTCATTTACGTATTTGCAATCTTATCCTCTGTCATCACATTTCTCCTCTCCCTCATCTCATAATCCTTCCTTTGCCTCTCACCTGCTTCCATCCATTTCCGTCCTCAGGAGCTGGTGGAGCTGATCAACTCAAACCGTGTCGTGGTGGTGAGTGGAGAAACTGGGTGTGGAAAGACTACTCAGGTCACCCAATTCATCCTAGATGACTATATCAACAGAGGCGTGGGCTCGATGTGTCGGGTGGTCTGCACGCAACCTCGTCGCATCAGTGCCATCTCAGTATGTACTCTTTGTTTTTCGGATCTGATTGTGTTGGATTTAGGCCTGGGCTATAAAACAATAAAGCAATAATGATAATTATCGCAATAGTCTTTTCCTCATTAACAATATAACACATGTTCACTAAATGTTCAATAAATGTTTGATTTTGTTTATTTGAATCATGAACAAATTAGCATGCAAGTCTTATATTAAGATATTTATTTTTTTGAGGAAAGGGGACTGAAAAAGGATTTTAGCCTATTTTACTTATGCATAATTGTTGACAAAAGATTATAATTTTTTTGAATTTTCTGAAAGTGGTCCACGGTATGGCATTAAATGTTTGTTGTGTTCTGACCATAAAGAATAGTTTAAAACCACAATTAGCCATCTAGCTTCTTCAACTTTCTCGCAAGAGCAAAAATCAGCCTTTAAATTTGAAAGAAATAATAATTTGACATTTATCCTGATAATTATCGACATCGAATGATATGAATCTTTTTTTAGCGTGATAACAATTTTGGCCATATTGCCCAGCTTTAGTTGGATTGTATGTTGCTGTGTGCACACTGACGATAAATTTGGTTTCTAAGGCGTGTGATATGATGTTTAAGCATTGCATGTGTCTTTTCCTGCATCGGTCATGTGATGTGATGATTTTTTTTTCACCATGCTGATTGTGTTCTTAAAAGTTTTGTATGTGTGTGCTTCTTCTCAGGTAGCAGAGCGTGTAGCATCAGAGAGGGCAGAAAGTGTGGGGAATGGAAATTCTTGTGGTTACCAAATCCGCCTGCAGAGGTAAGGAAGTCTTTTTCAAACATATATAGTATAAAGTGAAATTGCAGTGTGTTTAAATAGCTATTAGCAATTCGTTTAGTGGTGAAGGAACCAAGAGAAATGCTGTATGATTTGTGGTCAAGGAATGACATAAGTTTGAACATCCCCATTAAGACAATTACAGATTTTGCCTATAATCTTAAGAATGTATCATAACCGAAGCGGCGACCTCCAGGGCTTAAAAATTAAGCCAGCACGGAGTCCGGCACTGCCAAGATTGCAACGGCTAGAGCTGCCACACTGAACTTCATAATCACTCTTCAGAAACCTATGGGTGAGGTCACAGAGACTATGTTTTTATACAGTTAAAGGTATATCTTCAGTAGGCTCAACTACCATAATGCTGTCTTTACAGGTCTCTAAAAATTCGAGGACTGGAGACGTGAGGGAAGAGAATGAAAGAGTGAATTTTTGAATACTACTGTTGATTCATAAAGCACTGAATGGTTTAGGGCCAAAATGCATTTTTGACCTGCTGCTACATTATGAACCGTCGAGACCTCCTAGATGCTCTGGAACAGATCTGCTTACTGTCGCCAGAGTCAAAACTAAACAAGGTGAAATAAAAATAATATTGTCTTAAATCTGACTTCACCATTAAAAATGAACAGTAGTAGAGTCAGCATCATTTTGGTTGCTGATAGAAGGTTGCAGCCAAGGTTATTATCTTTTAACGAAGATGAACAAAATAATGAAAACTAGATGTGAAAAAACATTGAAATAAAGGTGTCGTGGAAATTATATTCCTGAGGGGTTGAGCAAAGAATTGAGTTACAACTAACCGTTGTCTTTGATGAATTTATTTAACAAAAGCGAATAAACAGAGAAGTACTAAAACACATATACAGCTGGTCCAGAGACGTGCCACCTAGGGCAGCATCGTCTGGCCCCGAGCAAAGGGATGCATAATCATTTACACTGTCTAGGTTTCTATGTTTTGGGGAACAGAGATCCTCTCTCAGCCTTGAATGAACATTCCATGAGAGGAGAGGAACAACAAGAAAGGAAAACACCAAAACAATCTCACAGCTCTAACTTAACACTAGTAAATGTGGACAGACTAACATAAGGAGTATAGGAGAGGAAAGGTTAAGGATAAAAACATATCTATAACAATAATAGTAATAATAATGATAATATTAAAAGAACATACATAAAAGATTAAATGTGTGAGGACACAATTTTCTGCCACAACAGTAGGTTTGCAAAACTAACTAAAATAAACTAAAATGAAAGAGTAAATGTCTTTAGTTTTATTTATTTATTTATTCATTTATTTATTCCATTTGAATATGACGCTGGTGGAACTGACGTTGCAGGACAGTTGGTCTGGCCGTACCGGTAGTTCAGCAGTGTGCATGGTGATTAGCCGATAGACACCTGTCAGCGAGTCGCGGGTGTGTTTATGCTTTTGTCCTCTGCATGAAGAGCTGGCACGCTGCGTGTCGTGTGGCTGTCCTGCCACAATTGCTTTATCCATCAAGAGAGCCCGGGGTCAGGGTGGCATCTGGCGGCAGGTTATCTAACTTAGACACCCAGGTAGGGATCGGCTGCGTAGTTGATGGGATTTCTATTCCTGTTATACATAACATGCGCACAAAATAATATGAATGCACCAACTGTATAGAATTGTGTTTTGTTTAGTTTGGATAGCTGGTAGTGAGTCACTGTCTTGGTGGTTTTCTTTTCCTTGTTTTGTTCTGATGGTCTGGCTTTAGTGCTCATCCTGGTGTGGGATAAACATGCCCCTTGCCCCCTGACTGTGAGCTCTTCTTGTGCTGGGTTAACGTGTCTGCTGGTCATTATATTTACTGCATGTCAGCTAGTGTGTGTTTTATGGGCTCATTGATATCTCAGCCAACCTCGTCTCTTTGTGCTTCACATTGTTTTAATACCTATTTTCTGATTAACAGAGGTTTAGATTTTAATATAAATACTTTCCAGTCATACTTGCCTTCAGGTTTCTAGGGACATGTTTTTTTGTGGCTCTAAGGGTGGCCTCCATGGGGGGCCTAAAAGAGCTTCCAATTTCTTAGCTGTCCATTACCTCCATTTATTTATTTTGACCTATTTAACCAAGAATGATAGTGCTAGAGATTGATGTAATGAATTTCTTGGGACCACTGGGCAGTAGGGTTAGGGTAGTTTGCTTTTAGGGTTTTCTGTATGTAGGTTAGAAATTATACTGTAGATTGCATGTGCTTCATTTATCCGTAGTATTTATTTACAGTGTGTTAGTACTTCAGATATATATGCATGCTTCATTTTTGGGCTCCTATGTAGAAGCTTCAGATAGCTTGTAAAAGGATGTCCCTTTTCACAAATCTGCATTATTTCTAATGATTTTACTTGTATTTTAATGTTTTGTAAAAAAAACTAAACTGAACATAGCTTGGTATCCTGCAGCGACAAATACTAAAAATAACACTGAACTAATAAAAGCTAAACTAAAACTAAGCATTTTCTGAAAATAAAATCTAAACAAACCAGCAAAGCCACATTAAAAACTTAACACAACTAAACTGAAATTGAAAACAAAAAGTCAAAACGAAATAAAAATAAAAATTAATGAAAAATCCAAAATTATTACAACCTTGGTTCGCAGCAAGCACAGACATTGTTTTCCTTCCCTGATTCTGTCTTTCTTAGCCTGGTTTCAGATTTCTGAATTGATGCCAACATCTCAGATGTTGTTTACTAGTGATTGAGAAAGCTCTGGTGTTTCCAGTTTTCATGCTTGGCTTTCCAAGGTTGGGTAAAACAACTAAGCCAAGAGCCTTTGTGGGTTAGACTGAAGTTGGTGGTGTTACCTATAGTTATACACGTGAGGTCATCTGCCTGATCCATGTATCAAGACTGTGCATAGTCGTGCATTTTCGTATTTAAAGGAGTTTCTTGATGGATGAGGTTATTTAAGATGGATAAGGGAAGTATATGGGATGAATTAATACCACAGGATATCAATTTTTTTGAAGGACAGGAGATATAAGGGTGAGTAAATGAGAATAATTATCTGAGACCATCTTCATGGGGGGAAAAAATGGACAAAGCTGGGGAGAAAGGCACTTGAGCGGTATGCAGACTGAGTGAGCGGTGACATAAGGGTGCAGTAATCTAAAATGAAGTATGCACTATAGAGTAGACGGAAGGAAATAGACAGTGCATGGGTGATATGAATAGAGACTGCAACAGGGGACAAAGTAAAAACATGGACTGAAAAATTATGAATGAATGTCAAAGGAATGGGGGGAAATAACAAGGAGTTGGACCCTAAATTTAAGATCACTCTTCACACTTTCTAAATTGTTTAATTTGGTGCTGTTTTTTTTTCCTCTTTGGGTTCATCAAGTTACTGCAGTTGTGATTCACAGCTCTCCTTAAGGGAGGAAAAACAATACTAATGTTTGTATCGGATAACTTTAATAAAGTCTAGACAGTTTAAAAAAGGCTTCTTTTTAAGCTTGCTGCCCACTGTCACTGATTGAGACCATGGGTGCCTCTCACTTGGAAAATGCAAAAGTTGGCAATGTGTACCTCAAGCTTCGTTAAATTTCTATTGATGTGACAGCTCCCCCACACTTTACTTTTCTTATGTCTCTCAGTGGGTAATACAAACAAATTGGTCAGAACACATTTTAATGTAGTCTTTGGCAACTGCAGTTACATTTACAGGGAAACAGTGTATTACTTCTAATACTAGTCTACACAACTCAGCCTTGCAGACAGTTATGAACTAAATGTTTTATTTCTGGTGCTGATTTAGTGCAGCAAATGGTGGTTATAATGAATGTAAAGTAGGAAACTGTTTACAGCAAATAAAGTTAATCTGGTTTATAAAAATCTTTGTCAGCTGTGAGATTTCAAAACTGTCATAAACAGCCAGAAGCAATGGAGAAATTTTGTTTGGATGTTTGGAGAAAATCACCTTATAGACAGTCTGTTTTTAGCTTCTTGGATGTCAGAATTTATGGAGTGGTACTGATCGCTGATAAGAATTGTGCTGAATGAAAGCCTACATACACCTTTTAATCTCTTATGAAGTAACACAACCTGAGATTCTCAGCCTCAATCCAGTTAGTTATTAACTATCTACTTGAAAATGAAATATAATTGGACCCTCTCAGTATGTGCAAGGTTGGATTACCAACCAGGCATTGCAGGCAACTGTTTCTGCGGCCCCAGAAGCTCAGTGCTTACATAATGTCTGTTTTTTGATTTGATTGAAAATTTGTTTGTGGGTATTAACCACTGAAGTACAACATGGTGGTGCTTTATAACCTGACCACCAGGCAGTGTCTTAATCAAAGAAGCACTCAGCAAACCTGTCCCCAGGTAGTACTGCAGTATAGAAAAACTGTACATGTTGCACAGAGAGTGTGAGCAATCAGGCATGGAGGCCCAGCAGCTCCTAATTGCCCTGACTTTTTATCAGGGTTAATACAGCCCACTCTTCGTAAGTTTGTTTCACTGCTCTGCTTGTTTACTTTGTTTACATTGTGTGTCTATGGCTTCAAACATTTATTATTTTGTTAATATTAGTGTTATTTCTACCAAAATAAATCAGAAGTTGTTTTGGAAATATCATACTTGCAGACATGGTGAAGCCTTTAATGTGGTTCAGTTGTCAATTAAATGCATTTTTTAGATGTGTCATAAGTTTCTGCTGGGATTGTTTGGGATGAAAATAAATTAGAAGTAATTTAATGGTTTGGTATTTCATGGAGAAACACTTCATCACCAATTAATGCTTAAGCAAAGTATGATATAAATATTTTTGTGAACACAAGTGACTTATAAACCAATTACATTAATTATTATTAGATTATTTTTAGATAACATCAGCAACATCAATCTCTGCTTTATGTACACTCCTCTGTATAGGCTTAGCATTAAGATATTGCTGCTATGAAATAATAAGTCTTTAACAGTAGCATACCCAAATGTAGGAAGAAACCCAAGATGATCTCTGTTTTTACTTTATTCTGTCCTTGGTTAATTTGTGTCATTTGAGAAAAGTAATTTTTTTTTTTCTCCTTCCTTTTTTTTTCTCAGCCGGTTACCACGGAGACAAGGTTCGGTCCTGTATTGCACAACAGGCATTATTCTTCAGTGGCTTCGCTCAGACCCGTGAGTCCTCCATCCCCCCCAATCCCTGCTTCCTCATCCTCATCACATCTTCTCCCAGCATTTCTTCTTCTCTGCTTTTCCTCTCTGTGTCTCTGTTCCAGCTGTCCTTCCTTCGCTCTCATATCCCCCTGTGTCACACTGTGTTTTATCCTCTTTGATTTGTGGTTAACTCCACTGTCTGTGGAAGAAGCATTAGTATGGGTCCCCATTCTCATAGGCAGAGAAATGAAGACACAGACACACACGCACACACAGCTTATGTTGACTCATCCCTGCGTGCTCATCCTTGCATTCTGAGTGTCTTCAGAAAAACCACAGAGACCAAGTGAGGGTGCCAGCTTTTCTGGTTGTCTTGTTCTCTTTCAGAATTGGCACAGCTGTAGTTAGTCATTTTAGGACCACAGTTGTTTGACAAAATGCTGCAACTTACAGTCGACTTACAAGCTGACAGTTTGTATGAACTGCAGCTATTTTTACAGTTGTCAGTGGTGGTGGGACTGTTGGTCTCCAGCCACCACATTTTTGATGTATTAACTTTTTCAGTCCCACAGACCCTTTCAGCTCATTATTACAGACTTCTGCTGTCCAGATGAGTCGGAACAATATCGTTGATTTTTGATAAATTCTAATTTAGATCTCCAAGATATCAGATATGTCAGACTAAACACGTACACACGAACAAAATGTTAAACTGTCAACTGTCTGACAATCAAATATATCAAGTTTAGGAAAAGAATATTAGAGGACAATTTTTGAAAAGTGAAGAAAAAAAATCAAAATTAGTGGCAAGTCTCATTAGGCAGAAATGCGTGTGGTGTGTAATTAGTGTAATTAAAGCTACGACTTGAACTTAAGAATGAGAAAATGCAGCAAATTGTAAAAAAGTAATTAACATAGCAGAGGTAGCAAGTACAGCCAAAATGGACACATAATTGCCATTTTCTTTGGACTTGTGAGGACATAATAAATCTAACAAAAGACTTTGTTTATTTTTTGTTGTTTGTTGTTTTTCTTGGGTGTCAGATTGTTGTCCAGTATCAGCCACCTGGTGCTGGACGAGATCCATGAGAGGAACCTGCAATCTGATGTTTTGCTCGTCATTGTGAAGGACCTACTCAACCTCCGAGATGACCTCAAGGTCATCCTCATGAGTGCCACGCTCAACGCAGAGAAGTTTTCTAGATATTTTGGTATACAACCAACCAAATTATATACTAAATGAATTTTCTTCCGCATAAATCTTGCAGTTTACTTGGTTAAGATTGTTTCCCCTTCTCACCCCTACCCCTTTTCTTGTGTCACTCTCCCTTTAGACAATTGTCCAATGATCCACATCCCGGGTTTGACATTCCCAGTGGAAGAGTTCCTCCTTGAAGACATCGTGGAGATGACCAGGTAGAACACACACACATGCAAAAACAAATACAAATGGAATCACTGCATCCCTTTTTTTGGGTGTCATATAAACTAGTTGATGTGTGTCTACCAGGTATCGTCCCCAGAATCCGGACCGACGGCCCTCATGGAAAAGAGGCTTTTTGCAAGGGCGCAACTCCAGACCTGAGAAGGAGGAGAAAGAGGCTGAATACAAGGAGAGCTGGCCTTGTTATGCACGCACACTGCAGGGAAGGTGAGTTGGTGAGAATCTGGGTAGTTAAAGCTGGGGTATGCGATTCTGTTGAAAACTTGCTGATATTTGAACTCAACAGCCAAACTACACCCATCCCTTCAGTGCTCCTTCAGAATCATAAAACAAAATGACATACAAACTCACAAACAAGGCATCCAAAACGCAACAGAGTAAAAATTAGCGACTTAGTTGTTTAGATTGTTTTTACAGAACTGCAGTGATCGAAGACAGGAATATAGTAGCTAAGCTGACAAAGGTAGTATTTTAAATTATGCATCAATAATTGCACTCTGATAGCAAACTTTAGGTCTTTGTGGCAATAAATTCTTAGCAAATATTGTATGGACAAATACTATAAAGAGTGAATGATGACACAGCAAGCAGTGTAACTAACGTTAGCTAAGTTTAGCTAACATGCAGAGAGGACGAGATGGTTAACCCAGAGCAAGCACACCAGCTCCTTGAGATGCTAACAATTCTCCTGCTACTGTAGGTAACATCACAGCAACAGACCAAACAAAACTGACCAACTGGTTCTGTGAAACAAAGCAACACTAATGTTACCCACTGTTTCTATTTGTCTACTTGTTTCTACCCACGTCAGATAGAAACAGAGCAACCTCCACATCTATCTTCAAGCCTTTCAACTCTTGGAGGTCTCCTCACTGTTTGAAAGCCTCACCAATGTTAATGTGGCTCTTTGCTCTTGCCTAGTCATATAACTTTTTCAGTCTCTATTCTTCTAGCCTTTTCTGTGGCTTTTTCTTGGCCATCTCTCGAAGCTGTTAGTATTTGCCAGTTTACCATTGCTTTCAATCCAACTGCCAACTGCATGGAGCATGGAGCTCCCCTGTTGGAGATTGGCTGGAATTAGGTTTGATTGGTTCAGTCTGAGCTGCTCTGATTTCCCCCCCATTTACAGAGCCAGGGCCGTTTTTTTTAAACACCGGATTTTTTTTTGCATTGCACACACAGGCAGCTAGCGGACCTTAAGGAGATATTTGCTGAATTTGACAGAAAGTGTATTGGATTGGCTTTCTCCAGAATCAAAAATCCCACCTTCTAAATTGGTGCTGCTAGGTTGATAGATGTGTTGCTTAGGTGGGAAATGGGAGGATTTGGCTATGTGACACATTTTAAAATAAATAACTCCCATTTCTTTGAGAATTTAGACTTCCAAGTTGACACCCGTGTGTGTAAAAGCTGAATACAGAGCAGGGTGATTGCTTTGAAACACCTGACCCTTTGATAGATTTGTCATGTAAACACTGATTTATACAGCTGTACTGAAACCGTAGGTAGCTACAGTGTCTTCTAAAGTACAAAAAAAAGGCAATGTTGTTGTTTATTTGTTCCTCTTCAGATATATAATTGCATAATGGTAACATGAACTAGACAAACACTGTAACTGCCTCTTTGCACTAAACCTTTTTGATGCAGTTTTCCCTGCAGCAACTGCTTCAACCTTTTTGAGGGGACCAGCTCCATTTAATATGTCATTGTCTTCTCAATAACACTCAACAAACATTCTTCTTAATTTAGTATAGCTATTTGCAGTGTGGTCCCTCGTCTTTACCACCATTATTACTGCTCTGTGTCACAAAGTGAATGCAGGAGAATGTAAACATGATTACTTCTGCTGTACTGTACTTGTAGAAAGTGTATTCAAGCAATACCTGAAGGCACAGCACTATGATCATGTTATGACAGCACCACAAAAATCAATTTGGCAAAGCTCTCAGCAGAACTGTAGATCATATCCTACACGGCTCCTACACTGCCTTCCCACACTGTATGCAAGTACAGTAAGTCCTTGATGCTGAAGTATAATTAAGGCTTAAGTAGCAAATGTGTAAGGTAAGGGCCAATTTAGCACAAGTTTTTTAAAACAGTAGTTGGGTGTCCGCATGAAAATTGAAACAGGTGTTTCTGCAGTCTGAATTGGTATGTTCCAAAGTCTTTTTAGTACAACATTCCCTCTATGTGTCTCTATGGACAGTTCTTCTTTGCTGAGCTGCTTTGGAGGGATAGTAGCACAAAGAGGGAATTCTGTACAAAAGCCTGTAACTTTGGAAGTCATATGCTCTTGATTTGTCTATCTTGGACAGCTGAAGCTGTATATTTCAGCATCAGATAATACATTTTTAAAAACATGTGAAAATTCTGTTTTAATGATATTTATTTTGGTGCATGTGCAGTGCATTTTGATATCAAGTCAAAAGTTTGTTTGTGTTGATCCCTGACTGACTTATGCTTCACATGTACTAAAATGATCTAACAGGAAATACCCAAAAAACGTCTTCAACATCATACAGAATTACCCTTTGATCCTTTACTCAACATCAGGAGAAAAACATCTGTTTGCAAATATATAAATCTCTTGCAGCCAGTACCCAGGCGTGACAGCCAAAGCAACAAGTAACACTTGGAAACTTGGGAAGTTTGTTGCTGTGTTAAAGCTTGGAAGATGCTGTATTTATTTCTTGTTTTATTTTGTTTGTCTGTGTCCCATGCTTTACAGATACTCTGACAGCACCATTGAGGTACTAGAGATGTTGGACAATGATGAGAAGATTGACCTGGAGCTGATCCTGGCACTGATTCGCCATATTGTACTCAAGGATGAGGCGAGTTTAAAGTGGCCAAATTCAGGTGTCTTTGTCCTTTTATTGAAGTACATTTGTACTTGGGAAAATGGGATTCCAGGGAACATGTTCTATGGGACTGAACAGTCTAAAACCAGTGAGTGCTTGTGTCACTGAAACTTGTCTCGTAGATTTTTAAGATGTGCTAGATAGGCAGACAGAACAGTGGTTTCAGAACAAATAAAAGTTGTTAAACAGACAGAAACTGACAAAAGGAAAGAAGCACAGTTCATTCCTAGGTAGAGCAGATGGAAGGAACAGGAGGGCTAGCTTCCAAAAACAGAGCGACATAAAATCAGAGGAAATAACACAGGTCCTGGCAGCGGATCTGTGCTAATGAGTGATAGAACAGATGCTCTCCCAACGCACGTCTATTCCCTTTTTTCTCTCCAGTTCTTGTTAATTTCCTAATTCTTCTATGTCTGCATCATTTCAGCGTTCAGTTCAGACTTTGGTTATAACTTTTCTGTTTTTTTGTGAATGTTTTACTTTTTTAGTTGACCCTAACAATGCCCATACCAGGAGCTAGTGCGCACGAAATGAAGGCAGAGCAAACATTTTGAAAAATGTCACTATTTCAGTAACTTACCTGTTCAAATTTGTATGTGCCGTATTTTACAACTGTTTCTGGTCACACAGTCACATAGTCAAAATGGGTGAAACAAAACTGGACAGTGGGATAGAATATCACAATCAATATCATTCAGTGCAGCTTATTGTCACTGTTAAAAGGAGAATAATGAGGTGAGGGCACTTTAGGAAATTAAGTGCTAGAAATGAAGGGTAGGGAAAAAAATTTACACACTTTACTTTCATTTGGCCTGATTTTTCCAAGTTAACTAGTTTAGCTTATTGGTATTGTGTGGCTGTTTGTGAGGAACAGAAGAAATAGACAGGCCCAAAATGAGGAGTCACAAACGCAGATAGACAGAATAATTATCCCTTCCCATATGAAGCTGTATCTCTATCAGTCACGGCCACCCTGAGCCAGTCGACCAGCTGATTCACCGCGGTATTGTCAAACTGCAGAGAGGGAACTGGCTGATTTGCCGTGACGGCATTCTGAACCGAGGATACGGGCTGTCTGCCATGCTTTCAACTGTGATGATTGGTTAATTATGTTGCAGGGGTCTGTGATTAGACACCTAGGGGTGGTGACATGCAGGCATTAATGAACACCTGCTGGGTGTAACTGTGTGTGCGTGTGTGTGTGTGTGTGTGGGGGGGTGGGTGGTTTGGTGTGTGTGCATTGTAATACGTGGGCCAACAGAGCTTACTGTACTGTTACTTGATTTTTAGTTGGAATTAATCATAGCCTCTTTCTTTATTGCATGTGTGTGTGAACATGAATTTCTGTCATGCTCTAACTAGGCACACTGCCTGCATCTATCGCTGCCTCCTCTCTCTTTTACATACACATGCACAAACATTAACACACATACACAGTCCCATGTGGGTGCCAGTGGTTGAGCACTGGTAATAATAATTAGCGTTAATTAAAAGGCAGGGGCGCTCAAGGCCCAGAAGCTACTTTTTATGGCTGTTCTTCATCTCCCCTTCATTCCTCTCAGGAAATGAATAGTGAGCAGAGTTATTTTTGAAGAGTGGGTTATATTATACCAGCGTAATCCTGAGAATATTTTTTGTTTAAATATTAGGTCTTTGATTTTGTGAAATAGCATTTCAAGAGACTTTCCCCCACTGATAACATTACAGTTGGATTTGCTCAGGTTTCCAAAGTTTACAGCTTCTTAAATAATTATTAGACTTTAGTTGATATGCCTTTATAAACACCATCAAAGACACATTTGCCTTTTTATCCATCTCTGACCCTTTCAGCATGGTGCATACAACATTCTTTTTAGAAGCTGCTCTGGACCGCTTTGTACAATCTGATCTGCACGTGTATGTAATAAATTGCAGCCTTCATATTTGTGTCAAAGGTTAGGCTCATATTTCTTAACACCTTTCAAGACACCTTGTTGCTTTTGTTTATTACTCTTATTATATGAGTAAATAATTCTAGAGCCTGGCGTCAAACCTCACTACATTTTGAGTACTGATTGAAATGTCTGTGTAGCATTGAGTATTAAAAACTGCCAGCATTGGCATCAAATGAGAAAACTTGCATTTTGAGATAATTGGCATTGGCTGACACCTGTACTCACAAGGCCTATATACAAAAAAATGTCTGCAGACACATCTGCAGGCAGCCATGTCAGTGTGGCTGCTGTGGAATGATGTTAGCGCTCCCCTTTGTGAGTTTTGGGGAAGTGGTAAAAAACTTAGTTTGATGCTTTAAATTTTCTCAGTAACCACTATCATATTTTCTAAATGCACTAACACTAACCGGCTAGCGTTCAAAATATATTGGTATACTGTAGAGAATAATGCAGCAATTACCAGCTATATTCAGTGTGCTCACCTCGACAAAACAGCTCTCTTCTAACTTTAACATAGCTATCCTTACTAGCTATGATCCTGACATGCTTGCTAATAACTATTATTACTCTTTAAGTTTAATGTGGGGGCGGCACGGTGGTGCAGTGGTTAGCACTGCCGCCTCACAGCAAGAAGGTTGTGGGTTCAAACTCTGGTTGCCCCGGGCCTTTCTGTGTGAAGTTTGCATGTTCTCCCCGTATCCGTGTGGGTTCAGCTTGCTCCGGCTTCCTCCCACCATCCAAGACATGCAGGCTAGGTTAATTGGTGTTTCACAAATTGTCCTTAGGTGTGAATGTGAGTGGTTGTCTGTCTCAGTGTGGCCCTGCGATGGACTGGCGACCTGTCCAGGGTGTACGCCGCCTTTCGCCCGATGTCAGCTGGAATAGGCTCCAGCCCCCCCCCCGCGGTTGACGATGGATGGATGGAAGTTTAATGTGGGTCTCCGACATTGACAACATTGTGTTGGACAGATTTGTGCAGCAGTGTTCATGAGAAAGAAAGAGAGAGGGTGCAAGTGCACCTGAGGATATGTGCTGCGCACAGCTCACAGTCAAATACAATTTTAAAATAAGCCTAGTGGGGGGAAAAAAAATGAAAATCAATATGTGGTGGTCAGCGTTGCTATTATGGTGTGTTGCCACAAATAAATCAACGTATGGGAAACACTGGAGGCCAACAGCCTCCCTGCTCTCAACTCATCAGTCAACCTCTAGTATTTTATTTAAAGTCAATGGCTGCTTGTGTTAAGACAAACACTGATGCTTTGATAATTTGCTCTTGTAAATCTGTTCTGAATTGCTGATAATGTGGATGTCCGTTAGGGTAGTTGACTATAATTCAAAGAGGTCATATTATGCTTTTTGGCTTTTTCCCTTTCCTTTATTGTTTTCTATCTGTTTTTTGTGTGTGATAGGTGTGCAAAGTGAAAAGTAGTAGTGTACTCAAAGTGCAGTCTTTACTTCCATAACTTCTTTTCGTCACTTTGTAACCCGCATCATAATGCTTGCCTAGTGACTAATCAGGCACGTCGTCAAAAACACCAGTGGAGAAACACAGTGAGTCAATGGACATGTAGTTGTTACCGTTTTGTAGAGACAGTGCACAGTTAAAATGTTACTTTTGAAAGACGAATTTGTTACAAATTAATAACTTATCACGCACCAGCTAGTTTGGGAACATATACAGCTGAACCAAAGCTGTGGTTATGGGCTTGATTCAGCTTCTGATTGGCTTAGTAGCCTTTACAAGGTACTGCACATGCTCAACTCCAAACAAAGATGAAGTTGAAGTGAGATGCGTTGTTCGGTTGCTAAAACAGAGCGGTCAAGACACAGGGTGAAAAGAGCTACTGCAACAATGTGCAGTATGACAAAAAATATGGTGTTTTTCAAAATGAAACCATGTAAACCTATTCTGGTATAACCTCTAAATACAATAATGTAATTGTAATGTAATAATATAATATGACCACTTTAAAAGCATCCACTGAAATCTGTAAACGTCTTTTTAAAATATTCTGTTTAGCCATCTTGTTCAATTCTTATCTCCTATCCTATTCTTTGCTCTTCATCAGTCATTAAATGTTTCTTTATTTTATTTTACCATTGTCGCTTTCTGTGGCTGACACCCACTGTACGTTAAGTGGTCAGCCATTAACAGCTATTGTCAGACAGCTAATATGCTCACACTGGAATACCACCAACTCCATTAGCCACCATCATCTGTTATCCTGCTGATGTTTTCTCAGCTTGCATCTATGTGTGTCTGTATTTTCCAGGTGACTAATTGGTTTTCTTTTTTTTTTTGCTGCTTTGAGAGAATCAAGTCTGTCCCTGTGTAAATGTGATGCAGAGGCTGTGCTGTAATTGGAAAATGTTGTCATAATGATGTTGGCAGCAGTGTCAGGGCATATTGTGCGGGCTGAATGTGGAGGTCGGGAGCTCATGGCAAGTCGTCTCTATCTGCCCCGGCTCCTCCGAGGACACTGGCACCCTGCTCGCTTGGCTCAGTTGTTGCTGAGGCTCCTCTGGCTAATGGCTGTTTGTTTCTGTTGGCAGTTTCTTGTTGATTTTTTTTTCCTTCTGTAGCCCTGCTGGTTTATGTGACTTTCAGCAGCTAAGTGTTGTGTCATGTCTTTGTCTGACAGGAAGGAGCAATCTTGGTCTTCCTGCCTGGCTGGGACAACATCAGCAGTCTCAATGACCTGCTCATGGCTCAGCAGATGTTCCGATCAGGTACGAATACTGTGATACACATAGAGGATGAGTTACATGGAAGTGCATACCAGTGACTTGCAAGTTAATATACCTCACATTCACTTCGGGTTGTGCTGTTGTGATTTTAAAATCCTCCTCCACTCAGAAATATGGTTTACTTACTGGTACTTAACTTGAATGTTTGGCCTTCACTGTGCACAGTGATTGATGTGTGCACAGAGTTCAACACAGGAAGGCTGTTTTCACATTCAGCTGCTGAGTGGAGAAAGTTTCTCTGTGCTCAACTTAAACCTGAGTTTTAACATGTCAAGCACAAGCTTGATTTTGTTGAAGAAATTTGCAAGTCAATTCTGATGGAAAATTCATCGGGGTTTAGAAAATTCTGATGGCAATTCCACCATTGTGTGACATTTTATTGTTTTAGCAATTCATTGATTAATAAAGAACATGTTCTACAGATGAACTTACAAAACGCTGAGAATGGACTTTTCAGTGAAGTAGAATACATCTTGCATTCAAAAATTCTGTTTTTTTATTTTTATTGATTATTATACAGTGTATGTACTTCATAGTAGTAGATTAGTTTTTTTTTGTGGAAACAACATATCAAAGACAAATTATTATTGCAAGAAGTATTTTTATATATCATTAAACAAGATGGAGGGGATCTTTAAATATAATGGATTTTTCAGAAATGAGCAGTATTTGTTTTGAGGTCCCTTCTGGCCTTTCACTAAGTACTGTGCCAAAGTGAAATCTGTGTACTGTCCATATTGAATAACAATATAAGATTTGTGGCAAGGATTAATAAATAATGGTGATATATTATTGCATTCTCGATATTTACCAGGATATTCAAGGTTGTCTTTCCAGACATTATCATGCAGACTCAAGCACTAGCTGTAGTATCTTATGTTTGCAAATGGCGCTTTGTTTGAACTTTTCTTTTGTGTCCTGTTGTGTTTCAGACCGGTTTGTTATCATCCCTTTGCACTCCCTCATGCCTACCGTTAATCAGACGCAGGTCAGCACTCTTCTGTTTCTCTCTTTGGCTGTCTCTCTGACTCTGTCTCTGCTGATTTTGTCCTACAGAAAAGTCCAATCTCATCTTGATCTCTCTCGCTCTTCTTAGGTGTTCAAAAGGCCTCCTCCTGGAGTTAGAAAGATTGTGATTGCTACCAATATAGCTGAGACCAGGTGTGTGTGTGTGTGTGTGTGTGTATATGTGTATTTGTTTGGGTTGTCCAGCCTTTTTACTTACTCCTTTTGAAACTGTATTTTTAGCTGTTAACTTTCTGGGAAAAGTAAGAAAACAATGGTCCCAATCAGTGGTCTAATCAGTATGTGTGTTTCTTCTACTGCAGTAGGTCCCAGTCGTTAATACAAGCAGCAGATTTGGGGCTAATTAGCATACATTTCTAGGATTGATTATAAATACCCTCATATTGGCTTGGAGGGAACACACTGAGCCTCTGACAGGCAATTTGTTAATGCATTCACAGAGCCTCGTACGCACACAAACTGAGCAAATTAAGAGTCTGCCTGCACTCCTCTCACATCACTTTGCTTAATATAGACTCTAAACATACCGAAGGGCTAAATGTTATTTTTACTTCTCAATGATTGTGTGTGTGATTCTTAGCTAAGGATCTTGACAGACTGCTTTGAAGTGTTTCATCTGTCTGATTTGTTTTTTTTATTCCAGCCTCTTTAATGTCTCTCCCTCTTTTTTCCTCTCTCCACCACTTCATCACAGTATCACCATAGATGACGTTGTTTATGTGATAGATGGAGGCAAGATTAAGGAGACCAACTTTGACACCAACAACAACATCAGCACTATGACAGCAGAGTGGGTTAGCCTGGCCAATGCCAAACAAAGGAAAGGACGTGCCGGCAGGTGTGTGTGTGTTTGTGGATATTTCTATAATGAGGGCATGGTGTATGTTAGTGCTTCTGGGTGTGCAGTACTAATCTGGGAGGATTATTTTTCCTTCTATTTATCATCTCAGCTCTCTGTCAGTCTTCCCCAGCAGCCCACTCCTTCCTGCCTTCCCATCTGTAAACACTGAGAAAGTCGAAGCGAAGTCACTCCCAGGTTGTTTCCAGTCTGTGACTCGGGATGTCTGTTCTGTTAGCTAGCTCTGACATCAAAGTAGAGCAAGGCCCAATTAGCAGGAGATGCTTGCCGAGTGCAGTTTCATCCCATTGATTTTTAAATTAAGCTCTAGTCACAGGACTGACATTACACATAACCTTTTTTCCCTCCCCTGTCTGCCTCTCTCTCTCTTCTGTGCACATGTCCAGAGTACGTCCAGGGAAGTGCTATCATCTGTACAATGGTCTCAGGGCCAGCCTGCTGGATGCCTATCAATTACCTGAAATCATGAGGACACCATTGGAGGAGCTCTGCCTGCAAATCAAGGTTGTGTATGTGCAAAAGAAAAGGTAGACAGACCTGACAGAGAGAGACAAATGGGTGCTGACTTGAAAGTTGAGATGAGGACAACATTGCTGTGAATGAGTTTTGTGAGGGGGCATTGCTGCTGCTTTTGGTCTTTGACGTTGTATTTACAGCCTTTCCTGCCTAATGAGAAGCAAGGGTGAACATTCTGGGCTGACTCATGCCCCTGCTCTGCCATCTCTTTCTCTCTCTTTTGCCGACAACATAATCGCTTCTCTCCTGGGCCCTGTTCTCTTACATAAACAGTCACTTTCTTCTTTGGTTGCGTACTATTTTTCCCCCTCTTGTGTTTTTGCTTTCTCTTTTTAAATCCTCATACTCCACTCAGACATATTTCAACCCATGCTAATGGAACATTAAGCCAACGTTCACTCAGATCTAGTGTTTGCAATTATTGTTCTCACTAGTGGGTTTATTGAATGTGCGTTTAAGTGTGTGTCTTCCACTAGTTCAGATGGAGATACTGGAGTATGTGTGTAATGTGTTTTTTGGAGCTAGTGGGTGAGAGGCGGACTAATGCATCAGGCTGTCCTTAAAGTGAGAGAAACACTGACAACATGCTAACCTGGCAGAGCAGGCACTCTAATAACGCACAAACACTCCAACACTGCCCTCTTAGTCAGACAGAAATGTGGTCACTTCCTTACCCTTCATTTTGTCACAGGTAGATGTTTGGTGTATTTAGAAATGTTGTTTTGAGAATGTGGATATTCATAGAATCAGCTTTTATCATCACATTAATTATGTGCTCAGTACAAGCACTTAGAAAAGCAATTTAATGTGTTTACACTCTATGCAGTGTTGGTTGTTTTGTCACATACATCTTGTAAACAGCAATATATGGAAAGAGTCACACAAAGCTAATTGCAGTAGACCTGACTCTATCTATGTATTGCACACACTTCAGTGTTTGCCATAAATGAAGTGGAATTTTATGTAAAAATAATTTACTCTTGCTGATAATGTGTAATGTGATGTGTACTGCCTAGATACTGAAGCTTGGGTTTATAGCTCATTTCCTGGAGAAGGCCCTGGACCCTCCCACTGAAAAGGCCGTTAACCTGGCCATCAAGAACCTCATAGACCTGGTAAGAAAGAGCTAAGATCATTAAAAAAAAAAAAAAAGATAGATTAAGAAAAAAACAGGAACAACAATTAACTTCAGGGTTGCAACTAAGACTAATCAGAATATTATTATTTATTTTATCATTTGCTCCATAAAATGTAGAATTGTTTAAAAAATGCCCCTTACAGTTTTGCAATGGAAGTCAATGTCCTCAAATAGCTAGTTTTGTCCAATCAAGAATCTAAAAATGTTCAATTCAGTATCACATAAGACATAAGAAAAATAGAAAAACCTCAATCGTGCAAAGCTGGAACTTGGGAATGTTTGATCATTTTGCCTAAAAAGATGACTGAAGCGATTCATTGATTATCAAAATAGCTAAGTATTCATTTTGTGCCAATCACCCAGGTAATTAATTGACTAATTGTACAAGTTTTAATTTACTTTTAAAATCTATAGTGCCAGCAACAACAGTGCAAAAGCCATTTGGGAACCAGTAGCATTTTAGGAAGAGAGATCTTTTTTTTAACCTGAGCATGTGGTTTCAAGGTCTCCTGACTGGAAAAGAAAAACTGAGGACCGTCAGAGAATTCAGTACTTATTACAAGAACATAAAACATGAGCAATATTTCATGCTTACAAGGATAAATCACAATGAAAATCAATATTGGAAGCGATATTTGATTGTGACAGTAATGAAACTCTCTTTTTTTTTTATTAAAATGTCTACATGATTAAAAGCAAGGGCAGCATGTAACCGTAATGTTAATAAAGGCTTTTTGTGGATGTTTCTGAAAATGTGTGCATGATGTGTGTAAGAATGCCCTGGACCGTTCCGAGAATCTGACCGCGCTGGGTGTCCACCTGGCCCGTCTGCCTGTGGAGCCTCACATTGGCAAACTTATCCTGTTTGGGGCTCTGCTGGGCTGCCTCGACCCTGTACTCACCATTGCTGCTTCACTCAGCTTCAAAGACCCCTTCTTCATACCCCTGGTAGGGCACTGAGTTCACAGACATGAAAGCTTATGTTGGCAGCGGCACACACGCACACTTAACCACATTGCTGCATTCTACCTTTCGACTTTTTTTTAGTATGTCTTAAATCACTTTTCTTTTATGCGTCTGTATCTCCTCAGGGTAAAGAGAAGATGGCAGACATGAGAAGAAAGGTCCTGTCTAGAAACTCAAAGAGTGACCACCTCACTATTGTCAATGCCTTCCAGGTAAAACAGCCCATGTCTGTCAATTTTCTTCGTCTCTGTCTGCTGTGTGAATTAACGTATCATTCATTGATTGGCCAGGGCTGGGAAGAAGCGAAACAACGTGGTGCCAGGTATGAGAGGGAGTACTGCTGGGACAACTTCTTGTCTGCCAATACACTCCAGGTGAGCCAGGCTGATTGTGAGTGCTGTGCTGAGCTTGACACTGAAGTACTTTGAAGATAAAATCAGGGGCAGGCCGTAATTGCATTTTTAAGTTGACTTCTGTCAGGACAGATTAGAACATGTAGCCTTTTTAGATGTAATTTGTCCTTTTATTGTTCAGATGCTGCACAACATGAAGGGTCAGTTTGCTGAGCATCTAATGCATGCAGGCTTTGTCAGCAGCAGGGACCCCAAGGACCCCAAATCTAATGTCAACTCAGGTAACTAAGGAGTTTTTGGTTGAGATTCAGCTATCAGATCAGAATGTTACCTGAATCTTAAAATAATACTGTGGAGCAGTAACACAATATTATGTGCAATGTGTAAATGTAGCAGCGCTAATTTGTTCTTTTTCTCACTCACTTCCTTCCTCAGACAATGAGAAGTTAATCAAGGCGGTGATTGTAGCTGGTCTGTACCCAAAGGTAGCCATGATCAGACCATCTCATAGCAAAAAGAGGCCGGGGTGAGTCTGCTAAATCAAAGAGGGAGATGAACAAAGACAGACTGGACAGCACACGATAGAGAAGCACGCAATCATTCTTATTGATCTTTAGACAAATGGCCTTCACACTGCAATAGCTCATCAGACCTCTCAGGTATAATGCTCTGTAAATGTCCTCTGACAATTACCTCAGGCTGTGCAGACACCATGTTAGAAAAAATTGCCAAAAACAGAGCTCTTGCTGCTGAAGATCAATCCAGTCATCATACATTTGCCTTCAGGCATCTGTCATAGGCAGCGGCTGTGACCAGTGTGCAAGAGAGATGCACGCAACAGGGAGACAGACACACTCTCACAGTAGGGCTGTAGGGCCACTTTCCTTTGTTGGTCTCAGTGACCGCTTTAGACCCAGTTGCATAGTGAAATAGCCAGGGTTGTTTCCTCTGCATAACTTATTTTCTACAGTAGTGATGCTAAGCCAGTTGTAAGTTTTGACAGTTTCACACCACAGCTCTGCAGTATTTAATGAATCCGTTGCTCGTTGAAGCACTTTTTTGTTTGTTTTTGCTGCTAAATCAGACAGCTGTCTGGTACAAGCAGCTTGTTCCCTGCAGTCGAGTAGTCTGTTTTGTCTGGCTGCCTGCTCTGAGCTTGGAACCAAGCGTTACTTTCATGTTGGAGATGATTTGCAGTCTGCATCACAATTTCTCCTTGGTACCCTCCGTGCCTGAATGGCAAGAGACGTTCATTGTGCATCGTATTAACAAACCAAAAACCCCTGATAGGTTGTTTCTAGAATAACCTTCTGATTCATTTTAATAAAATGTTTTCCAGTGATTATGAATTTAGCGGACAACATGTGCTACAAACGCGCACTCAGTGTGTTCACTAGATGTGAAATAGTTTTGACTAAAATGATACAATACAGTAATATTGCTGTTATTACTGGAAATCTCTGTACATCATTGAAATATACTAAAAGAGTACACCACTGATTCAGCATTGCACTACTAAAGTTGTAGTCTTCAGTGACATCACTTGAGGCAGTTAATCATGTGTAAAGTCAGAGAAGTTGCACTTTAAAGACTAGAATTCTTCACCATGGGCTGTAGTGCATGGTGGCAGTCAAAGATTTGGTTATTTAAATGTTGCAATTCTGTCTTCACTTTCTTTGTTTCAATTACCAAATATACAATATTTTATTGATTTATTGACATTTTATTCTTAGATAATTGTTTAGTTTGTAGAATGTCAGAAAATTTTATAAAATTTCCCATCACAAGCTCGTAGAGTCGAAGGTGTCAACTTCTAATTCCTTGTTGTGTATGGCCAACTGTTGATGGTTAAGTTGTGCTTTATAAAGTACTAAAAATTAATAGATTTTCTACCAATCAATAAATTACTATATTTTTTAGCTTTTATTTCAACAGATTCTTAGTCACCTTTTTATAAATCTGAAATGTCATGTTTCAAATTTTCTTTTTTGTCTCTGCTGAAAAATTACTTTTTCCACCTTCAGCTATGATAAATGCTTCCTCTTGTGTTCTTTTGTCAGTTAAGGAGATCATGTTGACAAATACATTATATATCTTTATTACCAAGTGTTAGGGACGTCACCTCCTTTTCTCTCTCTCTCACACACACACACACCACACAGTCTCTAACATCTTATCTTTTTCAGGGTTAAAGTGTACACCCAGGCTGACGGAAAGGTGTGTATCCACCCAAAATCTGTCAATGCTGAAGAGACCGAGTTCAACTATACGTGGCTCATCTACCACCTCAAGATGAGAACAAGCAGCGTGAGTAGGCGAGGGGAAATGGGGAACGCATTATGCTGTGTTTCACCACCGCTGCATAAATGGTGTGTGTCTACATTTGAGTGCGTGTTGCCGTATCTTTTTGATTTAGTACACAAGGGGAAAGAAGGACCAGTGGTTAAAGGTTGACCGTGGTGCCATGCCAGCTTCCCACTGAATGAATATTTGATTAAAACGCGCTCTTTCAACTCTCTCAAAGGCTCTTGTGCTTCAAAGCTTGCAGACACAATGTAAGGGTTGGGGGGTGCAAAACAGTCAGTAAGGCTCCCTGACTGCCGCCCTCTCGTCTCTCCCTCCTTCTATCGTTTTCTGTTTTCCTTTTTTTCCCCTGTTCACACTCCCATTTTCCCCTCCCTTCCATATGTCTTTGTTGTGTGTGTGCTGTCTCTCTTTGTGAATGTTACCATTCTGCAGAAAAACACCTTTCATGTCCTGTCTGATTACTGCCCATGCCTCTCACTTTGCTGGCTTCATCTTTATGAAGAAAAGTGTTTTGCTAGATTTCAAACATTATTGCCACTGATAAATGTTTTTTTTGTGTGTGTGTACTGCGTAAGTGGTTTTGCGCACACTGCTACAGTATGTGTGTCTATTGTAAAACTAAGGTATACTGAGTGGGAGATCGTCAAGGCCATTTGTTTACTGAGAGAGAGAGAGAGAGAGAGAAGGAAGCAGAAGACCTGGGCCGTAGAAGAAAGGGGAAAAAAAGGGAAATAAAGTGAGGGATGACGTTAAAATTTATCTCTGACGCACTTGCCCCTGGTGGTCCATTACATTACGCATTCATGGGGCGAACACAGTTTTCCATGGTATCTCCTCGCTTCTCTTTTTGTCCTCGTCTCCTACCCACTCCCTCCATCTCCCTCTACTTTTCTCTGACATTGAATTTCACCACTTCCATCTGTTACCTTCAAAGATGAAATAGGTTTTATGTGACCTCAGACTGCTGTTTATGTAGTCTTTGACCATAAATGTAAGCAGTTTTTGTGAGTTTGTGCACACAAATCAGTAGAGACTTGCTTCCATTTTCTGTCTGGAATATTCAGTCACGTGTGAGAAATATGTACAATAGCCAACCTACTCTACATAAGCAGCTGTCAGTTTAGCGCAAGGATGGAAAAGACTGCAACACATTTGTTAGATTCACAGACAGGGCAAGATGACATTTTCAACACGGAAGGCACTGAAACACATTTCAAACTCGCACAGCCTCTCCTCACTAATGGGACACTTTCAGCCTACACCACAGAATAGCTGCCGGGCACGTTGTGTCATAATGATGCCGCTCCCTGTCACTGTGTGCGTGATCGTGTTTGTTGTAATAGTCCTATCATTGTGCATTAGCGACATCTCTCTGTATGTGTCCTCAGATCTTCCTGTACGATTGCACCGAGGTGTCCCCATTCTCACTGTTGTTCTTTGGAGGAGACATCACAATCCAGAAAGACGAGGACCAGGAGACCATCGCAGTGGACCAATGGATCGTCTTCAGATCCCCGGCACGCATCGCTCACCTTGTCAAGGTAAGTTAGGGACACATTCCTATCAATAAAGCACAGTCATGATGAGATTATAAATTTTTACTAAATTCTCTTTTCTTCAGAGTTTAAAGAAAGAGTTGGATTCTCTGCTAGAGGAGAAAATTCGCAACCCTGCTCCTGTGGACTGGCAAAATCGTCAGTCTAAAGACTGTGCTGTCATCACAGCCATCATAGATCTCATCACCACCCAGGAGAAGCCTACGGGCAGTACTAAAGGCTATGGTAGAACATGGGAGTCTGCCCCAAGAGGACGACACATGTACTTCAATGATGACGACGACGACGACGATGATTAGAAGTGGCCAGATTTTTTGCTGGCAATGAGCCGCTGACTTCTGACTCTGAATCCTTGGACACAGAGGTTAGTTGGGGTATTTACGAAAACCAGCTGGCCTCCTTGATACTGCTCCCTGGGTGCTCCTGAAGGACAAACCCAGGACCCAAGAGCCCTGGTTAATGTTGTACACATGAATGACTCCCGTTATTATTTTTTTGCCTATTTGATCATTATTTTGCAAGGACCAATCCATGTTCAAAGACACTCAGTCGCTGTTTAGATTAGTTTGCACATTTCTGGTTTAGATACATCTAGCTCTTATCTGAGCAATGTCACGTAATGGACTGCAATAAAGAAAGGATGTACCATGAAACGTCTTGCTCACTGAAATTCCAAATGTTACATGAATAAAAGTGGAGTTATTTTCTCTGGTCTATCTAGCAGAGGTCACCAGGGAAAAGAGATGTCATATTTGATCATTGAGAATACATGACAAGCCCCAAGCAATTAAGCTTTTATTTATAGTGGCTGATTAAAATATATAAGGTTGAATAAGCAAGTTTCTGCAATATAAATCTGTATTTTTGGAAAACATACATGTTACAAATCAGGCAGTTTTACATATTTACATGTACATAGATGATTTACAATAGTTACAGGAAGTGCAGGAAGTGATTGAAATAAAGATCAGTTCATGCTTAGACGTGTGGTATTGCATAGCAAATTTTCCCTGAGTGCAAATGCAAAGCTTCTTCTGCTTTTTTCAGATTCTGGATACTCGGGTCCCTCCTGCTGGGTGCTCTGCGCCACTACTGTCATACCTTGCTTCGTGTAAGCTCAACAGTTGTGGTTGTCATTTGGGCTGGAGCCTGAGCAGTGGGCTTGATAGATGGTGTTATCGCCACACTCTGTCCAAGCCATTAATTTCCTTTGGCTGGTCATGGCAACACTAAAAAGATGACTCACACTGGACAATCACATTAAAAGCAGGGCCACTCTTCTCTTCTGGGTCTCAGCATCAGCACACACAAATTAATCTCAGCTTGCCTCTGTAACATCACATATATAAATCCTAAGGGGGGTGTTTATATATCCACCTCTGGCTGGCATCAAGTGTGTGCGATATTTCAGGCTGTCCAAATCATTGAGTGAATGGAGAGGATAATGGCATTTGTGACACAAATGTAGAGCCTGATTCATGGAGTTGACAGTAACTGGTGACAAACAGCAAAGTAGAGAACGGACACTTGGCCCTTCTGCTTAGCCCATAGATGACATAAGATTATACCTCCCAGGTGACTGACTGTAATTCTTATTATCCAATTAATTATGACTTATTCTGTTTACACAAAGTGCCATGTTCGGACAAGTAGCATTATTGTTTTCTTTTGCACCTCAACATACTTTGTATTTTCTTGTAATAGTTTCCATCAGATGCTACTGGAACATTCATCAGAGTTTCTACACTAACCCACACATGGTAAAGAAGCTGCCAATCCCACCCTCTTGCCTTATTATCACTTTAACAATCAGCATTTTCATAGTTGTATCATTACTGGCATCGCTCCTAATCACATGGCCTGAGCCTCATTAACAGAATACACATCAGGCTGCTGTCATTTTCACACTGTTCTACTTTACCTCCTATAGCGGTACAGTAGTCTCAGTTATTGCATTGCACATCACTAATACTCAAAAAAATATGTTTTTTTTAAAAACAACACAATTTACAAATTTCACACCAACAGTTGTTATGAAGCAGGGTGTTGAAAGCAGTGGCTCTGGCAGTGGGTGTGAAGTTTTCTAACCAATTAATGAATGCGACATGTCCCACAGTCGAGCCATGCCGCCCACACAGGGACCGATCAGTAATTAAGGAAATCTCGGTTCTTTCATCATGTTTGTTCTGAACAGTCCTTTGCTTTGGAACTATTTAGTGGACACTGAGCCGAAACTATGGCTTCATCTTTATCCTAGTGTAAAGAGTCCTGTTGCCACACTGCTCCCATGCTGGTCCCTGAAGGCAGGGCACTGATGCTGTTACTAAACTCATTTGTCTGGAAACACTGCTTAAAAAGGCAGGTCATGGTCCGTCAAAGGGTCTCAACAGCTGAGAAAAGCCCTCTGTGCGTTGAGCTCGTCCTGCTTACACATTAGTCTCCAACCCCTGCAGGCGGTCCATCCTCTGCATGTTGCGCTCAATGGTGGCCTGGCACGTGATTGGTTCGGCACACTCGGCAAGGAACCACCCCCTTTCTCCATCGCGCAGTCGCTCCCCTTCATACCAGCCTAAGAGGAGAAATTGTATTGATACATGAAACCCGAAGCATGTTTTTTTTCTTTGTGCTATCACTGCTTCTGATGCTCAATGCTGTCTGCCCTTTAACATGAAAGCCAGTTACCATGGTCACCAAAAGGGAAATGACCTTTGGCCTCTGTGTTTGTATAGATTTTAAAACCACATCTTCAAACAAGTATGAGGCCCATTACGGGAGACGTGATGCATATTGAAAAGGAGAGAGAGCGTACAAAAGTGTATGAGGAAAGAACACTGTTAAAGGGCACTGAGAGGAATACTAAAGGAGGTGAGAGCAGCAAGAGAAAGAGCTGGAGAACAAAATGGAGCAAAGAAGGCAAGAGAGGCACTGCGAGCAAACATACCGTCATCTACAGTCTGCGAGACCAGCACCACATCAGCCACCTGCAGGGACAGCTCATCTGGCTGCTTGGCTGTATAAGTTCTGATCACCTCCACCTGCATGACATCTAAAACAACACAGCTTAAATAAATAACTTCAAATAAACTGTAAACTAGCTGCATATGATGACATGTGAATCAACAAGCCAGTTGCTTTGAAAAACAATCAGAAAAAAACGGTTTCATCAAATGACCACATGGTGGTGCAACAGGCTAAAAGTAGGGGTGTGAACGTAAATAACTGTGGGAACTTACTGGTTCTGTCCTGACTCTTCTTGTTGTTGACATTCTGACCCAGAGCACTGATCCATCGAGCACGCTCATTCCTGAAAGCACATTGAGGGAGTTAAATTCTTTTGATTAGTGTATAACATGTAGAACCCACTATGTCACAGCTGTTTGGACAATATAAGCAGCTACAACGTCAAACAACCAACAGCAAATAGGCTTGCACACACAAAAGCTAACAGGCTACTGAGGCAAATGGATAACTTAATCGCCCAGGAAGTTTTCCCTTCCCTCCCTCCTCTCTGTCCTCCTCCTCTGTCAATGTGAGAACAGAGGTGTGTTTTGAGTGGGAGAGAACTGCAGAGAAAAAGCACAAAGGCCGATCTCAGGAAGGCACAGACCTGCTTTTGCTTTCTCTCTCGTGTGTTTTTATTGGAAAAAAAAAATGGGTGGAGTGGCGCAGGTCAGATTCCAAGAAACTATCTCTCATTTCACCTGCTCTCATCTTCTACTGAATGGAGACGAGGCTTTGGAAAAGAATGAGGGGGGGGAGCAAGAGGAGGTTTAGGAAATGAACAAGATGGGGTTATTGAGGCCCTCTGTGACTCAGCACCATTGGTCTACATCATGCAGGTGGGTACGACATGCACAGACAGTGGAATTTGTGGGGACACTCTTCACAAGGGCTTCAAAAGGACCACAATCAGACAAGTCCCATGAGTCAGACCTCATTATTGTGTTCCCATTGTACACATACTGTTTGGTCCTTTTCAGGACACAAGCTGTAAAATATGAGGTCATGTCATTTCTAGCTACTGATTGGACACAAAGTATATAAACCTTTATAGTCATTACTTTGAATACAATCATCAATTTATAGACCCTCAATTTGCACCCACAATGCAATATTATGACAGACAAAGGGTGAACTTTGAGATGGTAAAATGTATCGTTATCAACTCCAATTGACACCTATCAGACCAGTTACCTCTCTGATACCTTTCAATTTGTTCAATGACACCATTGCCTTTTTAAATATTTCCTGGGGACCACAGTATAAGTGGTAAATAACACTCACCAGTACAGCGACGTCAATCATTTTTAGGGCCCGAGCACGAACCGTGCGAGGACCCTATTGAAACTGTAAGGATTATTTTTTTAAGTTTATTTTTTCATGGTGTTTGCATCAAGCTTTCATGCTCTACTGCTGACTTGGGAGGTTAACTCAACTTTCATTTTTGCTGTCTTTGCTTTGCTGTCCCTACCTGTTAACAAGTTGTTCCTTTTGCAAGCCCTTCGATTCAACAATATTATAGCAAAGCATGTTTATATCCAAATAAGAGAAAACAAGACTTACTACTTAGGCAGCTGCATGTTAGAAACTCTGTAAGGCTGTACAAGGACATCAAACTAAATACTAACTTGAGGATGCATAGCTGATGTTCAGCAGGTATGTTTACCATGCTCAGTCTTATTTTAGCATGTTAATATTCTAACATTTGCTAATTAGCACCAAACCAAGAACAGCTGAGAGTAGAACCATACCACTAGCGCGTTTAAAACTAAAAGAAAACTTTGTCAGGCACCATCATATTCACATTAGTCTTTGATAAGAAGGCTGCAGCAAATCTTTATGTACATATTAAGCTTATAATAGTCCAGGAATGGCAAAGCCTCCTGAAACACGCACACTACCAATTCACTTATCTTATCTAAAGCCAGTCAGGAATTTGTATTCTAACATGTTGGCTGATTGAGTGACAGTCACCGATCAGTTTGGGGATTCATCTTCCTCTGCAATTTCTTCAGTCATCCCTCCCTCCTATACAGACCAAAGGTCTAGAAAGTATACTGGACATTCCATGAGAACAAACTTACATAAGACCAATAATATTGCTTCTCTGTACTCAATGTGCAAGTTCTTCGAACATCCAGGCCGCTCTGTGGGAAAGGCAGCTGTTAGTCGTTGCGTTTGACAGCTGGAAACACATATGTGCATATGCACAACATGCCAACATGACAGGTCGCTTTCTCATGCTTAAACAGCTGAAATAGTTTATCAAAGTTATGAATGTACACATATTCAATATAACATGCAACCGCATGTGTTTCAGAGGCACATATCAAAGGAGGTTCAGGTAAAAAAAAACAACAGCCTTAAATAGTGAGTATGTGTACGTTTAAATGCAGGCATGTGAATACTGCATATGCAGGTGCTTGCCATCGTCCCCTATAGATGACTACCAGCCTGTGCCGGATCAGTCTATTTACGGTAGTAAAGCTCCCATTGCCTTTAACCATTCTTCCCAATGTGCAAAAGAATGGAATGCCAAGAATCATAAATCTATTGTCAGAGGTTTCTGTGTCACCTCTGAAAAGAACAGAGGCCTTGCTGCTGCAACATAAAACCTCTTTCACACACGCAGATAAAAAGCGATGACAGCCTCTTTCTAAACTTTCTTCCTCTGCCAACTTAAAATCTCCACCAGACCACTGTTTTTCATCTCCTTTTAGTTTCATCTCTAACCCTTTCTCCTCAATCCTATCAGTTTGTTTACTCTCAACCAAGTCCCTCCCTTGTTTCCACTAAACCACAGGTTTGAATGGTATTCGGGTACAATTCCTACTCCTCCGACAAAAACATGACATCTCTCTGCCAGGGGCTGACCGGCCAGGGAAACTCCCAGGCAGAGAGAACAATTCCCATCATCAAGTTTTTTATCATAAACGAAACCAGACTTAGTGAGAAAATCACAAACAATGACATAAACGAAAAGCAGAGACAATAAAAAAATAAAATAAAAAACAATGTGCGAGTGCAACTGAAGTACAGATTCAGTCCTCCGGTTGGGGCTGTTGCGTAACCAGTGCTGCTTTGTGTTATAGCTGCGTGTCTGACTAACAGAACTGTTTTCCTGCAGCCTTCTGTAGCTGCTCTGTTCCACTAATAGAGAAGCACTATTCACTGACTCTGGACAGGACACAACATCAGGGTCATGGGGTAGGCTCGCTGGCATGTGCACACCAAACAAAAGGATACAGAGAAAAGGAAGAGGACACAGACAGAAAAGAAGAGAATTACAAATGATGCCAGATAGACTGTCCAAGACCAGCCACACTGGCTTCCTTGTACCATCTCCAATCCAGCTAACTGTCTGAATTCCTGACGTATTATGTCACTGCTGCGGTCAAAGGTCAGTCTATTGCCTGTAGATTGTCTAAGATTAAACCAAAAATCAACAGGCACATATTTTCATTTAGTTCTTTTCAGGTTGAGGTGGCAAATAACAATGGCAAATATCCCCATAATAATACGTAAATGTTCATAAAAGGCATTCCTTTGAAGTTTGAAATGTAAAATATGAACAAGGCATCAACGGTAGCAAATGTGTTTAGTTGCCTATAATAACTATATAGTAATAATATAGTACTGATATCACCTCATTATTATCAAGTTATTACCCCATTATTACCCCACATATTCCATGTTATTACCAAGCTGTAATGTAACGTGCTGCCTATTAAAGGTAATTATCTTGCCCTTAAATAATTCTGTATTTGTCATTTTTTCTATACTTTTTTATTATCTTGAAATGACAAGACTATGCTTAATTGTGAGCAAGTATAATGACAAAGTTGAATTGAATAAATCACCAGGTTTCATGAAATTCTAACTTATCTTTATTAATAATATGTCAATAATAATATATATAAATAAATAAAAGGAAATAAATAGTTGCAGCCCTGCTATTTTCTGACATTTTAGAGATTATTGTGTAGTCAAAATAGTATATAGTTCAACAGATTAAGAAAATAATCAGTAGTTATAGCTCTACTCTGCACTCTTTAGCAATTTCTGAGAAAGCCCCAATACTCCTTATTGTCCTCTCTACTTCATTTAACTCTGACAGAAGACCAAAATAGGCTGACTAATGTAACACCACTTCCACATGTCATGTTGGGTTAAATCACTAAACTGGGATGAATAGCCAGAGGAAGAGGAAGTTACTCTCTGGTCATGGAAAATAAAGAGCAGACAGTGGCTGCTGTCTAAAAGATGAGACACGGGACTGTGAAGAAGAATCGGGGAGAGTAAAATAACATGCGGGGGGAGGGATGGGGGTGAGGGACAGTCGTGGGAAAGAGCCCATTTAACAATGGGCCGCTGCTAGGCAACAGCTTAAGTGATGCCTAGCAACCACAGTAACAACGGATAGTTGCCAAGGTCTCCTCTCCATAGCTCATTCAGTGCTACAGTTAGCGGAGTGCTGCCTTCACATTCTCTCACACATGTTTGCTTCTCTACCCTGTAGGGACATCTCATTGACATAATACAATATATAATGCATTCCCTAGACTCTTACCTTAATCTTAACCATAGAACTACATGCCTAACCTTAACCCTAATCTAAGATCCTGAATCTTAATACCAATAACCCTCAAAAAGTCTCAACCCATGGAGACATCAATTTTTGTCCCCACAATGACACGAGTCCCTATTGGTTAGTATGCATTCAGGTTAAAGTCCACACTGGGATATTAAAACATGAAACACATACACACATTACTACAACTAAGCCGAGGGCCCCAAACCCAAGCTATAAAAGGAGGGAGTCTAGGAGATTTCCACAGCAACACACACACACACAGTAGACAGAGGGGGCAGTTAGACAAGGGGACCCCCTCATGTATCCATGGGCAGTATATAAGGCTCAGCGGGCACCACATTAAAGTTATGTCACTAACATTTCCTCCTACACAAGCCCATAGCAGTCACACTTAACACTATTACTTCAGTCGCTTTGTCAGGTGTTTCACTTAGTAAGAGCATGGGGGATACCATCAGTGGTCCACACTGCTATTCAACAAGAAACAGGGAACAAAGTGGAGATGTACAGTAGTTCAGTGTTTCCCAACCTGGATGTCGGGACCCTACAATGATCACAAGGTGAATTGAAGGGGTCACAGGATAAGTAGAAAATAAAAAAAAATGTACGTCATCTACATAAAAGTATGTTTCCTTCAATATTTGCTTTCTTCCTTTTTTTATGTATGTAGTTTTACGCATTTGGGCTTCTAAAAAATAATTAAAATAAAAGAATGACACATAAACTTTTATGACTGGTCACAAGAAGCCACAGCATGGATAAATGTATCACAGGGAAAATAGTTTGGGATCCACTACAGGAGGTGATGTGGAAGGGTTGGGTCTGAAAACTGCATCAATTTCTACAGTTATTAAAGTGTTTCTTTTCATAAAAATGCTTCTGACTACTGTCACTTTGACATGTTTTGACATGTAATGACAGGTCATTGACTTAATAATTTTTATTGCCTTTAACAATTTACATTTTAAAGCTGTTGTAAAAATTAAAACTAAAAAATTAAAACATACAAATAACACAATATGTCCTTGTGGAAAAAAGATACTAGAAAAAGCCTTTAAATGACCTATGAGCCATTTAAAAACAGTGTTTTGTGAAAACCACACCTTCTATAACGAGAATACAAAGGAAAGCTCTCTAACTACGCAGGAATGAGGAGCAACAGGCCCTGTGCATATGAAAACACTCCTTAACAAAGCCTTGAACCACAGCAAATAATTACAGTGAAAACTGAGTGCTTGCGCATTGTGCACAATGTGTGTACATGTAATTATATTGCTAACTTGTACAAATAAACCCTGTATGAAGCCCAATATATGACAGATCCGCTTTGTTTGTATGGGTTGTATAATCTATCTAAACAACCTCAGTTTTCAAGAGAGACTTTACCGCTTCAAACCACCTGACTGTATTTCTAGGTCAGATGTGTGAGTAATCATTCACGCAGCACATGCAACACATGCAACACATTTCCGCTACAACCAGTAGACTTTAAACAAAGAGAGTTGCTTTCCCCAGAATAGATGGCTGGGTGGGAAGACATTAGTCAACAAAACAATTATCTGGTACAGCTGATCTGTGTTACAGTACGACTGCAGACAGTATGACTGTAGAACAGACTTTTAAACTTAATTTCCTAGGTTAACATAAACAACAAGCAGTAAGGCTCAGGCTGTGTCATGGGAGTGGATGTAACAAAATATCCCTGTGAACTGTAATCAATCCAAAAAGAGACTAAGAAATCAGAGCTAAGCAGAGCGACGGAACCAGATTGTCTTACTTCAAGTTAGAAAGCATATTAGAGCGCATAAAGGAAAGATAAGGAGCAGGAATTTGTCCCAAGGTGGAGTAAAGGAGCCATTTCTTTTAGAGACAAGCCTTCAACCATAGGAAAAAGTAATAATGATTTTGGCCTCATTCTGCTTTCTTAATGTGTAACTGTACCTGTAAATTTCCTTATGTGTACCTGGTCTACTAATATGTATGAAAAAAGACGCAGGGGTAATGTTATGTCAGGAAAAAAATATTCATCAGTTGCTTATCAACAGATCTTGTAAATATGTGCTGTAACTGAAACACAAGTAAAACTAAAACAGCACAATATAAAGGGACAAAAGTTTACAAACGATTTGCACTCACAGCAACTCTGTCCCCAGAATCATGGGCACTTTTTCTCCGGAGTGGTTGCTTCTGAAACACAGACGGAAAAGATGGTTGGCGCCACCTTGCCGTGAGCTCAGCATGCTGGCAGTACTTCGGACAGGTGACAGGTTGAGATCCTCGGGCTGGCAGAAACCCACCCAGATCTGGTCCCTCAGAGCGTAGTCTATCACAGTATAACTCTCCTCGCTGAAAGAGACAGAGAGAGAGAAGATTCTAGATTTTAAAAAGATTCTACTTACTGTATATATACATATATATTTCTAACAAACATTTAGACAAGATGGTTGTTCCTCATTTTGAATTTTTTGTGTCTCTCTGTTCCCATATGGTAACTGCGGTTTTCTGTTGAAGGCTCCACTCCACAATTGGTGTAATATACCCTTCAGCCCATGTGTCCGTGTTGAGGCAGAGACAGGAATGTAGACTGTAACATTGAACACCAGTCACCGACTGGAGCTTTAATTAAAAAGTATCCCATGTTGTTGTTAAATCAAATGAAATCAAAATGTTTATACAGACTGAGTACAAAATTACACATGAAACACATAATATTTGCCAATTTTCATCCTTCCATTCACTCACTCTCACACACCGCATTAAAGCTCATTGTTTTCAGTAGAGATCTAGTTTCATGGTACCTCAGCTTTTCAACCCCTGAGAGGCTAAAGGCTGAGAAGCTAATGGAATTCACCTGGATTAATAAAACCAACAGTCGCATTATGTCTCAGATTTGGTGCCAGTCAAAGTCCAAACATACAGCTGGCTACATATCTTTACACTTCTTTCATACATGCCTACATTTCCCATGAGTACCTTTACCTAGGCATGACCCACTGTCTAGCAGTACACAGAGGAGTTAGAAACATCTGGAGCTGATTGTGAAACATGGTAGGTTAATGCAGAACTGAACCTGGAGAAAAAGTGTGTGTGTGTGTGTGTGTGTGTGTGTGTGTGTGTGTGTGTGTGTGTGTGTGTGTGTGTGTGTGTGTGTTTGATGAACAGGAGCTCAAGTCCAGCCCACATACGTTATCAACCTCAGACTGAAACAGAAGCCAAGCTTCGAGAAGCTACTGGACAGGAAACTGTAGTTTCTTGTAGGCTAGCATTCTTGTAGGCTAGCATATCCATTAGTGTTCACATTCATGCTGCACACACACTCACACACAAGAAGGGAAAAAGGTAGCAGTTAAACAGTAGTGACAATGTGTCTCTCCCTGTCTTACGGTCTCATGGAGAGGGAGGGAGGGTGGGTGGGTGGAGTGGGGGCATTCTGGGGTCATGACTGGTCTGAGAATCCATGGACATGGTTGAGAAGCTCTCAACAAGGTTCAACTGTTACTCATCAACCCCTACTGGCTACTAATCAATCAAATCCTGTTAGCCACAGACCTCTTAGAAAAGGAGAAAGAAAGTACAGGGAGAGACAAAGCAGATAAAAGCAGTGGGAGTGGGCAGGAAAGCGAGCAAAGCTGTATCCAACTATAACCGCAAGCTGCTCGTAATGTAGTTTTACTGCTTAACCCCTAATCCTTTTTAAAAAACCTATAATAATATCCATGAATTAACCCATTAGTTTATGCAAATGTAAAGCATAAACATCTGAATGCTGTTTGGAATATAACTTCTTAAAAACATTCATTTTCAGCTGAAAACATTTCAACTTCATGTAAACTTCATGTGATCGTAGTGATCCCAGATGAGTTCCTAAAGTAAAATACCAGATCATCCCAAATACTATTTGGAGTTAAATAAGAATTCATTTGTTAGCTGAATTTTAGGGTCGTCAGCATCTTGGCTCCTGACAGCCTTATAGGTAAAATGCCTGGAATTCCATTTACATGACACTGGAGAGTGGAATGGGTGGGGAATCTGCATGTTTTGGGGGTGAGTTTTCTCATTTGCGCGGGTGGGTGGGTATACAGTGTTGGATTATTGCTAAATAGATGAATGATGGTGGTAAATAGTTGAGAAATCCAATGTTGAAATGTAGGAGAAAGGTGTTAAAAACTGAAATAATAGACGCAAGAAATCCTATCTGCTGCTTGGCCATCTCATGAGCTACTTACATGGAAGTGAACACACAAGATTGCTGCAAAGAAACTGCACCCTGGCCAAAGAGATAGCGCAGGCATCTACCATACATCATCACAACTGTGCAAGCTACCATCTTAGTAGTGTACAACCAGTTCTTCAACACACAAGCTGATTTAAAAAATCTTCTGAGAAATGTTGAGATAAGACTCCAAGTGGAGTGTTCATACACACACACACACACACACACACAGGCATAATGTTCTGGTTCAAAGTACGAGTGCTAAGACTATGGCATAGTCAAACAAACAGGGGAAGGGGGAAAAACTCAAACAGAATGTGTCGGGATAAAAGACTTGCACGCATAAATGGAAAAGATAGGCTAGGCAAAAAAAAACAAGGCCATGACTACCAAAAGAGAGGGAAAAGGATAGAGAGAAAAAAGCAGAGAACAGAGAGAGATGGAAACCTCAACAATACTGAATGTTTATATGATGCCCAGCATCACACTGGAAAATGGAGGGAAGAGAAGATGAGAGAGGAGCCAGCTGGTGTGAACTCAGTGTTATGTAAGTGTTCCTATGAGTTCCAGAGTGCAGCAGATCAACACTTTCCCCGCTGCGTGACAATAGCACAGTCTTACCCAGGGTTGGTTTCCAATAACCAGTTCCATTTTGGATCCGGTTCAAAGCTGATAAAATAAGCAGATCTGTTAAGCTAAGAGTTGAACGAATGTCTTATTGACACTTTTATCTTCTCTCCTTTCATAACCAGCAAAGAGCAAAGTACAATATCAAATAAGTAAGCTAACAAAACCAGTGGTTTGGTTAATTTAATTGTTATAGGGCTACAACTAACACAACAGCTAGTCCTCACACTGGAGAAATTGGAAGTAGAGAATATTTGGTGTCCTTAAAAATGACTAACAAATCACAATAGTTGTCCGTTCTTTCAATCTACTACTTCTTTCAGTTCAGATTTAGAACATTTGTTACTTAAAAATGTTTAAAAGCAGAACTAATTCAGATTTGATAAGAGATCTGAAAGTGGATATGATACTAGATTCACTTTCACTTAAACACTATTAAACCCCAACCACAGGCAGCAAGTGTGCGCTGTTTAAGAAATATAAGCCTATAAAACTGAAAACATTCTAAAGGTCATATGTATGTTTTCTTTCTACTGTGAAGGCTAAGTACTGAGGCTTTGACCTTTCACCCCTTCCTTCTGGTGTTCACGGTATTCTTAATGATGAGATAAGAAGAAGCCGAAAGGATACACAACATTGTTGCATTTGGCAACAAAGTGAAGTGAACTCCTTGTAAGCTACCCACCCCCGAACCCCTCCCCCACTACTCCCCACCTACACACACTTGGAGTCATGAAGACAAGGGAAAGAGCAATTATAACATTATGTCTAGGAGGGTTTGTGACCTGGCTGTGCATGGCTCCTGCACCCCTCTTGTATTTTTGTTTTGATTACTACAGACGGAGAGCAGAAGAGTAGCGTGCCACAGCAGGGCTCCAGCGCTCCCCACAGTACAAACCAATATTATAACAGCTTCTCCCATTCAAACGCACACACACGCACAGACACACACTCCAATTCCAGAGTACTCCCTTTCCCAAATCCCTCTTCCAAACACAGGCCTGACACCACACACTGGTGGAGTCTGCCGTCCCAGATCAGATTCCCAGAAAAATATCATATGGAATGCTTCTTTTCTTTTTTCAATGATTTTTAGGAATTTAAGTCTGCGAGTGGCGGTAAAATCAGTTCCAGACACAGAGGGAGACGGACGGGAAAGGATCTTTTTTGGCACAAATAGACACACTTGCGAGCGCACACCCACAGTACACACACGCAAATGAAAACCACATAATTTAAAGGAAGTCCTCTTTATGGCCTGCTTCATGGTACTGCATAAAACCAGGGAGAACAGTAGAGGGGTGAGCAGGCTCACTGACAGGCCTGACAATGAGCAGGTCTGCCTAGCTCAACATGAGTCATGACACCAAGACATGTTGAAACTTCAACAACATTCAGAAAAACAGATTTATAATGCCAAGTCGTAGCAGGTTCAGGTAACTGCATCTGTTTAGCGTAATAAACAAACCTATAAAGGAGGGGTGGGGGGTTGCGTGAATGATCAATCTGTTGGTACAGTGACACCTGCAGGTGCCAATCCCTCTTGACTTTCGGTAATGACGTTGGGATGAAACACTTAGATCGCAAGACGAGACAATAAACGATTCACAAGGGGTTGACGAGAGCGAAACCAGATGAGATGTTAACACCATTTTTAAGAAAGCTTCAATGATGAAAATATAAAAATTAATATCTTTTATTTGACCAAAAGTCACAAAATTGAAAAGATTTAAATGTAGCGGGGCCCCGAGATCTCGTCACACCCCTACTTCATACGGTGTCTTTCATTTCAGCATGGACCTCGATAATAGTTCTTCAACTTAACGGATTTCCCAGGACAAGTTCAAACATGGAGAAAACCATATTACAAGCCGTGCGCTCAAGGTCTTGGCCATATGCGGTTCTGTACTCACACAGTGAAAAACAAAGGCTTTTGGTTACACTTTCACTCTCAACATGTCAGAGCAGGTGAGTCATGAGCAAATCCTGCACAACAAGGCCACACTTATATCAGTTAAATCAAACAAAGAACCTGCCGGCACTGTCTAACAGTTACGTGCAGTCTTAAACAGACTCACCTCTTCTTCCTAGTGACGATGAGGACGTCATTGAAGAGGAAGAAATAGACCTGTTGCCTTGACATCCGCTTGTGGAAGATGCCGTTTTCCTCCACAAATGCAGTCAGCTCTCCTCTCTTTACCATCCACCTGGAGGATGAGACCAGGGGGAAAGGCTGGAGGAAAAGAAGAAAGATAATGTGATGAACAGGAAAAGGCAATAATTCTAACCAAATAAAACATTTTAAAATGTCCATAATGTTGGTGCTGTCAGGAAATGCTAAATCACAGTTTCTGTGTTTCTGTGTGAACAGCTGGCTATGCAGACTGAGAATATGTTTGCTAGACATCTGTGAATCCCAAATGCGCCAACAGCTATTTCCCACATTACTTAGACACACTTGAGCCGGCCAAGCCTTGTGTGCATTATGTGTATAGATACTCGCCAAGTGAGTTACGGTGGTGTGTAGTCTTTGCATTGCTGTCTGCATGTCTGTACATGTCGGTGCATGACTGCATAAGCCTATGATTTACTTATCTACTTAATAAATACAAAAGAAATAGTCCAACATTTTAGGAAATACACTTATTTGCTTTATTGCCCAGAGTTAGATGAGAAGATCAATACCACTGGGTAAATTTGAAGCTATAACTAGAAGCTGGTTAACTTAGCTTAGCATGAAGATTAGAAATGGGGGGGAAACAGCTAACAAGGTTCTCTCCATTAGTAACAAAATCCACCTAACGTCACCAGCTCATCTGAGATTTATTGGACACAGTGACTCCAGCTCAGGAAACAGTCTGACACCGTAAAGGTGCAACTTTTTATACTTTGGATTAAAGAAATTAGATATAACGTGTTATGGTGCACTGTGATGGGTTTATTTCTGTTCAGTAACTTACGACAATGCATTGTGTGCATCCTTTTGGTATAACACTTGTGCTGAATGTATTTCCTTAATTTCCTTTCCTTTTTTGGCTGCGCCTGCCTGAGTTCAACAAAATGTGTTTCCCCTTTTCCCAGTCTTGATGCCAAACTAAGCTTACTGGCTGGCTGCAGCTTCATATTTAAATTGACACATATGGTGGTTAGCGATCTTATCTCTCAACAAGAAAACGAATAAGCGGATTACTCAAAATATCTTACTATGACGTTAAGCTTTTCATGTCTGTTGTTAACCTGAATTATCTAGTTGTCTACAGAAACGCTCCCTCAACTGTGTAACAATCTGAGGTATTTTTGGCCACGTTCATACCTTGATCTTGAACTCCAGCTGAGAGTTGATGGTATACATCATCTCTGTTCTCTCCATTGTGCGAGCTCCTTCATTACACTTTCTTACCACCTGCTCTCACACACACAAAAATGTACAGTGTCTGTAAATCAGTGTACTTGTACATATATATATATATATATATATATATATATATATATATATATATATATATATATATATATATATATATATATATATATATATATATATAATCCAGAATTACTTTGTATAACATTTCACCACACACCTTGCTGACTGCCTGTAAAGCCCTCTTACACTCTTCATATTGGGCCGAGTCTTTATGTGTCTTCTGACAAATTGTCTGCAACACAGGGAGTCAGAGCTCAAATGAGTTAAACAAATGTATAAGTAAACAGTAAACATGTTCATGAACAAATGTCCACAACACCTCACTGTACCAAAGCACACCACACTCTATCAAAGGCCTGATAAAACATTAATGCATAAAGGAAGCTGTGGGAAGAAATTAATCAAAACCAAACTTTCTCAGGATCCAAAAGCCTCTGAGTGTACAAGCACAAACCCCAGAGTCCCTAGGGAGACACTGACAGAAGACAGGGGAGAGGGGGATGAAAGCGGAGCAAGAACACAGGGAGGCGCAGTAGGAACAGAATAATGTGTTACTAAGAGAAGCATAAAACTGAAGAAGAAAAGAATCAATAAAAGGAAGAAAGAGGAGTTAAATGAGTTAATAGAGTGAGGGAATGATGTAAGACCACACAATCCTCTTTGAGGTTAGAACCCATCCCATGCAGAGTCAGTCAGGGCCGAATGAATAAACAAACTGTTGTGCAAGAGTCAAAGTCTTGAAATTCCAAAGTTCATGCTACTGTATGCCTGCACTCACATCCATGAGCAGGGGCAGGCGAGTGATCCTCTGCATGGGCAGGATGAGGAAGGAGATCATGGGGAGGTTCCTGCATTCTGGGTGGCCCTCTATCCTGGTCAGCACCTCCTTAAAAACTGGATTCTTAGACCTGCAAGAGAAGACAGAGAGTGACTTGGTGTTCAGATGGAGCGGGAAGTGATGATACTTAGAGAAAGAAGGAAAAGTGAGTGGGAGGAAGAGCAAATTCCCTTGTTCAAAGTTTCATGACAGTCATGTTGGCTCATTTCCATGAGAGACATGATAAGAACAACAGATGTTATGTTTGTGTATGTTTGCTCGGTCACTCACACCAGCCTCTGCAGGGTTCGCTGCTGGTAGACCTCATTGGAGCAGTATGTGACGTAGGGATCAAAGTTCGCCTGGGCATGCTTGCAAACAATGTCGCTGATGTCATCAATCACTATGTTCTGTTGGTGTCTTTCCTCCAGTTCCTTAAAGAACCTGAACACAGGATGAACCTGGGTCAGTATGTCGGGGATTCATATGGTACAAGCATCAAATCATGAGTCATCCCGTACTGGGGAAAATATAGGATGCAATAACAGATACAAAGTCAGGAAGCACCGCCAACACCTTTCATCTAAATCCACTGTAGGATCACAAGAGAGGAACTCCCTGCCTTTTAAAATAGACATAGGCTACCATTAACCATAACACAGAGGCTTTTCCTCTTCCTGAGCAGCACCAGATGGCTGGTTTAACGGCACGCCACATGGCCAGCTTTAAGAGAATGAGTGTTTGTGCATGCACAATCCAAGGTGACAAACAGGAAGGTGTTCACAGACACAGGACGCTGACCTTGACCGGTTTGACTGAGTTTGAGCTCATCTGCAAAAGTACCTCTAGTTTCCATATCCATCCCTACCACGCCCACACGCAGACTGCACTATGACTGTCTATGGAAAACAATGCTTCTTGTGACCCTGTGGCCTGACCTCGTACTCTCTGACCTATACCCTTTCTAATCAGGGCATGAGCACACAGGAAAACAGAAAACACACACACACACACACACACACACAAACACACACACTGCCCTATCCTCTGGCCCATGTCCTAAAGGTGTATTCAAGTATTTAACAGGTCAAGGCTGCTTGAGTTCAGGCTGAGCTCCCACCTGGGGCAAAACTCACTGACAGCATGTTGTCCTGAGGGAAGAGGTCAAAGAAGGGGAGTTAAAACAGGGTGGAAGGGAAAATGCCCAAAATTAGTCTGCAAACCAAGAATTATAAATGAAAATGAAAGAGTTCTACCTGCAGAAGAATAAAAAATTTTTTGAATCAGCATGGTATGGGAATAAATCAGGAATGTCACATCCCTGGGCTGCAAGTGAAATACAACCACACACCTGCATTTAAAATAGTAAACAGTCCTCCCACCCATCACACACAGACTACACAGAAGCCTGCAGGTGGTGCAATATTTCTGCTATTTTCTTTGAGAGGCTGACAAGTATAATATCTTGCTTAATCAGTGCAACAAGCCATTTTTTTTATCAGAAGAGCTACTGTCTCTCCGTCTCTGTGCTCACCACTCTCCTCCCTGAGGATGTACAGGTTAAAGTATTTAAGTGGGGAGGGTAAAGTATTGCATTAATGTGCGTGGCCTGTGTATAGTAATAAGAAAAGGGAGTGAAATGGGATGCAGCATGTTTGAATACAGGAAGAAATTGTTGAGCAATTTATAGATCCCCATGTGCCTAATGAGTAGGGATGCACTGATCCAATACTGATATCACATATCGGCCTGATACTGACTGAAATCGCTGGATGGGGTATCAGTGACAAGGGGCATGATTAATGTGGCCGTTCAATTCAATAATGCGCATACTGAGCGATGTCGGCAGTGCACGATTGTAGACCTGAACAATTTGCCAAGACAGCCAACATCGAATTTTATTTTACAAAGTTAGGAAGCAATGGTTAATGCCTGATGTTGCCTTAGACATAAAATAATGATTCCCAGTCTCTTCTTCACAGTAAGGAATACAGCTTAATAATGTTAACACTGGTATTGGATTGGTACTCTGCATCGGCTGATACCCAAAGCCCAGGTATAGGTACTGGGACTGAAAAAGTCGGATCGGTTATATATTGGTTAGTAAGAAGCTGCAGAAAGTAAGGAGTAATGTTTGTCAAATGTAGAAGGTATGCTGTATGCATTACTGAAATATTTCTGTCTAAGGAGGGAGCCACAGTCCTGACATTGAATCGTTGAGCAAATGTCATGAAAAGTTACACAGGGAAGGCAGTGAATTCTCTGCAAGTATGCGCACACACATACACCTCTTCACTAAGCCACGGTAAACTAAAACTCAGTAAAAAGTCTTAAAAAAGGCTTATCACACAACCTAGGCAACAGAAAGACTACGGCTGGCTTAACCTAATTTCACACTTATGAGCACTTATGATATATGAGCACAGAGCTTCCAGCAAGCCTCCGGTTAAGAGGTCACGCATGAAAATGAAAGCCCAGGGTTAACACTTTCAGAGCACTCATTGCATTTGACCTGGCACATCACAATAATCAGATTGGACGTCGTCATGTCTCATTGCTGTGGTTTTAGCCTTGGTTTACAGTGATATTAACACTGGGTTTTTGAGAATATAACCTTGAAAACTTGGTAACAACATGTTTGCAGAGTAGGCTCAGTGGGACTAAGGAGGGAAGTGTAAAAAAAAACCTTGGACTAAATGTGGAGTCTGTAGTCTCTAGTAGACTGACAATCAAGCCAGGGGAACAGTTCCAGACCAGCTGCTATCACAATGACTACTGACCTGACAATATTCACACATTAAACAGTTATATGAAAGCTGCGCTTTATTGTAGTGCAATTATCATACTGAACAGTAATTTTATAAAAATAAAAAAACACATGGCACAACAACATATGGGGTCAGAAATTCTTCTATCAATTACTTGTAGGAATAATGGTGCAGAAGGAGCAAATTCATGGTTACCTGGCCTATAACATCATTACACAGTTCACACGTATGCACTGTAAATCATAACGGATGGGTAAACTCAGAGGGCTCATAGCAGCAAATTTTGTTCTTTGTTGTTCCACTCAACGTGCCCCTTGCTTCTTCTCAGGCTCTGTTTTCTGTCTATCAGCATGTGACCTCACATACGCACAGAAAACAGCTCAGTGCTGCTTACTGGAGCTACAACGTCAGGCTAAAGGAATGGTAACACCATACAGTAAATAGTGTTTATAGACACACATCATATGAAATGAGTGCGGTCCACCAACTCCTAAGTACTGTTAATAAGAAAATGATTTAGCTCTTTTGCCAAAACCACAAAGCACTGATTGACATTTCATTTCTCATACTTTTCAACAAATTGGAAATGTTTAAATGATTATGCACAATTGTCTGCTGTTTCCTACATCATCAATCGCTTATGTCATGTTGATCACAACATATTATGCTCGTTCTTTGTTGAATATTCTTACCTACCTGAAAAATCTAGGCATTAGTTCACTGCATTGTCTATTAGACTCTTTTTTGTAAAGGTGTCCTGAATTGGTGAAGATATTTGTTCTGATGTGAATGACAATCTGTGGCCCAACAGGAACGTCAGCCTAAAGGTATCCCATGTTTACATTTCTAATTTTGTAATTTTTTCCATTGTTCTCTGCAGTGCAGTGCAAAGTGCTGTCTTGTCTTTTTCTTTTCTGTATCACATTTCATGACATGCTCTGCTCAACAAATTACACTTTAAATATGAATCCTGTCCAACATCTTGCAATGTATAACTTTGTACTGTTGAAACTTGTATATGCCATACTCAACAAGCACAGCCTTGTGCATTTTCAATTATTGTCATCCAAACTTTAGCAATAGTTTACATCAGCAAATACTTCCAGAAAACACTGTTATATGGACAATATTATAATATAGCTATGGCTAATAATATAACATGGCTAAACATTTTGAATGTCTTGTTTATAATCAATGTCACAAGGCATTGTCATTCTGAAGGCACTGACATGTTCGATGATATTTATATATAATATATATAAGAAATAATTATATTATTTTGAGAGAAATACTAAGGATTTTGAGCAGGTATTTCAATGTGTTATGATGTCTCTGAAATCTTTTTAGAGAAATGCACTTACTGGTTTGCAAATGTTAAAGATGATACAAGAAATGCACCAAAGCAACTGAGAAAAACTATCCAAAAAAGTTCTACAAATAAACACTGAGAGTACCAAAAATGGCAACACATAACAATATACATCTGATAAGAAATCTGTCTACAAATGATACACATTACAACAACACAACCACACACTTACTTTTTGCTAGATTCACAGACGTCAGCGATGTTGGAGAAGAGGTGGTGGTGTTCCGTCTTGGTCATGGCCTCGCTGAGCTCTGCAGAGTTCTTGAACATGCGGATCAGGATCTCCAGACTGTGCAGATAAGAGTGCTCTGACGAGATCACCTCAAAAATGGCCTGATGAAGGGCAACAGAGAGCAGAAACCAAGAGTGTGAGACTGAAAAGAGGGGACCACTCATGTTTGTGTGTGTGTGTGTATGTGACATCCGTGTGTGACTTTGCATGCCTTAGTAACCCCACTAGGTCCTGACTCACTCACTGCTTTATGAGATGGGCTCTGTCATGAACATGCTTGACATACCTATACTCTACATTCATGCTTGGAATGCTTTTGAATAATACCACGCATGTCTAAGCGCTTTCAAGTATCTCAAGTATCTTTAATGTTTCATCTAATCAGTGTCCTAAGGTAAATATTTACTGGAACATGTATTTCTCCTATTTACAATGCGTAATCTTTAAAGATATAATAGTCCATGATGCATGTTTCCTGCTGTGCTCCTTTAATAGCTTTTTTATTGGTCTAGCGGAGTTTACAGAGACCAAATGGACTGCCATACTCCCCCGGTAAGTCTTAGCTTGTAGCATGCATATAGCCTAAAATTGGTTTATTCTGCGATTCCTACCTCTTGCCTTTTGCGTTCCTCCTGAGTCATCTGGTCACAGAGACCACGTTTCTTCACCTAAACAGAAAACACAATTTGTTTAAAAAACATAAATAAACAACTTCTCAATAATGATTTTAAAGTCATGAAAAGATTTCAAATACAAAGTCACACTTGTTTGACTACTGAGTTTGTTTCATGTCAACGGCCCTTTGAATTTATAGCACAAACGTGTGGATGTATGTGTTTGTGTTTGTGAACTGTTGTTCTCACACACAAAGAAAGAAGCACCTTGCATACCACACTGAAAAGAGAGCCAAATGAAAAGAAAGATCTTCACTGAACAAAGAGGCTCAGGGTGAGTGCAGAAATAGAAAAACTCTGAAGATAAAATGTCATTTGGCCGCATACGGTTAACAGGAAAGTGTATGTGCGTGTTAGTATGTGGCTGGTCTTCAGGACCAGAAATATTTAAATAAGACTGAAACAAAGCAATCTTCTGGAATCAACTGGATGTGGAGTGCCATTGAATTAATCAGCCTGTGGCTTTGCCAAACTGAAGGCAAGGTTGAATCAAAAGCAGGCCTCCATCTCATGTTTCACCACGTACAACCAGTGTGACCTAGGGCACAATCACATCACACTAGATCACACATACAGGCAGAAATCCCAAGAGGACATCTTTCCTTATTTCCACTAGCTTCTCATCCTGTTTTGGCACAAACAAGGAAGTGATAATGATCCTGGAGGAGCCTTCCTTCTCTCTGGCATCTGCCCTTCAGCCCTCAGCAAACACAGAGGACAAACAAACCTGCAGCAGATCAAACATCTCTTGTAGCACTTTCTTTCTATTCCATTCACATATCATCATATTTATTACTACTCTTGCTATTACTTTCCCTTCTGCCAAACCTTCAACACTCTGTATCAGCAAAACCAGCAATTGATGTAAGGCTGTAAGATTTTAGTGTGCTAGCAATCATGCGCCATGTCGTGCCAACTTAACTTCAACCTGTTTTACAGTTTGACTGGGTGTACTGAAACATAGTTACTTAGTAATTAGGCATTAATCAATAGTAAATGATAAGATCTCTTATTAAAGATTGTATCTATGTTTCCGTGTTTTACGCTGAATAAAACAAACAAAACTTCAGACAACATGGGGTCATGGGAGGATTAAGCTACAGGTCTGCTCCACCTTCTGAAACTACAGGTGGTGATTCCCGGAAATATGAAAATTCTGAGGTGTGACATTTCATCAAAACCTCAATGACGTGAGGTGCTACAGGGACCGTAATAGAAGGGAGGAGCTGAGCCAGAAAAGATTTGTTGTGAGTAAACTCACACGATGAAAACTTGTTTATCTGGTTCTTGGCTTCACTGGAACTAAACTTATCATCACATCAGGACAACTTTGTGTCATCAACAATGTGGCAGCATTTCCACCAAAATGCGAAAGAATCCTGCAGTGTTACATCATGTATTGACTGGCCAAACACATTCACACTAACAGATCCACAGCTGTAAAGCAGCTGTGACGGAGGAAGAGAGCTAGGTCCTGGTCAGCCTAGTAAAATCAGACTCAGCTCAATTTAAAAAAAACAACCAGAGACAAAACAAAAAAACAACCAGATTGTCTGAATGCAGTCTACTTTGAATCTAATTTCCCATTCATTACAGTCTGGGTGCATATCGTTGTCTGCTAATACTAAGTGCCTCCATCTATGCCCTCGCCTGTTTTTGCTGCTGCACTTTCCCCCTGCAACAAGTAAACAAGTAAACTGATGGGAATGATGGGAAGTAGAAAACTGAATTAGCTCAATCCTTTCCTCTGTATTCCTCTATCCCTCCATTCCACCTTAACTATATTATGTAATGCAGAGTCACCACACTTCTCTGTAGAGGCAACATTTTAAGCATATTTGTAGTCTGACGAGGCTGTAGAGTTTGCCAGCCCACTGGCACTAGGCCCAGCAGTGCTTCCAAAACTTCCTGTGGGTCTGGCTGACTCTGCCCCCCTGCCCACCCGAGTCCTAGAAGAAATGCTCCTGTACTCCCTGATAAACAGAGTGAGGGGCAGAGGAACACAGAAACAGTGGGAGGATGGGTATGGATTGTGGCCAAACTGGAGATGACAGCATTCTTCAGAGCACAAGCATTCCAAGACTCCACAGCCACAGCACAGTGTATACTGTATGTTTGTCCATGTACTGGATGTAGAGAAAGAGTGAAAAAGATGTAAGAATCATGTCTGACCACACTGAGTTGGCTCCAGGAGATACGTATAGGTCTGTACTGCACCACAATGCCATTATCAGGTTTGGGTTCTCTCGAATCCGCATCCTCATCTGAGTCATCATGTAATGCCTTCTCCTGGTAGTTCTGGTACAGCTCCTCTTCTGAAACACAGTTTTTTGGACAGATGTTGAAGGAAGGTACTGTATTGCTCATTTGAGAGAGAGACAGAAAGGGAAAAAGAGAACAGACAAAGAGCAAAATAGAGAGAAAAGAGTGGTGAAAACAAAACAGATTCTCACCCTCACTGTCAAACGTCCGCTGAGTGGTCAAAACTTTCTTCTTATCTTGACTCTGACAGAGAAACATAACAAAAAGGCAACGACTTAAGACAACTCTGAGTGACCAAGCATGCACACACATACACAAACTTTCAATGAAGTAGAATTGTGTACATCTATCACCTGTCTATGCTCTTTCTGGTGACCTCCTTCATTGACCCCTATCTAATTACAGAGCCACTGTGCATATAAGTGTGTATGTGAGGACATGGTGTCAAATTACGTCATGTCTCCAAACAACCACATTGATTGTGTCCTTGTCAGGCCTTGTCCAGACTTCTGCTAAGTTTGTTCCACAATACTGCCCTGTGTTGTAATTTTGCCATTCCAACTTTAGTCCCCCAATACTGAAATTCATGTTGAAGCTATCTTTGTGCACAATTAAATATAAACCCATCAGATGGACTCTGATTAACTGAGTCAAGAGGTGGCTGCTAAAAAGTAATTGCAATGACAAAGTTCACAGGGTAACAGGGCTGTACATGTAAATTACTTTGACATTAATATTTTTTGTATAGAACCAGTAAGGTATGTTTAGCTGAATTTAGTATATTCTCTATGAGACACACAAATTAACCCAAAAATGTACAACATGGCAAAATTCAGACCGGAAGACATTCAGGTTAAAAGTCAAAATTTGACAGTTTTTAATTGTTTCATGAAAAGGCCATTAAAACTAAAAGAAGCCTATTTATGATTACCTCCAAATTGCTCTTTAGATTTTAACTTTTTTTCTTTAAGAGTACTGGCCTTTGTTTATTGAGTGGTTTCTAACATACACTTTTTGAACCCACCACTATATTTTTCTGAACAGGTTTACTCACCTTGCCTTTCCCAGTGCCGGCAGGCTTTTCTATCCCACGGCTAGCAGGATTTAAAATTCTGGGGCTGACAGATTTGGGTGTCCCAGGGCTGGAAAGTGTTGGTGACACAGGGCTCGCAAGCTTGGCTGTTCCTGGGATAATGAGGCTTACAGTGCCAGGACTTGATGGGGTAACTGGTGAATCTGGTTTATCCCCATCTAGCCCTTTAATGACAGGGTGGGACAACCGATGGGCCCTTGGATCTACCGATGGGACTTCCAAGTCTACTCCACTCACAACGGCCCTCCTGTATGATGTACTCCTCAGGCCTCTTCTTAGTGTCCCTGTGCTTTCACTTTCTACGTCTGTCTCACCGTGGCCCCCTCCTGTAGAAAAGTAGGTTCCTGTTTCCACCATGCTGAGGGCTTTCAACGCTCGCTTGGAATGATCCAACCCCAGCAGCCCTGGCAAACCATGGCCTTGCTGCCCAGAGGAAGGCCCCTTGTTCTGCCGAATATCAGATGCTAAGCCCTTGGGGATGAGCTGCTGAGTGCCCATCTTCAGGGCAGCAGGACTGTGGGTGCTGAGTACAATGGAGGGAGGGGGAGAGACAGATGGTGAAAGTGAAGGAGAGGGTGAGGTGGACGAGATGGAGGAAAGAGAGGAAGAGGCATGCCTGGTGTCCTGTGAAGAGGCGGGCGAGGATGAGGACTGTCTAAGGATTGCCTGGCCTCTGTCTGCCGGTGACTGGGAGCGTGGGGTCGGGGGGTCTGAGGAGGTAAGGGAAGAGAGGGAGGGGATGCTGGAGGTGGAGCTGTGGGAGGGGGTGCGCCGGGCTGGAGGAGATGGGCTGGATGCAGATGAAAGGGAGGAGAGTTCAGGTTGGTTCCGGTTAGCAGTACATGGAGACAGGACAGGAGAGGAACGCTGAAGACGAACAGCTTCGGGTGAGGACGAACTTGTCCCAAATGCTATCTGGTCTTTCTGTGAGCTCAGACTGAATGGACTGGGCATGCCTTTCTGGGGGTCCTGAAGACCCTTTTCTGACCATACTGTCACTTTTCTACTGTCACAGTTTCCATTACACACTCTATTGTCCAGTGAAGCGGATCTGCTATCCTCGGACCTAAATTTGGACAGTGAGAAGAGTCCGTTGGAGAGGTGCCCGATGCTGATGCTTCGGACTACTCTGGATTTCCGAGAGGGCTTGTGCATAACATGCTTCAACACAACAGTGTTCTTGCCCCAACACTGAGGTGTGACCACCAGTCTCTCAGCAGGCTGGCTCAAGGTGAAGGAAGTTGTGTTGTCCTCCGTCACGTCCCCATTTATGTGGTAACTGACGGGTCGAGGTTTGGGTTTGCTTGAGTCCTCTGGTTTTTTACAATAGTCTGTGCGGCGTTTCCACAATGGGGTGATGTTTTTATTGGACAAATCCACATCATTGCCGATATCCATGATCCTAAAGTGTCTGTGTCCACTTCACTATCTGTGTCCAAACACAGTGCAAAAACACTGCAGCCCTGCAGAAAACAGGGTCTCACTCCTAAGGGTAAACAAAAGAGAATAATCAGTCAGTATCAGAGCTCAGTGCAGTTTCCAAATTCCCAAAGTTTACTCATTAACAGGGACTCAGTGCAGTAGTGGCAGCTAAACTTAAGAAACACATGAGTGAAAAAGTTGTTGAATTGCCAAAACAGAAGCCTAGACAGCGGAGACAGCTGACAATCCTTTTGTATATGTTCACACAATCCTGCTGTATATGAGCAAGCACTCTAATATTCCAAAAGGGAAACAACAGTGTTTATCTCGTGTCAGTTAATCCAAACATATTTGCTCTTCTGTTTGTGTGTATCTGTACAAACATCGCTACAGGAAAAGGATAAAACAAGCAATAAACAGAGCGTTTCTGAATCAGCTGTAAAAGAAATAAGTTCAAAGTATTGGGTCTAACTTACATCTAATCAGTCGATCTGCTGCAGAATGCGGTCATTGTACCTGCGCTGTCGTGAAAAAACTTCGTTGGATAACAAAAGTTAATGGGATTAATCCAGCAGGGTATCGAAACCAAATGAATTATGTGGAACAAAGTTGGAGCCACAGAGTCATTTGCAGTGAAGTTTGTGAGCGACTGGAAACGCAGCAGTGAGTTTCTATGAGCAGCAGCAGCAGCACGAGGAGGAGGAGGAAGAAGACGAGGAGGGAGGGGAGCTGAGCACAAGTGAGAGGGAGAGAAATTCAGTCCCAAGTTCACAGGACCTCAACTCTGGCACTAGTTGTGTTATCGAAGTGGAGGGAGGCCAATTTACAATTTACATTTAGTGTTTAATAAAGTTGCACGATGAGATAACAAGAATATTCTTTTTGGTGTCATTCATTTTCTTATATTATCATTTTATGCTATGCATATTCAGTACACTCGTAAAGGTCAAGAAAAGTCCATTTTAAAACATATTTACATGTTTTGTACACGCCTGCACAAATAATCCCTCCACCACCAATTTTGGGCTACTCAAATCACACGTTGATGTTGTGCGCCATCGTGTGATTTGTTGCGTAATTGCAACAGTAGCACACAACAGTGAGAAATGTTTTTTTTAATCGCACGTAATTACTGATTTTACAAAAAATGTCCCAAAGTAGCCAACTTGTGAGAGCACTGCTAGTTAGTAAGAGTGGAGGCAGTGGCTGAAAATAGCAGTTCCCATTTTTATGGATCATAATGACAAACCACAGAACGTTTTCCCCAAAATATTTCAGTACAGACTTAGTCTAGCTATGTCTAATAACCTCATCCTGCCTGATATCTAGGTACATACAAAGGCTACCATATAGCCATGTGTCTGTTTTTGTAGTGACATATGCAGATGCTTCAACAATGTAGGCCCTATTGAGTAATTAAGAGGATCTGGAAGGATTTATAGTTTTTAATTTCCGCGCCAATAAAAAGCTTTGTTGTGCTGTTTGAGGTTGTGGTTAATTCTTACATCATCGGAAATGTAAGATTGCGAAATAGTGTGTGACAAAGTATTTTCTCATTAAATCCACACTTATAATAACCGTTTTTTAATTTCTAAACCATGAGAGACGAAAACTCCAAAGAGGATGACAACTTTCACAATGGGTTTAACTGGAAATAACTGGTTAGGCTGACAAATTTTTGTTGTATGGATTGTGTCCTGTATCCCACCGCGTGGCTCTTGTGCGCCAGTATTTGACCTGTTTGACCGCTAAGGGGCGCAATCGTAATGTTTACCAATCTGCACTGAGAGCACAGAGGAGACATATGGGAGTCGAACGTCATTCTACTAAGTATTGTTGAAGGCTATATACAAAGTGTTGAAGTGATAGACGGTTAAAGGCAATCAAAGTTCATGATGAAACAGATGTCACCCGCAGTAGCTACAAACATACAGACATACAGATAGCAAGAAAGACATCAGAGACATCTTTACACAGCATTTGCTTGCAGTCAGCTGACAGCATTGTGAAAATAGGTAAAGAGGTGTAGATGGGAATTTTAACTTAAAGTAAAACACAGGTCAGGATGTTAATCATTGTTTTTTGTGACTTCTGAAAAATGTATTTAACTAATAATTTTAAACATGTCTTTCCACCTTCCTGATGTTTATAACTTGTGTATACAACACTGCCAAATTACTCCCACATAAATCCACAGCAATAGTTTGGGTACAACTCTTTGCTTCTCCAAACTGGGGCTGCACTGAGTGCCATCTACTGCAGGTAATACACTGACTGTGAAGATAAGAACCTTACACAGCGACACATAAAAATCCATAAGTCATCAACAGAAACAATTCCAACACTACATTCATCAGGAAAATTCAAATTAACGTAATTTTCATCATCTTTTACCAACTATATTTTCATGATAGTATTCGGCATGTGAGTCATTGTGTTCTATAGAGGAAGTGCAGCAGCCTATCCTGTTGTATTGTTTAAAGAAGCTATATGTTTCCTCACGTTGTTTGGTTAATAAAATAGATTCTTCCTCTTCCAACAGACAAGACACTCACCTCCTACTCAAAGGCCAGAATGCAAGTCCAAGCCAGCGAACATCCGCCCTGATGAAGAGCTCTTGAGCAAGACAGCAAATCTCCAAGCTGTTCTGCAACCAACCCTGACCGTGGCTCTTTGTGAGGGGATCAGCGGAGTACAACATTAAAAAAAATGGAAGACAGTGGAAACTGGTTGAAGATCTAAGGAGCTATCATTGGTATCTTCTCAACCAGAGCATTAAAAGAAAGAAAAAAACTTCTATAGAGCAGACATTCAAAGCTTTTTAAAAGACTGAGCTCATACCTCCAGCTTCTCTAGATATCTGTCTTTATTTTTCCACACATCAATCACTAATAAAGCGAGAGCAGCTTTGTCTGTCTGTGTTGCCTTTTGCTTGTCTGAACAAAGTCTGCTTTAAAACAGTTTGGAGGGGCAAAGTTAAGTTGAATAGGTGTGAAAGTAATGAAAGTGACAGGATAACTTGACAGGGAACCCAAAACTGATGCGATTAATATGAATGGAAGAGAAATTATCCTAGAACAGCAAATCATCCCAAGTTAATTTATGATTGCTATAAAACAACATATCCTCATACCTTAACGACAAAATACGTTGATTGTCAATTGTTCCACAACAACATATATGTCTGTACAACAACATATATGACCGTTCTCAAAAGCATGTACAAGCATTGTCAAATGCCAGTCCAGCTACAGGCGTACTGAACCTTAAGGACATTATGTATGTCTCATGACCTTAGTCACATGACGTTTAACACAGGGCAAACATTTTGACACGGTGGTAGTTTGGTTAGGTTTAAGCAACAAAACCACTTGGTTAGGTTTAGGAAAAGATTTTGGTGTGGGTTAAAATAAGTACAATACATAAGTCATGTGACATTCGTAATCTACAAAACGTTATTTAACTTTGACTCTATTTTTACACGGGACACAAACAATGGTCTCCTAAGCAAAAGTCCTTACTTTACCTGACACATTCATCCACCCCATCACCTCCTTACGTGGATATTGTTGCTTTTTATACTAAGTCACCTGACTTCTTCCACCACTGTGTTGCGGACTAACCAAAATAGTAAATATGGGTCACATAATCGACTTATATTCATATTGTTTTTCTGGTGATAACAGGCTGGAAAATGAAGTAGACAACTTGATTTTGTTTCGGGGTTTTTTGCTGGAATTTGCCACCAATCAACAAGAAATAAAATGTCAAATTCTTAGAAACAGATTGTACTGAAGAATCAAAACGTGTTCTTGAAATCGAAAGCTGGTTAGAAGTATTGACATATGGGCTTTAATGACATTTTCTACACAGTCATGGATTAGGTCTTTAGTTAAAGCAAACATTTGTTATTGAGATGTGTTGCCCTGAAAGCTGAGTTCAATCCTGGTGGTTAGAGCAGATGAACCAGTTTTTCTGGTTATGCTTATGTTTCTGGATAAAAAGACAAAGAGCAGAGAGTAAAAAGCTACTGTTGAGAAATCTTGCATCCCTCATTTAAGAAATGCGTCATACAAAGATAACTAGTCTACATATGTAATTGGTTTAGTTTATCTTAAAATGAGATCTACTGCAGGTATAAACTAGCTACCTGCTGAAGCTCTACGAATAGATTTTAAATGAACATTCAGTCCAGCATTCCCTGTAGGTTGGTTTCCTCTTTAACACAGCCCTGCTCCACTGATAAGTGTCACCAAGTTCATTAAGTTCATCATGCAGAGAATACTCTGAAAATATATTAATTGGTAATGTGCTTATTAAATGCTGCAAAAATCTAAGTCAAAAAGCAGCAGATTCTGATTCAGATGCTTCTAAAGAAAACAATAAATAAGTAAATACTGAAAAAAACGCTCAACTTAACAGAAAAACTCCCACAAAATACACTTTCATATAGCTTATAGCCTAAATGCAGTGAACAATACAGGAAGAAGACAATATCTTGTTATGCAAAGTGCCAAGGATTACTGCCAAGGCCTCCATTCTTTTGTATTTAAGCTGTAGGGTTTAACCTAGTGTTCACTGCTGTTCTGTGCATTTGCATTACACTGTGTCAGATCCCGCTGGAAAAATCTCTGCAGCCCTTTGCTGCAAATGTTAGGTTTTGAAATCGTCTTTCAGATACATGATCTATTAAGGGTCTGAAATACTTTATTAAGATTCCTGTTTAAAATGATTTCAGGATTTTTCTTGTACACAGTCTTCTGATTTTATTTTAGTATTTACAAGAACCGTAATGTGAACAGGTGCATTTGTCTTTATCCAAGAGAAAAAGTTGTTCACTTGTTTTAGGACAGTTAAAGGGCCATTTCACCCACATTACAAAGACAAACAAACAAAAACGCCAACCTCTGGTGGTATCCAGAGAGGTTTTGGGGAGCAGCACTGGGGGAAAAAACCACATTTAAGACAGACCAAAGAAAAGTAACAGGGTCGTCTGGACAATCTACATGTCGCACTTTCAACAGTTTTATAGGTGCTATTATTTGGTAAAAAAAAAATCAAATTCAAGCCACTTATGCTTGCATATATGGTGACTACTTGGTGTGCACCCATCTACCTAAACTCCATAATACAAGCTTTTATTCCTTCTCGGCTACTGCGCTCCTCCAACGAATGCCGCCTGGCTCTGCCATCCCTACACACAAAGCAACCTCAGTCGAGCTAACACATGCCATCAGAGCAGGGGTGTCCCTCGCTAACTTCAAGAAGCTCTTGAAAACTCACCTGTTCCGAGAACACTTTCTCTTATAACACCTCTAACCCCTAACTTCTAACATGCCCTTCCTGTGCTCTCCTTGTATCCCGTTACAGTTGTATTTGTATTAATTGCACTTTTTTTGTGAACTTTTACTTCTTTCCCTGGGTATTTACCCCATTGATGCCATATGAGCTATTAGCTCTTACTAGTATTTATTGCTGCTCTTACTAGCATGTATTGTCACTTGTAGATCTCGTGCGGTATTGATACTTTGTTGATGCTTGTATGTTGCTCCTCAAATGTAAGTTGCTTTGGATAAAAAGGAAATGAGTAAATGTAAATGTAATGGTTTCCCCAGAGGAACACAATCAGTGTTTCTAAAAAGACAAGTTGCTGTTGCATTTTAAATGTATTTTCCCCATGCAGCGAGCGCCACAAATGAAATCCCATTCATCTTCATCCACTGGGATATCTGCATGCTAAAATACCATAAAACTTAACCATTTATCCCTCCTACAGAGTATGTAACACCACAAAAATTGATGCAAATACATCAGTAAAGCTCTTGATAAAGGGACATGTATGATAGTATCTAATCAGGATGAACTCAGACCAGCTCTGATATTGGATTGTCTTATATGAGTACCACTCTGGTTCAGAATGCGCTCATCTGATAGACCAAAATGAATCTGTGTTTGATAGAAATGTGAGATGAAACTGAGAGCAACACACACATACCACACTAGCCTAAGAAGGGAAAGATGTTGAAAAAGAACAATCCTAGCTGCATGTATGAATAGCTTGGATGACTATGGTGTCTGTTTTATTGCTTGGTAGAGTTGCATATAATTCAGACAAATCAGTCCAAGACAATGGGAGTAACAACAGTGTGTGTAGTCTTAGGAGTCAGCAATGCAGGGATCAAATGATTCCTCATCATGAAGTTTTTATTTTGGGGCAAATTAAAATGTCCATTACCTGTCAAACACAACCTATTTGAATGTATTCTAGGGACAGAAATTCGTAGTTGTATGTATGATTATTTTTAATGTTGAGCCTCGATTGAGAATAACCCCCATCCTCTCTCCTTTGTGCATCGTGAGTCACCTGCTTGAGTCCTACCTAGCCAGATATGAATATTAAAGCCGTAAAAACAGAGAGATGAGCACAACATTCCTGAGCTTTCTCAATCTTACGGCATTTAAAAAAAAGCCCTCCACACACTGACCTTTTCTCGACATACCTACCTCTTTTTTCTCGCTTCTCTCTCCTCGTTTTCCTCTGACTCACGGCCCATTGTACTTCTCCTACTCAGCAGTGCTGTTTGCTCACTGTCCTTGCCTCCCTTCCCCTCCCCTCACCCTTCACTGCCACCCACACGTCTCCTCATCCATCCTCTCGGAGAACAATACAGAGGAGAGCTAACGACTGTAATTACCATATCTATAAGTTGCAATGGGCTGAAAGAGAAGTGTGTACCAAACAGGAAATACATGTAGAAGCTGCAGGGAAAACCATGTCTGATATATGGATAATATTATGAATGCATAAGCCATATGTTGCAAAACTAGGACAACAGCTCTTTGTTGCATGTGTGGTGGTGTGAGTGAGTTCACCTCAGTGTCCCATGAGAAGCTCTGTGCTTCATGCATATACCCACTCACAGTATAGGATTAATGCAACAGGCCCGTTTCAGTGCATATGGAAACAACACAGGGGGCATCTGCCACACATACATGTATTTGAACCCAAGCTAATCACCATGGTTACGGGCCTTTTGGCTCGTGACTGGCTGGATATTACAGTGGATACCCCCACGTGGGTTCTCATTGGCTGTTTGCCAGAGCTTGATGATATCATCATTTGTGGCATCACTGGCATGTTGTAGGAGATGTGGCATTGAGACATGCACTACACTGGGCTGGATTAGATCAAAGCTGAAGGTGATGGCTGTGTTTATTTAATTCACTGGAGTTTTAGCTTCTTGAGAGAAGTGTAAGACCCAAAGGTGCATTATTCTCACAGACCTGTTTGGATCATGTTTTCCTAACAGATCAGTAGGAAGGTTTAAAAATACAGCATTCTCCAATCGACTGAAACAACGCCAATTATAACCAGTAGAGGGCATATTTAGAGAGCGAGAAAGACAACAAAAATTGGAAGGCAGAAGTGACAGAAACATACAGATGCTTGACTTTGCACTTTATGATCGTGCATTTTTTCCTTTTTCACTGAGCTATTTACCCAAAGCCCATATATTCCTGTCACAGTAGAGTATTGCATAAAATAACATCAATAAATACTTTGAAAATTTTGCATTTACGAGCAAACCTACATGAATAATGTAATAATGTATTTACATAAAGGCTTCACTGGTTTTATAGTGCATGTAACTGTTTCTGTAATGACTAAATTTGCATCTGAAGCTATTCAAAGTAGAAATGAATAAATAAATGAAGTATAGCCCACAGATTACTGCATTTTATGAATGAAAATCAAAAGATGGTATTAGTATAAGCCCTTGTGCAGGTTTTTCTGTTGTCATGGATTTTGCCATTTGAAGTACAATAGTACTAGCTCTGCTGAATCTAAAGAAAACATGTCAATAACCCAAGAGGCATACATGCACAAGCAAAAGTCGGGATATCTCACAAACATTTTGTACAAATAAATGGTCAGAAATCACATGAAAATCATTGCAGGAGAAATTTGTGAAAATTTAGAATGTTTTGCTTTTCTTATAAAAGCACAGATACTGCTGTTTTCATCCAGTGTTTTTTAGCCTCGATATTTTGTGTTTTATGTATTGCATCTATTTGGCCCAGTACCTTCCTGTAAAACTTTTAATCACAGATGAGGCTCTTTCTTGGTTAAATAAAATTATAAATACCGAGTTCATACATTCAAGAAGTGTAAAGAGGAGAAAAAAATAAACAAATAGCGGAGCAAAGTTTCCACTCATCAATCTGTCTTGCATCAATCGTAATAATGCTGACAAAGAGGAAGAGGTCAATAAAGAGGATTTCATTCAAATGTCATACTGAGACATACTAATATAAGCACATATGCACATACACATACTCTGTGTACACACACCAGGAGCCCCATCAAACCCAAACTCCAACAGGAAGGGGTGACATCATCACTTCCTCCCTGATAACTGAGTTGTGGCAACTGCAGTTGAGTGTGTGACTATGGGAAAGAAATTGTAAATGTGTGTGCATGCATGTGTTTGCGTGCATGTGTGAGTCACGATCCCACTCGCATTACAATGCAGTTTCTTCACACTGCTCGAGAGACTGAGGGTGGTATAGATCTTCACCAAAACTGCAAAGTGAATGTGCTTTTATTGGTTCAGTGTGAAAATGCATTAACTTATGAATCCTAATATCACAATATTTCCCCTGCAGCTAATGATTCATCATTGCATTTTAGGTAAATACCAGCAACAACTGAGACCCATTAGCAATATGTTGGTTGCAATTAGGGATAATTACTTACCTTTGGGATTTGCTACAGCCAACATACAAGTCCCAAGGTTCGCACCTCTCTGTCTTTCCACTCACAAACACTCTTAAGCATTTACCCTACAGCTTCAGTTTGAGTCATCTGCTGGCAGAAAGTCTCATGTAGGAACTGAAGCAAAGTAAAAAGGACAGATGTTGAGATGAAAGAAGGGAGAATAGAATGCTTTTGTGCTACTCATCCCATCAGAGAATTTGTATTTGTGTAAGGGAAAGTGTGAAAAGAGACAGAGGAAGCAGGAATGTAGGTGTATTGTAAAGTAATTGTGTGTGTGTGTGTGTGTGTGTGTGTGTGTGTGCAAATGGACGGGAGGTCTCCAAACAGCAATTCACCCTCAGGGGATACAAACAAAAACACATTGTTTAGTTTGCCACACACACACACACACACACACACACACACACACACACACACACACACACACACACACACACACACACACACACACACACACACACACAAGCTCAAAACCAGATGGCAGGTGAATCAAGGAAGACATAGTCATGAAACAAATTTTATCTAAACTGCATGATAAGCAATATCTTTGTATTGAAGATAAACAAGGAAACAGTAATCACACACACACACACACACACACACACACACACACACACACACACACACACAACACACACACACACAACATTCACAATAGAGGGCCACATCTCAGTCCCTCTGCAATTAAAGCCTTAGTCATACTGCACCAAAGGCTATTTCAGTCCTCTTCCAGCCCAGTTTCCTCAGACATCGTCATGCATGTTTTTTTCCCTCTTCCACATTTCTTTCTTTCTTTCTGTCTCTTTTGTTTGGCGACACAGTAGTGAGTCAAAGTCTATTGATGTCCATCATTATTGGCACATGTTACTAGGCCAATCTGAACTCACACAACTGGCTGAAGAAACTGAGTGTATTTTGAGGGACAGGCAAAATTGCTCTTTTTATTACTGCCACAACACACATGCACATTCTCACACACAAAATCATCCAGTTTGACAACTCTTATCTGCTTGACGTGAGCACACAACATGCTCGACACTACAGTCTAAATCACTTGAATATACAGCCATCTCACACACCTCAATGTCCTGTCACTCAGTCATAACACAGAGAGGCTCTCTAAATAGATCCCTCCTCTCCGTCTCTTGTCAGGCTTCCCTCCCACATTTCTCAGCTTGCCGTAGATCCACTGTTCCTGAGCGGCCCAGAATTCAGTTGAATGACAGTTCTGCCCAACATGCCACGTCTGCCGCTGACAAATTTGGCAGCATCCCTTTCTCTCTGATCTGTTCACATCGTCTTCCTCTTAGGCTAAATTCCTGTCCCTATGTTTCAAGAGTTTTCTCTTTGTATACGCTGACATTTTTTTCCTCCCATATTTCTGTGAAAGCCTGTGTTTTCCTTGGTCAAAGTCGGGAAGCACACATGTTTTTGTCACCTTGTGATAAAAAAACAGTAACTGGAGGAGAGACATGAGACATGAGCCTCATGTCAATGCCCAACACTTGTGACACATTGTGAAAGCAGTGCGGTGGAAAGCTTCTCTGTCTTTGTCCAAATGTGATTTTCTGGAAATACCCTGTGGAATGTATTGACACAGCTCACGCTGAGGCAGTGGTATGAAGTCACTGTCACATAATCAAAGTATGCAAGGTGCTGAAAACATCGACAATAAATGATTTAAAATGGCTTGCTTCCACAAAAACAATGATATCATCAGACTGACATCACTGACAAATTTGCACCCTCCACTGCAGTGTAACTAAAATGATAGAGGGATATCTGTGAGTGGTAATGGTTGAAATTTTAAGTCAGCGTGGGGAGGAACAGAGGGGGGGTTTAAAAGAAGAAGGCTTGGCCATGAGTGAACAAAGACACTGCAGTATGAGCTCATCCGTTACAGAGGTGAGCTCAATTGTTTAAGCACTGATCCATGAGATTGTGATTTTGTTGTTATTTTTGCAAGATATTTGCTCCCTGTTCACTCATTCGTTATTTCCTACAGAATAAACAGCAAACAACTTAATTTTGAACAGCAAAGGGAGATTTCTGGCATTGGAATTGTTGCACCATCACTGACGGGTGCCGAGTCACACTATTAAAGCGGAACCATTGCAAATGGGAGATATTAATGCCTTTGAAGGATTCTTAAGCATTTTGAATGCTCCTTTTAGCTTGTACGGTACAGAGGAATATATTCTGTAGTTAGTTTTTTGATATTTTTTATCTCTATACCCAACAATGAGTTCCTGAAAATCCACCTACTGTATTAAAGTGAGCTTTCCATAGTGTCAGAAACTGCACACTAATTATTGTATTATAATATCGGTCAGCCTAGAATTTGGACACAAATATATGTTTGAATGAAAATATAGTGCACTTCTGTAAATAAGAGGTGATTTTAAAAAACAAATGTAGTGTTTTTGCAAGTCACCAACTTACTGATACAGAGCAGATGCTGTCAAGTTCTGTAATAATAACTGCTTTTCTCTTGGTGTGTTCAGCCAAGGTAGCTTTCATCTTACATGCTAGGTACTTAATTCTTTTGCTATTTGTTCCAAACAAAGTATAATCACTAAGCGTGACATTAAATATTTGAACAAAAACCTGTGTTACTAACTGGGGGCATGAAGTTCGAAAGATTAACTGGCAATGGAAGATGCCATTGAGTAGCATAATGGGAATTTTAGGACTCAGGGTGTCTGGAGCTTGTCTTATACCAGTTACCAGAAGTCAGGATATCTCATTCAAAAGCACCCCACGCAGCATGAAAAGGTTGAAAATATTACACCAGGGTTTTTAATTGTTTCAAACTAGCAAGTCCCTCCAGCACAGGAAATACATTATTTACCTGTTTTCACAGGTTGACTAATCCTCCACATGATGAGTGTCCCTTCAAAAACTACACATTTAAAAGCTGTCATGACGTGAGCACTCCAGCAAATTTAAACAGTTCCATAAAGTTAGAAAAAGAAATTTAATGCAGTGGAGGCCAAGATACCCAGACTGTTAATCCCTAATGTTGGTAACCTCCAACTTTCAATATTCATATGATAACACAGTATATCCCCACATCTTCACATCCAGTTTGAAATGCACACTTTCTGTGTAAGATATGTAGTCACCAGATTTCAATTGAGTAATTTCCTCAGACACAAGAAAGGTCCTGAAAGGCATGGTTTTCACAGTCTGTGCAGCAATCCCAGCTGGTAAATTGAGTTTGACATGTAAAACTGGTGCACTGCCCCTTTGATAAACTCACTATGTGATATCTGACAGCAACAAATCATATGAAAATATTGCAGATTATCATATTAATTATCACATTATCATCTTTGTCCTAGTACTTGCATGTACTGTACCTCCTCCGGTTTTATACCAGTCATGTAATGAGTCGCGCCATAAAGCAGATGCCTGCTTTTCATTTCAAAACAATGTTAAAGCTCTGATGACTGACACTTTACACACCCACACAGGAGGCAAGAGACAGATGAAGGGAAGCAGAAAACAAATAATTAAGATAGATAGATAGATAGATAGATAGATAGATAGATAGATAGATAGATAGATAGATAGATAGATAGATAGATAGATAGATAGATAGATAGATAGATAGATAGATAGATAGATAGATAGATAGATAGATAGATGCTTTTTAGCTGTTACATTGCTCCAAGCAAGCAACACACTTTCTCATCTTTATTTTTTTTTTTATCTTTCGTTCAGTCTTTTGCAACACAAGATAAAATAAAAGCCTAAGGGTCCAGAGGACTCTAATCTATTTTTCCTGCACCTACACACTGTGAGTCATCTATCCACTCTCGGCTAACCTCTCCGCTATCTCCCTCTCAGTAAGGATGGCACATTGGAAGAGAGCATCCTCTCCCAGACGAGCTGTTTCACTGTGACCCCCGTGAACTAATGGAGCACTTTGGCGTGACACCCTTTCACATCTCAAACCGAATTAGAAAATGTATGTAAAACAGGCCACAGGGGTCATTTTGCCTGCTGATACCCCTGGAATGCGGGTAGTAATGGATTCAATACACTCAGTGCTTGGTATTATTCCATATTTCTTAGGTTTGCGCATGTGGTGAGGAGAAATCCTAGAACAAACTGTAGCTGTCGACTCACACAGCATATCTAATGTCCCCACTTGGTTTGTCTGAATTTGGTTACCGAGTCATAATACCATGATCGTAAGTGGGGCAGATTTTCTCTGTATAACTGAGTCATAATAATTGTGGTCTGATGTTTTGCAATGAATTCATTGGACATGTGGAACAACACTTGACCTTGGGAATAAGATTTTGCTCAGTCCTAGCATTCACAAATGCTTCAAATTATTGTATTCACTGTGGGACATTAAATAGCAGTGTTTTCTGATTTGACACCACTATCTGCAGGATGATATAACTTGTCTTTTTGCACTTATTAAGAAATATTTTCAGTTCAATGTTCTTTAAGAGAGATTAAATAAAAATAATTCAGTTTCACAAAGCAGGGCTGTTTTCTCTACAAGTTGGAAGACAATGTGATTATGAGTCTAAAAGAGGGACTTTACGGACTTTACATTTACTAGTTCTGAATGCTTTGTACTGACATTGTCAATTTCATATCTAACAACTAAAATGTCATGAACTGTTATCATCTAATCACCATCTTCTCACTTCCACTTCTAAGTTAACTTCTTATTATTAAATCATCACCTGATGCATGTGCTCCTTTATGTCACCTATCCTGTTTAAGGTTTTGTGCTTACTAGTTCTACAGTCCATTGCCACTTTATTAGGTGGCTAAAACTAATTCTCTATTCTAATATTTTGTGCACTTCACTTATATCAATGTGGGAAGCATCTCTAAGTGTAACACAATATTGTTTCAACAGCACCACAAACAACAGCCTCCAAAATGACCATAACGTGGAATCAACACCTCATACCTCACAGTTTCAACAAAAAACAAACATTATGACCTTCATGAATGAGGATTTTTTGCAGGATGTTGCATTAGACTGCATTAGTTTTAGCTAGCTGTACCTAATAAGCTGAAAATTGTGTATTGCAATACTGGTATGGTATTTCACATGAATGTATGTGAAGTTCTTATTTTCACATGTGAGTCCTTACATTTTGCAAGTGAAATATGTGCGTTTATCATTAATAATACACAGCACAGCACTTGAACCCAGTGACTTGTATAGAAAACAGAGCTGGGTCAGTGTGTTTGTGGGTCTACGACAGGGCCTTCATTCAACAGAATACAATAGTGCCAGCTAGTACAGTCACCCCACTGTCCCGTCTGGTGGCAAAATGGCAGACTGCAGACTGACCTGCAGTATGGCTCCTCTCTCTTTACTCCTTTTTTGGGGGGGCATACACACTCATTCACACAGAGCACAAGAGCCCACTCAGTCCATGAGTGAGAAGAAGCATTCATTGAGGGAAAACAGTGAATTTGGGAAAGCATTTGGCTGCTGTTTGACAGGAGGGGAGAGGGCAAACGTTCAAACAAGCACCACACACACAAACAGGCATGTAGATATGGAGCCGCACCATCCCACCCTGTTTCAGTTTCCTGTCAACGGCCACAATAGTATCTGCCTGCAAGCTGTGCAACCTAACCCTATCTTATCAACTGCAGGCTCAGACACAGCCACAATACTCTGCAATATGTGTGTGAGTGTAAGAGTGAGAGAGTGTGTGTATATGTGAGTAAGCGTGTTGGTGTGTGTGCCCCAGGAGGCATGGGGAATGAATTCACTTCACAGGAATGCACAGCTGAGTCTGGGTGTTTTCACATCAAAACACCTACTGTATGTTTTTGATAAACGGTTGCTGCTTTCTCCTCATTTTTCTATTAACCCTTTTTTTCTCGACTTTAGTTCCTAGTTGTTTGTCATCCCTCAGCCTCCATGACTGTGTGTAATAATTAAATAGTTTCTTTATTTTATTCTGATCTTATTAAAAATCCAAAATGTAGAAAAGTATTAAAAGTTTCCACAAGCTGGAATTAAACATTTGAGGAAAGTGACAAAATGATGAAATGTATAGAAAACATTGTCATTACCGGGGTTTTTACGGCATAAACACACATTCCTTTTATTAGCCATTCACAGACGAGGAAACATGACCTTACTTCTGATTATGGTCAGTTAAAGCTCAGTTAGTGTGTTGAAAATGTTTCAACTTGGGGGAAAGGGCTGAGCTGGACCGAAACACACAGCCATTGCATCCGTTGCTAGCTAGTTTACAGCTAACATAAATATGAAATGTGAATAAACACAAACAGTCCATCAGTCAAATGTTGTGCGAATGACATAAGGCGAAAATCAAAATCACGTTTATAATATATATATATATATATATATATAGAACTGTTTGATGGTTGTTTGATGGTTGTTTGTATTTATTTACACACAGGCTCCTCTTATCCTCTATTTCCACTTGAACTGTGATTCTGATCTGCTTATTGTTCTCTCCCAGGCATGTATTTCTCTGTCACTGCAGCTGTTACATTCTTTAGAGAACATCTCCATCTTGTCCTGGCTTGAATACTTGCTCTTTACCGCCTACAGTTCTCTGAAAATAGACAAATAACCCAAGGGAGCCTGTGAGACACATTCAGCACGCTGCACCTTGAGAAACAGTAAATTGCCATTTGCCAGCCATGATACCATCGCTTCATCTTGCTTTTAATTCTCCCCCTCACTTTTCCCAAATGTTTCTGAGTGTGCGCGCCTGAGAACAGTTATTACACAGTATACTGACACCTGAATTAAGAATCACTAGACAGAGACTAGACATGCTTTAAGTCAAATTTGTCAAAACCAAAAACATCCTTTTCTGTTTTAAGACTTGGATTTGTCCACAAGCCTGGAGCCAAACCAGTGCCTCACGTCACCTACTCTACAAACGAGTCCCGACCTGAAAAACTGCAATAAAACCTTTTTTGATTGCTTGGCTCTTCATTGTTAAACTAGTCTATGTAAACTGTATGTGTCTGACAGAAGAGACAGAAAATTCTTTCAGCTGCTTTTTTGCAGTTAAATAGGAGGTGAGATAAACATGAAACACCCGTTCTCTGATACGAGCAAGTACAAGCCGGTTTAAACACACCCTCCCTATCCTCACACAGAACCTGATTATATTTACTAACAATCTGCCATTTCTGACTTATATTATTAGAACAATATAATAATAATATCACCTATCATGTTCTGACTCATGTATTGCTCTCAGAAAACCTCTCGCTCACAGTCACACTCTCACTGCAAATCTTCAACCTCTGTCTAGTAAAAGAAATATTTGGTTCAGTATACACAGTGCAAGCACCATATTCTTCACTTTTGCAGTAATCATTGTGCAATTTTGTCCAAAAAAAACATATTACAATATTACAATACAAATTATACGCAATAATATATACCATATTGTAGACAGGTTTGTGCTGGTATATGATTCCCACAAATCACAGCGTAATTATATACTGTATGCAGAGGGAGTGAATAGAGATACAACAGACAAGTGCAGACAGCACCAATTAAATGCTGGTTTAAGTGTGTTGTTGTCATGGTGACTAAGCTAGTAGGCTACCTCTGACATTCAGTTTCATATTAAATACTGTTGCTTTTGTTCCTGTGCCCATCTCTTTATCCTTAACCTCCCTCTGCAAGTGTCTGTCTCTCACTTGATCCTTGCCTGTATCCCTTCAACTGGCTGAGAAACGTCAGAAACAGTGAAAACCAATCCCAGCTTGGACTGTCTCGTCTCCTTCTCCGCCCCTGTCCTTTGTATGTCTATTCCCATTTATCTTACAGATGTGCCCTCATCCATGTTACCACGTTTGACAGTTGGCAGACATTGTGGCACAAGATGCAGTGGGGGTGGAAGATTTGTGCCATGGGGGTTTACAAAGTGTCTCTCCCCACATGTCTAAAGAAAACACTGTGTTTCATTGTTTACCCCCAGTGTTCAGAGAAACAGAGGTAAATGGTTTTATGTGATCTGTCTAATCTGAGTGAGAAAGGCTGACTAGAGGAGAAGCGTGGGAGCTTTGGAGGACTTTGATTTCAGTGACCTTACCTCTTTGTGCAGTCTGGCTCTGCTGCAAGTCTTCGCTGGAATAAAACACATGCACAGACATCCGCGAAAACAGGAACATACAAACATCAAACAGGTTAAGGATCATAGCGGCAATTTTGCAAGTGTGAGCTTAACTTCAAATGATTTTTACTTGCTCTTTCAAATGCATGCTGTGTATTCAGTTTTTTTGGACTTTCTATTAATTTCCATATTAAAAGCAATTAGCCGAAAACTTGCTTTAGATGTGTAATTGTTCGCACTGAACATTAAATCTGCATACATATTTGTCAGTAAAATTTGTTAGCTGATTATTAATGCAGACTTTTCAAATCAATTGTAATATTGATATTAATAATAATAATAATAATAATAATAATAATAATAATAATAATAATAATAATAATAATAATAATAATAATAATAATAATAATAATAATAATAATAAATAATTCTGATGTATTAAAATGTTGGATTTTCATTGTTGTGGCCATAACTTCTATCAGTTATGATCCCATTGTACTCATTAAAGTAACGGATGAAATCTGGCAACACAGGAACAATTATGGAGTCTGACAAGGCAAGAAACACAGGAGGTGAGACAGCCAGATTATCCAGATCACTTTACTTGGAGGTAAACCAAAAGCGAGTAAATGGTAATATGGTGGGTCAAAGTTTAACTAGGATGTTGGTCTGTAAACTGTGATGGATGTTGCATTTCTATCAAATAAGTGTGGCAAACCTGAAGGTTTGTGCCTTCTTACACAAAACCATAACAGATATAAATGATGCCAAAACAAAAAATAAGACCACAGTTGAAAAAAAGAGACCTTGACCTGATCCTTGACTTGATTTTCAGAATGATGCTTCTGAAAATTTTTAAAGCCTGCTAATTCATGTTTATACAATACAGAAATTGAGGAAATCCAAGTGCTTTCCTCAACAGTTATCAGAATTACAGTACATTCAAACAACAGCATAGTTTTCAGTATGGTTAGCTGTAATCTTTAACCTTAAGTATACCTGGTTTGTAGTAAATGGGCTAAAACATGCAAACCATCGGTATGCTCCTTTAAATAGTTAGGTTTATGCAATTTTATCAACATATAAAGTCAGAGAGATGAAGATAGAGAAACAGTCAGAAGAGATAAGAGAGAAAAAGGAGAGACAGAGTGAATGTACATCTCTCTGAACCGACAAACTTCCATATGGGTAACTGGACGAGTGGGAAGAAGGTATGAGTTGACTTATACGTGCGTTAAGACTCAGGAACGGCCTGATGACTCAGGTAGGCTGGGGGCAAGTTGCTTTGGAGAAATGTGGAAAGCAGCAAAGATGTAGACAAGTATAGGCAGGCAGGTAGAAACAGACAGGAGGAAGAGGAGGAGGGAAGAGAGCGAGGGGAACAGAGAGACTGACAGATGAACACAAGACAGGCCTGGTGGGTATCGCTGTTATACAACAACAGACGTGAAGGTGCAGACTAATTACAATGCACAATACAAGTACATGATACTGAGGTTGGGCTAATTGTGTGGCGCATGTGTGTCTGTGTGTATGTGTGTGTGTGTGTGTGTGTGTGTGTGTGTGTGTGTGTGTGCTGGTGTCTCTGCTGCCTTTGCATGAGGGATTTATCTTTGCCCAGCAGGCAGTGTTGTACCATATGGTCCACAGAGTAGATATTCCTAAAACAACACACACACTCACACTCAGAAACAAAGACGCGTAAGCTCACACATGAACACAGACATGTGCACACGAAAAAAAAGTGATGGAGAGGAAGAAGAGGAAGAGAGAGACGGAGAGTTGTTGGTGAGCAAGATAGAGCCATCTGTCCATCCTGGATTGCAGAGATCCACAGATCACAAACCAAATAGTAATTGCACAACAAACTAACACTTTGCAGTGGCAAGCAATGAATTATATTTGCTCACAAATATGCAGAAACCTCAGCTTAAATAAAATCAGACAGGCAGAGAGGAAAAGGAGGGGGAGGAAAAATTACATAACAAAACGACAACAACCCCTCCATCTTCCAGAAAGGAAGTTTGAAGCAGCTGAAAAAGATGACAAGATGCCCCTGAATTCCCCCCTCAAACAGCAGACCCTCCGAAGGGGGCGGTGGGGGTGTTCTACTAAGCCCCTCAGAGTCCATATGGTCTGGAGGCTTACACACCCCAAGATGACATGAGAAGGCAAGCCCAGAGGCTGGATGTATGGACAGGAAGTAGAAAAAGGAACGGGGGGTGGGGGGGTGGACTGGTGGCATCTTATGAGCATTTTATGAGCATGTGGGCTCATGTTTGACACACTCTGGGAAAGGCGTAATTTGCCTGAGCCCATGTGCATGTGTATATTGACTAACCATTTGTCTGGCTTTAAGGCTACAGGGATGTGCAACATGTTGCATATTATGTGTGTTTGTGCGTCAGGGTAAATAAATAAAAAGTAATAATGACTCTGTGTCATATGGTCCGCCTGCACTTTAACACCAATGGCATTAGCCTACATGAGAGACCTGCAGTGCAGCCTCCACTGTTTTCTCCGCTCTGTCATCTCCAGCTTGTCTCCAACATGTTTCCCCTTTCTTCCATTCATTTGTTTCATCTTGTTCATTGATTTATTTTAGATTGTTGTGGACTGACTCACTGCGAGAATTTGGCCTCTGCACCTTCTTAAATGGATGACATCTCATTACAGCTGCCGATTCAAACTCACTCACAGTGATGAACCTCCCAGATATCAATCAGTATTACCATGATTGGGGTCAATTCAAAGTTCCAGACTGACAAGAGATCAATGGAGGATCTTGTGATATTGAAGTTGAGATGTGCCTGTTTGAAGTAACAATCTCAAACATTTTCATTTAAGTATACAGTATGTCTGTTAAGTCACTATATATCGATGACTGAGGTAACACAATGGTTATTGAGCCTATGGTCCACTGATGAAAGTATTTCAATATTTCTACATTTGTAGCATTACAAAGTGTATGTCAGTGGGGACATTCCTGGGAAAAAATACTGTTAAGTTACTGCTAAAGCAAACCAAAGATTTCCTACTGCTGCAGCTTCACATTCAAAAGCATTTCACTGCCGTAATACGAGTTGACTTTTATTATGAACTAGTCACAGGAAATACAATGTGTTTGTCAGTGACCTTTGTGCTTATTGCTATAGTTAATCAAATGTGTCTACAAAACAAGTAATTTTCTGCATTTTTGTCAGTGAATCAGTTTGAAACATTTTAGGGAGTAATGGAATAAGGAGCAGCCACAGTGAGCTGTTAGATGAAGAGCTGCAGGCGACAGGCTCCACATCCTCAACTTCTCAGCGATTTAAACACTTCCTCTCACTGTGACTTGCTGTATGCAGATTCATGCTGCATGCATCATAAAATCAGATCATGGTTGCTTACAGAATGATGAAAAATGGGCAATTACTGTCTGACTTCTTACACACATGATTCTATAACCTGTACCTATTAAAACGCATTTGCTGTTACTTCCTGTAAACCGATGTCACCAAATCTACCAGTATTGACATCTTAAGATTTACAACTATAAATAATTATCATGAGGTTTCACTAGGCTTTGCTGTTTTTAATAAGTCAGTCTCGTAAAACAGAAGTTCTTTTACACGTTACACACGTAAGAGGTTTGAAAAAATACTGGATTATAATATGCTTAACATTATATGAAGTCCTTCAACTAATACAGAACACAAATTAAAGGGAAGTAATTTTGGGAAGTATATTTGCTTCTTGCCAAAAGTTAGATGAGAAAATCTATACCACTCTCGTACGGTAAATATGAAGCTACTGCCAGCAGCTGGTTACCTAAGATTAGCATAAAGTCTAGTAACAGAGGGAAACAGCTAGCCTGGCTCTGTCCACAGGTAATAAATTCTATCTACCAGCACCTCTCAAGCTCACCAATTAACACATCTTATCTTACACGTTTAATCTGTACAAAAAACAAAGAGATAAAATTATTATGTGGTTTTGTTTTATGGGGTGTTTGTGCTGGAATATTTGCAGGGCACAGTGACTTCCTGGAGTATTGATGAAACTCTTGGTAAAAAAGCAAAAAATTGTGTTTCTCAAAATGTTCCTGTAAAGCAGGGGTCAGCAAATAACTCGACATAGGACCAAAATTTTTTTAAGTCATTAAATGGCGGGCCAGAACATCGGCAATTAACCATTTATATTCCAACATTTACTGTGTGTGTGATTAGCTCAGTTAATAGTGCACAGGGCTCCCATTAGGAGGGTTGTCTGCTCAATCTTCACTTGCTATTAGTGTTGTTTTTCTTTCTTTTTCAACAAATTGATTAAGAGATCGTATTACATACCACAATTAAGCATGTGCAGGAGTGTGCACATCCCGAGGGGAGGTCCACATCAACCTATGGACGCTTATTTTCATGTCCCCAGTATCTCCAGGCAGAGTTTCTCATTCAGGGGGAATCCGATCTCACGTTTTCTGAAGGTTTTTCTAAAGGTGTGTCAAGTAAGCTAGAGATTCTTTCGAAGTTCCCTCAGAACTTTTCAAAGTAAAAGCTCTAAATTAAACAAGACATAAAGTACTGCTGCAAAAATGCCGCAATAATAATTATTTTTTTGCCTTTCAAAGTAATCTAGCCATGGGCCAGATATTATTGCTGGTGGGCCAGCTTTGGCGCGTGGGTTGCCTATTGCCAACCACTGCTGTAAAGGATAAACAGGCTAAAAAAACCTTAAGGTGTAAGATATAAAAAATGACTCTGGCAGCAAGCAGCTAGTCGATAACATGTTGACTTTTCAAAACCTTGACAGATGATCCAACAAAAGCTAATACAGTAAATTAAGAAAAATGTGAGAGAGAGAAGCCAGTGAGGATAGGCTTAAGCATGCCCTGGGGGTGGGAGGAAGAGAAGAGTGAGGGGAAAAGGAAAAGAGCAGCACAAGGACCGACAGTGAGTCACATAGTGGGACAGGAAGTCTTAGATGGAGACACCCTTCCTTCCTGTCAACGTACTGATCACCAACACTGGACACCATTCAGTCTCACATCACATGAGACATGTGACATGTATTATGGTGGACAGTTCTATGGGTTGTACTTTGAGCAGTTTAAAGGGACTTGTACTCAAGGCTATGTGTTGCCCATAGTAACTTGGTTTAGAAAAATGCTGCATCGATTCCAAGACTCTTGCTCCACATGAAGCCAGTCAATCTTCTCAGGGAGCTGTGGGTTTTTCTCACCTTCTGATTTTGATTTCAGTGCCTGTGATGATAAAAAATTGATCCCTGGGGAGTATGTATTTATCTATCCTAGTGGAGTTTTCTTTTTGGTCAAACCCCACAGGCAGCAGGATTAAGACACACTGAAATCTCAGCAGCCAGACCATGAATTTGAGCACACCCATTGATCAGCAAATTACTGTGTTACCAAGTACAGGGTGCCAAAGACAGAAAGGAGCAGTGAGCTCCAGATGTATGTGCAGCTCCCATCTGTTAACATGTTTTTCAGTTATCTTATTGCGCCTGTAGAAAAGTAAAATATTTGCATACGAGCACAAACAGACTCCGAATATTATTTTGACACCAAAGCGAGCAGTATCAGATGTAATTTTCACAGACTAGACACTAGCTAAGTTGGATCACACCACCAAGAGTGTGATCTGCTGTAATGGAGGAAAATGGCAAATCACTACAGTGATCTCAAATTGGATAATACACACTCACCATACCATTGCTCCACTATTGTACCCAATCTGGTTTGAGATGTTGGCACTGAGGGACTTAAATTGTCCTTGAGAGTTATGCCACATTAACATTGTATCATTCAGAGCGTTATATGCAGCAGAGTGGGAAAACCACATCAGTCAGTGTCAGTGTCTGACTTGTGAGTTTAAAGTATCAGGAATTTCTGACAGGCTTATCTCCCATTTACCACAAAGAACTACAAATGTTTCAACAAACCGCTGGAAACATAGCTGGTAACCCATCATCGCTAGGTGGTTACATTGAAATAAATCTAGCAATACGCCATGGTTTGTTTCTGGTTTCAGTTGTTCAGTACAAATATATAACACAACAAAACAAGCTCATTTTAATCTGGTGTTACTACAAGGCTGGCAGTGTAGGCAACCGTCGTGGAATATTGTATAAATGTTCCAAAACAGGCGTAACAGGAAGTTATCTTGTTCTTTTCGTTGTGTCAATGTTATATGAATGCAGAATTAAGCACCTAAATGATACCCTACTGAGTTTTTGACCACTACTGGCACTATATAGTTGTTGCTCTAGCCTACTAGCATGCACACAAGGACAGTGACAGTGATATTCGAGTGATCAAAACATGGTGACAATGAAATGGTGAAATGCATAAGCAAAAAGGGAGGGAAGCGTATGCTGATAGGCCTTAAGTGTCCAAGTTATATGATTTGCAGAGAAAATGCTAAATATATATGTAACTGTTTGTTTACAAGAAAACTTCACAGAGCATCATTATGTATTGCACCAACAGAACAATGCTACATGTTCTCCAACTACTGACATCAGAAATATGACTTGCAATTCAAATTTACTTAGGTCTAAACTGCTGGTGCTGATAACCATAATGCAGTGCAGGGTCAAGAGCTGACTGGAGATTCCCAGTGTCACAGGAGACTTCCTCTTCCACAGCTCCACACAGGATATGAGCAATTTCCTCAGAGCCTAGTCTCTCCAAAATTCCCAAAAATGTATTTAGTGTAGAGGGTCATATCCTGGGAATCAGCTACACCTTAAAGATGGCACATAGTGACAGTTTCATGTATGACCATTATGCTCCTGCAGGCAGGAATAATGAGCAAGCGTACAGGCATGTATGACTGCCCACTGTGCCTTGTCAGCGCCATATCACAGTGGTTTTGACAAAAATGTAAGAGGATCATGCATGGCTCATTTTATCATAACCCAGTGTTATATGTGAACAGTGATTTGACTGTAGCGGCATGAATGTTTGATTTTGACTACCGCATTGTCACACTCACTTCCTACTGCAAAGTGCTGGTATGTGAGATAGATACTCTGGCATTCTGGGTGGGGCGCCTGACTAAAGTTAAGTAAACTAAGTGAACAGTCAGCTGTGTCAGACACTTATTTGCCTGTGCACACTTCCTGTCAGGACCATATTTGGAAAATGTTTCCAAAAGGTAAACAAACATGCATTGACACCTTGGCCACTACTTGTGTAATTGTTAAAAAGTGTTGATAAAACCTGTAAAAAAGATCTACAAATCAAATTTCCCACAGTGAATAACTCTTTTTTCCCAATTTACAAAGTTCCCAGAGATGTTCTTTTCAAGGCAAACTTTATCTAAGTGTTACATGTACTGACTGTTTGGAATGTGTTCCCATGAATCCAAATAAGACACCCATGAGAATAAAAACTAGACCAGGCCAGGGTTTTTTTACTGTGTGGATGAGCCAATTTGTTGTTTTTGGCAGTGTGATGGTTATAAGGAAATTATGAACATGACATGTTGAAAATGTCGGAGACATTCCTACCAAATGACAGGAAGGTAGATAAGGACAAGATGACGAATATATACATTACTGTCCAAAGGTTTCAGGCAGCTGAGGAAAAATGCTGTAAAGTAATAATGCTTTCAAAAATTGACATGTTAATACATTGTATTTTGTTAATTGATGAATATAAGTGAGTGATCATAAGAAAATATCTAAATCTAATCAATGTTTGGTGTGACCACCCCTTGCTTTCAAAACAGCATCAATTCTTCCAGATGTGCTGTCCAGAATCATTTTAAGAAGCACAAAAAAAACACCAGACTGTACCAGATGAAAAACACATCATGCTTACTTTCCTTTGCAATCGCAAGACGTCCAGCAGTGCCATCAGCTCAGAGCTGGCAGAAACAGTGGGACCCTGCTACACCCATCTACTGTCTGGAGAAGTCTGGACAGGAGCGACATTCAGCCAAAAATCCATACTTCCGACATGGAAACAAGGCTCCATGACTCAACTATGCATGAACTAGAGTGCAGAAAAATGGCAACAGGTGCGCTGGACTGATGAGTCAAAATGTGAAATAGGTGGCTGTAGCAGAAGGCACTTGGTACAAGAATGAGTGTCTGCAGGCAACAGTGTAGCATGGCCGAAGTTCATGCAAGATTGGGGCTGCATTTCTGCAATTGGAGTTGGGATTTGGTCAGAATTAATGGTCTCCTCAATGCTAGGAAGTACAGGCAGATACTTGTTCATCATACAAAACCATCTGATTGGCCCCAAATTTATCCTGCAGCATGACAGCGACCCCAAACATGCAGCAAAAGTCATTAAGAACTATCTTCAGGGTATAGAAGAACAAGGAGTCCTGGAAGTGATGTTATGGCCTGATGTCAACATCATCGAGTCTGACTGGGCTTACATGAAGAGAGAGAAGCAACTGAGGCGGCCTAAATCCACAGACGAACTGTGGGTAGATTAACTGATAAATATAATCTTTTAACATGTCTATTTTTGAAAGCACTTTTACTTCACAGCATGTTTCCACACCTTTGCACAGTACTGTATATTATCAGAACTCACATGAACAAGGCTGTAAGGGATTACACACACATACTTCTTATATATACATAAAAACTTCAGCTCTTCTTTTGTAGTTGCTCTCTCCCACAAGGTTCTTTATCTGCCCCCTGGTTGCTCAGGTTATAAAAGAGATGTTGCATAACCCTGCCTCAGGAGAAAAGTTTGATGATGAATCTGGACTCATAAGTGGGGGAAAGAAGAAGGCAGACAGATAGAGACAGAAAATGAGTAAATAACTGAATAAAAAAACGCCCAGGCAGGAGCTATATAAAAAATCTCTTCAGTTCATACTGCATCAAGGAAAATGCCCACCCTGAACTGAAAAGGCACAAATGACACATTGCTTGAAAGAAAACTAAATTGGAAGAAAGACAAGACAATGATGAGAACAGTCACAAACTCGGTACGGGGGGGGGGGAGGGGGGGGGGGTGCAAATGGGGGAGGAAGGTCACAGATGTCACGGCACGTTAGTCAGAATGCTGATGTTGCCGTGGTGACAGGAGGGCAACGCCAGAGTGGTGGGAGATAGTCACATGACCTAAGGCCCTGGAGGAGGATGCCACAAACCCTCTTTTGAACACAGATCTACCAGAAGAGGGGGATGGAAAAGGAAAGGAGGGCAGGATGACGAAGCTGACTCTATGTTATGCGTATGCGAAAAAGTTCAAATTTTACAGCACCAGGGAGTAATGTAGTGAGTGAAGACAAATTTTTGTCACCAGTAGGCCAAGGTTCACACACCCCAACGACATTAAGCATCCTGTCCTGCTGTCCATAGCATGACGTTAACTTCCACCAAGAGCCAGCTGCACCAGCTTTTTGTAAGTTCAAACTAAGCCTTGTTGTATGTGTTTACTAAGATCTACGCATCACTAGATTAAAACTGCTTGCACCACAGAAACTAGTTCTTACATATATATTAGTTGATAGTATTTACACCCAGCAGCCTGCAGGTGTGAATGATATAACCGAACCAACTAACAATGCTAATGTGAGCTTGCTAATAAAGGATATGTTTAGATTGAAGAGAAACATCAGATCCGATGAAGTGAAGTTTAATGATGATGTAAACTGGAAATAGCTGAGGCTATCGCAAAAATATACCTCAATGATACTGTATACCTCAAATTATACAAAAAAAGTCCAATAACATATGAAGACTAAATGACCAAAACATTAGCAAGATATTTTCCACTGATTCCAACCTGCATAAATACAACTAACTCAGAAACACACTTCCCTGCACGTATAAAATAATTTAACAAGTGATGCAACAAATTGGCAGTTGAGCTTGCCCCAGTAACAGCTAGTGCTGCCACAAATATTTCATTGGTGCAACAGATGCTTCCTAACCACCAATTTACACATTACTAAAATCTTTACTAGCATTGACATTTCTTAGGTTTTAAAGGTGTAAATGCTCATTAGAAACCATCTTGTAGATTTTAAGAACACACAAACTCCGTAATGGATTTTTTAAAAAGCTTGTGAAACCCAGAGATGTTGTTTTGTTGCTCACTGTGCACTGAGACATCCTTGTGGTGGGGTTTGCAGTGGTTAGGCGGTGTGGCTATTATTATATCACATAGAAATCTGCTGGGGTAGTAGCACAACCAATAGTTTAAAATGTCTAACTCTTATGTGGTTTCATCCAAACCTTCCAAAATCATGCAAATAGCATGGTCAGCTCCAAATGATGTCATTTTCCCATCTCTAAATGTAACCTAATGTGTCACTTCTAAACATCTAATGGGGGCCTGTGATTACACAGTGACAGAAACAAACTACAAGGAAACATTCAGGGCCATTCACTTCTTGTAAGCCCTCTGACAGAGAAGCCAGTCTGTCATTCAAGTGAGAAACCACACCCAAACCTCAGGAGCTACATCTGAAGTCTGCTGTAACCGACACAGACTCACTCAGACCAAAGGTAACGCCACACTATTAGACATTTTACTGAAGCTCTTAACCCCTTGACACCTGAAATTTTTTACAAGAAAAAAAGTTTTTTCATTTGCTTTTCAGTGAAGATTGTTAATTTGTCTATAGAACAAGATATAAAATCAGGTATGATGCAAATTAGTGACAACAGGCATAAACTAGAAACAGGCATTGAGGGAATACATGCGCTATCTTGGTTGCAGTCTGAAAGGAAGAGGTGTGATGCAAATTCGCGACAATCGGCGTCAAGGGGTTAATACTATGTAAATTTGAGAATTTATCAAGGCAGCTCAAGATACCAATTACATATTTAATTATACCTACAGAAAGATCAAATTGCAGTCTGTCATGCCTCCACACATTTAATGATCTGATTTTTCCCTCATAATTAAAATACTGATTGTTACTGAACTCAATTACAAATCAGGTCCTTAAGCATTACGTGTCCTCATTGACATCAGTGAACAAAAGCTATTAATCGAGTAACTAGTCCTGTATGAGTGGCTCACTTGACCTAGTTTCCTTTTCAGATCAAGCTCTGGTGCGAATCAAGGCAACTGTGCTATGACTATCTAAAGATGGCATAAAGAGCAGTTTGACTGTTCACCCAGTGAGATCCATCTTGTGACACAGAGGGGTGGTGTCTGGAGGCCTGTTTAGACAAACCCTGCACTCTCTCTTGTATCCTTTATCACAGCTACACCAATCTCTCTTTATCTACCTTTTATTTTCTTGGTGATATCCCTCTCTTGTCCTCTTGCAGAGTTATGCTCAGGAATGACAAAGCAGGGAAAGCTAGTAAACAACAACTTCCAATCCACATGAAGGGCAACTGCAAGGCCAAAGCCCTGAAATGAACCATAAAAGTCAACATAAGTACCACTCCTTGTCATATCCCAACTTTCCCCCACCCTTCCATCTCTCTTTCAGTTCAGGCTAAAGACATGTCCAGACATTACAGTTGAAGGAATGAAAGGAATGAAAGGAATTCTGGGGCATTCCCATCTCGGCACAGTCGGTTCTAAGTAAAGAGAAGGCCACTCCTTGATTTATAGAGAGCGCTGAATAAAGAAACTGATGGATGATCAGTCATGATGCTTCTTACTCTCAACTGACCCTTGTTACGTTTACTCAGACCATTACACATACACGGTGACAGTATCAACCCCTCAGAAAGATACAGCAGCTCTCGAAAATTACTGTAAAAGATATAACTTTCTCCAGAAAAATGTACATATTTGAAGATCTCGCACAATCTACTTTCAATCACATGACAAGATGTCACAGTTCAAGGTGCAACATGGTCAAATAATATGATAAGGTCACATGGACTAAGTAATAATAAGGTGGTTAATAAGGAAACTGACAGGTCTAATGCAGCATAAATGAGTGATGCCTCTGCTGCTTGTGTCTGGACCAAGTTTTGGTGTTGGAATGCTGCAGGAATCTACACTGCAGTGGGTTTGAATGTGCACAACGTAGGTTAACTGCGTGTGTGTGTCCCCGTGTGAGTGAAATAGAGGAAAAACAAAGCTCATTCACTCTTCAACGGGAAGACAAACAAGAGGCCAACGGTTATTCCTGTGTTGTTATGGTGATGCCCACTACGAAAAGAAACGTCAATATAAAATGAACAATGCCACTGCTACTAAATGCAAGCACCATCACAAGCATTTTGTTTTATGTTGAATTATAAGTGTCATGTAAAAAAAAGAAAGGCTAATAGTCAAATGGATTTCAGAGAGCACACTGCCTCCGACAGATACAGTACATAACGTGCACATCTGCCAAGAAAGAAAAAAGGCACAAACAAACCACACTTTTGAACGCAATGGAGCCTCAAAAATAGCATGATGACGCTGGGACAGAAAGAGAAGTCTGTAATTCAGCAAGGAGCCTATATAGTGATTAAGTCCCATGTAAAAAAAATGCAAACACACCACCCACTCTCACTGGCTCTGTCGCAACACTTCCTGTCAGAGCAAGTGCTTCCAACAGCAAAAAAACAACAACAAAAAAACACCACAGATCTTGCATCTGAGCAGCAAACAACACACCCTAATCACTGAGGAATCAATACTTAGTTCACTGTAACCAAGGAAGGGAAATTATTTATCTAAGGCTGTAAAATCTGTTTCTGAAATTCCCTTAGCACTGCAGAAATTAGCTTTAAAGAGTATAAACACACTTCCCATCATGAGCAAAGTAAATATATGTTTGTGGCTACTGAGCAAAAGACGATCAAATAGACCGACACCATCCTCGCTTACAGTCACCATTCCAGCAGTTACTGAATTCCCATAGGTCACGGGGCCACCTTGAACAGCCATACCACATCCCAACCCCCCTTAACCATGGCAACCACATCACATGACCATCTCCCATGACCAGCAACTACTGACAAACCGGGCCATCTTTAAATCTGAGCACCACTGATTTCCTGTTTTAAAAATAGCCTAATTAAATTCCTTTAAAAAAACAACAACACAACACTGCAATTCAAGTACGCAAAAAGCTGGCTGCAACACACTGAAACTTAATAACTAAGGAGATGAAACCAATTGAACTGGTGCTGAGCTGTGCAAAACAAATAAAAAACTAAAAGTGCAGGAAGTGAAACTTTCACCTTCTCGCTCCTTAGAAAGCGATAGATAGAATGAAACGGGAACCCAGCAGCCCCTTTCCCTCCAAAGGGCAAATTCTTCTGCTATCAGATGTTTATACCACAGCAAGAGACTGAAGCTGCGCAGCAGTCGAGGATGGTGGGGGTGTACATTTACAGTATCTGGGGCATAGCTGTAATAACTTCTTTCTCTCATCCTCTACCGGTTCAACAATATTATTTTGATGCAGAGTTCAACTTCAGCTCTGCTCAGGTCTAACCACACAACCTGAATCAAGGCTTTGGAGGAAACATGCTATTAGCCCTGACTTTACATGGACGGCACAGTTGTAAACTAGCCACGGCTTGTTGAGGAAGTAAGGAGACCTGCCATAAACAGTCACACAAACACAAAACACTTCTGCACAGAACACTGAAACCAAAATATTAACATGTAAAGCTGCCATTTCAGCTTTAGGGAGAGAGAAACGCACACACCCATATAGACAGAACCTGCAAATAGTATAAGATTGTTCTACTTATACATCAGGCTGGACATTAATTCTAAAAGGTATTGGGATGATACTGTATTATGGTTTAACCAAATTATTATATTAAAATGTACATAATTAGAATATTATGCAATCAGAAATATTACCTTTCAATGGGCAATCCTCTTGTATAAAGATGAATAAAAAATCTTGAATCACTTAATCATTAGTTCGTTTACATGTGAGGAGCTGTCAAATGTAATACATACCAGCAGAATACCAGTCACTGCTATATATACACATTTGATTATTTTACATGTCATATGGCATAGATTTGCTATATTAAAAGTAGTCTTATTAATATAAACATATTGTCTAGCGCTAATTTACACCACTGTTCAATTGCACCTGTTGGATACAATTTTCATGCTGAACTGCCCCGTCTCACAACCCTGTACTCTGACCTCCCCTTGCCCCGCAGTCACATGGTGCAGACACAGCCAAAGAACTCATATGATACCATTGCTTACACTGGCTAACAGGCACTGATACCCAGGCTTACACAGTCCCATAAAGTGGCCTGAGCCTCTGCAGGACAGTGACAGGCAGACACATATGCTCAGACTCACAAGACACATACAGTACATACCATACAACAACATATATGCACTGTGAAGACCAGGCACAGACCAGAACACATCTACTTTGTAAGAGAGTGGACTCCATGTGAAGCATGTCTTGTGTTTGTTTACCCCCCCTCCCGGGCCATACTGCGGTCCAGCAGCTAGCCGGGGCTAGGTAATCCCTGTAGGTAAACACAAGCAGAGCTCTGCTAAGGCATACTGGCCTCTCCACATCACACCACTACACCCACACACACTGCACCCTGAAGCTCTCGGCTGAAACACTTTTACACCCACACTGTTAAAACAGGAATTTCTCTAGAGCTGCATAGCCTGGCCTCGACTATTTATGCATGTGAAGATGAGGAGTAGATAGAGGCGCTTATATCTTGATCACATGTTGTTCGACAACATGGCTAAGGATCATCAAAGAGGCAGGATGACAGATCTCAACAGGTACTTTTACGATTATCTTTACACGAATTCCTGCTCTAATAGCCTGAAGGTAACAGCGCTTTGATTAGCATTGTTATGGGTATACACAGAGTGGTCTGTTTTCTTTCAGCTTTTGATTTTGCACATGCATCCTAGTGGTCTCAGCGTTAACCACACTGAACGTTTTGTGTTTGAAGAAAAAAAAAAGCACAGTTAGGCAGCTGTAAAAAATAAAACTAGATTTTTGGAGCAACAGCATAATGGCTTTCATGTTTGAACTAACCCTGCATGCATTAAAGCTTCCATTAGGGTTGCCAGTAAATCTGTCAACATAACACTAAATAAACACATTGTATTTTGCTATTGTAGTCCTATTTCCTGCTAGCCTGTGAATGATCCTCAATTATCAAACACCTCATATATTTTGGGTTTGGGGGAAGTCTGCTTTCTGTAAATTATGTACACAACTGGGCACTTACTTTTTGAACTACGGTGTTACTGGGGTTATTTGTAGCAATCCACTTATTTGTCTGTATTCAAGCACACTAAGCTGGCGTTCAAGCAATCATAAACTCTTATCACAGCTGCTCATGACAACTTTGTTTAGGCTCAGAAAACTGTCAATTAGCAATTATGGTCATACACTGAAATAAGTAGATGTCAATAAAAGAGAAAACACAGGTTGGTTTCTTTTTTTAAAAATGCAACTTGTATTAAAATTCTTGTTTTAAAACAGACAAGCCCACTGTTAAAAGGCTGGTCTGAAATTAAACGTACAATCAGGTTAGATTTGTCAACGGTACAACATCATAATTCCTGTTAAAAACAACAAAATGAACATAACAAAACAGAATTTGATTTAAGGGGACTGGAAGGTAAGCGTTTGATGGTGTTGTCATGTCTAGGGGGTTCCAGTACCTGTGCATTTTCAAGATATAGGTTTGGCCAGACTAAGCAGACATTGCAAAATGAACACCTTAGACTTCAAAAGGCCAACGTAAAACATACAGAAAACCACCATTCCATTAACAAAAAGCCTATTGTAGTTTCTTTTCTTTTTTTTCAGCCTCCACCCCTACGAGACTACCCAGAAGAACAGTTCACTAAATCGTAGATTGCCATGTTGAAGGGTTCTTTTGGTGATACATGTAGGTTGGCACTATATCTGAACAGCTGATTTGTTTTGGAAAGGCACTCGACACAAGGGCGATCAGGTCACCGTCCCCATGTCACTTCAGTTAAGGTCCTCTCACACACCAAAGAGGAGATGGAGGAAAAATAGTGGCACTCGTCACATTTACTCCACCAGCAGAAAAGTGGCGTCAATTTCTTTTGACTTTGGGAAAAAATAGGATTTGGAGTGTTGCGGAGCATTGCTCCAAAATGGGCAGAGATATCACCCAAATCTTTACCCATCCCAGAATGTTCACTTATTTAACAAAATATACTCTATCTCTCCGTCTTCTTCTTATACAGAAATATCCATATACACGTGTCTCTAAGTGTTGCCCTCCATGTCTTTTCCATTGGGGTTTAGTTCCAGTTGTGAGTACAGCTGGAACTGGTGAAGGGGGTGTTGCTGAAACTCTGGATCTGTGTTGACATCAACAGTGGACACTGATCGTGCAGCAAAGATACTCCAACACAGCAGAATTCCTGAAGAGTGGACCCCTCCCTCTGTCTCTGTTGCTCCCCTCCTCCTCCTCCTCCTCTGGTCCCCCTGCAGCATTCCTCCCTGTATTTTACTCCAAGGCCAGGGTGAGACACGAAGAAGAGCTCAACAGTACACACTTGCTGCAACACACTACACACAAACAAGAGATACAAAGAGTCATGAATGCACAGCAACAACTTCTGACAAAGGATACAGGAAAATAGATTGTGTTTACGACTCAGCTCAACAAAAAACAACTTCCTGGTGATTCCTGCATGTAGGCCAAACAAGAACGCAGGAATCTCCCTAATGCTGGAAAATACCACTTGAGCAGTTGTTTAATAACTCAAACTGTAGGTGTGCAGATTCCAACACTAACTTAGTAAACCTAATCAAGTCAGTCATAGCTTGCCCCTCCAGTTTTGCAAGCGAGTCAGACACTTCCCCAATCAGCTTAACAAAACAATAGACTGCAAGTGTCCTACTCTAGGCTATCAGTTAAAACTAACACTGAGCTCATATGAATGAGGACTGACAATAAACCTAAAAAACACTGAGGGCTAAAGTTTAACGTGAATCCAAGTTGAGCATACATACGGTATTTTCCTGTTCACTAGTCTATACTTATATGGACATGTGCTAAGAAAGGATTTCAATAACATTTTATATAAAGTACTTGTCGTATAGTGTCACTTAATAAAACACTGATCACTGATGTCAACTTTACATTTTCAGGGTATGGTGTCTCAACTTACCATTGCAAACTTAAAATCGAGCAAAGAATAAAACTTTATGGTTGTCCTTGTTCTTAAAGAATGACACAAGACGAACAGCACTGGTCGTCGCCATTTGGTGTTGAGGCATAGTTCATCTGTCGGACTATCTCTGCAAACAGTTCGTCCACCGAGGTTTTATTTTTGGCTGAAGTTTCCATGAACGGGCAGTTCCACTCGTCCGCCAGTGCCTTCCCCTCACCGGACGAGACCTCCCTTTCCCCCTCCAGGTCCACTTTGTTTCCAACCAGAATCATCGGCACTCTTTCGTACCTTTTGACCCGAATGATCTGATCCCTCATCGGTTTGATATCCTGGAAGCTCTGCTGGTTCACCAGGCTGTAGACTAGGATGAAACCCTGTCCGTTTTTGATGTACAGGTCTCGCATGGAGGCGAACTGCTCGGTCCCCGCCGTGTCCAGGATCTCCAGGACGGACGGAGAGGAGTCCACCTCGATCTCCTTCCTGTAGAAATCCTCTATCGTGGGGTCGTATTTCTCTATGAAAGACCCCGTCACGAACTGGACGGTTAATGCGGATTTCCCGACCCCTCCGGACCCAAGAACCACAACTTTGTACTCTCTCATGGTTCCCAAAACAGCCGACAGTCCTGCTTCCTCTCCGCTGTGAGCCCGCTAGCCGACCTGCTGGGATTCAAACCGCTCACCGTTGCGCCTCCGCCAGCAATTTTATACGGGCTCCGGTCGGTGGATGCGGGGCGTGGCCGTAATCTATCGCCGTTCAAGAGGTAAATACGGTTGTTTCGGACCCACACTCAGCATTTGTATTGTGACATGCTGAGTTTTCCGACGACAGTCTAGCCGGTTCTTAAGCGAGCTCCCCCCAGTTTTCGTTCAAGTAGCCACCGTGTGCCCGTTTCTGTCTTTGGCAGAATCAAGTCAACCGTAACCAAAACCTACCGCTTCCTGTATGGGCTTTCAAAATAAAAGTATAATGGCCTAATGTGACCTGTAAAATCAATCCAGGTATGGTTTAAATACTTGTTAAATACAGTAATTCACAAACTGTTTTGCTTAAACTGTTGTTTTTTTGCGCAATCCTATCGCTAATTATCATGTTAATGCAGTAACTATATTTTATGAAACATTGGCTTTAAGCGAGCTACTTAATTTCCGGTACAGTTCTTGTTAACTGGCTACCTTGACGCCGTGTGCTCCCTGCGCTTCCTGCCCACACTCAGCACGCAGTCTGCGTCTCACGTCACTCAAGTACTCTCCAGTGCTAGTTAAAGGTGCAGTGCGGCTGATATCGCACAGTCAGCACGGCTGCTACCCTCAGTACTCATTCAGACCTGCCACACCTAAGTTTCGACATCACTGATCCTTGGGCTTACTACTGCTTGACTCATCCTCACACCACTTACTGGAAAGGCCTATCTACTGCAATGTCTTCATATTGCTTAACCCCCACATGCAATGAGTGTCTGTGGTTCCCCTCACCTCTTAAACTCTGGGTTCATGACATGAGTATTTCCAAAGATGGACCTACCAAATAAGTTAAGCTCAATTATAAAAACATGCATATAATATTATATATGACAAAATTGCCTAATTTATAAGAAAACACAGTTAAAATGTGTATTCTCCCTGTTAGCTTATAGACTGTTCAAAAATATCAACAAATATTACATAAAAAACAGTAAAGAGGAAGTGACTCACATCAACAATCCAGTGAAGCATGACACCAGACTGTATAAAAAAACACCATGTGACACATTACAGGGCTTTTGTCTTGCAAGTTCGGACACTCCTTTGTTTATTGTGTGTTCTTGATGGCACTCACTTTCAGATTAATTTCCTTGTTCACTGACTTGCTCCACTGGACTGCTTTTCAGGTTAGTCAGATCAATATCTGCAGCCCAGCCAGACATACCAGGAAGTTGTTTGTTCTCTTGGTTGTTTCTCAAACACATTCTGAATCTGGAAGTTATCCACCATCCATAACATGTGGTGTGTTCTTTAATTCAAGTATAGGCTAGACCACGTGATGAGCACGCATGTGGGTGTGTATAAGATCATCATTATATCCTTTTGCAAATTGCGAAATAACCACTGTTTCCAATCAATGCCTGTCAGCCCAGCACAGAGATGATTAAACCGCACAGTCATGACCTCATCACCTCGAGGGATTGCTGGGAAAACTCCACAGGATCAATAGAGTTTTAATTCATCCACAAATCACCAACAGCAATGCAACACACTCACGCAGTGCGGTTAGGCCCGTGAATGTAGAAGTGAATCCGATGAGTCAGTGAGCGTCACTGTGATTGTTGAAGCTCAAAGAATATGTTATAAAGTTCACACACAAACACATAAGATTTTCATACACCCACACACAGATCGGAAGCACAGACGCAAAACACAGAGGATATTTTCCACAGGTTTGGTTTTAGGTGACAGTAGGTGAAACATGTGGATTGGCCCGTCATTTCAAAGTGTCCTGCAGCCATCCCCTTCCCAAATCCCATTAAGAAAGAACAAGTCAAAGCCTATATGAAGACAATCAACACTCAGCCCCATGGGGAGTGACGGTAATGTGACAAAGAGCCTTGTGATGCGGATTGACACATCCATGAGAGTGATCACCCTGGATGTAAAACCAGGCCATCCTGTCAGAGAAGAGCAGAGTTTATTTTCACACAACACTGATAATTAGATAGACATGGTCACTTTATCAATTCATGGTATGCCAAACACCCCAGGTGAATTCTCAACAACAAACTAAGTGAAGCTGGATAATGCTCTGATCAAAAGGCTGCCTTGATGTTAATAAAAACAGGTTCCAAGATGTATGAAGTACCCTTTTTTTACCTGCATTTTCTAAACACATAGTTTAGAAAAACACATAGTGTGGAAAACACGCAAAACTCTCAACGTATAGATTCAGATTTTTTAGACTACTGTACTGTGTAAAAAATCATTCTTTGTCGCTCCACTGCAGCTCAGCAAGGCATCTGGTGAAACACAAACTGACTAAAAAGTAAACTTCAAATTATATTGTAACTTTGGAAGATGTTGTATATTATCTAAAGGCTTTTTAAAGTTAAGATTGTGTTTTTTATTTTTGGAATGGAAAATCGCAGCTTTCCCCCTTATCCTTTTTCATTTTAAAGCTAGTATGTACACTGAAATAGTTCAGAGGATGAACTCTTTCAATATATGTATGGTCAAGTGAGTATTAAATTAAAATCTTACTTTCCTGTAGTTACTTTTTTTTTGGCTAATTCAGGGCTGTGGAAACCTAACACTGAAATAAATCATCAGTTTTTAAGTTAATATGGTGAATTTCTTAGCAAACAGTTGCTTATCTGCACATTAAGTAGAAAGGGAGCAACATTACAACAAAAAATGACATATAAATTGAATTCATTTTCCTATTTTCTGTTGGAAAAGGACTGTTGAAACTGCTTTTCTCACTGTTATGGATTAAGTTGGTGTGATTTATAGGTATGTCTCTGCCTCTGCCTCTGCCTCTGCCTCTGCCTCTGCCTCTGCCTCTGCCTCTGCCTCTGCCTCTGCCTCTGCTCCTGCTCTTAAGCCCTTGGAAACTGTTTATGATTTTGCTCTGGTTCATTACTGGTTTGGTTTGTTTATAGCACTCCTCATTGTATCTTAAAAACGTTGGGTGGTCTAATCTGTCTTAGATATGTGATAAGCATGTATTTGTTTATTTACAAGGATCTCATTGGGAAGTTGACTTCTTATATGTAATATATAACTTGTCCATGCTAGTTTGGTCCCAGAGTTCGTACTGAGCTTGGAAGATCTGCTTCAGTTTCCATGCTCTGACTACGTAGAACTATTCACCCTTCGTAAAAAGAAATCATTCAGCTTCTGTTTGTACCTGTTTGTTTTAATTATTTTTTGTTATATCTTGTATCTTTTGTGAACTGTATTTTTTTTAAAATCTTTTAAACTGTTGTTACTTGACATCATTGACCTCAATGATGATTCAATTCAATTTTAAATAAAAGTACTATTAATAATCTAATTTAAAAAACTGCCCTCATATGGAGTCTATTTCTGGCAACCTGGTGATTGTAAGTTAAGAGTAAGAAATATGTGGCTCTTTAGTGGCTAAATCCTCTATCCTGCTAAATCCTCCACTAATTTCACCAGCTAGTTGCTAACTCTGATTTTGATGTGGGGCAGGTACAAACAAAAAACACAAACGCTTGACAGAGCTGAAGGGAACTGAGTTAAGAGATAATTGTTTAATTAGTGACATCTATATCATTTGATCCATTGATGATAATGGTAAAAATATTGATTATTAAAACACAAGGTTAGGGTGGGCAAGTGTTAAAGTCAGTGTACAGTGTACAAATTCATTGAACATTTTTTATACATCCAAGCAACAATGTCAAATGAAAAGAGAAACAGGTCTCTTACAGCATTCTGCTTTGTTTGCACTGCTAAAACTTTCTTAATCCACAGATCTGTTCTTCCCCTGTTAAAGCTCCTTATAACCTCTACCAAGGGATTTGGGCTCATTGCCCCTCACCTATTACAACTTTCATCTCATATTATCCTCAGCATGCTCTAATTGAAATAGCCTGAAATAGCCTAAGGACTGCCTCTGTGATCCATTCATAAAAGGTGAACATCTACAACAACACAATAAGATGTACAGCGACAGGTCTTTAATCCTCACTCTTTGTCCTGAGAGAGTGACAGTATACTAATTAAAATGTCGGACACCACTGAGCTAATTAATAGCAGAGATAAGTCCCCTCCAACATTTTCATCCCACAGGGACTCAGAGGCCTTTCAAACAACACGTATCAGGCTGCAATTTCAAAGGGAAAAGACTTGTGGCAAAATGTTATTACCTGGTTTATAGCCTTGTGCCCTTGAATTAATGACTCTGTTTTGATAGTTTGTATTTCCACTTATCCTCCGTGGTGATGTGTGCGTTTTGATTTATTAATTATTCAGAGTGTGGGAGATGCCCATTCATCATTTCAATAGCATAGCATAAATAAACTACTTTCCAAAGCCATCTTGTGATTAGTCTTCACAGCTATAAAGTCACAATTGTAGCCAAAACGTGACAGTTATGTATTATACATAAGTGTTACTACACATAATGGCTAAAATAAAGGCTATGAATGGTTGTCATGTCTGAATCACTTCCTCTTTTTATCTATGTCTCTATGTCAAAAGTTGATGACAACAGTTTTTCCTATCAGTGTTACCTGAGTTGTTCAGCATGTTGTCTTCGAAGGTCCCACCAATTTTTCCAGTATTATGAAACAGTTCATTTTTGACCTGGAAAATTCACAAACTAATCTTAAGCCTAATGATCTATTTGGCATCCTGGTGATACAAGTCATCTTTAACAGCTAAAACATAAACTACTTAACATTGCTTCATCAGATTGATACTTTATGACTGTAACTAATTTAAGGAAAACTTATAAGTACAATTTTAAATTGATAAACTGTTTCAGAAATCAGCTGGAGAAATGTACACATTACTTCTGTTTGAGGATTCTAAGGCTTTGGCTGTAAAGCAAGCAAATACAATGGATTTTAAGACACTCTGTAACAGTGATTGGTGCTGACAGCACTTTTTTATGCAGCAACAATACTTACAAATAAGTCTATTTGGATTTCTATTATTGGAGTTTTTAACAGGTAGTTAGGGTTGGTATGTGCTCGAACAGACATGACAATTTTAAAATATGTCAGACTCTCCTCAAAAGCGTCCATTGTGTTGCACTCAATTCACATGAAAATGAAATAGTTGTGCCAAGAATGAAAAAACAGAGCTAGAGAGAGAAGTTCAAACCCTGGCTCCTTTCCTACCTCTGAAGTGGGCTTGGATGTCAGGTTGTTGCAATCAGAAAGTTACAGAAATGGTCAGACACACTGGAAAGGTGAATGTGTGTGTGTGTGTGTGTGTGTGTGTGTGTGTGTGTGTGTGTGGTATTGTTATTGATTATACAGAGCCCATAAAACATATAAACATGATGTTAAAGCAAGCTTAGTTAGCTGAACTTTTTAAAGAACATATTAAACATTATTTTGTAGATATAGTTCGCAATGAAGAAAAAGATGGGAACAACAGAGATAAGTGAAAGCTGTTCTGGGCCAGATACAAACTGGGTCTGTCACAGTTATAACTTAAACTTTAGACCATTGTCACTAGGAAACAATATACAATTGCAGAAGAGCAGTGGTTTCCCAACAAGGGAGTCAGGACCTCCTAAGAGTGTGCTTAATCAATCTGAGGTGCTTAGCTCCTCCAAGCTATAAATATTTCAAATGAACAAATTAAAAGAGGAACATCACTCTTGAACTGATTACAATTTTGCTTCACAAGAGTCACAAGTCAAAAAGGTTAGGAAATGGAGAGTTGCAGAGCTGCAGTAAGGCGTTTTGTCCAGTGGAGGGCAGCAGACCTACATCCAACCCTGCTCTGACATTTCCTGCATGACTTAAGATGTTCACAGCTGTGGTGAGCAAGAGACTCCACACTGAAGTGAGAGTGCAGTAAAATGTGCAGTGTGTGTGTGATTTTACACAGAAAATATAGAATTAGCATTGGACATTGTGGGAATTCACATGAGAAGCAAACACTAATAGCCTATCTGATTGTATTTTGAATTGTGTCAGAACACGTTTTATTGGATAAATGTGTAACAGAGATTCACAACTCTGAAAGGGACACAAATATTATGCACCAATACAGCAAGGAGCGAGATTTCTGTTGACATCATGCTGGAGGCGAATTCAGAATTGTTCAAACTGCAGAAATAATGAAGACAAAAGGCTGTTGTCTTGTGTCGAATGCCATTATATTCATCAACAAAGCCAAAACAGCCAAAACGGACAGAAACTGATACGCTGAGAACCCAGTTGCTGACATTATGACGTATAACTTTTAAACCAAACTTACAAAATGTATTTTTTAAAAACAGGGAGCAAGAGAATACATGATGTAAGATGAGACAGAGAGCAGAAAACAGAAAGAAAGAAGTAGTAATAGAAAGAAACAGGGTGACAGAGAGAGAGAGAGAGAGAGAGAGAGGACACAGGGTCTTTCATCCAGCCCACAATACCAGTCTTTCATGTGTGGAATTTGGCAATCATTAATAATACATACAGTTCTATCCAGATCAGTACAGTTGACTGCTGGGGGTTAAAGTTTAGGATTGAGAGGCACAGTAACCATCATCACAGAGAAGAGTCTGACATTCTCACTTCCTCAGTGAAGCTGATGGGGGGAGTTCAAAATAATGAGAAACGCTGTAAGCATGTGCGCTCTTTTCATGGTTTGGAACTTGAAGGTTGCAGCAGTTTTGTACAGTCCTCAGGCAGATGTGAATATTCTTGTCATAACCAGATGCCATTCTGGGGAACGTGATATCCACGGTTCAGCGCTGTTGCCAAATAGAAATGATATAATCCCAGCAGCAATGAAATTACTGCTGCTGCTAACACAATGGGAGCAATTCATCCATTAAAATAGGAGGTGTGTGTGTGTGTGTGTGTGTGTGTGTGTGTGTTTGTGCGTTCATCCTCTAACCCACTCCACACACTCTCACGCAATCTATGTTAAATAGGAATTGGAATTGGAAAGGCTCTGAGGTCCACTGGGATTTCATGGAAGAACCTGAATAGGCACAACTAAAGTAGCTAACATCTTACCTTATAATAAACTGCCTGCTGCCACTGCAGGAAGTGCTTGGGTGACATTTAGGGCATATCCACACTAATGAGAAAATACTATTGAAGGACAACTGTTCACATGAGCACTTTTGGATTTTTTCCTTTGCTGTGCAGTCTTTAATTACAAAATACCATTGAACATCTTTCAATATCTTCTTCTCTCTCTCCTATCCTAGCTTTCTAGCCTTTGCAGGGGCTATTATGTCGTCTTTATCAGTAGCTGTAGTTTTCCCAGTTGTGGTGGGATCAGTTTAGCTGTTTAGCTGTTAGTTGTTGATTTTTTTAAAACTGTTTGTTGACTTCTCACTCAACTTAAAAATTAATCAAGAAAGTTCATTCTTGACTTTGGAAATAGCATTTGACAATATAATCAGTGTCCACTTAAAAGCTTTCCCCAAGACTTTTATCCTTGTAAATTGTAAATCACCATCTAACTGAAATAAGAATATGAATTGCATTCATTGGGGAAGATTTTTATTGTGTCACCTCCAACTCTGTGATGACTTCTTTGTCTTTTGATTAGGGCTGCAAATAACGGTTATTTACATTGTTGATTAATCTGTGGATTATTTTCTCGAATGATCGATTCCTTGTCTATAAAATGTAAGAAAATGCCGATCATCTTTGGGAATCAGTGTTTTCCAAAGTCTGAGATGTCGTCTTCAAATGTCTTCCTTTGTCCACATCCCAAAGATATTCAGTTTATGGTCATAGACGAGCAAAGAAAACACTATTTTTGATATAGTATAATACATATAGGTGGTTCACTGATATAATTGTGTTTGATGTTACACACCTGAATGCATGCATACATTTGGGAAACAGTCAGCAACAATAACAACTACAGTCATAAACACAGCACTAATAACCAGGCAAAACTGCATTTCCTGGTATCAGCACTGACATAATTACTAGTTTTGCAGTCATATAGGCTGTTTTCACAGCAGACATTTTGACTTGTCATACTAAGAAAACTCTATTCTATTATGTAATGTGTCCCAATAAGAAATGACAGTGTGACAGTGATAATATCAGGCAATAATGGATATCAGGACCCCGAAACTGAAACAGCTCATTTTAGTATCTCTCACCCGTGTTCTTCCTACTGTGACATGTCAAAATGGCTTCTGTGAAAAACGGCAATGGAAATAGACACCCGTGTTAGTTACAACACCTGCACCATGTCGTTAGGGAAGCTATTACAGAGACAGGTGAAAGGTTGGTCATGTGGTAATCATACTGAAAGCTCAGTTTTTATGCACTGCAGCCACTCACAGCTGTCCCCAGCTGGATTAGTATCCATTTGATCAGTTTCGTATGGTGTAAGATCAGCAGGCCGAAGGAAATGGTACTTGCGCCTGCTGTACCCAGAAAAAGAGTGTTGGGCCACAACCAAGACTCCGCACTACTACTACTCCGTGAACCAGGATTATGACGACTCAATCATGACCACAGTCATTTGGCTAAGTTTAGCAGGGAATCCAGGACAAGTGGATCGACTTACAGGCAGACACACACACAAACACATATTGCCAAAAAGAGGAAACAAAAGTTGTGCACAGACTGAACTAAAACTGGACAACCACTCTGGAGTTGAATTGTCAAACTTGAGATTCTGGAGTATAAAGCAGTTTCCATCTCATTGTAAGCTGTTATGGTCAGCAAGGGTAGTTTCACAATTGCAGTATGTTCCTCTTAAATGATCCATTGCTCATTTTAAAGAACATCACTTTCACTTCATTTTAACTACATCCCCATTTTACTTCTCTCTCTGACACAGTGCAGTGAGAGAGACACAACCTTGCTCTTGAGTCAGTGTATGTCCAAACCCCACCAGACAACATATTAACAGGGCACCTGTGCAAGGTTAGTGTGTGTTGTGTGTGTGTTGTGTACACATGCCTATATGTGTATTTGTATATGTGTCTGTATGTGTTGCCATTTTTCACCTCATTTAAACAAGACCATTAATCATTCGTAGCCATTCAGTGCCCACCACTCACACACATTGGCACCACGTGCCTACACAGGCATCTATAAACACACACACACACACACGCACACGCACACACGCATCACGCACACACACACGCACACACACACACACACACACACACACACACACACACACACACACACACACACACACACACACACTACTGCTTCTAGGATTAATAGGATGAGGCAGCCAAGCAGCACAGGATAATAGAATCTAAACAAAGATGCTGGAGGGGAAGAGAAATAGGAAAGGAGAAACTGGAAGAAGAGTTATCTGGAGAGAGAGAGCGACTAATCACTGCAGGAGGTCGGGGAAGGGGAGGTGAATTTATGGTTGAAAGGGAGAGGTCAGAGGTGGAATTGGTTACTCAAAGAAGGTGTTGGATATAAAAAATACAACTTTCATTTTGTCAGGCTATTGTGTCTTTCTTTAATTAACTCTCACTCTCTAGAGGTGTGTCGGTGTTACAGCAGCAGTTTTAGAGGGCAAACTGTTTTGTCAGCTATTTTCTTGAGAAGAGAATGCACTGAAAATCTCTTTCTGCTAATGGATAATGGAAGAGTGTGTGCAGTTGCAGTGTGTGGATTCATTTGTGTGTGGGATCGTTAATATTTGTGATTGTATGTGTGTGTGTGTGTGTCAGTAGAATCCAAATAAAGTACCATTCAGAGAAAAGAGAGTGCAAAAAGAAGTGCAAGCAATTCTGATGATGTCTGATAAAAATGTTGGCAGAACCTGTGTTTTCTTTCATATTATATACCATTTTCTAATTTTCTGGTTGACTTAATTTTTGTAGCAGGAAGCTGGTGAAATCTGGATTTGGATTGAATGGGGAATGACAAGACCTTCCCTTAGTACATTGTGCACCTTAAACAAACCCAAGCCAACAGTGCAACAGCCATAAAACAGCTGAACACCTGAGAGTCAAGCATGCAATGTGTATCTGTCTTATGAGCTGAAGAAACACACCTAGATTCTTGATAACACAGCTTTGCCTGTGGTGGATGATTAACGCTCACTTGCCATAATAGGAAATACAACACGTGAGGTCAATGTGTACAAGAATTTGTGCCAGTGTGCATGTGCAGGAATCTACAACACACACACTTACAGTACGGAAAGGGGAAAAGTGACAAAATAATGGAGGCACAAAAAAAGAAAAGAACTTTGAAGCGGTTTACTTTGAAGTAGCTAAATCACAATTTCAAAGGCAAAGTTAAATGCCAATTAGCACCATGTGTCAGCTTTAAAAGAGATTTGCTATCACTGCTTTTTCATGTTAATTTTCAAAGCTGCAGTCGTTAATTAGATTGTAAAGGATTTTTAAGCTCTTCACTAATAATTTGAGGCTTTATCAGTTTTTTTAAAGTGTGAAATACACTATGTTTGCATTTAAAGTCTAAGTGATACCAATATTTTGACTTGTAATTTTTCCCAGCAGCTGACTCATCCAGTACGTGACAAAGCATCGAGCTTATTGTCATACTCTTTAGAAATGACTTTTCTAATCTATGGTGTAGATGTGTCACTCGCTGTCACAAAAAGGCCATGCAGCACAGGAAGTGATTTTCTGTGAGTTTATCATCAGAAATGATAAAAACAAATGTGTTGCCATTCCACACGTGTTTCCTAATCCACTTTGATCTGGAAGTATCAGGAAACATAAATTATTTATTGTCCAATTTCACCAAAGGTTCATCGGACTGCATGTTGGTATTGTGCCAAATGATCAGTGATGGGAAAAGTATTCAGACATTTTACTTAAAAGTTGCAAAATATATGAAAATATACTTACAGTACCAGCAGTAATAGTGTTCATTATGCTGAATGGCCCATTTCAGAATCATGATGTATGATATCACGGTAATTAGTGATGCACTGATGGATAAGTGTCACTGATGTTGTAGCTGGTGAAGGTGGGGCTAATTTCATCTACTTTGTAAACTGCTGGGTGGCTTAATCCATAATAATATATTATGTATTATGTATTAGTTGATTTATATTTTGCATTAATAATCTGAATCTGAAAAGTAACTGATAACTAAAGTTATCAAATAAATGTAGTGGAGTACAAAGTTCAATATTAGTTTCCAAAAAGGTATATAGCATAAAATGGAAATACCTAAGCAAAGTAAAGTTCTATTTAAATACCCGAAAATTGGTTATTGTACAGTACTCAAGGCAATGTACTTATATTCTACCATTGCAAATTATTATGGAGAACTTTACTAGATGCCTGTGCAAAAATGTGTGAATTACATTATTTAGCATAGCAAAATTCACCAGTAATTTAAATTTGTATACTAAGAAGAGATTCTGATATAGAAAAAGAATTTAAATATGTTTAGACTTGGTTGTAGCTGCACAGCTGCTCTTGTAAGATGATTAAAATAAACACAGACAACAAATGCCCCCCTCCACAAACACACAGACACACGCACACACACTCATACACAATTCTGACCCCACACTTTATAACAGTGCTCAACTGTGCTTTATACTTGTGTTGTGAACTTTTGGTGGTGTTGTGTGCATTTTTTGATCTCCTTAATTTCTATGCATGCAAAAGCTTTAACATAGTGGATCCCTATACTCTGCTGAACAAAATCAAGAGTGGTTTTATGAACACATTTCAAATCTGGTCTAAACAAAAATGAATCTTCATTGTTTGGTTTTAACACTGGGTGTGTAGAAGATCTCCTGAACCCTTACAAAGACAAAGGTTTACATCTTTCCCACAACACACAGCTCCAGACCTGCATGACAGCAAACAAGAAGTGGTGAGGAGGAGTGAGCTTGTAAAGCCGAAAGATGACCTGTCTCCTTACTTAGATGGCATATACGGTTATGTTTAATGTTTCCATTATTCACCTGCTGCACATATAAATGAGCCTACACACCACAAAGTTTCTTTCGCTTTCATGCACACAAACTTATTCCCACTCTCTGTAACCCCACAGTCACTGACACACTGTGAATATAGAACAGAGGATGTAATCTGTCGGTACATAAATTATGGTCTTAACATCCACCTTGCAGTGGGGCAGCAGGCAGACCAACGAGTTGCCAGCTAATAAAAGCACTGGACTCTCAGTGGACTGCATAGCTCATCACCCTTTACAAGTTTCATAACTTGCAGACAAGCTGCAGGCAGTGAGGAGCTCAAAGCTGTAAGGATCTTGTTTCATACTTTTTAAAAATATCTACTTTTGTTTGTTACTGTTGTCTTCACAGGTTGTGCAGTTTTGCCCTTGGTATTCATTTTATTCTAACAGTTCTGGGTGGTTCTTGCTTCATGATTTTAGTATTTCCAGAAAATATTTACTTGCTCTTTGACTTCATGATGGATGGCCTGTGGTCTTATATTTCACTTAGAGTTCTGTGTGTATTTTGACATACAGAATAGACATATTATGTGTAGAGAAAACTACTCCAGATATAAGATAGTAGAGAGGTGATATGAATTGAAGGCCAGAGCAGCAGAACATTCATGTGATTGGCCTGACCTGCCACAATAAAGCCAGTGTATGCAATTTATTTCAGGGACATGTTTATATTCGTTAAAATTATCTTTACATCCCCACAGCAATCAATAAATAAAATGCTCTGACACAAAAAAATCCAGTATTTGTGACTGTTTCACAGGACTGTAACAAGAATGGCCAATCACTTTATTTGGTTCAAATGACAGGGGAAAATGTGTTTTGGGGGAGTGTCTTTGGAGCGAGGGGGTGGGATTTTTCCTCTTGGATACTTTCAAAATCTAGCTCTCTCTTGCTTACTCCAAAGCTGCCTACCTTAGGTTTAAGCAATGATTTATTTATACCGATACTTTTCAACAAATTCTCTCTATTTTACTATTGATCATTTTTTTGATCCATTGATCCATTTTTTTATTCTTTCCCTTTCATCCTTCACTTACCCAAGTACATTCTGTATGCCAGTGGGCTAAGTCAAACCAAGTACCTTCATGTGCTTCAACATTTAGCTCTATCTTTCTTTCACAATACTTCTTTTCTCTTTATCCTGAAGATTTTTTATATGCCTACAGCACATTTGGTATCTCCACTTTTCTCAGCTTCTTGTTCTAACACCTTGCCTTATCTTGTCTCTTCCCTATCCACGTAAGCAGCAGGCACCCTTTTTATTTAACCTCAGTTCATTTCAGAGCTACACTTCCTATCTCATAACTCTTATCAGACAGGCAAGCTCGTCTGCGCTCTGTCTGACAACGCTCCTGTCACCCAGCCTCATGGGGCTGTTTGCATAAGTCTTCTGATATCTGTTAAAAGGGAAACAGCATCAGCTTTACTTTTACTAAATGAATGTAGCATATTGTATGAGATCTACAGGATGAGTGTGACGAAATCATTTGAAACCAATCAAGCCGGACCTCTTTTAGATTTTCGGATATCTTCCTCTCGGTCTGTGTTAAACTTCTTGATCAGATCACCGTGCCCCCATTATATGAAATCAAAGACATAGTTCTGTGGATAGCAGCCAGTAAGCTGAACTTTCAAGCTGATCAATGATGATGCTAGGAAGTGGCAGAAAATCAAGAAAAAGCCAGACGGGAGTGGCTGCAGAGATATTGATCTTAAACCTTATGACAGCTGAAATATAACAGCCTGTGCTCTCTCTCACACCCCCTCTCCCACTTGTTCTTACTTCCCCAGCTAATCCTTGCACATCCTATATATAATACCACTCTAGTAATATTGTTACTGGTGGCCTAAGCTATAAGCATGGCTTTACAGCAACACCTGGAGTTCATAAGGATGACTGTTCCAGTTCATTGTATAGCTTATGCCATCTGTACAGTAACAGAGCAAGGGGGTGTCTTTCATTTTGCTTTTACTTGTATTTACAAGTGTTAGTTCAAGGCCTATATTTATTTTTAACACTCGAACATGTACAGAATGTGTGACAACACGATGGAAATGAAGTCATTTCATGCAGTCGTAGTAGGCCAGCATCAGCGGTGACATAAACATACCCTGAAGACATTCACTTCACATTGCTTTTACTGTCACACACCCCAGGCCATTTGTATGTTTTCATGCTGCAAGGATATATATATATATATATATATATATATATATATATATATATATATATATATATATATATATATATATATATATATATATATATATATATATATATATATGATTATTCAATTGAAAATTTCAAAATACCTTCTCAGTGCTTTTCTTAAGACGTGCTAATTTGTTGATGTTATTTCTGTACTGTAGATTCCATTTTGACAACGCTGCCTGTTTAATATGTCATGCGATATGTCAGTGCTTTTATTGCAAAGCACTTGTTGTGATTTTTGTTTTGAGTGCTTTACAAATACATCTAATATTTACATTATATATATTAGTGTTATTTTGCCCAGTAGAGGAAGAGGAATTCAGATCCCCCACTTGTAGCAATAACACAGTCAAAATGGTCAATTAAAAATAATGCATTACAAATTTTACTTAAGTACTGTACAGTAAAAATATGTCAGTATTATCAGTCAAATGTATAAAGAAAAAGCAGTCACTATGCAGGCAAAATTGCTTCTTTCAGTGGTACATTATTATATATTATACTATGGGATTGGAAAAAAGAAAAAATCTTATTCTGCAGTAAATAGTAAATATATAGTTTCCAAAAGCATTTTGAAGAGTAAAAAGTAAATTATTCACCACCAAAAAGTAGCAGAGTAAAAATATTAAGTAGTAAAAAACAAAATACGGTAGTTGATGTGGTTACTTTTTAATATAATGTTAAGATGTAATGTTAAGATGTAACACACACACACACACACACACAGTAGGTTTGAAAAACATTCCTTAATTTTCGATGCTTATTAATCAGCCAATAAAAAGACTGCCTTTGTCATCCCACCTTCACACGTTGTTGATCAAGTTCAGCAGTGATAACGTGACACTTTAAAGCTGGGGTAGTCAACAGTGGAGAAAGAAGCAAGAAACAGCTAGAAAAAGTATCCACCTGAAAATAATCCCACAACTTCCCTTCAGGGAATTTCTTACAAAACACATTTTCATGCACAGTGAGTGCAGAGGCAGAGTGCATGTGGGTCGTCAGGTAGACAAGCCAGTAGGCCAGCCAATTGAGCCAAATGATTGGCTGTGCTTTTTACAGTCCTGCAACAGCTACAGATACTGAATGTTTTTCAGCATTTGATTTATTGATTGCTGTCGATGTGTCAAGAAAATTTCATCAAATCTAACAAAAGAATGCTTGTGAAAAAAATTGCACACCCCAGCTTTAACGTTTTGTGTGCATGTGCAAATGCATGCACTCGCTCACTGATTGCACCCACATTTCACTGTGACAAGTTGTTTGGCAAGTCAATAACTTGCCATGCAGAGTCTTCTGTGATGAACGACTCCATAGAAACACACACACGCAGGCCTACTTATTTCCATTTGGGCATGCGTCAACTGCCTGATTCCTTTCACAGGTATTTGGATTGTCAGTGAGGTGTGAGCTATCCTTACCTGTCCAGCAATGTGTAGTCTGGATCTTAAGTAAACCGCTGGAAGATGTAGGCGTGGCTAATGGAAAATGGTTTTCTAATTTTAAAAAGCTCACAATAATGTCAAAAATAAGTCATTACAGTCTGACATCAGCATAAAAGCGCAATAACGCTCCTTGAGTGCTCTGGTGTTGTGTGGGTGGAAGGTTGATGCTTGATCAGAGCAATGTCAACACATGTTTATATCAAAGAGTAGCAGTAGTACAGCGTTGTAGCCAAGAGAGACTGAACAAAATATTTTTCTAGTATGTTTACTTAACTGCAACAGTTGGAAAGCATGTACCTAGGAATATGAATTCTTGTGAAAAACGGCATTGATGTACAAACACTGTATCTCCCCATTGCATGGCTCTACACAGCTTCTGTTGTGCATACTGTACCCTTAAGTATGCGTTGCAAAAAGTGTTTCATGTAAAATCAGTTGGTTTTGTAGTACTGTCACGTGGTGTCAGTGGATCTATTACATTCTGCAACATATCAGATCACGCTGTCCTGTGATTGTTTTTATCATGGGATACTCACCGAGGACAGCATGCCGACATTTAAATTATGTTTGGTTTGTGTGTGGTTAGCGGTAGTTTTTGGCTCAAGCATATGGGGCCCCTGTGATGGATGTGGTAGTGCCAGCTCCCACTGTAAATCTCCAAGAACAAAGCTCACTATTTTAGTTTGGCTGTCCTGACTGTGATTACTCTGTGCACCCCCCTGCCACAAACAGTGTCCTTGGGACAAAACATGCACACACACAAACTTTGTCCTCCACAACTGACATTACTTTTCTCCCTCGACTCGTCTTTTCCCAACACTTAGTCAAAGATTATTCCCGTGTAGGTGGTGAAATGCAGCAAAGAAAAGCTTTTTTCTAATTCTATGCTCAGAATAAAGAGAGGAGGATGTGAGAGAAAAGAGGTGAAAGGTGGCTGAGAAGTAGGGAGGAGATACTGGCAAGCATCCCAACTCTCTGCAAGTCAGGATTTGACACCCTAATGTTGGCTTGAGAATTGGTGCTGGCTAAACCTAACCTTCCTTTCATCTAATCATGTGTACCACTGCACAAATGATATATTCCACAAACAAAGATATATACAAACATATTCATATTCCTGTGGTCCATGTGCATGCCACAGTGCATAACCTTTTGACAATGAACCAACGCACAGAAAAAACAGCTTAAAAAGCCACCTACTCGAATAAGGTCTGCAATGCCTTCAGGCTCTCTAATGCAGAAACACACACACACACACACACACACACACACACATTTGCCAAGGCCAGCCATGTAGTTTGTACCTCAAAGCCAGGAAATCAAAAGCCGTTTGTATTCATGGGGGCTGTTTGGAGGAGGAGGGTTGGTTGGTTTCCTGTGCCCACAACACAACACAGGCCTGGGGTCTTGGCGACAGCCTCACACCGCTGTCTGCATCAATAACCCCACATCATTGTGATGGACAGAAAAGCTGTCTTAGGATAAGCCAGAAGAAAAAGGTGCCATTCTTTATTCCTCCCTCGTCCCCTCACTGTGTTGAAAAATGAAGTCAACAGCAGTGCAGGAGAAGGAGGAGACGCTGCAAGAGGACAGAACTCTGCACAAATGTCTCGAAAACTAACAGTGTTTGTGCACTCATAACAGTCATTTGTTTAACTAAAAGGATGTGCAGCTGGGACAAACAAGGTAATATAAACACTATAAATCATAGACTTAAAATGACCCACCATCTTAAAAAGAAATATGTGAGTCTTATTACATTGTCTGGCATGTTTTAAATATAAAAATTTATTGACAAAGACACAAGTGGCCCCAAATATTCTCCTATATACACAGGTGTTTACTTCCTTCCTTGACAGAACCTGACCACATTACAGATTTACAAAAGTATTAGTACAGACATCAAACATCTATGTACTCCAGGGTAAAAGTTATACGAAGAGCTCCACAATCATTTCTCCAGAGTGATTACTACAACAAATACATAAGAGAAATGATGATCTGTCAAAACACGGACACAGTGCAGTACTTATTTTGAGGTATCTCATACATACAAGTACATACAAGTTTAATATGTTGATGCAGTCACAAAGCAGGTGACTGTGTGTGTGTCTGTTCTGCTCATTTAAAAGCTATTATCAATTCCCAATGTTGCAATAAACACAAGTAGTTAGAACCTGCTGTGGTTATGAGTGTTTCACTTATGGTATTTGATACTGGACTCATGCACTAAAGGTCTGGATTAGAGATACTGACTTGAACAAAAACAGTTAACACAAACTCATCTGGAACTTCACAACATCCTGTACAGCACACCTCAAAAATACATTAATTGTAGTATTGTATACACACAAAAAATACTGTAAGTATTATCTTCTATTTTTTTCCTGTATTGGTTAACACAGAGAGGAAGATTGTGGTAACAGAGCCGTTGCAGACCTTAACCTCAGAGCTGTCAAAATGAAAAACTAGTCAAACACATCCCTTGCCCGGTCAGTAATAGATAGAGAAAGAAATTTGGAGTGATACGTAGCCCACTGAGCAGAGAATTTCCGGTCATAGTGCATTACAATGTCTGCACGGCACATCCACGCAGCAATGTCAGGTTCAGTGCATTCACCTTTTCCTCTAAAAGCCATCTGATCTCAGGTACACTTTCCTAACCACAAGCTCTCACCTGCTTAATAGCTATTGATTAAGCATCAGCTAGATGGCAAGAGAAGGTGCTATCCATTCTCAGTCCTATTTTTCCAGAACAAATTGATGAACAGGATGTTACAGCTTGTAGAGAAACCTATTTCCCCCAGCTCGCCTCATCGTAATGTTCATTTTGTCCAAGTGTAAGTAATGTTAACTACTCAGTAAGAATGAAGAGCAATGGCTTAGAGTACAATACATGTACAGGACAATACAGTACAATAGCATATCAACATCGACAGGCTGCAAGCAAGCGATGGTTGTCAGAGGGTTAAATATGGAGTATTTATCCTAAAGTTCCATAAACCATCATCCACACAGGCTTGAGTCCACACAGTGCATTTATTTATTCAATACAAAGTCCATCTTGGTTTCCAAAGCTAATAACAGATCCACACCCATGGCTAGGCACACAGAGTGCCCTGTCACAGCCTCCGGTCTCCATTCTCCACATACTCAGCCAGGCTGTTGAGAGCTGTCTCCTCGCTCTTGGACTGAAGGACATTGTCCCCCTTCTTGGAAGGTTTTTTAGTGGCCCGTGAAAGCTTCCTCCTGAAGGTATCTCCAGCCAGGAAGTAAAGAATAGGATCCACACAGCTATTGAGGCTGGCCAGCCCCCGTGTCACCTGGTAGGTGGCGTAGACACGGTTATTAAAAGCACACATGTCGGGGCTCTGGAAGTACAGCCTGGCCCTCATGTTGAGGTTCTTCATCACGTGGAAAGGCAGGTAGGAGACGGCGAAGACTGCGAGCACTATGATAACCAGGTGGATAGATTTTTGTCGCAGGGGCGCATTGTTCATGTCATTGTAGATTAACGCTTTGACAATCATACCATAGCAACAAAATATGATAATAAAGGGGATGCAGAACCCAAACACAGTCAAAGTCATACTGTAGATAAAATAACCTGGTAACTCATCCTCAGTGGTGGTGTCATAACAAGTGGTGGCGTTACGCTTTAAGCCAGTCCTGGAATAATAAAGGATGGGAGAGATAGCTATAACAACCACCACCCACACTAACGCACTGGTAATAACTGCATTTTTCTTCTTCAGTCGGCCCAGAGACTTGAGTGGGTGCACGACCCCGCTATACCTGTGGACGCTGATGCAGGTCAGAAACAGAATACTCCCATAAAGATTCACATGGAATATAAAACGTTGCAGTCGGCACAGAATGTCCCCAAATATCCAGTCTGTTTTGTTGAAGTAGTAGAAGATGAGGAAGGGCAGTGAGAGGACGTAGCAGAAGTCAGCCAGGGCCAGGTTGAACATGTAGACAGAGATGCTGCTCCAGGGTCTCATGTGACACACAAACATCCAAATGGCCAGGCTGTTGCCCACCAGCCCTGTGATGAAGACCATGATGTAAACAGTGGGCAGGTAGTAGAACTGGAAGCCTGTCTTGGTGAGGGAACATCCTCTGGTATGGTTGTGGAAATCTGTTACATTCAGCAGGGAGGTCAAGTTCAGATCCGTGGTCATGGTGTCAGGGGCAGAGGCAGGTCCTTTTACAGCATGAGAGGGATTGACAAATGAGTTTAATATCAAATGTTTAAGCTTATATCTGACATTTCAATGCATTTATAAACACAAAACAATACATTAAATATGTCAGCGATCTGTTACTATATACTTCATTAAAACGCAGTCGTGCTTTTAGACTGACAAACTCAACCTTGCTGAACGTCTATGCGCAGTCGAAAACTTGACTGAAACAGAGAGAGAAAGAAAAAAGCGAGAGAAAAGGAATGATAAACGTATTATACTCACCGCTGAGACAGACTTGTATTCCACATTCCTATAGCCTTCACAGTTGCAAAGACGCCAGTCAACAGCCGAATGGGACGTTACGAGCAGTCAGGTGTCTTCATTCAGTCCCCTGACATTGTTGGAAATTGTTTCAAAGTTGCGATTTTCTTCGGTTCAAGTTCAAAATTAATAAAGTCTTCCTTCGGTTCGTCATGCGAGGCGACGATTTCACAAAAAAAGCGGCAGTGGGACGCCTCAGAGACAGCTGCAGGCTCTGGCACGAAGAGCAGGAATTGCAAGCAGTCTCTGTACAGAGAGAGGAGGCTCTTTTCGCTATGGAGAGGGGAGGTGCGCACCACAGAAAACCACTGAGCAGCTTTCCCTCTCCAAACGCGCTCTTTCTGTTCCTCCCGCCTCCCACTGAACGCTGATCCGATATGACCTGCCAGAGCGTGCGGGATATTAGAGATATTTCGATACTGGCCATTTTAGTCAATTTGGGTTTTGATGTCAAGAGTAAAGATTGTTAAAAATTGTGTTTTTTGGCATTACTGTCTAACCTGGGTAATAATTAATATTTAGACCGATTTGTGCTAGACATTAATAATGGCTTTCAATTAGAAAGTTCAAAAAGGGAACAATAAGCCCCCAGATCACTGTGAGAATAATTATTTCAAAATGTTTTGGAAGCGCTGGGAAGAAAACGATATTTTAGCCTATATTATAGGCTAATTTCAATGAGAAGTGGTCAGCGCTATAATGGACAGCAGTGATATGTCATGGTTTGTCGTTGCAATTCAGATTGCAGATTTTGGATGAAATATTCTTCCACAATCGCTGCCAATGCCAAGGAGACATTGATTTAAAAAAAACGAGGAGAGGGTTAGACGGGGCAGAAGCATAAAAACAGTAAATTACTGTTTTCTACAGTTGGTCATTTTGTGTCTCCTAGATGGCTGAGACAGACAGCTGGATGTGTGTGTGACACAGCCAAAGACATGGCAGACAGCGGCAGCAGACATAAGGAGGATGGTGGAGAATAGTGAGGGGATTCGGCTGTGGAGACAGAGAGCCAAAGGTTACTTTAATTATGCTGGCATGCCAAACATCTTAAAAGCTATAGAAAGAGGAGTAAGCCAAGACTGTAGCAATAATGTAATAGATGTTATTAATAAGACACAGAATAAATGTCCACCATAGACTTGGACAAATTTCCATTATGGTCCATCTGAGGATATTAGGTGAGGTACAGTTTGGTGACTCTTTCCTAAGTCCTTCGCAATTTCTGCTTTTTTAAATTTTGAAAACAAAACATATCTGGGTGCTCCCAGCATGTATAGACAAAAGCAAAGGGCAACACTTTATTTTACAGGTCCTGGAGCTTACCTTGAAAGGCAAGGTTCCTGGAAGTGATGTATAATTTGGTACCAAGGAAAATGAGTACAGTGGACTGTCAATCATTAATTCAAAATAATTGTAGCATAACAGGTAGAGTAGCTTCCACGAAACTTGTGTGAAAATCAGCTGCTTATAAACTCTTCACTGCTACTGTGGGTAAGTTTCCTCCTTGAAAACTCAAAAAAGACCTTTAAAATAAAGCGCTACCAACAGATACTATATCCATCATCACACCAAACAACCACAATCAACAAAAAGGAGCATAAAAGACAAAAAATACCTACAAATAACTAGAATAAGGTCACCAATAAAAAAAACATGATATTCTTAGTGATCTCAAGAAGCTAATTTCTTTCCAATAAAGTTTATTTCTGGGCACTCACGAACAAAATGGCGCTATGGGGACTAATTTTTCATAAGTCTACTTGCAACACATAGTATCTTGTTTGTGTACTGCTGTATTGGAATTGATGTGCAATCTATTGCAGCATTTTAACTTACTGTTAATCTGTTCAAGATATCTAGCTGTACATCTGCCAAAAAGCGGAGCGTGATGGAATATGCACCTTGTGGTTTTTCTCTTCTGTGCAGTGCGACCACAGCAAGTATGCAGTTGTTGCCACTGAGGCAAAGACTTCAATCAACACAGATTTCTGCAGTCATTATGTTTGAGCAATCTCATTCCTAAAACATTGCTGACAAGCACGTTTGACAAGTTGACATGTGACATTTATCTGCTCCAGCTGTCCACTCCATACCCGTCAAGTTTTGGATTTGAAAATAAGGGAAATTTTCCGGCGCCCACCGCGAGCAGTCCCACCACCCCAACCAAGCTCCAGTATCCCTTACATTTTAAGACAGGTGTTATAGCCTAAATGAAAACACAAAAAGGGTAGCCTATATATGAAGAGCATTTATTTAAATGCTTATTTGCATATTTTCTGTTCTTTTAACATTGTTTGTCTTTACATTCACATTTTATTTTCATTCCACACATTCTTTTCATTTCATATTGCTTTTCTTTTAAAGTTTTTCTTTTAATTTCATTTAAATTTTCTTTACTCTTTTAGTGAGTTATTGTACAAATTTGTTGCAGACTTTGCTTCTTTAAGACTGTTTTGGAAGGACTGTATTTGTGGGCTGGGCCAGAGGGGTTCATTTTACATGAGAGTAGAGCAGTTTTGTTGTCTAACGTCTACCTGCAGGTGGCAGTTATCGCGAGGCTAGTGACAGAGTTCAGATTGGGTATAGGTGCGTTCGAGATGACGGCGGCTGACTTTCACCGACTTCATAGTCTAACGTGAGCTGCAGGTGACTGCAGGGGCGGGGTATAAAACGGCGCAGTAAAGTCGGACACATTCTACCAGCAGCAGCTTACTGTGAGCTGAGATCAATGACTGGTCTCGCGGCATTTTTCTTTGCAATTGCCGCGAGACCAGGCAAAAGTGTGGTTCCAACTTTGTGCAGCCTGAGAAAAGCAACTGCAGCCTGCAACCTCCTTGCTCCCGCGAGGTTTTAAGGTCATGTGCCCTGGTGACGTTTTGCAGCACCGGCTAAAGTCGGACACGATTTCTAACCAGCTTATCTTATTTTAAGTCCAACATGTATCACGTTAAGTCAAGCCCTGCGCAGCGCCGCATGAAATCAAACGCACCTAATTGATATCCAAAGTCTCAAAGCAGGGTGAGCAAAGTTTAGTGTCACAAGGAATAAAAGTAACAGCCGCCATCCGCAGGTAACTTAGTGGTGGCTGAAATTGTGTTTTGACGGACAGGAACAATGCACAACAGAAAGATATGTGTAGTAAGTTAAGCTATGGTGGTGATCAGCGCTTGCATCACACACAGCCACCAGTCAGCTCAGGAAGTGGCCTATCTGTGAAACAGTCCTAAAGAGGCCCAGTCTGTCCCGAGTTGCAGCCAGTGCGCTGCTCACCAGCATCTGAGACTGCAAGGGGACGGTGTTGTCGGAGAATCACTAAGTTTGTCTATTAAATACAAGAGCAGTCAGTTGGTTTTGTTTTCGTTGGCCAACTTTTGAACTGAACCTCTAACGGAGTATTTTTTGTTTGTTTACTGCGATACAGAACAATGGACTCGTAGGAGATTTGAACTGTGATAAAATTCATTAATTGCTGGTTGAACTGTGGGTTTTGTATTGAGCTCTTACTATATAACACACTGTGGTGAGTTAGTTTTTCTTGTGGTCTGTAGGTAGACTGACCTGATGATATTATATCATATTATTTAATGCCATGACTTGAGTCAAATTATTTTTCTCATTATGATTTGATATATCTTCTCCACCATAGCTCATAATAATAATTCCACCTAATTCATCATAACACAAGAAAGAGTAGTTTTATCTATCTAATATTGTGTATACACTGATTTACTGCTTGTCCATTTTGAATAACAGAATGCAGAAGGTAAAGAGCTTAAAAATTAATCACATATTAAATCGCAATATTGGTAAAAAAAAATTGCAAATAGATTATTTTCCAAAATCGTTCAGCCCTAGTGCTGAGTGATGTTTTCACCACATTTCTTAAATGGATTCAAGACATTTTGTTGTAAAAAATAAGACAATAGATTTATAAAATGAAATGAGCAATATAAGTCAAAGTTAAGAATACAATAAGAACCTGGAAAAAACATCAGTAAAAAAAGTGATTGTAGACAAAATCATCTCACCTTAAGGTCCATTTAGGGCCTGTTCTGGAGCTTTCAATCATATCACATGGTCTTCCTGATGTAACCCAGTACAGAATTTAGCCCTGTAATTTTAATGTATTTCCATTTATTGTTTTATTTTCCAATATGATTTTCTGGTTGGAAGAACAATCTTTCAGTTAAAGTCACTCTGTTCAGCAACGTTTCTTGTTGGTTATATCACGCAAGGCAGGCTTCTTGGTTCAGGTAGAAGAGTACCCTCCCTCCAGGCATCAGGCCACAGACGAGTGAGAGAGGCGGTACGAGCGCTACATCACAAGAAGTAATAAGACGTATAAAATGTGAATTATGGTAAATATTTCGATTATGAGCTCTAAATGTGCACTGAGACGACAGCTTGAAGTGAATGAGTTGACCGACGGACCAGTAAGCCAGGAGTTAATCACTTTTGGACATGTCTTGGTGAGTTAGACTATGTTGAGCTAGCGCAGCTAACCATGTAGCCAGGTTGTCTGCCGATGCATGGTTCACAGATGCCTGTAGTTTCCTGCTGATAGGTGAACTTGATGCTGTGTGCAATTAAAGTTTAGTTAATGTAGCCTATTTGTGCCTTGTAGCTTGATACAGAAACATGAAGCATGAGTTGACATAATTTCTTTTACTTTGATGTTAGTTACTTTTGTACTATGAATAATTTGTTAACCTTGTGCATCCTGTATTATGGTTGCACTGATAAGCACAGCTAGTGTTAATATTAAGGGGCAGCATGTTTTAAGAATATTGAATATGTGTGTTTAATCTTACTCTTGAAGACAGTGAAATGTGTGAAAATGTGATTCATGTTCATTTATAAATGTTAAATCATTTCATTTAAAAAAAATGAAGAAAGGAGTCATGTGCTCCCAGTACATTGAGTGTCACTTAACACACATGAAAATCAAAACACAACGCTAAAATTAACTATTTTTGTTCATGAAGTCACCTGTCTGTTATTATGGAAAACAGCTGTGGATAGGTAATTCATGATCTTTTACCTAATTTTTATATTTATTTTATTCATGTCATCAGTGCAGTGCCACATCTGTCTGCGCAATGCGTGTCAGATATCTCCGCGTGCGTGGCTGCCTGAAGCTACACTTTCCCTCTCCTTGCGACTGTAACTTCACTTACCACAAAAAAACAAAAAGGGGAAAAGAGCGCATTAAGTGTAACAACGCTGTTGACATAATGTGCTATATAAATAAAATTGAACGTACAGATAACCTGCAACCCCTGCTGGAGCAAGAAAACTATAAAATGATGAGTATTTAATGTTTAATTAGGCTATAATCAAAACTCATGTTATGTCAGGGTTTGTGGTGGTGAGGTAGGTTGGTGGACCCAAATGCAGAACAAAAGGCAGAGGAGGTACAGTCCAAACGGTTTATTATGGCAAAACAAAAGGCAAGCACACTTACGGGCAGGTCCAGTGGCTGGTAAAACACAGTCCAAAACAAAGTAATCCAAACAAGATCCAAACACACAGATAATCCAGACAGGGCAGAGACGAGACAGGTACAGAGCTTCACACATGACTGAGTGCATAAACGCAACAATGACCAGACAGGGAATAAACAGAAACACCAAACATTTATACAAAGGGACTAACGAGCAAGGCGGGAACAACACAGGTGAGTGGGATCAGGGCTAACGAGGCAGGCAGAGAGACAGCATGGAAAACAGAGACAAGCAGGCAGGCAGAGAGACAGCAGGGGGAAAGAGAGAGACACTCACAGATGCAAAACACAAGACCATACATTAACTGGAACATAAAGTATTTAGTGGACAAGCGAGCAGAGGAATACTGGGGGAACAGACATAAGCAAACAGATAACAAATAACCACCAACTAGGAACACAGATTGAAGCAAAGACAACATAAAACCTAGAGCAGACATGGACAAAACACAGAAGCACACAGACCAGGAGAAAACACCAAAAACATGAACCACGGCACAGGACTAAGGACTAAGATACGAGACAAGACAGATATTAAGTAACTAATACATGAAACTGTGACAGAACTGAAATCAGGAAAATACCAAAACACAACAGTATAACAGATACCTAACTGATAAATGAATAAACTTAGAACTAAACAGAACAGATGACATAACTAACATGCAGATACAAAACCAAACCCTCAGAACAAAACCCAAAAACACAGCACTCAGGACAGGATCGTGACATGTTAGGTCTAATTTTCGGGACAAACCCGAAAGGGGTCGGGACAACTGCTCGTAATTCGGGACTGTCCCGGATTTTTCAGGATGTCTGGTCATCCTACTTGTTCTATACAGGCTAGGTATTTGAGACCCTGTGGAAACACCCTTAGATTTATATTCTCCTTGATGGAGATGGTGAGCCACCCCTGAACCTGATCAACTTCTAACCCCAGTGTGGTAGGAAGTTAAAGCTGCTAATCTCACTGAGTACTCAAACAGAATTTGACTTGACTGACTGTTGACTGAAACTGAACGTAAAGCATCTTACTGGAACTTAAAGTAGCCTGAGTAAAATTGAAAGGACAGGCCGAAGGAACACTGAATCACTAAGAGTTATTCTTTAAAGACTGAAAGTGTTCGTTTAGTTGAAATTGTTTTGTTGTATGTTCAACCTGTGCATGGTCACTACAGTACTGAATGCACTTACCACTGGTTAAGACGGATCCTATGCTATCCTATTTTTTATTTTGTTTTTCCACAATCTTTTCAATACAACATTCTGTGGTTAAAACAATACAACATTCTGTGTCTCCAGCTCACGAACCTATGGGAGTGGTCCTAAATGTGAATTCTGTTCACTACAGGTGGGTTACACTCAGCAGATAGAGTTTGACTCATTTACATGGAGTTGTAGATGTTACTTATATTAATACTTATTTAATCGCCCTGAGAATTAGATAAGTATAACTTACATTAAGTTACTTAGATCAAGTTATAATTATCTAATCATCAGGGCTCAGGTGAGGACTCAAATTCATGACTTATCAGAGTCAGACAGATAGGTGTTGAATCAGGCAAGTCTACTCAAAGCAAAAGCAAAATTTTAATTGAGAAGCAACAAAACGCATCTTAGCTCAATCCAATACCTTCAGCTGTTGTTCAACCATCACATTACTGGTCTGATATGACCAGGAAATATCATTGTGTATTTTGTGAGTTTGTTGACTTTATAACTCTTTTGTACCTGTGTTCCTGCTACATTACACTTTAGCATTTACCATTATCCAGTAATTATTATTTGTGGCTACAGTGACAGCTGTTCAGCAAAAGTTTCACTGGTTTGCTTTATAGAAAAACAAGTCATAAAGAAAATAAGCAGACTGTCCTCCCAAATATACGATTGTCTGTGCAAGTAGGTTATTACGATCAATGTTGTTGGATTGGTCAGACATAGGACTTTTTCCCAGGAGGTCGCCGTTTGTGTACTGTGTGAGAACAATAGTCAGTGTGACTTACATAATTTAACTTTCTGTATAGTATGTAACATACTTATTTTAACTCAAATCATGATCTTTTCCTGCACATAACCATGTAGTTTTGCATAAACCTAACCAAACTGCAACACACCAGTGACGAGACGTAACTTACTTAACCATGAAAGTCCGGTACAACTGTTGCTGGTACTACTGGTCCAGTAGTCATGACCTATTATATTACTTAAGTATAAGCACATGATGAAAATTAAATATGTCATAATTCTAATAAGAAAGAAAAATAAAAAGGTTATGGAGTCAATGTTGTCTTTATTAAACATAAAAACAGCCTATTACATTGCTTGTTGTTGAACACTATTTATGGATAAACCTGGCCTGGCTTTTACTTACTCAGCTCAGCACTGTCACAGATTTTGGTGAGTCAGGTGTTCCCAGTCACAACCAATCCATGTCTGAAGCAATGTGGACCTGCACATGCTTCCAGGTGTTAAGTTAGATAAGGACAAAATTGAAATCATCTTGTGCAGTTCCCATGCCCTCCCTCACAAATCACTGCCTTCAAGCCCAAAACATCTAAACCACTGCTACATTTGGTCTTAAGTGTATAAAAAGCAAAAGATAATGCACCGAGAAGCGTGACATTTAAAACAGGCCATTACTTGAAAACACAGCTGAAATTCTTTAGAACACATCCTTAACTTTAACAAGTCCATTGGGTCCTGTTATTTCTCAACTGTACCGGTGGATTTAGTCCCATTGCCAAAAGTCTCTAAACTGATTAGATTTAATAACAATTCTCTTCATGTCCTAGATGCAATCATAATGACAAGTGTAAAGTATATTCGTCTAAGGCTCTGCTTTGGAATTACGACTTTGCTGGCTCATCTAACAACCCAATCACTACAGTCTGGACGGCTGTGTTTCCTGCATGTGTCATTCTGCTTAACTGTGGTGGAACAGCTTCTCTGCAGCAACACTGAGTGATGAAAATCAGACCCTAAGCTGCAATTAGCATACTCAGACCAGCATGCATCTGTCTCATTAGGACAATCTAATTTTATAAATTAGTGAATTTATGGGAAAATTATTTTCCTTTTTGCTGTTTCAATCCTGTATATATCTCTTGCGCTTCAGCATGCGGCCCCCATTTCAGCTCCTTTGTTCTCCTTTTTCTGTTATTCTATTCATCTTTTTTCTCTGCCTTTGTGCCCAGTATAGTTGTTTTTTTATTAAATTCATTGGTTTCTTTATTTTGCTTCATCCAATTCCAGGCTCATCTCACGCCCATAAGAAGACCACCCCACACAACGCATGTGATTCTGATGAGCATCATGACTGGTATTGATCTCTCTTATCAGCCGACCAGCAGACTAGGCTAGAAAATAATTATTTTTCCTTTTGTCTCACATATTTCACTATGTGTCACTCTGCATCACTCATTTTACAATTCCTTTTTTGTGTTTCTTTTCTCTCCCTTCCAATCATCCTTATATGTTTCAGATGAACATCCACATGTCCTACTCTGTTCCCTGAATGAACACCCTTAAAGGTGAGGTGATTTTAAGTCAGTATTACCCATGTGGAAATCCTCAGTGGCCTGTATTTTCCTGTGCTTCCTAAACTTCCATTATTACTGGAATTCTATGCAGAGGGCACAGGAGAGTGTAACATTTAGCCACATTTCCAGTAATAGCATGTCTGATAGCCTGGCTGAATCTTTCCCTGTGGGACTCTTTCTGCAATTACACTGCATGGCTCGCTTGGTAACAAACTTGGGTACCAAACACAGTGTGATCAGAGTTTCAGCTGTAAAACATGTTAATGTTTTGTTTGTAGCAGTGAGCCACTTGGAACAGGACTTAGATTACAGTGCTGACATCTTGCATAATTGGTAGCAAAGCAAAATATTTAGGATATCACATATTTAAACTTAAGGCTTTTTGTAAGTTTATGTTAGCCTTACAGGGAATACAACATTTGAAAGATGGCTGAAAACTTACTGTGTACACAGGACGAATAAACATGCAGGCCTAACAGTGATGATCTGTTAAATCCACATGGACATAAACTCATTCTGATTCTACAACCCGTGACTTTTATAAACAGGTTGGTGAACACTGTCAAACTGAATGAATAATTCTCATTTTGTGGGGTGAGCAGCGTATTTATTCTTTAAGAGATCTCATTCCAGGTAAAAAGAAATACTCTTAAAGGCACTTAAAATATACTTGAAATTCACATAGTATTCTTATAGTACATTCATGCTCCTAAATGCTTACTACAAGTATATTAAATATATATTCTCCTGAGCTTTAAAATAGTTCTCAAAAGTATACTTTAAATAAATTGGTAATAAATGTATACTTAATTAAACTTTTAATAAATGCTTAAATCAATCAATGCTTAAATAAAAGTATATTTTTCACAACATTTTAGTCTATTAAAATCTATTTATTTAGCTCTTAGTAAATACTATTTAGGTGTGCTTTGTGGAAGTACATTGTTAAACAATTACACTTTTAATGGGTAAAAAAATATATTTATGCCAAACATGCTTCATTGTGTAGGCTGCTGCAAAATATTGTAATTATTTATGTAATTGCCACATGTTTCAACCTGATTTCTAGAAGTATGACTTTTAAAACATATTTTTAACATTAAAATTAGTGGTGGGCATAGATTAATTTTTTAAATCTAGATTAATCTCACTGAAATCTTGAAATTAATCTAGATTAATCTAGATTAAAATGGCTCATTTGAATTCTGCTGAAGGCATTCAGAATATGTGTGCGAACGGGTTTCAAGCCAGGTGGCGCATTAGACCAGGGGCTCATCTCCTGTTTCCAAAATGCATCACAAACTGCTTGAGAAAGCTGTTCTACTATGATAATTGGTGATGAAAATAAATCATGTTCAATAAGATGTGCTTGTGTGTAGCGTATGATGTGCTTTGCGTTTAGGTGGTACTTGAGACTGAAAGAACTCCTACAGTAAACTAATTCCGCATTGCACAAGGTGCAAACAACCTTAGTCTTTTCGAATTTTCCATTGGGAAGCTTCTTAAAAGTAAAATTTCCCTGAAGCAAACCCGGTGGCTTCAGAAATGTTGCTGTCCAACAGCTGTCTGTGGACGTGTTGCTACAGTTAGTGTGAGTAAATACCGCACAATGCGTTTTTTAATCAACCGGCGTATCAATAACTAACCTGGCTAGTTGTAAACAAACAGCTGGCCGAGCGAGGTTGTTGGAACGCCGTCAACTTGGGTGTGACGTCATTCCCAGCTCCGACTTCCGAGGTAAATGGAACGCAGCAACAGCTGCATCCATGTTCGCTCGTCACGTTTGATGTGGTAATTTCACAGTAGGCAAACACAGGTTCGAAGACTTGTTCTTGCCCCCTACAGTGCAATTCGGCTAGGTATACATCTGCGCCAAAATATCAAGGTGAAAGTCATCAAAGCTTGCATAGTATAGACCCAGCTCCCAACCCAACTTTGAGAATAGATTAACAGCGATATTTTTTTTATCGCCCGATAAGAGTCTCACGTTAACACAGCACGTTAACGCCGATAACGGCCCACCACTAATTATATATATTTTTCGAAAGCATTATTTATTTTTTTTTCATTTCTTTTCTTTATTTTTTTTTTAATCAGGTAAATAGCTAGTTGAGATCAGAGACCTCTTTCATAAGGGTAACCTTGCCTAGAAGGAAGCAGCACATGTTGTTAACTTAACAAACAACAACATATAGAAATAAGCATACTTTAAATCATAATGTTGTTATACTTGTTTCTGTTTGTAAACAGTAAACACATTTGTACACTGGGGCGAAGTTTGCCCTCCCGCCCAGCCCACTAGCGCAGTGCATTCAATTTGACCAATCAGAATCAAGGTTTTCAACTCGACGATCCAATCACACACCGTGAATGTGTGTACTGTCGTTGAGAGAGGGAAGCTATTTTTGGCAAATAATTTTGTTTCTCAGGTTTCCTTTGTTTTACTTTATCAACTCAGATTTTTTGAAGGTGGACACCACAGACAGCTCCCTGCAGAAGCTAAATGTAAAAAGAGCTAAAGAGGTGTGCCTGGCAAGTACAAGAAGGAGAGGACAGAGGCAGAGACTGCCAGCCAAAATCGTCTTTCTTTGTAAGTTTATTATTGTTAGCAAGACAACACAATTGTGTAAGTTAAATAAAGTTGAGCTCACTCTGGGTTTGGAAATATTTTCCTTGGTGGATAACTCTGGTGTGCATTAGCTAATGCTAGCACGTGGATGAATATATTTATTAGCTAGACTTTCGTCTGCCTTACAGTGTTTGGAGTAATGTTAACGCGTTACAAAAGAAATGCAATTAAGGTTAACGTTATAGTAATGTATTGCTTTTTGCTGTAAGGCAGTTTTTATGTTACTAAAATTTCGGTAATATACAGTCTCAGTAACCTGTTGCTGGAATTTGATGCATGACATTTTAACAAGGCAGGCCTGAGCATGTGTGTATGTGCCCTCAATTCTACTTCTGCACTGTTAAAATGACCAGTGAGGTCTTTATCAGAGTAATAAATGCAACTAATATGTTGCTGTCTGTGTGCTAAAGGTTCACATTTTATAGTCTACCTTAATACTCACATGTCCATGTTTACAGTAAGTTATTGGTGACTGTCATCATTATTCATGCAGATATAGTCTGTAAAGACATCACCACAGTTGTCATTTTCAGTCGTTTTTGTATAAATTCATTCTAAAGTTTAGCTGAAGCTACTATGAATCATCAGCTAAGAATAATGTTTTTATGTACTGCAATGCCTGACCACATGATATAATAGCATGTGATGTTATGTAAAATACTGCTCAACTTTATGTCCATTTGTATGATCATAGATCCTGTATTTAACTTAGAAGTTGAACCTACCCTTTGCCATCTTTAACCAACTTAATGCTAAGCCCAGAGTTGGAATTCCCTTAGCTCATTACCTCCGCTGTGGTTGGCATTTTTCTTCAACTGGCCCCGCTGTGTTATGTCTGTGTAACGTTAGTCATCCATGTCAAAGTGTTCGCTGCAAATGCGGTAATCTTTAGCGCGTAGTACTTTGTATGAGAGTTTGCACATCAAGTTGAAGTACAACTAGCCACAACTGCAGAATCTCGAGGCCGTGGAAAGGAAGATGATAAAAATTTAAGTTCTTGTATTTTCGCATTCTGTTGCCACAATGCAGTACGGCACAAACGCTAACCATTTCTTCTTCACCTGTGAGCTCCGATCATCACTCTTCACACACTACGCTCCTCTCACCTGCACACTGCTATTTACGGAGTTCTCCTTTAAAATAGGTCCATTTTAACTCAACTAAGTATATTAAAATATATTGCAATTATCTTAAAGTTGACTAAGTATTTCTAAAATGACACTTAACATACTTTAAGTTAAGTTCCAAAATAATAAAAATATGATAAGTGCATCCAAAAAAAGTGCTACTTAAGTATATTTCTTTTTAACTTGGGGCATCCCTTTGTTAGTTTTTATTTGACTACACTATAATCATATCTATAATCACAGTTTACTTAAAGCAAGGGTGGGCCATGGTGGAGAAACTACCAAGAGACAGCTAGATTTTGAAAGTACCCCAGACCTCCCTCTCTCCTCTGTAATCATTGGATCAGCCACCCCATTATCCAAATCTATGATTGGCTATCTGCACGGTCGAGGCACAACTGTTTGCCATATGCGTTGACATGTGCATAGTTTTGTATGTAGCCTACTTTTGAAGGTAGAATTTAATTTTAGGACTATATATAAGCTTTACAATACATTTATATAGTGCCACTTTGTTGTGTTGTGATGGTAGGTCTATTTATCTTCTAAATAAAAATGATTAACACAGAAATGTAAGAAACTGTAACATACTGTAAATATTAGGAATTAAAGTAGATGTGCGAAATAGTGAATTGATACTATTCTGACCTGTGTGTGTGTGTGTGTGTGTGTGTGTGTGTGTGTGTGTGTGTGTGTGTGTGTGTACAACTAGCTTGTAATCACAGTGAAGTATTTAGCTACTAAAGAGAGTTGGATATTTCCCAAGTTTGTGGAGATAAAAATAGAACAAAAAGGAGAGGTGGCTACCTATTGGTCTTTGGCGCAGGTGGCCAGAAACAGAACTCCATGTGAATACTAATATTGCCCCGTAAATAATAAATTTATAAACAGGAAATTGTTTGCTAACACCATATCAACTTTAACAGTGATGATATGTCATTGTGTACACAAGTTGTTTCTGCTGCCCCAGGTAGCCAAAAATGTAATCGAAAAAACACTGGACGTATTTCTGGGCAGTCTGTAATGTTAAGACGTCATGACAGGGACTTTGGAAACCTTTGATGACTGACATTCATAACTAATCTAAAGTACCATGCTCCCCAACTCTCCTGATATGATTCCCAAAGAATTAGAATTCACACTGGACGGACTTTAAAAGAAAGGTCAGTTAAGTCAGGGTGCACTCTTTAGTTTTCTGTAAACAGCTGTGTTCCCACACACACACACACACACACAATCACACAAAGGTCAGCTGCTCCCTAGGGCTCCTCTGACTGCAACTGTGATCAACAGGCTAAACCTTATGACCAACCCCACATGCAGCCAATGCTCTACCTTCTCTTCTTTTTTAAATGTTCCCTCTCCCAACCTTCTTATCACTCTATCTGCTATCTCACTCCTATGATCTGCCTATCTTAACCAAATGGCAAGAAATTATTTACTTTTTCTGGTCCACATTGAGCAACTCGCTTTTCTATAATCTGATCAATGCAGCTGAATGTCACAGAGCCTTTCTATCAAGCAGAGAGAAGGTCAGTGTGTCTGTTCTGTGTAAATACCAAAGTAATGTAATTCCCGGACCAACATTCTGCCAGACTTTTATAGCAGAGTGACTCAAAGTATGGCTGAAATTTGTGCATTTTTGCAAGGCAGATGTTATTTGAATGCAATCTGAGGTCTTCCCAGAATTGAAAAGAAAAGTCTGAACGATGAAGCAAAAGTTTTGGCAATGTGAAGTGAAGTGATGAACAACGTGAAATATCTGATTATTTTTCTGTCTAAATATTCAGCAGTTATGGTAAACTTCAAAGTAATGATTTACATTAATCTGACCAAAATATATTATGACTATACTAATCCCAGTTAAGTGTTTTGCTGTTGCATTTCCCATTCCTGTTGCAGTTTCTCTGAGGACACACCTCATTTGAATTTTTAAAATTTTTTTTGTTTTTAAATTGTAATGCAGTGGATCAGCTTTTCCCATGAAGGAACTCCTTTCTAACATTCCCTCCAGTTTGATGGCATTTTACCCATCACATATTGCCTGATTCCTCCCTTCCAAAAATTTAATGTGTTTTTTCTACACTTGTTTATTTTCTAGCATCAATCTTCTTCCTTCACCCAATCTATATAAAGCCAAATGAGATCCTTCTGGACCTCAAACAACCAGACCATAAGGTTTATGTTTATGCTAGTACAATTCCAGAGTGAACACAAATGCTCAATAACACATTTATTTCTTTTTTGTAATTATAAAGTTGCATGTAAAACAAAATAAACAGAATGTGTATTTACATAAAATAAAATGAGTAAGCCTGATGAAAGTACTCACAAAGTAGTAAGGAGTAGTAGATTGTCCATTTGTACACTATATATTACGCACCACCGACCCAACACCTTCCAGCCCATCCACAATCCCCTAACAGATCCCACTGGGCCTGCTCATTGAAAATGACTGAGAACATAAGAATTCATGTCTGCATAATGGCAGCAGAAAACAACTGTGATACACAAGGTAAAGTACAAGATAAATATATTTAGCTGAAATAAAATAATATAAAGAAGGGATGAGGGTGTCCAAATAATCCTTAATTCTTGCACTGTCCCTTTAAATCTAATACTTATTGTTTCAAAACAAAAGCAAGTGTATTTACTAAATCAATCAAATTTATTTGTCACAGGTAATCATATAAAGTACTGTCAGGGTCGGTGGGTGCTCAAAGCAGTCGTGAGCCCAAATGCACGACACTTAACGCTGAGATACAGTTCAGGGTTATTTAATCCAGGGCAAGACAAAACAGGCATGAACCAAACTCACGAGTACAGGGAAACTTGTACATCCAAAAATGCAGACCGAGGTAACACAGTGACTGGGAGAACTCACAAAATTTGACAGAGCATACATGCATTTATACACGGGGCTAACGAGCAGGGCGGGAGCAACACAGGTGACAGGTATCAGGGTTAACGAGGCAGAGAGACAGAAGGGGAAAACAGAGAGACTGGCTCACAGTCTCAAAACAAAAGCAAGTGTATTTACTAAAGTGTATCACTCACAGGCAAATTACTGGAAGTGAACAGACAACACAAGTACTGAACACCAAACATGTCAAAATAAGTAGTAACAGATCAGAATAGTGAAAACAACAAACTAATCCAGATCACAACTAAACTAACATCAACGAGGAACACAGACCGAAGCTAAGACTTGAACAGAACTCAGAGCAGACATGGGCAAAACACAGAAGTACACAGACCAGGAGTAAACACTTAAGACATGAACTAAGGCACAGGAGTAAGAACTAAAGACACAAACTAGGAACTAAGATACGAGACAAGACAGATATGAAGTAATTTAAAGATGCGGATGAAAGAAATAATAAAGACTACTCAGAGATTAAAGCAGAATGAACAAACCAGATTAATTAATGAAACTGGCAAACTGGCAAACAGACAAACAGACAGAACCCAAACATAATGGTAGAGAACAAGACATGAGGGACAGGAACAGAACTAAACAAGTACTAAGGCAGACACCAAGATAACAGGACAGATCAGAACCACCACAAAGAGCAAACAGGAGACTGCAAACAAGACCACAGACAGACAGGAATGAAACCCAAAACCCAGACCCAGAGAAAGCAAAATCAAAATACAGAGAAGGCATGGCCAAAATAATCTAACCCAGACAAGCTCAGGACAGGATTCTGACAAGTACAATCCCAGTTAAATATATTCCCACCAGTTCCTTGCATTAAAACTAGACATTAAAACTTTAAATAGAGTAGGAATAGTTATAAATGTGTGTATGATTGGAGGGGTATAAGCACTGATATAAGCTCTTCCTGAGCCTCTCAAAGCTGGCCTGGTGTTTCTGGTACCTTCTGTCTAAATGCAGCTGAGGTAAAGCACACCCACCCATCCATTAACCATTGTTTTATCTCGTTTTGTTCATAGGCTTCCAATGGCCTCAAAGCAGAAAAGTTGTTTATTTTTGCTTGCCAGAGATGCATCAGCACTTGAAAAGGAGGGGTGGAAGAGGACTGTAAGAGTAGATGGTTATTGTTGCTACCAGGAGATGAGAGTAAAGTCTCAAGGCAATTAAGGAAATGAATGCTCTAATGGAGTGGGTTGCCAGAGTAAATTTAGTTAAGGCACAAATGGGTTTGAGGAGAAACATCATTTTGACATCTTTTAGGAAGACCCTGAAAATCAAAGACCAAAATGTGTTGTAGTTAATTTGATGATTGGCCTTTATACTAAGAGATCTAAATCAGGATAACTCTTGACAAACATCTGGTTAGTTAAATCAATGCTTAAAACCATCTAAAGCTGTATCAGACCATGTCTGCCATCAAGTGAGAAAGTATTCATGGATGAGTGAGCTTAGTTGTTCTTCTGCTTTTCCCACTTCTAACACCCATAATAAGATGCTATTACACAAAATATCATACAACATGTTGATCTTTTGTTTTTTTGGGGGGATAGGACAATATGATCCTATGTTTGTTGGTTGGGGGGCTAAAAATATTAAAACATAAGAGCCATCATGTCAAGTCCTATTAAATAGGAGTAAGAGTAATCCAAAACAATCCTTGCTCAATAAAGTATTTTCTGTATGTTACCAATCAAATATTACAAAATACTATTAGGTAAGATAAGGCCAACAAGACCCTGCCTTGAAAGGCAACCTTTTAATCTATCGATCACTATCTAACCATATTTAATAATGATCTTGGTACAGCCTTCGGATTTTCAACTGACACATTTTCACTCAATCCTCATTTCAGCTTGTCCTATTTGTTTACGCTGAGGAACAAGAGTTTCAACATAGATAGCAAAACAAGTAACTTTCTAAACTGAATTTGCAACGATCAAGCTGTAAAATCACACTCAAACCATGCACTTAACCTGCTTTATAAGAGGAGTTGGGTCAAATGATGAATCCTAAAGTGGATTGGTTTAAGCATGGACGCCTTATAGGGGGGAAAAGTTAGGACAATTCCAAGGGCCCCTGACTGACAGGGGCCCCAAAACATAATTATAAACTAATATAAAATTGTATTATATTATACATTAAATTAACCATCATCATTGAGTATAAATATATTTCAAATATAATCATCACTGTCCCAGTGAAGAAGGTGAGCAACACTGTGTTAATGACAGGCCAGTTAGCATCATTCCAGGGAGTCTGTGGGGATTTCTCTGTCTCTCTTGCTCTTTTTACCAGAACAAAAAGACAATGAAATATTTCTTAATGACAGAAATTCAAACACTAATTATTTCCTCACATAATGATCATTATGAAATAAATAAAATAAAATAACACCTTCCTGTCTGTACTGGATGCTGGACAGCAGCTTACCTCAGCCTGCATGTAAGTTATAGACTATATTAAAGTAATTCAGTTTGATACTTTTATTTAAATTAAATTATGGCCGTTAATGACATCTATAGACACAGACTTTATTATTCCCATCATGAAAGGCAATTTATTTGAGAAGCAAATAGTGAACTGCACACTGTATGCAGACTTGCATGTACAAATCACTAGCAGTAAATATTGTTCTTGTACTAATATAGAAGTACAAGAAGCTAGACACTTGTAAGCCTTTAATTAGAGTTATGTAAAGCTTTTGATGGGACATTTAAGTCCTAGAGAAGTGGTGACAGCCGCACAGAGGGGGTCCAATTTGATTTTTTTGTCATGGGGCCCAAAATTCCTGGCGGCCCCCCTCGGTTTAAGGAATTGAGGAATGTGGGGGAATAGGGAGAAGTGAAGGGTAGAGAGGTCATGTAATGGGAAGCGTTCTCTGTTACTCAATAATTTGTTCCTCCACGGCTAGAAACAAGGATGCTGAGATGCTGACAAAACAGTAGGGTAGGGGCTAATGGTGCACATTAGCGTAAAGCTCTTTGTGCGGCCATATAGTGGGAGGCTCAGGAATTGGTGAGACATACAGGATGTACATTACCATGCTTCCAGAACAACATTATTGATCTACACTCTGCCACTATACCTACAGATCTAAATATGGCTTTAATTAAATAGTTCCTCGATGACTTCCATTTTTGCCCAACATAACAATGGTCCGTGCCTGTAGAAGTACTATGCGGAAATTAGCTATAATTGTGTTTGTGTTTCTGTGTGTATATCTAATTTTATGTGGAAGAAGATAAATGAGTAAATAAATGGCACCATCTGAATGCATAGTACCTTACAGCATTGACATTGTCATCGTGTCTGTGAACCATAATCAGAATGATTCTAATTCACCAAATCCTTAATGGAATATAGCCTGATGATGAAAGATGGTGCTGACAAATGGAAGGAAGGGAGAAAAGGAGAAAATGACTTTGTCAAACTTTTCTCATTAGATGACTAAGCCACCGTAAAATTGCTGAGCATTCAGGATGGGACGTGAAAGAGGTTGTGCATTTTATGAGCAGTTTGACAAGGTGAAAAAGAATGTGTGTTTGGGGTATTTGAGACAAAGCACAAAACGTGAGCAGTAAATCATTTCTTAGAGTAGGGATCTACTGTATGGTGTGTAAACTAGCGTGTCTAAACATGCTAAGGCGTGCTACTGCACTTTTGGCAGCCACGTTATACAGAAGAAAAGATAAAGGGACTGAAAGAGAGAAAAAAATGAAATATGAGAGGATGACAGCTAACTGTGGAAATGACTTGATGCAACAAGTTAACACGCTTTCTCACTCATTTTCTTGGTGTCTCTTTTTCCTCACTGACATACACACACAACAGCATTTATGCATGCAATGTAATCTAGTACATGTAACACTGTCCCAAGAAATGCACATATCAGATTAACCTCATTGCAAAGCTTTGACTTATTCAGATGTTTAATTCAGTTTCTTAGCATGAGTGTTTTCATTGGACACTGCTGCCATAGCACAGAGAAGGAGAAACAGTAAATTATTATGGTGGCACAATAAGGACTTTCAATTATTACATTACATGAAGCCAAAAGTCAGTATTGCCAATACTAACAAGTCTTGAGTCGATGCCTGAGAATTAAAAAGAAAACATTAGATGTCATGTGGAGGCTTTTCAGGAGTTGCAGTCCAGGGTTTCTCCTTGTCAGACTGCTGCTTATCAATATTCTGCACCATGACAGGAGAGGGAGAGAAATGGAAGAAGCACAGGAGGGAGGATGACTTAAAAGGCAGATGAAGGGACCGGCCATAGAGAGAAGAGAGGTGTGACAACAGGAAGCATTTGTGACAGAGAGAGAAGGAGCAAAGGGTGAATGAATAAAAGAGAAGCTGAGAGAGAGGACAAGGAAAGGAGACTCTGAATAGAGAGCTCCAAAAAGGGGAAACTGACAGATACGAAAAGAGAAAGGAAGCAACAGTGTGTTACATCTGGGAGAGACGGGAGTGCCAAGAACGAAACAATTCATCCTTTCTTGTTATTGGAGGCAAAGAAAAGGACAGGAAGGCAGCAGTGTACCATGGGAGTTCTGAGGCATTTAATTGGACATGAAGAGAAGCAGGCTCAGAGCCAGGTTTAAAGTGAGTAGCACTGAAGAAAATAATTTGACACTGAAGGTGAACGTTCAAGCATATCTCACTCTATATTTGTGTCACAAAATGAGAGTTTTGAAACTTCAGTTTAGTTTCAGAAGTAAGAAAACCTCATTCAAAATCACATTGAAAACACAAATGAGTAAATAGTATGTTAAATTAATTTTTTGGCCTTCTGTACACCCAACATCTGTTGCATGTCTTTCTGTCCTGGGAGAATGATCCCTCCTCTGTTGCTCTTCCTGAGGTTTCTTCTATTTTTTCCTCATTAAAAGTTTCCTTATCACACTTATGATGCAAAACTGGACATCAAGCTATGATGATGTACATAGCTGTGCTGCCATGCTGCCAAACTTTCAGAGAAGCTGTATTTTGTTTGCTTACAAATTATTAGTGATTGTTTTTTGTTAAAACAGCTTTTAGTAGCAAATGCTATAGTAAATGCTTATTTCTTCTTAATATGGCTAACCTCCAGGAACAGGCTTTATTTTTTCAGAACCGTGAAAGAAATCTTCATTGAGATATTGCACTGAGTTACAGAAACTGGTGGAATAGCTTCTAGCCTTGAGGTGCTTTGAGGTAAACTTTGACTGTCTAAACAGTATGTGTAAGAACAGCCAAACAGTTGCTTCAGTAATTCGTTTTAAACGACCTCTATTACATGCTGCCATTTCCTCTAATAGCCTACAGAACTACTACACTTTCTCCCTTACCCTTTAGGTGATTCATCTTTGTTTCTTCCTCCTTCTCACATTCTTCAGTTTTAACCCCCTCCTCACATTAAACATTAAACCAATGAACAGATATGCTACTTTTTTAAGTTCGTATTAGAAAGCTGCATGGTCTGGTGAGCACCATTTTCCATACCTAATAAGGTGACAGAAAAGATTACAAGAAGAAGCCAGTCCAACGTCTGACACTTCGCTTCTCTGGTTTCATCCACTGACCTGGTATTATTGGCTAATTAATATTAGGTTGGCAAATATAGATTAGTCAAAATGTGAAATTTGAAAACATGATCTGGTGCTACCCCAAACCAGCAATAAATCAGAAAGGAACAGAGCATCCTGAACAGCTGTTTGCTTTTGTGTATAAAGTGTCTGTCTGAGTCATAGTGCCATTGAGAGTTATTCACACATGGGTTCATGAGAAACTGCCTGCCTCAGGTTTGGCTGCCTACATGAATACACTCAAGCTGAAGGTCACATCGAGGAGCACTGTGGTGGGTTGGGCACAGGAGCAGGAAATAGCAGAGCAATTAGACTGACTGGCCCTAAATAATACAGCAAGTCACTATTTCTCTTGTTGTATTTTGACCCTTAGTGAGTTTCTAAACTCATTTCAAGTGTGTAGTGGTAGCTTCAGCCTGACAAGACCGCACTTTGGGAAAAAACATTGCTTGATGCTGTTTAAGGTCAAGAAAAACAAACAAATCTAAGCAAAGGAGCATGTGGATTCAAAATATATTCTGTGCAGTGATTACTATCTTTTGTATAAATGACACAGACATTTCCTGTATCCTGTTTGGCTCCAAAAAAAAATTAAGAATGACGTAATAACCAGCCACTAGGAAGCACATGTAATTAAACGTGGCATGAACAACTGGAGAGATTAAAAGATAGTTAAAGCAACATCTAGACATTTTGGGAAATTGACTTACTTGCATTCTTCTAACTGAGAGTTAGATGATAAGGTCAATACAACTCTCATATCTGTTTGTTCAATATAAAAGGTGCTTTCAGACTGAGCGGTTACCTCTGCATCTCTAAAATGCAGATTTGGACACACCGGATTCTAATAACGACCTGCACAATACGCTACAGGCTGATGTTATCCACAACACGTCCTCAAACAACAGAATAAGTTGATTGCCAGTGACTCCCAAAACGACATAAATGACCTGTACCCAGAACAGGCACACATGGTTAACATTGTGAAATGGTTGCAGTTTGGTCAAGATCATGGTTTGGGTTAAAATAAGTACATGATGTGATGTGACATAACGTCACAGCGGTGTTAAAAGGCAGTAAAAATCAGCACACTTACGTACACAACGGTCTGTTCAAGGCACCACTGCTTCCATTGAAATAAATGTTTTGCTACATTTTGTCAGCACTGAACTCAGCCACGGTACACAAACTGCAGTGTCCTGGGTGAAAGTCCTGTGTGTTAGACCCACCCTTCCACCACAACAGCAGTCATATGCGGATTGCTCTAGTCATAATTAGGCTACTATGACCACTTGGATGCCGCCTAACAATAAACGTAAATATAGGTCTTAATAGGCTGCTTGAGTGGATGACCTATACAGCTGTTTTTCTGGTGAGGACAAGTTGGTTATCCACCAAATGTACTGTAAACTAAATAGAGTGGGATGTATCTTAAAGTAGAAGAAAGTGTTACCAATATGACTGGGCAAGTTTTGCTAACTAATATCATAAACATGGTTAAGGTGAATTCAGGTAAAGTAGGACTCCTATATACTTGTGTGTTGTTGTCAACAGGTCTTTTACGATAGGTTCAGCATGGATTTCATATGACTGAAATCACGTTGATATGAAAACTTCCGGTTGAACGTTTGTCTAAATAACTAACTAGATTTGTCACTAGTCGCTTTTTAGAAATAAGGCAGCGGACCAAACCCCTGTGAATTAGTTATAATTCACATTTCAGTGAATTATAAGAGAGAACGAAGAAGAGAACGAAGAAGCGCAACCAATAGAGTGAGACTGGAATGCAGGGTGCATAAACAGTTTTATTGGCACTGAAACAAGTATTAGAACTGATAAATAAATAAATTAAAAGTTATTTTTTGCATTCTGCTGTGCTTTTTTCCTTCATGTCACTCTTTTTTTTCACTGTCACTGGTCTTAAAGTGCATTACTACAAAAACTGGAAACAGCAGGAAACAGCTAGTCTGGCTTTTTCTAAAGATAAACGATCCACATACCAGCTCCTCTAAATCTTAACATGTTATATCTACTTTGATTAATCTGTTTTACTGAAAGGCCACACATGAAAGTGGTCTCAATCTTCTCATCTAACGCTCAGCAAGTAGCTTAAGCTAACAAGTGTATAAATCCAACCATTCATTTAAGAAAACAATGTAAAGATAAAGAAGAGATGTTACTAATGAAAGTACCAGCTACTAAACCACAAATGGAATAATTAATTAGGCTAATATCAACTATTGTCATAGGCCCTTTTCAACTGCATGGTGGTACGAGAAGTGATGGCGGAACAAAAATGTGCTTGAAAATTTTCGGAGTTGAGGAGCTCCGCAAGTGGCAGCTGGGGAAGACTGCAACAACCCATGGGAGGAGCTTGGGAGGAGCTTGCAAGGCCGGCAGCTGCCCGTTCACAGCTCTCTGGTCCCGCCGTCACAGAGACCGCTGCAGCAACAACGGCAGAGGAAAACACAGCTGTAAGGTTTTCAGACCACTTATCTTTCTTTACATTCTGAGTAATGTTCAAATGTTTCAACATAAATCAAGAGAGAGCTGTATGTGGGTTGCTAGTGTGTGTGTCTCATTAAACATTATGTTGCGGCAGTTGTGTGTGGTGTCACTATGACGACCAGCTACATTGAGGGGTACTATCTCTGGGTACTATCTGCAATGGAAAACAGAAGAAGGCCAAATTCAGTCGAGTAGAGTCAAGGCGAGTCGAGGCGTGTTGAGCTGGTACTGGTAATGGAAAAATGGCAATACAGCATGTAATGCTAACAGAGATGAATCGCGATGGTAAAGCAGTTGAGATAAAACACCTGAGACAAGATACTAAGCTGGATATAGGTCACATAGGCCAAACATCCTGTCTCAGCAATAGGCTACTCTCACTCTTCCTAAATCACTGTGAATTAATTACTCCACCGGTGATTTAGGCTCTAACTGCCACTGTGCCGATAATTTGGTGATAGCCGCAGTGAACAGACTGCTTTATGAGCTAGACATGGATAGCAAAGATGGACGAGATAAGGAAGAGTAAGGGAGAAAAAGAGAGAAGGAACTGTTGAGAACACTCATTAATGAGAGGGATGGATTAACACATAGACACACATACACAAGCAGCGTACTGATTTACACTCTAGCCCCGAAGTGCAGATTCGTATGAAAGTTTCAAATAGTTTGTCTTTGGACTGAAAGGTGATCCCTACCTCCTTTCTCCTCCCCTCCCCACCTTCACAACCTTGAGGGGTGAGATTTGATTTGAATCCATTTTGGCTCCTCACTCATGTGACTCTTCACTTAATCCTCCTAGCTGTCCACAGAGTCCTGTCACAAAGATGAAGTTTAGCCTACACCACAGCTGTTACAACAGATTGTTTCCCTCTTTCTTCCTGTGGGCTATGGTGTCACAGTGGGATCTTTCTTTAGGCTTTGTATCTCTCTGTACAACTCTTTTTCACTGTCAAATACTCCTCTGCTGCTTCATCCGTCCTCAAATAGTACCACAGTCCTGTAAAGACAAATGACTGGATGATTAACTCACAATAAAGAATATCTCACAGTATGTTAATAGGACCTACATCGTGCCTTCCCTGACCTCCTCTCTCATTCCTTTATTACCATCTTTGTGTGCTACACGTAACGCCGAGGGACATCCTGTCACCATGTGAATAGTGGCTGTTCATCTCTGGGTACAGCTGTGCCCTCAGCATAAATCCTCTTTGTATGACCAATATTCTATCAGCAAAATGTCCTGCCAGTTGTTACGTACCCCCTGACTTGTTATAATCTTGCTATCTAATAGCTAAAATATTCAGTAAACTGCTAATTCTGTCTCTAAGTTTGTTAAAGCAGCAAAGGTAATACTATACGCCTAATAATGCAATGTGGTGTTCTGATTGTAATTTGAAGGTTGTAGCTCAAATATTTGCTGTGTCATTACAATCCCCATTTGAATTACAAAACAGGACAGACATGTCACGTTTTTTACGAAGGAGCTCTGACCTACACTAACGAAGAGCTAGAATTAAAGAAAAATAATTTTGTGCCAATTCATTTTCAAACTTCTGCCTGTTTCCAGAACATATGCCACATGCACAACTTCATACATTGTCGGATTGATGGAGACCAGATGTAATGGACCCCTTGAGGCCACTGCATAGTTGATGGTTGACAAAGGGTTCTCCAACAAACAAAGAAAGAAAGAAATTTGATGTTCATATGAGATTGTGGGTTTATTCTGATTATGTATGATAATTGTAATCCTATAAATTATATAAATCTATGATTATACAACTGTCAATTCAACACTGTGGACTGTGGTATTCAGAGGCTCATTTACCATGACAAAGCCCACTTTAAACTTACCGAAAATAAGCATCAGGGACAGTAGTAGTTAGTGCACTAATCTGGAGGTGGGGACATGTCAAAAATAGCAGTCTAGTAAAAGTCTTTGAAAAGACTTGGCGCTAGGTGTACGTCATATGTTTTACGGAACAGATTTGCTTTTTTTAACGTATTAGGTATTTTTTAAAAGTTTTTAGGTATGTGTCAATCAGTACCAACTCAGATAGACATGCATACATCGTACAAAACTAACAAATCCAACAGAACTGGCAGTGTCTGGTGGTTTTACATGCATACTCACCCTTGCCTCTTTAAGAGTAATCACGTTATTTTTGAACCTGGACTCTATTTTCCCTATTTGCTGTGTCTATGTGACTTATTAGGACACCGTATTTTGAAACTGTTCCAGTATTTAGTGAGCGTGCTGCAGTCATCAGCAGCAACCGATGCTTTGGCGAGCGCAATATAGAGACTATTTCTGTTTAAACAAAAAACTCTTTAAAAACAGGTCTCTGTAGGGATCCTTTCCACAATGTTGTCAGACACTTGTAATAACAATCTGAGCCAGTTGCATTGGCAAAACAAGCACTTTAGTGGACATACTTTCACATTGCTCAATTGCCCACAAGGACTAGGGTGCTCACTCAATACTAGAACAATTTCAAAAAATGTTTCCCCAATTGGTCATTTCCAGGTTGAGAAATATCCAAGTTAGCCTTTAATGTACTGTACTTGCTCTTGTCTAGCCTCACAGCGACCAAAACTAATTGTGTATTCAGGCAGTTGTCTTAAAAAGCTAAAGTTGAAAACATTTACCACAAGGGAACTGACCTGAAATTGTCAGCAAAGTGGTAAAAATTTGAAGATACCCAATTTTACAGAACAGTGGACAGTAGCTTCCATCCAGCAGGTGTTACTTTATGGTACAAGGAAGCTTAAAATTGTTAGCCAAGCCTAAATGGACAGACACAGGGCCTGTATTTCTCAACGGGACTCAGTTACGTGACTCCACCCAACCAAATCACAGGCCTGTTATTGGCAGGGCGGCAGATGGTTGGTGTAAAAATGTGTGATGGACTTCAACTGGTCAGATCGATACCTCTTTTCTTACAGGAGGAGATGTGATTAGACTAACCTGCTGCTATTCCCACTCTCCATTTCCATCAGCAGAGGAAAACACTCACACTTACTGTAAACACACACACACACACACACACACACACTTAATGTAATCACATAGCCCTGAATGCATGCAAACACACACACACACACACACACCCTGGGGAAAATTGGATGTTTAAGCTCCAAGTAGCACTCAGTGAAAGTCAAGCGGTGACTCAGCAGACAGATAACGGTGAGGGAGGGACAGCAACAGCGTTTAAGTCAAGGTGGGGAGGGCAGTGCATAAAAATAATGAAATTGTTACTTTGAAGTAAAGGTGTCAAAGAGTGAAGAAGATGATAATCTGCCTATCGTTTTGATCATGTAACAACCCCAGGATTGCTTGTCCTGTTTTTGTTTGCACATAAAAACCCTTATGCCTGTTATCTCTGATCTGTTTATCTTTGATCTCAAGGAAACACATAATTTCTTCGTGCTCTGGCATCTTACTGTCGTACTGCGTGCCAAATTGAGGACTCAGTGAATTTAAAGACTCACCTGCTACAGTCTCCTTGTCTTCGTTCTCCATTTTGGCTTTTCTTGTTTTTTTTCCTCTCTTTCTTTCACACTCTCTTCCTCTCATTACTGCCTCTATAATGACATCATCCCTTCAGTGCATCATGGGGTCACATAAAAAGAAAAGCCATTAAATTCACCTGCTTATCTAATGCCTCAGTTGACCAGACATTCCACATGACTGTTTTGTCTTTATATTTAATGCACAAATAGAAGTGTTTACATTTGTATTACAATTGTATTTCTCAGTATTTGATTTCATTCATTAAATGACATTTGTGTACTAATGGACAATTAGCAGCTGAGTGCTAACAGTGCAGCGCTTCTTTTATCCCTTTTCCCCAAATGATAACTTGGCTGGGGGTGCAGTCTTTGTATTCCCATACACTCTAAGCCTAATTGAGCCTAATTGAAAAAGTAGGCATGGGAAGGGGGCAGTGGTAAGTGAGATTCATGATGTGTTGCGGACATGAGCTCGTACATCATAGTTTGTGAGGCGGGCGACAGAAGCTGAATTATTGGATCAGCACTGCTTCATTAAGTCTCCACATGACACAGTCTACCACTAATGCCTGTGGACAGAGAAATGAAGGGACGGGACGACAAATGCTGGGAGGGAAAGAGATGGAGGGGATGAGACAAGGCAAAGGAAGCAGATAACACAACGAAGGAGAGACAGCCAGAAGAGTTGAGCAAGAAGACAGTGGAGAAGGAAGAGTTAGGCTGAATGTGAAACTGAGATACTGGAAGAGAATGACTGTCATCCGCAATTTTCTTTAATTCAAGGTAATTTAATGATTTTTTCAGGCAGATAATCTGATGTAGAAATCTGTGAGTAAGGAAACAATGCATTAGGGAAAATGGCCTGCAGCTTCCTGTGCACACTGGCTTAGTCAACATGTCCACAGCAACACAAGCAATTTGTTGGCATCCCCTTCAGTAGCTCTCCGCATCCAAGTTTCAGAGGTTCATTTTCAGCCATCCATCTAACCATCTGTCTATCTCATTCTCCCTGATGACTGTTGCTATTATTTCATTTGATAACATAACTTATCAAGAAGAACAATCTCAGCTTATTCAAATACTTATATAAGTAAAGAATACATCTAAAGATTCAGTATATACATAGCTCCAGTGATGGACTAACAAGTGATTGCAGATTCCTACAGTGTGTCATCGCCGCTGAAAGAGCCCCAAATGACAAAGAGGTGGTGCCATCTGGTGGGGATACTGACCATCACATCTCAGACATAGCAGCGTGGTTTTTCATTTTGCTTTAGACGACACTGGTTCCTGGGAGAAGACATCAAACTATGAAGCCCCTGCAAACCTGTACTGGTGCTTTTCAGGACTGTGTGGACATGCACAGAATGCACTTGAGGTCTAATCAGCCACACTGGATAAGGAATGACACAGAATATTTCATACTATTTTTAAATGGTAAAATTCTTACATGACCCTTGTCTCTTCCACACTGTGTGTACATGCTATATCAAGTTGAATGAATTACCTCAACATTTCAAGGTATTCCTCAGCCCTACTTAAAAAAAAAAAAACAAAACTATTAAAGTCACATTCAGACTTATCTTATTCAGGCCTATCAGCACGTTTCTCAAAGAAATGAGGCACATCTCTTTGTCAATTAAAATCTTTGCTCCTAATTATAAGCTTTAGTGCGTTGGACAAATTAGTGAATCATGATATATATGATGGAATTTAATGAACTATATTGATTTGGAGTCACTGAGTGCAATGGAAGTATTTAATATATATCTGACTTGTTGGACCAATGTTGGTGTTTGTGGCACAACTATGCTTGCTGACTATAAGTGTAAATATTAAAAGGCACTGCAAATTAGAATTATAGATATAAATACATTTGACAGAAGGTGATTTTATGGTAACATGATTCAACTGAGACTTGCAAAGACAAATAAAAAGAACAAGAATAATTATGGTTGATTACAGCAAGATTCAGTCAAATAAACTTTAAAATGAACACCAAGGTGGATAAATTGCATTTTTGCTTTATCAAAACAAACTAATGTAGCTGAAATAAGTAATGTTAGACATATTTGACATAAGCTGGTGATCAGTTGATTAGGGTGCTGACAACTTGTAACAAGTATCAACACTTGGACTTTAAAAATAGCCTCTTTAACGCTGTAATGTAAATTACTAATGTCCTGTTTAAGTAATAGGCCTATGTCATAACTTTAATCGGTGCATCTTTAATTGTGGCAATACAATCACTAAATTTGCTTTTTGCTTGCATTGGCTTATCCAGAGTAAAATCTTTCTATATTTGGTTCACAGGAGTTTGAACATCACCATGGTATGTCGATAAGAATGCAGAAGGGACAAATTGTTCTGTTTAAGCCATTTAATGCCACTATCACACAGGAAGAGCAACAGGAGATGGTGAGGTTTGACTGTTATGGTTTTCTACAAATGATAAAGAAACAAGAATTACAATACAATAAACCAATGTATAACATAACACTTAACTAGGCGCCTGACAAACAAACTAACAAACTTTCTAACTTTGTACTCTAACCAAAGGGGGTGAAGGATAGGCCTACCACTACGGAAATTATATATTACTACATAACAAAGACATTAATTTAATAAGTACATTTAAGAAATTCAAGTTCTGTAAGAACTACAATTAACAAACCATGTGCACTGCACACTTTCACACAATGTGATATCTATAGTCTCAAAGCAAACAATCAAACAGGAATATAGCATCTACTAATTCTACTACTAGTCAAGCATTCAATCACATCAAGTTTACAAATAACCATTAAGATACAGCAAATACAAAAAAGGCAATAAACTCACTTTATAACACCAACCATAGATGTATAGCTGAATCACAGAGACGGAGGGCCCTCACATGTGGTTTGTGTTTCTGCCAGCCAGATCAAAGGGAATGGGTGGAGCTTATGAAGTAGACCATTGATTATGAGTGAGTGAGATCAGGTGAGATTGGGTCCTTGCCATGGAAATAGGGAGAGGGTTGCTGGATAGTATGGCTCTATTTTACACAGAGGATTAACAACAGCAGCATTTCTAATCTAAACCCATCATATGGGTTCCCGTAGATTACAGGGTGTCCGCGGGGTCTTAAAAAGTCTTAAAAGGTGATAAATCAATTTTGCGAAAATTTAGGCCATTAATAAGTATTAAAAAGTCTTAATCACCATTTGACAAGGTATTACATATTGAAGATATTTTTTTCAATGTGAAAATCCTGAAATCCTGAAAAAAGTTTGTTTGCTAAAAGTGTAGATGAACGTACTTATTTAATGCATAGCCAAAAATGCTAGATAGGCAGAGAGTAGCGACTGTGTGATTAATCTCTGTAACATTAGGTGCAGGGATCTACCGTGCACCTATTTTACTCTTAAAAGCTCCAAAAAGAAAATGATTTAAGAGTACAACCGACCGTAATCTCCCACTCTGCCGGACCCTCAATGCTGATCGTTCAAAACATAGTGGTGATCAGGAGTAACGGGATTAACCCGGTTGGCCGGTCGCACTGTGGCCACTTTAACAGCCCCGTTCCTAAAAAACAAGAGCGAGATGCGCTGCCAGCAGCTGAATCGGTAAGACAGAAGACAAAAGGGAACATTCAAGGAGCATGTGGGTTTGGCTAACGTTAGCTAGCCATTTAGCTAAATCAGTGCCTTTTATTGAAACACATTCAACTTCTCATAAAGCCGATACTCTCGTCACTGTCACTGTTTGTGAACAGATCAATTACAGCCTGGATAGAGCGGGATTTAAAAAAAGTTTGGTGTGCTGCAATAAACTTTATAAAAGTTGAACTTGTTGTTCTGCATGTTGTTCTCCAGCAGGTGACCCCAAACTTGCCTTTCCCGAGCCACATTAGCCAGCTCTGACTGGGGGATCCCGAGGCATTCCCAGGCGAGTGTGGAGATATAATCTCTCCACCTTGTCCTGGGTCTTCCCCGAGGCCTCCTCCCAGCTGGACGTGCCTGGAACACCTCCTTAGGGAGGCGTCCAGAAGGCATCCTTACCAGATGTCCAAACCACCTCAACTTGGCTCCTTTCAACGCAAAGGAGCAGCGGCTCTACTCTGAACTCCTCGCGGATGGCTGAACTTCTCAGAACTGCTGAACTGCTTTGCTTTACGGCTCAGCTCTCTTTTCGTCACAACGGTACGGTAAAGCGAGTGCAATACCGCCCCCGCTGCTCTGATTCTCCGGCCAATGTCCTGCTCCAGTCTCCCCTCACTTGTGAACAAGACCCCGAGGTACAACATTTAATGTTATATTATACCAGTCATTTAGACTAGTTCCTCCTCCAGGTTGTGCTACACCGCCTACACTACTTACGTTATTCATCACTCAGTTTATTCTCTTCATCTTTGTTCCCTCCTGGCCTGTTTGAATCTTGTTGTATTAATCAAGTGGTTGATGAAAGTTATCACACAAATCATTGCAGACAAGCTCACGTAATCTAGTTTTAAACCAACTAAAACACAAAATTATACTGTGTTTGACAGGATTTGCTGTAATGTTTCGTACGTAAACGTCATAGACAATGTAAGACAGCTGCTTTGACTCATACAGGCTGTTATAGGCAACTGAGAAAGTTGGTGAATGCCTCAATTTAGAGCAGTGCTCCTTTAGAGCAGTGGTTCTCAAAGTGGGAAACCCGGGGTCCTTGAAGGGGCTCCAGTCAGTCCCCATGAAAAGGGGAATCATTTATTTTCAATGTACAGTCCATCCATAAGTAACACAATAAAAAAACATATGACTATTCTGGTCATTGGTTTTATAAACATTCTGTAATTAAACATACAACAGAAAAAAATCCTATCAGATGGGGAAAACTGGGACAAAATCCTATCAAATGGGGGTCTGTGGTCTAATTTCAGTAGTCAGTTTAGCCCTTTCATGAAAGAATTATGATAGCCTCTGTCAGGATTTTTTTCATGTTTTTATTGAAATATAGCCAGCGATGCATAATGTCCAATTTAGTGAATCACTACTTGGAAAGTTTAACAATTGTATTACTAGATGTTACCAAATTTTATTTACCTGCAGGGGTCTCCTATAATTGGAGGAATGACAAGATTTACCTGAGCTGCACAGCGTTTCCGAACCGTCAACCATCTTGGTTTTGACAGATTTGCAGCGGCTTACCAGAGGGTGGCAGTGTATGGCATGACACAGTAGTGTCCACTGTAGTGGCTGATATGTAACAAGACTATCAGAACCTCTGCCCATTCAAGTAAATGGCTTTTGAATTAGCTGTCCACTGTAGTGACCACTATGTGTGAAGAGGTTATGGGTCCTTGACAAGAAAAAGTTTGAGAATCACTGCTTTAGAGGTGTAGGAGGTTTTGGTTAGGGCTAGGTTAGGCAAGGTTCCCTGTTTCCAGGCTTTGTACTAAGCTAAGCTAGCCAGCTGCTGTCTGTTGGCTGCTGTCTGCAGCGTCTGAAAGTTATGAGAGTGGTATCAGTCTTCTCCTCAAGACACATATTTGCTTTCTCACATATTTGCAGTGTTACGTAGTGTCTCTAAAAATAGAAAGGGAGCCAGAGCCTTCCACTATCAGGCACCTCTGCTGGAATCAGGTCCCTGTTTAGGTTTGGGAAGCAGCCAACATCAGCCTTTTTTGAGAACTTTCTTTTTAATAAAGCTGGGTTCTTCCCCTTAATAAGACTTTAGTTTAGTTAGGGCTAAGTTTATTTTATATATTTTTAAAAATGTAAAAATAATTTATTTTCTAAAGAGTTTTCTCCTTTTACACTGTAAAAATTAGATTTTTGATTAAGCTGAACAGAAACTACTTAATGGTATTGTAAACTTTGTTAACGTAGTTTCTTCAACTAACTATATTACATTTCTTCTGTAAAGTATATATGTATATATATGTATATATATATATATATATATATGTATGTATCAATGCATATAATTTATGGTGGCATAATTGAAATTGTAGTTGGAGGTGAGTCAACTCAGCTTGAGGCCAGGTCAAGTACCCTGTGCATGCTTCACGCTAAGAATTGGATTTCCTAAGCAGTGCTGCAGGGGTTTTAATCCACATGTCAGTGAGGGCATGCCTGGACAGCTCATCTGTTTTCTTCAAGAGAACCTGAAGTCAAAAAGGTGAGTATTTTGTTTGCATACTATAGTACTGAAGGTCTGGCTTTGCAGTAGTCACATGTTTCCATCCATCCATCCATCTTCATCCGCTTATCCGGTGTCGGGTCGCGGGGGCAGCAGCTCCAGCAGGGGACCCCAAACTTCCCTTTCCCGAGCCACATTAACCAGCTCTGACTGGGGGATCCCGAGGCGTTCCCAGGCCAGCGTGGAGATATAATGTCTCCACCTTGTCCTGGGTCTTCCCTGAGGCCTCCTCCCAGCTGGACGTGCCTGGAACACCTCCCTAGGGAGGCTCCCAGGAGGCATCCTTACCAGATGCCCAAACCACCTCAACTGGCTCCTTTCAACGCAAAGGAGCAGCGGCTCTACTCTGAGCTCCTCGCGAATGGTCGAACTTCTCACCCTATCTCTAAGGGAGACACCAGCCCACCCACCTGAGGAAACCCATTTCGCCGCTTGTACCCAGCAATCTCGCTCTTTCGGTCATGACCCAGCTTTCATGACCATAGGTGAGGGTAGGAACGAAAATTGACCGGTAGATCGAGAGCTTTGCCTTACGGCTCAGCTCTCTTTCGTCACAACGGTACGGTAAAGCGAGTGCAATACCGCCTCGCTGCTCGATTCTCCGCCAATCTCCTGCTCCAGTCTCCCTCACTCGTGAACAAGACCCAGAGGTACTTGAACTCCTTCACTTGGGGTAAGGACTCATTCCCTACCTGGAGTTGGCACTCCATCGGTTTCCTGCTGAGAACCATGGCCACAGATTTAGAGGTGCTAATCCTCATCCCAGCCGCTTCGCACTCTGCTGCGAACCGATCCAGTGAGAGCTGAAGGCTACGGACCGACGGTGCCATCAGGACCACATCATCCGCAAAAAGCAGTGACGAGATCCCAAGCCCACCGAACGGCAGCCCCTCCTCGCCACGGCTACGCCTCGATATCCTGTCCATGAATATCACAAACAGGATTGGTGACAAAGCGCAGCCCTGGCGAAGGCCAACCCCCACCTGGAAAGAGTCCGACTTACTGCTGAGTACTCGGACACAGCTCTCGCTTTGGGTGTACAAGGATTGGATAGCCCTAAGAAGGGCCCCCCTCACCCCATTCTCCCGCAGCACCTCCCACAGTATCTCCCGGGGGACCCGGTCATATGCCTTCTCCAGATCTACAAAGCACATGTAGACCGGATGGGCATACTTCCAAGCCCACTCCAGGATCCTTGCAAGAGTAAAGAGCTGGTGAGTTGTTCCACGACCGGGACGAAAACCGCATTGTTCCTCTTCGATCTGAGGTTCGACAATCGGCCGAACCCTCCGTTCCAGCACCCTGGCGTAGGCTTTACCAGGGAGGCTGAGAAGTGTGATACCCCTGTAATTGGCACACACTCTCTGGTCCCCCTTTTTAAACAGGGGAACCACCACCCCAGTCCGCCACTCCTTGGGCACTGTACCCGACTTCCACGCAATGTTGAAGAGACGTGTCATCCAAGACAGCCCCTCCACACCCAAAGCTTTTAGCATCTCCAGGCGGATCTCATCAATCCCTGGGGCTTTGCCACTGTGGAGTTGTTTGACTACCTCAGTGACCTCCTCCAGGGAAATTGACGAGAAACCCCCATCAGCCTCCAGCTCTGCCTCTACTAGAGAGGGGGCGTGTCAGTCGGATTTAGGAGTTCCTCAAAGTGTTCCTTCCACCGCCCAATTACCTCCCCAGTTGAGGTCAACAGGGTCCCATCCTTACTGTACACAGCTTGGATGGTTCCCCGCTTCCCCCTCCTGAGATGGCGGACAGTCCTCCAGAAACACTTTGGTGCCGACCGAAAGTCCTTCTCCATGTCTTCTCCGAACTTCTCCCACACCCGCTGCTTTGCTTCTGCCACAGCAGAGGCTGCAGTCCTTCGGGCCTGTTGTTACCTTGTAACCGCCTCCGGAGTCCTCCGAGACAACAAATCCCAGAAGGCCTCCTTCTTCAGTCGGACGGCTTCCCTGACCATTGGTGTCCACCACGGTGTTCGAGGGTTACCGCCCCTTGAGGCACCTAAGACCTTGAGACCACAGCTTTCCGCTGCAGCTTCAGCAATAGAGGCTTTGAACATTGCCCATTCATGTTCAATGTCCCCAACCTCCACAGGGATGCCAGAAAGCTCCGCCGGAGGTTTGAGTTGAAGATCTCACGGACAGGGGCTTCCACCAGACGCTCCCAGTTCACCCAAGCACTACCCGCTTGGGCTTACCAGGTCTGTCCAGAGTCTTCCCCACCCCTGACCCAACTCACAACCAGATGGTGATCAGTTGACAGCTCCGCCCTCTCTTCACCCGAGTGTCCGAAACATGCCGCCTCAAATCAGATGAAACGATTACAAAATTGATCATCGATCTTCGGCCTAGGGTGCTCTGGTACCATGTACACTTATGAGCATCCTTATGCTCGAACATGGTGTTTGTTATAGACAATCCATGACTAGCACAGGTAACTCCGTCATTGCCCACATGTGCGTTGAAGTCACCCAGCAGAACTATGGAGTCCCCTACTGGAGCCCCATACAGGACTCCATTCAGGATCTCCAAGAAGGCCGAATACTCCGAACTGCTGTTTGGTGCATACGCCACAAACAACAGTCAGAGTTTCCCCCCCCCCGCTACCGAGGCGTAGGGAGGCGACCCTCTCGTTCACAGGAGTAAACTCCAAAGTAGCGGCGCTCAGCCGAGGACTTGTGAGTATCCCCACACCCGCCTGGCACCTCACACCTTGAGCAACTCCAGAGAAGAATAATGTCCATCCCCTACCGAGGAGCACAGTTCCAGAGCCAAGACTGTGCGTGGAGGTCAGCTCCACCAGATCTAATTGGTAGCGCTCCATCTCCCGCACAAGTTCCGGCTCCTTCCCCCACAGAGAGGTGACGTTCCACGTCCCCAGAGCCAGCCTCTGCCGCCCGGGTCTGGTCTGTCGAGGTCCCTGGCCTTCACCGCCACCCATGTGGCAGCGCACCCAACCCCTGCGGATCTTCCGATGGATGGTGGGTCCAAGGGATGGTCACATGTTTATTTTTTTATTTAATTGTTTGCTTGATGCTACACTATAGCTTGCCTGCTAACTAAGTAGTCAGCTAATATTAGCATGGTAAAAAACTATGTTTTATAAATTCCGTGTCTGTATGGATTGCTGAGTCCATGGTTCAGAAGTGCATTTGGCGTGTCAATGGCAAAACAGCAGATTGTCAGGGCTCAGACAATTTTGAACCACTATTCATTTATGTATTACATCAAAATAAATACGGCTAACTAGTGTCCAGTGTTTGGCAGTAGCGTCGCTACAAGTAGCGCCGTTACTAGTTTAACTACATTTCTCAGTAGCTTGGTGGTAGCGTCGCTATTTTCTGAATCGAATAGCTTTTCAGTAACGAAGCTCTTTTATTGACCGAAGTAGCCGGTAGCTTCCACACACGCCACATTTTCCCAAGCATTTCTGATGGATCAGTAAGTGACACCACCGACACACACGGACCTGTATGTGCAGCCGGCAGAAGCGCTTCCCTGTGATGGTGACATCACTGCACCGATCCTTGGGTTGATGTTTGCGACTTTGCTGCAGGGGAATAAAGACACGCGCGACGGAGTGTCTCTCTCTCTCTCTCTCTCTCTCTCTCTCTCTGCCATGAATGTTTGTTGTTTAGGTTGCACTGTTGCCAGAGCACAAAGTCACATATAAACTATAAAAAATATAGAATTAATTAATAATTAATTAATTAAATGAATTAGTAATATGATAATTAAGTTGCTTTATACAAACAACAATGGTTCTCCGTTTGTTGCATGAGGAAGAACATTTAGCAGCAATGATATGGTAGTAAGGAGAGTTTCTGTGTCTGATTTAGCTCTCACACACATTGGAGCAGGTTTTTAGTCTTTCTTCTATTGCTACTGTGGAATGAAGTTGGTTCAATATAAACTAGGCCTATGTTGTGTGTGAGTGTGTGTATATAAATATTTATATATAAATGACCTAACTATAAACTATTAAAAAATTAAAAGTAGCTTAGATGTAACTAAGCTACTTTTGCCACGTTGCTGTAGCTTAGCTTGCTACATTTCACTGGGGGGTAGCTTCTGTGTAGTGAAGCTTCATTTAATGTAGAGTAGCTAGTAGCTTAGCTCACTACATTTTCCAAGTAGCTTGCCCAACACTGCTAGTGTCTTTATTTTATATAGCTTCCCATGAATGTAGTTAAGTGTGCCCCACCCCTCATGTCATACTGTCATGTGTTAACTTAATGTTTGTGAAAATAAACACGGACATTGAAGTGGATTTCTTTGTGAAAATTGTTTTTTTTTAAAACTTAGGAGTTTGAGTTGACCTCAAAACTCAAAAATCTAGTGCAATAAGTTGCCTTGAAAATCAGTTTTTTTTCCACATATGAAAGATAAATTATCTGAACAAAAGATATTTAGTTGGCTTGACTTCTTTTGATGTGAATATTTAGTATGTAGAACTCAAAATTTTAAGTTTGTGTAAAAATGAAAGATCTAAACAAAATATAATTACTTGGCACAAGTATCGATGATTCAATACTTAAGAATTTGAGTTGGCCTCAAAACTCAAAAATCTAGTACAGTAAGTTGCCTTGCAATTTTGAGTTTTCTGAGCCTTGTCATTTTTAGTGTATTACCTTGTTGTTTTTACCCTCATGTATTTTATCTATGTGTTTTTACTCTACCATGTGTTTTTTTCTTTTTGTGCCTTCTGTATTTTACATTATAAAGTGTATTGGGACCCTGTTACTGGGAATTTTGCACTTTAAATCCCATTGACTCGACTTTTTTCTCTATGCAAGCAAGCAAATGTGTGTATTTTCTTAAGTGTTGAGCTATAACTTCAATTAGACACAACAGCTGTTAGCTACAACACCCCATATAAATGAAATAATGCAGCTTAAGCGAATTCTTCTTTACTTCAGTTCATTTGTACATTTTTATTAATTTTTTTTATTCATAACAGCAATAATTAAATATAGCAATGCAGGCCCCAGGAAAAGATGTGTCAAGAACTTTTTTCTCTTTACCAGACACATCCATCAAAGTTGGCACAACACATCACAGGTTATATTAGCTACATTCATGACTTGTATTATTACATGATGTTGTAGTTAATTAAAACCACACCAATACATTTCTACCAGCCTCAAAAGGTACAATTTCCCACCTCTTTTTGATTTCTGGTTTCTTCTCACACATTTCATTCTGATGAGATTATATTTTATGGCTTTAAACTGTGACAATCGAGGTTTTCTCTATAGGTGCTTTTCAGGGGAGGTGGCCGGCATGTAAACAGGACACATCCTTTCAGGGGGCCTGGAGCAGTAAAACAAGCAGAAACAAACTGCAGCAGAAGACAGAATACATCATATTAGCACTACAAGCAGAGAAAACAAACAACAAACGAAAAAAAAACTTCAGTTTTACATTATATCATAAACGTAAGCATGCGTGCTTGTAGGAGATGAGAGATGACAAAGATGATCAGGACAAAATTTCAAACTAATGACTTATTGACCAAACCACAAGACAGTATTTCAATCTGAAATTATTCTTTCATTCTGCCTGATGTTAAACTACATTCCTGTTTGGTCAGTTTCATCTACTAGAAGCACAGCTTACATAAACATAAAGAACATACTTATAGCTATGGTGTTTGTGTTGCATGTGTTTTAACTCTCCAAGTGGTAAAACTTGAGTGAGTATATTCTCAGGAATCTTTTTTTAAATAAACCACTATTCTATTTTTGTATTTTTATATATATTTTATTCCATTACATTGATAGAATATTGTATACTGTAAATACATCTCTCTGTGTAACATGTTTTCTTATTCAATATTACTGTCGTGATTTTTTTAAACGGTATATGTATTTCCTTTAACATGCATTCTTCTCTGAGTAAAGAGACAGGACGTGTTGTGATTGGTTGGGCCTGGGAGGGCGTGGCCATGACACACAGACCTGTCAGTACAGGCAGGTTAGGGGACCAGACAAACCCAGTCAGGCCCTTACGCTGGAGGCTAGTGGATGCCTCCTCCGGAAGGTTACCTGGCAAACTACAAGCTGCTGACAAAAAAGAAGAGCAACACTTGGCCTTTTCTGAAAGGGGTCAGAGAGTGAGAACTCAGTGCCCTTTTGATGCAAGCAATTTTGTTTAGCCTTTCATAAGATTTTTTTTGTTATCCTAGCAAAATTCCTTGTCATTATAGACATTATTTTTTTATTCAAAATAAGATCTCAATATACATGATTCTCTCTTTTTTGACTATGTACAGAAGTGCAAAAAAGTCAACCTTTATCACCTTTATCACCTCAGGATTCCCCACCCCACCCTTGTTGTTTGCAGTTGGCTAAGTAAGGGATGAGTGTGCAGACTCAGTTCCCTACTCACCGCGTTCACCTGACCCCGCCAGCAACGCCCCCAAAAAAGTGATCAAATATGCAGCTTGTTTTCCAACATGGCCCAATTTCCAGGGAGAGTAAAAATATTAAAACAATAGTTACTATTTGAAATGGATACAGTAGAAAATAACATCTTTACTCTAAACATCTAAGAACTAGACTTTTTTTCTTATATGACTAGTTACAAACCTTACAATCATTAAAATATTACTTGGTTATCGGCGAGGGTTGCCACAGTGACAACTTAGCCTCTCTGATCTATTATTTCATCACTGTTAGATACTCATATAAAACATCTTTGTTCAAAGAACACAAAAAAGACTAGAGAAATGAACAATATGCATACAGTTCAACAATATGCATAACGTAGAAAATATTGAGTTTACAATCATAATCATATTAAAATTAACATTACATGGAATTTCAGGAGACTGTGCATGAGGAACACACAAACACACACATTTACCTTATATTCATTATAAGAAAGATAAATATAATACGCCAAACAAAAAATCTGAACTAAATATCAAAATATCATCCAAACAAAATGAAGGAAAACACTCCTCATCTAAAGAAAAACTACAGGAAAGTTAAGAAAACATAGACAAAAAAAGTGACAATTACATAGTGCTCTGTGTGTGTTAATATGGCGTGGATTAGGCAACTGGATGGTTCAGAATGGCATGTTGCATTGTGCTGACCCGATGGTACATTCTAAGGCTTTGGATGAGTAATACAATCGTTTAAATTCTTGCCACTTTCCCTGTACTATCCACCAATTAAATATGCCTGAAGAACACCCAGAACACAACAAAAACAAAGAGTTCTAGAGATCTACTCTTTACACCCAGTCTTTCTGTGGGCTCACTAATGATGCCCACACATTAAAAAAAATTGTCCAACTAGTCTACCCACAATATCTAATAACAATGACACAAAAAGACTTTGGCTGACTATCTGAAAACAGTTATCAGGTAGACGTATTAAACAAATATTCTTAAATATGTCAGACTATATATACACACTACACTGAATCTAATTTGACAGTCTGCCTTAAAATATGCAAAAGCATACAAATGAAAAACAAATCACGTCATACAAATCACATATCCATCACCAGATATGGACTTCTGTCTCACAGCAGTTTGGATACCAACTGATCGCCCTGTTGTTTCAAAGCTATTCATTACAACATCTTCATAATTAGGAGAGTCTTTGGTCTCTCACGCAGGCCAAGACCTCACATACTACCCATTTGAATATTGGAGTCAATAGACTCGATGATCATGGACAGACCCGTGTCAGCACAGATCTAGTCATTTCCTGTCTAAACAACGGACAACAACAAAGTCTAAAAAAAGAAACAATAAAAACATGTAAAGCGGACACTCTGGAGAATCTCATCAGCGGTGGGGCTAATGGGGATCACATGTAAATGACAGGTCACAACAATGGACACTACATGCTGTCCAAGAGAGAAAATAGACGTATTAAAGGGAAGCGTTGACTTTAACGCTTTGTAACACTGCTTAAATGCCATTCATGTGTTTTGAGATGTATGGCACTTTACATGGATGCCTGTAAGGTTAAAGACATGTGCTTAAGAGATAGAAAGGTAGGCTACAAAGGTTTGAAAGACACCTCACAGACATTCAGTTGCTATTTTGCTGCTGAGTGCACTCAGTTTCCCTTTTCACTGGTTGGACAAAATAAAATCAGAAACAAAAATCATTGTGCATGCATATGTGATTCAGTCAGATTTTCCGTTTCTTTGACCACAACCGATATACAAGGTGCACCTCTGTGTAAACAAATGAACACATTTAGGTTAAAGACCAACAACCAATAAACAAACACAAGTCATGATTCTTGGTCAATGGACGTACCGATCCAGTCGATTTTTTTTGATCCACACATTTACCTCATGTTAACATTCAAAGTGTGTCCGGTGAATAAAGGTAAATTGCCTCTGCAGAGCGAAAGGCAGTCTTTTTAATGCAAATGATGTTCTTTTCTGTTGTTGTGTAATAGTGTGCATGAAGTACACATGAAAACAATCCTAACAAACTGTGCCTCCTAAGTTAACATGCAGATTTATTCCAAACCAATTGAGATTTTGGTTCTCCATTTTTGCTCTTGATGTTACAGGCATGAAGGGTGACCTCTAATCTTGGACTTGACACCAGCGCGCTCGAGTTCCTTCTGGAAAGAGGTGTGGAAAACACAGCAAATCAGATGTGAAGGATAGGACAAGCTAGGACAAAGCTTAGTTAAGACATTTCTTATTGTGCAACTGTAAATCCACAAGTTATCGTTTTTCCATATCTAGCTAAATTAATCTGCCTGTCTTGTCGAGAGTTAGATTAAAAGATTCATAGCACTCTCTATGAATCTTTTAATCTAACTCTCGGCAAGACCGGAAATAAGCCTATATATTCCAAAATGTCAAGCTATTTCTTTATGTTCTATATTAATAGAATAAAGTGTGTGAGATTTTGCAAAAAATAATGATGGCAATTGTCTGAACAAACAACTTTGTAAGCTGCAAAAAAAGCAGTTATGCCAAATCCTTCACATAACAGTTTCCAGCTGTTTGGATGAAAAGTCAGCACTGGTTCAAATGAAGTGTGAGAGATATTAGAAAATGGAGCGGTACATACTGTTCTGATTGAGACTCTTACATCTGGGTCACATACTTGTGACTAGTCAGATGGTCTGCAGATATTATTGGAATCTGATTGAGAGGGGGAAGAAGAGAAATAGAGGAAGAGGGAGATAGGCAAAGACAACAGAGGGACAAAGAAGCAGGGAAGAGACATCAGTTGAAATAAGGATGAAGAGCAGTTCACTCTACACTGATAATAAAGATAAGCATTCTATCTATCTAAATTATCACAATGTCAGATGCTCTCAAAAGCTAGCAAAGATCAGAGATGAGCCTTGTGCTCCATTCATGCATTTTTCATTAAGAAGCACATGAGAATCATAAGATTAAAAATTAAATAAACTAACAGATACCGAAAAGTCAAAGCAGAGAGCGAGAGAGAGAAAGGAGACAGGAGAGGAGCAAACCTGATTTGCTGTTGCAGTTGCAAAGGGAACACTTGTGGCAGATGTGGTGGCTGCAGACACAGTGGCTGGAGTAGCACCGTGCATCATGGGTACTTGGAGGGAAAGATCACACAGGCAGTTGAACCAGAGCAGATTTGAAGCTTTTTTATGTTCACTTCATTTGTATGTCTGCCAACAATGCTAATAAACATGAGAAAAAATCTGTTAATAGTATTAAATTGCTGAAAATCAATTATTTTTCCTGTTATCGTTGCTGTTCTTTAACAGTTAGCCAATTTGAGTAAAGAGCAACAGGCATGTCATGGAGGAAGAAAAACTTTAGATTGCAAGATAGCTAATAGGTAAATTTGAAGATGAAAATATAAATTCATATGACAGTATCTTTTACAGTCTTTCTTATTATTAAATTCTCACATTAATACTAGCTCATTATATTTAGTTTTACCTCCCTAAAAAAGGCAAGAGCTTAAATTTACAACAAAAAACTTCTACATCCAACACTACTTCCACTATCAATAATAAATCCTCATGTTTATATGGCAAGTATAGCCAGACAGCATAATGAGGTGCTCTAGAGAGTTTGGGATGGAAGTATAATGAAGCAAGGATCAGGGAGGATTTTGAACTGCAACAAGCATTAGGTGACAGATAGACCTATAGCAGAGCAAAACGGGGTTCATTCCATACTACAACAATATATTGCAGAATATAATATAAAAACATTTCCAATTGACATTACAAAATTAAATTCAGAATCAAAAATTGCTGGTCAAGTTTTATAATCCACACCGTTGACTGTATTGCAAAGAGATTATATGCTGTTTTGGGTTAATGTCAAAGTCGAAATTACCCAAATGGAGAACGTCTGACTTTATGTGATGAGTTGAATGACACGTGAGTGACTAAAATGGGCTCAAAGGTAATCGGTAAGGAAAGCTGGCACCTACCAACACTTGTTGCAGGTGTCATGCACAATATCGAGCCTGCCCATCATGCATTGCAGCAGGGAGTGGAGTGAATAGGGAGAGGAAGAAATCAAGAAAAACACATTAAAAGTGTTATAAAGTCAGACATAATAGATTCAGCCGAGGGTATGAACAAACTAAATATTATAACCTGTTGTTGGCTTCAGTATGACTATATATATATCTCATTATGTGCCAATATATTGATAATTACACAAAATGATCTTTGCACACCACATCACAGTTGCTGCAGCCACACATATAGCATAATAATACACACACACATATATATATACATATATACATACATATATATATATATATATATATATATATATATATATATATATATATATATATATATATATATATATATATAGTTAGAGTTGTGGAGAACTTCATATTCCTGCCTGTCCAGCCCCAGTTATTGTTCAGCTCACACTGTTCCATTAAATAGAAGGGCAGATTCAACACTACCAGTGGTCCCATTTTCCTGTCAGCAAAGTAACAGCTGTTAGCACTGTGGTAGTTTCAGATGACCTGCTTTCAGATTCCTCTAAGTGTGTTGCAGTGACCTGACAGCCCAATAGCGTGGGACATATGAGGATCTGAGTATCTGAATCTCTCACAGAAGGGAATTGATGGCAGGCTATTCTTAGGCTGTCAGATGAGAATATGGAACACAGTGTGATGATGACTATGCAGTGGCCAGAGAAGAGTGGTTCAAATAAGCTGTGTGTACCTGTGTGTGTACTGCATATGCACACATATTATACATAAATGGTGTAATTTCTCCTGGGCATGGAGGGGAAACATGTTCCCCAAAATCCCTGTTTTGCCCCCAACCAATTTTGCAGTTTGGCTTTGATTTACTCCATAAAATCTGACATTTTGCTGTCTAGCTGACAAAATCCAGATGAGGGAGAAAAGAAGTATGGCTGGTCACAATAATAAGCTTCATGTAAGATTTTGAATATCCTTTGTTTTGCCTGTCAGGCTGCCTTGACTATCGGATGGATGTAGCTTGTTGGGGCTGGATGCAGCTAGCAGAGTGCTGAATCTCAGAAGACACTCGTTAGTGCTGAAAAAAGTCACGTGACCTATTCTGCAATGTTTTGGGGATAGGTTTTAAATTTACAGTTGATTATGTGAAATCATAATATTCTCCTAAAAAAGCCAAAATAGATGATCAATCAAAGACGAGGCAGTAAAGGACAGTGCTGTTGGGATTGATATAAGAATTAATTTGTAGTAAGAGATGCAAATGCTTTCAGGTCCAGGTTCATGTATCCATGTTTTCAGGTGTTAAGCCATTAATATACTACTACTACTACTAATAATAATAATAATAATAATAATAATAATAATAATAATAATAATAATAATAATAATAATATTTGTGACATGCTTTAAAAAAGGTGCTGTATAAATAACGTTTTATTTAACTTTTACTCAGAATGTGAATGTGCTGAGTTGATATACTAAATACCTATATTTGCAGAAAACAGCAATGTCTTAAAAAAACAACAACCCCGACTCCTAACACTAAACTGTCACCCAGGCTGTACATTCATGTCAATTAAGTCCATGCAAGTTCCAACTTTTCACCAACAATGAAATCACATAGTCATTCGGCCATTAATCCTAAAGCACTTTAAGTAGTTGGAAGAGTAGAAAGGTGCTATAGAAGCACAGTTCAATTACCATTTACCATGTCATTTACCAAATCAGGGAGTTCTGTGTGAAACTACATGTGATCTGACAGCCAATTGCAATGGTTTAACTGCCACAACACAACATGGATTAAAGAAGGCTCAGGCCTTACCTGATGGTATGAAGGCAGCCTGCTGCTGAAACTGCATGTTGGCCAGGGCCTGTTGGTACTGGAATACGCCAGCATTGAACATAGTGGTGGCACCGTTGGCTTTTTCAAGTGCAGGTCTCTTTGGTAAAGGAGGCAAGACGGGAGGGAGCCCCTGATGAGGGGATGACACCAAAATAAAGGGATGGGAGTGAGGGAAATCAAAGGATGGTAGCAGTGACATTCAGACAGAGAGAAGAAAGAATTTCATTAGAAGATAAAGTTGCCCTCCCAAACAGCTATTACAAACACTGGCAAGCAAGCAGTGGACTACACTACCTCTGTCAGAGCAAGACAGGACAGTGGTGCTACCTGACATCTATCTTGCTAGTGACAACAAAAGTGCTCAGCACAATGTCATGAACCTTGTGATTTTTCTTATGATGATTTTGAATAACACAGTACATACAATTATTATTTTGCAGGCTAAGACATAACTAGATCCTTCTGTAAGGAGAACTGTAATGACTGAATGAATTTTACAAGTTATTATACTGATTGTTGGACCAACAGAAATGATGTAGTTAGGGAAAGCTGCACTGCCAGCTCCATGACAATAGTACACTATAAGCCATGTTAAGACTGTAAGGACACCTCTTCAACAGTTAGACATGCAACATGGGAAGTGACAAAATCATGCAAAGACTACTATACCTTATTAAAAACTAAAATATTCCAATTTCATGCCACCAATTAGTTTCTTTTGGGATTCACTTAAGGTGATGAACTGACAGTTAAACATGTGAAGCCTATTTTAGTATTTTTCTTTTTTGGACCCTGATGTCCACAATTCAAATGGACATTTTATCAAAATGTTTTACGCTATAAAAGTAATGGCTACAATCAGTTCATCACCCCTCAGTGATTCCTCAGTTCAAATCATTTAATATCTGCTTTATTTTAAAACTACAAAAGTCTATCTACTACACCACAGCTACATGCCAAGCTAAAAGGTGAAAGGTCATAGTACCAGGTCAAAAGTTGCGTCGAGAGGTCGCTTCAGTGATTTGACAGCCGACTGAGTCTTAATTAGCAGGCAGCGAGCACATGATGGCAATGGGCCAATGGGGTTCAAGCGCATTAACATAAACCAGCAAGCGGAGGTGCATCATGGGGGCAGCAGTGCAGTGTGGGTTGGTGAGAAAAAAAACAAACAATAAACAAACAAACAAATAAAAAAACAAATCATTGGAATGCAATATACAACAGTAACAAGACTAGGGCATGCACATTAATGGCTGTAGGGTTACTGAAAGGAATTATGGCTCTTGGGGCCAGATTTACTAAAGGTTTGCGTGGGTAAAACATGTGCAAACTTGATATCACCAGCAAATTAACATGTAAGCTGATCTACTAACAGGGTGCACGGAGAATGACGTCTTTCAAAAGAGTAGGATAGCACCTGTTGTTCATTTACTACTTTTGCCTTAATGAATATGCAATTTGGGGCATTTCAAAAGTATTGTGAAAAGTAACGGGAGGGTAACATGCAAATACATTTATTTACTGCACGCAATGTGATTTAACAAGCCTAAAAGCAATTTCATATGAGTGCAACAGCATCTGTATTTAATACATTTGAAAGGAATTTGCAAACCACAAAGTGTTGCGCAGAGATGGCTGCTGAAGGAGACACAGCCGTAATGAAAGAAGACGTAGAGAAATTAAAAATATTAGATAGTATTATTCTATATCCAATATTTAGAAATAAAATTATTTTATTTTATTTATTTAACTGTATCAATTGAATTGTTCTTTTGTATTTTCATTGAAGCTTTGGCACTACTGTTATATTAACAATGCCAATAAAGCAAATTTGAATTGAATTGAGAAAGGTTTTTTTCCATTCGTGTCAATATTTTTGGCATTAGTGAAGAACATGTAACACACACATTTCCCTCTCCAGCTATGCCATATTGGAGCTGTTGGTTGACATAAGAGCTGATTTGGAGCCAGTTAGAAGGAGTCACGCAGTGCCTGCCATGCCCAAACTTCTTGCAACTCTGCATTTCCTCACATCTGGGTCATCCCAGCATACTGTATCTGTTTCTGCTTAAGTTTTCCGAAGCAGTTTTTCAGGTGTGCTGTCCCAAGTAGTTAGTGCAATCTTACGCAGGATGGGTAGGTACATACGATTTCCACATACTCGGAAATCGTATGTATACTACTCACTGAATGAAACAAACCAAGGTTTTTCGCAGTGGCTGCTTTCCCTCCCGACTATCTATTGCGGGAACCATTACACAAAAAACCCTCTTAAATACTGCCTCCATTGTGTTTGCACCTGTTGTCATTTACGCAAAAATACTTGTTAGTTGTTCACCCATAACAGGTACTATAATTACACGTGCAATATTTTAGAATGCACAGGCAATTTAGTACTCTTTAATGTTGGTGTTAGTAAATCCGGCCCTTGGTGTAGTTTATTGTCAGAAGAAAACTATGTTTCAAACTATAACTTTGAGTTCAATGGTGTCCTGGTACAGAAAGTAGGAGTAGCAAATTAACCAGACTTAAATCCAAATTTAAGGCAATCCTGGATTACTGCATAGACACACACTATAAACATCTTGTGATGTAATCTTGGCTCATAAAAAAGCCCTTTCTGCAGATTCTGGGTTTACTTACAGTCTGTGATAACTGGACTACAGCTACTGTTGCACTGAAACTAAACTGCTGTGATGTCAGGTTAATGTGATCCTGACCCTTGGTCATGGACCAGGGTGCAACCGGTGTTATCATATGAGTAGAATGAAACACTGTGAAAAAGTGCCCTGACACACCTTTATCTCATTATGCAATGGGTGTAAATCACAATCATGAATAGCTTTTGTTAAATTGTCACACTATTTCATATTTATATTATATTATATAGGTTTATGTCTGTTGCTCTGCACCCACCAAAACAACGTCCTTGTATGTGTAAAAACTACTTGGCAATAAAGTTGTTTCTGATTCTGATTCTGATCTGCCATCAACAAGTCAAGTTTTTTATATAGACCAATATCACAAACTTTACAATCTGCTTTAAAGTCGGTATAGCATAAGACGCCCTGTGAACAAGGTAAAGATTGCCCTGCTTAAATATAAAACTCATAGCTAACTCATAAATATAAAACTTCTTCAAAGCAGAAGTCAGTGTATCCTTTTAAACACACCAGAAAATATATTTTTATCTGCTGATTTTTTGCTTCAGCACATTGTAAATAGCTTAGTACTGGCCAAACAGGGAGAGGTTAGGGGAAGATGACCATCCTGTAGGGTATTTAACCACATCCCTTTTCATGTTAACTTTCATTTGGATCAAAGCACTTTAGTGTGTACGTTTAAAAACACAAACACCTTTTTTGTTCCCTTATTTATGTATTTCCATAAAATTAGAATGTAAGATAGAAAAAAAAGTCTGTTGCCACATTGTAAAATTTGCATTTTCACCACTGATTGTCACTTAAATGCCAAACAAGCTTAATAAGATATTTAACATTTTAAAGAGCAGAGAGGTTAAAAATGGCAGATATTAAGCATTCAATTGTTCAAAAGTGGAGAGAGGTCTGATTATATCATGCCTAATTTGGTTTTATGGAATAACTGTAACTTGAAAGGTTAACTGAAATCAAGCTTACCCTCCTTTCTGGAATATCTGCTGCATAATGTCATCTACAGTACCTGGCTAAGCAAAACCTTTTTGTGTCTCTTTAAAGAAAATTATCAATGCTCTGCAGAAACAAGGTTAAAATTAACAGTCTTCATGGTTGCCTTTTCAGCAAAAATCAACATACCTATGGAGTGTGAACAGCAAAATACACAACTAACAAAGCAGCAACAACAAGGAGGAGCAGGAAGAGGAGAGCAGTAGGCTCAGTCACATTCTAGCATGATCACTGCAGCCTGCTGGTAATAAAGCACACATTGACTCTGTATCTTCCTAGTGTGCACTGGGCCAGAGCTGAAGGGAGCAGGAACAGACACTGGAATGTGTTCTGGGAGACTGAGTTAAAACTCAGGGTAGAAGATGTTGACTCAAACAACTACATTTATAAGAAGCTGGAAACCAGGACCCTCATTAACAAATAAGAGTGTTTGTAGAATATTGTATGTGCTCAAATCCCAGATAGAGCCATGTCTTGTTTAATGTGTCCACATTAGAAGAGCTTAATGATATGTTTTAGGTCATCACATGAGAAATCAAGTCTCGCTTCTCCTCAATTTTTAAGAATAACCATATGAACTCTAATCTTGGTCAAATTTTATTTGTTTTAACTGATGGTAAATCTGCTAGTTGCCCTTAACTGATGATGCTATGGTACAGATTTTTAGCTTAAGTCCTGTTAAGTTCTGTGGACAGATACCTACCATGGCTGCAGCAGCCGCAGCCTGGTTGACTTGGTGTTGGGCAGCTTTGATCTTGGCCTGCAGGTGAGCGGGAGGGTGAAAGTACTTGCACTTCTCCCTCGAGCAGCGGCCCTTAATGTAGTCCATACACACAGTGACTGTGTTGTCGTTGGTGTCAATCATAGTGCTATCTGCAGGGTGGGCAAAGCGGCAGTCGTTCTCCCCACGTGTGCAGTTACCCCGCTGGTATTCCCGACATACCTGGTGCACAAAAATACACAAACAAACACACATTTTACTACTTTTATTTTGTTTTAATGACACTAAGATTTTCATCATAAACCTAAAGCTCACACATAGATGCATGCAAGCACCAGACCCACACACACATGAAGTTACTGCTCACTTTACTTCACATTTGATGAAGTAATCAATCTGTTCAGTCATTTCAGAACTTGACAATCACTTTACCAGACAGAGCTAACCAATCTTAATGACAGGTCTGGGCCATTACTGTTGATTGATAAGCAGAGCAGACCGTAACCAGCATTTACACACTCATTAATCACACAACATTTATCTATTATTCAAATGAGCCGTGTTGTTGTTCTTCCTCATAGAGACAGAAGGGGGCAGCATCTGCATGAACCGTTGGGAAACTGATTGCCTTTGCCTAAATGTAGGAGCTCAATGAGGCTCATGGGAAATATGAGGCTGGTTACCCTCAAGGGAGGCTGTAACTGACGTAAGCCCACACATAATAACACACACAAACACACACATGGTGAATGCACATATAAATTACGAGACAGCATTTTCCCAGAATTAAATTTTGACTAAAGTGGTGTGCAATAACTTAAGATCTCTGTTTGAGCACAGGCAGCCACAGCTGAGTCTGAAAGGCATTCAGAATCCTTTCCTACTCCAAATGAAATGTAATTTCATGGTACGTTGTATCGATCTATCAGTTATTGCGATAGAACAAGCCATTTACCAAATGTCTGTTTACTGGTCTCACTGTCTGCATGCATAAAGGATTTGATTTGTGGTGGAACGACTGCCAGACAAAAGGCCACCAACGGTGTTATCTACAAGCTAACCCTGCTCTGTCTCCTGTCATGACAGCGCATCATCCACAATCACCGATCTGTGTGAGCGACGGGGCAGGATTCTCTCTCTGTCTGTCTCTTCTTTCTCTTATGTGCATCTCACACACGCTCAGATGTTCGCACATGCAATTCCTATTACACAAGCACACTCACACATATTATTTCCCCACACTGCCACCATCACCACTGCTGCTACTGGTCTTCTTTAAAAAAGAGAGACTGCCTTGTTGTCAGGCAGATGTTGGAGAGGCGGGTGAGGGAGGAAGGAAACAAGGGAGAGAAAGGGAAAATGTAAGAGTGGTTGATGAATAAAGAGTAAAGGACAGAGAGATAGGGATCAAGGAGTCTTAGGGATCGAGTGATCATGCCTGCCATGAAAAGAAATTAGAAAAGGGAAGACTAAGTGGAAGCAATTTGATGTTCTCTGCACCAGGTGTGGACCAGTGTGTTTTTCTTAACAGTGGTTAATCATGCATTAGAGAGAGCTAACCCGGTGGAAGTGCTAAGTTGGACAAACAAATAAAGGGCCTGTTAATCATATTTCTATCCCCATGGTAACTGTCTTTCTGGGCCATTTACATCACCATGGTTGCAGGTAAGCAACATATGATTTTATGCATGCTGAAATACTGCAGTATAGCTCCATAAGCGATAAAGACAGAGAAATTGCCAGGAAATATTTCCCAGGAAAATAGTCTGGAGGATTGTCTTCTAAAATAGGAATTTCTCTCAGCCTCAAGGAAATAGCTTGTACTGTATACTGACTGGTATGTGTGTCAGTCCACAGAATTCCAGCTGTGTTTATTTTGAACGACACACGCCAGAAACAAAAATATGGCTGGCCCTTTTTCCTTAAGATATTTTTAGTAAACCTAGTTCCTGACAAATTAGGATAGGCTATGAATTCTCCCAGTCAAAAAGCTTCACCAGTACATGCGGGCAGAGCACTACAGGCAGTCTTGAGTCTAAATATCTTGAAGGGAAAACAGTGAAAATGAGCAGATTTTCCCTCTACTGCCAATTATTGCATTTGGCTAATAAATATTTCATGTCTGTTTACTGGACTTTGGTGCAGAATGCTATTAATCCTTTGCCAGACAATCATTTCAAACCCAGTCTGCATCGAGACCTGCATGTTCTTCTTATATTAACAACAACTTCTTGCCTCCAATTTTCCTCAACCTCTTTAACGTCTTCTCACCAGTCAACTCTTTGAGATTAAATCACCACTCTCAATTCTTTCTGTTATATTTGTCTCTGTTTTCCCCAACCCCTCCCCTAATGACCACAACAGGCCTTAACATTGATTTCTAATCCCCCTGTCCATCTTATTTTCCTTTCATTGGCCCATTCACTCGCCATGCATGTCATCCACTCGGTCATCAGGCCCAGAGACTTTCTCAGCCTCACTCCAATTAATTACCCACCTACCCAACGTTCCATTTTAAATGTAACCTTCCTAGTGTTCTTGCACGCCTCCTGCCTGCCTCCAACGATTTCCCCATTATTCCACTGCAAGTGTTTCCCGGGTGGGGCTGCATAATGGATGAGATTGACTTACTGTCCAATTAATGATTATCTGAATACAGCTAGGAGAGCAACACTCATCAGGTTTCAAATGAATGATTGCTTTCAGAGAAGATTTTCAAGATTTTTCTGAAAATTACACACTGATACAGTATAACTTCAGCTTGTGCCAACTTGTGTCTCCTGCCTGTTGATGGGATGCAGCAATGACAGTGTTTGTGGAGAGATACTCTCATTACCGTCTCTTTCTCTTTGTTTAAGTCTGGGTAATGACTGTATTATGGTAATGGGATGTAGTTACTGTAACAGAAATGGTGTACCAGATACATAATTAAAGTCTACAAACAGAAGCCGTTGAGGCAAGACTTTACAGCCCATGCCTTTAATATTCAAAAATGCACAGACCATTTTTCTGAGCCCAATCTGTTTGCATAGCTGGGAAAAGGAACCTCACCATGTGCAGTGTTTACAAATGTTTTGTTAATCTTTTAATCTGTGACTGATTTGAAAGTGAAAAATATATTTACGCGTGATCTGTGATGTGTTTGTGCTAATGTGGCCATGTTTTTTCCTATTTAAACCTGCGCCTGTGTGTGTAAATGTGTGTGTTTCTTACCTCCAGTCTGTCAGTCCTCATGAGTTTCTGTGCAGCAGCAGCAGCAGCAGCTGGTACAGGGACATTGGGGTTGCTGGTGACCAGTACAGGGGCACTGGGCAACATGTCAGCAGGCATCAGGCCAGGCGACACAGGTCCAAGGTAGGGGTTAAACGCAGCGGCTGCTGCTGCAGCAGCATTAACATTTGTTGCAAGGCTGGGTGTGACTGAAAACATGGGCTGTGGGCACAAGCAAAATGAGAGAGTTGGTCAAAATTGACCAAAAAATTATCGAAACTCTTTCACACAGATTTCTCACAATGGCTATATATAAAAATGTTGAATATTTAATTACATCTACCAATGTAATGGGAATTCCAAACATATTGCATGTAACCCTGGACTCAGGTAGACTTATCTGTGCTGTGTAAACGTAATAGTCAAAATATCTCTGTTCTCTGTGTTACATCAGGGACGTGTCTCTGTGGGATGATATGATTGACCCTAAAGCTGGATAAATAACAGGCTCACTCAGCTCTCCTCACTCATTCGAGCATACATACCGGTGTGTTGCTGTGAGTCCTCTGCAGAAGACTGAAACTCGAAAGACAGGGTTTGCCTGAGCATTTATTTGCCAACACACCAAAAAGTAATGTCACCTTTACTCACTACTGAAATTACCCATTGAAGATAAATGGCAGGGAAATAAGAGATGTATGCAATTATCAACAGCCAAGCAGATGATAGGAATTGGGGTATGTGGAGGGGGAAAAGATTAAACATGATGACAAACAATTGTACTTCTTTGACGGCTGCTTGTCTTTCATTTGAGACAACACATAAAAGAGGCTTACACTCTGTATGTGGTGTCACCTACTCCCCCATGGATCAGATGGAATCACACGCTTCATACACCAATGATCACACACATAGAAGTAATAAGGATGAGGGACGTCAAGCTGTGTGTACATTGTGGGGGCTAGAGGCACTATACTGTACATATATGTACTGCCTACAAGTGCTTTACTGGAGATTTGACAGAGAAAATGTCCACATTTCTGTGAGAGTGAGGCTAAGGAGTATGCTAGCTGACATGGCGCAAGTTTTCCCTGCACGTTCCTGACCTCAGCCCCAGTCTGAGGATTGTCTCTTGAGCCCTTGCCAACATGACACAGTGAGTAATAGAGCAGCAGCAGCCAGGGCTGGACAGCTACATTCCTCCCAAAACCTCCTTGCTGCTCTGTGATGACTCAGAAAATCAGGAACAATGGCGTGGACTCACTAATTCTTCCAGAGCTGGAATGTCTAAAAAATTATGTCCTACCACAGTGCGCCCTGAAAAAGTCAATGCGTCTCTCTCAAGGTTTGGAGTTTCAGTTTTGAAAATTTTCATCTCAAGGTTGGGATTAAATAGGTTTGATGTCAACAAGTAGACTCACAGTCATTGAAACAATGCAGTGAAACAATGCAGTGATGTCATCCTGCAAAAAGTTTGTGATCCTGCTTATGTCTCTCAAATTAGCATTGAATTGGTTCCAATAATGATAGGCAACAGACTGGAAACGATTATGTTCAACTGAGCATATTTACACAGTAGGAACAAAAAAATATCTGACTGCATGCCTCCCGTCAGCAATTTGTGATGCAGCAGTGATGTGTAGCTGTTTCTGAGGCCATTTTAGTTACAAAGATTCTTGAAAGATTTCCCCTTTATATACCTTGAATCCAAATGAGAAAAATGCGGCACAATTTCATGTGAAGGGTGAGCCCAAACCACTGTTTTTCAAGAATTAAATGGAAAGATTAAAAACAATGTAATCATCTGTTTCAGTGTCATGCTATGCCAAGTAATTTAGCCACCATAAGTTACTGGTTACTGGCAGGCAGGCTGTAGCAAAAAACTGTTGAAGTTGTTGAGTTGAGATTAGCTGAGTTGAGCAACAGTGTGTTTTATTACTTTTATTAGTTGCCTAAACGTTTTGTTGTAGTAGGGAGACTGTACTATTTCATCTATGAAAAATTACAGTGTTTTGTGACTGAATCACCAAACTGTGCCAAACACATGAACCAGATCTCTATTTTATACTGAAATCAGATCATTGTATTGCTACATTAGTGACACTGAGTCACTGAGTCAGTCTGGGTTTTGTTTGTTATGGCATACTGGAATGCCCTTCGCTTGTGGCTTTCATTGTTTTATTTTGCTTATTTTTGCATCCACACCAAACAAGCAATCCAAACTTCTTTTTGGTGGAGGGAGTGAGTGAGTGAGTGAGTGAGTGAGTCAGTCAGTCAGTTAGTCAGTCATTGAATCAGTCACTCAGTGAGTCAGTGGTATATTACTGTAGAAAGGTATAATTGTAATGTGGGCTATCCACTGACGTCAGTACTGTAATAAAAAAGCATCATGAGCACCGTCCCTCACAACTAGCTGTAATGGACCCTAATTATCTCACCCTCTACACAATTCCATGTGTGAAATGAAAGAACCCTCTTATGCACATGCATGCTGGGGATGCAAGGTATAGGCAAAAAAAAATGGGAGCAGATAAAAAGTAGAAAAAAAGGTAAAAATACTGGGAATGGGGGGCAGGAAACTAAGCTAAAGACACAAGGAAGGTAGCGAGGAAGAAAGTCTGATACCTGGAAAGGTTAGTACCTGGTCTTAACCTTTGTTCACTTCACACACAATATGGCTCTTTTCTTGACTTTTCTTTGAAGTGCAGGTCTAAATCCAACTCTCCTCACTGCTGTCGTCCTATCTCCTTCACTTTACCTACCTGTCTTTACTCTTATATTTACTTTTATCTCGTCCTGCCTCCCTTTCTTCTTCTGCTGTGTCCTGCTCTGTCAGCCTGTTTTCCTCCTCCTCTCCTCTCCTTACTTTGTCTCTCCCCATGACATAAACAGAAAGGAAAGGCTTTGCAGTCCCAGGGAGATCTATTGCTTCTTTCAACCCTTTCAAGGTTTTCTCTGTTCCTCTCAATGGGCCTCTCGACTCAGCCCCTCTTCCCCAGATAAGGGTGATAAGCCATTGGCTAAGTGTGCAAGTGCATGTGTGTGTCCAAGCGTGCAGCATCTGAAGCTCTTTTGAATAGTGTGAGACAAATTCCATCCAGTACTCTCACTTAGACATAAAGAAACAGAGTGGAAGACAGAGGAATTACTTCAAGCCTGACTGACAGGTCTCATTGAGTCTGTAAGGTCTCATGGACCAGGCAGGGAAGGATTCATTTGAACGAACTCCGGCCATCACCTTGAAGATCCACGGAGCATGCAGCACAGTCACAGAGCTAAAAGTGTGTGTAGATGTGGATGCATGGAATTGTCCGTATATTAATGATTGTATGATAATAATATAATAGTTTATTAATCACTGTATTATACTCCCAGAGTGATGGTATGGATTCAGTGTCAAATACTTGGGTCGTGCTATCCAAACATTGATGAATAATCCAGTTTAACATAATATTAACAACTTGCTGAAGCAATTAGTCAATTGATCGATTAGTCAATGAACAGAAGGTAAATGGCCAACTACTTTGACAACTGATTAAACACTTAAGTCATTTTTCAAACAATAATATAAATACTTCTCTCTTTCCAGCTTCTCAAATGTGACAATTTGCTAGCAATTTGCATTTCTCTGATTATATCACGTATATGTAAATTAAGTAACTTTGGATTTTGGACTGTTGGTCAAACAAAATAAAATGTTTGAAGATTTCACTTTAGGTCCTGAGAAATATTGATGGCTACTTTTTCACTATATTTTAACAGTTTATAGATGAGGACAGCACTGGGCAATAAAGTGATTTTGGCACAGTCAAAATTGCAGGTCATGTGATGCCCTCTGGACCTAAAAGACTTTTCCTCATACACAACCATCACAAAAGAAACAGCTGTAAACGATTACATTTGAAGCATTAGGTCCAGTAAAAACTAAACTGTCTTAAATTCATGTCTGAAGGTAGCCAATATGAATGCAGCTAGCTTGGCCAGAGAAGGACTCTCTGGAAACGCAGAACCCTGAGGAAGCCTGAGGACCTTTTACTCCGTATGCACCCGGAAAGAAACTTTTATTAAAAAGAAAGGGGAATCACCTTGAAACGCGGTATCCAGCTCTCTTAACACAGAAGCAGTTAAAATCTATATATCTAAATATTGTGATTGTGATCTTTTTCAGTTTGGCTGAAAACTAATGTGACGCTAGAATTGTTTAAATAAAACTCAAACTGAGAAAGTGCATTTGTATCTTATCCTTGATCGTTGATAGTTGAACATGTTAACAATCAGTTAAGGAAAGTGCGCAAAATGTGTAACCCTATATGTGTATAATGAACTATGTATGCATATGTATCCTCTCACCACTGGCTGTAGCTGTGTCCCGGGCATCATAGCGTTGGCAAGCTGCATCTGCTGGGCCAACATGGCCATGTTTTTCTGCTGGATGAGGTTGTTCCTTCCATTGATCTCTAGCTGGGTCTTTAGGTGGGGAGGAGGATGCAGGTACTTACAGTTCTCCCTGGAACAGCGGCCCTGATTGGGTGAGAAAGGAGGAGGATGTAGGGAGAGACAAGTAGTGTGAAAGAGGAAAGAGGGAGGGATACGGAGGATAGAGACATGGAAAAGAGGCGAATTAGAATAGATGTTCCCTTAATGTTGCCTAATGTAAAGAAGTAATGAGCCTTGACTCAAGTTGCTGCCCTCCCATTTAGCAGGCGATGACCTAACATCTCTGACATCTGGGCCTGCCACTGGGTTTGTCGAAAATAAGACCGATCAGTTCTGCTTTCTTCTCCCCCTTCATGACCTAAGCTGTAAGCTCGCTACCTACCCTATTTTCTCAAGGTCCCATCGAGAGACAAATTAGCTTCAAGAGCAGAGATAAAGAGACTTAGCTGTCTATCCGATTATGCTAACAGATTGTAATACATAGAGCGAAAGAAAAAGAGACAGAAAGATGCACTGTCCCAATGATGATATGGATACTTATTCATTCAGTATTTGTCATTCCACCCAGGTGGATGCCACACATTGGTGGTGGTTGAGATTTTTAAATCACTTGTTTTGTATATTTTAATTTTAATATTACGTAAGAAATGCAGCATATCCATACATTTAAGAATCCTTAACTAGAGAATGTTTGACACTTTTGCTTGAAAATGGACTTAAACAATAGATTATCAAAATAAATCATTGATCTATCACCAAATCTTGAGACAAATCATGGGAAAGATGCTTAAATTCAAAAAGGTCAAGAACATAATCTTTTTGTATAACAGCTGTTAAATAAGTGTAAACACAAGAATTTAAAGGAATGAGAAAAGGCTCAGCTTTTTGCCTGCTACCTGAACTACTGCTACTACTGCTGCATTGTTGCTCGACCACCAAATACAAATTGTTTGTTTTGGAAATTTCAGTTGGTGAAGACCCACTCTCTGCTCCATCCTAACACGTTAGAAGCTGTCCCGCTTGATGCTGGATGTTATACAAGGCTGAGTGAATCGCTATTGATCTCCTCCCAATTGAGACAAATGAGTTTTGTCAATATTTTACATCATTTTAGAAAATAACAGGCTGAGAACTGTTGCTGGATCAATACACGATTGGAGACTTCTGTGACAATAAACATACACACATCATGGCACTCTATCTAATATTCTGCTAGTGTCTATAGACAGTGCCGTGTGTGTCTGGATACTCGGTGCTGTGGGTGATTATATTCATCCAGCAGCCGGCAGCCCAAGGGGAGAGGGAGGGAATGTAATTTACACTCTCGTAATGTCTGCTCCACTGAACACTCCCCCTGATAGGTGTAATATTTTAGATATCTCCTCCTCTTTTTTTACTCCTTCATTCCCTTCCTTCCGCCTGGATCCCCTATACACCCCAAGCCCCATGCTGATATTTGCTCTCCTCATCATGAATACAGAGCAGCTGAGGTGCAGAGGTGCTGCTGTGGTCTGTGAACATTTTCATGTATGTGTGCAGAATGGGTAAAACAGAAGTACTTCCCTTGCTCTGTCTCCGTCGCTTTCACTCTCTCTACTTCTCTCACCTCAATCTGTCCCCATCAAAATACATCCTCTATCCACCTCTTCCCATTACTCCTTTATACAAATCTGTCTCCCGGGGATGTGGAGACCAACCCTGCGACAACTCCACAGTACCACCTCCCATGGGGAATTAAAGGTTGGCTGTCATGCTACTGCTTATCTCAGTGAGATTACCTGCTGCCCACTGTGGCCCACTATGACACCATAACCAACACACTCTCCCACTCATCCTCTATTCCTCCCACCTCCCCTCTTTCCCCTCCTTTCATCTGCTTGCCTCGCTATATCTCTCCATCTCTCCCTTTTATTTCCTCGTGCAGCCAGTTCTGCCTAGCTACAGCAGGAAAGGTACTTTGCATTTGAGAGCAGCAGAATGTCAAGAGTTCTCCGAGCATTTTCATTGGCTAAGAGCTCAGAGCAATAGTACTCGCAGCCTGCCGATTGGCCTAGAGGCACACATTAACGATGCTCTTAGTCTCTGGCTCATCCCTGTGTGGATGTGACTATTGATCAGCACTAATTGGTTAATGTCTTTTGATTTTCAAGGCACATTCCCTCTGGGTGACTAGACTCCAGCATGCCAACTCCAGCTGTGTGTATGTGTGTTTGTGTGTGTGTGTGTGTGTGTGTGTGTGTGTGTGTGTGTGTGTGTGTGTTTGTGTGTGTGTGTGTGTGTGTGTGTAGGTGTGTGTGTGCGTATGTGTGTGATTAACTGTAAAACTGCAGAGATTATACTACATAAAATCCACCAAACAGTCTTTGAAGGCAATCTCTGCATTGGTTTGCAGTGGTCATCTTTAAAGCCCTATACAAAAACAAGAAGGCAAGCTTGTGCCTGTCTTTCAGCCTTTTATTTTGCTAAGTTCTCACCACTGATTAAAAGCCAGTCCGAGATTTACTACTGCCTGGCCTTAGGTAACTCTCTTTTTTCTCTTCTTAGCTATCTGTGTCAGCATCACGGAGCTAGCTTCTTCTCATAGCTAGCTGGGAACCCATAGTTGGTGGTGTGTGACATAGTGCCATTAAGCACATGTTGTGGGAGATCATACTCGCACAAGAACAGGCATTTGGGACGCAGAGTGGGGATTAAATAAGCACCATTCTCCCTATTATAAGTGCATTTACATTCATTGGGTGGCCAGAACACAACTCCAACTGAATGCTAATTGTGTTCCATATCTGCTGGGTGTTTAAATGAGCAAGTGTTAAGTTAAGTTAAGTTTAGACTTATCAAAAAGGCATTAATATGCTAGCATTTACAGCTTATTTCATCTGCCCTTTAGTGGCCAAAAATCTGTTATTGCAGGTTTAAATAAGTTCAAAACGCTTTCTGACATTTTTAAATGTGTCAAGCTAGGTATAATGGCTATAGCCTAATAGGACACTGCAAAACTTCACTACACATTTTATAAATGAAATTTGGTTTGAACAAGTTACTCCGTTCCTAGTTAAATTTTTGGTGCTAGCCACCCTAATATGCTTTTCAGATAAGTAGTAATTTGCACTGAACAGGGAACTGGTTTCAACTAAGTTGAAGGTTGCGGCATGTGTGCAAGTTCATCAAGCGATGCGCTGCGTGTTGCTCGGCAACAATCTGCCCTGGCACTACGCAAGCCATTGGAAATAGATTTCATAGAGCAGTGGTGCTGTTGTCGCTGTGTGTCTGAAAGGCCCATAAAACCTTTATTCATGTAAACTTTATTTTCCATGTATTTGTTTTAGCAATATGGAATATTCACGCCTTTAAAATGTTATGGGGTGAAAACTTGTGTAGGTAACAAATGATCCTCTGAGAATGTTAAAAAACATTCACCGCTTTTGGTACCCCATGTCAGAAGGCCTACATGTAAGACAAAAAGTGTGAACAAAGAAACAGCGCCGAAATCCCTCTGGTTTGAGTGTGACTTTTAGGAGAATTTAAATGGGAAATTCCTATTGGCCGAGCCCCTCACCGAAGTGCAGGAGTCCCCTGTGGTGCAGCTATAACTTCACTAAAACCATAAAAAGAGAATGCCAGTACCAATCTCTCCTCGCCTTTCCACGAGGCAGTGGCAGCTATTGTCTTTTACCATGTAAATTAGGATTTTGCGTAATTGCGTTTTAGTTCCTGCCATGGCATGCAGATTCAGCAATCCATTGTCTGGACACCAAAATTCCAGTGACACACCAGTGAATGCAATTTTGCTGCGTACTATGTGATAAATTAGTGCCTACATGCCTTTTGTGCATCCACCAAAAAACCACATCTGGATGCCACAGCTTGTAGCTCAAACTCCAGCTGTGCTCCATGACATCTTGGTGTGGAAATGTAAAGTATGTCCATCATTTTTATTCTTAACTCCTTGCTTAAGCCTTTAGGATCACTGCGTGAAGAGCAACCCACGTAGTTGCGTCAGCCATCTTCCTCATTCTACCCCCTCTATTGTCTTACGCACACACACCTACACACAAACACACACCCACACACACTTACATCATATGCTTGCTGATTGTTGTGTGCTTTTTATTGTGCTTAGAATAGATGATGGTAGTTTATTGGCTAAAGTTGTTGGTCATTGATCTTTTGTATTTCAGTGTAAAATGTTGCTCCAGAATCACTTACAATACAGTGTAATCTGATTTGGACAACCACCTATCATCAGTAATATGTTTTTGAAAGTACTGTTGATTATTTTGTTCCTTGGAGAGATGTCTGGAAAGAATATTATCATTACGGTAAAATAATTATAATATTATTATCATGCTTGTAGTAATGATGATTTACCTCTGTGCATTCAGCTGCACTCGGAAAGGTCAACATCTTGACATAGTCATATCCATCTGTTTCCACAAATAGTCCTATTATCTGTTGCTGTGTTGTTGTTTTTTACACAATTCAATCCTGAGTGAGCCTGAAATCCCCACCAATCATTGCCTGCGATGGTAATGTCCTAGCTTCTCTCCTGCTTCTTTTTGCTTCCACGCTTTCTAAACAGTGTCACTACAGGTTAATGGTGAGCCTGTTTGATCCAAAGCAGTGCTCACTCTAGTTAGAGTGCGGGACTACAAGACTCTCAAGTTAACTCTGTTCTGCCTTCACTTGTTTTCCTGTCCTCTGCTGAGACGCTAACATGCTAACTGACTACCTGCATCTGTCTCTTAAGCCCTCTTTCGATTGCACATTTCGATCTTCCGCCTTGTCTCTTCTCTCCCTGTTTCCTTCCCTTTTAGGCAGTTGTGTGGACTATTCTGTTCTCGCAACAACCCTTTGTGCCAAACAAATTATATTATCTATTCATTCAAAGCCACAACATTTTAACATGCCAGGGTAAAGTTTTAGTAAACAGGGTCCACATGCAGCAGTCTCATCAACAAATATAGATTCTGAAACTTTTTTGTTTTGGCTGTGGCAAAGCATAGTTTCTCTTGCCTTTAACTGACAAGCCGTTAAAAGAAAGTGAACCAGCTGTCACAGTCCTTCTCTTATATATATGTGAGGGAAATGGAGCATTCTGCACTTATAAATCACCTTGGCCTCATTACACCAGATATCTTTCAGCAATATTTCAAGTCCTGGACACACACACATTTACTTTTATTTCTCTTTAGAATAGTATAATAAACAGTTTGGGTTGGCAGAAAGATGCTTATTAATCAGTACAGCGGGAAAAATAAAGCTAAAGTCATTCCCAGGGGCCTGCATACACATGCAAGTATGCATACGCACAACCACACGTATACACGCCCTGACCTTGAGTAACTTCAATTACCAATGCGGCATTTTCTCTGCAGTTTAAGCTGTCACACTGGTTCTGACCTCGGTAACAACATGGTTTTAGTCAATATCACATAATCCTCTATGATAAGGTTACATCAACGAGGTCGTCCACAAAAACAACAATAAGTAAGGACAGTCGGGACTGGATTTTTTAAAACCTTTAATTCCCACCCTCTGGACACGATACATTTTAAAAGCTGCTATAATCAATTTTTTATATCCACAGTGGATCAAATGGCTATGTGTAATGTGGAAGGGGTAGGTCATAGTGATAAATTATACTATCTATATTTGATTTTAAAGTTTTACTTAACTCAACCGAACATTTTAGTGTCTTTCAGCTCATTGTTTTAGTTTTACAGAATGAATCTTTACAGTTTTGGTTGAATCTCCACTCTCTCATCAACTTTGTTTCAAGTAGCAGCAGCACAGCAGACAAAATACACAATTAGCCGGAGAATACAATCAAGCATTTAGCAGCTTAAGAGATAAATATTTTCACTTTGTGTAGACTGCAACAGAGCTTTAAGGAGACCAAATATTAGACCTATACTCATTAGGTGACCAGAAGCACAACTCTAAATTAATGTTAATTTTGCTCCATATGTTTGTGTATATAAGCAATTGCTCACTAACATGTTTGCTATAACAACTTTTATAACTTTAATTTGCATACTCATTGCACACTGTACTACAGGGCACTGCATTAAAAATAATAAGTAACTTTTATTAACTTTATTACAAGTTGACATTCATTCTTCAATGTAATTTTAATAGTGGTCTGTGAAAGTTCTACACAGTGATAGCATGCTTGCAGAACAGTGTAAGGTAAAAAGGATAAAATAGATTAGGGGAATCTGCAATAATACTTTAGAAACTGCCTTGCAAGAAACAGTTTTGGCAAATTCGTCATCCTACAGTACATAACCACATATAGATGAGCAGATACAATATATAAAAGATGTTTTATCTTTATGCTGAAAATATGGTAAAGGCAAATCTTAGCCTGTTTATTGCTAAGATGCTAAAATGCAGGTAATCCATTTATCCATCATCCATCTTGTCTTGTTATTTCCTAATACCTTGGAACCAACTTTATCAAAAAGCACAAAGTAATTTCTAAACTGTACCATTTCAGTTATTATTTCTGTTTTTATTTTAAATGATCCAGCAGCATTCCTTGATTGCTGTAAACACAAAGATATCTTCCACTTCTATCTTAATCTGTTTGATCCCAGTCCTTGTAAATGAGGGGTTACAATTATAGGAAAGTGAAATAAATGTTTAGGTAGTCCTGTTAATAATCATCCCAAGAACAAGACACTTAAGCACTTTGTTTTGCCCCATGTTTCATTTGTTTATAACTGACTTACTATATTATATGTGTGTGTGTCAATAGTCCCACAGCACGCGCGCGCACACACACGCGCGCGCTGTGGGACTATTCAATCAAAAACCTCAAGCTGTCAGTATTATTTGTTGCCTGTGGTAGTTTGGCAGATCTCTGAAGAATGTGTCAGTGGAATCCCAGAGAATAAAACCCGTGGCAGAATTCAACCCATGGACTAGCAACAGAGGAAAGAAAACAGAAAGGAAAAAGAGGAAGGTATACACTCAGAGAGAGGTGCGGAAACAGAAAGAGGGAGACAGGCAGAGAGGGAGTCAGTGTGCTTTTGCGATTAATATTAATCAAAGCAGTCTGTCTGACTGATTTCAACAGTGTCTCTGCTGGCAGATATCTTCCTCCAAGGGTTGTATGGCACATTGCTTTCCACCAGGTCTTTCTGCATGTTCACTCCCGTAATCACACATTGATTCTAAATGATCTTTTAATCTACCCGTCCAGAATGACTCATTCCAACTTAACCACACATAATCCAACAGCCTCTGATGTTTTCCGCATTCTCTCTGTCTGCTCACGCTGTGTCTGAGCTCCCCTCAGACCGCGGCTGCTGCTGCACAGTGAACACCGTGACCAGTTTGACAACTGTAGAGCTTAAGTCTGGACAGCCACCGTCCCAAACCACTGTGCATTATTAATTTTTCTCCCAATGGCATCGCCTCTCCCTCCTGCACCCAAAGACAACCATCAATCAAGAAAGCGCCGTCTGGCTGGGGGTCGTGATGAGAATACACAAGCACATGTGCTCACACACACACACACACACACACACACACACACACACACACACACACAGGTTGTGCTTTCTTGACCAAACGTTCCCGTTGGCAAGCATACGTCAGACAAATTATGACATCAGACACAGCACAAAGAACGGCCTGTCTGAGGACTGAGAGTGCTGCCAGACTAGCCAATAACACACACAAACACACACACCCCTTCTCTCTCTCACAAACACACGCACACACACACAAACACACATTAATGCAGCACGTTTATTAAGCAATGCACTCCAGCTGCAAACCATTGGCCCATTATGCCACGTATTAGGAAGAAAACCTGATGACAACATGTTTTGTTCTTTGAAGTCTACAGAGAAAATCATCCTATGTTCTTTCTCTTCTCTTACTTCATCTCACGATGTGCTACTGCTAATACTAGATGTCTATATAAGTCTCATTATCCCTTCCCAATCATTTATCAAATCTGGAACACCCCTGGTGCATTAGTATAATAGCCTGGATCAGTTAATGGCCTTAAAACCTCATTTAACTGGGCAGAGGGATGAGCCTTTGAGACAATGACAAAGATAGATATGTGGACAGGAGAATCACAGACAATGATAGACAGAGGTGACAACAACACTACCAGCAACTATAACTGAAATAAAATAGCTGATGAGCTCACAGAAAAACTGCTGCAGAGTGAAGCTCCCCTACGTCACGAATGACGCAGAGTCCGCGGAAAGCTTTTAGTCGTGGTGCTCAATTAGCCAAAACACCAATTACAGCCCCCAAAAGCACTACTTAGCCTGGCTTTGTGTTAGCATGTTTTGGGTGGGTGCAAGTACAAAATCGTTAGCACAGGAAGCTAATGATGGGGTAAAATCATTAACCGTCATGGCTAATGACAGCTCTCTGCCACAGTCCCTTGTTTGTTACCCAGTACTTCTGAAATGCCTCAAGTGGTCCATGTTAAACTAATATTTAAGTGTTTGATTCTTGTTTACTAGTGGTTATCAGGGATCAGTGATGTTGTGGAAATAAAAAGTGATATTTTGATCTATTATTTATGTTATTTATGACTTGAAAAATGTATAATCTGCCTTAATGTGTTAATTTGATAGCCATATAAAGCTTGTGGTTAACACTCTTGCTCTTGTTAGAACAGCTGCCTCTCATTGATTAATTCATCTTTCGGAGGATCTTTGGAATCATTTTTCAGTATATTGATCAATAATGTTAATGCCAGAAAATAGTGAAAAAATGCCCATCACAAGTTTCTGAAACACAAGATGAAGCAAGAACCAAAAATGTCAGTTCTGTTGATCAATTAGTCCATATATTGTTTCAACTCTCCAACCAAAATGTCTGGGTTGACTCTCTGCACCAGCTGACATGTGTGGTCTCATCATCATTAAGTCTACAAACACCATTTGAGGAGTAAGCTCCGGACAGAGACATTTCTGAGGCCAATAAAGTGAGGATCATATTCTCTACCTGGTTTAATGAAGTGTTCACTCCCTGGCCATAAGCACAACAGTAGTGTTGTTCACCTATAAGACAAACAAGTACACATGGTGACGTGTGTTTATACTAATTATTTTAGGCAACTCCTTTCATGTTCTGTTTATGTTTTTTTACACTTCCACTCTGCACAACATTTGTGTGAAAAAAAAGTGTGCATAAAAGGCCCAAAAGTCAGTTCCAGTACTTATTTCACAGCTCTGAACCCTTGAGGATTTAAGGTGTTAGGGTTGGACAAATCAGGATCAGTCATACATATCTGTTGCTGACTGCTTTGAAAGGGATAAGGAAAAGTCAGTGTTACTAGCATTTGAGAAATAAAGTTGCTGGTAAGTAAAGGGATTAAATATAAGGTCACCAAGTCAGCAGCAGAGCCTCCTTTTCATCTTCACTTACTAAGCTCCTTTTACTGACCTGGCTGCAGTTATATAGCCCAGACTATATAGTTGGGTTTCTTGTAAAATCAGCTTGAAAGGTAGGATTAAAATAGTTCAAATAAAAAAAAGTCTGTAGAGTCTCTCTCTCTCTTACTGGAGGGTGCAGTATAGGTGGCAAGTGTTGTCCTGGCACCTGTGGGAACGTCATTGTAGAATTGTGCAAGGCAAAGTCTCTAATTAGGTTTGTTCTCATTAGGTCTAAAACACAATCTCCCCTCAGACAGACAAACACACATATGCATGCACACACACACACACACACACACACACACACACACACACATACATACATGCACAGATAGGGATGTAGAGTGAGAGGCCACCCCACAGCCCCTGAGATCTGGCCCTTTTCCTCTATTCCTTTTTCAATTAACCCTCTTCCTCCATCCTCTATCTGTTCATCTTTCTTCTCATCTCTCCTTCACTCTCAACCAAAGCGTTCTTTATTCACTAGTCTAATTCAGTTTTATCTCCCATTCACTGTGCCAAGGAGGCAGGCAGAGAGTAGACACATTAAAGCAGCCTTAATGGAAGACCGGTGAAGAGGCACACAGGATTCAACAGCTTTTAGGCCTAATTATTTTCTGCCCATCTTTGTAACGCTCATTCTGCAAATATATGGGCCTCACTTGCTGCTGGGTATAGACCTGAAGCCCCCCCCCCACCTGTTTCACATCTCAAGCTTAACCTGTTTTCACGCTCTCTTAAAATTGCTTCACAGCCATTGTCAGTAAGTGTTCATCGAGATCTTTTATTTATTTATTGTGCGTGTCTCTATAAGACGACAGAGATGGGAGAAAATCACAGTGGGAAAAAAAGACAGAGAGAAGATGAAGTTGTCCTTGTGGATGAACAAAAGATGCTCGCTTGACAAAGACTGGCAGCTGCCTTTGGTTTGTGCTGTGATCTTCAGCAGCTACACTAACTGGCTCTAAAGTGAAAAGAAAAGACGCTGCTGGCAACAGGCAGGGTGCTGCCCTCAGCTTGTGAAAACGACATGGGTGGACACAAACAATAAACATAGATAGAGCCGCATGAGTGCACAGAAGTTGTTAATGTGCCTGTTTTGTATAATGATCTAAGGAGTGATTTAGTCTCAAATGACAATATTCTTTTTCTCTGCACTGATGAAACAAGTGGGGATCAGATGCAGTAGAGTCAGAGGGCTGGAATGTTCTTTTCTATTCTACTTCTGATGAGTCATGGGGGACGTGGCATAATCATGAGACCACACCCTGAAGCCTCCAAATAACACACACACACACACACACACACACACACACACACACACACACACACGCACACACGCACACACACACTCCTATTCTCCTCCAACGAATGGTGTCACTGTACTGGCATCAGCACCTAGTGTCATTGCCTTGAGGTTAAAGGAGATAAGAGAGGATTAGCATTCATTACTCCATAAAGTGATGATACCCACTGCAAGCACACACACACACACACACACACACACACACACATGCAAACTCACATTGTGATACACAGACATGCTCAAGATACACATGCACTCATACACACACTCAAGTCAAATGGACAAGAGTTTTCTCCACAGATACAGCTTCAAGACTAACCGTCAAAGCTAAATACAAAAGGGAAATAACAGTAATACAGAGCTACAGCATGTAACCCTTTGTATCACCAACAACTGGACAGCTGGAAAACCCTCAAGCTGAAGCCTCAGACTCTAACAAAGTCTGCAAAAAGAAAATGAAAAAACAAGGACTACAGTAGAAAACAAACAGGGGGAAAAGGTTTATATTTTAGCATTTGATAAGATATTTAAAAGTATTGACACTTTCATGCTGAAGTTACACAATTTCCATCCAAGAATACTCAGCAAAAAGTAAGCATTAGTTAATTTTGCCCCCCAGGACCTTCGCTTCACTGCAAAGGATCATTCAGCAGGCACCATGCCCTGTTCCTATAAAGATACACGAGAGAGCCAAAGTGAGAGACAAAGACGCAGACAGACAGAATAGAAACAGAGACTGAGACAGAGTCATTTGTAGGTTAAGGATATATTTTGTTAGCGTGATACATCATGTAGAAAAGCATGACACAGTGTGTCTTAATTCCCTCCCCCTCACACACACACATACACACCACACAACAGCACCCATTCCCTCTCCACGTAGCGCCTTCCGGCTGCACACTCATCCACATCGATCCACATTGATCATGTCAGCCTGTACCACTTCAGCCAAGAGTGGGGTGACAGTGAGCAGGGTGATCACCTTCCCTAAGCCTTTCTCACAATGGGCTCATCCGTTGTCAGAGACGCCACTGCCATGTAGTCACAAAAGTAGTGTTGTATATTAAAGGAGCCGAAATCTAATTATGAAGACGCAAAGGTCAGATAAACATGAACAAATCTGGCCTAAAACTGAACTGAAGATACACCAAAGCTGAAATAATTTCTTTTGAATGGACACTAAGGATTTGACTGTAATCTCCATGTCATTTAGATCACATATTTTGTGATATGTAGTCCAGTTTAGTCATTCAAATATCAGCAGGAAAGCTGCCTTGAGAGACAGCACGGTGACAGACAGGGTGCTGTCGGCAGACCCAACACAACACAGTTGCTGTATCTCTCTCTCTGATTGCTGAGCCTGATACCGCTATAATCCAGTTAAAGCCTTTTGAAGAATCACAATGTCCAACAGCAAGCCCTGCAACATGCACCATAACAATAAAGGGATATTACACACATCCTTCAATCTTCCCGTTCACTTCCACGCTCTCCTCCACTGTTATTACTTTTTCTCTATCCATACACCACCTATCTACTGTTCTTTCCTCTCCATCTGTCCATCACTGTCCATGTTACACTGTTTGATGTCTATGCACCCATCCATCACTCTTTCACTCTCTTTCACTCCATTTAACCGCTGCACAGTCTCTTTTTGTCTCTGGCTTTTAATCTGCTTGTTGACACCACCCTCCTGTCAGTTTGTCTCTGCAGGGTTCACATTCTTCACCTCATATTTAATGCCACAATGATGCAATTAGAGATAAAGGCATTTCCGCAACCAAATTGGCTTCTTGGGTCATTTTAGCACTATTTTTGTTGTGTTGCTGCAGACTTGCATGACTTGCATGTTTCAGGGTGAGGCAAAATAAGAGGGTTTTACAGGTTGCTGTAAGACGCTGATGCAGAGTTGTTGTATTAACTTTTGTTGAAAGAAAGAGGGAAAGGCAAAACCCACGCAGAAAGTAGCAAAAAAACATCCGCTCCATAATGGTCATGAAGGATCAATACTGCATGGAGACAAAGTGCTGCTAAACAGTGTGGTTTCTGTTAATTAGCACTTCTCTAATGATTTCTCTCTTTTTTCTCCTCCTCCTTTCTCCACTCCCTCGCTTTCTGTACTTCCCCTCCCACTCTTGCACTTTATTGCTCCCTTCCATTAAAACCCTTTCTTTCTTTGGCTTCATCACTTGCTCATTCCGCTGTCTAAGGCTGTTGATTCTGTCCTCCTGACCAATGTTCTGTCTCTCAGCAGAGAAAACAAAGTGAGGGGAGGAATCTGAGTTCTTTTCATAAGCGTGATAAATATCCCACTCCTGTGTTTGTGGCTGATGGCTCTCAAGGATGAGATTTAATGAATCTCTAATCCAACTCTGATTATTTTCTAATTAAAGGAGTGAGTGATGAGGGCAACGGGTAAATTCATGAATGCATGAATGACAGTTGCAGAGACAGAAATCACACTCAGTTGAGCGTTGTTTACTGCACTCCCTTGGGAACGGAGTTCATTTGGCAGAAAGAAATATTTGCAATATTTAAACAAGTTACCAATATAAGTATAAAATATAAAATATGTATCCATCTAATGTTAATATTAAATTTGTTTTTAGTTGCATTAATCACGCTGGACTTGCCTGCAAACAAATTTAACATCTGCAAGCATGTTTTTCATTATGGTTGGGAGCAGCAAGTTTAGAAGTGGAAAAAATGTACCACAATGTATGTACCCCTCATAGCAGAAATTCATCTTAAAATTTGTCCCTAATTCTAACCAAGTTCATTGTGTCCTTAAACACAACCATATAGCAGACTAAGAGTCCACAGCCACATAGTAGACTGTACTTAGGCACAGGGGTGCTTTGAGCTAAATGCAAACGTCAGCATGCTAATATGCCCAAGATGACAGTGCTAAGATGCTGTCATTTAGCAAGTATCATATTTACCATCTTCACCATCTTAGTTTACCAGAGTATTGGACAAAGTTAAAGTTTATATGTAGTTGATCCATATGAATATATGGAATGAAGTTCCATTCCATATATTCAGACTTCTATTCATTCCATCTATTCAGCATATATTATTTCCCAAATGGCATTCCATAATATATATATATATATATATATATCCATCCAAACTCTCTCCTGTTCCATTTTTATTTCTCTATTCCATTATGTCATGTTTTTGAGAGCTACCGTGCAATGACTTCCATAACGTCACACGCATACATAATCAAGTCACAATGTCCAATAATACAGCAGTCTGAGACTTAACCAGCCTCCAACATCCTGCCTGTTGCAGCCGGCAATACCATTAACCAGGCACCAAAGCCACTCTAACACGATTACCTACCTGAGGTGAATGCTCATGATTTCACAGGACTCTGCTTTACTGACATCAGTGTGTGTGTGTGTGTGTGTGTGTGTGTGTGTGTGTGAGAGGGGTGACTGCAGTAGAGTGTAACTGCTTGTTTGCTGTTGTGTCAATGCGTGTGTTTATGTGTTCAGGGTTGAAAGCGAAGGATTATGCTTCAGAAGTGCGACTGCACAGCGCCCAAGCTCCTGAGATCAGATGAAGAGCATAGGGTCAGTGACAGATAGTGGGAAGAGGACATTGAGGAAAGGCAAGACAGGGGTAGACAGACGTACGGCGCTGCCAAACAACAAACGCAGGAGAACAAGTTAGCAGACGACTCGTTGTCCTGGGGTGAATAAATGTTCTGTTTCTCCCACTCGCCATCTACCTCTTGCTCCATCCCTGAACACCTTACGTGTCTGCAGTCTACTTTAAATGTTTGTTTTAATGCATCACTCTCAAAGAATTACAAATGGTGTGCTTAAAAAACAGTCGGAAGATGGTGAGGTAAACGAAAATTGTGGAGGAGGAGGGGAGGTGATCGGTGTACTTGGAGAAAGATGGGAAGATAGATTAGTGAGCTGGGGAGGTGGGCGAGACAGACTAACAGGAATGGATCAGGCCATAACTGATTAGATATTCTGTTCGCAACAGCAGTAGCAGCAGGAGCAGCAATAGCAATGGGACATCACGACTCAGCACGCAGAGATGCTGATATTACCTTCAGATTGTCTAAACGTCCAGGGCTCTCCAGCCTTGCACGACAACACATTCATAATGCTAGAAAAGGATCTCAATAGAGAGATTTGCATGTAGAAAGTTGTAGTTTCAGGATTAAAAAAAGAAAGAATGAAGGGTGCAAAAAGATGAAAGATATACAATTGCATGTGGCGAGAGGCTATTCCTAAATATCCTTTCATGTATTTTGGCTCTGATCTTGCTGTGTCATGTCTCCATGCTGATGCAGCATGTTTAAAGATGGATGTGTGTTTGTGTCTATGCTGAGGCAGCATAGCATCCACAGATGGATGTAGAGATGGTGGCCTCTCTGAGGACAGAGAGACATTTAGAGGAGACGTTTCAAGGGAGGACTCGCTCATGAATCCAGCATGACAAAGTTAATAGATGCTGGCCGTGTGTTGCCTCCTTACTTCATGGCAATGTGCTAATAAAAGCCTCCTTTCATAATGTCCTGTGTAGGCTGTGCTATGTGAGAAATCAGATATGGTATATCTTGTTTTCTTAGGTCCAAAAATATATTCTATAAATGGATCTGCAGAGTCCTAGATGATAACCCACTTGCTAACACTAATATTTTTGAGCATGTCTTACACCAATAACACCACTTTACAAAAACTCCTTAAAGGAGACATGTATACATTAACACATTTAACACATGTACATCAAAGACACTAAAGAAACAAAAGCTTTGTCCAAACATAGCCAAAAGTATGGAACATGCTATCACTTCCAAATTGATTGATAGTTTGGTTTAAGGTTGAACTGAAATTCATTTGAACATTTTTGTTATTTCTTCTGACTTGTGCACTCATGTGGTCAAAAGTTTTTTGTAGGGACAGTGACCCTCTTAAGTAGGTGTTCTCCAGGGATCATAAAGTCTAGATGGAGTCAGTCTAAACATCTGCCAGCTATGCTAATTAGCTTCCACTTTCTGAGCCGTATACAAACGTAGCAGCTCTGAGGTTTTGGAGAACAATGAAGTTAAGACTGCTCAGACACAACAAGCTAAACCTCTGGAAGTGGAAGCACATTATTTTCACATGTAAACAGCTTTTTTACATATTTAGCCTTGATGTAGAGGTGGTCCAAACACAATTAGTGACCCCTGCTGACCAAAGTCTGATGATGAACAATGAGGACAAGTAAGCAGCATCCATCGTGGAAGCATGATTCATCTTCCCCTGATGGTTGGCCACCGTGAAGGGAAACAAACAATAAAAGAAAGCCTGTGACAAACAAATGTCTCCCCAAAATATGCTGAAAAGCGATTAAAAAAAAGATAAAAACCACTGTGTGTGAAATGGAAATGAAGACGTCTGGGATGCCTGAGAGAGAAAAAAGAAGGGGGGGGGGGCAAGATGGGTTGAGTAGAGACAGATTAACAGAGGTAATGAGAGAAGAGGATGTGAGCTAAGAGCATGACAGTAGAATACAGATACAGAGCAGATTAACACTGTTGGAGTACGTTTCCCTTTCAAAGACTTCTTATCCATACACTGCATCCCTCTGTGCACTTCACACTCACTCACACACACACACACACACACACACACACACTTCCACACTACTGCCTCTGTTTTCTACTGGGCTCTCATCTCAATACATATTGCCTTACCTATTCTCCTGTTATCTGTTCTCTTTGCTCTCTCTCTCTCTCTCTCTCCTCTCCCTTGCACTCAACCTCTATATTTCTTTTGTGTCTTTTCAAGGACTCTTGAAGTATAGTGCATATGTAGGTCACCATACGTTCCCAGCGTTGCTTTGCTTGTGTTTCAGTGGCTATGTCTGTGCAATACTAAAATATATGAGTGGTTCTGGGTGTATGTATGTGAGTTGGACTCTCTAAAATACAGCTTATAATCATCAATTGATCACTCTGACAGCAAAGAAAGTACTACTCACAACTGACCAGTACAGTGTAATGCAGTGTAATACATTAACATACAACTGAGCATATATTGATTCAAACACTGGGGTTATACAATATACTCTGTACATTAAAGTACTTCAGTGTTGTTGCTTCAGAGGGTACATTATGGAGTTTACGAAAGCTGTAGAGTTGTTATTTTAATAATTTGAATCTTATATTAATTACTTAGGTACTGTGAGTAATTTTTAACAAATATAAGACTGTATCTTTTTCTTTATCACAATGTTCTTTCTAATAAGGTCCCAACTGGTAGGTGTGTCAAGGTTTTATTTATGTATAGATGTCTGCGTTTGTTTGTTGAGTCATTACACAAAAGGGACTTATTGGAGACCAGACCTTGGTGTAGACCAAAGCCACACTCTTGCCACACTAAAAACTACCTTTTGGGAAATTAAAATAGGTTTCAATGCTTTTTTTTGGCATTCAGGGAGATTCCTATGTATGCAACTTCAAGAAAAACATTTCAAAATATACTGGCACTGGTTCCAATTTATAACCGCTATTATAAAATTGAACAGGATGTTCAAAGTGATTATGGGAATATAATACACAGTAGCGTTACCATGACAGTAAGGAATGCCCTGTGTTATTGCAATAATAGGTTGACCAATTGTCAAGGACATGTGGCATTAGTAGCACAATCTTCACCTTCAGGATAATGGAACGCATAATGAAACCGAAAACAGAGTTGTGACTCTAATATACATACATAGCACCAAGTTTTCATTAAGCAGAGGCAATAACAGCACCTTTATACGCTAGCCTTTAAGTTAAGGACATGGCTGTGTTGTGTCTAACAGTTCCCAAGAAACTGGAGATTGCAAAAGTGCTTGGCTAAATGACCAGACAAAAAAAAAAGCCTGAAACAGCATCTGTCTGGTCAACTGCACACTGTCCAATTCGTTGATCCAATCTTCATACGATGCCTTTAAGCCACTGCAGGTGGACATGGTGTGAAAAACCCTAGAGCACCAAATATAAGGTAAGCTTGTCTTCAGTTAATAACAGTCAGGCACCACACTGGCCAGAAAACTCTTGAGACCAAAATATTTATGTACTCCAGCTATAAAGAGCATCTGGTCTTTGTTTGTTGAACATTTTCTTTGTCTTTGTTGAACTCTGACAGCCATACACGTTCTCTGACAATGAGCCATTCAAATTAAATCAAACCAATGGCTCTCTATCAAACACATTCTTTGTAACAGTAGCCTGTTTCACTGGCGTTATACAAAGAGGTAGAATCTCAGCTTTCTGTGTACTCTGCTGTTTGATTGGATAATTAGCATAAGCCTCAACAGTTAATAGTTCACAATTGGCTACAGGTATAGTTTTCAGAAACATAAGGCAAATTTTAAGAGTTTTTTTTTTTTTGAGAGTGTGACCAAAGTGAAGGCTACAAGCAAAAATACTTGGCTTATTCTATAAACAGATTGCTGTATTGACCCTAATAACTACATTTACTCAACTGCCCTCTAATAATGTGCCACTTTCACAAAAAAAAGTTTTTAACCCCACAGCCCTAGACAGATACCTAAGCCTGCTATCTGGTTAATTCTTAAAGTCATGTGTTTAGGGATCAGTGTCACACCAAATTTTCAGCAATATAATAAATGGCATGGAGAGGTTGCAGACTTACAAAGAAATAGTTCTTGTAGTTCCTTCTATGAAAAGATAACTTGGAGAAATTTAATAAGCATTTTCAGCTTCTTTTATTTTATCTCATTCTCATTTCTTACAGTTCAATAAGATACATGTGTGTGGATATTTCCTGTGATCATCACTTCCAACATAAAAGTATCATGGGAATTTGTGGTATCATACATCAGATGTTCAGAAGGAGAACAGGCTGTAACAAACTCATACATTCAATGAAAAATACACAATACACTGTGAACAACACCACAAATTAAATTACAGTATAATGGCCTACAGGATGAGTTCTCAACATCTGTAGGCAACAGAACTACTAAAAATAACCTAGGTAGATGTTAAAGTTAAGGGTAGAAAGGTAAGGCTTTGTTAAATACTGAATATGAAAAGGCACCCCACCCACAATACAAATCCTTTCAGTATCTATTGTACATGGTTATGGCAGTGTTTCTTCATCATTTTATGGTGGAATCTGTTTTTAAATCATTTTGTATTTGCATTTTAACATTGTGCTAATTTAATCAAATGCTTGGCAGAACATGGTCTTGATTATTGGCTGGAGGACATTGATGTGGAATACTGGCAAAATGTGCAAATTTACATTCCTATCCTTTTATATGAAAAATTCAAATTAATAGTCAAAACTAAGTCTGTGCTAAGCTCCCGGATGTTAACACAGAGAGAAAATGTATCTGCAGTTTTTAGAGTTTTTAAAGTCTCACTCGTCTCGGAGCATTTCCCTGAAGAACATAAAATAATCACCACTAATGTATATCCATGACCACTTTGAAGTTTTCCATGTAATGGTGTTTTCTTTGAAACAAGTAAATAAGTAAATTGGTATATCCTGAGTGGGCCTGTTAGATTGCATGTTAACAATGAATAAGAATCTCCATTAAGGTCTAAAATATAATCAGCACAAAAAGAAATCTTTGTAGAGAGGAAAAGTGCAATTACACCAACCACTCCCCAAAACCTAAGTCAAATATCTTCCTGTGTATTCCTGATATAATCTATTCCCAATAGTAAAGAATGAATTAACAAATAACTTTCTTTAACAATGTACCATTTTGGATTTTCACCCACCCAGTAGTCCACCCCAAATCATAAGAGAACAGCAGCTTTGGATTTTTCCCCAGAGACAAAGCATTCAAATGTCAATAAAGAGGTTGAAAATCTTAATGACAACAATTTACTTGGAAATTTAACCCACTGAGACAATTTCGGCATGGTCATCAGTAGCTAGTCCTTCATATTATAGTGGAGCTTACTCTCACCTGTTTCCCATCTTAGCCAAATGGAGAGTTTATTGTATTTCGTCAGACTAAATACCCCCAGATTTGCTATTTATTATCTCACAATGAACCCAGCCTTTTCTCTAGCTCGGCTAATAGCAACAAGCTGTTGGATTCCTGTAGCAGGATCCAAAAGGACAAGCAAATACCCCATTTTTCCACATTTTTATCTAATTATAGACAATTCAAACTAACAAGTCCAAAATTGGTTGTTTGTCTGTGCCTTTAAAGTGGCTGTTAAGTCATATGAGAGTTTTTTTTCTGATCTGGCACCTCTCTTGCGAAAGTTTTCATACAAATAACATGAGGGTAGCACACCTTTAGACTGCTAAAAATCACTTGTCAGGAGAAGATAAATAGGTAGTTTAAGCATTTGAACAAACAACCTATGCTGATGTTTTTCTGGTGAACCATCTGCACAGGTTACTCTACCTGTACCCGGGTTGATGTTTAAAACACACAAATGTTTTTTGGCTGGTGAAGCAAATTTAACCCATTCAATTACATCAACAAAATAACCCTCTTTTTTACGTTATTTTTATATTATTACATTACTATTATTTAAAGTTTTGCTGTTTACTCAGACAGTTTACTGACATCTTTGTCAGGTTGCTTTTCTTTGGTCATCCAGACTAAAATATTAGCTATATACAGATTCTCTGAGTCATTTCATGCTCACCTCTATCACTCCAACCTCTTCTGCGCCAAATGGAACTTTCCACTACATTCACAGCTGACAAATACCATTATATGAGATAATGCTGAATGACTGAATGAAGTTTAGGAGAGGGAGGGAGGAATAAAGAGACTGACACACAAAGACTAACTGGCAAGATAAAAAACAAGTAATTAAACATGAGTAATAAAGTCTATTTGAATACAAAGAGAAATATGAAAAAATTAAGGGGGAGCTGCCCATATGCTTTTCTATTTCTCCAGCTACAGGCCCTCCCTTCCTTTGCTGTCCAGCATTTCAAAAAGAATGAAGGTTGGGTGGTATGCCAAATTGTCCAAGAGTGCAAAGACACGTGTACCAGCATCCTCCCTTTACTCCCCCTTTTCTCTCCACATCCTTCTGCCTGTCCTTCCCTATCCCCTTTGCCCCTCTCTCCATGCCTGGGTATGTGTTATGAATTCATCTGCAGATAAAGCAGATCTATCATCCTGTCATAGAGGCAGGGAAGGGAGGTGGACTGTGGAATGCCCTGGCACCGAGAGCAGGGAAGGGCTCCGAGCTACGCTTCCTCGCACATTCCCTGCTGTGCCTGCTCTCGCCCTCTCCAGCTCGGTCTCCCTGTCTGTTTTCATGATCCATGCAATGCCCCAGAAGGCCCCCTTACCCATTCCTGTCTTACCTGTACCAACCAAACCCACCCAGGCCATTGGAGCTCCAACCAAGCAGCTCAGAGCTGTAATAACACAGCGCCTGACTTAACAAGAAGCCCCCCCGGTTATAAACCAAGGTAAGCTGTGCTTGGACGGGCTTGACTGACTTCCAGCACTGGTCTCCAGTTACACTGAATAACACCCTGCTTGCCAATCAGATAGGAAACAAATTACAGGACAAGCGCAAAACACGGTAGGCAGAACTATAGGATGCAGAATCACAGCACTCCTGGCTGAAATGCCACAGTGTGAGATTTGCATGTGTACATGTTGTGTGTGCATGTGACTTGTATTCAGCATATGTACATGCACATGTACTTGTCTTCATATTTACAATATATTAAAAATACTATATGTGTATATATGTATATATATATATAGCCCTGCGATGGACTGGCGACCTGTCCAGGGTGTACCCCGCCTTTCACCCAATGTCAGCTGGGATAGGCTCCAGCCCCCCCGCGACCCTGTACGCAGGATAACGATCGGTTGACAATGATATATATACAGTATATATACACACACACACAAACACTATACTATTATTATACTACTATATTACATGGCTCTCAGCCACAACACATGCTGCCACAACTGACCCTTTACACACTCTCACACTGTTGTTGGTAAATTAAAAGTGTGACCAGATGTACACTCACAGTGTATGGGCATCCACAAGTGTGAACTGAGTACCGTATGTTTATGACTGAAGGGATAATGTGTTGCTTATAGCTCATTTTACTTTTTGTATTGCATTATCTTCTCTGACAGAGTTTTAGCTAAAGTGACTTGACACATAACTTGTATGTTGTTTATTTTAATCAATTTGTTATCAAATGGTTCAGATTTAATATATCTGCAAAATATTAACTGATTACATGTTTTCAAATTAGCTCATAGCAACTAAAGCATGACTTTATAGTTATTTTTAGGTAACTCATCTGACGTGGTTAAGGTTAAGGAAAGGGTATACTTATTTTATCAGCTATATTTTAGCCATGCTAGCAGCATGGTTGTAAGGATTGCACAGTCCACCACTTTGTTTTAAATTTTGGTATAAATTTTGGTTTATGACCAAATACTTGCAAAACCACTGACCATTCCCATCAGCCTGCCTAGTATAGCTGTAGCATCTAGATCAAAATTTAACTAAAACCACAAACTTCCTAAGTGTTTTTGTTGCTTAAAACTAATCATATGTGGGACTCAGGACTCGACCCCAGTCTCCGGTGTGCTCTGCTTCCTGTCCTGGATGAAACACTGCCAGTGAACATAATCTTGGCAGTAATAACATTTCTTTTAAAATACATTACTTGAATCACTTTGGTTCTATTGGTCTATGGTCTATTAACACTATAGACATCTAATCAGTTGTGAGCATAAACATTTCTTGCCACAATGAATATACAGCATTCTATAATTATTCCTGTAAAGATCTTGACCCAGTCCATTCTATTTTTCTCCCTCTTTCCATCTTCTCTTCTGATTTCTGATTTTTCTTCCCTCTGAGAGAGAGAAAGAAAGAGAGAGAACAAAAGAGAGAGAGAGAGAGAGAGAGAGAGAGAGAGGAGCTCCAAAGTGGGAGTGTGTTGTCCCAGTGCCAGGGCAAAAATAGACAGTAAATTACAGAGCCTTCTGAGAACACCCCACTGTGCTGCATGACCTCAAAATAACACACATACAGACATACACTCGCAGTCTCACATACAAACAACAAACATGAAATACACAGTGTGCTGCCCTACTTCTATATTTCCCATTCAGCCTGTTGATGTGATGATCACATAGAAACTTTAGCAGTGTGCCAACCAGCAGTCCTGCAGTAAAGTTCTATGCCTGTGAAGGAAACTCTGAATCTGATTCACAGATGTTAATGTGATTACAGCTGCATCTCAGCTTAATGAGACACACACACACACACTAAAAAAGCATTTACACAGATATGTATTCATCCCCTTGCCACAGCTTAACCTCATGGTTAAAGAAACAATATCTCACTTTCCAGCAAAATCACTTCTGTGTCCTTGCGACTTCCTACAGACTGTTCTACAAAAATAATCCCTCGATCTCCTCTGCATCAAAACCTGAATCACCAACTACACCTTCACTTTAGATCTAACAAGTTCTGGAATCCATAAAAACACTAAATAAAAATAAAAACATCCTGAAGACTATCCTTGTCAACACTGCAAGCTTGAAAACAAAGAGGACAGGGCAGTGATGAATGAATATCACAGGTGTTTGCCATACTCACCTTGAGTGAGTCAAAACAGGCAATGACTCTGCCGTTTTCCACTTGACAGCTCTTGGCAGGGTGGGCGAATTTGCACTCGCTGTCCGGTCGTGAACACGTTCCTCTCTGGAATTCCCGACAAACCTCCAACGTCAGCCATTTTGTGTCCCGGATCGATGTCACGTTCACCGCCATTTTGAACCAGGCAGGAGGGGACGATTAAGGGGAATAGATATCCAGCAAATGCAGTTATGGGTGCGCCTGTATGTTTCTAACGATACAAGGACAAATGATGAGAAAGAATGGGTAAATAACATGGGAAATAGCCAGTTTTAAGAGGTTTTGTCCTCTGGGTCTGATTCTGAGGGTCTGTGAGGCCTGGGACTCGCCTACCACCTGCAACCCATCCCAAAAGTCTGTTTGTGGCTATGATAGGAATCCTTCACTGCTTGTCACCCAGGGCCTGGGCTGGTGATGGCCACAGAGGTTTGCTTTATAATCTCACTCTCTTGTCCTCTCCCTCAAACACACACACAGAACAGTTTTCTCTATCGCCTCTCTCCTCGGCTGAACTGTCAGATGAGACGAATGGCAAAACACATTATCGATCGAGTTGGCCCATGATGAAAAGATGCAGGGCTGGATGAGAGGAGGAAGGAGAAGAAAGAAGAACAGAACGAGGAGGATGAGGAGGAGAAGGCTGTGATGGAGGGGACAGCAAAGAGACAATCTCCTTCCGCTCACAGGAGCCGATAAAAGTTGTCTGTCTTCAGTATCAGGCTGTCCGCAGAGAAGGGGGAAGTGGTTGACTTCCACAGAGGAGAGCAGACATGGACGGAGGGAGGTCTGGCTGGTAGACACAGCTGGAGATGGAGAGAAGGAGGGAGGTGTCAGTGGTGTAGAGACTGTCTCAGTGGACAGAGTTGGCAGTCGTGGCAGTCCTCTGGCTCCTGGCGTGGCTGGCAACTCCAGCAGACATGGACAGGCACGGAGGCAGAGGCAGCTTCAGCGGAGCCAAACAGGGGTCAGTGAAAGAAGGCACTTCTCTCTGTGGAGAAGGAGGGAAGAGTGTCAGTGGAGCAGGGATTAATGCACCCACACACACAAACATACACACACATCAGGCACACTTTTGCATTCACACACAGCTTCAACATGTTTCCCAGTCCTTCTCCCGCACATCCTCCCTCACGGTGGCCCTCACAGAGACTGCCAGGCTCTCAGCTGGAAAATCAAATAAAACTCCATATCGCTAACAGTAAAGCTCACGCAGTCAGGCAGACAATTTATTTCAAGAAAAGAGAGAGAGAGAGATCACGAGACAGAAAAAAAGGGAAGAATTATGTGCATGCATGTGTGTTTGTGTGAAAAAAAGTGACCAACAGAGATCGGTGACAAGAAATTTTAATACCAACATGTACAGTAGTGTTTTATGCAGCGATATTGATTATGTCAATTGCTGAGTATAGATTTTGAGAATCTATATTAGATTTATCTAGATTTTACCATGTAATACTGTAGTTATTCCCTTAAAATGAGTATTGTAATTTGCACAGATCAGCCTTTAAAAACTTACAGAAGTAGTTTAAATGAAAAGAAAATTTGAAATAAAGTGAATGAAACGTAACAAAATAAAACTATTGCAGACTTTTACACCTTAACGTGGATGATTAAGGGAGCCATTGTTTCATAACTGCAATCGATCCTTTCCTACAAAACAATAGAGCTTATGTTTTAAAAGGGAACACTTTTTTTATAGACATCAATAACAAATGAGCAAGTGTTTGAGTAACAAAGTATCGATTAGAGAGAGTTATCAATCTGCCTATCCCTGGTGTGACTGGAAACAGCAAATCACCTGGCCAGATGGTTCCAGCATCACTTCTGGCAGGTGGCCAGGTACGATAAGAGAGAAAAGGACTAGATGAGGTCACTATCAGAGAGAGAAATAGAGATATGGTGAGAGAGAGAAATCAAGTACCTTCTTGTTCTTCTTTTGTAACTCATATCCCAGCACGGTCCTTAAATCCAGTCATTCAAACACTTTCTGACCTCTCTGCCATCATCCAGATTTTGAAAGAACCCACTGCCCGCCAGACCTTCTCCTGTGCAGTTGCCACGCTTACAGTAAGTGCCCTCAAACCTACATCCCACATGTGGTTACATAACTTCTAGGTCCCCCACACTCAGATGCAATGTTCTTATGAATATGCTGACATGAAGCACTGATGTGACTTCTATTTAAACCGACCATCCAGACAAACGTTTGAGGGCAAGTTTAAAAGGTCTTTATTTAGAGTAAAACTTCTATTACTGAAGTAGCCATGTTATTCATGCAGTACTCCTGTTCCAATAGATGTGGGCGATTGAAAAAATATAGCTCCTCTTTAGCTCTGAGCCATCTACTGTATGTCATGGTTAAGGTCCGATTTGTATTCAGAAGCCTATAGTAGTCCTGATTTTAGTTTGAGTCAAAAACAGAATGCCCAGCTCTGTGTCTGCTGGGCTGACGCTGCCTTTTGAGTTTTTTTGTGTTTATGTGCTGGTGGGAAACACCACCATCTAAGACAGTACAGTCAGCTGCCAAACAAACTGTTTTGTTAGAAAATAAAGCCACAAAGACAAACAGCAACAATGATCGATGATGTGAAAAAGTTGTGTGTGGTAGCATCTTGCATTGCTGTTTGTTAGTGTTGAATGCCAGAGTTTTCCACAAGCAAGAGAAAACACAACAACGGCAATTTAGAAAGTATGTGATGTACAAAAATATAAAATGTGATGTGTTTCTCTGACCAAGGATAGAGCTCCAGTCCTGTACTTGACTGGAAAAATCATTTAGCCTACTATTATTAGCCTTCTATCTAAGTTTACATGTAGTGGTTACACATTTATGCATTTTCTCATGACTGTTGCAAAGCATTCTGGGAACTGAAAAACAATAAACTGAAACAGAAGATGAGTCAAGTACGCTGTAGTACAAAAGTGTTTTACAGCGATTTATCATAAAATATAAAATAACTCTAAACACCCCAGATTGATGATATCTAAGAGTGATAGAGCATCAAAGGTTTCAATTGTGGTCTGCAATCACTAGTAATGCAAGAAAAACCCAGTGGTTTGAAGAAAAATTTGGTCAAAAAAAGGATGAAAGTGAGAAAGGAAGGAAGAAAAAGAAAAAGTAAAATACTCCCTTGGTCAAACATTGATTACTTATGTGTCATGCTCTCTTCTCCTATTCGGGTCGGCCACATCTGCGGTGAACTACTTTTTCAGCCCAAGGCTGATATTTCAGGCAGTGGGTGTGTGTGTGTGTGTGTGCGGACAAGAGAAAGAGGCCAGGACAGCCCACTGTATCTGCAAGGAAGACTGTGGTAAGGCAAGAGACTACAGAGAGGGCTACCATTACCAGTGCATTAAATATGGAGTGGCAAAATGAGTCTTCTGCAGTGCCTACTCTTACTTCCTGACCTATCCTATAACTTTCTCTCTTTCTCTCTATTCCTCAGCTAAATCACAAATGTTAGAATAATAGTGTAACTTTGCTTTCGCCACCTTCATTGTAGATATAAAACAACATATTATTTAGGGAAAGCAGTGTGAGCCTCCTAAAGGTTCCCAAATAACCCTCAATTATACAGGAATCATTTCAATTGCTTGTATCTCAGTCCGGTGTGCTTTTGAGGTAGAGAGCAATGGAAAGTAAAAAGAAGCAAAAACTGATCTTGGTCATAAAAATGGGCAATGTTTTAAAAGTCAAACTAGTTCTCAATTGTACAAAAAAGAAAAATAGCAACACACACACATACTTGCACACCTAAAGTGCCAGTTTTGGGCCAGAAACATGGTTTTGCCACAGATGTCCCATTGCTGTTCCAAAGGCCACGGGTCTAAGCAGAGAGGAAAATATGAGTTCAGAGAGAAAACCCACTGAATACCCAGTAGCACTGAACTCTGGCATGCACCAACATAAAAGAGAATATGTATGCCCCATTTACAATAACTGCATGAATGAAAAGGAAGCAAATATCTGAGGAATGCACATATATTGGAGTAGACAAACTTACCCTGGAGTCCTAAGGCAACGTCACGCTGGTTTTTGCAAAAGAGTTATGTTTTCTGTGGATTTTTTTATTCAACACAGTTGGAAACAATTATGACAAAATGAGCAGCCATGAGCTTTAAAATAGGGTAGATTCAATAAATGGGGCTCAAATTGTATGTATTATTAGATCGTCCCAAAAGCTTTAACCAAATTCCAATCAAACAAGTACAACCCATTTGAATAAGTAAGGTTTATGTCAAAATAGAATATTAAAACTAAGGGGTTAAAATATGAGAAATGACCCTGGTGTTGAGGAAATATATAAAAAAAGGAGTCATCAATAAGCATCTTAGCATGTGTGAATAATGCATGTGGCCATTTCCCGTAGCCAGAGGCAGGAGATATTATTACACCATCAGATCAACTAGCCGAGGTAATAAATTGGAGAGGAGAGGGTTAGAGAAGACTGGGGATATTACGCACCCCCCAAACCCCTAATGTCCCAACTTCCCCAAAGACACACATACACACACACACACACACACACACACACACACACACACACACACACACACACACTTCATTAAAAGTATAAAGAGTAATATCTTGGCTAAACATTTTGTCTCTCACATGACTAACTTCAGCTGTTGACGTGTGTTGGCACAACGCGGAGTGTAATGGCAAGTGTCACCGGGGTTCATGTATCTCCTCATTTAAAGGAAGCTGCCTGATCCGGTGCTAATCTGTTGGTACCACTCGTTTGTCCGAACTCTGGATGATTTCATGGCTTCAGTATGACAACTCTCCAGGAAAAACACACCGTTTAACCTGCAGTGGTACCACTGCTGCTGAATTACTGACTCTTAAGCCTCGATTACATTCACAGTTAATGTGTTCTAATATTAGGTTATGTGAAAGAGGAATATTAACAAAAACTGGAACCTGTGCATCATTCTCTACAAAAAAACAGGTTTGTATACAATGTAAAGCCAGTACTACATTTTCTACTAGCTGAGCCAGTATTAATTTTGGCCACTGATTTTGATTTAGAAATCTATATTCCATTTATTCAAGTTTTAATCAAGAAATACTAAACATTACAAGTCAACTTGTGAAGCAGAGATAGTTTTGGGCTGCCTGAGACACAGGTTGCTGCATAAAACTGCAATTTAAAAAAATGTGTTTATCCAAAGCTTTTATTAATTAATTAATTAAAATATACTATATCTTAATTCTTATTTTCAAAGGTTAAGTTTTATTTAATTTTAGTCTTGTTTTCGTTGTATGTTGTGTTTCTCTTAATGAAATTAACACTGAGCTGGGCATCTTCACGTTAATGTGCCATAGTGTGAACCACATGGAATTGCACTTTCTTTCACGGCAAGGGCTCTTGTGCTGTTAACACAAGCTACATTCAGCCCTGCATCTCAGAGCAATACAGAAGGAGAAAGAGAAATAATGAGTAAAAATTGAGTGAACAAGGGCCAGAGATGGAAGCCATTTATTCACCTTGAATGACTTCCAGAAAAAAAAACAATGAGGGAAGGTGAGGAGAAGAAAGCCAGTAAGCAGGTTCCTCCGAATCTGATTTCCTATGGCTGACCTTTGAAACACAATAGACAGAGAAAAAAAGAGCAATGGTCAAAACTTGGAAGAGGAAACAATTTGCTTCAAAACAAGTTCCCCAAGAGAGTCACAAAGTAAACTCTGATCTGCTAAAGTGCCCTTAGAGCTGCTGTCTGGCCATCAAAAGGTCCTGTTTGTTTAAGCGCCAAGTTGACAGTTCAGACTTTCCTTAAGTGTTACAAATTCAATGAAGGATGTACATCCTTAGGATCCTTAGGATGTTGGGAAATATAGTTGATTATTGCACCTTTTGAAAAGCAAAAGGGAGAAGTAAAGGTGGAGAAAGGGAGGGAAAGGAAATTCAGTAATGCGAGAGGTTAAAGGGCACGGACTGCAGCAGCAAAAAGCAGATGCTGACGCTTCGTATTACACTGCATCACAAGCTGACCAGGATATCATCTATATACGACCTTAGCTGCCCTTTATACTGATAGGAGCATCAGGAAATAGGGAGGGGTAGAGGCTCTGAGAGACAAATAGAGTAACGGAGACCAGAGGTGGTGACAGGGGAAGGATTGAGGCTAGAGGAAGATTGATGGGAGGCAAAGAACAGCAATTAGTACAAGTTGGTGAGAGACAGAGGTCAGTGTCTGGTGGTGAGAGGGAAAAACAAGGTGAGTACTGGCAGGCACAAAAGAGGAGGAATCAGAGGGAAAAGTAGGGTGTGGAAAAAGCAGAATTTTGTTCCATTTCAAAGCACTGCTGGCACTGTGATACCATCTTGACATTTCTCATCTCTCTTCATTTATCTTTCTCTGATCCCCACCTGTTCTCCTTTTCTATTTCTCTTCATGCGTATGCTTCAGTGTTTTCCTCTAAAATCTTTCTTCACCTTAGAAATCCTCTCACCTTCTGGTGGACTGCACTCTGAGTGTCATGTGACATGAACAACTTGGCGTGTCTTATAATAGTAGCTGTCCTCATTTTATTCGAACACTGTCTCAGCCCCCTCTATCTCTCCTTCTCGTTCGCACAACACCTTATGCTGCAGTACCATGGTAATGTGCTGCAAGGTCATCATCGCCACAGCAACTAGAGAAACCATGTTTAAAGCAAGGACAAAGTGGTTAATTGTCCAGCCTGTTATCATGTCAATATGGTGGAAATCATATGAAAGACAACAGGTTTTCAGATGAACTCTATGACATCTGAAAAGTGTCACCCACTGGACTCCCATACTGTCCATTAATCAGGTTAGAGTGGTTAGCTGAGGCTGTTACAACTGTCAAACCAAGGTCTGAAAGACAGCACAGGAAAAATCATCAACTCACTGACGACAATGAAACCTATATTCTATTACGCCTGGATTCCACCGGGCACGTCTCTTTAACATCACATCTGCGACCCAGTTTTGTACAGTCCTCCACATGGCATCATACCCCACAGGGCGCGTTTTAGAAGCAGAGCACTTTGCCTGCCTGATTTTGTTGACTTACTCAGATTTGGTTGATGTGATATTTGTCCATGATTTTTGTGCTTCTACCATGGGTAAGTAGGTTACGTAGTTAAATTGTTTCTTTTTTCTTTTTTTTTTCAACAGTATTTTTGTTGAGATTTCATTGTCTTTTCACACAGAGATGAGGAGAGTTTTTTCTTTCTTTTGTCTGTTTTAATTGTGTTTATTGTTGATATATGATCAGGAGTCTGCAATGTTTTATTTTGACAACTGGCCAAATTCTTTATGCCATTTAATGTGTCTGACCACCTGCCCAGTTCGATCTGCTATGTGAAGATTTCGCCAAATATAGACTAGCTACGTATTCTCCCCAGAGCAGAGAATAATCACAATCACAAACACTGGCTGCGTCCAAAATCCCTCACTATCTAGTGAGTTTGCCATTTTGTCATGCTATCAGAATATATGAGAGATTTGTGTAAGAATTATAGTGGACCCAAAGTATCATTGTGAACAGTAATGTACAATGTTCATTAACCAAGCAGAATATACCATCACCCCTTTAGAAAAATGGTCCACCAGCCGATGTTAATGTGGCTGGTGCACAGAGAGAATAACCAGAGAAGTGTCCGAAAGTGTTGTTTTTATTTTTGCCGGTGAGCTCAAAGTAAAGTCCTCTTCTTAAAACTCCCTAGATAGAGGGTAGGGAATGAGTGATGATTTTCTTACAGCCATTGTCTAGAATAGCCACGAACAGCTCCAGTAGCCGTGTCACAGCCGGAACACGATGCAGCCATGCCCGGTGGAATCCAACCGTAACAAAAATGAGAGAATCTACATTAAAATTCCTCACTTTGTTAACAGCACTAGGCTCTGTTATTTTACTGGACACTAGATATTCTCCTTGATCTTTATCTTCCGGTTTCACACATGCTATATTTTCACAGTTGTGTCACAGCCTGATGTCGGAGCAGTAAATTTGGTGACAAAAACTACAACATAAAATGTATTATTGATTATTTTCCAGAACAAAAACAAGACAAATACTAAATAAGATGATACATTTGAAATAAAAACTATGATTAAATGTATTACAACCAAAACCAAAGACAGATGGTTAGACAAATGTACAAGTTAATTACCGCTTAAATGCAGTCTTATTCCATGACCTGCAGAATCCCACATTGTATGCTTCTGATTGGCAAAATGTATCATTTGCTGCCCAGTTATCTCAGAAGTTCTTTTAACTGCTTGACCTGTTGCACTAATAAGCAGAGTCTTGCATTGCAGTACTGTTTTGACTGCCAATAATTCCTTCTAATGTCATTGCTTCTTGGAAGGAAAAAAGCAACAGATTTATGGACTAAATTCATCTATACTCCCACTGAAAATTGGACAAAAATGGAACAAAACAGCTGGGATAAACCAGTGAAATAGGCAGGCCAGCATGTTTACAATTATAAAAAGATAAACAATGATAATGTAGTATTATCAAATGCTGTGGATGTGACTGTAACTTTATTATTACTTTAAGTATGCTGTATTTTTTATGTGTAGGCTAGGAGTAGGAGGGAGTGCCTGATTAATATAAAGATGACCAAAATAAAATTAAAATACCAGTCATGCCAAAAATGTCAAAGTAGACAAGAAATTATCTGACAGTCACAATTCTCAGTTTACAGAGCTTGTTCTGACCCAGAAACCTCCAGGCAGATAAAGCCCCACATTATATTGTGAGTCTTTGTCTTTCTTAAAATGATGTGAAATTTTGCAATGTAAATGTGTGTAACAGCAAAAACCACTTACTATAGCTGTAGCATATGGACAGACTATATGAGCTAGGGGAACAGGGGCTAGCTAGCAGAGGGTGCAGGACTTTCATTCTCTGTCAGCACAGCAGATGACAGTATTTGCTGCTTATATGAAAACACATAGCTCACTATGTAATTGCTTTCTTGGTGCACACTGCTTTTTTTAGTTTATTTTTGAAAGCTTCTGACCGTCAGCTGGCTGATCACTTGACACAGGCCAGGAGGTGAGCTGGACCCTGAGGGGCTCTGTGCCTGTTTGGGATTTCAAATTTTTGTCAAAGTTAACCTGATGATACAATTTGCCAACAAGAATACAAAACAGCTGACTATTAAGTGCTTTATAAAACATGCCACTGGATTTGGTTATGACTAGCAGTTTATATTTGCACAGCAAATCTATCTATTTGCTAAGCTAGTGCAAAATTTCCTACCTGCAGCTTTATACCCAAGCTAATATGATATTCACTGATGGACTCTTTCCAGTAGTCTTAAAAGTCATTATTGTTTGGTTGAAATGTGTTGTAGCAGCGCATCCAATATTACCTTTATTAATTTGTTAATTCTACAGAAAAAGAAATACTAGATTAGTAGCTGGAGACAACATCAACATAAATGTTGATTTAAAATGCTAAAATAGTACCCACATAGCAGCAGGGTGGTGTTACTTTTTTCCTGCCAGAGTATCAATAATTCTCATTTAACAGATGTTACGACCTGGCTCGTGGGGAGTGTTTTTGGTAAAAGTTGTTTATTGTTGACAGGGACAGAACGGAAAAGGGCTGGTGGATGCTGCTTAAATCAAAGAATCAAATATAACTTAAAGAGGTCTCTCCAACTGAGAGGTAGCCATTTGCTACTCCGAAATCAAACAAACAACAGCTTTAAGTCCACTCCTGCCCCCCGGACTCTGCCTCAGACAGGCTAACTCAAACCCTAACCCCACCTTTACCTTAACCTTAACAAACCCTAACCAACCGAAGCAACGAGTAGGCTACTAATCCATAAGAGGCAGAGTTGTTGAAACTCTGTCAGGAAAAAGAATAATGCAAGCAAGGTTTTTGTGCTTGAGGAATACAGCTAGCTGGCCTCATAGCAGTATTATCTCTGTATTTTTTCTTTAAATCCAAGTCATATGTAGATTTACATAATATTCTCATTAATTATGGAGACATGGCTCATTAAGAAAACATTATGTCACATGACAGTGATTAATAGCTGCTGGATATGTTTCCCCTTTTACCTTAGCCAAAGATATGGTGTTTGGTCTCCATACATCTACTGTACATCTCAGTCACTGCAAAAACTGTGCTTTTTTTCTTCCTGACATCTCAGTGACATTAATGAGCCAAGGGGACACTAGGATTAACAATGCTCACGCATGAGCCCTGTCAAACAGATGATCAGTCCCACCCATGCAAGCTTGAGATTTGATCCGGCAGTCTTCGGCTGAGTGCCGGTCATTCTGAAATGATACTCCATTACGATGATGTCTCCACAGATTGTACCATCAGGATAATCTTACACTTCATTCCAATCTCTTGTTTGTGACACACACACACACATACACACACACATTAGTAGTGAACACAAACCGTGAGACAGCAGATCTGCATCATCTACGTGGTATACACAGAGATGAATGGAAGGTCAGTCAGTACATTGATATTCAGGACACAGGCAATTGAGTAATATGTATGCATATGCACAACATCAACTGTCTCTCTCGTGCATGCTCTCTATCTAACACACACACACACACAAACAGATACACATAAACACACACAATATACGACTCCCTCCTTCAGCTGTAAGACAAACAGAGGGGAGGGTAGACAACGAAGGCAGTCAAGTGGCACGTGTGCAAGCTGTCGTCTGCACTGTGATATCAGCGCAAGTGTTTAAACAGCCTGATGTGCATAGACACATAGACACATATATGCATAGACACACATATATATATATATATATATATATATATATATGTATCTATGTGTATATATATATACATATCTATGTATATCTATGTATCTATGTGTATATATACATTTATATATATGTACGTTTAAAAACATGGTGGTTACAATTCATTCCACTGCAGTGTGGCTACCTGGCTGTGGTACTGCCAGTGTGGTGTAATGCAGCGGCAGCGGGGGTGTCATTGAGTTCATGGACATAAACCAACCCACTGCCAGACCAGTCTGCTCTTCTCAGGAATAGCAATGGAGGAGGTGTGTGTATGAGTATATTTGTGTGTGTGTGTGTGTGTGTGAGAGTATTTGTGTGTGTGTGGGTGGAAGGGCAGATTGAGAAAGATTGAAATACTGCGAGAATGGGGGGCAAAGTCACAGAGAAAGATAGACAGACAGACAGACAGACATACAGACAGGGTAAGAAACAGAGAGTAAGTGACAGAAAAGGGAAATTCAGGAGACAAAGATATAATAGATGGAACAGAGGCAGACAGATGCAGGTGAAAAAGTAGTCTGCCCTCTTTGAAAAAGCTCCCTTGTGAAAATTTACCACCTCCGCATGTAGCATTTCAAGCACAGGGCCTTTATGGTCATAAAAAACGCAAACACACACATAAATAACAGGTACACGCAGTCTTTCCTTTTTATACTTTCAATGTGCCATGAGAATTTGAGAATGATAAAAACAAAAAAACGAGGAAGACATACAGATGGACAGACAGGTCGACAGAAGAGAGGTACAGGCAGCATGGCCTGAGAAAGAGTAAAGATATCCTGCATACAATGAGATGGGAGCAGAGTGAGAGAACGAATTTAGACGGAGAGAGATGTAATAAGTGCAACAAGATAAGAATCATTTATGACAGTGGAAAATCCTTGACAGGAAACGCTTCAGTAACAGCACAATGATCTGAATGGCTGAAAATCTTAACAACAGAATTATTATAAATATTATCAAGCTCAATAGATGATTAAGATGATTAACACTAATGATTTGGCCTGGTGAATGTTTCACATTCCACAGTCTGGCATTTTCTGATCAACTCAGGAAATACCAAAGGAGTGAATGCTCCCCCAAAAACAATACATCCACAATCGGTTTTCCAAATCATGACCACACACACAGGAAGTGCAGAATCACTGATTTGTCATCAGAGCAGCATTTGACTAAACAGGGGATAATCTGTACTCTTCAGCCGTCTATGACCAGTGATTCAGTTTGACACCTTAATCTGTGGAAATCACAGAGGTCTCCTCCGTGGAGCCAACTGTATTTACTATAGATTACATCTTCCACGAGTGTGCATTAGCCCAGTGACAGCTTTGTAGACTGCGGGGGGAAACAGCAGTCATACACCATTGACTGACTCACTGTGATTTTGCCACTTGCCAAATGGTTTCGTAGGACTCCCCAACCATTTACTTGAGTGACTGACTGTCTATCTGCCCGTGAGATGCTTTGTGCAGAATCTCAGAGGCTTGGGACTTAATGTCTCCACTCTCCACTCACATTTTCCAGCAATCACCTTGATCAGAGCATCTGCCCTATTTTCTTTTTTCTTGATAATTGAATAATGTAAATTAGGGTATCAGGGTTCTCATGTCATTATGCACATACACGCACACGTTTTCTCTCTCACACACACACTGCTCATCTGCATTCGACAGACTGCCCTGTGCCTGCTGAGGACAGCAAGGAGATGACATCACTTCTAAAGGACAGATTAGTTGTGGGATGAAACGAGAATGTGGGGGAGGAAAAGAAAAAAAGACAAGGGAAGAAACCCCTCATTACTCTTTTTTTTTTCAAATCAACACCATCAAATGCAGGTAGCCCTGCATCTCCCTTTCACTCTTTCTCCG